>OU015527.1:71566150-72766150 GCA_907165065.1 Caprimulgus europaeus
CCTCTCTGCTGTGACTGCCAGCAAAATAAAGCAGTTATGGCATCAAGTAGCAGTTCTGAGCTTTGCTTTCAATTCGTCTTCTAGGAGCAGCAACAGCTAAAAATATGAGCGGTTTTTGAGGAACTAGAATATTCTCAGGCTTTTTGTCTGGGTCTGGTCTGCCAGCCTCTCCCCTGGGCTGAGAGTCTGGTATCTTAAGGTGTTTGCAATGATCTGTCCTGGTCCTGTGATAAATCTGGATAGAGAGAACACAAAAATCGGTGGCATCAATCTGCCACCCTGAAAGTGTTCCTCTTGCTGCTGTGCCTCTTTCCTGTAGCCAAAGGGCTGTTTCAGGGCTCAGATTTCTTGAGGAAACAGACTTCTATCTTCTCTCTTTCTCTTCTCTCTGCAGCTATCTCCCTGGCAGCTCGGTGGAAATGATTTATTATAGGTTGCAGCTCTGTTTAATTCTGTTTCCCTACAATATCATCCTGGTAAGAGTAACTGAGCAAAATGCAGCGGTGCTTCCGGAGGAAGGCTGCTATCAGAGGCCAGCCCTGTAGCAGAGTCTGGAAGCAAGGAGGAGCAGTTTACCAGGAAATGCCTGTGTTTATGTGCTGGTGGGGTTTTTTTTTTTTGAGGGAAAAGGCATCTCACCCTTAAAAGCTTCCTTAGGACTGCCCTCCAAACGCTGCTGATGGAGCTGCACCAGTGTGAGCAGTAGTGAGAATGCTGCCCTCCAGAGCCTGGGAAAGGTCTGACCAGAGTGCTGGTCTGGAAATCAAAGTCAATTTTGTCCTTCAGTGAACCTTTCAGTGTTTTGGGGTTTGGTTTTGGTGGGATGGGGGGGGGGTTGTTTTTTGTTGTTTTTTTGTTTGTTTGTTTTAATTGCGGTGGGGTTTTTTTTGTTTAGGGTTGTTGTGGGTTTTTTGTGGTGATAGTTTGGTTTGGGCTTTTCTTGCTACCAAAAATAAAAGGTATTGTTTGTGCAAATCCTTGTTAAGGAAAGAGCAGGGAATTTCCTTTGGAGTGAGCCTGCTTGAAACTTGATATGTCTCAGATGTGTGTTAACAGAGAAATGAAAAGATTGTGCAATAAAGTGATAGGGGATAATGAGTTTAATCTACTATTATGTTGTCCTGGGAGATAGAGCTGGGGCAAGGGTACTGGCAATAATGTTATGCTTTGCATGACAACAACAGCAAATACCACCTGAACATGGTTCCCCAGGGAGGGGTGGAAGGGTCTGTGTTCAGAGTCCCCAGGAAGGTGGAGCGAGGCAACTGAGAGACCTGAGCCTGGGGAAAGATGCCAGGAGATTTGCAGATGGGCAGTGCTTAATAGCTGTGCTTTTTTTTTTTTTTTTTTTTTTTTTCAGCTTGAGCTCTGCTTTCCTATTCAGTGGCCCAGGTGAACCAGACAGCTCTGGGCTCTTAACCTCATTGAGATCTTCAGAAATGCAGTAAAGAAACTGTAAATTTAATAACATTAGTGCGATGCCTGACCCAGAACCTGAATGAACAAATCTTTATCTTTAGCTTTTCCTGCCTGCAAGGTGGATGGGTGGTGATTTGCTACTGCACCAGACATAGCAATTTTAAAGGATGCTGGTGTGGCTGAGCAGTGTTGTGCTCAGCTAGAGCAAGGAGTGCAGATAGGACCTGGTCTTGGGAAGCTTAACTGGTGAGCAGGGCCCCAAAGGGTTTTTGGAGAGGTATGGTGAAAACAGAGAAGCTGAGGTTGGAACCTGGAAGTCTATCAGCTCCTAAGAGCTGGACTGGAGAATCCAAGTCCCTACTCAAACACATAAATCTTTTAGTGAAGAATGCAACAATCTGCTTTCAAGGAAATGTCCAGTGTTCTGTCTTTCTTTTCTGGGCCATGCTAAATTACGTGTATCTGGTGCAGAGCCCTGCGTGCCCCTGTCCCCTCTGGTGTCACAGAGCATGTGGATCAGTCCGTGGGGCCAGATGTAGCTCACCAGAGCTGGATGTCATCTGTGTGGCTGGCAGTAGGGTGGGGCCAGCTTCTGCTTCAAGAGAAGTGGAAACAGAGGAGGATTCCAATTCAGATAGCTGCTTACTGCAGGACATGCAGGTGTCTCCTTATCGGTGGGGTTTTCTGAGTTGTGGGTACCAGCCTTGCCCTACTCCCCCTGCTGTGCCCAGTGCTGGGGGCTGCCCACCCACTCCCCTCCTCAGGGCAGGGACAGCATACTGTGACTCAGTTTCCCTGTGGCCTGACGAGCAGGGAAGGGTGGAGCATGACCAGAAAGGGGCAGAGGGGAAGTTACAGCATCTGGTAGGAAGTGACCTTTTGGGGTGCTGCAAGGTGGCTCTAACCCATCCTGTCTGCAGAGGTGATGACCTGGGGTACAGCGGTGCAAGCCTGCTGTGGAGCTGGCATTTTGGGGTGCTGCAGGGCAGCCCTGCTCCATCCCAGCTGCAGAGCTGGCATTTGTGGGTGTGCAAAGAGGTCCTGCTTCACGGTGCTTTCTCCTGTGCCAGGGATCATACTAGAGCAAGGAGGGCTGGCTGCACCTCCCATCCCCTCTGCATCCCCACATGCAGGGTGTACAGTTCTGGAGGGTCTCATGGGCCTGCTTCCTTCAACATGTGATTTATGGAGTGCTGCTCAGGATGTGGGTCTGAGCTCTATCAGACCAGGTGTGAAACAGGAGCACTGTCACTGCAGGCTGCAGAGGTAACACGTGGCATGCCTTGCTGTCCCTGCTTTGCACCTGGGCATGGAGCAGTGGCTGTACCTGGGAGCAGAGGAGTCCTTGCAGGGGTGATGAGGAGAGTGCCCAGACCCACATGCTTCCTTCCTGACCCCTGTGCCTTCCTTGCAGCCTTGAATCTGCCTGCAAGGATCGTGTTTTGTAATAAAACTGCTGAACTGAGGGCAAGCAGAGCAAGATCAGGAGACTAAAGAGTGGTGAGCCCAACCCGTGCCCATGTCACTGCAGCAGTGTGGGGCACAGGGTCCCCACATGCACATCTTGGTAATAGTTTATGCTGATGATGACGGTCAGAGATGTCTTCTGCACCTCATTGTGTGTATCCAATGCATCTTGCAATCCACCAGCAGATTGTCAGCACAGCTTGGAGGGTAGACCCAGCTTCCCATGGATGCTACAAGTGCTTCTGTGAAGCAGTCTTTAATGTGGTGCCCCAAGGGTTGAGCCATGGTTGTGGGGTAGGGTTTGTAGCAGGAACAAAGAGAGCTTTTAAGGTCTGTTCTGGGCTGGGAATAGAGGGGATGGATTGAGCCTTTCCCAGTGTGTTGAATTACAAAGGTCATGGAGACAGTTTTGCTGGGAGGCAGCAGCAGTTGAGGTCCGTGCTGGAAGCGGGGAAGAGAGAAAAGAAGTTGTGAAAGTCACTGAAAGCAACTTCATGGGGACCTTTAAGGCCAGAGTGAAAACTGGAACTGTATCCTGAGGTGAATGAGTGCTGAACACAAGGCTGAGGAGCCAGGAAACCAGGACCATGGGCTTTGTGCAGGCCTTCTGCCCTGGGATTTTTGGGTGATTTGGTTTTGGTTTCCCCCCACATACTGTATTTGCAGCTGCCTCCATACATGGCACCTGAATTTGAAGCATCACTGTTGTAGCCAGCACTTGGGCCTCTCCAGCCTGCTCTGAGCTGGTGAAAGCTACAAAGGGTAGAAGGCAATGCCTGCAAGGGAGGATCTCTCCAAAATGCAGAAGAGGAGACAGTCCCGGGTGCCTGCAGGCACATTTTGCCTTGACAGAAGAGGGAAGTTGACTTTTTGATGCCTGCCAAAGCTCAAATGGGATTTTCCATGTGTAATTAAGCAGAAAAGCCCTATTCTAGCTGTTTTCTTACCCCCTCTGCTTAATATGTGCTCAGGCTGCCTCATGGGGCACAGCACCAGAGGATCCAGCAAAAGAAGGTAGGGAAGGGATGGATGGCAGAAACCTCTGTTTACCTTCCCACAGCAAGGTGGAAAGAGGACACAGCTAGTTTCCATCTCAAGCCAGACATCCAGCCCACCCAGGATGTGCAAGGAGGGCTGCAGGATGTGCTGAGTCAACAAGAGCATCCCCTTGGTGAGGGTGGGGGGCTGATCAGGGCTGTCGAGACAATAGGGGCTTCCAGCTTGCAGGAAGGGTGAGCGCCAGCTGCAAACCACACAGTGGGCTTTCCAGTTTTAGCAAACTTGGATTTGCTGTTACCCACTAGAAAAGGCAGTTTCATCCTTAAAACTTTCAGGCTGGATTAGCAGACAGTTGGCTGTTCAGCTTCATCCCCTGGCACAGACATGCTCCCCCATCTAAGCTTTCATTTAAAGAAATTCCACATCTGGTCTTTATGTTGGATTAGATGACCTTGGATGTGATTTTTTTTTTATTTTTTTTGGAACAAAGGGCTGATGCTTCACTGGGCTCTGTCTAGGAGATGAAAGCTGGTCCCAGGGAACACTCCCTGAGGGTCTCTACAGCTGCCACCTAGTTTAGCCTGGAGGCTGCTCTACTTTTTCAAGCACCACGAAGGGAGAACTGTAGGGAGCACAGAGCTGCTGTGAGAAGCAGAACCCAGAAAGGGAAGGCTTGGTTCTGGGTTACTGGGAATGGTCACATCCTCAGTTCACCTTCGTAGTTGGCCTGTTCTGAAAGTCATGTCCTGTGTGTCAGTCCCTGTAACCAGGAACCAATTCAGCAGAAGCATCAACTTTGTGTACTTGTTGCTGCTTAGCATCCACACTGAGAAAGCCTGAACTTCTCCACCTGTTGTTGCCCAAAATCCCCTCTTCTCATCCTGCCCTCTGGCATCACCTGTGCTGCAGAAGCATGCCACTGATGTAAAGGTGGGTGAATGAGCTGGCACCCCTCTCCTGACAGTTCCCAGCTTGCTGACCTGAAACATGCTATTTGAAGGCAGCAAGGTCTTGTCACTGTACTTTGGAGGGATGCTCTGCCTCTCCTCGGGGCTGCAGAAGGGGAACACAAGGCAGTGGCAAGGAATCCCCTTGGTGTGGGAGAGACATCACAAGCCAAAGCAGCTTGTCTCCTCTCTGCTCTTCCCCACACTGCCTGGCTGGAGGGGCGTGTTGCAGATGGGATGTTACCCATCTGTTAGTCACAAATGGGGGACTGGCAGGAAATTGTTCCAGTCTGGCTCAAATTGGAGCAGTCCTCAGCTGCTCTAGCTGGGGAGGGACTTCTTACAAGGGCAGGTAGTGATAGAACAAGGGGAAATGGCTTCACACTGGAAGAGGGCAGATGGAGATGAGATATTAGGAAGAAATTCTTTCCTGTGAGGGTGGTGAGACAGTGGAACAGGTTGCCCAGAGAAGCTGTGGCTGCTCCTCCCTGGAAGTGTCCAAGGCCAGGTTGGATGAGGCTTTGAGCAACCTGGTCTAGTGGAAGGTGTCCCTGCTCATGGCAGGGGGGTTGGAACTGGATGAGCTTTAAGGTCCCTTCCAACCCAAACCATTCTATGATTCAATCATTCTGGGCACATCCCTTGGCTTCCCCTTTGCTCAGAGGCTACAGCAGGGAGCTGGCCTTGTCTAAGAGAATCATAGAATCATAGGTTGGGCTGGAAGGTACTTTAAAGACCATCTAGTTCCAACCCCTTGCCATAAGCAGGGACACCTTCCACTAGACCAGGTTGTTCAGAGCATCATTCAACCTGGCCTTGAAGAAGAGCTCACACAGGTTATTGCTGCTCTCTCTGGGGCTCCCAGATGTAATAGAGAAGCCCATCTTTTCCGTGCTGACAGGCTGATTTAAACATGTGCATTTAAATTGCTGGGCCTGTCCTGCTGGTGGCTGCTGAGTTTTGTTCTGGTGCTTGCCTAGTGCTGTGTCCTTGGTGATGCTGTGACCATGGTGTTGGTCCTGCCTTGATGAGGCAGGACCGTTGATGAGCTGCACTGAGCACTGTGGATCTCCCACCATGCTGCCCTAGAAAGGACCCCAGGGACTGGAGCATCCTGATGAGAGGAGGGGTGGGGTGCAGGGGAAGCAGCTGGTGCCTGCAGGACCCTGTGTGACTCATGTCTTGGTTTTCTTAGCCCTGAGAAGGGAGAAAGGCTCTATGTGTACGTGATGAAGTCAGGAGTCTAAAAATCCAGGGAGAACCAGCAGCTCTGATGTACAGCCCTGAGCTTTGGCAGAAAATTGTTCTTTGTCCCTATTAAACACATGACATCCCAGCCCAAGACATTGTCCCTTCCTCCCTGCCCAGAGGATGGTTTAATCTGGCCTTAATTCCCAGGTGTCAGGGCCTCCTGGCCCGGCTGGACTGTGTGACCCTCCTGGAGACATGATGCTTGATGGACTTGTCTTACTGCAGCACCAGCAAGACTTGTCCTGAGCAACCTGTGCGTGGTTGTGTGCAAAATGCTGCAGCTGGCCAAGTGCTCCTGGGTAGAAGGGACCAGAGCCCTCATCAGCATGACTGAGCCGTGGGACGTGGAGCAGACAGGGTGACAGAAGAGCCTGTGTCTGATCATCCCAGTGATTTTCTCCTGTAGTCAATGAGAAGTGGATCCTCCAGCTGCGACAGGCAGAGGCACAGGTCTGCGACCGGGCAGGCCGCGCAGAGCAGCATCTCGCGCGCCGGCGCTCTGGCGTGCTCTGTGAGGCAGATGGACGTGCTCTGGTACGCAGAGCTGGGCTCCAGCACTGCTGTGGTGCGCGGTCTCTGCCTGCTGGAGGCTGAGCTTAGCTGGGGAGCCCTCGCAAGGGGTGATGCTGGGAGAAAGGTGAAGGGAAGCGATGTGGGGTAAAACCTTTTTGAGCTTCAGCCCCTACCGTTAGGGGAATTGCTTGTCGGAGAAGCAGCCTGCAGAGAACATGCAGATGTAGCATCAGATGCGTGGCTTGTTCTGTCCAGATTCAGGAACTGGCCAAGCCTCTGAGCCCTGTAAGGCCAGTGGCACTAGCTAATGCTGAGTGACTGTAGCTGTGCTTAGAAGAAATCCTTTCCTGGCTCCTAGCAAGCTCCCCACCCTGGAGAGTCAATCTGGGAAGAGGCACAGCCTGGGGGATGTGTGTGGCTGTACCCAAAGGCAGGTCACTTGGCAGACAGCTCACTCATGGATCTGAGCCACAGCAGCACCCAGTAACCCCCCCACAGCCAGCCGTGGGGCTTAGGCTGCTGAGGGGCTGATAAAGCGAATGGGTCTGCCAGGAAGGCAGCCTCGGAGCCTGGAGGAAGCCCTCCCACATCATTGCTCCTTATCTTGGCAGTGCTGGCACTGCCTTTCTGCCCCATCTCCGCACCATGGACTTGAGCCAGCTGCGTCATCTCAGCCCCTCCTGCTGCTGGGTGCTGGGGAGACGAGGGGCACACACACACACTCTCTCTCTCTCACACTCGACACACGGATGTGTGCACACAGCTGTGGCAGAAATGGGTGAGTCAGGCAGGAGGAGGGGGTGAATCACAGGGGAGTGAGTCAGCAGGAAGCAGAAGGCAGGTGCTCTCCCATGGATGGGCTGTCAGCCCATGTTGGGTCCCCTGGGCGATGGGGTGAGGGTGCTGGAGAGAGCTGGGAAAGCCACAGGGTTTAGCAGGTGGAGGCAGTGCCTGTGGCTTGGGAAAGGGCTGGGATCTGGCTCAGCCACGTGTCAAATCCATACTGGGCTCGTGTCTCCTCCAGACATGGGTACATTGCTGTCCCAGAGGGGCCAGGGACATCCTCAGGACTGAGGCTTTCCCTGGAGGGACCCAAGACGAGCACTGCAAAGGAGCTGTGCAGTAACCAGGTGTCCCTGTCCCCATGCAGGCAGCCCTGGTCACACTGAATCTCTTGTCCTGGTCGGGTCCTGCCCAGTAACCTTCCCATCTGCCCTGAGAGAGTGGGGAGAGGATGGAAAAATGAATGATCTTTGCTGGAGCAAGGATACGTAAATGGATAGCTCTGCATTGATTGATTGTTGGGGGAGGGCTGGGATGGGGACAATGCACTGCAGATCTTGGGGCATGGCTGGTTCATAGAATCATAGAATGGTTTGGGTTGGAAGGGACCTTAAAGCTCATCCAGTTCCAACCCCCCTGCCATGAGCAGGGACACCTTCCACTAGACCAGGTTGCTCAAAGCCTCATCCAACCTGGCCTTGAACACTTCCAGGGAGGGGGCACCCACAGCTTCTCTGGGCAACCTGTTCCAGTGTCTCACCACCCTCACAGGAAAGAATTTCTTCTAATATCCAATCTAAATCTCCCCTCTTTCAGCTTAAAGCCATTTCCCTTTGTTCTGTCACTCCCTGCCCTTATGAAAAGTCCCTCCCCAGCTTCCTGTGGCCCCTTCAGGTACTGGAAGGCCACTATAAGATCTCCCCAGAGCCTTCTCCTCTCCAGGCTGAACAGCCCCAACTCTCTCAGCCTGTCCTCACAGCAGAGCTGCTCCAGCCCTTGGATCATCCTCGTGGCCT
Organism: Caprimulgus europaeus; assembly: GCA_907165065.1. Next base: position 71,574,546 of record OU015527.1, read on the forward strand.
CCTCTGGACTCGTTCTAACTGGTCCAGGTCTTTCTTGTGTTGGGGCTCCAGAACTGGACACTGCACTCCAGGTGGGGCTTTACGAGAGCCAAGCAGAGGAGGAGAATCCCCTCCCTCGCCCTGCTGGCCACACTTCTCTTGATGCAGCCCAGGACATGGTTATTGGCCTCTGGGCTGCAAGTGCACATTGCCGGCTCATGTTGAACTTCTCATCCACCACCACTCCCAAGTCCTTCTCTTCAGAGCTGGCCTCAAGCCACCCATCACCCAGCCTGTATTTGTGCTTCGGGTTGCCCTGACCCAGGTGCAGGACCTTGCATTTGGCCTTGTTGAACTCCATGAGGTTAGCACAGGCCCCACCTCTCAAGCCTGTCAGGGTCCCTCTGGATGGCATCCCGTCCCTCCAGCGTGTCAACCACACCACTCAGCTTGGTGTCATCAGCAAACTTGCTGAGGGTGCACTCAATGCCACTGTCCACGTCACTGATAGAGATGTTGAAGAGCACCAGTCCCAATACAAACCCTTGAGGGGAAACCACCCGTCATCAGTTTCCACTCGGACTTTGAGCTGTTGACCACAGCTCTTTGAGTGCGACCATCCAGCCAGTTCCTTATCCACCGAGTGGTCCATCCATCAAACCCACATGTTTCCAATTTGGAGACAAGAATGCCATGTGGGACAGTGTCAAACGCCTTGCAAAGGTCCAGGTAGATGACATCAGTTGCTTTGGCCTTGTCCACCAATGCTGTAACCCCGTCATAAAAGGCCACCAGATTGGTTCAGGCACGATTTGCCCTTGGTGAAGCCGTGCTGGTTGTCACCAATCACCTTCTCGTTCTCAATGTGCCTTAGCATAGTTTCTAGGAGTATCTGCTCCATGATCTTGCCTGGCACTGAGGTGAGACTGACTGGCCTGTAGTTCCCCGGGTCTTCCTTGTTACCCTTTTAAAAAATGGGGGTTATGCTCCCCTTTCTCCAGTCTGTGGGAACTTCACCAGACTGGTTGTTGGCTCCAGAATCCCTTGTGTGACCTGGGCTCTGCTGAAGACCCTGGAGGGTGTTGGGGTGTGGGGGTGGGTGGGTCATGGATGGCTGCTTCCCTCATCCAGGGACCTGCTTTGCACTGTTGAATCTCCGTCTAGTCCAGCTCATTTCTGATGAGTCTGACTCCTGGTGGTCCTGCTCATCACTCCTGAGGGCAGGTCCCCTGTGGGTATGATGCAGGTAGGTCTGGTACCAGTGCCACAGCAGTGAAGTCAAAGCTTTCAAAGATTTAGGGCCAGACTTCTTGGAGCAGATACTTGGCACTCACAGCTCAGGATAGCCTAGGTGTGTTGCCGCAGGCACTGACATAAGTACTTGGTATCACTTCCAGCCAGAGCAAGGATCAAATACTTGAACAAAAACAACCCCCACTGGTCTCAGTGTTGAGGTGAGTCTCTTTTTTTCAACACTCCCAAGGTCTGCAGGTGTCTTGCTCGGGCAGTCCTCTCCAGTCCTCTCCAGTGATGCCCTGGAGCTCTGGCCGTGTCATGGGGCTGCTAACTGCTGCAGCTTGCTGGGGGCAGAGGCTGAGAGCGGTGGGTTTGTGCAGCCTGGGAAAGGGAAAGCAGCAAAGGGGGCTCTCACCACTGCCAGCAGCCACAGATTTGGAGAGAAGCTAGAGCTGGGCTTTCCTGGGAAGTGCCCGGGAACAGAATGAGAAGCAACAGCACACAAGGGAAATTCCAATTAAATATTGGGAAAAATATTTCCCCACGAGGGTGGTTAGATGCTGGAGCAGGACCCAGAGAAAGAAGGGCAGTCTCCACATTTGGACACCTTCTGCCCTTGCCAGGGGCAAGCCCTGAGCAACCTGCTCGACATTGGCCCTGCTGTGAGCAGGACTGGACTGAAACTCCCTGAGGTCCTTTCCCACTGTTGTTGTTCTGCAGTTCTCGGGGCACTTGGCAATGTAGAAGCTCATCACCTGTTGGACTGACTGGCTTATAGGTGAATGGAGGGATCAAGGGGTTGTTCTGTCCATCCTCTTCTCCTGGCTTTATTCTCCATGTCCATACAGCATTAGCAGTGCCGGGGGAAGGAGGCACTGCCTTGGCAGCGTTGCCTGGCTCATTGCTTTGCCCCCACCTAACTTGGCCATCTCTCCAGAGGTCCACGTTGGTCCCTCCCTGCACGAGCCCAAAAAGCCAGTCAGCAGTAAAGCACAGGACGATAAACCATCGCCCTGTTCTGCTGGCAGTGCAGAGCTGTGATCTGTAGAGGTGTGCTGGTGTTGTTGGCAGGCTGGGGAGGATGCTGGCTGGAAGGGCTCCAGATTTATCCTCCCCTTGGTCCCTGTCCCAGAGACAGTGGCGACTGTGGGGGAAGTCCAGTAGCCTTTTTAAAGGCTCCAGCTGCCTGACCATCCCGAGCAGATAGGGAGCAGATGGAGGCTGAGATGCGCCCAGAGAACTGTCTGGAAAGAATTACTTGCTCCCAGTATTTTCTGTTTCTTTGCCAGACTTTTATTCTCATGGCTGCTCTTTTCCTGATCCTGTCCTTCTGCAAGGCTGGCTGCTGGCAGCATTATCAGCCTTGTCTTCAGAAACAACTTCTCTCTGCAATTTATTGTGTCTCTGAGCTTTGACCCTGGTGCCTGATGCTGCAGAAGCTCATGTCTGGTGTGTAAGTGCTCAAAGGGTTTTTGTTCTTAGCCCTGTCCCATCGGCAAGAGTAACTAACCAGAGCAAAGAGAGCTGCATGTAGCCATGGTGCCTGGGCAGAGCTGACCTGCAGCGGTAGCTACATCTGCCTCCCTATCTGACAGAGGCTGGGAGGATGTCCAGGCTCTCTAGATGCTTTTATGTGGGTTTTCAAGGTCTAGGATGTTCCCATGAGCCTGTGTTTGTCCCCAGATCCCTTCTCAAGTTGCTTTTCTCAGCCTGTCCCTTGGGCTCATTGATGCTGGGTTGCTGTCTCACTCAGAGTGCTGTGTTCTGTCCCTTCCCTGGTTCCCACCCATTACTCAATACTGCTCTGGACACTCTTGCATTGCTTGGATACCCTTGTTACAACACTTGTGCACATCAGGAGCAGCAAGGTCTGGTGGTCTGAGCCAAGAGGCCCCTGGGGTCCATTCCCAGCTGTATGGGTAAATCACTACGTGGCCAGGGACAAGCTGGTTCCTGGTAGTCCATGGAGAGCTCTTGGGTCTCTGGTGAGCTCCATCTCCCTAGGAGGGTCAGGGCTGGGATTGACATCTGCATCCTCAGTGGCATGGCTGCCGCCAGGGTTGAAGGTGTTTTGGCCTCAGTTGATATAGTTAAGCTGTTTTCTGAGGTCTCTGAGCTTTGTGTGTTCCTGCAGAAGCAGCGCAGCAAAACATGGGCTGCAAGAGTGGCAGCAAGAAGAGTTTGCACGGGGGGCTCAGGGACTGATGTGGGGGCTCATGTCCTGTGCAGGTGGGTTGTCTGGGGATGCAGCTGTGTCTCCAGCCCATCCCTGTTCAATATCACTTCTGTGAAGACGGAAGATGCTGATATACTGGTGCCTCAGCTCTGTGTAGTTCCTGCAGGCTGCACCTGCCAGATAGCCAAGGGCAGGTCCTCTCTGGGCTCTGCAAGTTGAGCCTTGGGTTCCTCCATCTCCATGCAACATGCAGGTGCCAGGTGGATTCCCTGGCCGTGTGCGTTGCTCAGAGCCTTGGCAGCTTTGCAGGAGCCTGGCACCATGCACAGGGCTCTGCTGTTGGTGGAACTCTCTGAGTGATTCAGGGTGCATGGACCAGGAGGTTTGCCAGTGTTACAGGATGAAATAGGAGCTAGACTGTGTTTCCCACTGCCCTGCATATGGATATGCCTGCAGTCAGACACGCCAGGCCTTCCTTCCCACCTCGTTTCCCTTCAGAGGAGCTTGTGAACTTGTGTGTTTGCCTCCATTATGGACAACAGTGTGAGTGTGTAGGTGACAGCTGTGGCACCCTTTTCCTAATGCCAGCAGGGTGTTTCTCTTTCACCTTCCATCCTACAGGAAGGAGAGATTTTCCTTGTCCTTGACAAGGCACAGGACATTGAATTCATGGTGAAAATGCTCCTTCCCTGCAGTAGCCCTGGCTGCAGCCAGGTCTTTGCGATCAAAGATGGACAAAGCCTCACTCTTAAGGTCCATGTCACCACTCTGGCCTGTGCTAGACTTGACACTCTAAATCGCTGCTGGACAAGGGTGAGTTGGGTGGGTGTGCAGGGCCATGTGTGTGGTATCTCCTCCCCCAGTGCCACATAGATGTCTAGCACGGGGGGTGGAAAAGATGCTGAATGTCCCCACAGCTGCTGCAGCCTTATCTGCAGGCTGCAGCTTGGTAACACCGAGCTGAAGGCCCGAGTGCCTGTGCCCAAGCACCACCTCCCTTGGAGGGTTCTTACGGTAAAAGGAAGTGTATCGCAAGAGGGTTTGTGGTGGGGATGGGCAGTTCCCACAGGGTAGATGCTGCATGCACAATCCTTGCTGCACTCCCCACAGTGGGCACTTTGCCTGCTCCCTTTTCCCATGCCTAGCTTTGATGCCCGTGTCTGGAGCTGCTCGACGTAATGTAGCCTCCCTGGGACCTTCTCCGCCACTCTGCTGTGCCCTGGTGACAGTTCAGGGAGGTAGGGAAAGGTGACATTGCTGTGGCTGTCCCAGAGAGGTGTTGGGGACTTGTCAGTGGAGTGTGTGCAAGGAGGCTTGGGCTGCAGGGCTGTAGGTGGGTGGCAGTCGGGGATGGGGGGAGACTGGGGTAAGTTGTGGTATGAGCTGCAGCAATCAGGAGGCAACAGAGCCTCCTGGTAAAGAGGTAAAGAGCTGGGGACACTGGAGACATGCACAGGGGTGTGTGGTGACAAGGTCAGGATGTGAAGGACGTGGGGAACGTGAAGTGTTGTGCATCTGGGAGCAGGCAGTGTGGATGGCTACAGGGCATCAGGGTACAGAAGGAGCTGGCTTGGTAAGGAGGGAAGATGAGGCTGTGGGTGGCTGTGTTCGTGTGCAGTGTTGACCAGAGGGAGAAGAGAGGAGACAGCAGAGGTGGGAGCAGAAGGAGTCCAATTGCTTGTTGATTATTGTGCTGTCTTCTCCTGGTTTGCAAGGCATTACCTTGCCACTGGAGCTCCCTGTCAGAGGCTCTTATTTCTGTACCTGGCTCATAGTGATAGAGAACAGGCTGGTCTGTTCACACCACACGGTTAGATCACACTTCCCACGGTGCACAGCCCAGGACAGGGAGCTGACAGGATGGGAGTTACCAGTAAGCAATTGCCTTTCCATTGGGTCTGTGTTAAAAGGGTTGGGGTAGGGATCATAGGGCTTCTGGTGCAGACACCAGCCTCAGGGCATCGTTCCTTCTCTTGGGACTTCGGATAAAAAGGACTATTAACGCTAACACTTGTGCATCACTTAGTACAGTGAGGGTCTAGTGCTGCTTGGAGCTGGGGCATGCCTCCCTTGGACAAATGTCCGTATTAAACTTGAAATATGGCAGCACGTGGGTGCCCTGGTCACGGCCAGAGACCTCAGGTGTCGTGCAAGCACAGAGCAGGAGTGGTCCCTGCCCCTCTGCCAGGACCCATTTGCCTTCTCGCAGCCATCCTGTGACCGGCTGCGCAGGCACGTGACTTTGTAATCACCAACAGTGGAAAATTTTCCATCGGTTGCAGTTGGCACCGAGGTCTGGAGTGGAGCAGCTGGCCTGCATGGTCATCCAGTGGCCAAGGTTCCCGTCCCTTGGGCCACCACCCCATGGAGGGATAGCAGGACTGGAAGGGAGCTGGCCGATGTGTCCCTGCATCTAGGTGACCGGGGACTGGCTTTCACTGCTAGTGCTTTCTTTGTTGCCCCAGAGTGGCTGCCAAAGCCACTGTGCTGCTGCAAGGTCAACGCCATTGGTCTCCACAGATGGTCCTGGTGGCAAAGCTTGCGGGCGCGGTGCTGGCCGTGCCTTCCCCCGGGAGTGATGGCACGCAGCAGCTACCCTGAGGTGAAAAGACACGGCTTTTTATGAAGCAGAGCCAGCCCAGAGGAATTTTCCCCTCGTGGCCAGCTGTTGTCCTGGGCCTGGCTTGTGTCCTCCAGCACTTCCCACTCAGTGCTGCCTCGGGGAGGGGAGCAGGGGCTGGCCCACCCTCCGGACTCCCTGCGCCAGGCAAGTAGATGCCACCTCGGGCTGGCGGGGGTGAGTAGCCGCGGTGTAGCCCAGCAGCATCCTGCTGCCTCTGCAGGGATCCTCTTGGGCAGCGGAGAGTTTTCCCCACCCCCAGCTCTGCCGCTGCCTCTTTGTTTTCTGGCAGAAGCCTCTGTGCCTTTTCATTGCTGTTGAGGCGCCGAGCAGGAGCCTACATGTGCTGTGTGTGCGTCTCGCCGGGAACGTGATGCGGGCTGGCCAGCCTGCCAGACCGGGCATCTCCCTCGCGGGGCTGCCGAGGCCAGCCGGCAGCTGCGGGGGTCTCCTCTCCGTGGGCTGCTCCTCCGGTCCAGCAAGGCTTCGAGGCCACTGGTTTCCTCCACAAAACCCTCTTTCGCCTTGGCAGCGTTTCTGCACCTTGCCACAAGTGGAGTAAGTTGGCTGGGAAGGGGACGGTCCTCAGCCCGGCTCTGCCGGGGTCTGGGTCTCTCGGCTGCAGCCCTCCCCCGCTCCCGCCCAGGCGGCACCTGAGACGAGAGCCGCGCCAGGGGCTGCGGAGCCGGATACGCCGGTGGCTGAGGATTGCTTGTGCTGCGCTTGCCTCTCCCTGTATTTGATCTCTCGACTTCCAGCGGGGACTGAATTCCTGTGCTGGATTCTGGGCTCTGCTCTTGTGAAAGGATCCAATTATTTCAGAGCTTTGAGCATCTCCATTTGCTGCCCATATTTGCGGCACCCAGCTCTGCTGCTGGCTGGAATTCCAAGTGATTAACGTGGCTGTGACATCCCTCCTAGGGGTGTTATCTTTGCTGGCTGTCCCCCACCGCCCCCCTCTTCCTCCTCCGGCAGCCAGCGATCGAGACAGGCAGGCAGAGACAAAGGTCTGTCCTCAACCTGGGCTGTCCTCCCTGGGAGCTGCTGCTGCTGCATGGGATTCCCTTCCCTGCCTGCTGCAGGTTTCCTGGGCTCCCGGTCGAACGCTGGAGCTGGGCGGCCATGGGCTGGATCGCTGAGGTTTGAGTCTGCTGGTGCTGGGTGGGCTTGGGGTGCTGCTGGCGTTGGAGAGCTGCCCGATGGTCCTGCTGGATTTTAAGCTGTTTTTCATTCTTTGACTGTGCTTTCCTCGGTAGAGGGGCAGCCGTGCATGGAGGGGAGACTGGCGGGGTGGGGGTTGTACGTGGGGGAAAGCTGTACACAGGTGGCTGTTGCATAGTAGGATCTGCCTGCAGACCCTGCAAGCCCCCTTTCCCAGCCGCAGGCTATTGTCAGCGTTGCTGCCTGCACACAAGGCAGCCGGGCAAGGTGTGTGGAGGCAGTCCATGCCAAGACATGGGGCATCAGGGGGAGCAGGGGTAAGCCCCCAGGCCAGGAGCTCTGCTTTGCTCTGGATCCCCGAGCTCCCGGGAGAGGTTTCATTGTGTTATCCTGGGTTGGCCAAGTGGAAGGGCTCTATCCATCCCTGTGGCACCTGTGCATGGGTCTGGGGAGGCACTGTGTGTCACTGAGCAGACCTCAGACCCTCAGGAGCTTGCTGCAGCCTGGGGACCTAGCAAGGCACCCTGCAGTGAGGGCTGCTCTGTCCCCAGGGGCTTCTGCACCCCGTCAGTGTCCCCTCCTGTGCGATGGGAGGAAGGGCAGCAGCAGCACTGCACGGGCAGGGGTGCTGGGGGGCAGAGGGAGGTGCCGGGGCTGTCTCTGTAGAATCTGTCTCTGGTGGTTTCTGGGAGCTTGCAGTCCTAACATGGGCACTGCCTCTTGCCCCGTCCTTCCCCTCTGGGCTCGGGCTTCCTCCCCACTATCAGCAGAGGGGCCAGCACTGAGCGAGGCTCTGTGGCTGCATAAATCTGGCAGGAAGCCTCCAGAGAACCCCCGAGAGCAGAGCTTGCCCTTGCAGTGGGGCAAGGATGCTCCCGCCCTCTGCATCCTCCCTCTCCCTTGTTTCCACTAAGTGTGAGCTCCTTCCTCCCCATCCTGAATCCCAGGGGGATGCCAGAACCATATCCACACCAGTCGTCTTTCCTTTGGGCAGTTTGCTCCTCCAGCATCTCTCCAGGATTGCCACCTCTCCTATGGATGGTGCTGGAGGTTGGTCCCCAGCCTGATGTGTCTGTCCCTCTCATGGGGATATGCTTGGTCTGTCAGGTGGTGGAGAAGCCCTTCTCTGGGGGCAGCATTCCTGCTAGTGCTGGATTGTGATAGAAACTTTCTGCCTGCTGACGCTTCTCAAGCTCTGCTCTTAGCTTGTGCCAGGGAGGTTCTAGGTTTGCACTTCCACTGGTTGGATTTCCTTCCTTCTCCTTAGGTTCAGATAGGACCAATGAAGCTGTGGATCCTCCAAATAGTCTGTTTCCAGCAATTTCTCTTGCCTCTTCTCTTGCCTTGCACTCTGCTCGTACCGAGGATGATTATTTGCACTCTTCTAATGACAACCCCTCTTCTTCTTTGCTGCATGGTTCCTGTTTCACTCCCAGTGAGGCTGCAAATATCTCCTTAGCACTTGCCAGGAGTGGGAGCAGGAGGGACAAAAGCTACTTCGGGGTTGGTTTGGGGTTCTTTGTGGCCTAAATAGTGCAAAGACCCTTCTAGGCCCTGACAGCCCCTTGTCCACCGCCTGCATGTCCCCTTGACTCGCTTGCAGTGCTGCTCTGGGAAGCTGCATGGATCCCCACTGGGTGAGCATGGCTCCTTCAGGCACAGCTCTTGCTCTCTGCCTTGCACCAGTGCTGTGCTGTCAGCGCTGCCAGGCTCCCCAGCCTGGTCCTGCCCTGTGACAGGGTCCTGTCCCCTCTGCCCCTGGCTGGCAGAGCTGCCCCCACACCCATCCCACAGCCTCTCTGTCCGGTGCAGGACAGTTAAACCAGCAACGGATCCTTTTGCAGGCTGCAGCCCAGCATCTGCTGCAGCTGCTGCATTGACTGGGACCTTTCCTCACCTGCCATCCTGCTCTGTTGCCACCAGACAGACCACACTCTGTTAATCCTGGGCTCCCTCTGAGTGTGCTAATAGGAATTAAACTGGCAGGTAAGCCAAGTCCCCAACTTCCTCTATGCTTGGTTGTGTCATCCCGCATCAGAGTCTGGTGGCTTGGTGTCCCCAGGGAACGCAGTGTCTCTGTCCCAGTGCCTGAGACACACTCCCTCCCTGCAGGTCCCTTGGCACCAGGTATTTTGTGGCTGTTGAAGTGTAGTGCCCTTCCCCAGGCCTCGCTGGACTGGAGGAACAGAGGAAGGCTGTGCTTGGCATAGCTTCAGACCCAGGTGCTGGCAGACCCTGGCAAAAGCACAAGGCCCCTCCTGTCCTCTGAGCATTGAGGAGCTTGGCAGGAGCAGGGCAGAGAGCAAGAGGAGCTCTGGCTGGGCTTCCCCCAACAGGCAAAGCCCTTCAAGTCCTGTGTCAGAGTCAGGGCACCAGCACAGGCTGAAACACTGGCAAAATCACCATCACTTGGGCTTAGGAGGGACCAAACCCTTGGCTTGGGCACATGGTGCCCCATGTGCTGCATCCAGGGCTGTACCTGTGTTGCTCAGCTGAGCTGGTGAGGACCTGAACCTGTCTCTGTCCCATCTGAGTGTCCTGAAGTAGGGCTCTGGAGATGCCTGGCTGAAGGGGAGGAGAAGGGAGGAGTGCCCAAGTGCTGTCTCCCCATCCCTGCTTAGGGTGCAGGAGTCCCTGGTCCCTGTGTTGCTCTGTAGTGGGGTGGTGGCCTCCCACTGGGTGCTGAAAGAGGCTGAGCCCTGCTGCAAGCTGGCTGGGCTCTCAGCAGGGAGGAACTGCCCTGGGAGGCAGAGCTAAACACAGAGAAGAGAAACCCTCAGACTAGGGGAAGGGGGTTGGGAACCTCCCCTGGACATGATGCCTTGCATCTCATGGAGGGTGAGGAGCAGTGCTGTGCTCCAGCTGCTCCCATCCCAGCCTGATGAGCAGTCTTCCAGAGGGATGTACAAGGAGGTCCCAAGGTGTACTTGGAGACACTTTTGGGATGAGCTAGGCAATCCTGGCGTTTCCCAGCACAACACTTCAAGTGACAATCCCTGGACTGGCAAAACATGGTGCAGCCCCTTGTGCTAGGCATAGGCACTACTGGCTGGTGCTGGCATCACCTAGTGACTGGTGTTGAGGTCTTGGCTGGGATGGATTTGTGGTGTCAGCATGTCAGCCTGTGCTGATGGACCCATCTCCTGAAAGGCAGCTGCTGCTGGGGAGCAAAGGGCTGTGGCTGCAGAGGGACATGGGAAGGAGAAAGAAAGGATGCACGTGAAACTGCCTATGTGTCCCAGCATGGTCATGCAACCTCTTGCTGCAGGTTGCTGATTTTGCTTCTCAGTGTTGGATTGTGCCATGCACATCATGGTACAGATCTCCCCCAGGCATGGAGGAGGGAGGCAGCAGCCTTCCTGGAAGGCAGAGCACAGTGTGTTAACACCTTGGCTTCCTCCCACAGCTGAGGGCATTCACTTGCTTTTCTGCCTGCCTCGGTGGAGGCCCCGTATGGAGTGCCAGGAGGAGCTGACCTTTACAAACAGCTTTTGGACCAGAAGTTTGTTATGCTACAGTGTTGATTTGCCCTACTGCAAGTGCTCCTTGGGAGCTGGGGTATTGTATCTCTGTTCTGGCTGGTTGCTGGCAGTGGCTTTTGGGCTGGACAACTCTTGAGGACTGGCCATGACTTTCTGTTAATTATAAATCTTACTGGAAATGTAATGAAAGGACAGCCTGTTTCCTGGGGCAGGTGAGGTCAGGCAGCAAGCACAGTGAGTGACCTGCTGAAGCTGGCTTCACACCCGCAAGATGATGGGATACAGAACTTGCCAGACCAGGGTGCCAACAAGAGGGTGCACTTGGGTGTTCGGTGCCTCTGAGCATCCCTTCAGGGATTTTGTTCATCCTCCTGGCCCTGGTGTTTCCAGCTGTTGAAGCAGGGCTTGCTGCTGGGTTGGGGTGCCCAGTGGGAGAGATGGTGGCTTCCCTCCAGACCACTACTGCAGTTGAGCCCCTGGTTGAGGGCTGCATGGGGAGGGAAGAGAGGAGGGCATTCCTGGGAAGAGGTCCCCAGGAATGGGCAGCATTTCTTCCTTCACCTGCAGGTTCCTGGGACAGCAAAGCTCATGGGCTGCCCCTGCCACAGAGAGGCTTAGGTTGGAGGTGCCCAAGGGCTCCTGCCCACTCTGTTGCACCATGAGCTGTTGCTCAAGCTGACTCTCCTCCTTCTCCTCTTCCAGGCATCAAAGCTGTGGTGCTGGTGGATTATGACCGCAGGGAAGCTGTGTTGCATCTGCAAATCTCTGTCATGCATCAAAGGCACATCTGAGCAGGTGAGTGCTGTGCACATGAAAAGTCTGCTGTCTTTGCACTGAGGGAAGCTGGTGGGGAGCCATCATGGTTCAGGGCTGTCAAGCTCCTGGTTTCTGCCTTCCCTGCCAGGCATCTCTTATTGGAAGAAAACAATTGCAAGCTCTTCTACTTGTCTGTAGGGCTAGAAAGTATCCTGTGCTGTGGGTGAAAGGGGCAGGGGGTGGATATGAGACCAGTGGCTAGCTGGGGGCCCTTAAGTTGCTGGTGATCTGCAGTGTCTTGGAAAGCAAGGCACGAAATGGTCACTGGAAAGAAACAGGGATCTGTTCATATGCACAGGGCTTCATAGAAGAAGGCAGGCAAAAAAGGATGTAAAATGAGAGCAGAGTATGAGAGTTCACAGCTTAGCTTAAAGTATTTGTGGTTTAAATGGAAATCAAGGTGATCACACTGCCTGAGGTGGCAGAGATGTATGTGGCCTTTGTGTTTGGGAGGTTGGGAGAGGCTGAGCCTTCTCTGCCTGTGTGACCCTGCAGGCAGGCTGCACCCTCCTGCCCTTCTCCTGGAAAGCATCTGAATCAATCCAGCCCTGCATCTCCTGCTTTCCTTCCCCTCAGAACCACTGTGGAAACTGAAGAGCTGGAGAGGACGGTGCAGAGGTTTGGAGACACACCGTGATGGTGGGAGCCATTCCACGGCAGCCACGCCGCTTCTGGGGGGTGCCTTGCTGGCAGGTGTCATCAGCTAGTTGTGCCAACGACCGCCTGCTGCGGGACAGGGAAGTTAATCCAGTGCAAAGCAAGGTTCTGCTGCAGAGAGGTGAGTGTGGGGGGCAGCCAGGACGGGCTGCAGCAAGGCGGGTTGCACAGAGGGCTTGAGGTTGGCAGGGAACTATGGAGGTCACCTGGTCCAGGCCCTCTGCTCAAGCAGGGCCACCTAGAGTCATTGCCCAGGACCATGTCCAGATGGCTTTTGAGTATCTCCAAGGATGGAGACCCTGCAAGCCCACTAGGTAACCTGTGCCAGTGCTCTGTCACCCTCACGGTAAAAAAGTGTTTCCTGATGTTCAGGCAGAACCTCTTATATTCCCGTTTGTGCCCCTTGCCTCTTGTCCTGTCACTGGACACCAATGGAAAGAGCTTGGCTCCATCCTCTTTGCACCCTCCCATCAGGTATTTATATACATTGATAAGATCCCCCTCAGCCTTCTCCAGGCTGAAGTCCCAGCTCTCCCAGCCTTTCCTCACAGGACAAATGCTCCAGTCCCTTAGTTATCTTAGCAGCCCTTTGCTGCACTTTCTCAGCTGTAGCCTCACCAGTGCTGAGCAGAGAGGAAGGATCAGCTCCCTGAACCTGCTGGCCATACTTGGCATAATGCAGCCCAGGACATTTTTGGCCTTCTTTGTGGCAAGGACACATTGCTGATTCATGGTCAGCTTGGTATTCACCAGAACCGCCAGGCCTTTTCTGCAAAGCTGTTTTCCAGCTGGTCAGCCCCCAGCGTGTCCTGGTACATGGTTACACCTTTCATCACTCCTTTTTAAGCAAAATCCCTGGGCTCAACCACCCTGGCCTGCCACTTTCCCATCCCCATCATGGCAGGGGTTAAAATACCACTTGCAGCCTTGCTCTCCAGATAGCCTTGACCCACTTGGAGAACCAGTTCTCCTCTTGCTCACCTGCCCCCAAGCCTTTGTTCCACAAGAGCAGGTAGAGCTGTGGGGACAAACAAAGTACAGAGCTGCCAGGCATGGGTAGTTTGACAGGCTCTGGAGCTTCTTGTTCTACTAATGACTTTTTGTGCATTTCCTCAGCTCTTGTAGTCATTTTGGTGTTTACCATGTCAGAAAAACTCAGGCCCAGGATTCTTACAGTTTTCAAACTGCACTGAAAATCAAAATTGAGGTGCCATGCAGCACGGAAGAAGTCAGGCCCTGGAGGCAGGCAGGGGTGGGTGGGTGGTGCAGGAGTCCATGGTAGCAGGTACCACCCAGCTGCTAACTGAGGTAGTGGAGGTCTCTGGTCCAAGCCGGTAGAGCTGTGATGTTAGGTTGGGTTTCCTCAGGCTGCCCAGCCGGGCTTCTGTCCCTGCTGTGGGGCTGGCAGCGTAGGGCACCAGCCCTGCCTTGTTCAGCACGTGTGGCTGGGGCAGGCCTTCTTGGTGAGCGCTGGGAGATCTTGCTGCTGTTGCCCAAAGGGTTGATTACAGGCTTGGGCCCCTGGTACTGGTCTGACCTGCCTGACTCCTGTGTTCCAGAGCAGTGCAAGCACATCAAGTCCCTGGAAGAGGGCAGGCCCCCTTCTCCCCACTTGTCCATACTTGTCCCCAGTAGCCTCCAGCCTGGCTGGAGACTCCTCTCCTTGCCCAGGCTGAGAAGGAAGTGCTGATCCTACAGGTGGGTGACACCACAAGGTTCCCCAGAGAGCCACACCAGCCCTCTCTTCCCCTTCCCAGAGAGGGAGGTCCAAGTGGGGCTGAATGGGGAGCTGCCCTCATCCCAGCAGGTCCCTTGCAGCCAAAGCCCAGGTGAGGATGACAATCCCAGGCTGATCTCTGTCCTCCTGCTCTCTCTTTCCAGATGCTGTGCTGCAGTGTACCCTGTAGCAGAGGGCTCACCCAGGCATCCTGAGCAAGGAGGGTTTCAGCTCCCACCCTCTGCCCTGTCACCCTGACCTGTGGCACTTTACACTCCCTCTCCTGCTGCTGCATGGGCTGTTCTGACTCCGGCTCCGCTCGGAGTCCAGGCAAGTAAAGCTCCATGCGGCACATCCACGCCGAGACGTCCCTGCCCCCGGAGCGCAGCACAGACCACAGCCTGTCCCAGCCCAGTGGAGAGGCACCCTTGGAGCCTTCCTCACAGCACTGCAGCCACCGTGGCATCCTCATGGGCTACAACGAGACAGAGATCAAGCGCCAGAAGGTTTACCAGGTCTCCATCTTCTCCCATCTCTCCAGCAACTCGGAGAGCACGGAGCGGCGGGCAGGCAGCCGACCGGCCATCAAGAGGGGTTACCCTGAGCAGCGAACTGCAGAGAGGGGGCGAGATCCCAAACGAACTCACTGGGGTGCTGGGGGGGTGGACGGCAAGCACGACGGGGACCCTGAGCAGGCTTCCCTGGATGATGACGATACCTTTGAGGATGGTTTGCTGGTGGAGGAGCTGTCCCTGTGCGGCTCTGCCCAGCACTTCTCCCACAGCGGGCTGCGGGTGGTGGAGCACCGGTGTGAGAGCAGCCCTAGCCACAGCCCCAAGGCCAACAGAGAGGATAAGTTGCAGGATACCTCCTCCTCCTCTTGGCCTCAGCACATTGCTTGCAGTACTTTGCACATGAGAGACAGTTGTTCTGTCTCATCTGGGGATCAGACCACAGACTATGGAGAGCGAGCAAGTGGCCACAACTTACTTCACCGTGATTTGCACAATATTGCACAAACAACCCAGATGGAGTCTGGTGGGAAGAGAGAGAAGCCAGGGAACAGCCCAGATCACAGCAGCAGGGCTAGCGGAGAAGAGGAGTGGCCAGTGGTGGCCAACGGGTGCAAGGAGGCCCAAGCTCTGCAAACAGCTCTCATCCCTGAGCCCAGCAGCTTGAGCTCCCTGGAAAAGACTCCCTGTGGGAGCAGCCAGCTCAGTGGCAGCAGCTGCCCGGCTAAAAGGAAGCTGCTGCCCGCTGGTGAGGTTGTGGCTGACTCCTGCTCTGAGGATGAGAGCCTGTCCCCGCCGGTGAGGAAGAAGAGGGTCCTGCCGTGCCATCCAGTGCCCACGGCCTGCCGCAGCACCGATGCCAAGGGGGCTCCCTTCTGGAATCACCTGCTTCCCACAGCTAAGGTGAGCGTGGCTCACAAGTGTCCCTGGTGACAGCCAGAGCTCAGGGTTGTCCTCTTGGGCAGTGTGGTCCATTGTGGCACAGCACCTTGTCCTGTCCCAGTGTCACAGCACTGGTGTGAGCAGGACAGTGGCTGATAGCTAGCCCTGGGACACACACCTATAGGCTGTCACAGACTCTTTGACGCCTTTTAGTCACTGGATCCTCTGCTTGCAACCTGCTTTTTAGCCTGGAGAGCCATGCTTGGACAGGACACAACCTTCCTGTGATATGCATCAGGGCAAGGGTTTGGTGGCAGGGACTGGATGTGCTCTGGCGAGGGAGTGGGAGCCCCAGTGCTGTGTGCAGAGATGGCACTGGCTTTTCTGCAGTTGTAGGGTGCCCGTGGTGTGTCCCCAGGGTGCCACAAGCTCAGAAATGGGACAGACTCCAGAGGTTTGCAACCCCCTTGGCAGCTCAGGAGCTGCCTGCGATTGCTGCCTGCTTACCAGCCCCTCCTGGCCAGCTCTCTGCCTTCACCATGTTCTGCCAGCTGAGGCTGCAGCAGTCTTATGCCAGAGCTGGCATGCTCCTCTCTGTCCCTGGGGCACCTCATGGTGCAGAGACCAGTGGCAGAGCTGCCCTGGCTTCTTGCTGCTTGGAGACAGGACACACCATCCATGGGCCACAGCTCCATCCATCCCTGCCCGTGTGCCCTTTTTGGTGTCTGTCCCCCAGCCCATCTGCCCCCAGCACTGCCATTGCAGAGTGAAGCCCTCCAGCAACTTCCCTGGGTTTTCCTGCCCGGTCATGCCAGCCAGCTCCATCATCCCTTTGTGTTGTGCTGCCCTTTGTGTGGCTTCCAGAAGGGAAATCCCCTGAAAAGGGGACATCTTTAAAAGGAGGCTGCAGTGTGACCCTGGCTTTAACCCCTCAGCCTACAGCTGTAGGAGCCTGGCTTTGGGCAGGGGCAGGCAGCACGCCACTCTGCCCAGCAGCACTGCTGAGGACTTTGCATGAATCACCAGGGGACAGGACCTTTCCCAGGCTGGTCATTGACCTTCATTGTACGTGTTACCCTTCCCTGGGAGGTGCAAGGGGTGTTGATGCATGGCTCTGTCTGGGGTGTCTTGGCAATGGGACTGGTCCTGAGACCTGCTTTGCAAGGTGGGAGCTGTGTGCTGCACCCTTGGTTTGGGTACCAACACCCTTGTCCCCAGCAAAGCCACTTTGGGGTTTGGGCAGCCCTACATCTCCACCAGACCTTGCAGCCCTCATGCTGTCCTGCTGGCCACCCCGGCAGAGGCTGCTGACAGCTCCCCATGGATGGGAGCCTCTCTGATCTGCTGGGACCCTTGTGGGGCAGGGCAAGGGGTGGTGGCACTTCCTGGGGGTGTGCAGTCCCTGACTGCTGCCCTAACATAGTTCTCTGTTTCGTGTCCTCTCCAGAGCTCTGTGGACTGCACTGCAGTGGGGAGGAGGCTGAAGAGCAGGCTGCGCCTCAAATGGTGAGTGTCCCAACAGCCCTAAGGGATGGATGTAGGGGCTCAAGGTGCACAGCCACCCCAGCACCCCACAGTCTTGTGGGAGGGTCAGGTTGGGTCCCTCCTCTGCTCCAGGTTCTCACCTCCACAAGACCCTGTGCTGTGGGGTGGAAGAATGTTTCTTCTTCCCCTGGTGGGTTGGAAAGTGTGTTCAGCCCCTACCAAAGGAAAGGATGGGGGACCTGGAGAGGGCAGCCCAGGGCTGCATGCTGCCCAGTCTGACACCAGTCTTATCTCCTCTCTCAAAGGCGACATCTCCGGAGCAGCCCCCGGAGGGGTACCAGGTCCTCTGCAGCGCCCTGGGCCACCAGCACCATCAGCCATGCTCTACTGGGCAACTTTGAGGTAACAGCACCCACCTGCCAGGGAGGCAGGTTGGTCCTGGGGGCTCCAGGCTCGGCTGGCAATGGACAAGAGAAGCTGAACCTGACAGGATCCCTGCATGAGGCTGGGCTGATTGTCCCCATGGGCTTGGCATGCAGTGGCTGTGTCACACAGCCACCATCCACCAGCAGGATGTCTTGGGCAGCAGATCCCTGGGTGATGTGCCTGGACCCTGCTGAGATGGCTGCTGTGGTGCTGAGCCGAGGTGCTCTTGCTGGTTCTCTGTGGTTTTAGCCCACTAATTCAGGACGGGTCTGTCTCAGAGCGAGCACACGGTGCCCGTCACGGGTGGTCTCCAGAAAGCTGGGAGATGTGTGGCTGTGGTGGAGGTGGGGATGATCTCACCTGCAGCTTCGAGGCAAGGGGTAGGACTGGTGTTTGACAGTCCCTAACGCCTCCCTCCTCTCTCAGGAGTCCATCCTGAAAGGGCGCTTTGCACCGTCGGGGAGGATCGAGGGGTTCACGGCAGAGATCGGTGCCAGTGGCTCCTACTGTCCCCAGCACGCCACCCTGCCTGTTGACGTCACCTACTTTGACATCTCCGAACACAGCGCACCGTCGCCTTTCCTGGTATGTGGACAAGGGAGGGCTGGGACCGTGGGGCAGGTGAGTGGGGGCTGTACCCAGGCAATGTGTGTCCTGGGGGCTGCCCCTCACCGGAGAGCGTGGCTCAAGCACCCACCTACCTGAGGAGACTGCTAGCTGTGCCAGGAGCAGTTTTGAACCCAGCTCATGGCTTTTGCTTTGCTTTCACCTCTGTGTTGCTGCTGGTTCATCCTCTGGTCTGGAGAGGGACTGAGCTGGGCTTCTTCTTGCCACCTTATTCCAGGTGTTCCCAGCAAGTGGGGCTCTTAGCCCTGTGCTGGGTCCCAGTTGTGCTCTCCATGGGTCTTCTCCCTCTCATGTGCTGTCTGTTTCTTTTGCCCCAGGGAGTGATAGACTTGGAGGCCTTGGGAAAGAAGGGTTACAGTGTCCCCAAAGCTGGAACCATCCAAGTGGTGAGTTGTCCATCCATCTGGCCTCCCGTCAGTGCCATGGGGAGGAGACTCGGTGGGCACTGGCTGCCTCCCGGGGTGGATATGTTCCATTATGTTGTTTGTCAGAGCAGCAGCCAGAAAGTGTGTGCAGAGGGGTTATGTGGCCACCAGGACAGCACAGCAGAGGGGAGCTCAGGGTCCCCGGGGCGCTGGCAGAGAGATGAGGTGATGGGAGATGCAGAGAAGGCAGATGTTGGTGGGGAGGCACAGGATCTTGGCAGGGGACTGTGTATGTGCAATGGGGATGGAATGCAATGGGATGGGAGCACAGGAGTGGAGGTGGGTGGAAAGGACTGACCTGTGGGCCTCAGGCTAAGCCCTTTGGGGCTGGTCTGGGGCTTTCCTGACCCTTGAGCCTGCTGGTGCCACCCCCAGATGCCCCAGTCCTGTCCTATGGATCCTGTGCCCTTCCCAGTCTCACCCTCTACCCCTCTGTCCCCAGACCTTATTTAACCCCAACAAGACTGTGGTGAAGATGTTCTTGGTGACATACGACTTCCAGGACATGCCGGCCAACCACATGACCTTCCTTCGCCATCGCATCTTCCTGGTGCCCGTGGGGGAGGAGGAAGGGGCCACTGTGACTGCCAGTGACCCACTGGGGACCGGCCCACCCCGCAGGGTCCTCTGCTACCTGATGCACCTAAGGTAGGGCATGCAGGGAGGGTTGGATGGTGGCAGGCCAGAATGGGAGGACCTGACCACCTTGTCCCAGGGAGGAGCAAGGACTGGCTGCTCCTCTGGGAGGTTGGAGCTGCTGCCCTACCCCAGGGTAGTGGCCACTGTCCTTCTGGAGTGGAGTGTGGCCACCTTGACCAGGGGCCAAGGTAGGCAAAGGGGTTGTTCCCCCCTTCTGAGGGTGTTTTGCCCTTGCCTGGGAGCTTGAGGTCCCTCCACCTTGTTCTTATCTCCACTCAGGTTTCACAGCTCCAAGTCGGGGAAGATCTACCTTCACAATGACATCCGGCTGCTTTTCTCCCGCAAGTCAATCGAGGTGGACTCGGGGATCCCCTATGAACTGAAATCCTTCACGGAGATGCCAAGGAACCCCTGCTATTCGCCCCGGGCCTGACCTCCATCCGGGGAGCCTCCAGCCCAGGACTTTGGGGAGAGACGAGCCAAGGGCCAGCAAACAAGAACCACCTTGGAGTATCACCCTCCCTGTGTGTCCCTGTCCTTCTAAGCAGCATGGACGCTGTGCCCGTGCCTTGTGGCAGGGCTGGGATCACTGAGGGGGGCTTCACCAGGAGGGGCATGGGCTGGGGAGCAACCCCGGGTGTTCCATGGACATGCCCAAGCCTCTGGCAGTGCTGCTCCCACCTTGGAGACTTGGCTGGAACTGTGGGGGTGGGGAGCAAAGAGTTGGGTGGGAGGCTCCGGGTGAGGCTGCCTACACTGTTTCCCGGGATTAGGAGTGGAAAGTGGGGAAAAGTTTGTATTTATTAGTATTTATTGTTGCTGGGAGCGCAGAGGAGGCTTGTGCAGAGGATCGGAGGTGCTGTGCTGTTCTTCCCTCCTCCGTGTCGGTGTTGGATGAGACCCTGGCAGTGCGGGGCTGCCGGGGTTGGGGCAGGGCTGTGGGGACTGTGAGGGTGACTGGGGATGGGGACACTTTGGGCTGTGGAAGAGAGGGTGACGCACCTGTCCCTGGATGCATCTCCTGGGCTGGGGCTGTGTTAAAAGCCCCAGGAGAGGCTGAGACTTGCTGGGCAGCAGCTTGGCAGGGCCAGCCCAGCTTCAGGCAGTTTGGGGAGGCTTAGACTTGCCCTCCCACGCCTTTAGGGCAAGGCAGACCCTCGGGAGTCTATGGCTGGTAGGGAAGTGGCCATTGCCTCAGGTCCTGGGGCTCAGAGAGGTGGCTGTCCCATGGAACTCCCAAGTCCACGTGTGCTGTGGCTCTGAGAGAAGGTGGAGATTGCTTAAAAAATCAGCATGTTGCACCATCTGCACGTGGAGGCAGCTTTGGGCAGTGACCTGCTGGCAGTGTGACCAGGTGCTGGAGGATGGGCAGCAGCCCTGGGCTTAGTCCCGGGGAAGAGGGGAAGCAGCAGAAGACATCAAACGGGAGTCAGGGTGGACTTTCACCGGGGGGTTTGGGGATGAGCTGGAGCACCGCGGGTCCCGGCTGCAGCCTGGGGAGCTGCGGGCCCAGCCCGGGGTGGGTCAGAGCCGAGAGAGGGGCAGGAACAAACCGAGCTGGCCCGTACCCCGACCGCATCACCCCGTCACTTGGGGTCTCTGCTGGGCTCCTGCCGCCAGCCCGGGCTGTGGGGAGCCCCGGCCCCCCATCTCTGTCCCGGGGAGGAAGAGGGGGGACAGGTCCCTGCCCTTGGGGAGCTGCCGTCTCGCTGGGGACCGGGCATCCCCCTGGGGCTCCTGGGCCGGGCATCCCTTGAACTGCAGCCCAGCCCGTGGTCACATTGCCCCCCAACTCCGATCCCCGGCTGGCGGAGCGGGGCTGCGGGGACGGGACAGAACGGCAGGGGAGGGAGGGACGGTCCTGCTGTTCCCTGCCCCGGGGCGACCGGGAGGCTCCGGTTTGGCCGGGTGGGCGCCGGGGGCCTGCTCCCCCCCAACACACACACTGGGGGCCTGGTCTCCCGCCGGGGGTTTCCTCTCGCTCCACAGCACAGGGGCCGGGGGTCGCAGCCCCCTCCCTTCCCCAGGACACGGGGGTTCCCATCGGGGACGGGGCGGCTGTACCGGAATTGGTCGTGTTTGTGTCTAAGTTAATAAAAGCCCGTTTGGAGTCACCGCTGGGCTCCCACCGCCCCCCGGGGGAAGGCGGAACCGGGGGCAGCGGCCGCTGCCGTGGGACGGAACATTCTCGGTGTGGCACTCGGAAGCAGGGAGGCCTTCCGGGGCGGCGTGGGGGGGGCGCGGTGAGCGGCGGCGGTGCCGAGCGGCGGAGCGATGCTGGCGCGGGCGGGGTGGCGGGTCGGGCCCGGCCTCGGCCTGCTGCAGGTGGGGCGGAGGGCGGCCTCGGGGGGCCGGGTGTGGGGGGATCTGGGCTGGGGAGGGAGGGGTCAGGCTGAGGGTGCTGGTGTGGGGGCTCTGGGGAGGTGCTGGGGTCGTGGGGGCTCGGCTGGGGGGGAGCTGGGCTGGGATAGAGGTGTTGGGGGGCGGGGAGGGTGCAGAGGAAGCCTGGGGGGCAAATGGGTATTGGGAGGGGATCGGGGGAAACCGTGTGTGGGGAGCGATGAGATGAACCGAGGGGACTGGGGGTGGAGGCAGTGGGGCTGGAGGGGCTGGGGGTGGGGCTGGGTGTGGAGGCAGTGGGGCTGGTGGGGCTGGTGGGGCTGGGTGTGGAGGCAGTGGGGCTGGAGGGGGCTAGGAGGAAAAGGGCTGTAAGAGAAATGGATATGGGGGGTGGGTTGGGGTGTAGGGGTCAGTGAGGAGGCTGGGGAAGCCGGGTGTGGGTGGGAGTGAGGGGCTGTGGGGAGGAGGGTGAGGGAGTGTCCCAGGGGAGCAGGGCGTTGTGGGGAGCCTGGGACAGGCTGTTGTAGAGGGGTGGCCTGGGACCGAGGTGAGGGCTGGGAGGAAGGGGTCTGACCAGGTCGCAGGGGGCTGAGTGGGGCAGGAGAGATCCCACCCCACACCTTCCTTTCCCTTACTGTGTCAGGGAGGCTTTATTCCTCCCTTCCAGTGGGGATGTGAGGGAAGGGGAGACGTGGAGAAAGCTCTAGCTTTCAGTGCTGTTTCCTGCCCTGGTGTATTGAGGCTGTGAGCAGCAATCCCAGATGAGAGAGCAGGGATGGTGCTGGGCTCGAGGGGCTGGCAGCCCGTCTCCATCCTGTTCCTTTTCCTTTCTCCAGCGCTCCCAGCAGCTGAAGCGTTCAGTGTGGCTGGTCCCAGCGCCGCGCCGCTTGAACTCTGGCCTGCCCATGAATATCGGGGTGCTCTTTGTGCCGCAGCAGGAGGCTTGGGTGGTGGAGAGGATGGGCAAGTTCCATCGAATCCTTGAGCCTGTAAGGAGCTGCTTTTCTCCCCTCCTGGATTCAGCAGGTTCCTAAAACTGTAGTGAGGCGTGTCTTTGCGTGAGGGTTCAGCAGATAGTCAGCTTATTCTTCCAGATTTTTTACTGCCTGCACATCAGTTTCCCTTGATGGAATGTTAAAAGCGCAGAAAAACCTAAATTCCCCCATATGTAAAGCATGTTTGATTTGTCTGCAGTGTCTAGCATACTTGGTCTTTGCTTGCATAACTCCCTCCAGTCTACCTGAACACTCTGGGGGAAAACCCCAGATTTGAGGACTCAGCCATTTAATCCCACCCTTTTTCCCAGGGTTTGAACTTCCTCATCCCTCTGCTGGACCGGATTCGTTATGTGCAGAGTCTTAAAGAAATCGTCATTAACGTCCCCGAGCAGTCAGCTGTGACACTGGGTAAGGAACAGCTTCTGCATCCTGCCCCTTTCCTTCTCCTGCATCCAGGGAATCAGCATAGAATAGCTTGTTTGGAAAAGACCATTACGATCATGTAGTCCAACCGTAAAGGGAAGCAAGGGGCAGTGTGGGAGGAGTGTAAATGTCCCAGCCTCTTGCACTCACCCTGTCCCTGGGGGCCTGGCTCAGCCGTGCTTCTGGTGCTGTGAGCAGGAGAACCCCAGGAGGTCCTGCCTGCCCTCTGGGGGCTGTGGCTGCCCCTTCTTGCCGGGTTGAGCACACCCAGGCAGGAATCAATCTATCTCCTCTGTGCTTCTGTAAAAATGGTTTCAGGTCAGGTTACTGTAGCTCTGTTACAATTCTAGTGTTAAGATTTTTGTTTGTTTTTTTTGTTTTTTTTCCCCTTAAATCTTTATTTATGAAGATAACTACGGTGTGAAATGTTTTGGTCTAGAGACCTGAGACTTCTGGTGCATTAAAACATCAAAATGAAGTGTTTTTAGGGAACATCAAGGTCCTTTTTACAAAGCCTTTTAGACAAGGAGATCCATTTCAGCCAACTCCTCTTCAGTGCCACAGAGTTGACACCAGGAGGGAAAGGGATGACCCTGCCCAGCTCTGCTCGTTGTGTTGTGGGAGATGGAGTTGCCATGATTTCTTTGCTGCTCCAGTAAACAGGATGTGTTGTTCTCTCCCGGCAGATAACGTCACCCTGCAGATTGATGGTGTGCTCTATCTGCGGGTTTTGGACCCCTACAAGGTACCTGTTGTGCTGATACTCGGCCTGAGTCCAACTTGCATCCTCTGTGTCTGCACCCAGCACGCTCGGCGTGTGCCGTGCTGCTCGGCTGGATGCTGTGGCAGCCCCTCGGGCCCAGGTCATGGGGCTCTGCTGGCTCCCTTCTCCCCACAACACTCACTTCAGCCTCTGCCTGGCTTGCTGTGCCCTGAGAGGCGGGTGGGCTGAGCACCCCAACCCCTCCCCAGGGAAAAGGGGGAGGAGGGGAAGGCAGATCTCAGCTCTGGACTCTGCTTTTCTTTAGCGAGGGTGTCTGCAGCAGGTTTCTCGTCTCTGTATTTGCTTTGCTCACCCTGCCTCGTTTGAGGTCCCTCTCGGCACTACCATCAACTCTGTCTCTTTCTTCTGCTCTCCAGGCCAGCTATGGGGTGGAAGATCCTGAGTATGCAGTGACCCAGCTGGCCCAGACCACCATGAGATCAGAACTGGGCAAACTCTCTCTCGACAGAGTCTTCCGGGTGAGCTGGGGAGGTGGATCACGGAGCTGCCGATGTCTCTCGAAATCCCAGGGCAGTCTGCATGACCAGGCTGATGTGCTTAGCAGCAAAACACCCTGTGCTTAGAGGGCTTCTGGCTTCTGTTGCAGCTCATCTACTAGTGAATCCTTGAAGATGGGTCTTATTTCAGTTATTTTTTTTTTAATGAGAGCTATTTTTTACCCTCCTCTGGGTTAGTTGGAAAGGATGATGGGTGGCATGTGCCCAAAGCTGGCTGGTCTGTCTGCGTTCCTCTTGGGTCAGTGACACTTTCCTCAGACCCTGTGGTGAGCATCCTGGCAGACCCAGTTGAGGGGGACTGTAACCCTCACGCTGCATTTGCTGGGCAGAAACCAGAGCTGTTTGTGTTCCTGGATGATGTTTGTACCCAGATGTGTGGCAGATGTTTGTATCTGAGCAGTTTCAGTTGGGGCAATACCCTCCCTAGGAGAAAGTGACCCCTTCAAGAGGTGTGGGAAGCATTTGGCTTACCCCTGTGGAAATGGGTTTTTCTCTCTGACCTTGGCCCATGGGTGTTGTGTCTGTTTTCCTCCTGACCCCTGTCTCGTGCTAAGCGCCTCTTCTTTGTTCTCTGACATTTCTTTTCTGCCTCCCAGGAGCGGGAGTCCCTCAACGCCAACATTGTGGATGCCATCAACCAGGCCTCAGACTGCTGGGGCATCCGGTGCCTGCGCTACGAGATCAAGGACATCCACGTGCCCCCACGTGTGAAGGAGTCCATGCAGATGCAGGTGTGGTTCTCTGGGAGGGCAGTCTAGGAGGGGAGAGGTCTCCCCTTCCACGCAGCGTGGTTCTCCATCCAGAGGCAGAACCAGCCCTCTCACCGGGGATCGCTCGGTGTTTTGTGGCTGTGTGCTCATCCCCTGCTAAGCCACGCTTGCCCAGGCGGGACGTAGGACTGCGCTGGCCCCACGGATGGGATGTCCCCAGCGTGGCCATGGCAGGCTGGTGTCTCACCTGTGTTTGCAGGTGGAGGCAGAGCGACGGAAGCGAGCGATGGTGCTGGAGTCGGAGGGGACGCGGGAATCGGCTATCAACGTGGCTGAGGGGCAGAAGCAGGCACAGATCCTGGCGTCAGAAGCTGAGAAGGCTGAACAAATCAACAAAGCTGCTGGTAGGACATGTGGGGCCTGGGGGATCTATAGCCCTCTGCAACTGGGGAGAGACAGCATCACTGTCTGTGGGCCAGGCTTCCTCAGCCACGCTGGTCCTGCCCTGCCAGGGCTCTCGGGCTGAGCTCCAGCTCGTGTTGCTGCCCTGCAGCCTGGGGCAGCAGGAGGTGTGTGGAGTATGGCCGTGCTGCTGAGGGGAGGCTGTGTGTGCATGAAGTAGTCTTGGTTTGCTCCTTGAAATTGTCTTGATTAGCTCCTTGCGAGTGCTCTGTGAAGGCTTTCTGATGGGTGTTCTGCTGTGGTTCATTGCAGGAGAAGCCAATGCCATGCTGGTGAAGGCCAGGGCCAAGGCAGAGGCTATTCAGCTCCTGGCAGCTGCTCTGGCACAGCAGGTGAGCCACGATGACTTGGGGCAGCCACTGCTTTGATGCTGAAACCTCGGTTGGGGTGGCAGTGATTTTCTCTTTGACACTCCCTGGTGTCTTTGGCAGCAGCACGTGAGGAGTTTTATAGAATCACAGAATGGTTTGGGTTGGAAGGGAGCTTAAAGCTCATCCAGTTCCAACCCCCCTGCCATCAGCAGGGACACCTTCCAGTAGACCAGGTTGCTCAAAGCCTCATCCAACCTGGCCTTGAACACTTCCAGGGAGGAGCAGCCACAGCTTCTCTGGGCAGCCTGGCCCAGGGTCATCCTGGGCCGGTGGCCAGCCAGGGCAGGCTGGGGGAAGGGGTGTGGATGAGTTCTTGGTGGTGTGTGGCTCGCTGTGAGCCTTGTCCCTCTCTCCTCAGCACGGCAGTGCCGCCGCCTCTCTCTCCGTGGCAGAGCAGTACGTGAGCGCCTTCTCCAAGCTCGCCAAAGACTCAAACACCCTCCTGCTGCCCGCCAACACCGGCGACGTCACCAACATGGTGGCACAGGTCAGTGAGGCCAGAGGGACCCTGTCTCTCGCCTTGGGGGGGGAGGTGAAGATGAAACCCTGGCAGCGCCTGTCCCTCCCCTCTCCTCCCACATGATGCTCTCCTTCTCTCCAGGCCCTGGGCATCTACAGTGCGCTGACCAAGCCGCAAGCTGTGAGGACAGAGGATGAGGTGCCCCCAGCCCGCGAGGACCCCCAGCCTCCCGCCACAGAGATGGTTAAGGCAGAAGAGACCAGCTCCAGCTAGCAGGGCCAGAAGGGTCCCTTGCCCGGAGGCTGCTGGCAGTCCTGTCCTGCTGCCCTCCCCGGTCAGACGCTCCTCTTCATCCCTTGATCCTTATTTTGTATTGGGGATTTAAATCATGTAATAAATGGTACCGGTGCTGCTGCAGTGCGTCCCCTGGCACGTGGGAGCACTGTGTCTGCCGTCGGCAGGGACCTACACAGGGTCCATCAGGAGCTCATGCGGACGTGTGGTGATCCACGGAAGGAGGGAGGGACCCCTCTTGAGGGAGACCCATCTCCTGGAGAAACCCCTCTCCGGGGGAGCCCCTCTCCAAGGGGAGACCACTCTCCTGGGACCTGAGCTCCTGTCATTGTCCCCTCTGTTTCCCTGTAGCTGCCCCCGAAGAGTGTGGCAGCAGGTTCTCTATAGCGTTCTCCTCCTAGCGCGCACTGCGGGGAGGGGAAAGCCCGTGGCGATTAATTAATGCGTTAATTAAGGCAATGTCAGGGTCGAGCTGAGGGGGTGCTGAGGGTGTCCCACCCCACGAGGGCGTCCAGCTGCTCCCGGTCGCCAGGGGGCGCTGTCATTCCCGCCGCCGCCGCCTCTCTCGCCACCGCTCTTGGTCGGCCGACGCCACGCGCGGCGCTTCCGGGGGCGGGGGGGGGGGACGGGAGCGGGAGCGGCGGCCGCAGGTAGGGCTCGGGGGGCGCGGCGGGGCCGGGGGTGTCGGGGCGGGGGTGAGGGTGGGGGGCTGTGAGGGAAGATGGGGGGAGGGAGGTGGGGGGACAAGGGCCGCTGGGGTGCAAGGTGGGGGTCGGGGATGCCAGGGTGTCCGGGGGTGCGAGGGAGGCTGGGGGTCTCGGCTGTCAGGTGCGGGGTGGGGTGGTGGGTGGGGGTGCCAGGGAGGGGTGAGGGGGGCCAGGGAGGGCCAAGAGGGGCTGGAGGTGCTACGGAGGGGCGAGGTGGGCTGTGGGTGACGCGGAGGATCTGGAGGTGCCAGAGGGGGCTGCGGGTGCTGGTGAGCGGAGCTGGGGGTGCCAGAGGTGGCTCTCGGTACCGGAGAGGGGTGAGGAGGGCTGGGCATGTCATCGAGGGACTGGGGGTGTCAGATGGGACTGGGGGTGCCAGAGAGGGGCTGTGGGTGGCAGGGAGAGGCGAGGGGTTCCAGAGGGGCTGGAGGTGCCAAGAAGGGGCCAGAGGTGCCATAGAGGGATGTGGGGGACTGGAGGTGCCAGGGAGGGATTGGGCATGTTATGGAGAGGCCGGGGGTGTCAGATGGGACTGGGGGTGCCAGGGAGGGGCCAGGGGTGCCAGGGAGGGGTGAGGGGGGCTGGGGGTGCCAGAGAGGGACTGGGGGTGCCAAGGAGGGATGAGGGGTTCCAGAGGGGCTGGAAGTGCCAAGAAGGGGCCAGAGATGGGTGAGGAGGGCTGGGAGTGACAGGGAGAGGTGAGGGGTGCCAGGGAGGGGTGAGGGGTGCCAGAGGGGGCTGCAGGTGCCAGGGAGGGGTGAGGAGGGCTGGGATTGCCAGGGAGGGACTGGGCATGTTGTGGTTGGCCCGGGAGTGTCAGATGGGACAGGGGGTGCCAGGGAGGGGTGGAGGAGGTCCAGGCTGCGCTGGGAAGTTGGAGGGTCCCGGTGTGCAGTGCAGTGGGGGTACCAGGAGGGGCTGTACACAGAGTGGTTATCAGGGCACGGCATGACAGTGGTTTGGGGGTGTGAGGTGTATGGGGGGCCAGGTGGGTGTGAGGGGTGCTGGGGCACAGGGCAGTGGCCTGGGGTGGGTGCAGGTGGGGGAAGGCACCTGGCCCAGGGACTGATCCTGCCTGTCCTTCCCCAGGATGCAGCGGTGGCCAGTGCTGCTCTTCCTGGCCTGGGTCTGCTTTCTCTTTTTTGCTGGTATCGGGCTTTTCATGAGCGGCTTCCTGCTCACCCGGATTGAGCTCGCCAGCAGCAGCTCCTGCTCAGACCCGCTCGTGCCACCACCCTGGGAGAGGCAGAGCCTCCCACCGGGCTCCTGCTGGGCTCCCCAGCGCTTTTCCAAGGCCGTGCTCGTCATCATCGATGCCCTCCGTTTCGAGTTTGCCCGCTTTAACCCAGCCAAGGCCAGCCCGCTGCCCTACGAGAACAAGCTGAGCTTCCTGCACCACCTGGCCACCTCCCAGCCCCGCCATGCCCGCCTCTACCGCTTCCGAGCCGACCCCCCCACTGCCACCATGCAGCGCATCAAGGGCCTCACCACCGGCTCGCTGCCCACCTTCATCGACGTGGGCAGCAACTTCGCCACCTACGCCATCCAGGAGGACAACCTGTTGGCACAGCTGGTGCAGAACGGTAGGTGGGCGAGGGCTGTGTCCCACCGGGACAGGGCACATGCCAACCGCTGGTCAGGGCCCACGTGGGACCTTTATTCCACATTCCCTGGGAAGGGAAGTGCTTACAGCACCTCCACCTTGTCAGGTGATGCTTTTGCCCTCCTCGGGTGGCAGTTATCTCAGGCAGAGCTGTCACGCTGGCAGGCTTTATCCATCTGGGAATAAGAAGTAGCTGGGAGCATGGCTTCATCATCTTCAAGGATGATGAGAGAGCAGGTGAAAGTGGCGGTAGGGGCGGTGACTGTCACAAGGTCACCGCCAGGAACGGCTGTGCGCAGCCAAGGGCAGTCAGTGCTGTCGTGTTTGCGTTCAGGTGAGCCGCACGGCGAGGGAGGAGCTGGTGCCAGGTGTGCTGTGAGGGTCACTCAGGCACCTACCTGGGGCTGTTAAGCAGCGACATCATCACATTTTCTGTGTAGTATGGTGCTGCCAGGGTGTGCTTGGTGCTATTGTAAAGGGCTTGTGAGGGTGGGGTGATGGACTAGGGAGAAGGGGACAGGATATAGTCTTGTGTTAGCCAGGGAGATTTCCTTCCAGGGCTCAGAGTGGCACAAATACCAGTGCCTGGGGGGAGGCAACGTGACTGGATTGTCCACTCCCGCTGTGTGTGAACAAGGTGGGCAAACAGTAAATCATCCAAGGTGGAAAACACTGTGCCAGAGCAGCAGCCTCAAAGGAAATGGTTCCTGCTGCCCAGCTGGAGAGGCTCTGTGGAAACAAGGAGGGCTGGCTGGTGGCAGGCAGGGCGAGCAGAGCGAGGGAAGAGGAAGCATCCTTGTCTTTTCTGTGTATGAAAACCCACCACCCTTGTTTTTAAAGCTGGAGCCCAGGGCTCATGGCTTGTACGCAGCCCCTGTCAGCAGCCATCTACCACCACATCTTCTACAGTTGGGGGGTCACGGGCCTTGTGTGAGGGTTTGTCAGCTTCCTGCTGCCCCTTCCCGAGTGCTGTGGTGGTGTGGTTGGGTACCTGCCCGCTTCGTGGCCTGTTCAGCACACGGATCTCCCTACTGGGGTGATGTGTCAGAGGTCAGCGATACCTTGTGAGGTTGTGCAGGTGGATTTGGTGTGGGAGGCACTTTACAGGCTTAGAAACAGGGCTGGGCACTCCCCATATTCAAACTTATTTACAACCAGATGGTCATTTTAATTTTAAGTTGCTTTTGAGTATGGGTTGGAGAGGAGCCAGTGCTCCATACTCTGACCTGGATCTGCTCAGGCTCTTTGCAGCAGGGCAGGTAATGGCATGACTTGAGTGGGCTCCCTGCTCTCATTAATTTCTTTCTTAGGAAGGAGAGTGGTCTTCATGGGAGATGACACTTGGGAAGGACTCTTCCCAAAGAAGTTTTTCCGCTCCTATTTCTTCCCTTCTTTTAACGTGAAGGATCTTCACACTGTGGACGATGGGATCCTGCAGCATCTCTACCCAACTGGTAAGCAGCTCTCCTCCAGGCCCTGGGTAATGCATTATGTCACTGCAAGTTTGGGGTAGTAAAGAAAAAACTAAATCATTTTTTCTGTTATGGAGTGGCACTGGGCAGTCACATGGTGCTGGCCAGGGGTTACAGTGCTCTAACTGAATTTCCACAGATAAGCCAGCTTTTGGGGCCTGTAAAATGTTTCTGTATTAAAAAAAGGACTGTAGCTTGGTGGGACAAGGTTAGACTTCAAAGTCTGTCCTAGAAATTCACTCTCAGGATGGAGGAGGAGGAGGAGCAGCTTAACTTTGACACGTGGCTGCCTGGGTGGGCACACAGTGCTCTAGGAAATAGCCAGCAGTGCAGCCAGGAGGTTGGAGCAAAAACCTGCTCTCAGCAGAGTATCAGTGGCTCCTGGTCTTGGGAAGAAGGTGAAGTGTGAGATGGATTTGTGAATTTTAGGTGATTTCAGACTCCTCCTTGAGGTCCTAGGACTAAGGAGAATGCTCTTTGCTTTTTCAGTGTATGATTCTAAGTAAATCAAGGGTGCAGTGACCTTTCACAGGGAAGTCCTTGTGGTAAAGCTGCATATCATAATTTTACTCCAAATATGTTAGTTTTCCTGTGTTGAGACCCTGAAGCAGAGGGGAGAGGCTGGGGTAACTTTCTAGTGTGGGTGTGCTATGCCCATGTCCTGGGTGGGATGCAGAGGGGCACGTTGATGAAGCTGACCTGAAATACATCCAGGGCTGGAGTTCTGGGTTCTTTTCCTGAGCATCCCCGTGCTCTAGCTCCAATTATGGCAATATGAGTTGAAGGTATTTCAAGGTGATTTAGGTGACAATTGAGCCATTCCTCTCCTGAAGGGTGCTGAACAAAAACCATGGGTACTGTGGCACTTGCTGGGCATTGAGCTCCCTGCAGGCACCTGGGTGCCGAGAGTGTGCCTCTGTTAAAACCTGCCTCGGTCTGCTTGAGAGCTGGGAGTGTTGATGGCAGGAGGGGAAGAAACAGCAGTTTCCAGAAAGCTCTGGCAGGAGGATCCACGCTTAGAGCCTGTGCCTGAATCCCAGGCTAGTGTGTGATAAAGACTGCTCTTGTTCTGCAGTGGACAGCGGGGAATGGGACCTACTGATTGCTCACTTCCTCGGTGTGGACCACTGTGGGCACAAACATGGACCTGACCATCCTGAAATGGCTAAGAAGCTCACCCAGATGAATGAGATGCTCAGGTGATTAGTGTGAAGGTGGGGGGTTGCCAGCTGGAGTTTTTCTTTAGCCAGGCTCAGGGACTCTTCCCAAGATGCAGAGGGCAACAGGGAACACTTGATGGGCATCTTGACATGGAGAAAGGCTTTAGCCAGAAGCAGCTGAAGCCCCAGCTGGGCCACTCTCAGTTGTGTAGACACATGTTCACAAGGGGTTTGGTTTCAGAAGTAAGGCTGTCTTCGGGTCTTGGAGCCTTGGTTCTCAAACAGGTAATGACGTAGCTGGAGTACAACTGAGCCTCACTCTCCCCATCTTTAGAATCACAGAATGGTTTGGGCTGGAAGGGACCTTAAAGCTCATCCATTTCCAACCCCCCTGCCATCAGCAGGGACACCTTTCACTAGACCAGGTTGCTCAAAGCCTCATCCAACCTGGCCTTGAACACTTCTAGGGAGGGGACATCCACAGCTTCTCTGGGCAACCTGTTCCAGTCTCTGACCACCCTCACAGGAAAGAATTTCTTCCTAAATCTAATATAAATCTCCCCTCTTCCAGTTTAAAGCCATTATCCCTTGTTCTGTCACTCCCTGTCCTTGTCAAAAGTCCCTCCCCAGCTTTCCTGGAGCCCCTTCAGGTATTGGAAGGCTGCTAGCAGAGTCTCCCCAGAGCCTATCACACTGAGGTTTGGCTAATGTTTGAAAAGCATTTGGAGAACCCTGGCTAGGCAATGCTGCAGGCCCATGAGTTGTGCCTTTGTGTCAGAGGGCAGAATGGGGCCCAGAAATCCTGATTATCCAGCCGTGCCTCATCCCAAAATGCTGCAGCTTTTGACTCTTAGAACTGCTTTAATTTTTGCTGCTCAAAGCAGTGGATAACTTGCCCTGCTGCATCTGAGAGTGCAGTATACATCATGTCATACCTACTGCACCCTTCAGGGACAAATCCCCTCTTTTTTCCTTAAAAGTAGGAGATGCTCACACAACGTGATAAAATAAACAAAACCCAGATAGAAGCAGCCTGAAATTTGTTCCTGTTGGGATCCTTTCTTCTGAATTATGTTTTGTTAGGATCCCTGAAGGCACTGAGGAACCAGCCACCATTCACTGGGTTCCTGAGCAAGATCAGTCTGTTCTGTCTCAGGGCTCTGAATTTTCAGTTTGGTTCTAAAGCATCCATTGCCCTAGTCCCTGGCTGCGTTGTTACAGCTCTGTGTCAGCACTTAGTTTTGCTCAGATCCTTTTGTGGGCTTCACCTCTGTGCTGCAGGCAGGCTTGGTGGGGACAGATCTCCCTCTGGGGTTACCTAGGCCCCTGCCCAGGTAGAAGTTGATCTTCCTTATCGTGGTGACAGGTCCTTGGTGGATCACCTGGGGAACGACACGCTGCTTCTGGTGGCTGGGGACCACGGCATGACAGAGACTGGAGACCATGGTGGTGACAGTGAGAAGGAAGTGAATGCAGCGCTGTTTGTGTACAGCAAAACACCCCTCTTTGGCACTGGCCCTCCAGAGGTGAGAACAGATGATCCTTAGCTGCCACTGCCTGAGGTGGCAACCGGGATGCAAACTGCATCCTGGGGTTACAGAGAGTAACGGTTTGATCAGGTTTGTTTAGACTGAGGAGTTGGGGAGTCTGTCACCTTTCCCAAGAGATGAATAGAAAGACTGGCACAGGATGCAGGTGACTAAAGTGTTTGTGAGCCCCTCTAGCTGTGAGTGGAGCCAGGTGAGCTGTTGGACAGCCAGGGCCAGACCTAAGGACCTGCAGCTCTTGGCCAGTGTCCTCAGCTACACAGAGTGCTCAGGGAGAGCTGAGCTATGCCTCTGCTTTCCCCTGTGTTATTTTCCCCCTTCTGGCTTCCCCACATTCCACTCTGAACAGACACATCTTCCCCACCATCCCCTAGCCTGAGAGAAAAGGCACCTTGCTGTGTTCTTTCTGAATTTCCAATTCCTTCCCTGTCTCCCCAGGAGCCTGAGGCTGTTCCCCAGGTGAACCTGGTGCCCACTGTGGCCCTGCTGCTGGGTGTGCCCATCCCTTACAGTAACATCGGGGAGGTGATGGCTGAGCTGTTCTGGGACGGTGACACTGTGTCTGCAGCCTTGCAGCAGCTCTCGGTCTATCACATCAACGCCAAGCAGGTATGTATGGCCCCATTGAACTTGGGGGGAGGAGGAGTGGCTTTTTAAGCACAAACCTCTTCTGTTTCGTGGAGGTGGGGCAGTGACATGGTGTTTTCTTCATGGGGAGCTTATTTGGAAGAGTTACCTCCTTGCAGTGTTTGCTCCAGTAAAAGGTGACACCATTTTCCCAAGGGAGAAATGAGAAATACCCATTTAGTCCTTGGTGGTGAGTGCTGTGGTGTGGAAAATACTGGCTGGGAAGGTGGCACTTGCTTCAGGATGAGGGTTGGTGCCACATGGCCAGAGGTGGATTTGATAACTGGGGAGGCTGGTGGGGAGGCTGGTTCCTTCAGGCTGAAGATGACTAGGAGTAAGTTTTGTTAATGAAGATTCAAGAGGACAAATGGATTTTTTGATGCTTCTTCAGTTTTGGAGGAGTAGCAGTGTTAGCTGAAAAGGTATTCTAGATCAGTGACAGAAGGAAAACAGTAATGAAGGACTAAATAAAAAGAAGCACTGTGTAACAGGTGACAGTAAAGTAGGACAGAAAAGGAACAGTTTACACCAAGTGCCATGAGATACAGAACCCCAAGAGTTGAATGATGAAATTCAAACAAAAGTGACTATACCAGGTAAAAAAGAAGCCCAGGCAATGGAGCAGGCCATGTGCCAGGGCAGTCCAGAGCCTCTATGGAGGACATGAGGGCTGTCTGTTGTGGCCCTGGTCATGCTACAGAGGCAAATTTGCTGTACATTTTACAAGGAATGTGTCTTAGCTGAGTGCCAGCCTGCCTCTGATGGACCCCTGGATTGCAGGGAGCACAAGAGTAACTCCCCCAGCCCCCAGCCACCTCCTCAGGGTGCCAGTTGGACACCAAGTCAGTGAGGAGCTGGAGAGGATGTGATTGCTGATGGGAAGTGTTCAGCCTGTGTGCTGTGTATTTACAGAGCAGCAGAGTGCTTTGTCATTTAAAGATAATAGTGTACGTTACTGTCCATTAGTCACCGAGGATGACCCAGTCCTGCCTGTTTAAATATTTGCACTCATTTGTCTGAGGAGGTTTCTGGCTCGATCACGTTGGTGTTGAAGAAGCTTTTGCACACCAGGCAGGTTGTGTGCAGGCCCTGGAGAGAGCTGGTGCCTGTGTTTGCCTTTCATAGGCAGGGGCAGGCTGATTCTGCCTGCGCCCTGAGGCGACTGGAAGGCATCTGAGGGTATCAGTGCATTTCAGGGCTTGAGCAGATCTACTCTGCTGAGCAGCTGGGTATTTGTACAGGTGCCCTGCCCTGGCAATGCCCTTGTAAGACCTTTTTTTTATGACTTTGGGATCATAGCCACCTCTGTTCCTGTCCTCTTGAAGTAGGAAGCAGAATGAGCTCACCTTAGCCTATGGTACAGTGCATTAGTATGCTTGTATTGAAGATGAAGGTTTGATTTGGTCCACTATAAGCTCTTCAATTTGATGTCTGTCCTCAGACAAACAATGTAAAAGTCAGCACTGGGTGCAGATTAATAGCTGATAATGATTTGAACTTCTGGGGGACATTTGCCTTGTTACCAAAGACTCTGTATGCAAGTCCTTTCTGGTATGAGAGCGTCACCTGCAGATGAAGAGCTGAGAGGTGTCAGTGTGGCTGTTGAGATGGGTATGTCACCTGAGGAGGATGTCACTTTGGCAGAAGGATTGTGTTTCCTGCCAGTCACATTCTGGATTTGGGTGCCCAGCCCTGGGTGATGCGGCTGGGGATGGGTCTGTCCTGGCAGACTGGGGCTGTTTACATTCTCCAGGGCTGAGTGAGGAAGATGGCAGTGAATCCTGTTCCCAGTGGTCCCAGTGCTGCTGTCTGACCCCGTGTCCCCTCTCCCGCAGGTGGACCGCTTCCTGCACTCCTACTCGCTGGTGGCTCAGGACCTGCCAGCAGAGCAGCTCCAGCGCCTGCAGGAGCTCTTCTCCGGCGCTGTGGAGGAGCACGCTCAGCTCTTGGCCCAGGTGCAGGGGGCCACGCTGGTGCCTCCGGAGCTGGAGTCCAGGCTGGGA
Source organism: Caprimulgus europaeus (assembly GCA_907165065.1). The sequence continues at coordinate 71,609,844 of OU015527.1, forward strand.
AGCCTCATCGGTCGCTTCCAGCTCTACCTGCGGGAGGCACGGGCTGTGTGCACCCAGTCCTGGGCGCGCTTCCATCCCCTGCGTATGGTGGGGGGCTGCGCCCTTATCGCCGCTTCCTGCTTGCTCTGCTACGTGGCCTCGGAGCTGGCTGCAGCATCGGACACTTTTTATCGCAGCTGCCTCCTGTACCCCCTGCTTTGGGGCCTGGTGGTGGCTGTTCTGCTTGGGCTGGCTCATGCATTCACCCAGGAGGGACTGGATCTCCTCCTGGTGTCTTCATGGGCAGCCGCTGCTTCTCAGCTGGTTTTCTTCTGGCACTGGTGGGGCCGGCATCCCAAGCGAGCCCGTTTGGCGGGCAGTCAGCCACCCTTGGCTAGCGTTGGCCTGAGGCAGAGGCTGCGAGCCTGGCTGGGGCTGGCCTTCCCCATGAGCATTCTTCTCTTCCGCTGTGGAGCTATGTTCTCTGATAGCTTTGTGGTGGCCGAGGCCCGGGTGGCCCCGTTCCTGCTGGCCTCACTGGTGATGTTGCTCGTCGGGAAGCTCCACTGGGACGGTCGCCTGACTGTGCCAGAAGGCCCCAAGCAGCAGCTCCTTGGCTTCTCTTCTTACCGGAGAGAGATCTGGTACCTGCTGTGCCTCGTGGCCGCGCTCCTCGTCTGCGTGCGCCTCTCTGGTTTCTTCCACCAGTGCCGTGAAGAAATCCCTCAGTGCCGGCCCTCTCTTTTCCTCTCCCCACTTGCCAGCCTGAGAAACACACGGGCCAAGAACCTCTTCTACCTCCTGTGCGTGGCCTTGCTGGCTGGGCTGGTCTATGCAGTGCGGAGCTGGCTGCGACACTACGGCAACCTGAACAGCTCGGACCCCCTTGTGCTCTTTGTGCGCTGGGGCTTTCCGCTGGTGGTCCTCTGCATTGCCTGCTACTGGGCTGTTGCCTCCAGTGCTGATGACTCTCTGGGCAAGCTGCAGGAGCTGGTGCAGGTGGCAGTTGTTGCCTTTCCGTGGGCTGTCTACGGACTGGCATCCGTGGGGTTGCTGCTCCTGCTGTGCAATCCCATGACGGTGTTCGCGAAGGACACGCGGGAGTCGGCAGGACCCATCGTCACTCCCTACCTGGGAGTTCCCACCTCTGAAGTCGACTTCCTCCACGTCATCCCTCAGATCTACAAGAGAATGCAGGAGTCTCAGAAGAGCCGCCTGGAGCGGGGCAGCTGCAGGGCCACCGTCGCAGCGTACGGGCTGGGCAGTGTGTACTCGGCAGCGCTGGTCATAGCACTCACCCTGCTGGGCTTCCTCTTGATGCTTCTGCACAGTGAGCGGCTGAGTCTCGCCTTCCTGCTCCTCTTCCTGGAGGCCTTCGTGCTGCTGCACATCCACACGCATGCCAGAGGCCTTGCTGGAGACGCTGGTGAGTCAGGGCTCAGTAGAGCATCCCCTGGATGTGCGATCTGGGCGTTATCTGCAGTGAACTGGTGAGGGAGGCAGGGTCCAGTCTTTGCTCTTGGGGAATGGTGGTGATCCTCCTAGTTTCTTAAATCCTCTGATAGAAAAGATGCATGCAGCAGGGATGCTAAGTGGAAGAAGGTGGAGTCCCTTGTGTCAGGGAAGGAGGCTCTACACCCATCCCTTCTCTCCACGGTGCAAGCAGCCGCTGAACCCCACTGCTGCTGACAGAGTCCAATAGCAGGGTGGGTAGCAGAGGGAATGCCTGGTCCCTTGCCATGTCTTCTGGTGCGAGCCTGGCTGGTTTCTCTCTGTCAGAAGAGAGAGTGTGGAAAGGGAACCTGAAAGCCCAACAGGCTTTTTTTGACTGTGGATCTGTCTTGTTCCTTGATGCTAATATTTCTTTCTCTCTCTCTCTCTCTCTTAAAAATCCCTCAGAGCCTTTTTCGGTGCCCTGGTATGCAGTCATCTCCTGGCTCCTTGCTGCTTCCCAGTTCTTCTATTCCACAGGCCATCAGCCCATCTTCCCAGCCATCCACTGGAAGGCAGCCTTTGTGGGCTTCCACCTTGACCACAGCACGAACCTCCTGCCTGCTGTCCTGGTGGGCGCCAACACCTTTGCCTCCCATATCCTCTTTGCAGGTAAATCAATTTATTCCTGGGCTGTTGAGCCTGAGCAGGCATGGCTCACTGCTTTGCCTTGTCTGGAGGCCTGCAGGCTGAGCACAAGGCGATGAAGGCTCCAGCACCAGCTGAACAGCAGCATCCTCGCTGTTCCCTTCTGGGGCCACAGAGCTGCCTGTGGCCTACAGCCTCCATGCAGTTGTGCCTGACCAGCAAACTGGAGCTGGGGTATATGCTTCCTGCACGTCCCGGGCATGATGGCAGAGCCTAGACTGCTCCTCACCTCCTGGGCTCCAGTAACTTCATGTGCCTTTGTCCTTGAGGTAGTCGGCTGCCCTCTGCTCCTGCTTTGGCCCTTTGTGTGTGAGATGCCCAGCTCGCAGAAGAGGAAGCCCAAGAGGGAGCCTCGGGAGGAGCTGCAGGAGGTGGAGGAGCACATGATGGAGATGAGACTACGAGAGTCCCCAGAGAAGTTCTCCACTGCTCTGCTGCAGCTGGGACTGAAGTACCTCTTTGTCCTTGGAACACAGGTATGGGCAGAGGCAGGATGGCTGTGGGAAAGGCTGTCCAAGAGGAAATTAGTGTGGTATGAGAACTGTGGGGCACTCTGATGAGAGAAGGGGGTCAGCCAGGGCACAGATAGGCCCAGGGGTGATAGGTCTGGTTGCAGGTGGAAGAGCAGCTGCACGGGTCCTCTTGTCAGCCCTGCCATTTGCTCTGTGCTTTGGGAGGGCTCCAGCACAGGAGCTGCAGTATGGATTAGGCTGCGTTTCACACCCATCTGTCCAGAGTGGCAACGTCCGTTCAGAAACTACAGGGTTGTAATCCTGCTCCCCCTCTTCCTGACTGTGCCTGTCTGTTTTGCACCACCTCTTGGTTTTCATCTGATCCTGTGGTGATGTAGGGAGCTAAACGTCAGAAATCTAACCCTGTGAAAGGAGTGAATAGCTTTCTGGGGTTTAGCCCTCAAATCATTGTCCTGTGTGGTCAGACCAGAGACAGTACAAGAGAGGAGGCAGGCCCTGCAGCAGGGGAGCAGGAGTATGCCTCTCAGTGACATGTTAGGTCAGGTTAGCCACATTGTGAGCCCTCTTCCATGCTGTCTCAAGCTGGCCCTAGGAGGGCGTGCATGTACCCCAAGCGATTTGTGTTTCCTGACTTGAGGGCGTGATGGGAGGGAATCTTCCTCAAGATGTTTTTTTATCTGGTGTGCACTGTACCAGCCTCTCAGATGTTTGCAGTTCAGTACCACCTTCAAATGTGAACCCAGTCCCCAGGAGGTCTCTCCAGAGTCACTTGTAACTTGTTTTTCCTGATCTCCCCCACAGCTTCTGGCCTGTGTTTGTGCAGCTATGATCCTCAGGAGGCACCTCATGGTCTGGAAAGTCTTTGCCCCAAAGTAAGTCCCAGGAATTGCTCTGGTGCTGGGTTAGAGCTCATATCCCTGACATCTTGTCTAAAGTTCATAGACAGTAATGATAGAAAAGACTATGTGATCGATCTTGTATGACTTCTTACCTGGTAGAGGCTGTAGGAATGTCCTTAGCTAATTTCTGCTTCAAGTTTGGAAGCTGGACTTGACCTAGAGCGTAGAAATTTCTCCTTATCTTGATTTCCAAAGACTAATAGAGCTCACCTGGAAGCTAAGAATATTCAGGGCAGAGAGTCAAAAGTAGGAATATCAGACCAGAAATGGTAAACCCAGAAATGGTAAACTAGCAAAACTTCGGGCTGGTAGGAACGTGGGGTGGCCTTGGCCTCTGGGGGATTCAAAATCCTGCCTGAGTGTTGTTCTGAAGAGTCTCTAAACCAGAGGTGTGCTGGGCTTCCAGGTTGCAGGCAGAAGCTGCGGGGGAGGGACTGTAATTCAAGTTTTAGGGTCTGGGGTGCTCCCAGCCTCTCACTGTCAGGAAAATCAGTCTGATGGGAGTGAGGGCAGCTACTGTCTTTGCAGGCATGCTGGCTGTGGTACCCTCACTGTGTCTGTTGTACCTGCAGGTTCCTCTTTGAATCGCTGGGCTTCGTGGTGAGCAGCATCTGCCTCCTGCTGGGGATATCCCTGGTGATGCGTGTGGACTGTGCTGTCAGCACCTGGTTCAGCCAGCTTCAGCTCAGGTAGCCTTGGAGATGTGGGGAACCTGATCTGCTCGTTGGCTGAGGCTGTGGTTGTCTCCCTGGCCACCTGGTGCCGGGAGGGTTACACAAGCCACCAGCAGTGAGTGCCTGCTGACAGCAGTCAGGGATTATCCCCCACTCCCTGCCTCAGCGCTGCACAAAGGACCGGAGCCAACTGTTTCCCCGCTCATTGCGATGGTGTTTCTCAGCAGTGGAGGTCAGAGCTCTTGCTGGGCGTCTGTTTGCAGTGGCAAGAGTCTGCTGCAGGAGCCCAAGAAGCAAGAACCCTGAAGTGCTCCTCTGGAGAAACACCAATGGGGGTCTTGCTGCTACTTGACTGATGACTGTCCCCATGGCACCGCTGGTCAGCTTCAGTGGCCGGCAAGGTGTCACCTTGCCTGTCCATAGAGACAGTGACTCACGGGAAGGGGCCTGCTGAGGAGGGGAGGGCAGGGGGAGAGGAGAGGGAAGGTCCTGCAGCCACCACTTATCTTCGTGTGCTCAGTTTTCATGCTGGAATCAAAGTGCACAGAGTTGGGCATACAAATGGTTCCTGGGGTCTTGGTGGCAGCTGCTCTTCCGTAAAGTCAGTTGGTTGCTCAGTAGTGAGGCCTCTCTTGCCCTACACTCCCATTTTCCTGGTCTTCCTCAGCCCTGTGAAGGGCAGTGGGGAGCACTCTGGGCTGCCTCGTACAGCCTGAAGCAGGCTTAGCTTGTTGGGAGGATGGACACAGGGAGAACTGTGTCCATGACCAAGAAACTCTCCACGCAGGGTCTCAGCCTGTCCAGTGTCCCACTGGGCTGGATTGTAGCAGCCGAGACTTGTGAACAGTTGAGATGCAGCAGGTTGAGATGCAGCAGGATCAGATCAGATCAGAGCACTGGCTCATTCCCAGGTTGGATCTAGTCAGGAGGAAAGGGGAGTCTGGAGTAGCTGTCCCAACTGGAGGAGTGGCCTTGGTGTGAGCTCTAGTGCCTGGGAATAGATGCTTGGAAGCCCTGATCAGGGGACAACTCTTCTGGAAGGTGGCTGAACTCACTGATATCCAAGTATGTGCTGGGGGTTATGTCACCTTGAAAGGTCCCCAGGCACTGCAGCCCATGGCATCTGTGGTCCCACCTTTGGTGCTTACCTCCCTTTTGACCTTGGTGTTCTGTGTGGGTCTGCACTGCAGGTGAGCTACCTGAAACCTGCCCGTGGCTGCTCACAGCCAGGAGGCATCATATTTTTATTTTATGGGCAGAGGTAGAGGACAGTGGCCGTGGTGCCTGGCCACATCCCAGCTGTATTCCTCCTGCAGTTTCGATGGGAGCTGGAGTTCATTACTGCCCTGAACCACTGTGTGGCATTACTTGGTGCTATGAAACCCTTTGTCTCTTTCCCCTCTGGAAAGAGCTGAGGACTGCTTGCCTGCAGTTCCTGCTTTGATTTTTGTTCTGGTCCCGTTTGTTTTTTGGTTCATGCACCATGACTGCCCCTGTTTGAATTCCTCACTGCAAACTGCTGGTGTAACTCCAGGCTCTTCCTGTCCTCTGCCCTGCAGAGTCCCAGGGAAAGTGTCTCATCAGCTCTCTCATTGTTTCAGTTCTCACTGTTATGCCCAAGTGCCCAGTTGCTGTCGAAAATGGCTTGAGAGCAGGTTTAGTTTTGTATTTTACTCTGCAAAATGCTTGCTCAGATGTTAGGGTGCCATTCCAGGGAGGCTCAAACTGCTCTAATTTGGGGTTTCCATTGCCTGGCCTCCTCCTGACCTGCTGGCTGTGCTCTCCCACCTCAGCCTCGCGTCACCCCTGCCCTCTGGGCCTGTCCTGCTTACTTTCACCCGACACAACCAGAGACTGGGTTGGAACTGACTTGACTCCCTGGGCTGCCTCATTGCCCGCTTGCACACACACCAGTGCTGGTGCAAGGCCAGGGGTAGCAGCATGCAGCAGAGGGATGTGATGGGGACAGGAACACATCAGCCCACAAGTAGATGGGCTGAAGCAGTTCCACCTGTAAAAATAGGTCATTGGCTATACACTGTGACTCCTTGGTGGCCAGATGGTTCTCAGTGCTGAGGAGACCATGTTGATGGGTCAGGGGTGCATCAGTGTGGAGAGGAGGAAAGGGATGGAGGTAGCAGCTACCCAGTGAATTTTTACTTAGCCTGAGGTTAGTTTAGGTAAAACATGTTGCTAAAGCCAAAGGCTGAGGCCCAGTTAGGTCGTGTTGTAACCTTGTAACCTGGTCAGGAGCTTGCTGCCTGAATGTATTTGTGCTGGCAGAAATCCTTATGGTCACTAATGCTGTAGAACTGGGCCCTGACATCCCTGCAGCTGCCTCCCAGGCCCCTGGGCTTCCTTGTCTCCCATCTCCGTGACTAGTTCCCCCTTCAGTGGCTGCCATCATGCTGCTGCACCTTCCCATGCCTGTTGTTGGTGGTTGGAGTGCTCAGCCAGTGCTTGGGCATCCCCTCCTCGTCCCTCCATATCTCCCCTCTGCCTTCCTGCCAGGGCTGTAGGCTCACAGCCCTGGGAGGCTGTGGCAGAGCAGAGGGGACAGCAGAGAACACGCACACTTGTCTTGCCAGAGACTAAACAAAACTGGCAGTAACAGAGCTGCAAGTACGTTCCTGTCCCTGCAGAGACACCAGGGAGTGCTAGCTGCGCTGCCAGGGCAGGCTGGCTACTACACCAAAGAATTCACATTCAAGAAGATGAGTTTTCCAAGGCCTGGAGATGCTCTTGCTTTCTTTCATTGACTTTTTTTAGTCTTTGCCAGCCATCCCCAGCTGCCCTCGAGCTGATTACTTGGCTGACATTCTCCTGAGTGTGCTGGGGATGACAGAGTTAGTGTTGGTCCGAGGCTTGGTGACCTTGGGAGCGTGCTGCTGATGCTGGAGCAGACATGGCTGGGCTTGCTGATTTAAAACCCCAAGGATTGTCCTGAGGAAGGTGCCTGCTGCTCCAAACCGAGGCTCTTTGGGAAACCTGGCATGCTGCTCTGTGTCCCCACGTTGAGGTTATCGCTGGAGCCTGCTGGGTCTCTCCTGCAGCAGTTATTCCAAGCAGTTTGTTTCTGCATCCCTTGGCTGAGCATGACAGGGGACATGCTATGCTCAGTGTGCTCTGCAGAACTATTTCATCCTGCACTCCTCAAAGCTGCTGCTCTTTGGGCTTGTGCAAGTGTTGCGTGTGTGCTCCATGGCAGCAGCTCCCAGGACCCCATCCCTCTGGGCAGGAGAGAGCTCCGTTTGGAAACTCCCCTGGCTCAGGCCAGCTTCAGGACTCAGTGTGTCCTGTGGTGCTGGCACAGGGCAGGGATAGATCTGCATCTTGTTTGTGCCACCTGGAAGATGGCAACCAAAAGCTGCTACTGCTGGGAAAGGTTGTGGCTGTTGGGAGCATCTCCCCGCCCGGATCCCAGGGGCGGGTGCTGCCCTCACGGCTGTCCCAGGGGATGGCACTGCTTGGGAGAGGCCAGTGGTCCGTGTGTCTGTGTTCTTACACGTGTTTCTCCATCACACCTCTCTGTTCTCCCCTCAACGCTTCAGCCTGCTCATTAGCACCAAGGCACGGTCATGTTCTCCTGTTCCCTCGGGAAGCAGGGCTGGGGATCGCTGCCCTTTCCTCTGAGCTCTGACTGGACTTGCCATGTGGCTTGGAGCGAGATTGTTGTTTTATGTTTTGTTTTTAACCTCTCTGTGCCTCAGTAACCCATTTGGGATAAAAAAAAAAAAAAAAGGGGATGCACCCAGTTCTGGAAAGCAATTTGGGAGCTCTGCATGTAGCGTGGTGCTACGCTTTCCTGGGTATCTACATATCTGGCTGTTAACGCTTTTGTTCCCATTCAGCAGCTACACCGGCAAGGTGGAGGTGATGCTTGAGTCTCTGCTAGGAAGTAGAGCCTTTTTTCCTTCAAATAAACCCAAAAAACGGGCAAGTGGGCAGCACTCCTTCGCCCAACGGCTTCACCTCCGGGCCGCTGTGGTCCGTCCAGCCCCACGTGTAGCACGGGGCTGCCGCTGACCAGCCTCACCGGGGACTGCACCGCACCGAGCGTGCGGGAAGCAACTGGGGAGGGGTCGCTTCGGTATTTAATGACTCGTTAATTAATTAATTGGTGGTGGTTGGGGGGAGATTTGCCGTCTGAGAGTGGTGCGGGGCTCTGGGTGGCTGTGAAACAGATATCTGCAAATAAAGCTGTGAGATCCGAGGCGGGCTGTGGTCGTCTCCTCCTTCGCAGCTCCGGGGCGGGACCCCCGGCGTCCGGCCCGGGTCTCCCCAGCGGTGTGCGGCGGCTTCGCCCAGCGCTGAAGTTTGGACCCTCTCGGCTACCGTCTCCCTGGCGGGATGGCGGCCGGCTCCGCCCCTTCCCTTACGTGTAGCTGTTGCCTGGGTAACGGCCGCTTCCGCTCTGTGCCGACGGCCAATCGCGGTGGCAGCGGGGCGGGTTCCGGCCAATCGGCGGGAAGGCGGGAGGAGAGCGGTGCGCGCGGGAGGCGGCGGCGGCCATGAAGCGGCGGCGCGGGGCGCCCCCGGAGCCGGGCTGCCTGCGGGCCTGGGCTGCCGAGAACCAGGCCCTGGCCGGCCAGTGGCGGGTGCGCCGGGTTCCCTCTCCCCTCGCTCCCCGTTCCATGAGCTCCGGGGCTCCCCTTCCCGGGACGGCGCTGCCTCCGGTGCCGGTTGCCATGGGAACGCCGCCGCTTGGGGCTAGGCCGCAGCCTGCCCGTGGGCCGCGGGGCGGGAGGGGAAGCGGTGGGGGAGGGGTGCGGCTGTCGCGGCCCGGGCCGGCCCCGCCCCACCCCGCCCCACCCCGCCCCACCCCGCCCCACCCCGCCCCACCCCGCTCCACCCCACCCCACCCCGCTCCACCCCGCCCCACCCCGCTCTACCCCGCCCCACCCCGCCCCACGGTCAGGCCGGTGGGTGAGTGTCTCCCCTTGCAGGCGGCGCGGTGCTCGGGGCCCGGCGGAACGGCGGCGCGGGAGGTGCGACAGCTGCGAGGCGGCTTCGGGGAGCTGCTCCTGAGGATGAGAGGTGAGCGGCGGCCCGGTGGGCTGCGGCCGGCCTGCCCCGTGCTTTGTCTTCACCTTGCCTCCCGCTGCCGTCCCGGACCCGAAGCGCGGGGGTGTGGAAGTCCCGGTTCCCGGGCACTGGTGTTCACTGGGCTGCAGCTGCAGTATCCCAGTGCTGGAAACAAGCTCCAGAAGGCAGAGGGGATGAAACGTTCCCTGCTGCCCTAAATTGACCTGGGTCTGCAAAGGGATGAAGGCTCAGCCCCAGCCCCTGCCTGATCTTGCTGGAAGATGTGGAAAGAGCTTTGGGGTTTCTGCAAAAAACGGGGCAACCTTTGTCCCGGGGAGCTGGGACAGGGGCTCCCTGCCACAGCTGTGGTGTAGAGAGAAGGCTGTTGAGAAAGAGGGAGACAGTGTGGGAAACCTGTAGAGAGTAGATGTGTGTTGGAAGAGGGTAGACTATTGATGCTCGTTTGGGAGAGCTTAAAGGTCTCAGTCCTGGAGGACTGCAGCACCTGGATAGATAAACCGACGGGATGGCTAAAGCAGCCTCAGCACCTGGAGAGGTGACACCTGCTGTCTCTCTAGGCAGTGCAGTTCCCAAGCTGTTAAATCTCACCACAGCAACAACAACAACAACAAAAAACAAACAAACAAACCAACCCAACTTGGCAGGACACTTCTGTTGTTGCAGAGCCAGGTGATGACACCTTAGCGTGGACGGTTGTTGGGTTTTTCCTAGCCTGCTCAATTTCTTACGGGGTTGGCTGTGATCACAGGTCTGCCAGCTGCCCTCCCCACCCTGCCTCTGGAGCTCACTGTCCTCTACAACTCCCTGCTCTGCACTGTGGGAGCATCTGACTCTGCCATCGAAGGAGAAGCTGAAGGAATACGCCAGGGGCTCCTCAGGGGTAAGAAAATTGTTCTCTCTCTACGGGGACTCCTCGAGGTGAGGAGATTGCTCTGTGCTTTGGAGGTGTGTGGTGAGTGGCTGGAGGTTGGGGGGCTGTGAGCAGGGAAGCCAGCCCTGCGGGGAAGGGTGGGAGGTGGGGTGGGTAGTGGCCAGGGAGGATGTGCTGCTGTCTGTCTGTCTGTGTGTGGCTGCATGCAGGGATAGGCCAGTGGTTTTAAGGGAAATGTGCAGTGTTGGCATATGCTTGCCTGGGGGCAGAGGACAGGGCAGAGCTGGAGTTGTAGCTCTGAGCTGTGTGTTGTCTCCTGAGCGTGCTGCTGTTAACCCCTCTGTCCGAGACCTTGTTTTCCACGCTACTGAGGCTGGGCAAGCCCTGTCACCCCATTCCTTCCCTTGCTACAGGGAGCCTATGCTTGCTTGAGGCTTCTCCCTCTGGGCAGGGTGTCTGTTATGGAGCATTGACCTTCTTATGGCTGGGTGGGGGGGATGTTTGTTTGGTTTTTTCAGTTCTGGAGGCTTGTGGGGCCTGCGGGCAGGATCTGAGTACCGAGGAGCTGTGGCAGAAGGTGCTGCAGGAGGTAACTGCAGAGGAGCTGCGGGCACCTCTGCACCGACTGGGGGCCCTGCAAGCAGCGTGGTGGCTGTCAGACAGCCGCCTGGGAAGCACCACCGGCCTCTTCCAGCTCCTGAGCAGCACTGAGGTAACTGGGCACGGGTGGGTGCCCCGCAGCTCCCGGCTACCTGCACCGCAGGTACGAGTACCCACGGGTTTGCTAAAGGAGGCAGAGCTGGCATAACCACTGTGTTTGTCATAAATCCCACTCTGCACAATGTTGCTGTGGCATTTGGAGACCCTGAACCCATGAGTGCTGCCCAGTCAGCATGCTCACAAATCCTCTCCTGGCGTCTCAGCGTAACCTCATGGCCCCAAGGGCACTAACAGGTCCCAGAGTATCTCCTGCCTGCCGGGGCCCTGGGCCTCAAGGTACCAGACTGGGAGACTTGGCTGGAAAGGAGCTGCAGGTAGACTTGCAACTTCTTGTAGGGAGCAAACTGTGAGCAGTGGGATGCAGAGGAACCTTCCCTGCTGATGGTGAGGGTTGTGTGAAGGCTGCTGAGGGGTCCCAGCTGGTTGAGTGCCCTCTGACAGCACCTGGATCTGCCGTGCCAGGAGACCATCGAGGTGCACCTCGCTCTGAGGTGGGATGGTGCTGCCCCAGGCCAGGCAGGAATCACTGCAGTCAGTGGGTTGTAGTTGAAGTGAAGGAGTGGTAGGACATTGCTCCCCAGCGCAGAGAGCACTGTTGAAGGGTTTGGTTTGACCTCTCTTTCCCCATACCCTGGGATCAGCGTTTCCTGCTTCCCTTCAGCATTTCCTGCTCTCTCCTCTCTGTGTGTTCACAGGCCCCTGGGAGAGCTCACTGCAGCAAGGGGGAGAATGAACTCCTCTCCCTGCTCAAGGCGTGGCGAGTACCTGCTGAGGAGGCCTCCCTGCCCCTTGTACAAAGCGCCGAGGACTTGAAAGAGATCCTCTGCACCGCAGCAGCCTTCCTGCAAGGTTTGTCTGGAGGAGTACTCATGCCAGCACAGCCTCCCGCTGCTCTCCTGGCCCAGGACCCCCTCTCCCTGCCCTTGTCCTGGTTTCTTTTCCCAAGCAAACCTCGAGGTTTTCTGAGCTGTTCCTTTGGAAGAGGGCCTGGGCTTAGCCTCTAGGTTTCAACTTTGCTATTCAGTATCCAAAGAGCTTCTCTGCTTTTTCCCCAGCTAAGCCTTTCTCTGCACTGTCACGAGGTCCCTCTGTCTGTCTGTGCCTTGAGGGAGGTGTCTGAACCCTGCAATGATCTTGTAGAAAGCGTAAGGCTGGCACAGAGGTTATGAGGATTTTCCTTTCTTCTGTCTGTCTTCTGGCGCTTGCCTTGCTGCAAGCACATTGTGCCTGCTGGATTACAGTGCTGTGGCAGCCACACAAAGCTGTTGTGCAGCTTTGTAGCCTGGTGTCACAGCAGGTGATTGATCTGATCCGAGTGCTGTGTTCTGTCCCGCTCATGGATTTCCTTTGCTCACTGTCTTGCAACCTCATCAGCTCCGATGGCAGCCAGCGACGTCTCGCTGTGCTCAGGCTGACGTGGGGCCTTCCTGCAAGGAGGGAGGGCAGGAGCTCCTGCCCACAGGCCTCTCAAAAGCCTCTAGGGTGGTGATAGCACTTCCAGTGGGGATGTGGCAGACATGAATGTGATGTAGGCATGTGAGAGTGGCCTCAGAGGGAAGCTTGAAATGCAGATTGAAAGGAAAGCAAACACCATTAGCAATAAATATTCATGAATTAATATCCCAAAGCATCCTGCTGGGAAATGCTGGCCAAATGCAAGGTCCTGCACCTGGGTCGGGGCAATCCCAAATATAAACACAGGCTGGGCAATGAGTGGCTTGAGGCCAGCTCTGAAGGGAAGGACTTGGGAGCGGTGGTGGATGAGAAGTTCAACATGAGCCGGCAATGTGCGCTTGCAGCCCAGAGGCCAATAACCGTGTCCTGGGCTGCATCAAGAGAAGTGTGGGCAGCAGGTCAAGGGAGGTGATTCTCCCCTCCAACTCCACTCTTGTGAGACCCCAGCTGGAGTATTGTGTCCAGTTCTGGAGCCCCCAACACGAGAGAGACATGGACCAGTTAGAACGAGTCCAGAGGAGGCCACGAGGATGATCAGAGGGCTGGAGCAGCTCTGCTGTGAGGACAGGCTGAGAGAGTTGGGGCTGTTCAGCCTGGAGAGGAGAAGGCTCCGGGGAGACCTTATAGCGGCCTTCCAGTACCTGAAGGGGCCACAGGAAGCTGGGGAGGGACTTTTGACAAGGGCAGGGAGTGACAGAACAAGGGGTAATGGTTATAAACTGGAAGAGGTTTAGATGAGATATCAGGAAGAAATTCTTTCCTGTGAGGGTGGTCAGACACTGGCCCAGGTTGCCCAGAGAAGCTGTGGCTGCTCCTCCCTGGAAGTGTTCAAGGCCAGGCTGGATGAGGCTTTGAGCAACTTGGTCTAGTGGAAGGTGTCCCTGCTGATGGCAGGGGGGTTGGAACTGATCTTTAAGGTCCCTTCCAACCCAAACCACGATTCTGTGATTCTATGAAATGGCCCAGTTGTGCTGGAAAAAGTTTCTGAGATTCTGTGTGTGCTTCCCCATCTGCACCCCTGTCACTGTGGATCAGTGTGCAGCTGGATCTGCCCAGCACCTGCCTCTGGCCTTGTTCTGGGCCCAGGCACACATCTCGGTACCTGAGCTTGGAAGCTGCTATTATTTCTGCTGGATGTTTCCATGGAGTGGCTTGTTCTCTTGCAACATGGGAAGGGGAGCCACAGAGCCAAGATGTTGGGTCTGTCCTAGGGCTGCAGGAGCTGGAGGCTGGGAACTTCCCCACCGCCCTCTCTCTCCTTCAGGAGGCTGCAGGAGGATTCTGCTCCAAGAGGGTCCTGGCCCAGATCTACACCTGCCTCAGCTGCTGCACTCAGCGAATGGTAATGGCCAGGCCCGTCCCCTGTCAGCAGGGAGAGGGGAATCACAGCCACTAGCTGGGTGGGGAGGCTCAGGCTGATGTCCACGCTGCCTCTGCGTGGTCCTAGGCTGCTGCTGGAAGCAGGGGGTGGGTCTTGATGAGCAGAAGTTCCCCTTCTGGCCCTAACCTCCTTGAACAGCTATAAAATCCAGGAAGGTATTTTGGCTGAGTGCAAAGAGTGGCTGCAGAGAGAGAAGCTCAAAAACTGGCCTGAGGGGGGCTGCCTTTGCCTAAAGTAATGCCCATGCTTACTGGGGATCACTGGGGATGCAGAGCAGGGATCTGGATCCCACCGAACAGTAAAGATGTCAGCAAGATGTCCTTGCAACGTGCACCTCTTCCCATCTAACTAGGGCAAGCCTCAGACAGCCCTTCAGCACCTGAAACGCGCCCTCCAGGTAGACTTCCACTGCCTGCCTGCCCTGTCCCACGCGGCAGCAGTGTACCGTGAGCTGGGGGAGACCGACGCGGAGCTGCAAGCCCTGGCTCTGCTCTACGAGGTTTGTCTGCTTCCTGTAGTTCTGGGTTGGTTTTTGCCCAGCATAGCTTGTACCGAGCTTCAAGCAGGCTTCTGCCTTCTAGGCAGGGCTTTTTGACCGTGGAAGGGTCCCCAAAGTAGACTACAGCGATCCAGCCACGATCCTGCCTTCAGCAGTGGGCAGGAAGGAGCCCAGCCTGATCCAAAATTCCTGCTCAGCACTTGGCTGTTGGATGTGGCAGGACCTTTGGGTCCCAGTTCATGTTGGTGGCTTGGGAGAAGAGGTTACACTTTTATGTCAGAAAGTATCAGTCTCTTAATAAAGTCTCTAATAGCAAAGAGGCCTTTAAAAGGCAGACTGGCTGCGGGGATGTGTGTTAGCTGTGGCAACCTTGGTCTGCCTGGGAGGAGCAGGTCACAGCAGTAGACACCCTGAGTTAGCTCTTCAGCTGTCTGAAATACATGAGATATAAACACAGCTGTGTTTGGAGAGGTATCTCTCTCGTTAGGAATGGCCCAAGCTCTGGTCTAACTAGGTCTGTGGCTATAATGGGAGGTGGTGTTCCAGGCAGCACCTTGAACTAGAAACCTGAGGTGATCTGGGTGATCTTGCAAATCTCCTGATGCCGTGTGGAGATCAGAAGTCTGCCTGTCCCTGTGTGATCCTTGTCTTGACCAGTGTTGTGTTGACTGTTCTTTCTGTTCCTGTTTCACAGGCTCTGGGAAAAAACCCTCCAGCAGCTTCTTCCTCTAGTCCACATTTCCTAATGCGAACAGAGCTCCTTGTCCACACACCAGTACTGGCTTCTCTCCTTCGCCATCGCCACCCCTCTGAAGTGAAATACCTGCTGGCACAGCGGTGTCTCCAGGATGGGAGGTAACAGCTCCCCACATGCTGCGGTTTTCTCTGTGCTCCTGGGAATCATCCAGTTCAGTCCTGCTGTTGTAGGTCTGCTCAAAGCATGGGTATCACAACCAGAGCGAGTCCAGTGCAGGGAGAAGCCTGTGGGCTGGCAATCCAGGTTCCACCTGCTTGTCCCTCTGCTCTTCCCACTACGTGTCCTCTCCCTGTTGCAGGGTGGCTGATGCAGTGGAACATTACCTGGACTTCCTAGCTCTGCTTCAGGAGGGTCTGCAGCAGCAGGTAGGTGTGCCAATGAAGCGCTCCCTTGGTGATTTGGTAGATGAGGTTTGGGTCCCTTTCCCAACGCCTGGGCACAGCTGTTACTCCTGGACTGCAGGTTTCAGTGTCTAGTTTGAGATGTGAAGGGAATGAGGTCTAGGGCTGGCACCCTAACCTGTGGCAGGTCTGCCTTTGGATTCACAACAGAGACCACTTCCTGCTGCTATCTGGAGAAAGAGCTTCCCCTTCCCTGTGGGGATCAGCTGTTGGCCTGGCTTTGGATGTCCTTCACTTTGAGAGTAGGGATTTGCCAACTTGACTTGGCTGAGCTGTTAGTGCTTCACAGCTTCTGCCTCCTCTGACAGGCTCCAGTGTCTGTGGGAGTGGGTCTGAGCTTTGCTGGGCAGCAGCTCCGGGTTCCCAGTAAGCACGGGGTCATTCCACTTGGCTGGGTGCTCTGTGTCTGAGCACTGCCATTGCTTTTGCTCCCCAGGTGCCCCTGGATGGTAGCTCAGCTGTGCCCAGGATCCCTGAGGTGTTCCTGGAAGCAGCATGTGCCTTGGAGCAGGCTGAGAGGCACCAGGATGCCATAACCGTGTGTGAGGAGGTCATCAGCCGAACGACTGACCTGATCCCACGGATGCTACGGGTGGAGGAGAGGCTGGAGCAGCCAGAGTGTCCCTCACCAGGGGCAGGGCTGGCAGGTGGACTCCTGTCCCAGAAGAAGGAGAGTCTGTGCTGCCTTGCCTGGAGAGCAGCTGGATACCTGCACCAGGGCTGGGCATGGGCGGCGCTGGGCGAGAGCAAGGAGGCCATAACGCACTTCAGCAGGTGACGGAACCTCACTGGGGGAAGGGGCCTCCCCAGCAGGCAGCCACGGCTGGCAGGGGCCACTGCTGTGTGGCACAGGGGGTGGCCTGACAGCTGGCTTCCCAGCCCAGGGGTGGCACCAAAGTTCCTCTGTCCTCCCACCTGCAGGTGCCTCGGTGATCTCTTGCGTGTCCAGCTTTGTGGGTCTGGTGTTGAACCGACAGGTAGGACGCTGCAGGGCTGGGACCTGTGCAGGGCTGGGACCCGTGCAGGGCCTGGCTGGGGTGGGATCTGTGTCTTGGCAGCGGTGGGTACAGGGGCAAGGCACCAGGCACGGCATCATCTCTGGCAGGAGGTGCTTGTCCCAGTGTGCTGAGCTCTGCGCCATGCTGGAGTTTCTGAGGGTACTGCCTGGTTTGGGTGGAGCAGGGTTTGGCCTTGGCTGTGTCTCCAGACCCACTGTCTAAGTGACAGTTAAATGGGCTGTGAACTGGGAAGTGTCTCAAATCCAGATTTCAGGGAAGAGATCACAGAATCACAGACGGGTTTGGGCTGGAAGGGGCCTTAAAGCTCATCCAGTTCCACCCTCCCTGCCATGAGCAGGGACACCTTCCACTAGACCAGGTTGCTCAAAGCCTTGTCCAGCCTGGCCTTGAACACTAGAGATCTGTACCAGTTGTGCAGATGAGCAGCTGAAGGCCAGGTTGCTGCCGCCCAGGTCACTGGTCATCACACCCATGTAACGTACCAAGCTCTTGGTGTTCTTCACTCTCATCTTCTGCCACCTCCTGGCCTCTCCCAGCCTGGCAGAGAAGCTGAGCCCTGCCACCCAGGGTTTGGGGAGCTCGAGGATGAGCAGCCCATCCAGACTGCTAACTGGGCTCAGCCTGCTGGGCTGAGGAAGGGGATGTGAAGAATGCTGTCTCCAGGTGTGTGTATCTTTTGAATGCTGTCTCCAGGTGTGTGTATCTATTCTGTGCCAGAGAATCTCTTGCCAGAAGTTGAGGTGCTCCAGAAGATCAGGTTGCTCTCCCTCATCGGGCGAGGTACACAGTTCCTGGAGCTGGGGAGGCACAAGGAAGCCTTGTTGGATTTCCAGCACAGTTTGCAGATCTCACCAGGTAAGAGCCTCATTTTGGTGAGGAACAGAAAGGAAATCCATAAATTTGTCCTGGGCTGCTTTGCTGTCTTCAGCAGAAAGGTCTTATGCCTTAGACCACACTTAATCAAATGTCAAGGACTACAGCAGGGCTACTAGCAATGTTACATACTTGAAATGCTTCTCTGGGGCCTGGTGAGCTCACTGCCCTGGAGAAGTGGACCAAAACTATTGTCAGAGGAGTGTACTGGAACCCTGCCCACAACCTGTGCCCTCAGACAGCTTGGAAATTTCTTTCTTCCTGCCCAAACCCCAGCCTGGTGCAGCCAGCTTTCTCCCAGAGAGGGTCTGGTTTCCCAGAACAGCAGCTGGACTCTCACTTCATCCCAGGAAGCAGCATGTCCATGCCTGGGAGCAGAGCAGGGAGCTAGCTGTGCGTGTCCCAGGCACAGCTGAGGCACAGCTGGTGCTGCTTCCAGGGTGACCCTCTTCAGTGCTCCAGCTGTGCTGACACACTGGTGGGGTGTGAGCTTGACCAGGATCTGCCAAACCTGCTGGTCCCAGTCCTGACCAAGGCTCCCTCCCTTCAGGGGCACAGACCTGCCTCCAAGGAAAACCCCAACCTGTGTCCAAACAGAGGTGTGGCTGGCTGTGCCACAGGGCTGATGCCATCTGCCTTGGCTTCCAGCCCCAGGCTTAATTAGAGCCTATGACACAGCCAGACAGTCTCCTCCCTGTTACACCACCTCTCCCCATGCTCACCTCCCTCACCAGCTTCTTTTGCAAAGTTCTGCAACCCACAGCAGCGTTGGGAACCTTCTCCTCCCCTGCTGAGGGCAGAATCCCCTTTGTATCTTGCAGGTGACCCAGCTGCTACTTCCTACCTGGTGCAGGCCTTGTGGAAACTGAACCGAAAGCAGGAGGCGGCAGCTCACTGGCAAAAGCTCTCCCAGAGCCCTGCTGGGGAGGAGGGAAGGTGTGTAGAGGGATGGAGGGGATCTCAGCTGGCCACACAAGAGAGCTCCAACAGTGCAGCTGGTGTTTCAAACTGGGGGGACAGTTTAGTTCAGCTCCTGCCTGTCTGTGCCCATGTTCCTCTGAGGAGCTTCCCTCCCCCATCTGCTCTGAGGGACCACAGGCTGTGGCTCTGCAGGGACACAGAAAAAGAGCTGTCACAGAGCCAAAGCCTGGTTCTGTGGTGGCAAATGTGAGGGCAGAGGCTGGGGGCAGCACTGGGGGGCAAACATCCTAGTCAGACCACAGCAAGGGAACACCGCAGACCTTGCTGTGACGCTCCCTTCTCTTTCAGGCCCTTCCCTTTGTACCTGGTTTCGTGTCTGGAACAGGCGATGTTCCCACACAGCGACTCTCTTGCCAGAAGCATTCAGGATTACCTCAGGACCTCAAACCAGGACCCCTTGAGCTAACCTGGTCAGTCTCCCCATCCCCACCTGCTGAAGTCTCCCTGCCATGAGGCCTTTAAAGACTCCTCCAAGACTTGGAATTACTCTTGGATAAAGCTGAATTCCCAAAGGACTGAAACAGAATAGATCACCTTTTATGATAAAAGCCTCAGCTCTATTTAGTTTTAAGTGTTTTCTGTGCCCTTTTTCCAGAGCAAACCTGTGCAGTCATGGCCTTGACGCTGCCTGGAGCTGCTGTGAGCACAGGGGCTGTGCTCTGGCTTGCATGGGAGATGATGGGCAGAGATCTCATCGTCTGTGCCGCTCTATGCAGCAGAGCCAGCTCTGTGCCCTGGCTCCAGGGAGATGGTGGCAGAGCCGGACAGTCTCATAAAACACAGAGTTGTCCGATCATCTGTCCTACCTGTCACCAAAATCAGGAATAAACTCTTTAACACCAATGTAGTCTCAAGTAGCAGGCATTAGTGCTGGGTGCTAGGGCTGTATCACCACAAATCCAGCACACCAAGTTTGCACAACTTCACACATTTATACGTAATTATTTGTTCCACCCACTATACATATGCATTAATATTCTACTTTAGAATTGCCTTAAACTTCTCTGCCTTTACCTTTTAAGGGTAGAGTACACAACAATTGCACAGGGAATGCTCTAATACAGGGTGGGGTAAGTCAGTTCAGTCTCTAACTGAGTTGTGGTTGTGATCTCCCCCTGCCGCATTTACCTTTCCCCCAGTTTCTGCAGACTCTTGCTGACTTCATCCTTCTCAGGCAATTATCCAGCTTTTGGTGCCTTCTAGGGCAGGATGCTCTCCTTTTATCAGTTTTTTAGCTCCCTTTCAAGGGCACAGTTGTTAGGAAGGCCTCAGAGGTTATACAAAGTCACTGGACTTGGACAGGCCTGTGCCTTGAACACTTAGAGGGAGGAGCAGCAACAGCTCCTCTGGGCAACCTGGGCCAGTGTCTCACCACCCTCACAGTGAAGAATTTCTTCCTCACATCTGATCCAAATCTCCCCTCTTCCAGCTTAAAGCCATTGCCCCTTGTTCTGTCACTACCGGCCCTTGTCAAAAGTCCCTCCCCAGCTTCCTGTAGCCCCTTCAGGTACTGGGAGGCTGCTATAAGGTCTCCCCAGAGCCTTCTCTTCTCCAGGCATGAGGCTGCCGCGGCTTCCTCTGAGTAGGAGGTTCTGGGCGGGCCTCGGGGCTCCTCCAGAAGTACCTCGGCACACCCGCTGCCCCCGGTGTGAGCGGGGAGGAAGACGGGACGGGACTGCGGCCCCAAGGGGCAAAGAAGCGGCTCCGCTGGGACTCCTGAGCCCCAAGGAAACGCCTCCCGGAGGCGGCGGGGGCTCTGCTCCAGCCCTGCTCAAACATCAACTGGGGGATAGGGGGCAGAAACCGGTACCGCGGGGAAGGGAGGCAGGGGGCGCGGAGGGGCCGGGTCCCCGCGCGGGACCCCCTTTCCCCGCCCCTCCATGGCTGAGCCCCGACGCCCTCAGTGCACCCACGCGGCTCCCCCAGCACCCGCCTCCCGCCCCTTCTGATTGGTTGCAATACTGTCGCCCCTGTTTCCTGTCCTCGGCCGCTAGCCAATCGCGAGGCAAGAATAACCCGGCTGACCAGATTTTCCCATTGGTGGATTTTTGCCATTGGTTGCCCGTCCCGTGTTGCCCGGTAGAACAGGCACGGCAGGAGCTGCGCTGCGATTGGCTGGCGGGTGTCGCGCTTGGACGGTGACGATTGGGAGGGGAAAAGGAGGGGGCGGGGCGAAGGAGGGACAGTGCACGTTCTTTTCTACCCGTCGTCTCTCTCCCCCCCAACCACGCTTCCGCCGCTCCCATTGGCTGAGGCGCTAGCAGGGCGGAATTTCCGATTGGTCAGCGCACGCTGTTGCTAGGCAGGGGAGGTGGCGCGGAGTGGCGTGGGGCGGAGCTCCCCCTTCCGATGAGTCGGCTCTGAGGTTCAGTCAGCGCGAAGCGCCCCGAGCCGCCGCCGCCAGCCTGCCCGAGGCCCGCCGCCCGCCGCCGCCGCCCGCCCTGAGGAGCCACCGCCGCCCGCCTCCCCTCGCCCCTTACCCCCCAGCGCCATGGCCTCGGGATCCGAGTAAGTGCGGGCCGCTCGCCGGCAGGCCGCGGCCTAGGCCTCGCCGCGGCGGCGCTGCGCTGGGCCCAGCCTGGCCCAGCCCGCCTGTACTTCGCCTCGGCGCGGCGCGGGTCGGGCCCGGCGGTGGGACCCGTCCGGCCGGCCATCCCGCTGTGTCATGCAGGCCCTGAAGAGGCGAGGCCGGGAGGGGGATGGGCCGCTCCCCCCACCCCCCCGCCCCGGGCCGGGCCTCCCCGGGAAGTGTCGAGTCATGGCGGGGGGGAGCGAGGCCTGGCCGGGCTGGGCCTCTCGCGGAGGCCCGGCCGTACCCCCACCCGCGGCCCGGGGCCGCCTGCTTGGCGTGCTCTGACGGGGGCCGGGCCGTCCCGCCTGGGCTAGGCCTCAGCTTCAGCCAGGGAGGGCTTTGTCTTCCAGGTCCCGAAGCGGCCGGAGGGGCAGCGAGGGGGGGAGAGGCATGTGCTGGCCTCCTCCCCGCAGCGGCCCTGGGGCCCGGGGCTAGCAAGTGACTTGGCATTAGTGGAGGCAGACATGTTGTGCCGGGCTGGCCCCTGTGGCAGCTGAGGCAATCGATTATATTTTTGTCTCCGGTGCCTCGCCTCACTCCATGTGCAGTTCCAGGCTGAGGATCATCTTTCAAGCTCCTCAAAAACTGAGTTGAGTAATAGTGGTCTCTAGGTTCCCAGTCCACATGCCCACACCACTTCGTTGCCCCTTGAGAGGAGTAAAAATAGAAGCCAAAGATAAATTTCCCAAATCCAAAACTACTTGAAGTGACTTTTTTGCCTTGACAGAGGCATTTTTGGTCCCTTTAGTGTCCATTGTTTATATTCTCCTTTTCTTTTGTTTTGCAACTCCTGAAATTCAGACCTGCTCAGTCCTATGGAGTCAGTTTCAGCAAGGTGTGCCAAGAATTCAGTGTCCCTGGTAGAGCTTGTGATGGAAGTGAGGGTCTCAGGCTTATTTTGCACCTGGATGAGGTGAACAGTGTCTTTAAAAATAAATTTCTACTTCAGCAGAGTTACTTTCACCACATAAAAATGAACAAAAGTTACTTTGCAACTGCAAAACATTTACTTTTTAGTTGCTGTTTTTGGGTTGATGCCATGGGCAGCCATCTTGCTGAATTGGGCCTTAGCACAGTGAGTAGCACTGCAGGAGCTAAGAGAGTGTGGTTTCTGAAGGGGAGTCTTGTTTTTGTGTGTCTACCTCTCTGAAACAGTGTTTGAGGACTCCAACACGGGTATGAACTCACCGCTTGGTTGTCATGTGCTGTTCCAGGAAGTGGCTGCAATCATCACATACCTCACTTATTTGCTTCAATGGATAAAATGTTTTATGGGTTATTTTGTTTTAATGCCTACCAGTTCAGTCTTTAACGGGGATGTTCAGGCTGGTAAGAAACTGCTGACGGGTTTCATTTCAGAAACGAGTTTGTGAGGCTGTTGATAAAAGGAAACACTGCAGAAGGCAATGACTGTTTTCACTTTCGTTACTGCAGCTGGAATCGGTTTCAGTCAGGGCCTTTTCACTATATTTTTAGCACACACATACAGGAACAACTTATTTCCTTAGTTTTGGTGGAGCTTTGGAGGTTGGTAGTTATTTTCAGAAGAATTGCTAACTGGTGATTACTTTCTGCTCTTGCTCTTTGTACCATCCACCATGTCTCTGGGCCCTATCACATGCTGAAGGAGGGGAGCTCTGACACAGAGCAAAATGATGAAGTAAGTTGTAAAAAGTCCCCCCTACCCCTTCCCTGTGTCAAATGAGGCTGTTGGACTGCTTTACTGAGAGAGAAAAGAGGGCTAAGGATGGGAAGGGAGAGAACCCATTTATTGTTGGTCTTTTGGACTAGTGCATCAATTTTATTGATGTCTTGCACTTTATATGCAAATTTGGCCATTAGCTGTGCTGGGAATTATGTCCTCACTTCTGTTCTCCATCTAGGGGCAGGCTTTGAATTTCCTTCTAATACCAAAACAGCTCTGAAGTTAAGTTTTGTGTTCAGTTTATCTCTTTGTTGAGTCAGTGAAAGAAAGGAGCGAGAGGGAAAGTGTGTGAGGGAGCTGAGAAAAGTGGTGGGTAGGGGAGATGATCTAGAGGATTTGTACCAGGTTCTCTCTGAAGGGAAAGTCATTGAGGAGCCTTAAAAATTACCTAGATTAGCTGTCTGTCCTGCCCTTTGCTGAAGTTTACCAGCATGTGTAGGGAAGTTGCCAGGAGAGAGCCCCAATCCATGCCTTAGGCTTTCCTACTTGGTATTTCCAGTTCAGACTCTCCTTCCCTGCTGCACAGATGTTGGGGGTTGTTTGAACGTGGTTGAGGTGCACAGACATATTTTGCTCCATCATCTCAGTTACAGCATGAGGAGCTCCCAGGAGGGATGCAATGAGGGCAAATGGTGATGATGATAATATTATAAATCGCTGCTGAAAGATGGGCAGTGCTTGTTTCTCAAAGTTCTTACCCTTGTCTGTAGGAGAAATAACATCACTCTTCTGTGTAGCTGACATGTGATTTCCTAACACCTTTGTTTCTTTATCAGGTCAGATAACTGAAGCTGACCCTGCGTATTTAGATGCCTGCATGCTGTTTCTTGGAGACCTTTATTCCATTTTTAATGCCTCTGAGCTTTTTGATTGCTTTAAGTGCAGTAGTGTACTGACAGCATTGATCAGCCCTCCCTTCTTACTTAGGAGACTGCAGACTCAGCTCTCCCGTGCTAAAACTTTCTTCTTGCATTTAGCAGAATCAAGTGGACCGCTTGCTCTGCTGCTCTTCACTGATGAGTGTCAGGAAATATCTGAACTTTCTCTCCAGATTTACACAGCCTTTGGTTTGTTGACAGCTTTCCAAAAGCTGCCACTTGCTGCCCAGTTCCTCTTCCATTTATTTGTGCCTTGTGTCCCAGGCTGTTTTTCGGGCTGCACGGCAGTCTCTGCAGCCTGAGGGACAGCCAGTCGCTTTCAGTGACAGTTTCCATAGCCAGAGTCTGGCAGTGGTGTCTTATCAGAAGGCCTTTGGATCCACATC
Organism: Caprimulgus europaeus; assembly: GCA_907165065.1. The sequence goes on from OU015527.1 coordinate 71,633,552, forward strand.
TCATGTGCAGGGGGTTATGAATTACACTCACAGTTTGAGGCTAAATAGGGGTATTGTTTCTTTCTGGTGTCCCTTAGCTCAAGTTTTAAAATCTACCTGCTGCATTAATTTCCAGTGTCCAGGAGCTAATGCTGAGGCAAGGTCCTTACAAATAGGTTGTTGGTTTTATCCACTCTTAACCACAAGATCCTGTCTGACCTGGCAGTGTCTTGATTCAAGTTTCTTATTGTTCTCTCAGTTTTCCTGGAAATGCCAGACCTTTTAGACCTGTTGGCTCTACCAAGATGACATTTTAGGTTAAAGATGGAATTCGCGAGCTTCCAGGGTGTGTCCAGCAGCCTTTCTTGTGTCTTTGAATGGATCGGCAATATCTCACGTGGTCATTGAAAGGGATGGAAGTTGGTGTCTTATCTCTTGCACTCTTAAATGAAGAGAGGAAAACACAACTTTCCCAGTGCTTGCAGTCCAGGAAAGACACATTTTACAACTCCTCCTTTTGTTCACTTAAAATAATGTTGTCTCTGACTTACAATATGTTTCCTGTTCTACCGGGACTTATGTGAAGCTTGAAAATCTCTTGGAAACAAGCTGGCTGCCCTCATAGGCTTGCTTGGTATCATTCCTCCTTTAAGTGCTGGGAAAGGAGCCAATACTGTATAGTTTGTCTTGGAGAAACCTCTGTCTGTAGGGGTGGGGGACCTCAGGTAACATCACACTGTAGGTGTGTCACCCCTCTCTGATATACTTTTAAAAGCGCAGCGAGTGTGCCAAGCGATGCGCTGCTGCCGCGGTCTGCGTTCATGCCGTGGAGCTGCTTGCTCTGGCGCTTCCCCTCCAGGTTTGATTTTCTTCTGGTTATTTTGACTCTAAAAGAGTGAAAAGAAGCCAGAGTGTGTGGCCAACACCATTGTCCACAAAACTTCCTGCTCTTTGGTGGTGCTTGCTGCTGACTTAGGACAAAGGAAGGCGTTTGTTTTCTTTGTCAGAATCAAACCAAGCGATGCAAAGTTTTCGTCCTGTCCTTGGACACTGGCACATCTGGAATACTTTGAGAAAGCAGTCAGGCGCCTGCCAAGGGAAGTTGCAACAGTCTGCCACTGCTGTGGCAGGCTGAGGTACAGCTTCCAAGGGCTCCTTGGCAATCATTTGGTTCAAATTCATATTTCTTTCATAGAGTGAATTATTTGCTGTATTAGACATTGAAGGAAGTTATTAAATCTGTCTTTCTTCTGTTTCTTTGCTGTTTGATTTGCTGTGTTTTGTCAAGGTGAACGCATTATCTGTTGTTTTCCTTGTGGGGTAGTGGGCTAGAGCTGCAGTAGAACTCCTGTGAAGGTATTATGGAAATGTGCTTATACCTAAAAAGGTGCTTATATCCTAAAAAGAAAACCCCATTTTTCATGAGCACTTGACTGTTTCTACTGACTCGCTAGGTTTAACTAACAGAGCTCAACAGGCTTAAACTCTTACAGCTCTTCCTGCCAGGGGAGCTGCAGCATTGTCCTTTAATTCCTCTATTTGTCTAGGATTTGACACCAAATAGACTTGAACTTTTGTTTCGGTGGCAGTGGTTACGTGTGATTTCAGATGAGTCTGACTAATGCTTTTAGGTAAAACACCTTACAGTCAGCAACATCTCACAGACCGCTGCTTTTCACAAAGAGCTCCGTAGCTCTTTCCGTTTGACGCTGGTGAAGTGGTTATGTTTACTGACAGAAAACACTGTGCTTTGAACTCCTGCAACTGGTACCTGGGAAGAATGTTCTCCTTTGTCTTACACACAAGTAGAGTTTCTAAAAGACAAGACAACAAAGAAACTTGTAGAAAATGGAGATTAAAGTAGGGGGAGTGTCTGGAAAAGGGGGAGCAGTACCCCCCAGCCTCATAACTTGTGTTTTCTTTGCCAGTTCTAAAGCGGAAGACTTGGCAACTGCTATTCTGAAGCAGAAGAACAGGCCCAATCGGTTAATTGTTGATGAAGCCATCAATGAAGACAACAGTGTTGTGTCACTGTCCCAGGTACGTCAGCTAGAAAAACAAAGCGTTTAATCCGGTAATTTGCAAGTTGTTGCTGTGTATTAACTTGAAATGTAGCTTGGCAACGTTAACCTAAGTATTTGTGTCAGAAGCTGCAGCTGTGGTGGCTGAGCGAGGGTTGCCTTGTTTCCTAACACTCTTCCATGATAATTTGTAGGATTCAGTTGAGCTTGTACCCCGAGTCTGGTTTCAGGATTAGCTCTTGACCAGCGTAGTGGGAGCCTCTGTCCTTGTGGAGTTCGTATATCACTTCCAAATGCAATTCTACAAAGTCAAGTAATTCTCCTTCAAATGCTGGAATTCTTGTTTTGTCAAAATCTTGTTCTAATGTTGTTACTGTTTGCAGGCAAAGATGGACGAGTTGCAGTTGTTCAGAGGAGACACTGTCCTGCTAAAAGGAAAGAAGAGGAGAGAAGCAGTCTGCATTGTCCTGTCAGATGATACCTGCTCAGATGAGAAGATTCGCATGAACAGGGTTGTTCGCAACAACCTGAGAGTGCGCCTGGGTGACGTGATCAGGTGAGGACTCGCTTGCTATTGTGTATCCGTGGGTTGCCTCAATAATTTGTGTGCTGGCTCTGAATTGGTTGAGTCAGTAGCAGAAGCAGAGTCTGCAGGAAGTATTCTTGTGTCTTCCAGAGGAGATCACAGAAATGTTTTCAAGATCAAGGATCTCAATTTATTTTTGCATGTGTTTCTGGCTGTATGCATATTCAGATTAACTAATTAATACTAAAAAAAATTATGCTAAAGGACCTTCACGAGCCCAAGTCCTGTCATTAAATGGAGTGGTTCATTTATCCCACTGTTGTCACAGTCATTTCCCAAATTTACATTGTCAGGTCAACTTGCAAATTTTTATTGTATGAATATTTATTGTCCACAGTGTGAACTGTGGAAGGCATTAAGAAACTTTGTAATTGCCCTCATGGTATCTGAGCTTCCCTATGGCAAACAGAAGTTTAAAACTTGCTAGAAATGAGTGACGAAAATGTGAAGCAGTCAAATAGCGAGATTAAAAATCCTCAAAGGATACTTAGATTCCAATTTTTGTTGTAAATGTATTTTTTAAATTAGGCATACTTAAAAAGCGTTGCGGAGATTTTGTTGTGCAGCACTTGGCAGAAAGTAGTGGGAAAGCATCTCAGCTTGCAGGAGACAGGTTCCATTCTGTGATGGGACTGGAAGTGGGAGTTTCTTAAACGTAAAAATGCTGTTTTGCAGAGTTAAATGTGGGAGGGCTAACGGCTCCTCCTCCTGAGCATCTTCCTAATCTGGAATACCCCTCATGTTCTGGGAAAATTGGATCTTGGTTTCTGATGCTAGACTTCCTGGGGTGATACCTGAAATAATCTTTAAATGTAAAATATGTTTTGTACACACTTTGTAAAGGGGAGAAATGAGACTTTTTCACCCATCCCTCTACCACTAGAAAATGCAAGTTTTAAACACCACTGTAGTTGGAACAGAACAGTGCTTTGAGCCAGTCTGTGGATTTACAATAAAGGTGGATCCTTACTTTAACCAGACATGTGGTTACTGTTGGAGTAGTTTCTAGTGTGACAGTTCAGCCTGTATTGTTTTACCTTTGTTGTGATGGTCAGAGAATTGTCACACCTCTTGCCCTCCAAGTTTTTCTTGCTGATCTTTAACTGTTTACTGTGTTACTTTCTGTGACCTGGTTTCTGCCAAAATCAGATTCATGCACTAATCGCTTCCTGCTTGTGGTCTGTCAGTTGTTTTCCTTCGGGGGAAGTCTGTCTTTTCCTTTACCTTTCTGCCATGTCCTCTCTGTAAAGCATGTGGTAAAAGAATCTAAAAGAGTCTTGAGTAAAGTCACGTGTGAAAAGTTGCATGCTCAAATTTAGGCTTTTCTTAGCTGGCAAAGCCAGTTTGAGCTTTCTGACACAGCTTGATACTCTGAGTTATCACTGCAGTGGGCCATTGTCCTGCACTGCAGAATAACTAGAGTATTTACTTAAAAAAGGGGGAAGGAGCCTTCAGACTTTAACCTAAATGTCAGCCTCCACGATGTGGGACTGACAGACAGCTGTCTGCGAGCTGATTACCTCTGGTTGTCACCATGAGAGCCTTAGCTCAGAGTCAGGGTTGTCCTCAACAGGGGCTCTGGTCTCTCTATCTAAAATGAGAGAGAGAAGGAACAAAAGTGCTTCCCCAGCTCCCTTTCCCCTGCAACTGGTTCAACAGGAGCTTGGTGTTTTGTGAAGACTAGCTCTTTATGGGCATGATTTTTGCCATGTCAGCAGTGAAATGTTCCTGTGTAGGTGGGAGGTCTCACCAGGGCTTTGGAGGGTCCTTTCTGGTGCTTGTACTGGCCTGGGAAGGGGCACCACTACCTTTTGCAGACGTGTTGTGACGTGGCTAATTGGAGTTTTCTTCTGTTGCAGCATCCAGCCTTGCCCAGATGTGAAATACGGCAAACGTATCCATGTGCTGCCCATTGATGACACGGTAGAAGGGATCACGGGGAACCTGTTTGAGGTCTATCTCAAGCCATACTTTCTGGAAGCCTACAGACCCATCAGGAAAGGTAATGGTGCCTGTTGTTGAAGTCCTGATGGCACTGAGTGTGAGCTAGTCCTGAACAAAGATCATTTCTAGCAGCTTGCACAGATTTCTGCAAAGCATTCCACTGACATCTGTAGAGAGAGGTTTTGCTAGTGCTGAATTATTCTTTTCCCCTAATCTTCAGAAGAAAGGGTGATTGCTGCTGCTGGCTGGCAGAGCAGCTTGATAGTTCTTTTGTGGGTTTTTTTTCTACATGAGATGGGAGAGCATAAGAAAAGGCTCAGGTAGAATTAGGGAGAAAAACTTGTTCAACTAAGTTGCTACCACTTGATGGAACTGGGGAGTTGTCTGCACATTAATCAGTTGATAGGGTATTCCAGCTGGCACCCTGACTAAATTCACTTCTTCAGAATAATTTAATTGATAACTGTGAGAGTGCATAGGAATCCAAATGCACTTTTGGAGTTGTGCTGCTAGCACTTCTGCTGGAACAAATAGGTCCTAACAGACAATAAACACAAGTTGAAGTTATCCAGCTTCTGTAGCCCAGTTTAGACAGGAGTCATGTGCAGTATTATATATTATTCTGCTTCTGGAGACAACCAGTTATAACTAGTAACAGCTAGTTATAGTAACTTCAGAATGAATTTTTATTAAGTTAGGGCTTTTTGCCTGTTTTAGTTATGTTAAATTGAAACTCAATGGGAAAGAAATGTGATTCCTTGCTTTTGTGTTCTGTATTCCAGCAGAGTATTCTTTTCTATTGTTTGCTGCTTTTGTTTGCTGTTTGTTACTGGATGAAATTTGAGAACTTTAACTGCTGAGGACCTGAACAGTACTCGGGTAGTCACAGTACATGCCGCTCTGGAGTTTAAAATGCAGAGCAGTGTATGACAAAAGCCAGCAGTGTGTGCCTGTGTGACCCACTCCCTTGTCCCCTGGGGCTGTTGGTAGTACAAGGGTCAGCATTTTGCAGGGGTGGGCTGCAGCAGGGTACTGAAGTGTGGGCTGTTACAGGTGACATCTTCTTGGTGCGTGGAGGGATGCGTGCAGTGGAGTTCAAAGTGGTGGAGACAGATCCAAGTCCGTACTGCATAGTGGCTCCAGACACAGTGATCCATTGTGAAGGAGAGCCCATCAAACGAGAGGTGAGCAGAATCCTGCCAGGAGGTTCTCCTTCTACATCTCCTCTGTCTGAAATCTGTTTCTGTAACAGTGCTTGAGAGCAGCAGTGTCTGCAGTTCCTCCTTTGGCATTTTGTGTAGGGAATGAAATGGCTAGAAACAGGAGATGAGCTGCAGCTGGAGGTAGTCAGAGGAATACATTTCCAGTATAGCACCAGTGTGTAGGTTTGCTGATGAGATGCCATGCTTTGGCAGCAGCTGGTTTCAGATACCTCATGCTGGATTTAAATGCATCTTTTAATTCCAAAGTTCCCTTGATGCATAGGAAGGAGAGCTTACAAGGTGGCTAAATTTAATGCCCTGGGAAAAGAAAGCGGTTTGTGCTTTTTCAGTGAGAAATTTGAAAGCCCAAAATGGTTGACTTGGATAAAAAAAAAAAATTCCCTAGTCTGTTAAGGTGTCTAGCCTTGAGTGTCCCAAACTTGAGGCAGCCTGAGTGACTTGTCTGTCAGGTCTTGGCCACCTTACTGTTGGAGAGGAGGAAATTTCAGAGAAATGTGCTAGGGTGGCTGCATTCTTCATAAAGTAAGTGCCTTTTTACTACCTGCAACTCAGGGTGAGTGCTGGTTTATAGTTAACTGCCTCCTAAAAAATTCACCTGTGTGACACTTGTGAGGCTGCATCTGTGTGCTCCATGAGTCCAGTTTTTCCTCTTCAGAATACAGCAGAGACAGACAGAAACAAGTTCAGCCAAGGCCACCAAAATGTTGAGGAGCTGGAGGTGAGAATGAATGAGGAGGGTCTGGGAGAGCGGGATGATGCAGCCTGGAGAAGAGAAGGCAAAGGGACAGGCTGATGGGAACCCCTTGATGGAAGGGCTAGGTGACCAGGCTCTTCTGAGAGCTGTGCCCAGGGACAGGACTAGAGGCAGTGACATAAACTGGATCAACAGGAATTCCCAGTAGATACTAGGAAAAAGGTTTTCCCCAAGCCTGGAGCAGGGCCCAGAGAGGGCAGGCATCTCCAGACCTGGAGATCTTCAGTGCTTGATAGGGCCAGCCCCTGAGTAACCTGCTTGAGGTAGTAGTTCCTGTTAGTGGGGCTTGGACTGAGCCCCTCTGAGATTCCAGATTGTGTTATTTAATTATTTTAGTGTGGCCTAATCTTACAGGTACCTAAGGCCAGTAGAGATTTGGACAGCCAAATGAACAGATGCTGTAGGGCTGTACTGAAGAGTTGGTTCTGGTTGATCTTATCCATGTGTCTTGATCTCAACATTCTCTGTTAATCTGAGTCAATCTGAAAAGACAACCTGTATGATAGCTAGAGTATGTCAAGTAGTTAGAGATCTCACTTACAGTTTAAGGAATAAGTGTATTTTTTACTGAACTTCATTGTCTGTTGCTGTCTTTGTTACCTGTATCAGAAGGTCACAGAGCTTGTTTTGCACTAGAGTCTGTAGGGAACCTGTCAGCAGAGGCTGCCATTCAGGAGGGTGCTCTTCAGTGAGGTCTGGGTACATGCAAAGGATTCCCTTTGTATGTCTGGGAAGACAGAGCTAAGAAACAACTGTGGAAGATACCAAGAGGACTTGAAAGTGAAAAACTCAAGGCAGCAAAGGAAAAAAAAAGCAGGATTTTGGGAGGGGTTGTTGAACAATTGTTTTCACTCATATGTTCAATGTATTTCCTTCTGGATAGGATGAAGAGGAGTCACTGAATGAAGTGGGCTACGATGACATCGGTGGCTGCCGGAAGCAACTGGCTCAAATCAAAGAGATGGTGGAACTTCCCCTCCGACACCCCGCGCTCTTTAAGGCCATAGGGGTGAAGGTAAGGCCCCGTGTGCACCAGATGGACAGGTGGGCTTGCCCTGGCAAGTAAATGACTCTTGATGTCAGAGGTTTATGAGGGATAGGTGGGGACAATAAGTAATTTGTGGGTTTGTTTAAGGTTTTTTTAATGCTTTTGTTAGAATAGTATTTCCTTACATGTTCTGGACACAGATTAAAGTACTGGCAGCTTGTAAAGCAGAGTGATGCTTTGAATCAGCGCTGTCAGTTACTGGCAAGGTTTTTGTTTTGTGTGTCATGTGAAGTAGTAAGGGTGTTGACAGCAATGGGATGACAGCTGTTACATGAGTTTGCATCACAAATTCGGACTGGCTTTATCAAATGCTTACAATTTCACTGTGAAGCTACGTAGGCATGCAGATAGTAGCTCACCACCTAAATCCCTTGCCTTTGTCCTCAGCCTCCACGTGGAATCCTGCTGTATGGTCCTCCTGGCACTGGTAAAACACTGATTGCCCGAGCGGTGGCCAACGAAACGGGGGCTTTCTTCTTCCTGATCAACGGTATGTTTTGTGGCTGCTTGGGCCCCAGATCTGCTGTGTGCTCACTCGTCTGTCTCATGGTAATGAAAGGTGTTAAGAAGGCTGGTAGAGCCGTGTTGTCTCCCTGACATCCTTCCTTACCTCTTTCAAGTGTGCCTCTGGGGGACACTTGGAGGCTGTTTGTGTGGAAGCATCTGTAGAGGCACTTCCCTTAGGCAGGGTGGTTGGGGACACAGGGACATGGAGTCTGACTGGCTGGGTGTTTGTTTATGTTGCTGAGAGCAGAGCTGGGAGTGAAGTGCTGAGATTATTCTATGTATATGGGGGCAGGACACTTAATTCTGTTGCTTCCGCATGTTGCATTAGATAAGAAGCTGGTCTGCTGTGGATTTCTCTTTCCCCTCAAGTAAAGCACAAGACTTGTTTTGTTTCACATGACATTAATTGGGAGGAACTTCCCTGAAAGCTCTAATGGGTACCTTGGGACTTGGCTACAACTGTCAGAACCTCCTACTGACAGCTCTCACCTGCATCAGTTGAGGTGGATACTGGTTTGTGTCCAGTAAGGACCAAGTTCTGAAATTTCCTCACTGCTTTTCCATCTGATTTTACAGTGCTAGAAAAACTGAACATTTTTACTTAGAGTTGCTTTTGTTTTCTAATTTCAATCACTGACCCATGAAGGCAAAAGCAAAGGCAAAAGCAAAGGAGTGGGTAGCACAGCCTAGCAGTGACCAGCAGTGGGGAAGTGACTTGCTTTGTATCTCAAGATATCAGATGTAAATGGGCTGGTTTTAACCATATGTCACCCTTGTCATGTATTTCCTAAAGTCTGTGGAAGCTGTCACAGAATGCTAATGAGCCATCCGCTTCTTTAGACACTTGCACTTGTATTGCATAATAAAAATAACACTGTCAGAGCTAGGGACTCATTCTCTGCTGGTCCCAAGCCTGGAGGTGCAGGCAGTGCTGTAGGCAGAGCTGGTGTGAACTGGTGAGTTACCTCTAAGGAGACACTCTCAGTACCTGCCTGCACCAGTGCCTCTGCAGGTGATGAGCTTTGGTTAGCTAGTGGCTTTGCACTCCGAGGGTCAGGTTTCTTCTCCTTGGATCTTTCAGAAGCATACTTTCTCTTCGTTACCAGTCCCATCAGCATGATGGAAAAATCTGTGAAAACAGAATAAATCTGTAATCTGTTCAGCAGTTACAGGAGATCTCAGGGGAATGCTGTCCTTCCTTCTGGGATTGATATGCTTACACATTTTTATTTTTTAAATTTATTCTTTCAGAGGAGATGTGGTTTGGGTTTGGTTTTGTGTTTGTTGTTTTTTTTTAACTCATTTATTGTATCTTACAGAGGCAAATGCATACCTGTGCAATGTAAGCTAAAGGCAGCCTCAGTATCCTAGAGCTTTTTCCTTCCCTACCCTGATAATTCTTTACCATATAATTTGGTTGCTTCTCTTGCGAGCTAGGACTGGCATTAACAGTGTGTGGTGGCACATTACAGAGAAGCTCACCAAGTGTGAAATAGAGTAAGGAAAGAGGCAGCTAAGGGTAGCTCCTTGACTAGCGCTGCATTCTATTTAGAGTAAACTGAAAACGCCAGAATTATGATAAAAAGTAATTCTGCATGCTGTTTTTGCCTGGTCAGCTGTAAATTTAGTGAACTTGGTTGACAGCATTTGTTTTGGCTTGAAGTACAGATTGTCCCATGTGAATGTGGTACTCAAAACAAAAATGCAGCTGTGTGTCTTGGGGCTAGCTGCCTTTCTTGTGGGTGCCACAGTGCTGCTATTTTTCAGGTCCTGAGATCATGAGCAAGCTGGCTGGTGAGTCTGAGAGCAACTTGAGGAAAGCCTTTGAAGAAGCAGAGAAGAATGCTCCTGCCATCATCTTCATCGATGAACTGGATGCCATTGCTCCTAAGAGAGAGAAGGTAAAGACAGTTTGTATAAGGTAAAGAACTACATCCTTTTTGGTAGCAGCTGGCACGACTCTCTGAATCTGACTACAGGGTAGAGCAGTATTTAACTCAGTGCCTGATTTCAGCTGGATGTGGGAAGAATCAGAGTTCATGATGTTTCTTAAGAAGTCGTGGCTGTTGTATCTGTCTGCTCTGGGGCAGTACTAGGTCCTGTGCTGTGTTGTAGAGCTTTTGGTCTCGCCTCTGCTGTCTCTCTCCATAGACACACGGAGAGGTGGAGCGTCGCATAGTGTCTCAGCTGCTGACTCTTATGGATGGGCTGAAACAGAGAGCACACGTCATTGTTATGGCAGCTACCAACAGGCCTAACAGCATTGACCCAGCACTCAGGAGATTTGGTAACCATGATTTTCAGTCTCTTTTTTGTGTATCACCTACTTTTGTTACAGGCTACGCTTCAGGGGCCTTGGAAGGATTGAGCAGAAATTGATACTAAACGTTTTCTCTGTGTTACATAAACTATTGACTTGTCTCCAGCTGCTTGTTTGAAATTAATTTCTAGGATTCCAGCCTTTGGTATCACTTTCTGTGCCGTATTAGGTTAGAATTTGTAGAAATAAATACCTTGAAGTGGAAAAGTGTGTTAGGTGAAGCTGTTTCAGGACACACTGAAGGAGTAAACGCTTAAGGTGATGTTTATGCACTAGGTTGCAGAAGGCTCTGAATTGTCTGATTTCTGTTTCTTTTATTGATGAGAAGTCTGGTAGGTTCTGAGATTCAGATTTTTGAAATTTTGCCATGTGCATACATGTCTGGTGTAGGACCAGTTGGTAGAGTCTGTAGTAGCAAACCAGTCAGGTGTGCAGGGGAGAACGAATTATGAAACGTGTAGCAAGGCATTTGAATGCACAGCTATGGCTAAAGGCAAATGACAGCTGTACAAACCTTAGTTAATATTGCAGGAATACCTCGTTTCCTGTCTCTCCACAAATTGAGGCAATTCATGTTTTTCACCATTTCAGCAGTACCATTTCACCTTGGGTACTGCTATGAAAGTTCTGAAGAATTAAATCTCAGTATTTTGTGGACTCATGGTGTATGGGTTTGGGGAAGCATGTTTTCCTATAAATGAGGTTCAGAAAAAGTTACTAAACCCGCCATCCTTAGTGTCATATAATCCTGAACTCTAGTTAATACAGTAGTCTCACTTTCTCTGCATGGCTCAAGTGTTTACTCCTTTTCTGATGTGACTCTGCTCCTTTGCTGATAGATGCTGCAGAGAAACCCAAAGCTCTGGCATGTTCTGAAATTGCATGCACTCGTGGCTTGTCATTGTGGTGTTCAGTGGGAGGAAGGGAAGGCAGCAGCTGCATCTCCTCTAGCTCACGGAATCAGGAGCTCAACAGATGTTTTGTACTCCCCAGGGCGTTTTGACAGAGAGGTGGATATCGGTATCCCAGATGCCACCGGGCGCCTGGAGATCCTGCAGATCCACACGAAAAATATGAAACTGGCTGATGATGTGGATCTGGAACAGGTGAGTTAGTGTGCTGCTAGGAAGCCTGTCTCTGCAGACAGACTTCCCAATGCTCTGTTTTGTAGTGGAAGAGTTGTTAAGGCTTGATCGCATAAGTGTAGTTCCTCATTTGGGACAGCATGAGGCTGGGTGAATGGGAGATCTCTGGGCTTTTTCTGGCTGGTTTCCCAGTGACCAAAAATCCTCGCTCACTGGTGAAGATGGCATGGCTAAGTCCAGTCTGGAAGTGCCTCTCCACTGTCTTCCTGGGTTTGTTTGCTGTGGTGTTCTCGTTACAAGTAAAGCAAGCCTGAAACATCACCATTGTGGTGACAGTGGACACCACATGTAAACTGGATGGTTCCTGTAATCCCTGTCCTGAATGAAGAACTGCAGTCCTCAGGGTTATCCTTTTGCACACCAGCTTTGACCTCAAGGAGGAGGTGTGACAGCTTTGTCTTTGCCTGTTAAATATGTGGTAGCACTTGTCTTAAATCCACCGCAAAGCAGTGATGTTCCTGTGCTCCAGAGCTTTGTTGCACCTCCCAGTGAGTGACCAGAGCATACATTGCCCTTGCAGAGCGCTTGCTTGTATCCCTGTGAGTCATAGTCAGTGCTCTGCTTTCAGGTGGCAAACGAGACCCATGGCCATGTTGGTGCTGACTTGGCTGCTCTTTGCTCAGAAGCTGCTCTTCAGGCTATCAGAAAGAAGATGGATCTCATAGACCTAGAAGATGAAACCATCGATGCCGAAGTGATGAACTCGCTGGCTGTGACCATGGATGACTTCAGGGTAATGCAGGAGCGCCCCTCTTTCTTTTGGGTGCAATATCTCATTGCTTATCTGAAGCAAGTGAATGTAACATGTTAGAATTCATATAATGCCATTTCTTCTAACAATAGTGGGCTCTGAGCCAGAGCAACCCTTCTGCTCTTCGGGAGACTGTGGTGGAGGTGCCACAAGTTACCTGGGAAGATATTGGTGGTCTAGAAGATGTAAAGAGAGAACTCCAGGAGCTTGTACAGGTAAGGGGTTTCCAACAGATTTGTGCCTAGTCAGCTTGAAAAACAACTCTAACAATAAAATCCAGAACTTCTTCAGATTCCTGTTTGGGCTGTAAACAGTGGAAACACAGAGGTTTTCATGGTATTTGTGTCTAATAGACTAAAAATACCATGCCATTCCATGTTGGTGAACTTGGAGAGGAAGGTGCTGGGAAGCAGCATCAGGCTTTCCTTAGCTGAGTCTACAGTGTCATCTTGGGTGGGTGTTGTGCTATGTGTGGAAACAGCAGTTCTGCTTCTCTTAAGTGGAGACCAGCAGTGGGACCAGTGCTGAGAATCTTCTTATGTTCTGGCTTTATATGCCAGAAAGTGGATGAAGATTCTCACACAGAGGAGCCTCCCAAGGGCTTTTCATCAGCCTTGGCATAGGGACAGGTGAGAAGTAATTGTGAAGCCTTCTGTGAAGGGAGAGGCTGGGATGGCCTTCAAAAAGTCTTGAATGGCCTGTGGAAACTTCTCGTGCCTGCATTGGGATGGTTTGAGTTTGATACATCCCTGCTTTCTGTTTGGGCTGTAGAAGCACCCTGCCAGTGAATAAAAGAATCTAATTTTCATTCTAATTTTCTGATGTTAAAATCGTCACCTATCTCTGACCTCATTGCTGAGATTAAATGCTCACATCAGACACCTTGCATGTCTCTGGAGAGCAGAGCAAATAGGTTAGATAATGAGCTGTTCCCTTTTGCTTCTGCAGGGCAGAGTGAAGTTGGGGTTAAGTGTGCTGGAAAACTACTTGAACTGATACTTAGTTCTTGGAGGTAAAGAGGTTGTTTAAGGCAGCTTTCCAATTTAGCTGAAAAGCTGTGGTGCTTTTCAGACTGCTGTCCATTTTAAAAGTCCAGAGGCACTGAGCAGGCAGGATCTTGTGTTTAATCCACCAGAAATCTCAAGGTAGTGTTTCTGGTAGGAGGAGACACAAAACTCATCCAGTAAAAGATATCCCTGCCCAACACAGGGGGGTTGGACTAGATGATCTCCAAAGGTCCCTTCTCACCCAGACCATTGCATGGTTCTAAGGTACAGGCCTGTTCTGGCTCTTCACGAGAGGTTTTTGTTTGTTTCGTTCTCCTTCAGTATCCTGTGGAGCACCCAGACAAGTTCCTCAAATTTGGCATGACCCCATCGAAAGGGGTTCTGTTCTACGGGCCACCTGGTTGTGGTAAGACGCTGCTGGCCAAAGCCATTGCCAACGAGTGCCAGGCAAACTTCATTTCCATCAAGGGGCCAGAATTGCTCACCATGTGGTTTGGCGAGTCTGAAGCCAACGTGCGTGAGATCTTTGACAAGGTGGGTGTTTTCTTCTACTCCCTGTGCTGTGTTTGTGCTGAAGTACCCTCAGAACTCTTGTCTCCACCACGTCTGCCTTACTGGCCTCGTTCTTGTTTGTGTCTTTTGTGTTTTCCCCACTTGGCACTGAGAGCGGGGCCTGCTTCCCTGATGTCAGGGAATTAATGCTCTTCAGCAGCACAGCTATGTAAATGTTTTCTCTGTCTACAATTTGCATCTGTTATTACAGGGTGATAAATGCACCAGTGCTTTAGTAGTGAAACTGGTGTTAGGGTAGTATAGATATCCTCCACATCCCTGAAAACTTACCTTGACACCTCGTTAGCCACCAGCCTACAGATCTTCAAATGGGTTCTTGTCCTGCAATGTACGTGGCTTAGAAAGGAGCTCACTCCTGCTGCCCAGTTGCCCCGTAGATAGTGTCACCTCCTGTCCCAGAAGGTACCTGCATGGATTATTTAGGGAATCCTCACTCTTGCGGTCAGGGAAGGTGCTGAAAGAGCAAAGTTGGAAGGAGAGTGAGAGGAAAAATTAGGTTGTGAGAGAACCTCAGAGTCATCTGGTCCAGCTGTTTGTTCAGAGCAGGGAGGTAACTTGGAAATTCAATCGGGATGCTCAGTGCTGTGTGTTCTGAACCTGTGCTGGGGGTGGAGAATCCCTGACCTCCCTGCACATGTGTGCTAGTGTTTGAGCTCCCTCATTGTGAATAATTTTTTTTTCTTTATTTCTAACTGGAATTTTCTTGGTGGACATTTACACCTGTGGCCTTTCATCCTTTCACTCCACACCTGGAAGAAAGATCTGGCTCTCCTTTCCCTACCCATTAGGTAGCTGAAGATAGCCATTGATCTCCACCTTCCATTGGATTTATCTCACCTGTTACTGATACTTGAATGCCTAAATAACCAACTGATGTCCCCAGGTTTAGCAGGGAGAGTTCTAGTCCAGGGAAATCGGCTCCAGCTTTACCTCAGGGCATTGGAGCTACCCCCCTTCTGCCTGGTTCACAATGCTCCCAGTTTTGGGGAAATTCAGCTTCTTGTTCAGGGGAATTTAATTGAGGGTTTGCGTGGCAGGAGACTGTTCTGGAGCAGCTCCTCCAAGCTCTGCTTGCAGCAGCAGCGTTCCAAGTACTCCCCTAAGCTGCTGTAATGGTAGGGTGGGCTTAATATTAACACAGACTAACTGTTCCTGTTTGCTTTTTGCAGGCCCGCCAGGCAGCCCCCTGCGTGCTCTTCTTTGATGAGCTGGACTCCATCGCAAAGGCTCGGGGTGGGAATATTGGCGACGGCGGCGGTGCTGCAGACCGCGTCATCAACCAGATCCTGACAGAGATGGACGGCATGTCCACCAAGAAGAACGTCTTCATCATCGGTGCCACCAACAGGCCAGACATCATTGACCCAGCCATCCTGCGCCCTGGCCGCCTGGATCAGCTCATCTACATCCCCCTGCCTGACGAGAAGTCCCGGGTTGCTATTCTTAAGGCCAACCTGAGGAAATCACCAGTTGCCAAGGTAGGATCTTCACCCTGACCACATCTGTAGGCTTGGGTTTGCTGTCTGCTGTCTGTACTCCTCACAAGCTGGGGAGCCAGCAGAGGGCTGGTGGCTGCTCCACACAGAGCTGGGAACCTGCAGTCCCTGAGGGATGGAAATGAAGAGGTGGCAGGAGGCTTGAGCTCTGAGACCAGGTACCAACAAAGCTAGGTGCCATTGTGTAAGCACAGCAGGTCTTTGTCACATAGTGGAGTTCTGCCTGTGGTACAGGAACAGGAAAGCCTGTAATGGCAAGGTGGAAAGGATTCTTCTACTCTGAAAGAAAAGTAAAGGTAGAACATAGGGCTGGAAATGGAAACTGAAAAGGAACCATTGCAGTTAATTGTTGCTTAATTCTGTCACAGGCAAGAGCCATGTCCCTTGCCCAGGGAGCAGGCAATAGTGCAACTAATAGTTAATCAGAGAAAAGCAGATGTCAGGTGAGAGCACAAGCTTTTTAATGCCAAGCTTACCTTTTTAGCTTCTGTTGGGAAGGAAATCTTGAAAGGAGGTTGCAGTACTGCCCCCTCAGTTGAAGGAGGAGGAGGTTGCTTGTCTGGGTCTGTCTATGCCCCATCTCTGTTTCCCGTGTGACAATGTTTTGTTTGACTCCTGGTGCGGAGACCTGAGTAAATTGTATCCTAAATCCACAAGTGCAGAGGCATTTACAGCTGCTTTGTGGGTTCTTGGTAGGTGTGGGACAGTGGCCTGCCTTGGTGTGTGGTTAACTTTTCCCAGAAACACAAACCTTAACAGCTGATCTTTTCAAAACTGGACAAAGTCAAGGCAGTGCCTTGGTACCGTGGGATCTGAAGACACCTCTGTATCACCTGAGGTTGTGAGGTGTTAAGGAGATGATTTTTTTTTTTCCCCACTAGGATGTTGACCTGGATTTCCTAGCTAAGATGACCAATGGCTTTTCTGGAGCTGACCTGACAGAAATTTGCCAGCGTGCCTGCAAACTGGCCATCCGTGAGTCCATCGAGAGTGAGATCAGGCGAGAACGTGAGAGGCAGACCAGCCCTTCTGCCATGGTGAGTGGGGCACGCTGAGCTTTCCCTGCTCGCCTGTGTGAGGTGTGGTGTGTGTTCCTCTCTGTAATCCTCGAATGGGACAGGTGGTCTGCTGCAGCGTTCCTCTACAGCTGCAGCGTTCCTCTCCAGCCCCTGCCTTGGCGGGTGTTGGAGCATCCTGGCCTGGAGGGAGGCTGTGGGTGGCTGTTGGGCGGTGGTGCTCGGGCATACAGCTCACCTGGGCCCTCTGTCCCACTCCAGGAGGTGGAGGAGGAGGACCCAGTTCCCGAGATACGTAGGGATCACTTTGAGGAGGCCATGCGCTTTGCTCGCCGCTCTGTCAGCGACAACGACATCAGGAAATACGAGATGTTTGCACAGACTCTACAGCAGAGCCGTGGCTTCGGCAGCTTCAGGTGACTGGGAGAGCTGGGGGAGGGCAGCGTGGCTCAGCCACCCTCAGAGCAGAGCACTGAGGCAGCTTTCTGATAGATTCTGGGTAACAAACCCCTCTTCCACCGCACTTTCCCATTCTCCCCAGTGTGTACAGCAGCCAGTACACAACGTGGCGCGTGTAGGTGTGCTGCAGGTTGGTTGTGGCTGCTCTGTTAGTGCTGCTGAAGTCCATCAGCCCTTTTTCCTGTCCCAGAAGCAGCAGCCTTGTGAGCCTTCTGCGTGACCTGCCCTAAAGGCTTCATCCCGTTTCTCCTGCCTGTCCTACTTGGCACCAGGGTGTTGGTGTGGAGGGAGGGGATGGGGCTGAGCTGCCAGGAGGCTTTTGAACATCATCTCTCTCCTCTTCTGCCCCACTGTGCACAGGTTCCCGTCAGGTAACCAGGGCGGCGCTGGTCCCAGCCAAGGCACAGGAGGTGGCAGCGGGGGCAACGTGTACAGTGAAGACAATGACGACGATCTCTACGGTTAACTCGCTGTCCTTGGTGGACCAAACTCCAAACCAGGCCACGTTGTACAGGGAAAAATCCAATGTTCAGTGGACTCTCGGCTTCTTCATTCCTCAGTCAGAACAGTGTAGCTGCACGTCAGACTTTGTACAGGGAATGTTTTCTGCAAACACCAATCCAGACTGTTGTTCAGTTGGGAGAGGCAGACAGTGAGTTAACAAGGAGGGGAACCGACTTAATTTCTGAGAAATTTCTGTTCTAGTTTATGTGGCAGAATCAGCAGCTTTAGCAAAGGGTACAACGCTAGCCTGTATTAAAAAAACATACAAAAATAATAAAAAAAAATTAATAAAAGTCCTACAAAACTCTAGGCAGGCCCCAGCAGTTCCTTTGTGTGGTGCTGGAGCAGTGTGTAAACCCATGTCTGGCATGCTGTACGAGTTCTTCTCACTCTAGTGGAGTCCATCTGTACATCTGCTTCCCTGCTGCCTGCGGGATGCTCTCTGTTCTTAGCACCTCTGAGCTCCCATTAACAGAAGAAATGGGTTTGGCAGTGGCTCTCCCCTGGCCTCGAGCTGGGGAGGAGGCTGGATACAGCTCAGCCCAAGGTGGGAGCTGCTTAGGCAGTGGCTGTAGGATGCACAGAGCAGCAACCAGCGGGGTGCAAAGAGAGTTAAATGCAGATTGTGTGGCAGAAGGGTACCCCAGGACTCTGGGGCTGAGCCAGGAGGGGGAGGGCAGCCTCCCCCTGCCTCCATCCTGGCAGGAGGTGAGTGGGAGCTTCTGCCCCAAAGCCTGGCAGATCTTGGAGGGCTCCGTCAAACACGCTGGATTTAAGGCGAGAGGGTGATCTCAGAATGGCAGAAGGACATGACTGTCTCTGAGAGGGTGCTTGTGCGTAGCAATGGGGAGAAACACGCTGAAATTGGGAACGCTGTGTTTAAATAGTACAACCTCCTGCTGGGGTAGGAGGCCACGAAGGCCCGTGGGGAGGGTGGGCAGCTCAGGTGTTCTGTCCTACTTCAGAGCTCTCTGTGGGCACCACTCCTGCCCTGTCCTCCTCCCACCTCTGTTAGAGGAAAACGCTGCTGCTGGCTCTGGCGGGACGCTGCCCATCACATCACTGCCAACGACATCTCCCATGGTGGTGGGGTTGAGGAGGGGAGGGCTGGTGCTTCCCCTGCCCCTCGCCTGCCCCTCCTCCAGTTGACTGGCACCTGGAAATTTTTTCCCTTGGAGCTGGTTCCCTGCCTGTCCTTCTCCGGGCTGGCTTTGCTTTTGTGTCCTGCTGCCTCACCAGTGCAAACCAGAGAGCAGCAGCTCCAGCCTGGACAAACCAGGAACCAGATGCTTTCGGCCACCCACAAATTGGGGGAAAAAAACTGCTCTGCAGCCATTCCAGGAGCTCTCCAGGACTGTCCCAAAGCCTTCCCCAGCTCTGGCAAAGGGTGGGTTTCTCCATCCCCACCAGTCTGGGACTATCACCACGCAGCCACCAATAGGGGAAGATCCATCCTCGAGTCTCTGTTAGCTGTGGAGGCTGGCACAGGGAGGGCATGGGCTGGTGGGGTACAATGTCACAGTGCCTGTCAGCCTGAGTCTTCTCTGCTGCCTCTGCTAATTGCAAATGCTAATTAAATCCAGCACGGGTGGCTGCAAAACCTCATCTTTCTTCTGTGCCACTTGTGGGCCATGGTTCCTAGTGGGGACAGCACCCACGGCAGCTCTGGGAGTATCTGCCCCGGAGCAGAATAAACCTGCTGGGGGGCTGAGGGTGTCCCCCAGATCAACACTTGCCACAGCTGGGGACCTTAGCTGCCCCCCCACCCCCTGAGCCCCCGGCAGCCCCAGGAGAGCAGCCGGCACTGGGGACTGGGTTTGGCCCCAGCCTGTGCCTGTTTCTACAGGCCACCCCGCAGCAGAGACCCCGGGTAGCCTGGGGTTAGAGGCCGGTCCCTGGCCCCAGGGACTGGGACCCTCCTGCCGCACCACGAACCCTCCGGGCCCGGCAGCGCTGCTGCCAGCAGAGGGCGAGCGGTGGCCACGCTCAGCCGGTCCCTGTCCCGCTCCGGGTGACCCGTGGGCATCCCTGTGCCCAGGGCCAGCCTAGAATCAATCACAGAATTGCTCAGATTGGAAAAGACCTGTAAGATCATCGAGTCCAATCTTTAACCTCACACTGACAAGCTCCTGACTAAACCCTGTCCCTCAGCTCTGTGTCTACATGGTGCTTCAACCCCTCCAGGGATGGGGACTCCACCACTGCCCTGGGCAACCCCTGCCAATGCCTCAGAACCCTTTCAGGAAAGAAATTCTTCCTCACATCCAATCTCAACTGCCCTGGTGCAACTTGAGGCCATTTCCTCTTGTCCTGTCACCTGTTCCTTGGTTGAACAAACCCACCCCCACCTCTCTGCACCCTCCTTTCAGGCAGTTGTAGAGAGTGATGAGGTCTCCCCTCAGCCTCCTTTTCTCCAGGCTCAACAACCCCAGTTCCCTCAGCCATGAACTCATCACACTTGTGCTCCAGACCCTTCCCCAGCTCCATTGCCCTTCTCTGGACTCGCTCCAGCACCTCCATGTCCTTCTTGGAGTGAGGGGCCCAGAACTGAACACGGCATTCGAGGTGTGGCCTCGCCAGTGCCCAGTACAGGGGCACAATCACTTCCCTGGTCCTGCTGGCCCTTGTCCTGTTCCTGATCCAGGCCAGGATGCTGTTGGCTCATGCTCAGCTGGGTGTCCATCAGCACCGCCAGGTCCCTCTGTGCCGAGCGCTCTCCGGCCACTCCTCCCCAAGCCCGGAGCGCTGCCGGGGGTTGTTGTGGCCCAAGTGCAGGACCCGGCCCTTGGCTTTACTGAAACTCACAGAGTTGGTCTTGTCCCATGGATCTGGTGTGTCCAGATCCCTCTGCAGAGCCTTCCTACCCCCCAGCAGATCAGGACTCCCACTGAACTTGGTGTCATCCGCAAACTGACTGAGGGTGCAGTCGATCCCCTGGCCCAGGTCATTGATGAAGCTGTTAAGCAGGAGTGGCCCCAGTCCAGAGCCCTGGGGACACCACTGGTGAGTGGCCAGCAACTGGATTTAACTCCATCCCCCACCCCTCTTTGGGCACAGCATCCAGAAAGTTTTTTGTCCAGCAAAGTAGGTGTCCCTGGGAGCCATGAGCAGCCACTTTCCCCAGGAGAATGCTGTGGGAACTGGTGTCAAAGGTTTTGGCATCCCTGTCCCCTCAGCATCCCCTCCCCATTGATAACTCTGCCCCAAGGGCATCCCCCTGACACAGACATCCCTCTGCCACGGGTGTTCCCTGCCCACACATGTCCTCCCTATTGACATCCCCTGCCCAGTGGCATCCCTTCCCCATGGGTGTTCTTTCTCCAAGGGCATCCCCTCCCCTAGGGCATCCCCTGCCCCATGGACATCGCTGGCAGCACATGGCTGGGGGTGAGGGGGTGGTGGCTGTCCTGGGTCTGTCCCCCTAGTCTGTTCTGGTTTGTTTGCAGGGCAATTTCATGGCCTTGAGCACTCACCTGGGAGGGGGCAGTGAGCCGTGGCCCCCACTTTGGGTTTGGCAGCCCCTGCCCAGTCCCCACCTGAAGCACAAGAACTGTGGATTTAACTCTCATTACCTGCCCTCATGTTTTGCTCATGCTGACACCTGTCAGACAAACTTTCTGGGTATCAACAGGACTTTCCCTGGGTGCAGCTTATGCCCCTGCCCCAGAGCCAGCAAGGACCCCCCCTTTGCTGAGCCATCCCCAGCTGCAGCACCCTGCCACCCACAGACCCTCCTTGGCCAGCCCCAATCCCACTGCCAGTGTCAGCCATGTCCTTGGAGCCCCAAGGGGACACAGAGCTGGTAACCCTGTGCTCCCAACCCCTGGCAATGTGGTTAGCACAACTAACAGCATTTTGTGAGGGGAGCAGCCATTCTCTGGTGATGAATTCATTCCCATGCCCTCGTTATCAGGCCCTGAAGGTCTTGTGCACCAAGTAGACAAACCAAACAGATTTCTTCTTCCCCTCCCTACCAACCTCAAGGTTCCTGGGCACAAGGCTGGTTACTCCCTTCCTCACCAGCCTTGAAGGTCCCAGGCACCTGGCCAGCCCAGTGGTGTGAACAGAGTCCTGCCCCCAGCCCTGCTGCCTGCATCAGCACAGCCCAGCATCTCACATCACACCACACTCCGAGGAAGTATATTTTTTTAAAATACTTTATTACTTTTTTTCTCTCAATACTGACATTAAAAAAAAAAAAGAAAAAAAGAAAAAAAAATTACAAAAAAACTCCCCACTATAAAACATTCAGGTCTCATTGAAACCGAGAAAAACAAAGCAGCTTGCATCTGCATGCTGGCCTGTCTTCTCGCTCGCGGTGTCCATCAGGTTTTCTCTGTGTCGAACTCCACAGGGACCAGCGGAGAGAACCGGCAGTATCCCCTCGCCGGCCAAACCGGGCGATTAATTAAGCAGCGCCTAATGGCTCTCCTCACCCTGCATCATACACTGTACAGCTGTACACCCAACCCCGACGGACACCCCGCGCTCGCCCTCTGTCCCAAAAGACTCCTTGTTTCAAGTCAGTGATTTCTCTTTAAAAAAATAGGATTCCCAGGGCGGGGCGAATATTTTGGCAAGGGTTTTCTCGGTGGTGCTGGGGTGAAAGAGGAGCTGTACAAAGCCAGGTCAAATAGTGCTTTCCTGCTCCCTAGGAGCCCTTTCCTGGGAAAAAAAAACCCCAAAAAACTGGCACGAGGCAGAGTGGGCCAAGAAAGTTAAGAAATATAAAAATTCTCCTGATGGAAATCCAAAGGTTTTAAAAAAATACAGCATTTGAAAACGAAGCCACCAAGCAGACTGCCTCATGTGCCTCCCAGATCCACCCTGACGCTCAGAAACACCTCCTGAATAAATCGTCCCTGTAGAAAAATATATACACGTGCCTTCCTCTTCTCATTAAAAACCCTAAGGTTGAACTCAAATGCTATCGAAACCCACAGCTCTGCTCACGCTTGGCTCTGCTTTTGCACCCAGACTTGTGCTACACACACCCCTCGCAACAGGCTCGATGTTTATGTGCCCAAACAACCTCCCTCCCCTCCCCCAAAAAAATGTCAAGGTGCACCACTCCAAGAACCCCAAAACGGGCAGAGAAAAACCCCTATGGAGGAAAACCCTAACGAGCTCTATATATATGTATTTAGAAAAAAAAAAAAAAAAAAAGCAGTAATGCAAACTCAACACATCTGAACAAGAAAGCTCCACCCGGTGCTGTCCCCCCCCTTCCTGCTGCCTGGGGCTCTGCGGACAGCAGGCGCAGGCAGGGGCTGCCTGCGGGCAGGGGTAGGGGGCTGGATGGGACATCCCCATGTGCTCCATTGTTTGGCACAGCCAAGACTCAGTTGTAGGCTTGGCACAGGAGAGCGGATCACGGTTGGATTCAGTACCGTGGTCCCAGCTGAGAAACAGTCCGGCTACAGGATGGTAGAGGTGGGGGGGGCACCGTGGGCAGGAGTGATCGGCACCGCGGTGCAGCCGGAACCCCGAACAGCAGCAAGTATGAAAGAGAGGGAGAGAGAAAAAACTAACAGCGGGGAATGCCAGATCCTGCGGAGTCCTATTTACACTGCGCCGGACCCCGACAGGTCCAGCTTCTCGTGGGAAAAGTGGCCTGAAAAAGCAGGTGACATAAAAAACCCCACGACGTGATGCACCTCCCCCGGGGGCAAAGGGCCCACGCCGCTCGCGTGTGCGAGGTGGAAAAGCTGGACCTCTGAGGAAAAAATAAAAAGTCTGTCAGCTGGGAGAGCCATGATGGGCAGGAGCCTCCCTGCTGTGGGTGTAGAAAACAGGTCAAGAGGGATGGCTGGGGAAAGGGATGGCTGGAGAGAATAGCTGGGGAGAAGGAGGATGGATGGGGAGGAGAAGGATGGATGGGGAGAGGGAGGGATGGGGAGAGGGATGGCTGGGGAGAGGGATGGCTGGGGTGGGTTTTTGGAGGAAGGAAAGCAGTGTGAGGGTTTGGATTTTTTTTTTTTTGCATTTGAAAGTGCTGTGGCACCTCTGCTCCATGTGGGCCAGGTGCTGCGGCACATGCTTTTGGAGTATTGCTGCTTGGAGGAGAGTCCCCACGCTCTAGGAGCAGGGGAGGTGCTGCTTGAGGATCTGTCTCGTCTGGGGAGCTATTCTGTCTGGGAAGCGGATTTTGAACTCCACGATCAAGTCTCCTCGCTGGCTGGGGGCCTTGGGGAAGGGCAGCCCCTCCCCACGCAGTCTCTTCACTGTCCCTGGCTTGATGATGTCGTTGCAGGGCAGTGGGATCACCCGCCCGTCGATGGTGGGAATGTTCACGGTGCAGCCGCACAAGGCCTGTGGGAAGAAAAGAGAACATGCCATCAGATGGGGCTGACACCCCAAAACATCCCTGTCCCCCCACCAGCTGCTCCCCGGGTTAAACCACCTGGTTCTGCTCGAATGATGCCCAAGAACATCAGCTGATGCTCACCAGCGCAAAGCCAGGTCTCTACTGGTGCGAGCCCAGTCTAACCACCACCAGCTGGGCTGCAGGAGCTGTGCAGCAGAGAGGTGACCCAGGCAAGGGATAAGCCAGGAGAGGATGCCCCATCCTCATGGGGGGAAGGAGAACACTCCCCACTTCCTGGGCTCCCCAGGAGCTACCACCAGCAAATGCCCAGCCACTGGCAGCAACAGGACAGGCTAAATTTAGCCCCTTCCCCAGCCTTGCTGCTCAGCCTCGGGCAGCCGAAAATCCAGCTGAGATCATCGGATGCCTCCACAGTTCATCAGCTGCCGCCCTGCGGAGCCCAGCAGCTCTGCCTGGCGCTGGGGGTTATCTATAGCACAGCCCCTGTCCTGTCCCCCCTACCAACAGCCCCTAAAGGTTACGCCCGTGTGGGATGGTGGTGTGGCCACCACACAGCACTGAGCTTTCCTGGAAGCCAGAGTCCTGGAGGGGCTGGTCCCCATTACAGGTCTCTTGTTGCTAAAGCCAAGAGCCATTTCCTGGGTGTCACCCCATGGTACCCCAGACCCCCGCAGCAGCCAGGGCGGTGGGTGCCGCGGCACCGCAAGCCGGCCTGCGTTAATGAGCCGTGTGACGCGGGAATGCAGCAAGAAAATCCTTGTGTCCTTAAATAACTCAGACAGCTTTGGCGTACACGTGGGCAGGATCGTCTCCAGGCTTTCAGCAAGGGCTGAGGGAGAAGATTGCAGAGCGATGCTTCTGGAAGAGAGAGGGGGTTTGATGGGGGTACAGCCTCAAGCTTCTTGGTGGGGGCTAGCATAGGCTTGCCCCTCTGAGCTGAGTCCTGGGGGTCCCAGCCCCCTGTCCCCCCAAAACACCCTGTAAATGGAGGGGAGGAGGATGCCATTTGCTGCTTCTGGGGTCAATGGGGAGATGTTCTGCACCTTCCTGCCCAGGAAAAGACTCCAGTGGCAGAGCAGCAACAGGCACCAAGAGAAACATCTCTTATTCTCGTGCTGGCTATTGGGTCAGGGCTGATGGCTGCAGCTTCTGTGGCTGGACCAGGGCTTTGCATCATGGTGATCATAGTGGGACTCGGGCTGGAGCCAGATGGTGGGCTCCAGCGAGCAGAGAATAGGAGAGCTAGGGCCATCTCCTTGGACAGCTCATCTGCAGAGGGTCTCCTCCAGGGATGAGCCCTTCTGGCTGTAGGAGGATACCCATCGCCAGCTCCATGCAAGCACTGGGTGCTTGGCTGGAGCTCCAGCAGGTTGGGGGGAAGTGAAGAACAATCTCCCCCCACCAATGCATTTCTGCCCTGTGCTTGCCCAAGGATGCCAGAGCCCTCCTGCTCACTGGTGCCCACCACCATGTGTGGTGGAGGGCTGCACGGGTCCATGTGCCCAGGGAAAGGACATCTGCAGCCACAGAATGGGAAAGAGAAGAGGAATTCCTTATAGGAGCATGTGGACACGGCAAGCAGAGGGATGCAAGCAGGAGCGGGTGGTGACAGGGAAGGCAGACGGGATCTTAATGTTTCCTTCCTCGAGCCAAGATGCAAGAATCCGCGGCAATCGCTCCTCCGCCGTCTGTCCTTGTTTTTCATCCTTCTTGCCCAACTTTGCTGGCATTTGGGAAAGCGGTTGCTGAAGTAACACCAGTAACCACGGGAGCTGCCCCGCATCCTAGAAAGAGGTTTATCCCTGGGGATGAAATCACTGTGGGTTTGATAGCTGAGCGCTGTGCTGCGAGAGCAGAGCTGTAACTAGGTCAGCCTCGGGTCCTCCTCCGCTCGCAGCGAAGCCGCGGCGGGGGACGTCACCACCAGTCGCGTCTCAGCCGGGTGTTTCGAGGAAGGTGATGCCAGGTGAAGGATGCAGAGCGGGCGGCTGCTGAGGGCAGGCATTCAGCAGGATCTGTCTCCCTGGGGAGCTGTGCCTCTCCTCCCTACCTTGGCCTCCCACTGCCACGTGCAGCTGTAATTTTAGGAAGGGACACTTGCCCCACAGGTCACTGGGGAAGCCCTCGTACACCTCTGGCTTCTGCAGCAGATGGGTGGCAAACACCCCGCGCGGCCCCAGATACCCAGAGGGGCTGGGACAGGAGGGCACTGCCTCAAATCACAGAATCGTGGAATGGTTTGGGTTGGGAGAGACTTTTAAAGGCCATCTGGTCCAACCCTTCAGCAAGGAGCAGGGACATCTTCAACCAGATCAGGTTGCTCAGAGCCTCATCCAGCCTGACCTTGAGTGTTTCCAGGGATAACCTGTGCCAGTGTTTCACCACCCTCATTGTGAAAAATTTCTTCTTGATATCTGGTCTAAATCTTCCCTCTTTTAGTTTAAAACCATTATCCCTTGTCCTAGCGCTACAGGTCCTAAAAAAGTCTGTTGCCACCTCTCTTGCAGGCCCTCTTTAAGCACTGAAAGGCTGCAGTAAGGTCTCCCCAGAGCCTTCTTCTCCAGGCTGAACAACCCCAACTCTCTCAGCCTGTCCTCATAGCAGAGCTGTTCCATCCCTCTGACCATCCCTCCTCTGGACCTGCTTCAACAGGCTTCCCCAGGATGCTCTCCAGAGGGGTCTCTGGGATGGAGGAGGAGGAGGAAGGTGCTCTCCTGAGTGCACCCAGCCTTGCTCCCCAAGGCAGCAGGGTGCTGGTGAGGGGTCTCCAGCATGACCCCAAGTTGGGTCACAGCTCAGCAGTGCTATGCTGCTCTCACAGGAGCAGAAAAGACTAAAGCTCAAGCTAAAAAAGGCAGCCTTAGGAGAAGGAAGGGTGCAAGGAGAGCGCCCAAGGCTATGGCCATAGGCTCAGGTGATGGAGAGGTTACACTCCATCACTTACTGAGGTGGTGGCATATGGAGTAGGGGAGCTCCTGGAATCTGCTCGTGCTCCAGAGCACTTCAAGTACATCTTCTCATGGAAGATAAAAGCAGCAGAGTACCACCCTGCCCTGGCAAGCAGCAAGCTGGGGATGGCAACCAGGCTGGCAGCTTCCTGAGGATGCCCAGCACATGGGGGAGGATAAAGACCAGACAATCCAGCAAAAAGAGATGAGGAATTTGCTCAAACCAGCAATTTTCCATGCTGTGACCGCACAGTGCAAACCAAACGCCAGCACACATGCCCTGCTCACGGAGATGCCAGGTGCCCAGAACGAGCACTCTGGGGCAATCGTGCATGGGGCCAGAGCAGGTTTGTTTGTTCACTGCTCAAAGGGCAACTGCAGGCAAGAATCCCTCCAGCCTGAGCAGCACGTGAACCTAGGCAAATGCGGTCTGGACACCAGCACAGCCAGCCTGGGGTTAATTTTACAGAGAAGGGAATGCACAGAAGGAAACATCTGAGATATGGCATGTGTGCCTCCATAAATAAGGCATCCTCTCCTGAGTATTTCTAGAGTGGCCAGGGAGCCAGCCACCGCAGGAATAAACCCCTTTGCTATGCACCATGAAGGAAAGTCAGCTCCTGAGTCTGCAGGTTAACTTCAGCTGAGTTTGCTGCAGGAGCACCCAGCCTTGCCTGACCCACGTGGCTGCCCCTGGCCCCCAGTACTCCCAGTCACAGCCCCAGCTGGGATGCAGAGCCATGGCAAAGCTCTCCTGACTCGCTGGCATGCTAACGAGCTCACGTTTCCCTACCTCAGGTCTGGCTCATTGAGCTTATTTCTATGAAATACATGTAAGAACATAATCTGTCTTCAGGAAAAAAAATAAAAAATAAAAAAAAATCAGCTCATTAAGAAGACAGACAGCGTCTACAGTCTGAAAGGAACAGCAAATGGCAGCTGCCAAAAACGTCAATGTTAAATGCAGCTGCCAGCTGGGATTTATTAAAAGGTACTCATAGAGCAGCAGCAGCGAACGGCACATCTTGTACTGGGGTAACCTCCCCTTCCTCTCCCACCTTCGCCCAGCTTGCTGGCTCTGATGCATCCAGCCCTGCTGTGACCTCCAGGACTGGCAGCCTGGATGTGCTGGGTGTTGCTCACCACCTGAAAATTTCATTTATTTGGTTCTTTATCTAGGAAAGCCAGAGGCAAGGAAAACAGCTAAAGCATTGCTCAGGGGGGCAAGGTACCACCTTTCTCTGCCTGACCCTGCTATCTGTGCCAGCTCTATCCTGGGCAGCAATTAAGACACAGCAGTCTCAGCTACAAAAACAGGCAGGGACTAGACTCATGCCACCGAGCTTGGGTTTCCCCTTGTTCCTACAGAGGATCTGGGCTCTCTTCTACATGTGAATGCACTAAAATAGAAAGACACATGGGGAAGGGGGAAAATGGGTAAATAACACTGGTTTTGGCTCAAGAAGCAAGGTCCGTTCAGCAGGGACCACAGCATCCGTGTCCTACACTCGGCATGGAGGTTGAGCTCCTCCAAAGCCAAGCACAAGCTGGCCTCTGTGCTCCTCTCTGCAGAGGTCTTTGCTCCTGTCGCTTGCAACCTACCTGGTCCTTCCTCATCGGCGCAGGACGAGGACTGACTCCTTCCTCGGTGCCTTACGCCACCACCCAGCACCACCTCCCACCCTGTGGGATTTCCCACCTATACCCACCTCTTTAAGACTGATGTTTGCTGTGTAGACCACGTTCGTCCCATCCCTCTTGAAGTGTGAGTGAGGCTTGTCCTTGAGGATGAAGACGATGTCGGCAGGGATGTTGTCCGGGGTGGCGTCACCTTCTTTGGGGAATGTGATTTTGGTTCCCTCCTTCCAGCCCCGTTTGATGACAATGTTTAAGATCTTGTCCTCAGTCCGCATGGTCCGGCCATCAGCATTGAGCCTTCTGCGTGTGATCTTCATTCTCTTGGTGGAGCCGTGGTAGATCTCTTCCAGGGACACCTTGAGCTCATGGATGATGGGTGGGTCTTGGACCTTCCTCCGCGTGTGCAGGGACTCTTGGTGCCGCCGGTGCATGCCGTTAATGCCATTGAAGCCAAACCGGCCGAAGGCACTGAAGGGGTCATCGTCATCGTCGATATCCATGTCCTCCTGGTCAAAGCCGTTGAACATCCGGGAGCGGCTGCTGGCGAAGAAGATGTCAAAAGGGTTGGAGCCTCCGAAGAAGGATGCGAAGGTGGCGTGGGGGTCTCCGTGGAAGGTGTAGTGGAAAGTGTTCCCTGAGCCACCTGAGGAGCCCCCTCCGGTTTTGAGACCTGGAAGAGAAGGGGGAAGATGAGACGTGAATGCCCCTCGCCGGCAGACACTGTGCTGGGACCACAATTCCCAGGTGGGAGTGGTCTCTGCCAGCTCCAGGCAGCCCCTCCAGTATCTCCTGCAGGTGCAGGTCACCCCCTCCAGCCCAGCCACCTGTGGAGAGTGTGGGACAGGAAGGTACCACCTCAACCCAGAACACACAGTCCTGCTTCTACACCCAAGCAAGCTCAAAGTTGGCTCAGGTTTTGATCCTGCTACCCAGACTGAAGTGCTTCATTGGTTATCTCTATCCAATTCATGGCCTTTTCATGTAAAACATCTCCTGACCAGCCCATCTCAATTTTTCCCTGTGGGCAAGCTCCCTTCTGCCCAAATAGCCCTGTTTCTTGGGCTGCACGGATGGTCACGGTCCAGGAGCATCAGGCCCAGCAGGTGAGAAGAAGCTTTGGGCTCAGCAAGCGACTGTCATTGTAACTCCCCCAAAGTCCCAAGCGGCCAGGGCATATGGCAAGGGGCTCCCCCAGAGTGGTCACAGATGCTCTGGAGGTTATTTTGGATCAGGAGGGGTGGGAAGGGTTAAGCCAAGCCTAGCTCAAGGACTATTTTCAGGCCACTCCAGTGACAGTGATGGGCTATTTCTGACAGGCTGTCCCTCGTGCCAGCCCCCTCTGTGGCCAGAGATAGGAGGGGGACAAGCACAGAGTGGGCAAGTTTGTGCATCTTTTCTGACTGATGAAGTTAATATTCTGGGTGGGTGGGTGGGGCCTTCACTTCACTTTGCCCACCACAGCATGGGGACCCAGAAGTCCCTCAAAACACCAGTCCTCAAAACATGTTGCTCCAAAAACCAGCATCTGATGGGAAACAAAAAGTGTGGAGGGGCCATGGACCACAACTGGTCTGATGCTGATGGGGCAAGGAAGGGGATGCCCTTCCCTCCCTGCTTAACTCACTCTTATTTTAGGTGCTTTGAGGCGACGGTGAGCCCCCATCCCTAATGGGCTCTACAGCCAGAAGGTTTCACCTTTAATCCCGTGACGCCAGCCCGAGCTGGGTCCAATTTCGGCAGTGTCTCTGGGTAAAGGCTGGTTTCCCACTGGAGACAGTCTCTTCTCATTTTACAGACTGGCAAATCACCCTGCCGAGTGCATCCATCATAGCCCTGACAGAACCGAGGGATCGAGAATTAACCCATCACTGGTTAATTCTGCTGGTGGTTTGTTAGGGGATGCACCTGCCTGCTGGCCCCTCTTCTACCCAGCAGCCTGTTCCTGCCAGACCTCCTGATCTTTTAAGCACCCAAGTCCTGGGCTGATTAATGCAGATGCTATTCGGCTGCTCTCCTCGAATGGGGTTGCGCTCTTCCATCTTCGACTAATAAGGCCGCCTGCGGTGGAGCGGCTCTCCTCCTCCTCCTCCTCCTCCGTGCCAACCACCAGACAACAGCAGCCCCTTAGTTTCAAAACAAAGACCTATGACTTAAATTGGGAAAAGCTTTGAATCCTGTAGGTCAGCCTGTACCGCGGAGGACAGCAGGACCAGTGCCCAAACGCGGAGAGAATGCGGGCAAAAGCAGTACTTCCCTGATGGGGTATTTAGCTCAATTAAAGGGTTGCTAACGAATTACCCCACATATGACCCTGGAGGTGAGCTCCTTCCACTTCTATTGTCTCAGCCAGCTGCTGGGGTTTGGGGTGGAGGGCAGGGACAGCCTGGCCATCCCAGGAAGCAGGGTGGTGGTTTGAAAAAGCAGAGCAGCGTGGGGAGGAGCGGGGCGAGGGGTGATTGCTGGCACCTGTGGATCCTTTACTTATCCCAATTCTGTGGCTACTGGCCCTGTTTCAGGGGCAGGCATGAACCACAGGAATACCTCTGTGTTAAAAAGTTTCCTTGCCTATAAAAACCGACTTGTACCCCACACCCCCGCCTCAGGGCTGTCAGTGCCCGTCCCCTTACCTTCCTCCCCGTACTGGTCGTAAACAGCTCGTTTCTTGGGGTCACTCAGGACATCATAAGCCTCCGCAATCTCCTTGAACTTCTCCTCGGCGTTGGGGTCTTTATTCTTATCGGGGTGATACTTCAGGGCCATTTTCCGATAGGCTTTCTTGATTTCATCCTCATTGGCACCAGCCTGGATGCCCAAAATCCTGTAATAGTCCTTCCCCATGACGGCGACGCTGCCGGGAGCCGAGTATTTATTCCTGAAAGCAGAAAGACAGTTCTCTGTAGGGCGGATGTCACCCTGGGGCAGAGGGCAACGGGACCCGCACGCACTTGTTGCGGAGCCGATGCTCCCCACGTCCCACCGGCCAGCAGCACCAGAACCAGCTCAAGTCCACGCTTCCCGCCGCAGCTCAGAGCCCCGCTGCCAGGATGTGGCCCAGCTCCTCTTTTAGTTTTACCCCTCCGAGCCCCACGGCAGGAATGGGGAGACTCATCTCTGAGGCTGACGGGGAGAAGGAGAGCCCGAGCCGGGACACACGGTGTTATTATAGGGGCCACACCGCTGCTAACGTCAGGCCAGGACCACGTCCCCGTCCCGTCCCCCTGCGCTGAGCCAGGAGGGCTGAGCTATGTCTAAAAGTAGCCACCGGCTCGTGTCCATCCCCGCCCCGCTTCTCCACTGGCCAGGGACCCAGGACCCGAGTTGGGGTGATGACAGCAGGTTTTGGGAGGCTGAAAGCAGCAGCAGGGACCGTGCTGTTGCCTTCACCTTAAAGGAACTTCAAACATTTTGTTCCTGAAAGCAATTGGCATTCAGCTGGAGATAAGCGCCTCCGGCGTGTCAGAGCCGTAATTTGTATTTAGCGAAGAGAGAACGAAGCCGTTAGACAGAAACATCTTGTGATGGTGGGAGGGCTTTTTTATTTTTTTATTTTTTATTTTTTTTAAAAAAAAACAACCCATATTTTCTCGCCTGACTTGCACTCCCCGAGAGCCTTCAACTACGCCTTGCAGTAAGCCCAGGGCTTGCTCTCTCCGTCATGTGGGGGCTGAGGCCAGGGCCATGCCTTACTAAGGCATGGAAAACCTGGTGGCCGTGACCCAAGAAAGGAACTGAATGGGCAATTAATTCACCCCAGTTGCACTGCCAGAGTGGAAGAGTCCTCGGGAGCAGCCAGAGGAGATGGGAGGGCAGCTCCTCCAGGCAGAGGCTGAGTAAGACCCATGCTCTTCCAAAGATGCTTCCCACTGCCTCTCAAGCTTTGGTTATCCGAGAGTGAATTCCCAGCCCCCCTGTACCTGCCTGACCCCCCTGAACACACAGCACAGGCCCTGCCCTTCTCCAGGCACTGCCCCAGCAGACCCCCTGCTAAGACCCCCTGCTCATGTCCCACTCCCCATTATGGTCTGGCTTTCACCCCATCCTTGCTCCAAACACCCCCAGCCCATCGTGCCCCTCTGGCACATGGATTTCCACGTGGAGTGTGAGCCTCAGCCCTTTCCTTCATCACCACACAAGTTACCAGATGTTCCCCCCAGCATCCATACTCTATCCATAAGCTCTGTCTGGAGGTCACAGAAGGACCTCTCAACCCCAGCAGCTCAGATGAGGGTGGCTGGGTCCCCCCGGGTGCACATCCACAGCACTGCACTGAGCCCCTGGCATCCATCCCAAGCATCCATGGCTTGCCTTGGGTCACGCCTCGGGCAATAACCCCTTCGCAGCCGGGTAACTGCTACGGGGGCTTGGGAATCATCCACCTCGATTTGAACCACCAACTTCTGCTCTTGTTTGCCCCAGCCACAGAGCAGGTCCTTTGCTGCAGGTGTTGAGTGGGACTAAAGCACCCGAGGCATGGACATCTGAAGGAGATGGCAAAGGGAGATGGGGGCACCCACAGACACGTGAGGCAGACCCGGGGGGGGCACAAGAGAAGTGGGAGAAGGTCTCTGGAGGCGTAAAGAGCACCCGGCAGCGTCTCCTGTGGCAGCTCTCGGATGCCACCACGTTTCTGTACCAGCTCCTGCGTGTGGAACCGCTGTCGGCACCCAGCCCACGCAAGCGCTGGGGGATGCTCTGCCCCCTCCGCCTCCCCATCTGCCCTCCCTGTGGGGCTGGGGGGCTCTGGGAGACCCTGGGGTGAGCAACAGGCAGGGGGGGGCTGAGAGGTAACCTACCGATCCCCCCATCAAAGGTCACCCCACGGCAGCCTCCGGTGTGGAGCAGGGGCTCCCTGTGACAAGGATGGGGACACGGACCAGGATTTGGCCCATCTGGATGACACGACCCTCCCACAGCGAGGGCAAGCCAGGCAGTGCTGAATACAACCCCATCACACCCCATCTCAAGGGACACAGAGGTGGCAAACCTTCAACTGTCCCCCCCGGGGACCAGAGCATCCCGGTCCCACCCCATACAGCCCAACCTGACGGCACCACCAGGACCCCCTCACCCAGACAAAACCCCACGGTGCTTCCCATGAAAATACACCCTGTCCTGGCAAAACGCTGTCACCCACGCCAAGATCTCTGGCCTTGACCTCCCAGGGGGTCTTTGGCCGGAGTGGGGACGCCCACTGGGACCTCTCCTGGCCAGGGACCCCTTCACCCAGCTGGGCTCGGGGGTAATTAATTTCCGCATCCCCGCGCCGTGGTTTACCGTGCGGGTGAGGACCAGCCGCCGGCGGGTGACCCGGTGGGTGAAGGCACGTTCCGGAGGCGACACTCACATGCACAGCGATGATGATGATGATGGTAAAACACGACTCTGTCCCCGCAGAGCCTTCCTCCCTCCCACCACCTGGGGATCAGCTGCGCCTTGCCACCGCTTCTCTCCCCCTTCTGCTCAGTCATCCTCTCCTGCCTTCCCATTTAACCCCCTCGGGAGCGGGGCAGGCAGGGGGAAAGGCACAGCAGGGCGGGTTTCAGGCGGGCAAAGCCATTCCATCCAGCACTGCCCTCCCAACCCGGATGCCTTTGGACATGCCACCTCTGCCCGGCCTTGGAGATAAACCACAAGCATCCCCTGGCCCCATGGTGCCAGCCCAGCCTCCATCCTCCTCTTGTAACCACTCACACACACAAAAAATAAAAAAAATTAAAAATTAAATCTTTGTTCCGGCCCCGCACATGACATCAGCCCATGCAACCGCTGGATGAGCGCCCCAGCTGAATAGCGATCGTTTGACATAATCCCTGTCATCTAAGGGAACAAACCCACCCGTCAGCAGCACCGGGGAGCAGGGTTTGGGGTTTTTTTTTCCCCATCTCAGGGTGCAAGGTCACCGCGGGACACCAGGGGACAGGCACCGATGGGTTAACGAGGACGCAAGGTCGAGAAATTAAAACCCACTTACCGAAACTTTACGAACACATTCAGAGTCCAAGCCGTCATTTTTAAAGGCTCTAGTTTTATTTTAAACATCGCGGCTGTCCGCAGGCGCCGGCAGGTGCCGTGTGCCCGGCCGGGAGCGTGGCAGGGGGATGGCGGAGAGGAAGGTGCCGGCTGGTGTCGGGGATGCCACCGCCACCAAGGGATGCTCGGCAGGCGAGCCTCCCTCTCCGGTGCACCGAAAAGGCGGTGGCTCTGTGCCAGCCCGGCGGCCACGGTTGGCTCTGACCTCCGGTCCTAGCAGGGCTCTGAAAGGGCTTCGGCAGCGGATGCCGAGGCGGTGCTGCCAGGGAGCTGCCGGGGAGCTGCCCGGAGCCGCCGTCCTTTGTGTGCTTCCCAGCCGCGTGCAGGGGGGACCCTTCCACGGAGTCGCTCGCTGAGCCGTAATTTTCCTTTTAATTGGTTCCTTGATGCTTTCTCGCTAAGCCGACGGATTAAGACACTTCTGCCGTCAGCTCCAGCATCCTCCCTCCCCGCTGCCGCAGGGCCCCCGGCCGCCCCGTTACCGTCACGTCCCCCGCACAGCCCCCACCCCCGCTGCCCTGAGGAGCGGGGAGCGCAGCCGGGAGCCCCCCAGGCTCCCCAGAAACGACTTTGGCTGTGCACCCGCCGGGCGAATCGGGGAGGGAGCACAGCAGGGTGGTGGTGGCGGCGGCAATGTGGAAAAAAGTCACGTTAACCAATCTGCACCTTCCCGGCTTTCCCCTTTGGGTACGTGCGGGTCCCTGCGTACCCCTCCCCGGCACCGGCTCCCCGGTAGAAGGGGTCTGACCACTGCGCTCCCACCCAGCAACCAGAGCCCCCAGTTGGTGCCACCTCTGAGCCCGACGGTGCAAAACCTACTTCTGAGAAGTCACCTTCAGGCGCGCCAAGGAAATCCAATGCCACCGCGCGTCCCCCTGTCCATCACCATGTCCCCCCATCCGTCACCGTGTCCCCCCTGTCCATCACCGTCACTCACAGGCACGGAGAGCATCCTTTCCGGATGCCCCACGCCGAAATCAGGCAGCCCGAGCGGGACATCACCGGGTGGCTCCCACATCCCCCCCTTGGTGAGCGGAACGCCGGGCAGGTGACAGGTCCCCGGGGTCGGGTGGTCCAGCAGCTCGGCGGGCAGCGAGCGGCTGGGTGGGCAAGCCGGGGTCTGGGTGGTGGGGCGGGGTGGGTGCGTACCTCTCGGCGCGGCTCCAGAAGAGCAGGATGGCCGGCATGGCGGCGGGACCCCGGGTTCGGTCAGGGAGCCAGAGGGGATCTCGTCGCGACGGGGCAGGCAGAGCCACCCGTGCCCGTGCCGGCTGGCAGCCGCAGGCAACCAGGCAGCAATGTCATGACTACCCGCAATGAATCATCCCCTCCCCGGGCCCCCACACGCACCGCCCGCCTCCCCCTCCCCACCGACAGCCCCACTGGGGTGCCAGCACCTGCGTGGGGACAGGGTTAACCCTCCCCTCGCTGCCAGCCCCCGCTCCTGCCTGGGGATGGGTCAAGATCCCCCCAAAAGGGTTTCCTCTATATAGTCTCCCCATTTCCATGCCCTCGGGGTGCTGCCTCCTGCTTGGGGATGGGGTCGAGCCCCCTCTCCCCACCATTCCCTTCAGACAGGGTCCCCCGTTTCCAGCCCTATCGGGTGCTGGATCCTGGGTGGGGATGGGGTTGAGCCCCCCTTGCTGCCTCCTCATGTAGGGTCTCCCCTTTCCAACACCACTGGGGTGCTCACACTAGTGGGGGGACAAGGTCAAGCCCCCCCCCCCCCAACACCCCAGACAGGGTCCCCTATTTCCAGTCCTATCAGGTGCTGGCTCCAGGTTGCGGACGGGGTTGAGCCCCCTCTCCAGTGTCTCCCCATGTAGGGTCTCCTCTTTCCAGCCCCACTGGGGTGTCCACACTGGTGTGGGGATGGGGTCAAGCCCCCCTTGCTGCCTCCCCGTGTAGGGTCCCCCCTTTCCAGCCCCACGGGGTGCTCACACTGGTGTGGGGATGGGGTTAAACCCCTTCACTGCACCCCCAACCTGCTCTGTGCCCCCTGCCCAGCCTCGATGGGGGGATAAGACCTGTGTGGGGATGGGGTTAAGCCCCCCGCCCCCCACACCCCTAGAGGCAGTGCCCCATTTAGGGGTGTCCCATTTAGGAGCCTGCTGAGGAGCTGTCACCTGAGGAGCACCCCCACGGGGTTCCTGGCCCACACCAGCCAGGACTGACCCCTGCCAGCCCCACTGGGAAAGCAGGTTAACCCTTTCCTCCCTGCTGGGGACACTGTCACATCGATTGGGGACAGGGGTTAACCCTTTCCTTGCTGGTCCCTCTGACCCCACTACTGTAAACTGGGAGGGGGAGACCCACTTCTGCCAGTTCAGTCCCACTGGGATACACTGGTACTCCCAGTGGGGCGGGTTAACCCCTTCCTGGCCACACCACACAGCTCCAACAGGTCACATTATTTTCTCCAATGCGGGAGGGGAGAGAGGGCTTAACCTACAGCCCCACGGAGTGCTTTCTCCCAGCCCCACTTGGATGCACTGTTACTGTTATGGGGCAGGGGATTAACCCCTTCCTCCCCACACCTTCAGCCCCCTTCCCCAGTCACCCTAGGGGGGAAACAGGGCTAAGGTTAGCCTCTGTTCTCCACCCTCCAAGAGGCAGAGGTGCTAACCTTCCCTTCCCAGCCCCACAGTGACACCCTGTCACCCCATGGGGCAGAGGGGCCGACCCAGTCAGCCCCACAAGGCCACCCTGTCACTTTCTAAAGCAGAGGTTTAACCCCCCACGTCAGGACACTCTGGGTGCAGTGGGGCTAGCCTCCCTTGCCAGCCCCATAGAGGCACACTGTCACCCATGAGTAGTGGCCAACGGCCCCCCAGGCCCATAGTGATGCCCTGTCACTCAAAGGGGCAGAGGGACTGACTCCCTAGTGACATTCTATTATTCCATGGGGCAGAGAGACTGACCCCCAGCCCCACAGGAACATCCTGTCACCCCATGGGGCAGGGAAACCGACCCCTAGTCCCATAGAGACACCCTATCACTCCACGGAGCAGAGGGACGGAACTCCCAAGCCCCCCTGTCTCCCCATGGGGCAAAGGGACTTCCCCCCCGCCCCCCCCCCGCCCCACAGCGATGTTCTGTCACCTCGCAGGGCAGGACTGACCCCCTCCCAGCTCCACAGGACACAATGTCACCCCATGGAGCAGGGGACTGACCCCCACAGCGCCACAGGGCCACTGTGTCACCCCACAGGGCAAGGGGACGGACCACCCCAGCCACACACGGACACCATGTCACCCCACGGGGTAGGGAACTGAACCCCCCAGCCCCATAGCGACGCCCTGCCACTTCCACTAGGCAGAGGGACTGATCGCTTCAGCCCCACAGAGACACCATGTCACCCCACAAGACAAAGAACTGAGCCCCCCAGCCCCACTGAGACATCATGTCACCCCACGGGGCAGAGGGACTGACCCCCCCCAGCCCCACAGGGACACCCTGTCACCGCAGGGGGAGGAAGGGCCGCGCTCAGCCCCCACCGTGAGGCCGGCACCGGCGCCGCGGGGGTTCTGTGGGGCGGCGGTGTGGGGCGGCGGTGTGGGGCAGAGGAGCCACCGCCCCCGGCACTCACCGGTCGCGCTGTCCCGGGGCGCCGCGCGCTCGCTCAGCCGCCCCCGCCCCCGCCCCTCCGAGGTTACGTCAGGGGAGTCCCGCCCGCGCACGCCCCGCCCCTTTGGGCCGGGAGGCTGTCCGTCTCCGCGTAGCGCCGCGCTCATTGGCTATCCCTGAGAGGGAGGCGGGGCGAGGCGGGGAGGGTGGAGGCTCTACCGCGCCTCCACCCGCCCCGCCTCGCCCCTCCTCCCTCCCGCCGCCTCCTATTGGCCAATTCAAGCCGGCACCGCCCCCTCGGGACGTTCTCATTGGTCGGGCGCCCGTTTGTAGCGGCGGGATCTCGGAGGGGGGGAATCTTCTGGAAGGCTGTGACGTCAGCGGGGCGCTGCGCGTCAGACCCTCCCGCCCCCGGGTGGGGTGAGGGGGGAAGGGGTCACCCCGTCGGGGTACAACGGTGGTGCGGACAGGAGCGGGGTGTGCGGGGGTCACAGAGACAGTGCCCAGCCCGCAGAGCTGTCCTGAGACCGGGGGGAGTGGTGACGTCATCGATCACATCACGTTTGCCAGGATTAAAGGTCATTTTGTGACCTCGGCACGTTTTCCCTCACCGAGGGGTTGTTTGAATGGGGTGTTTTGGGAGTAATTTCTGGGTTGGCGGCGTGTCCTTCCCCTGGGGTTCGGTCACAGCATCCTTCACTTTGGTCACACAATATCTTTGGTTCAGTCACAGTGCCCTTTGGTTTCATGTCACAGTGCCCTTTGGTTTGGTCACAGCACTCTTCAGAGGGGTCACACAATGCCCTTTGCTTTGGGGTCACAGTGCCCTTTGGTTTCATGTCACAGTGCCCTTTGGTTTGGTCACAGCACTCTTCAGAGGGGTCACACAATGCCCTTTGCTTTGGGGTCACAGCACCCTTCAGTGGGGTTACACAGCACCCTTTGGTTTGGGGTCACAGCACCCTTCAGTGGGGTTGCACAGCACCCTTTGGTTTAGGGTCACAGTGTCCTTTGGTTTGGTCACAGCACCCTTCAGCTGGGTCACACAGCCCACTTCAGTTGGGTCACACAGCCCCCTTTGGTTTGGGGTCACACAGCACCCTTTGGTTTGGGGTCACAGCACCCTTCAGTGGGGTCATGAAGCACCCTTTGGTTTGGGGTCACAGCATCCTTCGGTTTGGTCACAGCACCCTTCAGCTGGGTCACAGAGCCCACTTCAGTTATGTCACAGCATCCTTTGGTTTGTTCACAGTGTCCTTCAGTTTGGTCACAGCAGCACCCTTTGGTTGGGTCACACAGCCCACTTCAGTTGGGTCACACAACACCCTTTGCTTTGGGGTCACAGCACCCTTTGGGGTCACAGCACCCTTTGGGGTCACAGCACCTTTCAGTGGGGTCACACAACACCCTTTTCTTTGGGGTCACAGCACCCTTCAGTGGGGTCACACAGCACCCTTTGCTTTGGGGTCACAGCATCCTTTGGTTGGTCACAGCACCCTTCGGCTGGGTCACAGAGCACTCTTTAGTTGGGTCACACCACCCTTCAGTTGGGTCACACAGCACCCTTTGGTTTGGTCACAGCACCCTTTGGCTGGGTCACAGAGCACTCTTTAGTTGGGTCACACCACCCTTCAGTTGGGTCACACAGCACCCTTTGGTTTGGTCACAGCACCCTTTGGTTTGGTCACAGCACCCTTCAGTGGGGTCACACAGCACCCTTTGGTTTGGGGTCACAGCACCCTGTGGTTTGGTCACAGCACCCTTCAGTTTGGTCACAGCACCCTTTCCTGGTCCGGGGTCTCTGACTGTCCGGCACAGGCTGCCAGCAGCCACCCTGGCTCCTCCGTTCCCCCCATGACCCGTTGATGGAGCCCCTCCAAACTGGGAGCGTCGGTGTTTTCATTGTCCTCCCCGCGCAGCGGCTGAGTCATCGTGATATTAAACCAGCACTTACTGTTACCCCTCTATTTCGCTTATCCATGTGTTCGTCCAGCCGCTCGCCAATGTCCTGGCCTTGCAAATGCTTTTTGTTGCCTTTCATCGGCTTTTCATCGCCGGGGGGGGAATCGGAGGCCCCGTGGTTGGGGGAGCCAGCGCCAGCCGTCCCCGTGCTCACAAACGATCTGCTGGGTGTGCAGCCCTGCCCGGGCACAAACAAGGGCTTTGGTCCAAGGGGATGGATGTCAGCGGGGCAGGAGCGGGGTCAGGGCAGACCGCAGCCTCCCTCCCGGGGTGTAATGGGTGTCTTAAACCAAAACTGCTCCTCCTTCACAGCCCGTCTGCCTGCCGACACATCCGCACCCTTTTAAAGACACGCCGGGAAAGTGCAGGGAGGGGTGGCAGGAATAATTAAAGGTACGAAGCTGTTTCCATAGAAGGAACAATTACATAAACCAGCTCTCTTCCGTCTGGGGGAAGAGATGACTGAGGGAAGCTTGACAAGGGAATAACAAAATCCTGTGCGGCGGGGAGAAGGGTTGCTCCAGCTCCCTCCCCGTAATGGGGTATCAGCCCCTCGGAGTAAGAGTGCCTTTTGTGAGCCAGTTTGAGATTAACCTGTGAAGATGGTGGCCTCGGATGGAAGGATGGAGGCAAGATGTGAGAAAGTTGTCAGGGGTCAAAATGCAATTAAGGAAATTCCTGAAAAGAGAAACCCGCCGAGGGCTGGTGAGCCCAGTGACGGTGCTGCTGGTGTGGGAAATCCCAGGAGCATGGTGTGCTCTTCCCAAGGCTGTGGGTCTCATCCCAGAGAGGGTGGGGAGGTGGGGGACTATGGCCCATGCTGTTTTTCTGTTAAAGCATCGTTCATTACTTGGTGTCTGAAGGTCAGAGCAGTGGATGAGGCCACCAAGCTCTGCAACCTCCTACCTGAGCGCTGGCTGCAAAGTGTGTTCCTGGCAGGTGCCGTGCCACTGCGAAGCCATGGAGGAGACCTTTCCCCATCACTGCCACCCCCTCCTCCAAGCTGGGTCTGTGTATCCCTGTGGCTGAGCAGATGAGGCAGGAGAACCCTGGCTCCTGGCTGTGGTCCTCCTGGCTGCGGGGCTCCCCCCTGCCTGCTCTGACACCCCCGCTCAGGGCAGCTTGGGGAAGTCTCCTGCGACAGTGGCTGGGTGAGCTGGGGAGATGCATCTGAGGACACTGGGCTTGGCAGCAGCAGGGTTTGTACTCTGTTCTCCACGGCAAGAGCAGCACCCACGCATTCGGTGCTGTCTTTCCTTCCTGCCTGTCCCCATCCTTGGAGCTGCCACCCGCCTTTTCCAGCACCCTGAGCTGCAGAATGAGAAAAGGGCTGCAAGAAAAAATCCATGCCTGGTTCGGTTGGTTTGGTTTTTTTTTTTTTAATTGGATTAATGCTCTGTTCCCCACCTGCTGCTGACCTGGTGGTGATCTGAGGTTGATGCATCTCCATGGAGATGCTGGTGGGTCACTTTCCAGGTCAAGCCTGGGTCTTAGTTCCTCCTGAAACTGTTCTCTGTGCAGGTGAACCTGTCCTGAGGACACGGGGACCTTCTTTCTCAGGGCTTATCCAGGCCCTGGCATGTCCCCTGAGGAAACCACCAAATCCAAGTGGCTCTCACCAGCTCCCAGTCACCCTGATTGTTGGTAACCACATCATGTGGTGGGTTTGTGCCTGCCTGGCTCAGAGCAGGGATTAATCTGGATGGGAATGCTCCCCAGGCAGTTTTGTGCTCCAAGCAGGGTCAGCCACAAGGCCAGAGCGAGCTGCTCAGGGCTTTATCCAAGCTGACCTTGAAAACCCCCAAGGACAGCGACAGCGCTGGAATATCTGCTTGCAGCAACACCTCCCGTGTCCCCACAGCGCTGTGTCTCACCGGAGCCTGCCTGGCCTCCAAGGACATGTGAAAGGACGGGGGTGGACATCGCTGTTAGACATAACGATGGTTTTCGGTTTATCCTCCCTAGCTGGGGCTGAGGATGCCGACTGATTCCTTCCCCGCTGCCAGCACGCTGCCGGCGCAGCCCAGCCGGCCGCTCCGCTCAGCGCTCCGCACCTGCGGGGGTGGCATAATGAGCCGTGTCCTTGTCTCAACCTGCCGCTTCCTCTCCCGGCAGCGTCTGTGCTGCCAGCTGGGTTATTTTTTCTTTCTCTCCCTCTTTTTTTTTCTGTCCCTCCTTCCTGCCTCTATTCTCGAGTGGTTCCCAGCCGGTGCTGGCACGAAGCCCTTGCTGGAGACCCCCTCCCGGGCTGACCTTTGCAAACCCACTCAGATGAGCGCACTGGGGCTCTCCTGCCACCCGCGCTGCGTGCAGGGGAGATGGGAACGGCTCCACATGGCAGTGGGCAGTGGAGTGTGGGAGGACTCGGTCCTCTCCAGTCCCCTGCTGTCCCCACCTGTGCTTGGGCTCTGCTGGAGTGGCCAAAACCTGAGGGCAAGGGAGGAGAGAACAGCGTGGGGGATGCTGCAGTGTTTAATTGGGGCAGAGCATGGAGAAGAGCAAGGCTCCATGAAGCAGGACACCTTGGTTTGTCCTGACCTACCCCATTGGCTCCTACTCTGGAACACCAATGCACATTGTGGGTGGGCTGGGAGAGCTCCTCCTGGGAGCTGTGTCTGCAAAACCCCTGGTCCAAGTGGGCAAAGGAGGAGAGGTGGTGTCCCCATGCAGGCTTGTGGATGCTGGAGTGCAGCAAGTCATCCTGTGTTGCTGTGGGAATCCTCAGCAGGCATGAGACTCCAATCTGGATAGTCCCCATTGAGGCAGGGCAATGGCAGCTGCAGCCCCTGGCATCCTCCTTGCTGCCCACCCCTGAGCTCTCACATTCCCCTGGAAGGGAGGCCAAAGCCCAAGGAACCTTGGTTGCCCCTGGGGACCCATCTGCACGTGGAGGACATACGCTGAAGTTTGGCTTGGCTCCATTTCAGCTTCCAGCCTTTGCTCTGCTTTCCTCAGCAAAGGCGTCCTGTAGCACTTGATGGTTTCTCCTGGGGATAGCTCTCTCCAAGTTAAATTTTAACCAAGTTATTTCTAGTCTGTATACCAAGTGTACTGATTTCTTCTAGTCTCTCCAGCCACCCAATCATTTGGGGAATTTTGGCCTTGAAACACATCCTGAGTCCCAGCTTTTCAGGGCAGGGGCATCCATGGATGTTGCCTGCAGCAACGCTAGCCTTGAAGGTCACAGCTGGAGGTGGGTACTGTCCAGGCTGGAGACAAACCCTGCTGCATCTATTAGGAGCGTGTCCATCTGATGCTTCTCCTTTTGCAGATCTGCCTGACATCTAATCTGTAGTTTGCCAAATGAGCTGACAGTGGCAAGATGCGATGGGTTCATCGGGACACAAAGTGGTACCCAGTTGACTGTTGTAGGAAGCTTTAACGCCTCTGTGGTGCTACCAAATCTGTGGCCTCTAAAAAGAAAAAAAAATTACCCCAAGGGTTGTCTGGCAAGGAGAATTTTCTGAAAGAACAGGCTGGTCTATCTTTATTCTGATCTTGCCTCTTCTACATTGCCTTCCAAGCCTCCCTCCCTGTGGCCTGGTGGCAGGTGGTGCTCCAAGAGATGCAGGTGATGTCGTGGTGGGAGCAGAAGACTCCATGGTGCCGGCTTGCATCCCTCCCTACCCACAGCCCATAACTACCAACCCCTCTGATTTTGCTGCTTCCTGAGCATCCCATCTCCATGGTCTGGTGGGATTATGGATGATGGGTGGGTAAAGGCATAAAGATACCTGTACAGAAGGAAAAGGAAAGGAGCAAGATTTCTAAGCACCCCTCCCAGACTACTGGAGGGTGCTGAGATGCTCCAGTCTCATCTTTGCAAGCAGATGGAAATATGTGGGGCTGCCTGGCCCTGAGCATCTCAGCTCAATCCCATGGGGTTTTGTGCTTGCCATCCTTTGGCCCTGCTGTATGGCATGAGCCAGTCCTGTGGTGTCTTTGCAGACCTCCAGGTCACTGCCTGCTGCTGGCAGGGAACAGCCTTGCCTGGAGCTTTTCATCAGGAGCCTGAGACACCAGCTAGTGTTGAGGTTGAACTGTGAGGGCATGTGGTAGTGAGTGAGCTGGGTATGCTGGTAGGGACTGGCTGAGCATCTGGCTGGAGGCCGGGGCAAGGATGTTTTTGCTCTCTGCCTGTTCCTCGCTCGGGGGCAGAGTATGGGGAGGTGGGTCAGGGGTTGGTGGTGGTGTATGAAGTGGCCAGTGGTTAACAGTATGCTACAGGTCACCATCTGCAAGTCAAGCAGCTTTTTCAGGTGTCTCTGGCCCAGAGGGCAGCTCTTGGAGGTTTCTTTTTAATCTAGTCTCCCTGCCCATCACTGTGATATCTGGCCACATTCGTTCTCTCCTGCCTGGCAGAGATGTCTGTAGTACCTGCTCTGTGCATGGATTTTTGCTGGATGCATTGCCCTGCTCCTTGGGGACAGGAGATTAGTCTTGCCAAGGTGGCCTTGAAGGTGTCCACAGACCTGCTGTCCTGTTCCTGCTATGCTGGCTCTTCTCCTGCATTGCTTGGGGCTGGTGGCAGCGCTTGGGCTAGGGACTGTGCTTGCCACATCCTCTTCTGTAACACTGTTTTGAGAGAACATCCCAAGAGCGAAGAGCTCCATGTTCTCCTTTCAACCCAGACTGATGGGCAACGTGGGGGGCTTGGCTATTCCCCAGCAGCCACCAATGCTTTCCAGCAGCCCAGTGAGCGGGGCTCCAGAGAGGCCAGATCCCTGGGGCTGTGAAGGTGTCTGGAAGGCCACATCTGGAGTATTGGGGCTGTAATTCCCAAAGTCATATCCAGTTGCCCATGGTGAGGACTGCAGAGAGGATTCAGCCTGGCACGTGGTGCCCAGAGCTGCTGCAAGGCACCGAGATACAGCCGGTGGCAGTTGTCCCTGGCAGGACCATCACAAAGTGAACACATCCCAGCCTGGTGAGGGGTGGCAGTGGGTCAAAGGGAAAGCGAGACTTTGCAAACCTCACCCTCTTATTTGCTGGAAGAGAGCAAG
This sequence comes from Caprimulgus europaeus, assembly GCA_907165065.1. Next base: position 71,678,361 of record OU015527.1, read on the forward strand.
CAAAGAGGGAAAAGTTACAGTGCCACATAATTAGGGAGCAAACGAGAGCAGCAGCATCTCCTCATGAGAAGGGGCTGGAAGAATTAACACTTCAGAATATACAGCCCCAGAATATAATTCCCTGCTTTGCTTCAACCTTCAGTAAAGGCAACGGCACTGAATGTACAGCCCAAAGGAGGGTGAGGAGTGGGAGGGAGGCGGGGAAGAGAAATTGCTGCTGCTGAAGGGGAACAAAAACACAGAGCGTTCAATGTGCCGGGCTTGGGGAGAGGGGCTGAGCTGTACCACGGGCTCTGGGATTGCTGCCACATGCTGTGATGGTGGCAGGGCTCCTCTTCCACAAACCACCCTCCTTAAAGCATCGCTCAGGCTGGAGCGGTATTGAATGACCTGTGGTTGTGAAATAGGAAAAGCAGTCTGGGCAGATACAAGCCCCTCTGTCTGGTCTCAAGTTATAGATAAGGTTGAGGGAAAATAAGAATATTCAAAGTCAAATGGGAAGAGCAGTTATTGAGGGGGTAGGTAGAGATCTTTAAGTCCCTTCCAGAGTAGACTTGGGTCCCCAAGAGTCTTGGGTCCCCTCTAAGCTGAACTCAAACCAGGCTTTGGGCTGTGGGAGCTGATGCTTTTGCTTCCTCGAGGTGTGTGGTCCAATGCCTGCATCCCTGGGTCACGGTGATGTGAGCAGTAGACCCCATTGCAAGAAACCCTCCCTGTCCAATGCAGACATTGGCACGTCTCTGCAGCGGTGATCGGGGGGGAACTGAGCTGGGCCCCCATCCTGCAGGTCCTGGGGAACCAACAGAGGTATCAGCGCTTCCCTCCTGTGCTAGGGAGGGAGAATAGGACCAAGGACATGTTGTGACAGCTGACCATCCTGGATGCCAGGACCTGTGACCTGCCCACCAGACCTGGAAAGGGGTCCTGGTTGGGCTGTGATGCCATGGTCATGGGTGTTGCACACACTGTGCCGGCTGCCACTGCTGTACCACGGCTCAGTGCTGCTGGGACCATGGCTCAGTGCTGCTGGAGGCTGCTGGGTGAGGGGGTGGGTGGTGGAGATGGGATGTTTTCTCGGGCACCTTGCAGGGCTTTAAAAAAAGAAGTTATTCCAGGAACAGCAATGAGCTGAATCCGCTCCATCTCCCTGCTCAGCGCAGTCGCTTGTCCCACACTTGTCTGGAGTTAGGTAAGGACACGCCAGCAGAGTGGGGTCATGCTGGGGAGCGGGCAGGCTGCAGGCAGCTGCAGGCATCGCTCTGCCCCGCTGCTGCCTGGTCGTGCCTCTGTGTGCCCTGTGTGCCCCCAGCTGCAGAGCCGTGCACCGTGACATGCACCAGGTGTGTGCACACGCGTGTGGACACGTGTTGCATCTGCCCAGGGTTGCATGCAGGTGCGTGCTGCGAGCCTCTGTGTCCCAGGGGAGCATTTGCTGGGTGACAACCCCAAGCCAGACCTTCCAGCTTAGAAATGGAGATTTCTGTCCTTGCACATCCCACGTGGATGTGTCACTGGGCATGCACACATTGCATGCCATGCACATACATGTCCCCCATGCCGTGCATGTGCTGTGCTCTACATGGCCCCTGCCAGGTCCTGCTCAAGCTTTTGGGGATGGAGGGACCTGTCTGGCCACAGTGAGGGGTTTTTGCTACAGCAGCATCCCCTGTAGAAGGGTCTCCTCAGAATTGTGGGGGCAAACATGTCTGGGAACACTTATGTGCTTGACAAGGGGGCATCTCCCATGTGACAGTATCTGGATTTAGGACCAAAAAGTGGCAAGGGGGCTTTCCTCCCCCAGGGACCATGGCTCACCCCACCACACCGTGAAGGGGGTCGCACACAAAATTTATTCCAACCAGGTTTCCCCTACCAGCAGAGCTGGGGTTCATCCAGAGGGACACGCACGGGTGCAAACTGTGCTTGCATTCTGGAGCGGGTGGGGAAGAAGGTGGCTGGGAGGGGGATTCCTGGCGGGTGTCGGGGTGGGTGCACGCGTCTGCCGCACATGCCTCCCCACGCGTATGCCTGCATGTACGGGCAGAGCTTCCGGAGAGGGTGAATGAATGAGGCAATTCACTATTTCAGCACGGGCTCTGGTGAGGCTTTTCCTTTAGAGGCAGGCGTGCACCGGCGCGTGGGCTCCTGCCTGCGTATGCATGTGGGCTCCTGCCTGCGTGTGCAGGTGGGCGTTGAGGGGGCTTCGGGAGATGTTTGCCACGTCAGGGAATTCACTCCGGGGGCTGGCGCCTGCCCCCGCAGCGCTCGCTGCCTTGTCTGCTTGGCGCAGCGTTGTGTAACTTCCGATGCCCTCACCGCATCGCCTTCCCCGCAGAGGGGGATGCTCCGGCTGCCCTCCCTGCCCACTGACAGGGAGATATCCCTCGGGCCAAATGGGGTGAGGAGGGCAGCCCTCATTCCAGCCCTGCCTGGGGATACCCCTGCCTTTCCTCCTCACTGCAGGGAGGACTGGAACCGAGCAGCAGGCCTGCTGTGGCAGACGGAGGGACTGGCTGCAGGAAAAAGCCCTTGGCAGGCAAACCCCAGAGGGACCATTTTCCCGTGTCTCCTAAATTTATGCCTCTCAAATGAGGTATTTGTTCTGGGAAGGATAATGAGGCAGGATGGGTCTCCCCCCACAGGGGACCTGCAAGTGACATATGCATGTCAGTGCTTCTCCCTGCATAACATGACCTGTGAGAGCCGGGCTGAGACCCAGCAACTCATCTCATGTAATGCCGAGTGATGGGGAGAGGAGGAGATGCGGCTGGCGGGGCTCATGATGCCCAGCACCCTCAGCCCGTTGGAGGTACCTGGGGGAGACGGGGCAGCTTTGCTGCTCTGGGAAGCAGAGGGACGGCTGGGGCAAGGGGGGATCTGCCTCAGATTTTTGTCTCTCCACCGGCAGCCGCGTTGCCATGCCAGTACCACCGTTGCCATGCTGGTACAGCTGTTTCCAAGCCGGTACAGCCGTTGCCAGGCTACACTGAGGGTGTTGGAAGAGGATGTCAGGTTGCTTTGAGGATGAGGAGACGGGAGATGAAGCCAGGGTCATGCTGCCTCACTGCCAGCCCAGGGACCTGCTGGACTTGAGATAACTCAGAGGGGACCAGGTGGTGACAGAGGTGTCACTGCTCATGGGAGCTGGTGTGATGGGTGGAGGTCCACAGGGCTGGGTCCTGGCAGGTCACTGGCCTTGCAGCACTCCCCCAGTGTTGCTTGGTGCTCCGCTGATGTTGCTTGGTGCTCCCCAGTACTGCTCAGCATTCTCCTGGCATTGCTTGGTGCTCCCCTGGCATTGCATCTGCCCAGGTACATAAAGTCATCAGATAAAGAAGCCAGGATTATTTGACAAGCCCTGATGCATGCACAGGCATGAAATCACACTGTCATAGCCCCTTCCTTAATTTCCTTTCCTGGACTGTGGTCCTGCTCTTGTCGCCTGCAGATGTTTGACTGATGGGGCTCACACTCAGCTTCATCCCCGCTCCCTGACTGTAACACACACATTTCAGTTCTGCACCATTAAAGTGAGGTAGAGATCCTTGAGGTACTCCTGGCTGCAAGTTTTGAGGGCTTTCTGGGTTAGAAATTATGCTTCCCTTGCAAACATCCTCCTGGGCTGGGATGTCCAGAGGGCTTGCAGGTTCCTCAGCTCTGGTCCCTGTATGCGTAGCAGGCTGCAGGCTCCCACGACTCCATGTGCCAGCTGGGTTGGGATGTTTGTGCCCCAGTTACACTACAAAAATCTTTGCAGAGTAAGGAGAAGAGGTGGATCCTGCAGGTCAACAAGGCAGGGTGGCTCAGTGGATGTATCAGCAGGACTTGGTGCCCCATGTTATTGACTCACTGTTCTCCATCCCGCTGTCAGCCCCTAAAGCATGGGGTGACCCAGGGAGTTTGGTTTGGTACCTGTCGGCTGTGGGAGCAGCTTATGTGGTGGGGTTGCTTCCTTCCCAGGAGGAGGGATTGGTCCCAGAGGATGCTGAACCCCTGGGTCTCAGCATCCCCTCCTCCTGCCTTTGATTTTGGTTGTGCACCAAGTGCTTATGTCAGTGCTGCTGTGCTGGGCTGGGGCTCTGGAGTGATGCCACATAGTCAGGTCATTTTTCCACCTTCCTCTCCCTGCCATTAAAAATTCACCTCGTGGGCATCGAGGCAAATGTTTGCAAGGCCAGGGCTGGGTGCAGCGTGAGGCCACCTGTCTGCAGGAACGGGGCTGGCCCCAGCATGGGAGTGGTGTGGCCCTGGGACCAGCAGAAATTTCCCCCGCACATTGCCCACTGCCCAGCTGCCGGCGTGTCACAGCAGGGCCGGGACACAGGGCTGTGCATGCCTGGGGACCTGCCCTGTGCTGGCAGCTGACAGCTGTTTCCTGTGCATCTGGGATGCTGGCTATGCTGCTGTATTGATGGCAGGTCTCCGAGCCAGCGTCTGGCTGTGGGGTTGGGGCCAGGGCAGGACACCCTCTTGGCTGAGCTCCCCAGAAGTGAGCCAGCCCAGTCCCCTATATACTTATACTACTTATACTACTTCTCCCCAGTCCGGAACTCAGTGTCCCTTCGAAGAGAGGGGGAGCACTGCCAGAGCATCCCACCCAGCCTCCACCATCCCTCCACCCCCGGGCTCCAGCCTAAATAATTCCTCCTCTGCCTGGCTGTGTGCGGCTGCTCTCCTGTCCTTCCCTTAGTCATCACTCAGCCAAAGTGAGACAGATATAGTTGTGTGCAGCTCCTCACAGATCAGTCACTCCAGCCCCCAGATCATTTCACTGCTGGGTCATGGGGTGCCCTGTGCTGAACATGAGGTGCCTCCCCCTTTGCTACCCCCATCATCACTGCCAGAGCCCCTAAACCCCAGCCCAGGGAGCGAATAGCTCCGTCCTTGGTGCATGGGTTTGCAGATGACCCAGATGGGGTTCTGTGTCCCCATCTGGGTGTCTCTGTCCATGCTAAGCACAGCGCTGGCTTTATGGGGTGGCTCTGATCCAAATCCCTGCTTTCCAGGTACCCTGGCTGCCTTCCTCCTTCCCTGGCCAGCCAGGATACGCCTTGGCCCCATGGAGCTCCCAGATTAGTCCTGGACTGATGCCTTGTTACTGGTGTCCCCATTGTGTGCCTTGACATAGAGGTGTAGGGGGGCAGAAGGGACAGTGTGTGCTGACTTTTAGGTCCAGGGGAGCATCCCAGATGGAGAAGGGATGCTGGGGTGCGCAGCACACGTGTGGTGTGAGCAGGGATACTGGAGCATGCAGGGACACACGTGGCACCTTACAGCTGCCTGCTCTGCTACCCGCAGGGACCACCTGCTCCAACAGCAGCCACAGGGCTTGGATCCCTGCAGCCAAAAGGGAAAGGTAGGTCCTGCCCTTCCCTGTACCCCAAAACATTCCCCTCCCTGCTTGATTTGGCAGCCAGTGGCCCCTGCCACACTACCCCTGGCTACTTAGGGGCCAGTGGGGTGCAGGCTGCTCTAGAGATTGGAACAGCAGGACATGGGAGCTCCAGGGAGCCCAGGGCTGGGGCCACCATCCCCAGTGCCACCTCCCAGTCCCCCTGCAATGCCAGGGCAGTAGGTGCAGGGAGACACGGAGGGAGGCACCCAGGACTTGTGGTGTTGATGCCTTGCTCCCACAGGGCCTTGGCACTGAGGCAGGAGAGGACCTGGACACCCTGCCCGGGTGCTGTGTGGGTTGCCAGGATGAGTCACAGTGAAGCTGCTGCAGGGAGCAAGATGCTTCCCGTGCCCGGTGCCACATCGTGCCCCCCCCTCATCCCTGGGCCGCCCCTGCACCTCTCGCCCACGCAGGCACCCCATGTCCCGTGCTGCAGGGCGGATAGTGGGAGTGGGCATGTTGGGAACAGGAGGCAGCGTCTGGCAGCCCCGCACTGTGTCAAGGCCACCGAGGCGGCATTGTGGGGGTGGCAGGAGCTGGCAGCACGGTGTGCTGCCGGGAAGCTGTGCACAGCCCCCTGCGTGGTGTCCCGTGGGTGGCCCAGGACATGTGTGTCCTACCAGGAGAGGAGCACACCGCCTCCGTTCTGGGGTGCCTGCGGGGTTGTGTCCTGTCAAGGCAGCTCATCCTGCTGCTCCTGGCATGGTGCAAGGGCAGATCCTGGGGAGGGGACCACCTTTCCCCACTCAGATCCCATAAGGCTTCCTCCGGGCTGCCCTGTGGACCCAAGCAGCATATGGCTGGTCCCAGTAGGCACTGGTGGGCATCCCTGTCCCTGTGACCAGTCACCACACCCAGTGCCTGGCTGCACTTCCATAGCTTGAGCATCCTCCCAAGCCCTGTGACAGGGCGGGGTGTGGACAGACCCTGCAGCTGCCTGGGGGGGTGCAGTGGCTCTGTGCAGAGGAGGGGGTGCCCAGGGCTCCTGCAAGGGTACATGGAGAGGAGGGGGCTCCAGCTCCCCGTGTGTCTCGTAGGGAAGAGGTGCTGGACCCAAGAGAGCCCTGGGCTGGTCCCTCTTACAGTATCACAGAATAGTAGGGGTTGGAAGGGACCTCTGAAGATCACCTAGTCCAACCCTGCTACCTGGACAGGATCACTGGGGTAGATCACACAGGAACACATCCATGTGGGTTTTGAATGTCTCCAGAGACAGAGACTCCACAGGATCTCCCGAGGTGCTGCAGAGGATGGAGCCCACCCAGATTACAGGACACTGGGTTGAACCCAGGCTCCAGATTTGGGGTGCATGGCCCAACAGGCACCCACTGAGGTCACAGATAACCATGGAGGAGGAGGGTGCTATGGGGCAGAGACTGGGGTCAGAGCTGGGTTTGGGGCAGGAGGAGAAGGGGGTCACAAACCATCCTGAAAAATGCTGTTGGGGACTGAAATGAGACCCTGCATCCCTTCTCCTTCCATACTCCGATGGCTGTGGGACCAGTGGCTGGGCACGAGGATGGAGGCATGGCTGGTGCGGTGATGCTTGCTTGTCCACTCGGCCAGGACAGCCCAGTGACATGCTCTTGTCCCCCACCGGCCATGTCACCCTGTGCCCCCGTCCCTGGTGCGGTGTCCAGGGCTGGCTGTGCAGTGTGCAGGTCCAAAAGTGGCACCAGTGGCTCCCAGAGTGATGCAGCGGCGACACCCTGTGGCCACCTCTCTCCTGGGGACACACACACTCCTTAGGGACCCTCTCACCCCTCCCCAGTCCCCTTGCGACCCCCAGTACGCATGGAGATCTCCCCAAAGGGCCCTGGTCCCTCTAGGGTGCCTGTTTCAGGGTGGGAGGTCACTTCTGGGTGGTCCAAAGTCCTCATTTCAGCTCTGCACCCCAAATCCCTTTGACTTCTGCTCCTTGCCCTTCTTGCATCTGGGGGGATGTTTCTAAATGGGGACACTTGTCCCCATTCTGCATGGTCACTCCTGCTCTGGCCTGGGAGGGGAAGGACAGTTGAGGCCACCACAGTGGCACTGCCTCCAGGGGCTGTTGCTGTCACTGTCACACGCTGCCCAGAGAACCCCATTTTCCTGACAGTCGTCCCGGACTGGGCCAGTGGCAGTGATGGGATGGGGCTTTGGCATCTTGCCAGGTGCCACGGCTCATGGTGACACTGTCTCAGCCCAGTGGGTCACGCCTGTCCCCTCTGTGTCCCCCACACATGTTGCTGTGGGTCAGTTGGCTCTGGTGTGGGACACACCATCATCACCTCCCCTCTGGGACACACCGGACCTGATGGCACCTGACCTGGCCAAGCCCGGGGGAGCCCCGGGGACATGCAGAGAGGTGCCCCGGCTTGGAGGAAGGTGCAAAGCCAAGCACCCACCTTCCTTGCAAGCAGAGGTTTTTGGGAGGGGTGGCAGCCCTGTGCAATGGCCGTGCATCCCAGCAGAGGGTGCAGCCTCACAGAACCAGTCACAGAATTGCCCAGATTGGAAAATACCTTTAAAGATCATCGAGTCCAATCATTAACCTCACACTGACAAGTCCCCAACTAAACCCTGTCCCTCAGCTCTGTGTCTACACGACTCTGAAATCCCTCCAGGGATGGGGACTCCACCACTGCCCTGGGCAACCCCTGCCAATGCCCAAGAACCCTTTCAGCAAAGAAATTCTTCCTGAGATCCAAACTAAACTTCCCCTGGTGCAACTTGAGGCCATTTCCTCTTGTCCTGTCACCTGTTCCTTGGTTGCACAGACCCACCCCCACCTCTCTGCACCCTCCTTTCAGGGAGTTGTAGAGAGTGATGAGGTCTCCCCTCAGCCTCCTTTTCTCCAGGCTCAACAACCCCAGTTCCCTCAGCCGGGAACTCATCACACTTGTGCTCCAGACCCTTCCCCAGCTTTGTTGCCCTTCTCTGGACACGCTCCAGCACCTCCATGTCCTTCTTGTAGTGAGGGGCCCAAAACTGAACACAGGACTCGAAGTGCAGCCTCACCAGTGCTGGGTCCAGGTGTAAGAAGGGGCACTGCTCCCCCCTGGAGCCCCATGGGACAGGGGGGGCACCCTGAGCAGGGCAGGATGGGTGGCACAAGGTGATCCAGGATCCTTGCAGATGGCAGGACCACCTGGGTGAAGTGTGGCCAATGCTCTGACTGCTGCAGAATGTAAACACATGAGTTGGAGCTGCCCCCCAGGACCCCATGACACCGCTGGGTGACAGTAGGCTGGAGTCCTGGGGCTGGGAACCCCCGGGGAGCAGCCCCACAAGGAGCACAGCACCCACTGCCTGGCACCCAGCAGTGGGTGATGGACCTGGGATGGCGGATCCGTGGGCTGCATGGACATCATTGTTACAGGGTTAATTTACCACCCCTGGGATTTCCATCCTTGTGGGATTTGGGGGCATGGGTTGGACAGCTGATTCCTGCCCCAGTTTTAAATCCATCAAGAGCATCCCCAACATTTTTCAGATGCTTTGCACCTTTGGTTTGGGGCCTCTGGGACTTTCACTGGGGGGGTTTGCACCACCAGTTGGTAAGAGGTTTTCAACAGCATTTAGTGAAGGTTTTCACCAGCATTTAGTGAAAGTTTTCACCAGCATTTAGGGAAGATTTTCACCAGCACTTCGGGAGAGATTTGCACCAGCAGTCAGGTGATTCAGGGAGAGGTTTACGTCAGCATTTGGTGAGATGTTTGTGTGAGCATTCAGGGAAGATTTGTGACAGCATTTGGGTGGTGAGGAGGTGTGCACCAGCATTTCAGAGGTCAGTTTGCAGGCCACAGAGGCTTTCTGGAGACAGGGTGGCATCGCCCTTGAGGTCACCAGTCTCAGAGGAGCAGGTGACAGCTAAGAGATGCCATGACACCACCTTGCCCATTCCCTCACCGCATCCTCTCGCTTCCACCCAGACCTCGAGGCTGCTGGTGCAGAGACACAGCTGTCTGGGACACGTTCTGCCCCATGGCAGGCACTCACTGGGGACACGGGCCAGCCTGGCCACCTGGGGTCCTCATTAGCCAGCTCCCTGGGGACACCAGCCGGCTGTGTGCCCTGGCAGGGGTGCCGGGCTGCTGCAAGGGGGTGGCAGGGGAGGCTGGGGCTGGGGAAGGGACTGGCTCAGAGTGGGGCTGGATGAGGGTCTGAGGGGGTTCTGCCCTCCCAGCTTGGATCTTGTGGGATGCTCAGAGAGTGGATTTGGGGTGCTGGCAGCAGGTGCTTCACCCCCAGGGTTCCCAGAAACTGTGCTCTGCCCCAGCTTGCTCTCCAGCTCTGGCAGCCAGAGCATTAAAGCAGCAATTAACAGCATCTCCTCAGGCAAGGGCTTCCCTGGAGCTCCCCTGCAATGGCAGAGCCCAGGGCATCACCCACCCTTGGCATCCCGGCTTCAGGCACACAAACCACCTGCCAGGTCCTCCTTCCTCCAGGTGCCCGTCCTCTTCCTCGAGATGATGGGAGTTTCTCCCAGGAGATTTTGCAGCTGATCTAGTTTCCAGGGCCTGATACACTCACTGCTCCCCAGACTGGATTTTCTCTGGGGCCCAGCTGGACACCACCGCTGTGGTCTGCATGCAATGGCAGCCCCTCTGGCCTGGGAACTGCAGCCCTGGCAGTGGGCTGCAATATCCAAGTCCAGCTTTTAGCAACAAGCTCTGTGTCGCTGCAGACCCTATGGATGCTGTCAAGGCAGTGCCCCTCTCCTAATTCCCCCCCCAGATCCAGTTCTCAAGCCCTTCCTTGCAGTGCAAGGAAATTCCCTGCAGGCAGGCAAGCCCCCTTTGCTGACAGCCTGCTTCCCACAGACCGTGTGCCACCAGCAAGAGCCACAGCTTTCCCTGGGAGCTCTGTGGATGTGGCTAATGCTGGAGGAGCCTCCAGACATGGGGACCACTCTCCAAACACCTTCTCCCCGGGACCTTTGGTGCCTCTGCAGGGTTATTTTGGGTTTCTCAGCACCACTGCAAGCAGCCTGTTCCCAGCATCCAGCCGTGCCCAGTGCTCTGTTCGCAGACTCCAGTGCCTCCATGGGCAAGGAGCACACTTGTCCCAGTGGATGGGTGTCCCTCCCACTGCAGGGGCTGGGGCAGTGGAGCCAGCTGGGCACTCTCCCCACTGTCTGCTCTCCTGGCAAGGTGTGAGGCACCTCGAGTTTGCAGGGTGCATCCCCCAGCTTCCCCCCATCACTGGTTTGGGACATTAGAGACATGAGGCCAAGCATGCCTGATGGGACGGGGACCTGAGGCCAGGGCAGGGTGCTAAACACAACAGGCAGGTGTGGGGTCCCCAGAAATCCTCAGGAGAATCCAGAAGCGTGGTAAGTGTACTGGCTGGAGGCTGGTTGGACACAGCTGTTTAATGGACACTTCTCAGTACAGAGTGGCTGTTGTGACCCACAAACCCACGGACCCACGGCCACCTCCTCACCACAGCCACAGCTCTGGCCCCATCCCAGACCTGGCATGTCCCCATTGGCCTGGCACACCAGAGTGGCAGAGGAAGATGTCACGGCACCAGAGTGCCTCCTGGTCTTGCAGCAGGGAGAGTCCCTGGAGAGAAGACCTGTGGGAGAGGGGGGCTGAGCGGGATGGTGGGGGGTGGCATGAGTGGGGTGGGAATGCCCGCTCGCCATGCTGGGGAGGGAGCGGGAGCGAACGGGGCTGGTGTGAGACCGGAATGCTGTGCGAGGGGAGAACATAGCATCCTGTGGGACCAGAGGGACAGGAGGGGATGAGGGGTGCAGGGGAACACTCCTGTGCATCCCACCTTGCCCTCCTGCCCCCCTGGTGCTTTCTTTTCCCGGTGCATCTTCCCACACCATGGCTGTTAGTGTGAAATGGTTGGTTCCCAGCAGGGCAGGGTCGAGCCGTGCTGGGAAACTCCTGGATGTGGATACGAGCTGTGGGTGCAAGGAAGGACCTGCCGGGCTCCAGCCCCTGATGGAGCTGGGCAGGGATGTGGAAGAGGCCAAGTGGGTGACAGCCACGTCCTCCCCAGAAGGATTCACCCTGCCAATGAGCTGAGCTGGTGCTTGCTGCAACTCATGGGTGCTGCTGCCAGTGGGGCACAGGGGCTCAACCCACAGCTGCCCTGGGGTCTGCTCTCACCCCACAACTACCATGACCTGGCTCTAGGAGCAGAGCAAGCCCCACTTCTCCTCGGGGCAGATGCCACTCAGTCTGAGGGTCCTTGGGATGAGTCCCTGGTGGCTTCAGGTGCTGGGGGTGAGGGGGTGCTGTGGGGCTGGAGATCATGGGGGCAAGAAAGTCCCTGCCCCCTGTGCCCCATGGCGTACCCAGGCACTGGACCCCTCCCCACAGCGGGTCTGTGGGGGCACCCGTTGTGCCCCCTGGTATCCCCGGACCCCTCCCTGCAGTGGGGTCTGTGGGGCCACCCATTGTGCCCCACGGTATCCCCGGACCCCTCCGTGCAGTGGGGTCTTTGGGGGGCACCCCCTATGCCCCACAGTATCCCTGAAACCCTCCCCGCAGTTGGGTCTGTGGGGCCACCCCTTATTCCCCATGGTATCCCTGGACCCCTCCCCACATGGGGAATGTGAGGGGCACCCCCTATGTCCATAGTAACCCCAGACCCCGCCCTGCAGTGGGGCAGTGGGTCTGTGGGGGGCAGCCCATGTGTCCCACAGTATCCCCAGATCCCTCCCCAAGAACCCCCTGTGCTCTACGGTATACCCAGACCCCTCCCCACAGTGAGGAATGTGGGGGGCACCCCATGTGCCCCATGGTATCCCCAACCTCCTCCCCACAGCAGTGTCTGTGGGGGGCACCCCCTGTGCTCCACATATCCCCGGACCCCTCCCTGAAGTTAGGTCTGTAGGGGGCACCCCCTTTTCCCCACAGTATCCCCAGAACCCTCCCTGCAGTGGGGCAGTGGGTCTGTGGGGAGGCACCCCCTATGCTCCACAGTATCCCTGGACCCCTTCCCACAGCAGGGTCTGTGGGGGCACCCCCTTTTCCCCATGGTATCCCCAGACCCCTCCCCACAGTTGGGTCTGTGGGTGCCCAATGGTATCCCCAGACCCCTCCTTGCAGTGGGTCTGTAGAGGGCACCCCCTTTTCCCCATGGTGTCCCCGGACCCCTCGCCACAGTGGGGTCTGTGGGTGCCCTGCGGTGTCCCTGGACCCCTCCCCACAGCAGGGTCTGTGGGTGCCCCGCGGTGTCCCCGGACCCCTCCCCACAGTGGGGTCTGTGGGTGCCCCACGGTACCCCCAGACTCCTCCCCACAGTGGGGTCTGTGGATTTCCCATGGTGTCTCTGGACCCCTCCCCACAGCGGGGTCTGTGGATTTCCCATGGTGTCTCTGGACCCCTCCCCACAGCGGGGTCTGTGGGTGCCCCACGGTACCCCCAGACCCATCCCCACAGCGGGGTCTGTGGGTGCCCCGCAGTGTCCCCGGACCCCTCCCCACAGCGGGGTCTGTGGGTGCCCCATGGTACACCCGGACCCCCGCGGTGTCCCTGGACCCCTCCCCACAGTGGGGTCTGTGGGTGCCCCACGGTGTCCCCGGACCCTTCCCCACAGCGGGGTCTGTGGGTGCCCCGCGGTACCCTCGGACCTCTCCCCACAGCAGGGTCTGTGGGTGCCCCGTGGTGTACCCGGACCCCTCCCCACAGTGGGGTCTGTGGGTGCCCCACGGTACCCCCGGACCCCTCCCCACAGCGGGGTCTGCGGGGGGCGGGGTCAGTGAGACCATTCCCTGCCCCTCTCCCTTCCCTCCACCAATCAGAGACCCCCAGAGCCGCACCCGTTCCCTCAGCTAATCACAGCGCGGCACCATCCTCTTCACAACCAATCCGAAGTGGAGGCAAGGGGAGAGGGCGGTGCAGCTGCTCCCCTGCCAGCCAATCGGTGGCCGGCTCTGCCGGTGGAGGGCAGGGCGGGGCAGGTCTGTGTGGCGGGAGCAGCCTCACCACCCAAAATGGCGGCGGGGGGGTCTATGCCGCCGGGTGCAGGTGGCGGGCAGCGCTGTTGGGGCGGGCGGCCAGGATGTAGGCGACGTTCTCCCGCAGGAAGCCGGGCCAGTCCACGGGCCTGAGGGCAGAGGCGGGATCACCGGCTGCCCCCACATCACTGCTCCCGCAGCGTCTCCTCCGCTGTGGGGGTGTAACCCCTGACATGGGGGTGTCCCCCACCCCCGAACCTCACCCCCTCACCTGGCCTCCTCCGGCTCCCCGGCCGGCGGGGTCTTCCCCTGGCTCCTGCCGCTGGCGCTGCTGGCGGGGCTGCTCTCCGACATGGGCCCTACGTGGCTGATGCTGTGAGGAGGAGGAGGGTGCCCTTCATCCCCTCTCCTCGCACCCCACATGGCCCGGGCTGGGCTGCGGGCACGCACAGAGGGGGGTGGTAGGAGGGGACGGCACCTATTTGCGTGCCAGACCCCTTCAGAGGGTGCTGGGGCTGTGGCGGGAGCCCGGTGGGGATGTCACCCTCACGCCATGGGAGATGTCCCCATACCTGACGTTGCAGGATGGCGTCTCCTTGTGGTGCTTGCGGAACCAGGTGTGCCGGGCCCGGCGGCACTCGCCCTCCCCAATGAAGCCATCGCTGTCCTGGTCCAGCGCCAGGAAGGCTGCCCGTGCCCGCTCCCGCTCCTTGGCCGTCAGCAGCCGCAGCAGGGCGTTCTGCGGGGAGAGGGGAAGCGGCAGTGCTCAGCCCACGCGAACACTCCCTGCCCAGCACTGCGGGGTCTCCTGCCCTGGGTGCTGTGACCATTGGAGCTGGCCATGGGTGCTGTGGTCATGGGTGGCAACCATGGGAGCTGGCCCTGGGTGCCATGGCCATGGGTGACAGCCATGGGAGCTGTCCCTGGGTGCTGTGGTCATGGTGACAGCCATGGGAGCTGGCCCTGGGTGCCATGAGTGACATGGCCATGAGTGACAGGCATGGGATCCAGCCCTGGGTTCTGTGGTCATGAGTGATAGCCATGGGAGCTGGCCCTGGGTGCCATGGCCATGAGTGACAGCCATGGGATCCAGCCCTGGGTGCCATGGCCATGGGTGACAGCCATGGGAGCTGGCCCTGGGTGCCGTGGTCATGAGTGTCAACCATGGGATCCAGCCCTGGGTGCTGTGGTCATGGATGACAGCCATGGGAGCTGGCCCTGTGTGTTGTGGCTGTGAGTGCTGGCTCTGGAAGCCACCTCAGATGCCATGGCCATGGGTTCCAGCTGTGGGAGCTGGCCCTGGGTGCTGTGTCTATGGGTTCCCGCCATGGGAGCTGGCCCTGGGTGCCAGCCTTGGGAGCCAGCCCCAGGTGCCATGGCCATGGGTGCCAGCCATGAGAGCTGGCCCTGGGTGCTGCAGCTGTACCTGTGGCCGTAGTTTCTGCAGCAGCTGGATGGACTCGTGGGAGAGGAAGTCATGCCACTCGATGTGTCCCTTCTTGTCAGGGTCCAGGGCGGAGAACTGCAGGGCCGCCTGCTCCTCCTGCGCCTCAGCCATGGGCCGCTCGAACTGCTGCTTGTGCACCAGGTGCTTGTAGTGCAGGAAGTCATCCAGGGTCAGGCAGGTCTCTGTGGGGGACAGATTGACTGTGTGGCACCCAGGGAGGTGGGACCAGCCTCCCCCAACCGCCTGGGACCTGCCGCAGGGAGGGTCCGCACCTGGAATGATCTTGCAGTGCCGCAGGGTCTCCATCAGGCTGTACATCTCTTCCTCTGTCAGCAGGAGATTGAGGTTGTCCTGGGGTAAGGGGCAGAGAAGAGCCATGGGGCAGAGGCACCGGAGCAGCATGAGTGCCTGGCTGTGCCATGGCACCAAGAGCCCTTGAGTATGAGTGGGTGTGTGCATGCAGAGAGGGACAGTGTGCTGTGTCACCCAGGGGTGCTGCAGTGGGGTGGCTTTTCACCCCTGGGTTTTGGGCACCATTTCAGCTCCACCATGGCTCCTCATGTGCCCAGGGGCACGTCCCTTGGTGTCACATCCCCTGCCAAGGTGCTGAGGGAGCTGGCTGCTGGGGAGGGGAGGTGGCAAAGGACAGCTGCCCGCTCCCCTCCAGTGTCTCAGGCCAAGGTGGGCAACAGGAGCTGGGGAGCAGCAGGTCCCCCGTCTCCCCAGACCAGTCTGTGACATGGGACCCTGCTGATGTCTGCACGGGACACAGCTCCCCAGGGAACACCCACCACCCAGCAGAAGCCTGGTGTCCCCCAGGCGGGGTACTCACGCAGTAGTAGCAGCTCCATCCCGTCTCGGTGTGTGCTGTCTCTGTCACCTCCACAGCACTGTCGTTCTGCAGATAGCCCATGCGGCGCAGGCAGCCGTCGTGGTACACCCGGCTGCAGACGCGGCAGGGGAAGAGGCTCTCGGCTGTCCACACCTCACAGATCTCACACATCTCATCGTTGACAACCTGGAAGGGGGTGGGCAGCTGCTCAGAGGGGCAGCGTGGGCAGGGGGCTGGTGTCTCAAGGTTCCCATATGGGCATGGCACAGGGGGGCAGAGGGGTTGGGAGGATGGGATGGTGTGGGGCTGGCATAGGGAATAGGTGGGTGGTGGGGTTGTAGGGGTGAAGGGAGGGTGGATGGGTCTGGCTGTAGGGTTGGTGGGGCTGTAGGTTCTCTGGGGTGCAGCATTGTAGGTGTGGACGGCCGGGCTGTGGAGCTGTAGGTTGGCTGGTCTCTAGAGTTGCAGTGTGGGTGGAAGTGCCCATCGGTGGGTTGGCTGGTTGTAGGTGTGGATGGATAAGCTGTAAGGCTGTCGGTGAGCTGGGGTGTAGTCTTGTGGTGCATGGCTGGATGGGTAGGGTCGCAGGTGAGGGTGGGTGGGTTGTAGGATTCTGGATGTGGGTGGATAAGCTGTTGGGTTGTGGATGGTTTGGGCTGTAAGGGTCACAGGTGTGGATGGATGGGTTGAGTTGTAGGCTGCCCGGCTGGAGGCTGACAAACACATCAGTCAGATCATTCTTCCCTCTTCTCCAAAGCTGGAGCTGTCTGTGCCCAGCAGTGATCTCTCCTCTCCAGGACACCCAAGGGTCCCTCCAGGGCATGTCTGACCAGTTGCACTCTCCTCCCCCTGGCATCTACAGCTGCCCAGCCCCCTGCCCCACTGAGCCACCTCCGCGGGGCTTTGCCGTGCCCAGGGAGTCTGTCACTGCCCGGTGAGCACCAGCAACGCCTGCACATCCCTGGGGCTCTCCCCTGCACGTCTCCAGCCCTGGCCCCATCCCTCCCACCCTGTCCTTGTGCTCCTGCCGCTCACCTGCTCCCGCTGCTCCAGGCTGATGTCCGGTGGCTCGTCATCATGCAGCTCCCGCTTGGGCCGGATGAAGGCGGGTGGTGTGAACCTGTTGGCTCGGTCAAACTCCTCCGGCTCCACACCCCGGCCATCCCGCAGCCGTTCCCATGCTGCCTTGCTGGCACTGCTCTCCTCCGGCTGGGAAGATCCTGCTGACGCCTCCTCCTCTCCCTCCTGCACCGCCTGCTCCAGCGTCCCCCGACGTGTGCCTCCCACCTCTGCCCGACGCCGTGTCGATGGTTGCTCCCGCAGCCCGTCCTTAAAGGCTGACACGGCCAAGCTGACCTTCTGCACCTTCTCCACCGTCTGCCGCCTGGACATCAGCACCCCCATGGCTCTGCTGGGGGGAGGAAGGTCTCAGTGCTAAGGCCTCAGGGTACAATGCTGCTCCCCACTCCTGCACCATGTCCCTGACCCCCAAAAAGCTGTCCTGGTGGCTGTCCCCCAACTGTGTGGGGAGCATCTTGGGCGAGGGAGAAATGGGGGCTCCTTGGCAAGCTTCTGTGGTGGCCATGGGGAGATGGGCCCAGAACCATGTGGAAATCTGTCTGTGGTGGATCAGAGTGTTGCTAGGGGAATGAGACAGCATGCAGGGAGCTGGTTTGGAGGTAACCTGCCTCTCACATACCTACTCTGTAGACTGGCTTAATAAGAAACACATCCAGGACCTTCCCACACCAGACCTGTCAATCCCAGAGGGATTTGGACTAGCTGTAACCCTGCTTCTTGCATGCGTCACATTCTACCTTGGTGAAACCTCTTTGGCCAGACAAGGGTGAGAGGTGTCGTCTGTGCAGCTCTGCCGAGGGCTGGGGCATAGCGCAGCTGGTGCTGCATCTCTTCCCTGAATTTCAGTTCACCCCCTAGTCTCTCCTGTGCTCACACACTCACGTGTGTGTGTGTTTACTGCTGCCCTGATCACTGGGCATCCAGCATCCCACCCTAAAACTTGGGTCAACTTGCAGCAAGAAGCCATGTGGAGAGGTTGGGCCAGCCATGGGGTGACTGTGGGAGTAGAGGGGAGAAGGGGAGCAGCGCACGGGTCTGGGGTGCATGGGTCCCTAGAAGGAGCTTTGGGTGCAGGACCAGTGGAAGATCATCTTGGGGTAAAATGGGGAGGGCAATGGCAGCAGCAATGGCAGGTTGGGCTCTCTCTCAGTGGAGGAGGGCTTGGAGAAGGGCAGGCTGACACTGGGGAGAAGCAGGATTTGGTCCCCAGTGGCGTGGGGCACAGCATCACCCAGCACTGACCCTGTGCCCAGCTTCTTGATGGAAGATGGTCCCAGCTGATGCTCAGGAACCATCATGCAGTGCTGGCTG
The DNA here is from genome assembly GCA_907165065.1 of Caprimulgus europaeus. The sequence goes on from OU015527.1 coordinate 71,696,329, forward strand.
TCTCTGCGAGCAGGGAGACACAGGAGCAGCCATCTCCTGCCTCGCCAGCCTCAGCAGGGAAGTCCCCAGGTACGGGGATAACGAGCTGCACGCGTGCAGGCGCCGGGGTCTCATGGCTGCGGGAGGACGTGGCGATGCAGGCACTGCCGTGGCAGGGGGTTTGGGCAGGGTCCATATGGATGCCCACATCAGAGCCTGCCAGTCCTCGTCTCGTCCCTACGCCCCACGCTCTTGCCCCGTGACCCCCAGCCGCGTGGGCTCTGTTCACACACGCGCGTGCGGGCGTGCAAACCCAAACACCGCCACGTGCACGCGCATGTGATTTCCCAGCCTCCCGCCCAGCACTGCGGGACCATCTGGGTGCGGATTCCCACGCGCGCAGCCGGGTGTGTGACACACGTGGGCCCATCCCCTGCGCGGGGGTCTCGGCAGCGGGCACGCGTGGACGGTGGGATTTGCGCTCGTTGCCCCCCGTGCCCGGTTCGGGGCTGGCGCCTGGCGTCCTGCATCTCCTGGGGCTTTGCAAAAGTGGGAGCGGAAAAGAGCAGGAGGCACGTGTCCAAGCCACAGCCACAGCATCCCTGCGGCTGTGCCGGCATTGGGGAAGGCACCTGGGTGTCTCTGCCGCCTCTCCGGGCTGTCACCCCCTGCCCCGGGAAGGCTCAGGGTCCCAACTGCCACAGGCAGGGTCAGCTGTGCTGCTGGGCAGCGTTGTGGCTCTGCCTGCAAGCCAGTGAACTGGGAGCACCACAGGGAGATCCCCCACTTTGCAGGTTCCTGCATCACAAAATGGACCAGATTCTGGCCTGATCCTGCCTGTGGCTTGGGTAGAAGCGGGGAGGAGAAAGCACAGAGGGGCTGGGCTCATGGAGAAGAGCCAGAAGAGGGGTGTGGACCCCAGCGTTTGCCACACCAGTCCCCCAAGTAGTTGCACTGGTGCTCCCAACCCCCAGCATGCTGGCAGTATCTCCCCACAGCACTGTGGGGTTCCTGGTGGCCCATCTCCAGACACCCCACAGCGTGGCAGGGCAGCCCAGGCAGCAGTGGGGGAGCTGATGTATGGGTCTGCTCTAATTCCCCCCCAAAATGAGGTTCCCCTGCATGTTCATGACGTGGTCATGCCCCTGCCCCACACCACTGCTGGAGGATCCTAACCCACCTCCCTGTTTCCTGTCCTCTCTGAAAGCTACCAAGGGTGTCTCCTGCCACAGTCAGTGCCGCTGGTTGCTGTGTGCCTGGTATCTGGATGGCATCACTCCTGTCATGACTTGTGTCTGTTCTCAGCCCCACTGGCATTCCTGTCCCTGTGAGTCCTGCACAGCTGAACGCTGCCTGCACATCCAGGGACTGAATGGCTTCAGCCCAAGCTCTATCTCCAGACCTGCTGCCTTTCTTCAGGTCCCAGTGCTCCCCAGAAACCCCAAAACTGCTCTGTACTCTCCAGGAACCCCTTTCTCCCAAGCCCTGCCTGGCTGTGCAGGGTGTGACATCACCCCCCACACACAACCTGACACGGCTCAGGGGGTTCTCCCCTCTCCCGGGGACCCCTGGCCATGAGGAGGGGGGACCAGAGGCACCCTTGCCCCACAGCAGCCCAGCTACCTGGGCAGCTCCTGCGTCCCTATGTGTCCCCAGGGAAGGCATCTCTGCTGCTGTGTGCAGCCAGCCCCTGAGGTGTCCAGCAGCTGGGGACTTGGTGCCACTTGGCTTGAGGTGCCAGGACCTTAACCTTGCTGCTGGGTGACAATGCGGGGGCTATTTTTAGGTCACCCCCACAGAGGAGGTAAATCTGGGCACAGGCCATAGCTGCAAACAGCCAGCTCCACTGAGCCCTGACTGCACTGGGGGCTGTTGCAGATGGTAGTGGGCACCTTCCCACCCACCTCCCTTCCCTTCCCTTGTCCCCAGCACCCTCACCTGAGCAGCACCCAGTCCCTGCACCCTTCTGATGGGGATTTGGTCCTCACTGCTTCATCCCTGCAGCAAAACACTGATCCAGAAAACACTTCATTCCTCTAGCGCCCATGAACTCATATTTTCCAGCCTCGCACAGCTTTCTGTGTGGGGAAACTGAGGCACGGAGGCGAGGCTGGTGCATCTGGAGTGAGGATCAGCCTGCTCTAGGTGGGGCTGGGGACACTGGTGGGACAGGGCTGGTGGCCAGCACGGAGGCACCCCGGGAAGCAGGGCAGAGCATCGCGATGCAAACAGAGCTGGCGGTCCTTGCATTGCTCCAAAATCCCCTCTCTCCCATGGCAGCGGGAGCGAGGAGCACCTGTGGCTCATGCTGGGGTTATGGGGTGCGGTGTTTGGCTGTGGGGGTGGCAGTGGCTGCGGGACAGTGGGTGACGTGGGTGGGTGTATTGCAGCGCGGTGGGGATGTTGTGGTGGCTGTAAGCACAGGGTGGATGCAGTGGGGAGCAACGTGGGGTGGGTGTCTTAGGGGTGGAGGTGTTATGGGGTGGATGTGTTACGGGATGGATGTGTTATGGGGTGGATGTGTTACGGGATGGATGTGTTATGGGGTGGATGTGCTATGGGATGGATTTGTTATGGGGTGGATGTGTTACGGGGTGGATGTGTTATGGGATGGATGTGTTATGGGGTGGATGTGTTACGGGATGGATGTGTTATGGGGTGGATGTGTTATGGGGTGTATATGTTACGGGGTGGATGTGCTACGGGGTGGCTGTCAGTGTGGGGCGGGTGTTACGGCCTGGCAGGGAGTGTGCAGGCTGGGGGTGTTGCAGTGGCGGTGGGCACGGCGTGGGTGGTGGCTTTGGGTGCAGGGATGTTGCAGCAGCTGTGGGTGTGGGGTGGTGTCTGTGGCGGCTGGGGATGCGGGGTGGGTGTGTTTTGGGGGCCATGGGTGCAGGGTGGGCTGTTGGGGTGCCTGGTGGTGGTGTGGGGAGCTGGGGATGCAGAGCCAGAGGGTCCATAGGGCTGGGCATTCCCTCCCTGCCTGCCCCCCACTCAGCCATGCTCACCTGCCCCACGGTGCGTCCTTGGGGCAAAGCCCCAGCAGCAAACCAAGGGCTGGCGGGTGCTTGGGCTGGTGCACGCCATGAGTGGGGTCCATGGCACCCCCTGCACCCACCCTCAAGGGGATACAGCAGGGGTGTGCCAGGAGCAGGACCCCTCCCAGGCTCCCTGGCTGGTGGGGAAAGATGCCTGTGGTCCCCGAGGGCTTCCCTCAGGCCAGGCCTCCTCCTTGCCCTCACCAGGCCCCCAGCGTTTTTCCCCGCCGGTGCTGTGCCTTCCTGGGGGCAGCATTAGGAACCTGGGGACATGTGTTATCGATGGGGAAGACACCCCGGGAATCCCAAGGTCCAGGGCAGCCCTGTCCCAGGGCTTGGTCCAGAGGGCATGGAGCAGGGCTGGGAGGAGCTGCCGTGTCTCTGGCACAGCCCTGCACACCCTGCCAGCCTCTGCCTGCCCAGGGGGAGAGGGTCGGGCAGAGCAGACAGCAGGATTTGCTTGAGGGACTCCACATCCCACCTCCTCGACCTGTCAGGGGATGCCCAGAGGGGTCCAGCAGCACCCCCTTGTCCCCTCTCACTGGCAGATGACACATGCTGGGACTGTGGCACTGCTGGGGCTGCTGCTGCGAGGTGACCTGGCTGCCATGGGGCAGGGGGGATCTGTGGTTCACAGGACCATCCCCACCCTCTGCAGGGATGCAGGAGCCCAGTGGGGAGGTCTCGGGGGGTGACTGCAGCCCCAGCTGTGCTGTGTCCCCCTGTGGGGACACCAAGGTGGTGGCTTCTCTCCCTGCCGAATCAGGCTGCCCATCCTGCTGCACCATGGCAGATTTTATAGGTGTGTCGCACGTTTCCATCTCCCAGAGGAGGATGAAAATGCCGTGACAGCAGAGTCCCTTCCTCTGCAGCAGACACGGCTCCTTCCCAGCTCCCCACTTCTTCTCCTCCTCATCTCCCTCCCCAGACCTTTCCCCAGCACCCACATGGGGACCCCGATGCCTGGGCAGGACCCTCCTACCCCATCCGCATCCCCATTCTCAGGCACTTATCCCAGGAGTCACCCTCCCTGGCACCAGGACCCCGGGGGCAGCAGTGGGACCCACCCATGGGTGTCACAACGTGCAGCCAGCCCATGCCATGCACTGGGCAAGTGCCAATGATGGCAAAAAGCCACTTACCAGGGTCAGGGTCCGTCTGGGGAGCACAAGCCCTAGAGAGCAGTCCACGCGATGTCCATCACCGCTGCCTCTGGCCACGACCTTCTCTCTACCCGTGGGTGCTCACTGCATCCCACACCCCGTGTGCAAATCCCTGCCGGGGGATGGAGCGGTGAGGCTGGTACCCGGGGAGCCAGAGCCCCGCACTTGCCGCTGGAGGATGCAGGAGACAGCGAGATGCTGGGAGCGGATGCCTGTGTCTAGCGCACACACACACACACACACACACTCACGGAGGAAGCAGGGAGCTTGTGACTGGGGCTGAGCAGATGCAGCCTGGTTTGCTGTCCCTGTACCAATTGCTGCCTGAGCTGTGTTAAACAGCTCTCTGAGACACGAAGCTTTTTTTTTTTTTAACCAGGCTGACGTTTGCTGGGAGATACCAATAAAAGCTTTCCCTGCATCTCCTCTGGCCCCTGGGGCCGATCCGCCTTTCTTCGAGACAACCTCAAGGACTAGGGAGATGAGGCTGCTCCCTTAAGAAGTGAAGGTCTCCCCTGCCCACCCATCAGGGTCATCCCTGGACCCAGTGGCTTCCTGCAGCTGGGGCACAGTGGCTCCTGTCTACGTGCAGCCCGTGTGCCCGGTGCAATGCAGCACCCAGGGTTTTGGTTCTCCTGGCCCCCCGGACTGGATATCACTATAGGGCTGCAGCAGAGCTGGGGGCTTGTGAACGGGGTAAGGGAGGTGATGGGGCAAGAGGGAGGATGCTGGGCTGGAGAGGAGGGCACAGCCCTAAAGCAGTGCTTCTGGAGGTGGGATATCTGCTCCATGTGCATCCCCAGCTGTCCCACACCAGCCTGGAGGAGATGGTCACTCAGCCCCTCAACACCCACCTGGGATGTGGTACCACTGGCTGAGGGGGTTGTGCTTTGCCCTTCAAGAGCTGCCAACTGGACCTGGGGATCACTTAGGACACAAAAACCTCTGCACCCTCTTAGGAACAGCTTCCAGCCAGGCCTGGGATTAGCGCTGAAGGTTAGAGCAGAGGGCCTTGGGCAGTGGGGATGGCCAGACAGGATACAGCAGGTCTTCTCCTGGCTAGGGAAGAGGGATGCTCTGTCCAGCTCCCCAGTGCTGTTCCTGCCTTGGGATGCTGCTGGGCAGCCTGACATCCCAGCCATGCCAGCCCCCATGGCCTCCTTGGGTCAGGGTCTGACTGGGTCCATGCAGACCCACCAGCCCCACAGAGCAGAGGAGGTACGTGTGTGCATGCAATGATGCATGTGTCTGCAGAGGTGCTCAGGAGGCTGTGGTAGAGCAGCAAGTGGCAGGAGGAGGGGATGTCACCTTTCCCATGCAGAGAGCGTGGGGAGCATGAGGTGGGAGCCATGGGGTGAAGGGTCATTTGACGACTGAAGCTTGTTGGCTCCTGGGAGATGGGCAGCAACTTCCCCAGAGGTTTTTTCCACCTCTGAACAAGCCTGTGCTGGACCCAGACTTTGGTGTCCATGCAGTGCCCCCCCTGCCTGCCCAGGACCAAGCGGCTGGGGCAGGGCAGCCTCAAAGGTGCTCCCCTCACTGTATTTGCGGCAGGTTTGCTCCACCCTGTGCCACACACTGGTGCCAGGCTGGTCCCTGACCCCTGACTGCTGCTCCTCGCCCTGTGCCAGCCCTCCTTAAACCTACAGGAGATGACACTGGTCCCACAGTACCAGTACCTCCATTACAGACCCTTCTCACTCCTGCACATCTCAGCCAGGAGTGAGCTCAGACCGTCTGCAGCTCATGTCACCTGCAAGCAGAGCCGGGGGCTGAGAAAGGCAGCGTCTGGAGCCGCTCCATGGCTCCCTTCCTCACTGGCTGGAGATGCACAAAGCCAGGCTGCAGACAGGATTTATCTGCTTTCTGCCCATGGCTGTCAGGTCCTGTCTTGCTTCGCTCCATCAGCTGCAGGAGCCTTGCAGGGAGTCTCCAGTTGCCCTGGCCTGGGGTGCCTCTCTGTGCTTCATCCTTCCTCAGGGATGCTTCCCTTTAGGCTGAATCACATTTTGCGTTATTTGGACTGAGGAGCATGGTGGAAAGGTGCTGGGATGCATGTTGGGTGGAGAAAGTGGAGGCCAGCTGTAAAGGAGGCCAGAGGAAAACATCTCTACAGATGAACCCTAGCCCAAGCAGACTGGGGAAAGGGGGAGGCAGTGGTGGAGTGTGCCTGCAGGCTGCAAAAGCTTTAAGTGCCTCTGTGGGGAGAGCCCTGTGCGCAGAGTCTGTGGCTGAGTACAGCAGTTCCTGGAAAAGCAAAGGCGAGGGGGAGCCCCAGCCCTGCTCCTGCTCAAGCTGCCGAGGGGCTTGGGGGTCCTGCTGCCCTCTGCCCTGGTGCTCTGTCGTCCCTTCTGTAGCACAGCCAAGCTGCACCCCCACCCCGCAGCAAGGCTCCGTGGATGGGGCTGGCTGAGCCTGGGGGGTGACAGCTCCTCACCAGCCCTTGGGTGCACCAGGGTCCAGCTGGTGGGTGTCCCACCAAAGGAGAGCTGCAGCCCAGACCCGTTTTTGCAAGGGGCATCCAACATCCTCCACCCCATGCAGGATGCAGGACACATGACACAGGGTGCAGGATGCTCTTGCACCTGTCAGAGAGGAGGAGGACAGGGTCCCCTGCCCTCTCTGAAAAGCCACAGTGTGGCTAAGGACCCATTGGAGCGACCATGATAGCAATGGGCTGGGAAAGCTCTTGGCGAAGCCGGCAGCGCCGGGCTGCCGGAGGAGTGCTGCAGGGGTGGAGGTGAGAGCTGAGCTGCAGCAGGAATGTGCTTTTTCGTCAGCTCCCCCCCCCATCCCTCCAAAATCTCGCATGACGCCCGCGTGTAGGTCACTGGCTGCTGCAGCGACGCAGCGTGTGGGCTCACCATCTGCGGCTGCTTCTGGAACCCACCGACTGCGAATGCCGCCCCAGCTCGCCCTGGCTCCTGGTCTGAAGCTGCCAGCACCCTGGGGGGCTGCAGGGCGAAGGGTTTGCTCTTTGATGGAAGCGGGGGGGACCTGAACTTTTGGCTCCTGGCAAGAAGCAGCAGCAGCAGGGTGCCTGCATGAACAGGCATTCCTGCCAGTCAGCGAGGGGTGATGGAAAAGAGAACTTGTCAAAATAGTGAGATATCTTTTTTCAGATTACAAGTTTGGCTGATGGAGATAATGGTGTTGATGTGTTGCGGGGAGGGTTTGGAGAGGCATCGGCACACCTCTCAGCAGCTGGTTTGCTAGGGGAGGATGATGCCAAAATCAGCATGAAATGGGATAAAAACTGTCTGCCTGTGGGCTGCTGTGTACGACTGCAGGCAGGGAATGGCAGAGCACCGTCCATCACAGGGAACACGCAGTGAGCCTGTGAGTGAGGGATACCATGCCCAGTTCCCTCCAGCTGCCCCAGCCCATGCCCTCAGGGTGTGTGGACTCCACAGAGGGGAAGGGGCTTGGGATGCCACCTGTGGATCATCCCAGCTGCAGACACCATCCCTTTCTCCATCAGCACCCGAGCAGGCTATGTCCTGGTGTTGGCTGCAGACATCACCTCCAACATCCATCCATCCTGCCCACTGCTGTCTCTCCATCACTGCCCCTGGATGTTCACACCGGCTCATTGGAGCCTGCCACACCCCTGGCCATCACTGCATGCTCTGAGCATGATGCTGATGGCTGTCCATCACCCTCCCACCATCCAGGCCAGCTCATTGCACCACCTGTCACACCCCCAGCCATCAGTGCAAGCGTCCTCCGCTGCTCCCACACCCTGGCAGATCAGCCCTCAGTCCCTGCCTCATGGTGGAGGGGGGCTGTGGCCCTGTGCCCCCCACCCCAAAGGGTTCAAGAGCCCCTCCTTTGGCCCCTGTCAGCAGCCACGTGGTAGTGAACCCAAAGTAGGTTAAGACGCCGCAGACGCTGGCTGCGTGCCTTGCGGCCGTGGCACCGTGTTTGCTTGCTCTGTTTCTCTCCCATCCTGGGGCTGGAGTGCAGAGCTCTTGTAGGGCATAATTAGTAAGCAGCCCTCTGCTCACCATTGGGGTGCAAGGGCTGTCTCTGCCCCCTCCCCAACAGCTTTCCCTGCACCCAAAAATCCCCCAGTACAAAAGCCCAGAGTGGAATTTTCCTAACAAATCTATCTTCAGCCCCACAGCTGCGCAGGACTCAGGAGTCTACAGTTGAAGTCTGTTTGGATGCATGTGGCAGCCAAAAATCCTGGACAGAGCAGGGCCAGGTGCTGAGCTGCCTGGGGAGGAGACACTTCTCCTTTGCCCAGCTGCAAATTTGGGCTGAGCTTCCACTCCAACACAGACCAACCCGATCTCCCCTCCTGTCATGCTGCCCAGGGTGGTTTTAGCTCCATCCAGGGCCCATGCCTGGTCCAGGGCTGAGTGCTGCTTCCTCCTCATTGTCACCAGTGTCTGACGCAGCCCTCCCACATCAATCCATCCTCATCAACGCATCCCCACGTCTGCTGGGTTGAGCCATGACAGCCCCAGATCGGCTGGGTGTGCAGCCCTGAGTGGATAACACACCCCACCAGCTTCTCCAGCTGCTAGAAGGAGTCCCTGGCTGTGTGCTGCTGTCTTCTCCCCACTGCTGGCCCACAGTTACCGCTGGGCTGTTTGCTTTTCATTGTACAAGACTGGGCTCTGGGGAGCCTCGGAGAGAGTGTGAGGTGTTCAGCACCTCACTGCCCTGTGCAGCCATTTGCCCACATTGCTCCTCTACAAGCTGCCCTCATCCCTGTGATAAGGGGGAAAAGCTGATGGGGACCAGGGTTAGGGCCTGGGAAGGGGATGCAGAGACAGGACATGTTCTAACAGTGTGTATGGGTGCCTCGAGGGGAGGCTGAAGGGAGCAAGATGAGAGCAGGCAGGAGGAAGCCAACAACCTATTCTGCCCCAGGGGGCTTGCCCTGGGGTGTGGGATCTGCAGGAAAGTGTTCTCCAAGGGAAGCTGCCTGGGCTTACCCTAGGCTGCCCTTCCTGGGGGGCACAGCCCTGCAGAGTCTCTTCAGACCCCATCGCTGCAGCTGGTGGCTTGCCAAGCCTGTCCCTGATGAGACAAGGATGCTCCCTCCTGAGAGATAATAGCCGAGCACTTTAGAGCTCTCTAATCTAGGAGTGCTTTAGCAGGCATTAGCTAAATGACCCTTTTCACAGGGCCACTCCAGCCAGCTCTCAGAGAGCGGTTGTCCCCCACTGTCTGTCCTCTCCCCTCTGCCTATAAGTCCCCAGAAATGGTCAAAGCCAGATCTCATGGCTCTCCATGTACTGGGAGCCCCTTGCCCTAAGCAGGGACAGGGGTGTACCCAAATAGCAGAGCCTGGAGCAGGGACTTGTCCCTCAGGACACTGCAGGGCTCTGGAGAGCAGGATGAGCACTGGGGCTGGGGAGAAGAGTTGAGGCTGAGATGAGAGGGGGAGTGCCAGGGTTGGACCATGGACGGGTGCAGGGCATGGGTTTGTGACTGCAGTATCTCAGTGCCAGCCCCACAGTGTCCTGCAAGGGACACACTCTTCCCCATAGGGAGGAACAGGTAGGGATGCCAGCCCTCCCTGCTGCCCTCCCTGCCAGGCTTTGCACCATCATCCATCCCCACGTCCTACCTTAGTGGGGCCATCTCTGCCACAGGGCAGTCGAGCATCCTCACAGAGGAGCTTTTCAAGTGGAACGGAAACGCCTAATGAAGGCCGACTTCATTAACCGGGGCTGTCACGGGGATGATTGCTGCCTTCCTGAGCTGCTTTGTGAGCAATAAAGCTGTGGGAGAGGAGAGGAGAGGAGAGGAGAGGAGAGGAGAGGAGAGGAGAGGAGAGGAGAGGAGAGGAGAGGAGAGGAGAGGAGAGGAGAGGAGAGGAGAGGAGAGGAGAGGAGAGGAGAGGAGAGGAGAGGAGAGGAGAGGAGAGGAGAGGAGAGGAGAGGAGAGGAGAGGAGAGGAGAGGAGAGGAGAGGGCAGAGCCTGCCCACATGACTCTGCTCTGCTGACAAGGGCACTGCCATGGCCCGTTTTGGAGGCTGGGAGCAAGCAGGCAGCCCCTGAGGCTGGAAGCAGATGCGGAGTCCAGCTGGCTTATGGTGGGTATGGTCTAGTGAAATTTGGAACCTGGAGCACTGAATCCAGCCACGGCATCCCTCTGGGGCATGGCTGGGTCCTGTCCTGCCATGGAGGTGGGATGTGGTGTGACTTGTGCCCAAGCTGGGGGCTACACAAGGCTCCTGGGTGCTGCTGTTTGGACAGGGATGTGGTGCTTGCAAGCAGGTCCAGCAGCCTGCACGTTGCTTTTGGTGTCTCCATCAGCCCTGTTCCAGTTCTGCAGCATCCTACAGGCAGGCTTTGTGCAAAGGCTCATCATCTCCAGCTTCTCCAAGCCTTGAAACCTGGTCCTTTAACCTGTGTGAGAGGCTGTGCATGTTCCCTGGGCTGCATCACAGCACCTGATGCCTCTCACCCTTCTTGGGGACCCCCAAGCACCTCTGATGCGGCTCCACAGAGCAGCAGAGCCCCACACTTGCTTCTTAATCAGCTAATTGTGTGTTTGGGGTTTCAGGCAAGGGCCCCAGCCTGGCGTTGCCATACCAACTGCATCAGCATCACTTTCAAACATTTACGAAGCAGGCTTGAAATGCAGGGGGGAGCGGAATTAAAAAAAGGAGAGGAGGCCAAACAGAGGGTTGATGGGAGGGGAGAGTAAAAGGGCTGTCTGCACCTCTTTCATTACACTGCCTGGAGTCCCGCAGGGCAGAAAGCTCTGATTAAAATGGCTCTTGCTGGGATTCAGAGGCTTTTTGGGGAAAAAGAAAATGCCCCTGCCTGCTGGAGTCTGTCTGAGGCACTGTTGGTGGTAGGATGATCTCGGTTTCTTCAGCAGGGTGAGGGGAGGGCTGTGAGACAAGGGGATGCAGGTTGTGACCCTGGGCAGAGAGTGTGGGGACGAGCGGTGGGTGCTGGCCCCGGACCCCCCAGTCCTCAGTGCTGGCTGGGCGGGTCGTGCAGCCAGCTGGTGCAGTGGCTTGGTGAAGGAGGGAGAAAAGGTGGCTGGAGGTGACATGGGGCAGATCTTACAGCTCTGAGCCTGGCCCAGGTTTGTCCTCAGTCTGGCATCGTCCTGGGGTATGGAGCAGGACCCCACCCCCAGCAGTGCTGAATCCCCTGGCACGTGCCTGCCCTGCTTTCTGCAGCGGCGTTGCATGTCTCTCCTCCTCCTCTCCCCACTGTCCCTTGTCTCTCCTCATTCCAAACCCACCTCTTTGCCACCCTGGGCCTTTATGTGAGCGGGATCTGGAACCTCCTGCCCAACTGGAGGGACTCTGAGCTGCTTTTCCTGCCAGCACTGGCATAGCAGGAGCCCTCCCTCGCCTCCCAGCATCCCTCCATCCTCTCTGTCAGTGACAAACCTGGTGTAGGAGACGAAGCTGCCCTAGGCGGGGGCCATGGAGGACGGTGACTGTTCCCCCTCCTGCTCACCCAGCTTCCCCTGCAAAACCCTTTTAACTGATCAAAATTTTATATGCTGAGCCATGCTGGAGCCCAGAGCACAGCAGGATTTTGCAGATTTTAGTCAAAGGAGGGCTATGCCATGGGCAGGAGGCACTGGCTGCTGCAGAGACACGGGGGAGATGGGCAGAGGGGAGGGCAAGTTGAAGGAAGGATGACATAGAAGAACACCCAGTTTTTGAGGGTGACACACGGCCTTTTTGGCATCCTGTCTTGTGGGATGGCCCTTGCTGTGGCATCTGAGTATCTCTGCTGAACTCCTCTCCATTCTGGCATCCCCTGTCTGGGTTCTGACACCCATTCAAGCGGTGTGTGAACCTGGTGGCACAGGGCCACTACCCTGGCTTTGCAGGAGATGCGGCCAGTCCCTTCTGCCTGTTCATCACCGAGGCTTTAACATGTAGGGCTGCTTCCTTTCAAACCCCCGCTCCTCCTCCTCTGCGCTGAGCAAATCGCTCCATCCCTTGCGCGCTGGCGATGCGGCTCAGCCATGAATCACCGTGGGCAGGGCTGCTCCTTGGGTGTTTCTTGGTCTCTGGAGAAGAGCCCATGCACCATGCTCCCTCTTGGCCATGCACCTCCTCCGTGGCCATGCTCTGCTCCTCAGAGCCCCCAGCTCTCCAGAGACCAGCCCATGCTGAGGGAAGGGGCTGGAGGGAGGCAGAGGGTTGTTTCTTTTGCATGAGCTCTCTTCTTCCCCTTTCAGGTGTCTACATCAGCTCCACATTCCTGATTCCCATTGCAATCAATAACCACCAACCACCAGAGAGGCTGTCTGCTCGCCCTTGTCACAGAGGGTTGCAGGGGCACGTGCCGCACCTGATGCCCTGGAGCACCCTGCCCACCCCACAGCTCCCTCCAACATGTGGGTCCCCTGGGAGTCCCATGTCCCACTCATCATTTCTGTGCTGCTGAGAGCTGCTGGAGGTGGCCGTGGGCAGTGGGGTGGCTGCTCCGAGCCTCAGGCTGTGAGCAGATGCAGAGGTCAGCACAGGAGTGTGGCTCAGGCTTTGCTGGGGAAGCGCTGGGATCGTCTGTGCTGCCTGGGGCTTTGCAAGCAGCCGTGTGATGGCTCAGCGGGAGCAGTTAACGTGGTGCCAGGCCCTGGCTTATCAGCCTTGCTGAGCATCTCTGAGTGGTCCAGATGGTTTTCTGCTGGCAGAGCACTGCCCTGGCAGCTCGCCTCTGTTGCAGATGACGTACGGTCAGACCCCCTGCCTCCTCCTGTGCACCCCCAGGGGCTGATGTGCTCAGTGTCTGGTACTGGGGCTCACCCAGAGCTTGCCACAGTGCAACTCAGGGCATCAACAGGGCAGGAAGGTAAATCCTCCCCTTCCAGGCTGTCTGCTGGAACTGCTTTGATGGAGCAATTTGTCAGGTTTCAGTGGGGTGCTGTGTGCATGCTGGGAGCACCCTGGGATGGCCCTCCTGGATCTTGCACCCTCCCTGTGGCTTCCCAACTGTGGACCAAGCACCTACCAGGACCTGGGACAAGCAAGGGCATCCCCTATCACAGCCAACAGGACAGTCTGCGTTCTCCTGGCTGCTGCCTGATTTGCCTTGCTCCACTGCAAACATCACGGTTTATTCTCCATCCTCAGCGAGTGTCCTTTTGATGGGGAGAAACCTCCAAACCGTTATCCTCTGCAGCTTCAGAGGGAGATGGCCAGAGTGACCTCTGTGCAGGTGGTGGCAGGAGCTGATATATGGTGTCCCAGGACCCTGCACCCCATCTCAGGAGCTGCACCTTTCACTCACTCCCACACAGCACTTCTGGGCCTCTGAGGGCTGGGTGCGAGGCTCCTTTCCGGGCAGCTCTGCCTGTGAGTTTTACAGCTGCCTGGAACATCTCCAAAGGATTGATTTACTGTAATTCCTTTGGAAAGCAACTTTTGTGATTGCTAGCCTGGAGATTTCAAGCTGGACTTAAACAACAGGATCCTAAAGAGGCCATGAATAATTGAGTCTAATAAATATTAATAACTCGCCTGCATGGTGGCAGGGCATGTAATTGCAAGGAGCATTCTGGAAGCACAGCTCTGCAGGCAAGCCTGTGCTCACAGCAGAGCCAGGGCAGAGCCTGGTTAACACTGATGCTGCCAGGCCACGCAGAGCTGTGTGTGGCCACCAACCCTGCCACCCTCTCCTGGGGTTAGCGGTGGCCAGGGGTGGGGGATGCTGGTCACCATGCGAGTATTTAGATGTCCACAGTGGGCTCCTCTCCCATGAGCTGATCTCCTATTGAACTCAAGCAGACTTGCAGCATCCACTGCATCTTTTGGCAAGGATGTTCTCCATCTCTGAGCCATCCTCATTCCTCAGGCACCCTGGAGGACCGGGGACATCCCCTTCAGAAAGTCCTGCCTGCCCTCATGTACAAGCCAGATGGATGTACATCCCAGATTGGAGTCAGTCTGTGGTTGCTCCCTGCTCTTTGTTGCCAAGGACCGAGTGGCCTGTATGTGTCCAGACTTCATAAGGAACGGTCCTGTGCATCATAAAAAAATTATGCACTGCAAAATCCAGCTCCCAGGGCCAAGTGATACCAAAAAGGCACAATCCAAGCTTTGTACAACCCAACGAGTCCTCCAAAGTTTGGGTGCAGGTAGATTTGGATAAGTGAAGACGTGAAGGAAGGCTGAGATATGAATTAATTTTCTGTTTGTGAAAAGGCAGTGATGGGGAATGCATGTAGCCACCTCGCCAGGGTGTCTGTCAGGGAAAGGCTGAACTTGTCACTCAAACCCTTGCCTGAGCAGCATTGAGGCATTGATCAGACCTTGTGCAGGTGCAGGATCCTGCCCAAAGTCAATGAGTTTTTTGGATGAAAGATAACCACAAACCTCAAGAGAAAATCCACCCGTTCTCCTCCTGGGATGCTCTAGTCCCTCACTGAATCACAAGCCTGAAATAACACACATGCCTGTGGCTTTGCCAATGCCCAATCAAACCAGCATTTCCCAGGCTTCTGCTTCTCAAGAAGGGGAGGCTAGAAGGGGTCACAAGTGCTTGTCTGGAAGGGCACAGTATGTTCAGCTGCAAAGCCTCAGCAGTGCTGTGAATAGGGTAGAAATGGGTACATGGAGGCTTTGCCAGAGCTTTCTGGATGTTGCAGTGTGGAGTTGGGGGGCTGGTAGACCTGCCCCTTCACAAGCTACTCTGGCTTTGCTCCTGGTGCTGATGGTGTGACGAAGGAACCTACATGGCTGTACAGAGAAATGGGACAGAGAAACCCTGAGCTTTCAGCAAGGGCAGGGGGGAGTTTGGGTAGGATGTTGCCCGTAGGTTTCTTCTTGGAAACTGTGGTGCTTGGGCAGCTGAGAAGAAGACCTGTGAATGCTTGGCAAGGGTATTGTAAGGCTGTATCCTCTGCGGGAGCTTCTCCCACACTGAGCAAGTGTTTCTTTTCCCCACACTGCCTGTCTGTTGAGATTGCATCTTGCAAATGCGGTTTCAGACAATAACAGCTTGCAATTATGCAGTGCTTTCAAAACCAAGATATCCTGAATTTCGTTAACTTCTTTGTATAAAACTAGCTGAGGCTGCTGTTGAGATGCAAAACTCCAGCCTATGCAGAAACGTCGCAGCTGGGATCACCCAAAGGTTTCCTCTGCGCCAGGCTGGAGATGGTTCATTGTCTAGGAGATTGTAGGGCACTGCTGGCTGGCTGGAACCCAGAGACATCTCCTGGTCTCTCACCCCTGCTTTCTGTGTTTTCTATTGCTATATGGTCGCAGGAGGAGAACTGGCTGGCTGGTGGGGATTATCCATCTAGGAGTCAAAGGGTTCTGTGCTCTCTAGGGGAAGGGGAGATGTGACTTGGCGTGGATCAGTAAAAGGAGCGGTAATTGCTGTAAGACCCATTATGGAGCACAACCTCTTAGAAGCCATTTCTAAGCATACAAAAAGGGTAAGCAGGGATTTCCCAAGTCAAAACTGTGCTGTACTCTAAGGGTGGCCACCAACAGCTCGACAGTGGCCAGTAATGACTGAAGCCCCCGGGGGTTGACACAGTGCTTGCATTCAGCAACAGAGGCACTGACAAAGGATGAACCTTCAGCAAAGCCTCAGGTACCACTAGATGAGGGTGGCTGGCACCTGACACAGCCTCAGTCTGGGAGGGATTAGATAAATGTGGGCACTGACACCCTGAAATCGGGAAGAAGGATGCAAAGTGCAGCACCAAAGTGCAATAAGCCCAGGCTGGGAGCTGAGCACCGAGCGGCAGCGCTGATGGGAAGGACCCGGGGTTATCGTGGGCACTGGGCTGAAAAGGAGCCAAGAGAGCACTCTCGTTGTGAAAAAGGCAAACCACATCCTGGGCTACATTAGGAGGATTGAGGCCAGCAGATTGAGGGAAGTTATTAACCCCTCTTCCTGGTGCTGATGAAGATGCACAGATCACAGGAGCTGATCTCAAATAGCTCCTAACAGCAGCTCATTCCCAGCTTCTTCTGTTGATAAGGAGACGTGAAAATACAGATGATGACACAAGGGTTGCTGCAGGAGTGATAAAAGGGAGCTGTAGTGTTATCCCAAGGCACTTGGAGCACTTACTTGGGAAATGGATGGTCTTTCTTGAGAGTCCCATATAGTTAAATGAGGCATTTGGGGATGCAAGGAGCTTCACACTTAGATATCAACTTCTCTTTGGATGAACAACTAATGAAAGGTTTGGCTGAAAAGAGCTTGGTTTTTAGTGTGGTTGTAGATACCCCAAAATATAAGGATATCAGAATGCTTCCAGTTGCTCTGTGCTGCTGTGCAGCTGCTCCCAAGCTGAAAGGCAATCACGCTTTGTCTGCTGGAGTGTTTGCAGGCTGGTGATGAACCTGCTTTGGCAGTGTCTGAAAATGTGAAAAATGAAAAAGCAAGTGGCCCATAGCTTGGCTGATCGTTGCTACGTGCAGCTGACAGTGCAGGGGGTAACTCTGCGAGGTCTCACTGTGTCTGCAAGGGAGTGGACAGCAGAAAAGAGTATTTGCCCAGGGCTGACTGCCCAGCCTCTGTGTTGCACAGACCCAGCTCACATCAGTGCTTTTTCAGGCCTTTTTTCTTCTTAAGTGGAGACTGAGAGTTTCAGAGGAGACCCATCTGCTGTGGATGGGTAGAAACACTGCAGCACATTTTCCACCCAGGGTTAACTTCATACCCTGCAGTTGCAAGGAACCTGAATAATTCTGTGGGCTCTCACAGCTCTCTGTGCATGGGGTGAAAACCACCGAGTAGCACTTTGAGAGGTCACTGAGGCTGGTGACACCTGAGAGTGGTCTCACTGCTGAGTGAAGTGATTACTGTCTTGTCGTCACTTCCCAGGGAGTCAGCATCGCCTGGTGAGGCTGGCAAGGAGGTGCACACTGGAGAGCTGGTGGCATGGCCAGGCTGGTGGCAAGTGGGCCTGGAGAACAGGTCTGATGAGGAGCAGCTGAGGGATCTGGGGTTGTTTAGAGACCTTCTTGCTCCCTACAACTACATGAAAGGAGGATGTAGAGAGGTGGGTCTTGGTCTGTTCTACCAAGTAACAAGTGACAGGACAGGAGGAAATGGCCTCAAGTTGCACCAAGAGCAGTTTAGATTGGATGTGAGGAAGAATTTATTTCCTGAAAGGGTTCTCAGGCATTGGCAGGGGTTGCCCAGGGCAGTGGTGGAGTCCCCATCCCTGGAGGAATTTCAGAGTTGTGTAGACACAGAGCTGAGGGACAGGGTTTAGTGGGCATGGTGGTGTCGGGTTGATGGTTGGACTTGATCATCTTAGAGGTCTTTTCCAACCTTAATGATTCCATGATTCTAAGTGGTAGGACAGACATTCAAACCGGTAACACGGCCATATTGGTGACAAGTGACTGGGACAGACATTCAAACTGGTGGTATGGCCATATTGGTGACAAGTGGTTGGGGTAGACATTCAAGGCAGTAGTATAGCCAAGCTGGTGACAAATGGCTGGGGAGAACCTTGTTCAACAAGGGAACTGGGGCAGGACTGCATACCCTGGGGCACCTTCACCCCCATCTCCTCCCTTCATGGGTGATTGCAGAGCATTGATCCCCAAATTATCTCCAGGGCTCAAAGCTTTTGTGCTCCCTGAGCTCTGCTATGCTCAAAGGCAGCTGCATGAAAGAGTGTTTTCCCTTTGTAAACAGATGCAGCGACCTGCTTAGTATCGATCCTGTGAGGCTGGGCTTTCAATTCAATTTGTTTCCATCATACCTGTGAAGAGTTTGGTAGATTGATTTTTAAGAACGAAAATGTAGAGAGAGTGATTACAGCTGATAAATATAATTTTAAATAATAAGATGAGGCTTATGATCCCCAGATTGTTCACCTGAGGGGTACAAAGATGTACAGTAAAGAAAACAGCGTTTCTCTAAGACATCACTTAAAGTGCTGACCTTTATTTTTCATGAGATAAGTCTAATTTCCATCTCTTTTTCAGGGGAGAAAGCCCCGGGAAAGTCACAGAATGAAGCCAACGATCTCTAAACCTACAATTTATGCAGCTGTTGTAATCTCTGCACAACTGTAACTGATGAATATGCATCATATAATTTCTATGCATGGCAGAAAGTAACCTACTTCTGGCCCCCAGCAAACTGCGGTAGGTCTGGCTGCATCTTCCTGCGGCTCTGTGCCTGCAGTGGGGACGTGGGATTTTGGGCAACATGGGGACACCTTGAGAAAACTCTGAGTACAAAACCTATCTGTGGCTTAAGACCCGTTCCTTCCCTCCCTCCCTCCCTCCCTCCCTCCCTCCCTCCCTCCCTCCCTCCCTCCCTCCCTCCCTCCCTCCTTCCATCCCTCCCGTGGGTGCTGGTGACACTGCTCTGTGTCTGCATCCTCTTAAGACCTATTTAACGTGAGGTTTTGGGGACAGTGAGGCAGCAGCCTGCTGTGGCAGGGAGGGGATGTCAACCACCCCAGAGGCATCCCTGAGTTAATATCTTGAGGCAGAAGTGGCAGAGATGTGATAGACACAGAAGAATGGCCAAGTGACACTCTAATGAGTGTTAATGGGAGGTAGGAATTAAATCCTGCCGGCTCATTAGCATGGGAAGAGGTGCCATCTGCCATGGCTGGCAGGTTCCCTGCCCACGTTGGTGGGGTGGCTGCTTCTGCAGGGATGTGGAGACAGGAGACCAGTACCCAGCAGGGTCTGTGCTGCTTTGCCTGTGACAGCCAGGAGCCAGTTTTGGGGAGCATGATGTGCAAGACCCTCCTTCGCCTGGATGGGGGTCTGCCTCGGAGGGAGGAGGAGACCCTGTGCACTCTTATTTTGTCCATGGACCCCCCAGACCTTTCCAGCCTGGACAATGAGGCAGCAGGACTGGTGGCAGAACTGTCAGCAGGATGAGCTTTGATCTTGCCAAAGGGAGATGTTGCTCTGTGAGCAACCACTACCTGGACTCTCCCCTCCCAACAAGGCACAAGGACACTGGTTGGGCTCTGCAGGCACAGTTAGTGCCTGTAATTCCTGATTGCCCCAAGCTCCCCAGGACTGAGAGATTTGGGGCTGCAAACCAGACAGTGTTGATGAAGAACTGCCCACTGGGGTCTGCTCCTCCATCCAGCCACCATCACTGGGAAAGGAGATATTCCTCCTGGATTGAGGACGAGTTGCCATGCTCTCCTGGTTTGTCTGTGATCCTCCCAACCCTTCCCGATGCAGCCTGCAAGGCAGCAGGACCTGTAGCAGGACCAGCTTTGATCCTGACAAAAGAAGATGATGGCCGTCAGACCAACTTCACCACTCCATGTTCATGCATAGCTGAGGATGGGAGCCAGCCTGGTGCTGCAGTGCCTGTCATTTCTCAAAGCAGGAGATGTGCAGCAAGCTCTGATTGCACACAGCAAGAAAATAGCTGGAGGTAGCTGTGAAGACCTTATTGCTCTCTGCAGCTACCTGAAAGGAGGGTGTAGAGAAGTGGAGGTTGGTCTTTTCAACCAAGTAACAAGTGATAGGACAAGAGGAAGTGGCCTGAAGTTGTGCCAAGGGCAGTTGAGGTTGGATTTGAGGATTAATTTATTTTCTGAAAGGGTTCTCGGGCATTGGCAGGGGTTGCCCAGGGCAGTGGTGGAGTCCCCATCCCTGGAGGGATTGAAGAGTCGTGTAGACACAGAGCTGAGGGACAGGGTTTAGTTGGGGACTTGTCAGTGTGAGGTTAATGATTGGACTCTATGATCTTAAAGGTCTTTTCCAATCTGGGCAATTCTGTGATCCTGTGAAGCTTCCCAGGGCAGCACAGTGGTTCATGGAAAGGCTGCATCAGCCGCTGACCAAATTCCTGCAGTTGGTGGCTGGTCCCCTGCAGCCACACTGCACCTGTGTCCCCTTGCTGAAGTCTAAGTGCCTCTTTAAGCCACATCAGATCACACATCAGCAGCTCGGGGCATCCCCATGGGGCCAACACATGCCCTGCCCTGTGCTGTGTCCCTTGCCCAGCTGGTGCCCATTGACTACCATGGCAGTGGTTCCTCCAGCTGCAGCCCAGGGGACCAGGCATTGCTAATCCTTCTGCCCCACACCTCTCCTGATTCCTTCCCCCAGCATGGCCACCGCTGTGGGGCAGAGCTGAACCCTTGAGAGCCTGAGCAACATGAACATGACCCTGGAGAGAGGAGCTCCTGCAGGTCTGGTGTCTGCCTGCTCCTTTGGACCTCTGCATGGCTGTGAAGCCCATTGAGCTGTGAAGGCATACATGGCACAGGGGGACTGGAACTGTGCCTTGGAGCCATGCCTGTGTTGTTGCAGGGTCCTGGCAATGACTGGTGCTGTGTCAAGGCTGCCCCATCCTGCCAAAGCTCATCTGGCCAGGGAAGACCCAGCCCTAGGCATGGCACGGGCTGTGACCCTCGCTGTGTCTACCGTGATCTCTCCAGCCCTTTTCTGTGGGATCCCTGCTATGAATCCAAGGCTGGAGCAGTGACAAGGAGTGCATGTGATGGGCACACCATGGATGCTTTGAAGGACCAACCCCAGGAGCACCCCTGGGAACATAAACTTGCAAGGGAGAGGGGCACATGGCAACCTCCCACAAGGAATGCCACACCAGGTGCTGTGCCACCTCCCAGATTAACATCCTCCAGCCCAGAAGAAACCCCCAGCCAGTGCAGCTCACCTTTGAAGGAGCAATAAAAGCAAACTGTAGGAGCAAACTGCAGAGCCCCTGCCACCAGGCATGTTTGCTCGTGCTACCTGTGCTAATGGAACCCAGGGTGCTGCAGTGCTGCTGACCAGCCAGGATCCTGCTTGGGAAAAGCCATGGATAAGGAATTGGCTGGATGGCTGCATCCAAAGAGTCAATGGCTCAGTGTCCAAATGGAAACCAGCAACAAGTGGTGCCTCTCAAGGGGCCGTACTGGAACCAGTGCTATTTAATATCTTCATCAACGATATGGACAGTGTGATTGACTGTACTGTGAGCAAACTTTGCAGCAAGCAAAGCAGTAGGGGCTGGGAAAAAAAGAAAAAGGCAAAAAGACACATGATTTAGAAAGGCATTATTAGAGGCTGCAGCCTGAACTGTGCAGTGAGGAAGGATTTTTCATGCAGGATTTCACTGGGGGGCTCAGAGAACAGGGAGCAGCAGTCCAAAATGGGCTGGTTCAGCATGAGCAGATGCAATGAGGAAGTTAGGAAAACTGTGAATGCTCCCAGGAGATACACATTGCTGACCACAGTGATGAGGAGGAGGAGGACAGCTTCTACTACCAAAACACATCCTCAGCTTTTAAATGTTTTTAAAAAGAAAATGCTGTTATGCAAGATGCAGAAAGGAAGGCAATGTCTGTATTCACTGTTTGGGAAGAAGCAAGGAAGGCTGTGAAATACTTTCCAGTTTATTGGGCACTTGAGGGGATGCTAGAAGATGTACACTCTGGGCTAATATTTCAAAAGTAGCTGCCCAGACAAATTGTACCCAAGAGCCCTGAAAGAATGGGCTGAGGGATCTTAGCTGCAATGGTATTTATTTCTTGTACAATTGGAATTTCCCTGGTGTTCCCAGGAGATGCTGGGGCAGGCAGGCATCTGCCACATATCTCCCTGCTTAGGCATCCACGTTCCCTGGAGCACAGAGCATCTTTCATGTGAGTCAGGCGCACAGGGACAGCACAGTTGTTACTACAAGTATCTTGAAAGGATGACTGCTTGCTTTTCCTGGGAAAAGCCTGAGCAGAGCAAAGCAGGGCCCGTGCAGCTAACACATGATGTTTTAAGGGGGCAATGGGAGCACATCCCATGGGAAGGGCTCAGCATTCCACCTCTGCCTCCTCTATCCCTGGGATGGTGAAGAAATGTGAGCCTGTTGTGGAGAGAGGTTACTTCTCTCTGAACATGGGGACAGCCTGTGTGCTTGCTGCTAGAAAAGAGCATCTCTTTGTGGTGTGCCTGTGAACTCAATGTTAAAGGTTCTCCTCTTGTCTGTGGCCATTTAGAGGTAGGATCACCAGACTGCTGAACGGCTCTCTGCAAAGAAAACTTCCTAACTTTGCTTAGTCGCAGCTTCTTGCCAACCTGTCTCACAAATCAGTGTCCAACTTACTTTGTCCATTCTGCAGCTTTTTGCAGAGTCTGATGTCTGCACAATTTAAACACTGAAATCTCTCATTATCTGATTTGCAAGCTGCGTTTCTTGTCCTTCCCAGTGCTGTGAAGGATGCTGCAGGTACTCCAGGAAGCGTAGTGGAGGCTGGAGTCCCTGTGGCAGTTTGGGGATCAGGTGCCCTGATCTGAGGAGGTGATTTGGGACAGTGTGTGTGACCCCAGACACCAGCAATCATCTGCAGGGAAGTGGCACCTCTCAGCTTATTCCTCCAGGACCATTCTAGACTTGGTAACATTCAGCATGATGGGAAATTAATGTTAACCTCCTCCTGAAAGGAAGGTGCAGAGAAGTGGGGTCTGTTCAACCAAGGAACAGGTGACAGGACAAGAAGAAATGGCCTCAAGTTGCACCAAGAGAAGTTTAGATTGGATCTGAGGAAGAATTTCTCTCCTGAAAGGGTTCTGAGGCATTGGCAGGGGTTGCCCAGGGCAGTGGTGGAGTCCCCATCCCTGGAGGGATTGAAGCACTATGTAGACACAGTGCTGAGGGACAGGGCTTAGTCGGGGGCTTGTCAGTGTAAGGTTAAAGATTGGACTCGATGATCTTAAAGGTCTTTTCCAATCTGGGCAATTCTGTGATTCTGTAAAAGGGTATAGATGAAATCTGCAGGCATGAAGAGACAAGCAAAGACCTAAACCTTGGGGAGGATTGGGCAGCTCTGCAGCCACCAGTGAGGCTCAGGGCTGTGAGAAGCTGATCTGATGGCTCCCTCTGGCCGTAGGCTCTGTGAGTCTGTAGGAAATACATCCTGCAGCTGATCCATTCCCATAGACATCCAAAGAGATGGGGAACCTGTTTCTTTTCCAGATCTGTTGCTTGCATTGCCTTGTCCTGTGAGGTTTTGGGTGATGCAGGAATATGGGGCTGGTGCTGGGCTGGACATCTCCCACAGGTTTAGTGCACGCAGGAGGTGATCATCATTTCAAGGCAGTTAGAGCAGTAGTTTTGGCAATGCACTTGGCTTGCTGAAAGGCAGAAAGGCTCAGCTGTATCCTGCTGACCTCAGAAAGTGATTATCCTCCCCTTCTAAGCACTCATTACGCCCCATCTGGGTGCTGCATCCAGGTTTTGCGCCCCCCCCCCCCCAGTACTTTGATAAATGGGAGTGAGTTCAATGAAGGCCACTGAAATGGTGGGGTCTGGAGCTCCTGCCCTGTGAGGAGAGGCTGGAGGAGCTATGCTTGTCTGGCTTTGCAAAGGGATGGCTTTGGGAAGACCTAAGGCCAGACCCCAATGTTATTGAGAAGATGAAGCCAGGCTTTTAATGGAGGTGCATTGGAGGTTGAGAGAGAGTAACCTAGCTTGTAGCACGGGGAAATATTTTTCCATAGGGACAGTCATGTGTTTAAAGAGAGTTTGCAGGATCTCCAGCCTTGGAGGTTTGCAAGATGCAGATGGGCAAAGTCCTGTGCACTCTAGTCTGATCCCACCACTGCCCCTGCTTTGGATGGGAGGTTGGACTTGAGACCTAGTTTGGTTTGTGAGTCTAGGATGGATTTATGAGTCTGTGAAGGCAGTGGGAGGCAACTGGGGACATCAGCAGCTGAAAATGGTCTTGGGCAGAGCCTGAGGAGGGATGGTGGAAGGCTGGAGAAGATGACTGCTTGATGCCTGGTGACAGGAAAGCCTGTTCTACCCTGGGTGGACCCTGCTGCCTGGTCTGAGCCTAGAGGTGAGTTGGTCTTGGCAAGGACCTACTTGGAACACAAGGCTCTTGGAGCCAGTGAAGAAGAGCAGGACCAAACAGCCCGAGGAGTGGGACAAACTCAGGTAAGAACCAAAGGCCATTTCTAGCACTTCCTTCTGGATTCGGACTCATCCCAATGTACTCTTCTGTCAGCTCCGAAGAAGATGAGAGAGGGGAAATTAATGGAGCTGCTTGGAAAGTGTTTGTAAACCCTTTGGCCTCATGCAGAGGGTTGTGGGGACCCCCCTGTCCCACACAGGGCATGCCCTGCAGGTTGGGGCTGAGCTGTGCTGGTGACAGGGGTCCAGAGCTGCCTTCCGGGGGGAAACACAACAGGATGCTGACGCCTGCATCGGGAACAGAGCAGGGCACAAGGTCACGCCTGTGTTTCAGAGGCGGGAGGGTGTAAATCAGGGAAGGCGTGGGGTGCAGAGGGGAAGGAAGCTGGCTGGGATGTCTCAGCCCCTGGTGGGACCCAAGTCCATCAGTGATTAATGAGGCCACCGCTGGGTTTGGATGAGCTGATTAAGTGTGTGTGGGAAGGCCACCAGACACCTCGGCCAGCTGGCAGGGAGCAGCCTGTGGCCAAGCTCCCTCATCCCCAAATGAAGCAGCCGCATCCCCCGTCTCTTGAGGATGGTCCCTGACCCCACTCACCCCTAAACACTTAGCTTGGCACTGGCTGCCCTGGCTTGAAAGCATGTGAGGGAGCATGGACACAATTTATCAGCAGATGCAGTGATGTTCCAGCAGTGCTGCTGCTGCCCAGCCATTGCTTCAGGAGGACTCCGCCGCTGCAGGGACTCTGTGGTCATAAATCAGTAGGTACCAAAGCAAGAGACTCCTCCAGAGCTATAGATGATCCCTGGTTTCCAGATGATCCAGACCAGGGGCTGCAGCTATGGAGAAACCAGCAGGGAAAGGGACAAACTGTATGGCCACTGCTGTTTCTCTCTGCCCAATAGCCGCTGCCACTACGTCACAAAGTTGAGAAATCGGGTCTGTGTGGTCTCCTCTTGCTCCTTTTATCCTCCCTTACCCCTCATCCATGGACAGTTAGTCACCCGAAAAGCTGAAAAGCTTCTCTATCTGGACACGTCTCTGTGATTTTCTGGGATGCTTTTGTCCTCCTGGCTAATGAGGAACACTCGTCTCTCTCACCACGGTTCACAGTGAGGACACTCGGCAGTGCGGCGGGTTCCCAGGGTCCCCCAGTCAGCACAGGGTCCCCAGTGCTCCTCTGGCAGCTCTCTTGGCTGGAAAACCCATGCCTTTCACCCACTTGCCTTTCAGGAACGTGCTTTTTAAAAAAAAATAATAAAAAAAATTCCAAAACTACAAAAGGGAAGAACTGAAAGTATTTTTCCTGTTTCTTCCTCTGATTGTGCTCCTCAGTTAAATTAATTAAACTATCTTTCTCAAAATATCTTTTCTGTAAACCAAAGCACTGGTTTTGGTTTGACTGAGCAGGTTTTGGGTCCAAGTTGTCGGGTTTGTATTATGCCTGGAAGACATCACCCTGGGAACGGCCAGCTGTGCAGAGAAGGGGTGGGAGCTTCTCTAGCCAAGATAGCCACAAATGGGACACCTGCTTTGAGCTCCCTGCACCTGGGTCATCTGAGATCCCTGCTCACCTTGTGCCCTGCCAAAATCCAGCCATGCTTAGCCTCAGCTTTGTGCTTTTCAGCAGTGCAGCATTGCCTGTTGCTTGACTTCAGAACTACTCACTGGTGGGCAGAGGAGGTCCTGGCATGGCTACAAGGGAGGACAAATGTCTGCAGCTTTGAGTTGTGCTGGCCCTGAGGAGGATGAGGGGGCTGGTGGTAGGGAGAGGAGAGGAGAGGAGAGGAGAGGAGAGGAGAGGAGAGGAGAGGAGAGGAGAGGAGAGGAGAGGAGAGGAGAGGAGAGGAGAGGAGAGGAGAGGAGAGGAGAGGAGAGGAGAGGAGAGGAGAGGAGAGGAGAGGAGAGGAGAGGAGAGGAGAGGAGAGGAGAGGAGAGGAGAGGAGAGGAGAGGAGAGGAGAGGAGAGGAGAGGAGAGACCTCGCTGTTCAACCTGGCTGGAGCTGGACAGGCTTTCTCAGGTCTTTGCGTTGCCAGGGAAATGGGTTGTGTGCTCTGCTCCAGCTCTGGTATTGACACATCACCCACCACATTTCTCCAAAGCAGGTGAGCGTCAGGGCAGTCACTGTCTTGCAGGCAAACTGCCCAAGGAAAGATCTTCCTCACCTCAAAAGAAGCAATACTGGAGGACCTCCCCCACCATGCTGGGAGAAAACAGCACATTTCAGCCACAAGCCCCTCTTATGGGAGCATCTGGCTTCTTTCTCCTCCCCAGCTTACCCTCACATCCAGCCGGGGATGGATGTGAGGGTGAGGGAAGGGAAGGGTCATGTTTGTCAACGGTCCATCATATCCTGCAGTCCATCAGGACCCCTATATGGCTGCACTCCCTTTTTTTCCCTGCACAGTCACAGCTGCAAGCTGCTTGCTTTGTACATTGCCAAGCATGGGGCTACCCCTCAAGATGGGCTGGGTGTTCAAAGTCATCCCTTGAGCTTGTTAATAGAGGGAGGACAACCTGTTTACTTTGACAGGGACAGCAGCTTGCTCAGTGGGTGGCTGCAGCAACCTCAGCACACAGCTGGACAGATGCAGGATGGCTTCTCTGTCATATTGGCTTGGACTCTCCTGGCCAAAAGAGTTTGAAGGCTGCAAAATCTGGAGTCAATCTAGCAACGAACAGCTCCAGTCAGCAGCTACCCCAGGGCACCACGAGGACAGGGGACTCCGTCTGGGCAGATGGGAGGCTGGAGGGTCCCTGCTGCCCTGGGTTGGCTGCTCAGCTCCACTGTGTCCTGCCAGGACGGTGAGCTCCCCTTCCTGGAGGGAGTCAGTGTGTTAGTCAGTGTGCTTGGGAGGATGGAGGTGACAGCTGGGCAGAATTCTTGGGGGAACACTGGGACCCAGGCTCTGTGGTGAGATGTGTAATGGACACGAGTCTTCTCTCTGACAGCTCTGAGCACATTTTTGCCAGCCTTCTTGCTTCTCTAAGCTTGCCCTTTGAAGGACCTGTGTCTGATGGCCCCGTGGTTTGCCATGGCCCTAGGCTGGTGGCTGGCTCTTGGCTGGGCTATGTTAACACAGAGCCCTTCTTGGGAATTCCCTGCACAGATGCCACGGGATTTATTAGCCTGTGTGTTTTTGTGCAGGAGTGTGACTGCAAAAGCTGTTTGCAGAGACAAGCTGGAGCTGTTTGCAAACCTTCCAGGCTGGGTCTTTGCCTTAATCACCGTGATTAGCTCAAATGGAAAGGAACAGCTGGGCAGCTGAGGAGCCTGGGAAGTGGGACAAACACATGTGAGATCCAAAGCTTCCCAGAAATTGCAGTGTGTTGGTTTTAGTGCTGGGGGACTTGAAGGACAGCTTTTTATGGGGGCATCTTTGGAGTGGGAGAAGAGACCGGGCATGGGCTATAGTGTGTGGTCTGCTGGCGTCTTCGGCCAGCAGACGGTCTGGCAGCCAGGGGCGGGCAGGAGAGCACTGGCCATGCAGTGAGGATGGAGGAAGGTCTGCGTGCCACATCTCCCTGTGTTTCTTCTTCCTCTGGGCCTCTGCTTACATGTTTTGGTGTTTAAAGCTGGAGGAAATCACTAGGTTGCCCAGTCATAGTGCTGCATGGTGCAGACCACAGACAACTGTGAGATCTCTGTGGGGCAGAGAGGCATTGCTGCCTGCATGGACACCCATGAGGGATGCTACTGATCCCCTGATGGGTTTGGTGGTGGTCCCAGGCTGCAGAAGCTGTACCTTTCTGCACCCATCTCCTCTTGTGCAGCTTGAGGCCAGCACGCTGGGGTCTCTCATGGTCAAGGAACAGCAGCGGAGCTGGATGGACACTGTTTGTTGTTTCAGGGAGGTCCTTGAAGGGAGATTTGGGAGCAAAATCTCGGATGGGCTGCCCCCACCCTAGAAGAGCTCTGCTAACATCCTGCGTCACTTGCTGTAGCGTATATGAAATGCCTATTCCAGCAAAGCGTGCCGAGCACAGGCACCGGCCAAGTCTTGGGACAGCGGGGATTTCCAGAAGATTTAGAAGAAAATGTTATGCTAATATTTGACAGGGGTACAGGGGGTGACCAGAAAGATGGTGCACGTGTCTGTGGAGACACTTAGCCCTTAGCACATCCCCAAGCTGGAGGATGTCTCTGGCAATTAAATAAGACGTGATTTTTTCCTGAAATCTGTGTGTGACCCAGGAGATCCCAAGGCAGATAACGTCAAGTGGGAAGGGAAAGCGTCTTGACCTCCAAAAGCTGCTTGGATGTTTGGAGCTTTATCCTTATCTTTGCAGTGCTGTAGCCAAAGTGGCTGTGCGTGATCTTGGCTAGACATTGAGCTTGAGCTCGGCAGCCTGGAGATACGCTCAATCTTTGGATTCCTTGTGATACATGAGTGATTGCAAATTTCAACAGGTTCTGGGAAGATCTATGGTCATAGGGAAAGTGACTAATGTCGCAAGGATGGGAAATGACAAGGCACTCAAAGAGAGGCAGGGAGGAAATGGGGTTAATGCAGTGGGCCTGATGGTGGGAGGTGGGTGTCCCTGGGTGGAGGTTACTTGCACGAGAAGCTGGAGCCATGCAGAAGTGCGAGGTCAGCCATCCATCCTGGCTCTTCCAGCCTTCTGTTTTGGAGACCAGAGTGGTTTATACGCTATCAGTTGTAAACATACTACCTGACCTTTGTGTTTATGCTCTGGATCCTGTCGCCAAACCTGCTGAGATCAATCTTTATGTGTGCTAGTGCTGCTCTGGCACAGGGTGAGCCAGCCAGTCGGGGACATGTGAGCTCCCCAGAGCAGCAGGGCCATCGCAGATGGGAGCAGAGGATGATGAGGGGTCCTGCACCCCAGGGGAGTTCAGGGCATCCTGCCGGACTGTGAGGGGCTGTGCTGAGGTGTTTACCCTGCTTCCCTGCCCCTGGGTGCCATCACCCTTATGGAAAGGGGAGCTGTGGGGCTGGTGAGGTCTTACTGTTTGGAAGAGAAAATACAGATGGTGCTTCAGAGGAAATACTGCTTCGTCAAAAAAGCACGTGATGCCCCTTTCTATACTGGAGGCATCAGACAAATAGAAGGGGGTCTCTGTGTGGGGTCTGAAGCGCCTTATCTGCAACTCTGATCCCACAGCACTGCCAGCATCACGGGTAACCATATCCCTTGTTCATGCCCACTGGGAAGCAGCAGAAGATGCTCTGAACTCTGCTCCCCACCTCTCCTGCTTTGGATTTTAGTTCTAACATTGAATTTCCATCTATGGCCACAAAGCTTTGGCTGTTGGGTCATGAAGGGATGCTATGTTGTGCTGTGAGGAGAAGAGATGCTTTAGACTTTGGTTTTCCAGGCTTGGTGCAAATGTCCTTTCACTGGGTAGCTGGCACACAGCTCAGGGGGGAACTTGGCTCTGGGTTTGTAGACCCCCGGCAGTCCTGCCCCCAGAGGTGGGAGCACAAGGCAAATACAAAGAGAGCAGGAGCATCCCCAGCGCTTTTGGCACTGAAATGGCACACAGTCCTCTGCTGCTGGTTTGTACATCTTTCCCCTCTCCTTCCAGCAAGGCTGTTGTTTTGCAATGCTGGCAACTCTCAGAGAGACCTTCGGTACTGGAGCAGAGCCCTGAGCAGATGGGAATTAGGGCCATGGCCCTTGTGGTCTTCCTGGGGGTGCAAAATCCCCGTCCTGATTGCAACCACAGTCAGTTACTGTTGGGATACATGGGGCACAATCTGGTCTGAAACTCATCTTGGCAGCCTTGAGCTCCTCCAGACCTCTGCAACATGCAGAGTCTGCTCTGCTGCCAAGGTGTCAGGACAGGACCCACCAGGAGATGCAAGGATGGGACCTCTGGTGCTAAGATGGGGAGTTGGACCTTCAGAGTGGACACAGCATGGGGTTTCATGGGTGTGTGCAGGGCTACCCAATAGCTCGGCCTCCAGAGGCAGATCTGCTTTGAGGGCAGAGGGATGTCCCTCTATCCAGTCTCTATGTGCCACAGCAGCCCTGGCTGCATTAAGACCATCTTGCTGTCTCCATCACCTTCTGCAAAGGGGAAAGGGCCTCAGGTGTTGCATTCAACTCATCTCTAAGGAGAGGCAGAGGGGAAGAGACACCTGCCAGAGTACAGGGAAAACAGTGTTTGGAGCCGGGACGCTGCTTGAGATGCCGCAGCCGGTCAGCGAGCTCTTCAGTTCAGCGGGTGGCTGCAGGTGGTGTGTGATGCACTGGGAACAGTGTGAGGGGCTGGAAATCCCCCTTGGAGCTGGGGGTCAGGCGAGAGGGCTGTTTACAGCATGGGAAGAGCTGCAGGGACAGAAGCTGGGAGACCTCCCGGCAGCATCCGCCTGCCAAGGCTCTGGAGACAAGACACACCAGACCATCAGGACAGAGCAACTCTGGGCAGTGGGAAGTACCAGATGGGCCAAAGCAGATTGCTTGTTCCTCTCCCCATGTCAGAGAGGAAGCGTTCGGGCTCTTCTCCAGAAGAGACACCAGCTTCGTCATTGTTTTTCAGCCATGATCCTTTTTCCAGGGCCATGATCCTTTTTCCAGGGCTACTTGGTCTTGTGGAGTGAGAAGCAGGTCATGATTTGGAAGTGCAGGAGCAGCATGGACATTTGGGTCAGATTCATCCTGAGCTCTGACCTGATGGCATCCCCAGAGCAGCATAGGGCTTGATAGGGACTTTGGAAATGCTGCACAATGTCCACAAGTGCCACCAGTTCTCCATCCCTGGGAAGGCCCAGGGTCCCTCCTGCCCATTGTGGGATTTCCCTGTGATATATTGGGCTGAGAGTGTATGTGGTGTTTCTTGTTTTGTGAGGTGTTCCTCATGGAAGCTAGATGTTGTAGACATGAGAGAGCTCATCATCGCACTTAGAATGGGGAGCAATCTGTTGGCCATGGCCAACCAAATAGACAGAGAACTGCTTACTGTGCTCTGGTCTGGTCCTGCAGCTTTGAGTCAGTGAATGTACCTGATGAGGGGCGAATCTGGTGGGACACACAGTGTGTGGGTGCCTGTGAAGGCTGCACACCAGTCTTTTGCCCCAGTAGAGACATCCATTAAAGCTTCCCCAGGGCTATAAAGTGGGCACTCTGGCTTGGATAGGCCATACAAAGCTCTTCCAAAATCTCTTTATAAATCCCTCCTCATCCTTTTTTTCAAAGCCTCTTTTTTTTTTTTTTTTTTCTGAAGGCTGACTCCAGAACTGGATGGTGTCAGCAGTGGTCTGCTGATGTGTGCGTGCACGAGTGTCCTGTATCAACCCCAGTGCCCTGTTTGTGATTTCCCAGCGTTTGTGCCAGCCACACATTTTGTAACTATGGGTTATTTTGGCTGCTGAAACTGTTGAGATTGGACATACAGTGGACAGCACTTATGGCAGAGGTACTGACCCGATCGATCATGACTGGACTCAGTCAATGATAGCTCCTGGACTGTGTTCAGACAGGATGAACATGACCATTGTTTCTGTCCTTCATGTCTATCAAAATAAATCTTCATTACTATTGTATTTGGGCCTCAGCAGCAGAAGGAGGTTGGCTCTTGCAGTGATCCCACCTGAGGCTTCCACAGCATCACGGGCAGAGTTGGAGTGGGCTAGTGAAGCTCTAACCAGGGAATAGAAAGGTGGTGATGTGGAATATGGCAGATGTGCTGGTTTTGGGTGGGATAGAGTCCTTTTTGTCACTGAACATGGGGCTCAAAGGGTTCGAGATAAAGACAGATTTGACTGAAGTGTGCTAGAACACATTTCTAGCTATTATAGCTGTTTAGCTACTAATTGGCAGGCTCCTGTGCTTGCCATGGAGCTTGCTTGCCTTACTGAATAGTAGAGTCTAGTCCTCAGCAGTGGCTTCTTTTTGCTTTTGCTGCTTGCCATGCTGCTTATCATCTTCCTCTGCTTTGCCTGGAAACATTTTGATAAGAGCGATGGCTATGTGCCTGGGCTGGCAGATGGCCAGGGCATCGCTGCTGTGTCTGTGCTGCTGTGCTGAACATGCTGAAACTCCAGTGGGAACTGGAATCGAAGGGTTTGTGACCTGTGGGTGAATCCACACAGGAGCAGGGTACCCCAAGGTGTTTGTAGATGTGTTCATGTTGCAGCAGATACATATTAAAGCATCTGTGGCTGTGGATAAGAACATGCTGGAACACCTCAAAATGCCTGTGGCTATGGATAAGTCCATGCCACAGCAGGTATGCCCCTGAAGGGACTGTAGTCCATGGATAAGTGTACAGCAGAACAGGGGCAAGAAGAGGAGGTCATGGCAATGTTAAACCCTATGGCCTTCTCCATAGGGACCAGGGGTGGTGATTGTAATGGATATGCCTTTAAATTGTCATAATGCATGATTTGAGTTGCGTGTTATAGGAACTGCTATAGCAGGAACCAGTGGAGGACAAGCCTCACAAGAAGCAGTGCAACCCAAAAGGGTTGTCAGGCATTGTAACAGGCTGTCCAGGGAAGTGACTGAGTCACCATGCCTGGAGGTATTTAAAATACAGGTAGATATGGTGCTTAGGGACATGGTTTAGAGATGGACTCACAGTGCTAGGTTAATGGTTGGACTCAATGGTATAAAGGTCTTTCTAACCAAAACAGTTCTATGATTCTGAGTGCAGCAATGACCTGAGCTGAGCTGGTTTTGGTGCCCAATAACGCCATTCTCCACACCACTTCTCCTGTCTTGAATGACCACTATAATGGATGGAGCCCGAAATCATGGACTAAAGGAACTCAAAGGACATTTTACAAACGTTTTACAGGGGTGGCCCATGGACTAAGGGAATGATATCTATGTATAAGTCAAAGGATGGGAGGGAGGGTGGTGGTTAATGAGGATTTATTGGATGGAGTGGGACCTGAGCTTGACGTAACTGGTGGAGATTGTACTGGTTTTGTCTGGGATGGAGTTAGTTTTCTTCATACTAGCTCTTATAGTACTCTGTTTTGTATTTTTGACCAAAATAGTGTTGATAACATAGGGATGTTCTAGTTATTGCTGAGAGGTGTTTGCACAGTCCCAAAGCCTTTACTGTAAGGTGGGGGTGCATGAGAAGTTGGGAGGGCACAAAACTGGGACAGCTGACCTCAACCAACCAAGGAGATATTCCATACCATATGATGTCATGCTCAGTGATAAAAGCTTGGGGGAAAGAAGAAGGGAGGATGTTTGGAGTTAGGGCATTTGTCTTCCCAAGTAGCCACTACATGTGATGAAGGTATTTACTTCACCAGCACAGTGAAGGCTTTCCTGGAAGTGGCTAAACACTTGTCTGACGATGGGAAGTAGTGAATGAATTGCTTGTTTTGCTTTGCTTCTGCATTTTGCTTTACCTATTAAATTGCCTTTTACCTCAAGCCATGGGTTTTCTCACTTTTACCCTTTTGATTCTCTTCCCCATCCCACCTGGGGTGAAGCAAACGAGCTGTAGGTTTAGCTGGGGGGTTAACCCACTACAACAGAACAGCCTATTTGTAAGTTAAAGTTCTGCTGGGCTTTCATGAGAGAGTGAAGCCAATGCTGTGAGTTGTTGGTGGGACATGTCCTGCCCAACTCAGCATTGAGAATGGGCCTAATAAGGCTCCAATGAGAGTGGGAAGAGGTTGGAATAGGCAGAGAATTATTTGTCTCTGGAAACCCATGGGAAGATTTGAATCTGGCCTCATCTCCCTGCTGAATGGAGAGAGAAACCCAAGGGGCATGGGATGGACCATATCTGCCAGAGCTGTGTCCTCAGGGGCTTCAGGGACTGTGGAGTTCGTCTGTGTGATCAGGTGCCAGATGGGAGGTTGCTGTAGGCAGTGGAGACAGCAGCATGTCCTGAGGATGCTTTCCCGGCCTACCAAGTAATACCAATCATACCAATTGGTCTTGTAAACTGATTTCTTGCCTCTGTAACCTTGCCTTGGTGCAGCCATGTGAGGGCTTGCAATGCTAGGGACCTTCAAGGCTTGGAGCGGAGCCCTGCATGATGCAAGTTGGGGCTGCAGCCCTCGTGGTATTCTTGGAGGGATAAGTTCCCCTTTGTGACTGTGACCATAGTTAATCACTTCTGGGGGACATGGGACAGGGCCTGGACTCAGTGTTGTGCTGGCAGCCCCGAGCTCCTCCAGATGTCTGCAGCATGTGGGGTCTGCTCTGCTGCCAGGGCGATGGGATGGGACCCATCCAGCGGATAAGGTGGTGTATCTGCCCTTCCTCCTGATGCCTGGGACAGGCATCCTCAAGGAGAGGCTTGCAAACTGCCCGGGTGCCTTTTCCAGAGCCACCATTGCAGGGTCGGCATGGCTTTGGCAGGCGGATGCTGCCGGGAGGTCTCCCAGCTTCTGTCCCTGCAGCTCTTCCCGTGCTGTAAACAGCCGTCTCGCCTGACCCCCAGCTCCAAGGGGGATTTCCAGCCCCACACACTGCTCCCAGTCCATCACACACCGCCTGCAGCCACCCGCCAAACCAAAGAGCTCGCTGCCCGGCTGCGGCATCTCAAGCAGCGTCCCGGCTCCAAACGCTGCTTTACCATTGACTGAGTGGGCACCTCTTCCCCTCTGCCTCCTCCTGGAGACCAACTTGATGGCCAGGTCAGATGGCCACTCTTGACTCCCCAGGTCTTTGATGCATCTGGGTTAGTCCCTGCTCTGTGTGTGCTGTGCAGGATGTAGGTTTCCTTGGTGGTGCATGGTGTCCTGTCTGCCTGGGTGCCAAAATGACCCTCAGGTCACTCCCCATGTCTTCAAGTGTTGCCTCCATGGTGGAATCAGCTATTGCAGGGTTTTGATGGCTCCTTTGCATTGCCCTGCTGCTCTGAATGACTGTTAATGACCAGTTATATTTATGCAGGGAGTATATAACATCTTCCTATCTTTTAATTATTTCTGGGCAGGATGAGACCTGTCCAGTGCAGAGCTGGGGTCCCCCGGCCATTTCTGTCCCTTCCAGCATCTGTTTCCTCTCCGAGCACGCTGCTGGGAAGGGATCAGCCAGCCACTATCCAGGTGCCCTCCTGGCACCAGCACTCCCTCTGATGCCAAGTCCAGAGGTTGGTGGCTGATGAAGCTGGCAGGCAATGCGGTGGCTCTCTGCCTGGTGTCAAGAGCCTGACAGCTCCTACCCCTCTGGGGCTTCATCTCCTTTTTCTTTGCTTTCTCTCCACCTTTTGCATTTTCCACTGCTGCCTGGGTATTGAGTGGCTGCTTCTCTGGCTGGGTTGGCCAGCTGAGCCATCACCATGAGCAGAGCCCTTCTCTGGTGTTTTCCAGTCTTGACTGAAGCATATCCAGTTCCTGGTTTATATGCTCCTCTAATGTATTCTGCAAACTCTCCAGAGCCTTCTTGATGTTTTGCTTCATTTCCCTTTGGCTGTCTTTAATTTCTCTGTCTCCATTTCCTCTCTCCTGATGAACTTGCCGCCTGTGCCAGCTGCTGTTTGCCCTGGAGGCCAGATCTGGGCTCTCTGGCTCACAGAGCTGAGCTCGTGCCAGAAGTGTGGGGCAGAGCGGGCTGCTGGGCAGATGCTGGGTGTCTGCAGCATGGCTCTGCCTGGTGTCAAGTATAAAGTACGACATCCTGAGATGGATGAGGAGCAGTTCCCTCTCTGAAAACACTCAGACAACTTTTTTGGCAGCATCTTCAGTGGTGTCTCTGAATTCACATGCCAGGATGATGCCTTTGCACGCAGCACACGCATGTGCGCATCCCTGCATGGACAGAGCCCAGCCAGCCCACCCATATCAAACTGTGTGGAGCCCCTGGCTCGGCTGGCATGTGCTGCTGCTTGCTTTGCCATCAGAGGATTTATGGCTTGTTACATCTCCACTTTCAGCGAAGGCTGGGTGGGTGCCAGCAGTTTCCACTGAGTTTTATGGTGCCGTATGAGGAACTGTGGGATTTCTGGATGGAGGATTGATGTGCTTCTCGCTGGGCCTGTGGTTGGTGGGAGGGCTGAGATGGGCTCATTTTTTGGAGGGTTATGCAAACATACCAGTTAGCCCCCTTTTCCCCACAGCACCTACTGGTGTCTGATCCAGCATCTCTACCAAGAGCAAGAGCCTCTCGCCATGTCCCCTTTCCACCATGAACCTCAGCCACCTCGGAGTGGAGGTCTCCACTGTGCCATGGGGGGACAGGTTCTGAGCCACCACCCCTTTTGGCACTGAATATGTTTCCTGGTGACATAGTGACATGTGCATACACACCAACCTGAGCTCAAAGGATCCAGTGTGTTGGGCAATGCCTGGCTCAGGACAGGTGAGAGCTGAGCAGCCCTACCCATGTCCTTTCCACAGAGAGGCAAAACACAGGTCCTGCCCAATCCCTTCATTTTGGATCTGAGGGAGTGCTACAGACAGCACCACACACCAGGAAGAAGGCATCTCTCCATGGTGCAGAACCTGCTTGGGTCCCTCTCAGCCCACTCATTACCCCCCTGAACATTTTCCATCAGCGAGCCTGTCCTGCCTCAAAGCAGCTGAACCACTCTGCAGGCATGCTAGCAACCAAAGGGTTAACTCCTTGCACCCACATCTAGCCGGGAAACCAAATTTCCACCTGGGGTGTGTGATGAGGGGGCAAACTTCTTTTGGCCAAAGACCCTCTGGAAGCCCAGCCGGCTCCGTGTGTGAGGAGGGGACTCCCGAGGAGCTGGCTTCCCTGTCCTTCCCAGCATGTTGTTCTCATCCTGCTCTTCCCATCAGCCTCGCCGAACGCCGAGGGACTGAGCGGCAGCCAGCGGAGAGGAGAGCCTGCCTGCCTGCCTGCCTGGTGTGCCACCAGCTTCCAGCAATTCTTTCCCGCTTCCCGAGGGCCGTTTCGCTATAGGGTGTTTCTATACGGTGTGCCTGGCAGGCAGCCCGCTCCCCTTCCCAGCCATGGGGGTTTTCCATGCTGGGCTTTACAAACTACCTCTATGCTGGGTCCTGGGAATCGGGGCCTCTGCAGGAAGGAATTTGCTGGTCAGCGGGTTGAGCGGAGCTGCGCGACCCTGTTCCTGTTAGCAGTGACTTTAACTTGGAGGCAGCATCCACAAGGATTTGGAAATTCCCAGTCCCCCTGGTTGTCTCCCCTCCATGCCTTCGGTCCATGGATTTTTCTGAGGAGCCTCTGCTCCCAGCCCTGAGCCAGCCGGGAATCGGACCCCATCTCTGGTTCAGTGGGACAGAGCCGGGGGCTTTTGCAGGGCTGAAGGGCAGCCCAGAGCTGGATAAGCAGAGAGGCTGAAGGGGGAGGACATAGGATCTCCTGGCATTACAAGGTGAGATGCCAGGAAACTGCAATACTGGAAGCCAGGGCAGTAGTTTGTAGGTGCACTCCAG
The DNA here is from genome assembly GCA_907165065.1 of Caprimulgus europaeus. The sequence goes on from OU015527.1 coordinate 71,733,642, forward strand.
GCTCTGGTGCTGGGTTGTGGGGTGCCAACATGGGAAGCATTTGGCTTGAAGGTTTGAGTGAGTTCCTACAAGCTGCCACCGTGGTTTCACTGCCTGGGAAGGGCTCACAAACAAGGTGGTGTGGTGATATTTTCTATGGTCCCACTGTTTTTGCACACTCAGTGTGCAGGGACACCACCTTCTCTGCCTAGGACACTCTCCTCTCTTCCTACAGACTGGAGATTCCTTCACCACCAGGATGAATAAAGGGATGGAGCTGGGCTGCTCACACGTGGGGGTAGCTGGAGGCACCATTGCATGAGGCAAAGGCTCTGTATGTTTTCTGACACAGACCCTGGGGCCAAAAAGGGGTTACTGTGGCTGAGACACTGCAGAGGGACACCCTGTCTGGTTGTATCCCCTTCCCTCTGTCTGTGTCCATTCCACACCTCTGAGCTCCGGGAAAACTGGTGGCTGCAGGAGACCAAGCTGGTGAGAGACAGGTTTTTGAAGGTGTGTGCAAGAAATTGTGGCTGGCCAGAGCTGCTACTGGAAGCTACTGGTGTTGGAAAGCCCGAAAAAGACTTCCACCCCTTGCCCCCAGCACCTCCTCTATCCCAAAAGTTCAGTCTGCCTTGCAACCCCGCTACAAACAGGGATGCTCACTCCTTTCTTATTGCCAGAAGCTCCCTGCTTTTTCCTTGAGCTGGAGGGACATGTCACAGAGCAAGGCACTTGGGGAGGAAGAGTGAACTGTGGGCTCTGAGAGAAGAGGCTGGGAAATGGGGCATGGACTTCCGTGCCAGTTTCCATGGCTGATCAGACATGCAGATGCACCTGCATAGCTCAGCCAGAGCAATGGCCAAGTACCCCTGTCCTTAGTTTGTTCCCCCTTGGGTCCTCCCCAGTCCACCTTCCCTGGAAGGATTGGAGTGGGGGTCTGCTTTCTCCAGGGTGCAAATCACAGCAGCCAGAGAATTGCCAAAGACTGATGCCTGTGAAGGGAACGTGTGCCCTGACCCTCCTCAGCAGCTCAGACCATGTTCAGGGCTGGCCTCTGGCCAGAGGATGCTGCTGCTGCGGTGTCTTGAAAACACATAGAGAGCCAGGGACTTTCCAGGCGCCTGCTGCTATGGCTGAGGCTGAGACCAGGCGAGGAAAGCATCTGGGCTCCACTCTGGGACCACAAAGCTATCCTGGGCTCCTTTGGGAGTGGAGGGAACCCCAGGCTGGACTGGTCTGTGCTGGGGTAACCTGTGACATGTCTCCCTTCCCTCCACATCCCTTGTCCTCATACCAGAAAGGCTCTGAGAGAAACTTGAGCAGAGTGGGTGTCTATGGGATCAGTGCTCCCCCAGCTTCTCCAGCACATGGACCTGCAGCAAGACTGTGTCCCAGACATGACAAGGGTAGAGGTTCATCCAGGTGCTCAGCTGGGCACTGATACCTGGGGAGGTTGCACAGGTAAGGGCTGGAAAGGTGATATAAGCCAGCTTGGCTCTCCTTTTCCTGCCCTGTCCTGTTACCACTGGTGCTTTGGGGCTGGGTGGTGTGGTGGTTTGGGAGCAAACCAGGACAGGTGGATGTGTGATGGTGCATAGGACACCTCCAGGGACCAGTTTCCTGTGCTGCCAGACACCCAGGAGCTGATGCCTGAGACCACATCAGCCTCGGTGCTGCATGAGTGTGTGGGGAGCTGTCTCCCCCTGTCCAGGCGCTGGACCCTTGAGTACGCCCTAGCATGGGAGCTCCCTTTCTCTTCTGCACAGGTGATGGAGAGAGCCCCAGGAGCACAGCCCTGGATCCCCACGCTGCTCCGGGCACCCAACTTGTCCCTGAGGAAGGCAGTAAGCTGCTGCAGCTTGATGGTCTCCTTGCCCACGAGAGGGCTGTGGGGGAGTTGGTGGTGAGTCCTACCACCATGACTCCAGCACTGCCCCCTCCTTGCTGAGGGGTTATGATCCTGGGCATCTTATCGCTGCTCTGCTTTCTACAGCAGCTGGGACTTTGGTCTCCCCCTGGGTTACTCATTGCTCTTGATAAGTGTTTATGAGGGTCCTTATCAGCAACTGGTGAAAAGTCCTGGGGCTGCAACCCAAGGTGCAAGCAGTGGTGCCAAGGAAGGAGCTTGGCCCCCAACAGCTTTGAGGAGACCCCCCTGGGGCTCTGCATCCCATCAGGGCTCACAGATGACATGCAGTGGGAGCAGGGCTGGCCAAGGGACTGGAGATGATGAGGGACTGTGAGCACTGGGGTGGTGAAGCTGGGGATGGGATAACGGAGGCTGCCTGGAGGGCCCAGAGAGATACTGGAGCCCAGCTCTTCTCAGAGGAGCCCTAGGGCAGGGCAAGAGGTGGTGGCACTGGATACACCAAGGGAAATGGCAATTAAATAGTGAGGAAAATGTTCTCAACATGATAAAATTTGCAGCACTGACACAGGTTACCCAAAGCAGTTGTGAAAGCTTCACTGTTGGTCTCTTCCAGACCATGTCCTGGTGACCGCTCAGAGCAGGACCGGTGTTACACCAAGTTGCTCAGGGCTTGGTCTGGCCACATGGCCATCTCTTTGGGTGGCTTTTGCCACCACAGTGGTGGCTGTGGGCTCCTTTTCAGCTCCCTCACGTCCAATTCTGCATAGCCTCCATCTCGCCAGCCCTGCCCATCCTGCCTGACTGCACAGGGTCATGACATCTCACCAATAAGACTTCACATTTTGTCTGTCTTGGACCTCAGGAGGTTCCCATTAGCCCATTCCTCCAGCTGATTGAGGCCCTTGATCATCCTCAGTTCCTCACAACTTGGTATCAGCATCAACCCTTGGTGGGCTGTGATATCTCTACCAGCCCAGTTTGCAGTCTGGCACTTCCCAGCCCTACAGATGTGTTCAGCTGTTTGAGGAGGTCCCCAGACAGCAGGATAAGGATGAGGGCTCAGAGTGCTGTGATGTGGTGTCACCCTGAGCCCCTTCTCACCTCTGTGGGTGGGTGGCTTAGCTTGGGAGCAAAGCATGAGGTGGGGAAGTAAAACAGATTGACTCCTTGGTTTCCCTAATGTCTTGGTCACCTGCCAGGGTTCCTGTCTGGGGAACAAACAGGCAAGCAGCAACACCAGACCCACCAAGAGCAGGTAGTGGCAGGCTGCAGGACCGGATAGGAAACAGGAACCCACAAACTCATCTAGCTGTGATGGGGACCATGTCTCCGGCCCACCCTCCACCTGGCACCCTGCGCTGTGATGGGCAGCTGGGAACAAGACAGGACGTGTCTGTAAAGGGGGGGCTCGCAGCTTACAGGAATCCCCCACCCTCCTACTTCTCCATCACCCAGCCCTTGGCCGGCTGGTGGGCTGCCTGCCAGCCTGTCTGAAAACGAAAGCAAAGTGTTGGGACATAAATAGGAGCAGCCTCAGCACAAGGCAGCAGCGTGCGTCCTGCTCCCCAGCCTTGCCCAGCTCAGCACCCACAGCTCCCACCATGGCTCTGCGCCTCCTCCTGCCGCTGCTGCTGCTGGCTGCCACCCTCCTCATCGCCCAGGCTCAAGGTGAGGGGCATGAAGCCTCCCTGCCCACTTCTGGGTGGGATGGGGCAGGGGATGGGTGCTTGGTGGGCTCTGTGGAGGGTGCTGGGTGGTGCTGTTGTGGTGCCCGGAGGCTGTTTTGGTGTATTTGGGTGTGTATGTGGCTGGGAGCATGGGGTTTGTGGTGCAGTCCTGTGTAGGGAGAATGTGTGTGTGTGCACATCTGGTTGGTGTGCAGTGTTGTCTTGCTTGGGAGCACGTTTGTGTGCGCACGTGGCTGATGGGGCAGCAGAACTCCAAGTTGAATGGCTTAGGCAGGAGAACGAGGTTCAGTCCCTCTGTAAGGAGTCTGTCTCTGCCTCAGTTTCCCCTCCACTGTCAGTGAAATTGCAGTCACATATCCTTGGGGCAGGGTCCAACCTGCAACTGGGTACTGGGGTTGAGAACTCCCACCCTCATGTGCTGCCCCAGCATCTCTCCCATGAATTTCACCAAGCAAACCCTGTGCCGTCAGCCGCCTGTGTTGTGCTCCCCCAGTGGGGGTCCAAAATCCCACATCCCTCCCTTGCTCCCAGGCATTGGCAGCTCAGCCTCGGACTGCTGCCTGAAGAACAGCCGGAGAGCCATCCCCAGCAACTGGGTGAAGTCCTACAGCCTGCAGGGACCCGAGTCGGGATGTTTGCTGCGTTCTGTCGTGTGAGTACCTCGCTGCCGTCAGGACTATCCAGAGCAGTTTATCTCCAGCTGAGCCCTCCCTCCCCGTGTCCTCCCCACTGCCCAGCTCCCAGCAAACCTTTCTGCCTGCATCCCCAGGTTTACTACCAAGAAGAACAAGAAAATCTGTGGATCTCCCACTGACCCTGCTGTCCAGCAGGTGATGCAGAACCTGGACAAGAAGGTGAAGGATGACAAGAAAGACAAGAAGAAGGGACAGTCCCTGCGTCCCAGGGGCAGACCCAAGAGGCAGAAGAGGCAGCGGGTCTAAGTCAGGCCTGAAGAGGTAGATGGGGGTAGTGGGGGGCAGCAGGGTGATGAGATGAGGGTGCTGTCCCCCATCCCAGATCCTTCCCCATGGGAGGGTGGGTGTCTAGTCCCCCCAGGGTTGAGTGTGGGAGGCTGCCACAGTGATTGCTGGGGCATGAAGGAGCTGAGGGCACAGCTCCTTCCTGGGCTGTACTTGCCTTAAAATCAGATTTCTTTCTGGAGCTGCTGGGGCAAGGCAATGCTTGGGGATGGGCACAGCACATCATGGAAGGCAACAGCCCCCAGGGTGAGGTGGGCATTGTCACTGAGACCTTCTCCACCTCACCACCCTCTCCTTGCCTTCCTCTCCCCTAGGACGGATGCCTTCTCCACTGATGACTGACCCACCGCCTGGCAATGGACATCCACAGACCACCCACCCACTCACTGGCCCCAGAGCGAGGACGGGGCTGGCCGAGGGGGCTGCCTCTGCTCTGCAGCCCCCTCAGCTCTGCCATGCCCGCCACAGAGATCCCCTCAGCTGGGACCACCTGCACCAGTGAGGTGCTCTTGGTGTCAAGGGGCACTCAGGTCCTTGCTTGCCCTATGGCCACACCAGCAGGGACCTGGACCCCCGTGGGAGATGAGCCATGGCCCTGAGGGGGAAGTGGGCAGCCTTCCTCCAGAGGGGATTTCTGTAGCCTGGCAGGATGGCAGCTTTTCCTATGACTTTTTTTAGGGGGATTTTATACATTTGTATTTATATTTAAAGACTGTGCTTTCATTCAGTCTTCCTGAAAGGCTCTACTTCTTGCTCCTTGTGCTTCACAGAATACCCTTTATGCTGCAGGCTGGCTTTTCTGGAAGATTGCTCTTATTTTTCTACCAAATAAATGATGGCTATGTTTCATTTCCTTCTCACCTGTTTTCTCCTTTTCAGCTTGCAGGGCTATGGGGTGCCAGGCAGGTCCCATGTCCCCGTCATCCTGCCTGGGCTGCTTGCTGGCTGCTTCCTTGCAGGGCAATTAACAGTGACTGAAATGGAGAGTTTGGGGTCAGCAGGGGTAACAGTATGGCTGTATGTCTTGGCTGTTCTAGGTTTTCCCTTTGGCTTTTAAAACATGTTGTTGCAGTTCAGAGGAAGACAGTCAGGATTTGTCCTTTTTCGTTTTTTAAATCCCCCTGGTTTTTTAGGTACAAAATTGCAATGAAATCAGAACAAATTGTTCATTTTAGTGCAATTTTACCCTCTTATGCCTCCTTGGTTTTGCTGTTGTGAGAGATTCAGACATTACTAAGTCAAATGCTTAGTTTTCTGAAAAAAAAAAAAAACCCAAACCCCAAAGATTCTCATATACTCTCTTCCCAAATCTGAAAAGCTCGTGCAGTGAAAACTGCATGTGAAGATGTGCAGGTGAGGGAATAGAATACTTTGCAAAACCCACTGCAGACATACTGCAGCCATTTGAGAGCAGCCCTGTCACAAACCTTCAGTAAAATGAGAGGTCACTAACCCAAGGAGACCATAAGGTGAGACTGCAAGTAGTGGAGGGACAGATCTCTGTGATAGGTTAAGTGAGGAATTGCCATCTCCCTCTGCCTGGAAACCCCCTCCAGCATGCTGAGAAGGAGCAAGTTGAAAGGCTCTACCGCAGCACACTGCTATCAGCTTGCAGAGATTTCAGACGTGGACTTTGGTCAGTAAAGGTCTATTAAGTCATATAATTGCAATAATAGGATTTGCGGGGCTTAACAGTATCAGCAAAGGCTGTGTGTTGGCTGGGGTAAAGCTTGTGGCTGAGTGTTGCTATCAAGCACGTTTATCTGGCTGGATTGCTTTATTAGGTTGGTGTTTAGTTCTATTATTTTAAGGCTGTGTAAAGAAACTGTGAAGTTCAAGATACTGTCCCTGAGTATGGGACGTGTGCTGGGCTGGCTCCGTGCTGCCCTCTCCTCCCACGTGGGAGGACGCGGCCGTCTGCCAGACCGGCTTTTGGACAGGATGTAAGGCAATAAAATATATCATTTACAATTAAAAAACTCATTCGTTCTGGCTGTTGTGATGGGATTTGGCAGGGTGGGGAGGTCTGGATGGGGGATCTGCCCTCCTGCCCCATACACTGTCATCCCCCAGGTCCTGGTTTTCACAGCCCCGCCTTGGTGATGCGTTCCTGGGGTGCAGGAGCTGCTGGCACAGAGGAGGGGATGACACAAGTCCCCTATCTTGCAGCAAGATGAAGCTATCCTGTTTGCTCAGCCATCCCCACTGAGAGGTCCAGTGGTACCAGCAAACACAGGGGCACAAAATGGTTTTGTAAGCTGTCTGTTTGCTCACAGCTAAGCCTGCCTCTCCACTCCAACCCCTCCATAATCAAGCACCACTTGCTCAAATCAGGGGCTCTATGTTCCTGGCTGCTTTGGGAAAACAGCATTAAAACAAGTTATTAATGAGGCTGTGCTCTTCTGGGCTTTGCTGGGAGCCTGGGAACTGACACCCGTGTGTTGGGAGTCAGCTGGGGCTGCCGTGGGAGGGATGGAGCAGCCCTGGGTTTGCTGGGGATGCATTGCATCCAGTGCTGCAAGGCTGGCCCTACCTTTTGTGGGACTTCTTGCTGAGCTGGTCACGGTGTCAGAACATTGTGAAATGATCACAAACCCCCCCTAGAAACAAGGCCCAGCTGAATACATCTACAATCACAAACAGCAAAACACAAGCAGATGGCAGGAGCGAGCCGACACATGAAATGTATCCTGATGTCTCTGTGACTGCAGATGTAAACACAGCATGGGTGGTTTTTTCCCTTCAGACACTAGGTGGGCATTAGGCTATAACAGGTTGAAGAAGATGTGCCCTTGGGGAGTGCTCTAATTTACCCTAAAATTTACCCTAAAGACAGGGCTTGTGGAAGAGCTCCTGAGTTTGTCCCACACCTCCTCAGGAAGGCACGCGTGAGCACAGACACAGGTGCATAAATGCAGCCCCATGTGTGCCTGTACACACATGAACATTTGCACACCACTTCCAGATTTACTGCAGAATGCTGCTTTTAAGGAAAATAGGGTGTCAGGGTTAGCAGGAGTCTCTTGCTGGACAAGGCGGGTGGCCACAGTGCTGCCAGAGTCAGATGCCACCAGGGAAACACTCCTCTGAGGAAACTCCCTGTGAGAGGCTGAAGGGAGAGGCGATGGGATGTGGAGTGTGCAGCAGGAGTCAGAACCCCTGCCTCACAGAGGAGTGGAATCCAGGGACCCCATCTGAGACAAGCGATGTAAAGAAGATGCTCTGTGACGATGCTGCAGTGAAGCAGCAGAGGAGGATTCACACAGTCGTACCCCACAGTGGGGAAAACCTGCTGCTTTGTCCCAAGTGCAAAGAGAAGGCAACACCATTAAATGTGTGCCAGGGCAGTGGGTGTGCAAGAGGTAAAGGGAAGGCAAGAAAGTTGTAACCATGTCAAGCAGAGCCAAAAGTGAGGAGAGCTTGGCCACCCTGCAGCAGAAAGGCTTCAGTGACAGCAGAAGGTATCCAGGCAAGACAGAAACCACAGAGTGCAGCCAAGAAAAGAGAAGTCTTGAACCCGGGCCAAATGATTAGCTGAAGTCGTTAGCCAGCGCAGACGGTGCTCTGGGCTCGCATCGGCAGCGGAGCGTGCTGGGCCCCGACGCCGGGCTGAGCTCCAGCGAGGCTCACATGGAGACAGGCGCATCGCGTCCCTCCTGCCGTCCCGCGCTGCTCCCGGGGAACCGGCTCTGCTGCAGCATCCCTGAGGGTGCCAAGGAATGTTTCTGGGGTTGTGTGGGTGATAGAGGGGCTGTGGTTTCCAGATGAAGCTTCAAGGTGTTTTTTTTGGTGCTCTCTCCACCTACATGGTCTTCCTGGGGTCTGCCACGGTCTTGAGAGTGGAGAAGAGGTAGAGGAGCGGGTGGTAGGTGATAGGGACTCCCACCCTCCCTCTCTGCCCAGTCCTGGCCATTCCTTGGCAGCCATCCTGTTCCAGCCCAGAGCATCCTCTCAGCCCTTTCTTTTCTTTTGTGTAGCTCCCAAGTGCCCTCCTTTCCCCATCCTCCATTTTGCTGGTTGGAGCTCCTCAGCCTTGGGGAGTCTTCATGCTGCCGGTCCTCCTCCCACTTCCTCAGACCAACAGATCCCTCCACTTCCCTCCCAACCTTCTGTGGATTGCAGACCTGCTCCTGGGCTCCAGCTCTCCAAGGTGTGGTGGAAGAACATCTGCTCTTCTCTGAGGATGTCCTGCAGCAGGGCCAACGTGAGCTGTGTCCCAGAGCTGCACCAGAACAAAAACTTCACAGCCTCCTCTGCCCAGTGTCAGCCTAAGAGCCAACAGACTAGTGCAAGAGAGCAGCCTAAAAGGGTTTTATTCTACACCATGTGCTTCTATGTCTGTCCACAGGTGAGTTTGGTGTGCAGCCTTATCAGGCATCCTTCCTGCCAAACCACATGGGAGATAGCAAGGAAATGGCTGATGGGTTGTTCTATCCATCCCCTCCTGAAGCCCATGGAGAGGCTGCAGAGAGGAGGACAGAAAATGTGATGGCAGGGTGCATCCCACCTAACCACTGCCATCTCAATGCCATCACAACATGTCTAAGGACACTTGCAGGAATCACCCAGCTGCACAGCCCAAATGTGATGCCAAAGGACATGTGCATTCCAAAGACCTTGGGAGATGGGTGCTCACCTTGGGGCATCAAGCAGGACCCAGCTGAAGTATCTTGGCCCTGCTGCCCATTGCCCCCAGTGATCTCAACATCAATGGCACTGAAGGTGTTAGGGACAGAAGGGCTCTAACAGGGGAGGGATTGTCACCATCTGCATTCCTTTCAACCAGACCCTCAGGCTCATCTTTGATTCCATCTGGGAAACATCATGGCTTGCTTTTTCCTTTTCCTTAACTCCATATAAATCAGATTGACCAGGTTTCCTCAGCTAGAGGAGATCCAGTGGGGTCCTGAGTCCTGTGGGCTGGCAGTGGCCCCAGTCCTCATGCTCCAACGGGACTGGGGCTGCAATGGAGCAGTGCAGGAGGCTGCCCCGTGCCGGGAGCTACAAGGGAAATTTAAATAGCTGCAATGCTTGCCCAGTATTTCCCAATGAGATAAATGCAGCCAGGCCAGATCCTGCCCCAGGGACTGTCTGTGCCTGGAATTTGCTGAAATTCCCCCTTTGCCCTTTCCAGCTCCGTATCTTGGAGGTGGGAAGCAGAGCACCACAAGCCACCCCAGAGAGCAATGTCAGAGCCCAGGAGCCCAGTGGAGAGCAGCTGCCCCAGGGGCTCCCACAGCGGGCAGGTCTCTGGGATGGTGGCAGCATGGATGGTGCTCCCCGTGGAGAGCCCTGGGATGGAAGTGATGCTCACATGGCCCATTTACATTTTGATGGGTTGGATTTCCCATGAGTATCCTTCCCCTACACAGTTTCCACTTTAATTAACAACTGCATTATCAAGGCTTTTGCAGTGGTGAATGCTCAGGGATGCTTCATGCTGCCCATGGTGTCCTCTGGGCTGGAGCTCCCATGGTCACAAATTGCTCTGGATGAGGATTAAATGGGCCAGTGCAGATGATGTTCTCACCTCTTTCCAAATCACAGTGAATCCCCTGCCCATTCTCTGCCTGTGTGTGCCTCTGAAGAGCCCAGACCCCAAAACAACCCCTCTTCCCTATCTGTGCTGTCTCTTCTGGTCCCCAGGGCTCAGCCCTGTGAGGGGGAAGGGGTGACCTCCCTGCATGCCACAGGGATGCACTTCAGAGATGACCACTCTCTTCTTAGAAATACCACTGACCCCAGTGGAAGCGGGGTGGAAACCCGTCACATTCCCCTTTCACAATGCGAGTGGAAAGCCCCTTTTCTCATCCTCCAGTGCCCCTCCTGGGAAGCAGAGGTGACCAGAGCAGCTGTGCTTTCACTCACTTGGCACCCAGACTGCTGCTGGGAGGAGGCAGAGCCTCTCTTCCTTGCCCATGTGTCCACAGGCAGGGACCACAGGAAGTGTGAGAGTAGGAGGTCTCCTGCATCCAGAGGCAGTTAAGTGGTTTAACCCCAGAAAGATGTGTTCTCAACACTGGACATGCTGCTTTCAGCATGTGGCCAGCCAGGAGCCAGCAGCAGGTGGGAACCCCATGTGCCAGGGAAGTGGCAGGGGACCACCCCGCTTGCCATGGGGACCAGGATCCCAGCAGTGTCACAGGATGGGACCCCCAGCGAGCCCCCAGCACCCCTTACCAGTCCTCAGGCATGCCCTGGTAGCTGCTAAACTTGCCAAACATGCAAGGACATGAAGGTTTGCTGTTGGGCAGTGTCCCCAGCATTCCTCGCCAGCAGTTCAAGGCTCTGCTTTTTGGGTGTCCCTCTTCACAGGGCCTTCATACTTTCAGTCCAGCCCCTGGGGAGGAGCTGGCTCTGGGCTAGGAGTGTTTGCTCCCACAGGTCTGGCCACCAGTAGCCAGGAGCTGTCATCCTCCCTGCTGTGGCGTCTCTTTGGCAGCACTCTGGGGAGATCAAGTGGTGGAGACCAGATCCCAGAGCCAGCCTGCATCCCCAAACTCACAGGGAAGCTGGGGCTGATGACTGACACTAATCTTCTGCTACCTAAATTCCCCTTCTGCCAGCCAAGATTTCTCTTCAATAGCTTGTGAGTGCTAGAGGAAGGCAGGTGCTGACTGAAGATAAGCTGGCACATCCTGTTTGTGTCTCCTATCCTGCCCACCCACCTCTGCCTAACACTTTTTGCACGGTGCTGGCTTGCTGGGACACAGGAGTGGCCGGAGGCAATGCTCTCCTGACAGACATCACCTATTGCACAAGGCTGGTGCCAGTGCAGGGATGGAGCACCTTGGCTAGTGGCAAGGCTGGACTCTCCTCTTGCTTCTTGCTATGGAGCAGGGAAGGGGCAGAGCTTGCTATCTCCTACTGGTAAGAGGAGCAGAAGGAGGTCCTCATGTCCCAGCCCTGTGGCTTGTCCCCAGGTAGATATTTGTCCCTGTGGAAGGGCTGTGCAGCACTCTGCAATGAGGCTGGAGCAAGGGAGAGTGTGAACAGATGAAGGTCCTGCTCCAGGACTTGTTCACCCCTGTGGGGAAATATTTTTCCTGTTATCAGTGGGATTTTCCCTGTGTGCAACTGGTGTCCTTGCCTCTCATCCTGTCCCTGGGCCTCTCCAAGAAGAGCCTGGCTTTGGCATCTCTCCAAACCCCTTGGAAGCAGCTACTGACAGCAGTGAGACCCCCTTCACTGACCCTTCCAAGGGCTGCCCAACCCCACTGCTCTCAGCAGCACCCCACATGGCAGGCATCAGGGCTGAAGCAGGCTGCTTAAGGGACATCACTGCAAGTGGCACTGGCACTGTGGTGAGTCATCATCCTACGGAGAAACAGCCTCTGTCCCTGCTCTCTTGTGAAGGCGTGCAGTGGGACTGCTGGCCTTTGCTCCCTGCAATGGATGTGCAGCCGGTGAGCTGCTGGCACCCTGTGCTGTGTGCACAGCCTCCGTGGGGGATTTCTGCTCTTGTGCTGAGAAAAACTGTTACCAGGAAGCTCTGGAGCTGCCTTTGGCCATGAGCCCATTTCCAGGGACACCTGGAAACCAGGTTGTCTTTTGGCATGTGATATCAGAGCCCTGGAGCAGAACGTGCTAGCTGGGCTCTCCTTCACCCACCAGCTTCTGATGTGCCTCTCATGCAGGCACTGGGAAGGGCAGGCAGAGCCAGCCAGGCTCTGGCAACCAGATAGGGGTGGTCAGGGAGAGCCAGGTATCACCCCAGTACTGATATCTACCCAAAAAATGGGATTGAGACAAGTTTGGCACCCAGCATGAGTAGGCTGAGCCTATGCAACATCTAATGGGAACATCCCAGAGACGTTCTCCCCCTTGGAGAAGGGACTGGGATACGTATGGGGTGAGACTCACCATGTGATTGCCCAAGGTCTCAGGGTTCTTTCACAGGATGAAGGGATCCTGGAGCTGCTCTGGCCCTGACCAGCAGCTCCTGTGGCCCAGGTGCTGGCAGCAGAGAGGGCAGGGGGGTGTTTGGCTCGGGGACTGCAGAGCAGCTGGCTGCAGGGAAAGCAGTCGGGATGTTCAGGAACTGCTCAAAGATTAAAATCCAGCCTGTGGCAAGATTTGTTGCAACTTCCCACCCTCTTCTCCAAAAGAAAGTGAAAGCCAAGGGCTGGAAGGATAAATAGACAGCAGGGAGCACCAGCAGCAGAGTACAGGGAAGCTGTGCAGACCTCACCTCTCTCACCCAGAGCACCATCACCTTCAGCCCATCCTCTGACAGACTCAACAGCAAAATGCAGCGGCTGCATCTTCTCTGCCTCAGTTTCCTGGTGCTGGGATGTATCCTGAATGGTAAGAGGGAACTTCTCAGGCTGTCTTTATGCGGAAGGGAGAGGATCCAGCTTCTTGCTTCCTTTTGCATTTCTGGCAGACTTTTAGAGGGACCCATTGCCGGGGCTCTATCCTGCATCCTCTGCTTGTCACCTGCCCCAGAGGGACTCTGTCCTACCCAGAGTCCAGGCAGAAGCCTGCAGAGCACTAGGGCTGGAAAGCTGTGCTTGGGAAAGGCCATGGAGCAATCCTGCCTCCCAGTGCCCTAGCCAGCTTGTGCACACTGGGCTGGGATCCCGTTGGTCCCATTGTCTCCAGTGCACTGGGGGAGCATCCCTGGCACCCTTCAGTGTGAGGCAGCTTGAGGGGAAGTGGCAGGGCTGGGAGTCAGGGTAAGGAGTGTGTTAGGGCAGAGCCCATGTGTGAGGGGCTGTTGATGTCTGACATGGGCCTTGTGCAGGTGACAGCTGTCCTGGGAGGTGACACCAAGCCCTCCGCACTGCTGCAGGGAGCTGGGGAGGGCAGACACCTTGTGCTGCTACAACACACCTTCTCGTCAGGGCTTACAGCCATCCCTGGGCACTGCCAGCCTTGATAGGCATGAACAGTGAATACAGCATTCCCTTGGAGGGCGACTGAGCTCCCAGCCATGCAGTGACCTGTAGACAGTTGTGTCCTTCAGCTGTCACAGGAAAATTTAGTGTGGGCTGGGCTGGGGTAGTTAAAAATCCAATGATTGGTTCAGCACATACAGCTGAAGCCATTCCTCACCCATCAGGAATGGGCATCTTCAGCATCACAGCATCCTGAAACGGGGTGAAGAACCCCATCCTGCCTTGTTTGCTGGTCAGTGCTGGTCCTGGGGGTGTGGGAGGGTCCCAGGCATGCAGAAGGGCTGCCCTCCACAGATTTGCTGCTTCTCACCTCCTTTGCTTTCTGTTAGAAGGAGGAAAAGGTCTCATGGTGCTGTGGGAGCAATAATTCCTGCCTGCATGTGCAGATGGGGCAGCAGATGAGGGCATCACTGGTGGGCACCATCCTGTCCCACTCTGCTGGGATGGCCCCACAGCCCCACACCCTCCAGGGAGGCTGGGTGAAGGCTCAGCCAACCTGAGGAAAGCAACCTCAGCCTGCATGGTGTGTTCCTCCTCCAGTGTATGGTGGGAACAACGTCCTCGATTGCTGCCTGCGAACAAAGGAGAAACCCATCCCATGGCGGATAGTGCAGGATTACCGGCTCCAGCTGGTGCAGGATGGCTGTGACATCCCAGCTACCGTGTAAGAGCCCTAGGGTGGTGATGGCTGAGGGATAAGAGCCTCAGGGTGGTGATGACCAAGGGATAGATCCTGTGGGGAGGCAGAGAGGGAGGCAGAGCAGGGAGGAGGAAGTACCTTGAGCTGGGTTTAGGGGTGAGGGAATAGGGAGGGATGTGGAAGACACTCTGGAGATCAGAGGCTCAATCAGAGCAGGACAGTCTTGCTGGGAGGGGAAAACTTGGGGCAAAAGTCAGGGAAGAAAGTAATCCCAAGGTAGAGACGCAAGACAGGAATGAGGGAGGCAATGGGTGAAGGCTGGGGCTGTGCTGGAGCATCCCCAGAGTGTCCTGCTCACCTTATTGTATTTTTTTTCCCTGGGTGCCTGGCAGGTTCATCACCACAAAGGGCAAGCGCCTCTGTGCCCCCCTCCAAGCCCCATGGGTGATTCGCCTCCAACAGAAGCTGGATGCCAGCTCTCGCAGGAAGGTAAGAGCCATCCCTGTGCTCAGCCAGGATTGGGTGGCAGCCTGGGGGTGAGTGTGTCTGCCACCAAACAGGCTTTTCTCCATCTGACTGGGCTGCTGGGATGAGCTGGGATGTGCTTTACTGAGGCATGGATACTTCATCCTGGTCTTCATGCCTCCTCCCTCAAATGGGGACCAGTCTGGCTCCTCTGCAATCCATCTTCCACTCCAAATAAATGTAGCCCTGGGGCTGTTGCACCCAGTCACCACCTTCTGCCAGGTTGGAAAAGCCACTGCACCCAGTGCCACCTTGAGCTGAGCCTGACGGGTGACACAGAAATCAGCACTGGGAACAAACCCCTCCCCACTTCTGCCCTGCAAGCTTGGGGTTTGCAGCTTGTGCCTCTTCATGGGGAGGGCTTGCAATGAATTTGGTGGGTGCTTCACTTCCACGGCTCAGCCAAGGGAGGTCACCTCTTGGTGACCACCCAACAATGGGGATAGGACTGTGGGAAGGCTCCTGCCCTGAGGATCAGACTCATCACAGTTGGGTTTTTTGCTTCTCCAGGCCAAAGCCCAGGGTGAATAGGCTCTGAAGAAGCCCATGGCCAGCTCCAGTGCCTGGAGTGAAGCCAACTCCCAGCTGTGAATCTGTAGCTTGTGGAGCTGACCTGCTTCCACCTCCAGCCACAGGGTTGACCATCCCTGGGACTTGTGCCAGTGCGTGGGGCTGGCCAGAGCCCTGCCTTCTCTCTCTTCTTCCCTCTGTCTCTGGTATGACCCAGCAACCTGTGTCAGGCTGAGCCCAGGGCTGCTGGACCAGAGACTCCACCGCCTTTGCAGCCTGGAAGCTGGTTGATGGACTATTCTGCGAGATGAGCTTGGGGGGTCTCAGCCTCCCCTCCTGCACACCAGCTGTGACCTCCAGCACAAGTCTGATCCCTCTGGTTTCCATCATCAGCCCCAAGCCTGAGTCCTTCCGCACCCCTGGGATGGGCTGCCAGGATGGGACAATGTGGGGAGGGAGGGGAGGGATGGAGTTGTTCTTCACTGGCCATGCACTGTGCTGCTCCTTCACTGAGCACATCCTAGATGCCCTTGGGCAGTGTGTGGCCAATGCAGTTCCTCTCTCACGCCCTGACTTCCCTGTGCTCTTTCCCCTCCTGCCTTCCTTGCACTGGTAGAAATAGAGCCAGTAATGCAGTGGTGACAGAGAAGGCAGCAATATTGTCCTCAGCCCCTGCTCTCCTCAGGGACATTGCCTTTTTTCTCAGTCCCCCAGCCTGTCACCATGTTCGACCCTGGGCAGGGATGTACAAGAAGTGTTCACCCTGCTGTCAGATATTTGCTGCTAAATCTGTTCAATACAACAGTTACGGGTGTAAGTTGCTTCTTTTCTCTCTTTTTTATTGTGCTCTGATTTTATTAAATAAAATGAAAAGCCAAAGGGTGGCTGACCTGCCTCATATTTGAGCCCAAAGCCCAGTGTGGAGCATGGGGTGTGCAGCCAGTGCTGCCTGCCGTGGCAAGAGGGCTGCACTGGAATGTGAGGTGGGGGAAAAGGGCTTTCATAGGGGTGAAGGACACATTCTACAGCAGCTGGGCTGCAGGTCTCTCCTGGGAGTCTCTCAGGTGGGTGTCCTGCTTTGCACTGCTCAAGTGGAGCAGGTCCCCAGGGGGTCATACCACAGACATGGGGGGTGGGAGGGAGCTTGTCAGTATTGCACCATCCAGCCCAAACCAGTTCAGTCCCACTGGTGCAGCCACTGGGCTGGAGCTCCTCAACTCTCATCTCCCAAGGGAGTGTGGGACACAGATGAAGAGGTGAAGTAACAGGAGCTTTGTCCTTGCGGTGAAGGGAAATTGAGGCATAGTGTGGCTGATTTGGTCTATGATTCCTCTGGCAGTTTGGTGCTTGCTAGCAGCTGGGGTGCAGGTGAGGAGAAAGAGCTTTTGGGGAAATGGAGGCAGGTGAAGACACCTGCTCCTGAAGGCACATCCATGGATAAGGCATGGCGGGCAGCCCACCAGCCCCTCATCACTGATGAGCTGGAAGCCCTTGGCCATTTTCTTCCTGAGCCTTGGTTCTCCTAGTCTGTGTACTGGGACTACAATCTGCTGCCCCAAAGTGGCCCTATGTTCCCTTGGGAACCGCACTTTTGTCTAGGCCAAAAAAAGCTGCTCCATTGGGCTGAACATGCACGAGCAGGATCTGCAAGGCCACCATCCAGGCACCACGTTCTCCTCACAAAGACCACAGTATCAAATGTGACTGTCCACATCATTAAATTATTTACACTATCCCTGGTCCAGTTTTGGTGCCAGCCAGCAAGCCTGGGCACAGGTTGGGCGTGACAGAGCCCAGGAGACTGTTCCTGAAGGCAGGGGGGACATGGCCACCAGCCTCTCCGGGGGATGGCATCCGTGGTGGTGCAGCAGCAGAGCTGTCCAAGCCAGGGGATGTCCAGGCACCTGATGGCTTTTGCTGAGACCTGCTGAATGTAAGCTTAGCCCTGGCCCTTTTCCTCTCCTGGTCTGCTGTCTCCTTTAGCTGGTTGTGGGGGTTTCTTTCTCAGGTTTTCCCCCCTTTGGGTCCTCCTCCCTGGTATCTGCACATGCAATGCCTTGGGCTCATCTGTCTCTTGCCGTGACTGTCCCAGACCACCAGCGCTGTCCCAGCTCATTAACTCCAGTGACAGCTCCAGCAATACAATCCTGAGGAGGAGGAGAAAGAAGAGGAAGGTTGATATGGGAAGAGAGGCCAAGATAAACAGCATGAGTGGGAAAGGAGAATAACTGGTGCTTGCTTGGGCAGAAACCTTCCTGCTGCTCGCTCGGTGACCCGTGAGGGGCTGCGGCTGGGGAAGAGAAGGATGCTTGGTATGGATCTGCACCAGGGCTGAGCTTCTGTAGCTGGCGGGGGTCCCTGCTCAGGGCAGGGAGTGCAGGTGGGTCTTAGCCTGGGGTGGTTCATCCTTGGCTGGAGGCTACCCTGACAAGGAGCACGGTGTCCTGGCCTGGTCCCTTGGGAAGCTGAGGGAGAAGGGGCTTGCACCAACCTCTTGGATGTTGGGAGTAGGTTTACCTACCTCCATCAGAGTTTGAGGAATGGCTTAGTCAACCTGCCTGTAAGAGCATGGCTGCAAAGCCCATAGCTCCCATCTCTTCTGGGAGCAGTAAGCACACCCTCCTCAGAGCAATGCAGATGTTCATCACAGATCCCTGCCAGGTCCTTGTCTTCCGAGGCTCTCAATGAGGTGGTGATCCAGGTCCCAGCTCTGGCAGCAGGCTGCCCTTACCCCCACAGGGAAGGACAGGAGGAGAAGCTGTCCTGGGCCAGGTACATGATCCTGGCTGGCCATCCCTCCTCCAGCCCTGCAGCAGCTGTCCCTACTCCAGAGCCTGACTCTTGGAAATCTGTCAAAAACCAGCAGGGCTGAATACAGTGTAAACTACAGAGTGAGTTTTTCTGATACAGAACATCAACAATCTCTTTAGAGGGAAGCAGCCACTTTCCTTAGCTAGTTACTGCCATGTCAGAAACCTCAATTCCCAGCCAAGAGCTAGTTTCAGTAAAAAATGTTTCGAGACCTTCAGTTTCGCTCTCCCCAACCATGTTTCTCCTGCTCTTTGCCTATCCTCTTTGCAGCCTCAGGAGCTGGTGGGCAGGAGCAGGATCTGTTGCCGTATGACGCAAACATGTCCTCAGTAGGTTTGGGGCTGTGTGCAGGGATCACTTTGGTGTGAGGTGTTCTGGAGCAACAGTTGAATCATCTGCAGTCCTTTATCCACACCTGGGACCTGTATTTTCCACGTTGTGGAATAACAAGAAATTATAACTGAAAAGCTTTCCTAGGGAGCTGACAAAAGAACTACTCTCTTGGTGACTGTGCACAATGTCAGGGTAAAAAACAAGGCTGCATCTATGCAAGCAAGCTGAGCCTGCTTTGGGTTGTTCTCTGGCTGTCAGGTCATATAGCTGGGATCATGGGGGCCCTCCTGTCTCTCCCAAGCATGGTGAAAGCTGTTTCGGATGCTTCCCAGGCTGCATTCAAGGGGCACAAGACACAGCAGGCACAATCTGCTGTGGTCTCAGGGTCTGATCTGGCATGGGCATTCCCAAGAGATAGGATTGAAGGTCCATAGCAAACCCATCCATCTGCTTCTCTGTAGCAAGAGCAGGTACCAAAGGGAAATTCTGTGATGGTCTCACTTGCTGCCATAATGCCCCTTCCAGGGGCTTTACTGGAACTGGTTTTGTCCCTTGTCTCCAAAGAAATGGTGTACAGAGGCTGTCACTAGCATCCCTCAGGTGTCACAGTTGTCTCTGGAGTGACTGGGGAGGCACAGGCTGCACCCTCCCCGCATGCACCCACAAGCAAGGTGAGCAGCATCACAGTGGCCAAAATCTTTTCCCCCTTCCCACAGCCCTCACACAGCCTCTTCACATCGCTCCATGGTGCAGAGGAGTCTCCAGGAGCTGTGAACATACCCTGGGCACGTTTGCCAGTGCAAGGGCCCGTTGTCCCCTGTGCTGGTGGTCTCCTCTGCTTGGTGCCAAGGCAAGGGGCTTGCTCTCCATGGGCACAGCTCCCTTGGCACCAGTGCTGGACTCAGCTGGCAAGGGCTCAGGGACCTGCCTGGGTCTTTGTGAGGAGATGGGACATGTGGACCGTTGGGAAGGGTGGGAAGCCAGGTGAGGAAAAGCCCCTTTAGGCTCATCCCATTGCACTGTTTGCTCTTGCCTAAACAGTTACGTGTGTGGGTGATGGAGAGGATCCAGGTCTGGCATTTCTCCTCCTCAGGCCCCTGCTTGCTCCCCTCTCATTCCCAGCATGTCATCACCAGTGCTGTTTGTCCAGATACTTTCTGCTGAGATCTGTCCTGTGGAAAGATGCCAGCATCCTTGGACAGGCTGTGGGGCTCTGAGCAGGATCTGGTGCCATCCCTGCTGCCATCCTCCTGCAACTGAATTTTCCCTGGTGGTATTGCCCACTCTGCACCTTTGTGGTCTGGCTTCTTGGACCTGGTCAATACAGGCTGGGGGATGAAGTCGTTGAGAGCAGCCCTGCCAAGAAGCACTTGGGGAACCTGTGGATGGAAAACTGGACATGATCTGCCAATGAGGCTCACAGCTGAGAAAGGCAATTTTAGCCTGGGCTGCATCAAAAGAAGCCTGGCCAGGTCAAGGGAGGTGATTCTGCCCCTCTGCTCTGTCCTGGTGAGTACTGGGCAGTGCTGTGTCCAGTTCTGCAGTCCTCAGCACAGGAAAGACATGGACCTGCTAGAGCAGGTCCAGAGGAGGCCACAAAAATGGTCTGAGGAATGGAACACCTCTGCTATGAGGACAGGCTGAGAGAGTTGGGGTGTTCAGCCTGGAAAAGAGAAGGCTCTGGGGAGACTCTATTGTGGCCTTTTAATACTGAAAGGGGGCCTATAAGAAAGGTGGGGACAGACATTTTAGCAGGGCCTGTAGTGCTAGGACAAGGGCTAACAGTTTTAAACTAAAAAAGGGGAGATTCAGACTAGATGTAAGGAAGAAATTGTTTACAATGAGGGTGGTGAAACACTAGAATGGGTTGCCCAAAAGGGTGGCAGATGCACCACCCCTGGAAACATTCAAGGCCAGGTTGGATGGGGCTCCAGGCAACTGCATCTAGTTGAAGGTGTCCCTTGCTCACTGCAGGGGGGTTGGACTAGATGAGCTTTAAAAGTTCTTCCAAACCCAAACCATTCCATGACTTGATTCCATGACTGGAGCATGGAACCAGGGTGCTTGTCCTGGCCTGGGTCCCTGCAGTCAAACTGGGACGAGAGGTTGTTTGATACAGGGACCCTTGTGCCCAGGCAGGGTTGCAGCTCTGTGCTGTTACAAGTTGCAGGTACTCCAGCTCATTGCAGTGTAGGCTCAGCCACGAGCCAGGCGCACCCTTGCCCAGATCCCAGGGCTCAGAGCACCCTTTGGAAAAGGAGGGGACCCGTCCTCTCTGCCCTTAGATGCACCCATCTTCTCTTTATGCACAGTAGCAGTAAAAATCAGAGATTAAAGAGAAAACGAAGAGGACAAGCAAATAGGTGACTTGTCCTGCTGCCAGAAGTCTCTGGAAAGTACCTTCCCTACTACTCATCCCTCCCTATGAACTGGTAGGTAGCAATAGTGCCATTTCTGTGGCACTCCCCATCTCCCCCTTCTGATTTCCTGCTTGCTTAGGTAAAGTTTTCTCTGCTCCCTGTGCTGTGCCCCTTACCAGGAGGCTGGGGGCAAAACTGCCCTCCCTCGTTTTCTCAATTGCTCTGCAACCACACCAAAATGGCATGGCTGCACAGCAAACCAGAGCTGTGTCTGTGGGACACTGCGGTGAGGTGGCATCACCTGTCTCGGACTGCAGGGATGGGGCTTGGAGGGGACTAATGAGGATCTAGGAGCTCCCTTAGGTCTGCTTGGGAGCAGATGGGAGGGACAATCATGGGGCAAGAGCTGGGCAAGGACAGCAGCAAATAAGAGGTTTTGGAGCTTCTCATGAATTTGGGAAATTGATGTGCAGCCTGAGGCTGGCTGGGATACATTAAACCCATGAGTGTGAAAAACTTTTCCTTGCCCAGAGTGGAAAGGGAGAGCCAGGAGATTGCTAGCAGTAAGGCAGACTCAGAGGCTCTTCCTGTGATACTTGTTTAGTTCTGTCATGTACAAACCTTTAACCCTGGTGTTTCCCTTGCCCTCTATCTGCTTGATCATGTGCTTCCCAGTTTCTGCCCAGTTTCCTTGGACCCTTCTGCCCAGGCTTTGCCTGAGTTGGTGGCTATTCTGTGCCTGTGCCAGAGGGATTTGACAGCTCTGTTGTGTCACTGCAGATGTGCCAGGTGTGGTACAGCTGCTTGGCTTGGGAAGTTCACCCGCTGCAGCCTTCGTCCTGCCTCCTTCACAAACATATCTCGCTCTTCTCCACTTTCCCACAGAAAGTAAGATTTTCTTTCTTGCAGATGTTTTGGCTGGGAAAACCCCTCCTCTGCTGGGCTGTGCACTGACTGTCCCCACGCTGCAAGCACACAACTGTGTTTACATGCATGTTCCTTAAACTTGTTTAAATTATCAAGCCATGACTTTCTACTCTCTCTGGGGGGACGATGCTTCAGAAAAGCAGCATTTATTATAGGCAGTCTTGTGAGCTGCTGAGGTGGTCTTTGGTGAAGAAATCAAGTGTTTTCCTTGAAAGACCCTGCAACTTGTAGTTCCTCACCTTTTATTTAGTTGATGTGGCTTTCGGAAAGGCACCAGTCAGCATTTACAGTGATGGCTGACAGCCACTGTATTGCAAAGAACAAAAGCAGAAGTATCCCGGATATGCTACAGCTACAGATTCATCCCCTTCTCACAGTGCTTGGTTTCATTTCCCAGCTACTGCGCAATGCTCCAGCATCCTCCTCTGCCCCTGCCCAGGCCAGCTACCCCAGGGAATTCCCGCTGTCAGAGCCTGCAGGACTGTGGGTTTCATGGCCTGCCTGGGGTGAAAGCAGGGCTGAAGTCCACTGGGTTGATCCCTGCTCTTTCCATAGGCTGTGTCCATGCTGTACAATAGCTCTTTGGGATTTGTGGGATAGCAATCTGTGGGATTTGGTTGGCTTGGGCAGGGCAGCAGGTCCTGGAGATGCTGGCACCCAGCTCTGCACTTCTCACTGAGGGTAGGGAGGCTCTGCCCTGTTTGTGTTGCGTTGCCCCATATCTCAGCACAGACACTAGGAGCAGTAGATATTTTTCAGCATGACAGGGGATGGTAAGAGGGAAGCTCTCTCTACCCTGGCCTTGTTTCAAGCTAAACTTCTCACTAGCCCTGCTGCTAGCAAATCCAATGCAGGTGGCTTGTTGCAAAAATTAGCATCTCTTGGCATGCTTGTGCGCTGCAGAACCAGTGTTTAAAACTGTGTTACTGTAGACTAAAGCAAAAAATCACCACAAAGAGCCATTTGTGAGTCAGCCTTATACCAGGAGATGCTCGGATCTCCAGCCCAACTTGGTAGCTGGTGCAGTGGCAATGGGAGAAATGGGGGCTGCACTGCGGCTGTTGGGCTGAAGACAAGGGGATACACATCCCACAACTTGCTGCCACTGCATCCAGGCACTGTCCCCTTCTCTCCTGGCAGGGACAACTCCTTTAATTTTTCTCTGAGCTTGGTTCAGTGATGATTTTGGGCATCACTCATGAGTGATCCTGTAGTGTAGGAGTTATTTAACTTAGTCTCGATGGGTGAGGTGGTCCCAGATGGGACAACTGGACTTTGGAAAGATGTGAACCCTCTTGGGATGGTTGTGGAGAACATCAATGAGTTTGGTTGGAGGTCTTGATGACCTGACCTTGAAGCACAGGCTGAAGGAGCTTGGGTTTACTCTGCTGTCAGGAATGGATAAGATGGTCTCTAAGTGCACAGAGGGATACTGAGAAGAGAAAGTGAAAAAAGTACTCTCTGAGTTTACTTCTGGTAGGTCAAGAAACCACAGAGGTCCCTGGGGTCAGACTTTAGGGGGAAATTCCATTTAGCAGGAAGAGGCAGATGAAGAACTGCTACATCTCCACTGCCGGAAACTTTTACGGTTAGACCAGAGCCTGTTGGAAAACTCTAAGTAGTGCTGGCCCTGGCCCAGCACGAGATGGATTAGAAGACTTGGAGGAGTCCTTCCTAATCCTTTTTTTACCCTGTTATTCTGGCCTACCAGATTTCTAGTGGGTGATGTAGGCCTTCCTCTGAGGGCTGCATGAAGTCATGGGGACCATGACCTTGGGAAACTCTCTAGAAGGTGGAGGCGGGAGGATGGAGTCACACTCTGAAGTCCCCGCTCATTTGTTGGGTGCTTGATGTGAGGCTGCCCACGGACAGAACTTGTCCCCAGGTGCAAATCCAGGAGTTGGCCTAGTGCTCATGTGATGAAGATGCCTTGTGAGCATGGGGAGAGCTTGGAAAGCCAAGCAGAAGGAAGTAGGTCTTGTGTGGCATCCATGAACCCCCTTTGAAGTGGAGCAGGCTGTGCAGATGCTAATAGTAGAGTGTGAACCATCGGTGGTGAAAAACAACGTCCTTGCTTTCACCATCTGGGCCACATGCTAGCATGCTTATGGTAAGAGCCTTGGCAGCCTTGGTGGTCTTTTGCCAGCATAATTTGAGTTTGGGTTTGAGAGAAAAAAAGAAAAGCAACCCAAAGAGAGAAAAGAAAAGAGCTCTTCAGGGCAAACGTGAAGCCAAAGAGTTTAGCATCAAATGTCTTTTGAAAACATCTGTGTAGCCTTGCTCTGAGATAAATAAAGGCTGGTTTGAAGCTGCAGAGCTAGCTGGCAGGACGTGCTGTTCCCATCTTGCCAAACGCTTCCCGGACCACCTGTCCTTGCAGGGCTGGGCTCCCGGCAGAGCTGCCAGGGTGCTGCACGCTCCAGCAGAGTGGCTGGGTGCTTCGCCAGGATCCTGATGTTCAGCCCAGGCTTGGAGCAAGGGCAGGGTTCAGGGTGCCATGGGGAGGGGGGAGCCTTCAAGGGGTCTTTTCTCTCTCTGGAGAGCTCAGAGAGCTGGAGACCTTTCCACCTGGTGGTTTATCCTCAGCCTTGTGAAGTTTTGAGGATTTTTGAGTGGGAGACAGCTATGAGATCCTGGCTGGCAGGAGATGTGCACTGCCTGTCCCTCTGGGTAGTTAAAAAATGGAGGCTATGGTTTTGGCTTGGAGCAAGGTCTGAAGCATCTGAGTCAAGGGAGTTTTAACCAAAGAGGGCCCTAAAGTGTCTGTGCTCAGTGCTTTAACAGAATGAGGAAGGACTCAAGCAGAAAACATCTGGAACAAGATCAGAAGCCTGACACGCTCCTAAACAAAGGAGAAACACGGCCTTGGAGGAGAAAACAGACATGTAAATGGAGATGGAGGGGGCCAACAGCAGGTTGAGTTTCTCTGGATCTCATTTGTCTTCCTTGCGCTGCAACTGTCTAAAATAAATGCTGGGGGGCTGTGGTGTGCCAGAACACGCTGGGGCCATTCATCACAGGCTGTGCTGGCAGTTGGGACAAGTCCATAATGAGCAGAAGCTCCCAGCTGTCCAGAGGGGCTCTGCCTGGTTTGCATAGTCAGTTTTGAGGCTACAGCCCTTCCCGTACTGCATGTGGGCAAATGCAAGGAGACAACAGCTCCAGCAGGACATTGACCCCTGCAAATGTGACCCTGCAGTGCTTTTCTACAAGAGCTCTGGCTGGGCTTCAGGATGGTCATTGCTCTCTCCACTCCCAGAACTCTTCAGCTCAGTCCGGGAAGGAATTCCTCCTTCCTGGTCTGGATCTCACCCCTTGTAGGCTATTTCTGGTTGCACTTACAGAAGTCTTCTGGGTCAGTACTTTCCCGTCTGAACAGTCACAGTTTGCACAGCATTACTTCTTCTCTTCCAGAAGACGCTCTCCTGTCCTAGACAGTGTGTGTGAAGATGGACGACAGGTAGTTCGTTAATTATTTGGTATAAATGTGCTACAAAAAGCTCTCTCTGAAGATCAAGACTGGTTACAGCTCTGCTGTGAAGAGAGTCTGCAGCTCGGTGCCAAACTTGTGTGGAACATCGAGGACGGCATGGGCAAAGAGTCAAACGCAGAAATTCCCAAGCGAGCCTTTTTCTCAGCTGGTTGCAAAGCAAGCTGGAGGAGGCCACAGCAGTTGGGTCTTTGGGGGCTTCCCCAGGGAGCAGGGGGGTCTGTGCTGTCCCAGAGGCAGCAGCTTCCTTCCCAGCCTTCCTGTGGGATACTTCTGTCCAAGGATTTCCAGGCAGGGGATGACGAGGGCCAGGAAAAAGCTATCAAATAGAGTAAAGCTGGAGTTTGTGGGGGCAGAGCTGCCAAGAGTGCAAAGGCAGCACAGGGCTGTGGAGCTGGGGAAGTCTCTGAACCAAGTAAGATGTACCAGGCTTGTATTCCTACCAGGGCATGGTAGCAAAGAGTGGAAAGTCCCTGGCTGGCTCTTCTGTGTCTGATAAGGCAGGCTGACTCCATGCCCTGCCAAGGAAGGACTTGCTTGTGGGTCCTTTTTTACAGGAAACAGAGGAGAGAGCCATCAGGATAGCAGTCAATGGGATGGGAAAAGAAAAGGCAGCCAGATCTTTCCTTCAGGCAGCTCTAAGCACAGCTGTGGTGTTAGCTGAGCCCCTAAACTGCACTGGGAAGGTGTTGGGAGATCCTGGTCAGCAAGTTCAGGACTTCTCATCTGCAGGCTGGGATTGTAACACTGAGTAAGACCCTGAGCTCCCCTCCCCTCTCCTAATGCTACCACAGTCCCCTTAGAAGTGCACTGTTTCCCCCTGGGAACCCTGAAGATCTTTAAAAGCCTTCTCCTGCTTCAGAGAGGCTGATGCAGGACCCACCTTCAACTTTGGTTAGAAACATCCTCCTTGCAGCCCACTGCAGCGCTGGCAGGGCCAACCCAGCTGCTCCTGTACTCAGGCCTGACACGAGCTTTATCCATCCGCAAAATGATCAGGGTGCAAGTTTAAGGCAAACAGGAGTACCCTTTTCATGCCCTCTGTAGATAAGTCATGGAAACTGGCAGTGCAGGGTGCTGCAGGGGCTCAGCCAGGGGCTGGACAAACCTATCACAGGTGGGTGCACAGGCTCCCACACGACCTCCATCTGGGGAAACTCCCATGCTAGTGACTCCTGGGTGCTGGGAAGGAGTGGGAGGGAAGGATGACTCTGTTTTTATTTCTGTTTATTGTGCATTTTCTTACATCTAGTAAAATCTAGTAGTGGTTTCAGCTGGAGAGACAGCCAGAGTGATAGAACCTCTGTCCTGACCCAGCACTGCTGTTCTTGGACCATCTCCTCTGCTCTTTGCACTGCTAAATTTCACCTGGTATCTATTACTTCCATTTTCTCTTTTAAGATATCTTGCTGCTGCCCTGAATTATCAGAGAGTGCCATTAACCTGCTCCCACCTTTCATGTTGATGTCCCATGACCAGCCCCATGGAATCCCATGCTCCTGGTACCCAGTCTTGCTGGGAAGAGGGTACCAGCAGAGGCTGTTCCCTGCCCTTGATCCCCAAGAAATCTTCACCTACCCAGCATTTCTCACATCCTGAGGAAGCGGCTGCAGATGGAGGAACCATGAATGCTGTCCAGGAGGGAGCGTGCCGGTCCTTTGACCTCCCGTCCTACGGGAACAAGGGAGAACTCTCCTGGCTCCCTGCCCTGCCCCAGCAATGTTTAACCAAATGTCCCTGCCTCCCTGAAAAATCCCAGCCAGCAGAAAGAGGCAGCCACCCACCAGGAAGGAGAAGGAAGGCACTGCTGAGCCTCTTCTTGTCTTTGTTTGGGCTGGCAAAGTCCAAGGCTAGCTGTCACACGGAGCCATTCCTGGACGTGGGTGTGCACCGGCACATCCCGGACACCCACAAGAACTGTCAGCAGAGACAAACAAGCTACAGAGGACGTTGCTTCAGGGTGTCCAGGTCTCAGGACATGATACATGGGCAGTCTTTTTGTGTGCTCCCTGTGCCATTCTCTGCTCACTACAAGGAGCCCCTTCAGCTCCTTACAGCAGAGAAAGGGAGGCTGGTGGGGGACAGGTCTGGTACAGTGTTTGTGAGCAGCCTGGACCACATCTAGTGCTGACTGTGGAGTGAAGAACTGCTGATGGGTCACTCCAACCCATTTTAAGTACTTTGTGGTTTTGTTGTTTGTAGCTGTTTTTTTAAAAAAAATTCTTAATTTTAAAGGAGAGTGATTTCTGGGGACAGGGTTGCTTGGGATGAACATGGCAGAGGGCACAAAGTGAGGAGTTGCTCTGAGAAATGCCTGCCCTCCTTCTGAATCACTTGCCAGCTGCTGTTCCTGCATCTCACATACCATTTCTGGAGGGGCAAGGGGGTTTGTGGTCATCTTGTGGAAGGACACCCCTTGTCACCAGTTCATTCCATGGCAGAGGAGCAGCCCCAGTAGAGCAGATTGCTACCTGTTTGTGTCAGAGAGTTTATTAGGCAGACACGGCTGCAGCTCTGAGCCCCAGGAACACCTGGGTTTTGGGGGAATGACCCTGCAGAGCAGTGACAACGCACTCATCCTTCTGCTGTGGCCCTGACACAGTCCATGTGTGTCCTTCACTGTCCCTCTTCTCCTGCTCTGTGTAATGGGGTGACAGATCAACTCTTCCACTCACTGCCTGCTTGGTCTAGTTAGATGATTGTAAAGTCTTCAGGGTTTCCAGTCGTGGTTCCTGCATGGCTTGGACAGGTACACATGGTCTGAGTGCTGATGCTGCTCACATTGTGTAGGAAACCCAAGCCATGGTAATGAGTGCTGGCAATGGTCACGGCAAATGCTTCTGTGATCTCTTTCCCTCTCTACTGTACTAAAATCCCAGGAGAATGCCACACTCCTCTAGGCCAGGGGAGCCCTGCTTTTGTCATGTAACGCTTGTCTTTGCTGGAGATACTGTGATGTGCTGAGATGGGTCCCCAAGCCTTGATCCCTGCAGCTCCCTTCTCACACAAACACAGAGCAAGGAGAAAGCATCTCCCAAACTTCCATCAGCACATGGTTGCAGGGAGACAGAGGGAGCTATGCATGGGAGACCTCTGGATCTGCCCTGCTGCTTATGGTAAAAGAGCTTGCACAGCACACAGCAAGCATGGGAGGAAGCCAAAATCTCCATCCTGGTGAGTCTCTGCTACTCTTTTTTAACCTCCTGTACTGGTACATGTGAGCTTGCACCAGTTCAGAGCTGACAACACATCAGTGTTCCAGACATATTCCCTAGTGCCATTCCCTGGGTTCGTCCCTGCTGACACCCTGAAAATACACATGAACCTTCTAGCATTCCTGTTGTCACTAGGTGGTTGTGGATGGCCCATTGTACCCATGTGAGGACACTGAAAGCCACCTGGTTTGCAGCTAGACTGCCCAGAGTGCAGCAAGTGCATGCCAGTGAATACTTCCCAGCTAATCAAGGATGTTTTCCAGTGAGCTCTGAGCCATGCATAGCTGATGTCTCACTCCAGTGCCATTTACCTCTGCAGTGAAAGAAGCTGCTGACTATGCAGCAGTAGATTAAAGGGTTTTTAATATCTTTATTGGGTACAATACACACAAACTCAGCCTGCTAACTGTCTTCAATGAAAAAAAAAGTGAAGGTAAATCTAAATGATCGAGGGAGAATTCAGTGCTTTATTCTCCTTCTTACATCAAGGTTCACAGATTATACAGCCCTGGGTGCATTTGTGTAAATATTCACAGTGATAGCATGAAGGTTCACACCCTTGAAGGCACACTGGCAACACCCATGTCTCAGTATGGCCCTCTCCTTGCATTGTGGATGCTAGCTTGCCCTTTGCTGCTGATGGAGTGTGTGGCTGGAGAGGTGCTTTGTCACTCTGTGTCCTGCTGCCTGGCATAGTGAGCAGAGAGGCAACAGGGGTTGCACTGCTGCTCTTGGCAAAGCTGAGGAGCACAGGAGAGATGTGTGACATTGAAAGTCCAGATCCTAGAGACACCAAGGCTGGGCTTCCCTTGATGTGACAGGAGCCAAACACGACGGCTGGCTAAGCAGCACACCCTCCTTCTGCTGCTGCCCATCATCCCTGTCTCCTTGGGTGCAACTGGGGTTTTTTGGCTTTTCTTACTTTCTGGATCCCAGCTGTGCTTTGTGGAAGGGTATGAGGATTATTATACTGGGGAAATCATGACAGTGGTTGCTGTAGGTTGTCCTGGAGACTGTGCAAAGGGAACTTGCACTTCCCTTTGTAGTGACAGCCCCAGCTAAGGCGGAAGATCCTTTGTGGGTTGGTTCTTTTTTTCTTCGAAGTGGCTGCCTTCATGAGGAAATGAAAGCATGACCCTTCAGGAACTGGTACCCTTCTTCTGGGTTCCAGACCTTGGTCAGCTCTTACATCTCATGTGGGTTCCCAGCCCTGAAGATCATGGAGCACTATAGAGTTGAAGCAGGTCTGCAGATCTGCTTCAGGTCTTCACCATGGATCCTCAGGCCACAGCTTAGGAACTGCTGCATTTAAATGATCGTGATGCAAAAGGGTAGAGAAAGAGGTTATCGACTGCAGAACTTGTCCCTGCAAAGAGCCAACATGTTTATGCAAGAGGAATAAGCAAACAGCTAAAATCCTTCAGGAAGCAGAGCCCACTAAGCCACTGCAGGGTTTGAGCCACCAGCAACGCCGTCTCCTTCATCTTTCCTCCACTCTGAGGCTTCAGTCTCTGCTGGGTTCTTTACCCATCAAGCTGTAGCAAGTTGAAATCCTGGCAATGGTGCCACTCAAATTGTACTGTGTTTCTTTCCATTTATCCTCCAAATGGGCCCCTTAACTCATCACTTATCTTTAACCATGCTACAGGCAGGAGTTTGAACTCCTTGACTGTCGCAGTGATCCCTGAAGACATAGCAGTGTCCACTGCAGGGCATCAAGGCTGCGTGAGTGATGGTAGCAGAAGCAAATGCCACCTTGTGCTAGAACACCCTCAGCATCCCTCCTAGTGGGTTTTGGCCCAGGTCAGCTAGCCTGGATTGTTGTGCCCAAGGGCTGGCATTGTTTCCAACAGGCAATGCAGCCAAAGAGAGTAAAGAGAGTTTAATAGGGTGTAGGCTGGACATCACATGCCTGTTGGCCTAGGGCTGGAAAGCAGTACCCAGCAGAGCTGATTTCCTGGCACAGGTGTAGCTGGAGGGTCCCTGCTCTTCTCTGTGCAACCCTGAGTGTTGGTTTGTGCATGATGGCTCTGCTGGGGCTCTCAGTGCATCATGGGGGGTTATTATCCCTGGGGAGGGACTTTTACAAGGGCAGGTAGTGACAGAACAAGGGGAAATGGCTTTAAACTGGAATAGGGTAGGTTTAGATTAGGTATTAGGAAGAAATTCTTTCCTGTGAGGGTGGTGAGACACTGAAGCAGGTTGCCCAGAGAAGCTGTGGCTGCCCCCTCCCTGGAAGTGTTCAAGGCCAGGTTGGATGAGGCTTTGAGCAACCTGGTCTAGTGGAAAGGTGTCCCTGCTGATGGCAGGGGGGTTGGAACAGGATCTGGACTGGAAAGCTGGAATCAGGAATGCATTAGGCAAAGATGTGACCTCCTCAGGCAAGGAGACTTGTCCATCTGTCCTGATCCAATATCAGGGAAGGTTTTGATACAATCCCAAGAGTGAGACTGACACACAAACGAGGCCAAAGGCCATGCAGCCAGAACACCTTTTATTACAAAAAGAAGAAGTAATAAGGAGAATAGCAATAGGATGGAATGAAAGATGGAAATCAAGCCAGAAGCTGGGACAGGGCTGCAGGAATAGTCACCAGCATGGATCCTGTGGCGAGGTGGCTGTGAGGAGGATGAAGGGGTCTCAGTTCCTCGGGGGTGGGCAGTCACGCACACGGCTTGCTCCAGTGGTGCAAGGTGGAGGCAAGGTGTGGAGCAGTCAGGCAGTCATCATCTTCCCCCAGAACTTGCCCAAGCAGGTCCTTCTTAAATACCCCTTTGAGGGCCACGGTTCCCATGGCAACGGCACATCTCTCTGTGCCCCCCAGCAACTGCTGCATGCTCGGGACAGGGGCATGTCCAGGCAGAACCTTTTCACAAGTAGGTGTTTCCAGGACCCTGTGATCTTGTGACCATCCTTGCAAGCAATCTTTGAGACAAGTTCATAGTGCAGTTCCCCACGCCATCCCGTGGTGTCTTTGGGTCGGGAGTGAGGGCCAAATGCTCATGGATCTGTAAATGCCACCTTCAAGAGCAATGAAGCTACATCTGTGCTGAACTGCTGCTCTGCTGCCTTCAGAGGCCGTCAGTTTGGCAAAGGGATAGGGAAGCCTCAAGCCACAGGGATGCACCAGAGCCCACGCCATCCATGTTGTCACTGCTTCTGCCCTGATCCCATGTCCCCAGGCACCAGCACATGCCAACACAAGGGCTGGCAGGGAGCCCAGCTATGCTGGAGAGGGCCAGAAGGGCTTTCTACCTGCTCTCTTTGTGGTTCAGTGGTTGTCATGATGGGCCAGTGGCTTGCCGCCCTGAGTCACACGCTGCAGACTGGCTCCTGACAGCTCCCTCGGTTTCTGTTCTCCAGTCACCCTCTTCCTTTCGTTTTCCACATTTTTCTCTTTGACTATAAATAGTGCTGAGAGGGACTTCCCAGCCCTCATGGAGGAAGAGGCAAGAATCCCTTCCTGAAGGAAGCGGACAGGATGCCTGAAAGACCCTTCTCACCCAAGTGTAAATGACACAAAACAATGTACATGGGCAGGAAATTTTGGAGGCAGCAAGGGCAGAAGATGCTGCCAGGAGCAGGGCTCCAGAGCTATTTCTGGAGGTAATACAGCTGCTGCTGTTAGCTCGTTAACACTCTGGGGATGCTGCCATTGGCAACCCAGCTGTTGGGGTTCCCTGATGCTCCTGTCTAAGCCCTGCTGATACCTGGAGCCCCAGGTCTGACACAAAAGCAGGTAGCATGCCGTTGAATAGCCAAGTGTCCCACCAGGTGACCCCAAGGAGTGCTTTGAGCAGGATGATTTGCTTGTCCTGTAGCTCTGTGCCTGAGATGGCTGCTGTCCCCTTTAGCCACCCAGAGGTCTTTGTTTCAGAAACAAAATCCTCCTCTTAAGGACTTTCTTCTTCCCCCAGGTGAAGCCACCTACACAGTGGCTAGGGTGGTCTGCAGGAAGATCTGCATTCAGAGTCTTTACCCTTGGCTGGTGCTGGAGCTGCTGATCCTGTAGCTGATCCTTTCCACAGACCCTCTCCTCCACAAAGGACAAACACAGCTGAGATGACACACTTCTCTCTCGACATTGTCTAATTGGCTTGATTTGTCCGTATTGAACGTTTTACCATCCACAGTTATCGCCTTCATTAGCTGTGACACATCATGTTTAACCACACAGCAATACTGCAGCAGTGCCAGAGCCAGCAGCTTGGAAAACTCCTGCACAAGGTTAATACAGAGACCATGGGAAAATCTGCAGCTGAATTCAAACAAACGTACACAAGCCTGGAAACACATCTGAGCTGGCAGAAGATCTTAGACAAGTGTGCATATCCACCTGCACAGCCTTCATCCCTGGCTCCTTCATTTATATACTGCAGAATGGCTTGTCCGTGGACCTGGGGGCTTGCAAGGAGGAAAGAGCACACATTTAGCTTGCAAACCACAGCGTAATTAATTCCCAGCAAAGCTGCTGGGTTTCACTTTGTGGCTGTGGAATTTCAAAGTGCTACCCAGGGTTAATTAGGTGGGTCATTTAGGAAAGGCACCTAAAATGGCAGGGGATGGGGGGATGTTCAGCCCTACCAGCACAAGGTGAGGGATGGGTCTTCCAGGACCAGGGAGAAACCAGGCAGGTGGGAAAGGAAAACAATTTGAGAAACGACAGAATAAACAAGATGAGGAGAATACCAGGGGTCCATGATGCCCCCAGCTCTGATCCCAAGCAGCATCAGGCCCTTTGCCCCCAGGCTTTGCCCTGAGGAAGGATTTTCTCAGCCTCTTCTCCCAGGGAAGGCGCACAAGTCCTCGAAAGGCTGTTTTGAAGGCAATGTTTGCCATCTAGTGGGAAAATCGTGTCTGGGCATCCCTCTTGCCTGGAGAAGGAAGGGGCTTCGGTTTATTTTAGCAGCAGTTGGGTTCCATGCTCCCCCTGACCCATAGCTGGGCAGCAGCTCCCAGCCCCAGTGGGCAGCTCCAGGGAGGGAGGAAACTGGGAGAGGTGGTGTTGGCTCTGCTTCCTGCAGGCAGCTCTCCGGGCTCTTTGCAGCCAGCCACAGATGCATGCCTGAGTGTGGATCCCCAGCCCCTTGGAGTGGTCTTTGGATGAACTGGTGCCCAGCATAAGTGAGGAGGTGAAGGAAGAGCTCTGGAGTAGGGGAGAAAGTACCATGTCCTGGATAAGTGGTGCCTTCCAGGTCGGCATCCCTCTGAGGATCGGTGCCCTACCAGGTCAGCATGCCCCTGGGGACTGGCATCTTCCAGGTCACCATCCTCTTGGGGATTGGTGCCTACCAGACTGGTGTCCCCAGCATTGCCCTGGCAACCAGTGAGCTCCCAGGTCAGCATCGTCCCAGCACCAGTGCCTTCCAAGTCAGCACCTTCCCAAATATTGGTGCCTTCCAGGTCAGCATCCTCCTGGTGATCAGTGCTTTCCAGGTCATCATCATCCTGGTGATCAGTGCTTTCCAGATCAACATCCTCCTGGTGATCAGTGCCTTCCAGGTCAGCAGATCCTCCTGGGGATCAGTCAGCACCCTTCAGGAGATCCCAGATGTAGACACTGACCTGGTACTTTTAGCATCTTACCACCTTCAGATCCATAAGCACGGAGGTGACCATGCCAATGTCCAGCATGGATGTGGAGCTGAACTGAATCCCACAACAATCTCCCAGCGTGGAGCAAAAGCTGAGGGTTGCTTGTATGCTGGGAGGGCCCCGTGTGTTGTAACCCTGCAAAGCCACACGAGACTGCCAGAGTCACATTTAACTCTGGCTCATCATTTCAGGATGCAGAGAAAGGACCTGCTGCACAGAGCTGTTTGTCTGCCCAGCTCCTGCACTCTGTGATCCTGGAGACCTGGGGAGCACTGGGGACCCCCAGCTGTTTGAGGAGGTCCATTGTAGGGCTGGGCCATGCTGTCCATAACCTCTTTGTTTGGTCTGCCCCTGCAGATAAATCAGCTCATGTGGCAGTGGATGCAGGGGACCACAAGGTACAGCTGGTGGGAGGAGAGCAGGTATGAAGGCTCCATGTCTCTCCCCAGGGAAGCTCCCAAAGCTTATCCTGCTTTTTTTCAGTCCCCACAGCTCTGGAGACAGCTGGAGGAAGAGATGGAGTTTCTGCCATGGGGAAGGGAAGAGATCATCTCCTCTGAGCAAGTGACATGGCAGTGTCGAGGGGATATGGTCCTCATGCTGGACAGCAAGAGATGTGTGCATGGGGAATATGCAATGGACACAGCCGTGAAAATCAGTATAACTGTGTATGTGTCCCAGTGCCACCATGCTTCACAGCAAACACACAAAACACTGGGAAAGCTTGCTTGGAAGGACTATTTTCAGTGCAAAAAAAGCTGGCAGGAAAGTCCTGGGCTTGGTGAGCTCATCCAAAGAGCTGCTGCTGCTTTGAGGAGGGAGCAGCCATTTCCTGAGAGCATCAGGAGTAGCAGTGCTTGGGTACAGCTAAGCTGCTGGCTTCAGACTCCCAGCATCTCTGCAGATGTGTGCTTGGTGTTTCCCAGCTGTGAAAGACCAAAAGCATCTTGGAGGCAGGGAAGGGGCCAGCCCCAGCAAGCAAAGAAAGAAACAACCCATTCCTGCAGGGTGAAGTCTACAACGGGGCAGAAAGAAGAGATGTCTCAGTCCTCTCCCCTCTCCACATCTGTTTGGGTGTCGGCACATCTGGCCTGGCAGGTGATGTATCCCCTTCTCTCTTTCAGGGAAGAGCAGATAATGGGCAAGGAGTTTGCCAGCTGGAGGGAGGCAGATGAAGAAGAGTGAGTACAAGTGATCTCAAGGGTCTCCAGTGGGCTGGGCACTTGGACCCTCCAGCAAGACCCAAGGCAGAGGTATCCCACAGGCAGGTGAGATGAAAGCTGTGGCCAAGGTGAATGCTCAGCACTTGGTGTTTTTAAAAAATATTTGTGTTTGAATTCACTGTGTCCCTGGGGCAAGGTCCCTGCTGCTCCTCCACTCCCAGTGCCTAGACAGCATGAGATGGAACTGGCTTCTGAAGAAGATGCAGTCCCTTTGGAGATGCCCCATGCTCTCCCCTAACACTCTTGGGACCTGCACTGGTCACACTTTGGGCTCTCTCTCCTCATGTCAGCTGTGATGCCACTTCCATGGGGACTGGGTGCATGGGTCACACCTGGGACTTGTTCCCAAACACTGTCCTTGCTCTGCCCATGGACCTCCCTTTGCCAGCCTTACACACTTGGCCTTCCAGCCATCTTAAGTCAACCCCTGCATAATGAGCATCTTTGGTGCTTAGGATGGTATTTGAGTGTCCAAACTGCCTATCCATCCACACATCTATGCATCCACCCATAAATCCATCCCTACCTCCCTCTGCCAACCGATCCATGCATCCATCTGTACCTCTGCACAGCTCCTTCCCCTCAATCCATGCATCCTTCCCTCCCCGCTGAACCACTCACTCCACACATACCCTCTCCTTTCTCCCTTGCCTCATGACATATATATGTTTCATGCCCCTATGGCTTCCACAATCTGCTGGAGCTGCTTTTACTTCTTTCTTTGGCTCAAGACGTGGCGGAGCAGGAAGTAGGAGTATCCACGAGAGGTAAGTTGAGACTGTTTTGCTTCACAGTTCTGTGCAACCCGCCTCCTCCCCTGCAAAATGCGGGCTGATCCTGGCAGCGAAGCAGGGAGAGGAGGAGGCTAGGTCTGAGGGCCAGCCCAGAGATTTGGCAGGGTTGGTGTCAGTGAAGTAGCCCAGGCACTGCTGCACAACCATGCACAACTAGTGCCCTGTTGCAAAGGCTTTCACCCAGGCTGTTGCTTTCCCAAACGAGCCCTGCATGCAGCTGGGTGGCTGGTGCAGCCCAAGAGATGCTCTGGATGGGGTCACCCTGTGCTGGATGAAGACACAGACATGGACCTTTCTTCACCTCAGTGCTGAGGACCTTCCCTGGTGTGTAGCATTGTCTGCTATAAATTTTGTACCCCCAGCAGGATCCAGATCATGTTCTCCTGCACTTTTCTCCTACTGGGCTTGGGCTGGTCCTTGTCCCATACCAGGGAGCTGGATCTATTCCTGCTTGTCATGGATGCAGCCCACAGGCTGCTTTGACCTGGCACAGCCTCAGCATCCCTGAGCCTGGCTTGTACCAGCTCTCCTGGCAATCCTGGCACAGCATCCACCCTGGGGAGGGTGGGATACAGCAGCAAGGCAAGTCTGGAAGTGCCTCTGCCTACTCGGGGCAGGGTGCATCCAGGCAGGGCTTCATCCAGGAAGCCTCCTGCTCGCTCAGCAGCGTGAGCCACCAAAGAGCCCAAGCCCCAGAGGAAGTGCCCTGGCCCCACAGTGGGACGGGGAGGTGCCGGCACTGGGACTGCTCTCATGGTCCCTTCCTGTTTTTCTTCTCCACGGCTTGACTGCAAAGTTGATTTTGGCATCTGGAGTCCTCTCCTTTATCCCAGATCACTGTTCACCTCCACCCCTCCCCTTGCATCTTCATTGGCCCAGTGGAGCCTTGTTCGCCCATGTCCAGCACCAGGGCATCTTCCCTACCCCGGGGAAGCTGGGAGTGCAACACCCAGCACGAAGCATCTTCAGCCCCCCAAACACTCAACTTGCTGCTTCCTTGGGGTCCCTGATGCCCATTTGTCACATTTACAGGCTCTTGGGGCAGGGAACTGAGCCATGGGGCATCCCAGTAGGCAGCGACAGGAAGGGAGGACTTTGTGGTGGCATGCAGAGCTCTCACCTGTTCTTGGTATCTCCAGCTGCCAAATGGGTGGCAGGTCCCATCTCTAAAGCTCCCATCAGAGAGGAAAGGGGTGATTCTCCAGGGTCAAGGGCAGCAGGACATGATGATGAGGACCAGATGTGCATCTCCCACCTTCAAGCTGCCATGGTTACCAGGACTGGGTGTCCCCACTGCCTACCTGGCCAGGTAAGCCCCAGCTAAGGAAGGGGACACAGGGCTTGGCACATGGAGACAGCACAGCTGTGGGTCCCTTCTGCCTGTCATTTCCCATATACCCACCTGAGCTTGCCTGCACAACGCAGGGACACATTCCCTTGTGGATGTGCTCCAGTGGTCTCTGCCCCTTCCTGAGCAGCAGCAACCCCCCTCTATTTCAGCATGCCTGTACTTTCTGGAGTTTATAAGCAGGCAGGATACAGGGGTCAGAGCCGCCAGCTCACACTCTCTCCCATTTTCTGGCTGTTGCATGCCTGTGTCTCGACCAGGCGTCAGCTTCTAAACCAGCACCAGGTGCCGGGAAACCACTGAGCTCAGTTTGCAAATGCTGGAGCCACAGCTATGGGATGGACATCACCCGTGTTCAACAACATCCCACAACCCTCAGCCCCTCCACAGTGGCTGGAGAGTGGGATCTGATGCTGGTAAGAACAAGTTTCCAGGCAGAAAGGAGTGTTCATGCCATGCTGGGCACCAAGGGGAAACAAAGGTGACCATGACACATCAGAAAGGGTGCTGGCTGGGTTGGATGCTGGGGACCAGAGTCCAGCAGGTGATGGCAGCATGACACAGCTGGAGCTAGTAAGTTCTGGGGTGCACCTGGGAAAGGGATTATGGCTGTAGGGCCCAGAAGCCCAGGCAAAACCTGTCTCCTTACACCTTCCCAGCTTGATGACCTGCCTTGCTCTATGGAGAGCCCTCCTCCTATCCAAGGATGGTGCCACCCAGTAGCACACTGTAGATGGAGAGCTGACCCCCACCCATCTCCCTCATCCAAGGGTGAGGGTGCTCAGATGGATAGCAAGGGTCTGGGACCCCCCAGAGCCAAGCACTAGCACAAGCAGCTCCCACTCCCAGGGTGGGAGTGCAGGGGCACCCAGCAAAGGCAGAGGGGTCCATGGGCACACAGCCACTGCAAAAGGCACAACCCTGTCCCAGTCCCTCCTAACCCTCGAGGACTCTTTTAGGAGATCCCCTCCGCCCAGGCTCCCTTCACACCCCGGGTTCAAGGGCAGCCCCAGGGCCCAGCCGGGACTGACACATCTCCCCGGTGCTGGCTCTGCTCCTCACACCGCTGCTGCCTGAATTTCCACTCAGCCCCATCTGGATCTCATCGGGCTGCTGGCACTGAGCACCGAGGTCGGGAAGTGCCAACACATGGAAGCCATTAGAGGGGCCAGGCTGAGGTGTGGGGAGGGGGCCACATGCTGAGTGAGGGGACTGTACAGAGGGTCCTGTTCCTGCTGCCGGGCTAGTGAGGGCAGGGCAGATGTCCCAGGAAGCTGCCTGCATCTTCTGGCACCCAGCAAGGGCCGGTCCAGGCGAGGGTCTCTCTCAGCCCCTCCAGGCTCCTGTTTGGGGACCTATCCTGCTGCCTGAGCACCTCCTGCAAGCTGGCACCTCACCCAGCGCCACCCACCTCTCCCCTGTCCCAGCACCATCTGCAAGGGGGTCTTGCCTGGGCAGTGCCAACGCTACCCCTTTATTGGCATCACTCTCTGTCCAACCACAGCACGGGGGTGGGGGGCAGAGGGGACGGAGGGGGGGTCCCTTCTGCCTGCTGGTGGCTGGTGGGGGGGATGGCGGGCAGGGCTCAGCACCCCCTGCTCACTGATGCCCGGCACCCCCAGGAGCCTGCACTAGGCAGTGAAGTGGAGTTGGCTCAGCGTCTTATCCCCATGTATTCAGCAGCGTCAGGCGGTGGGGCTGGCCCATCGCCCCAAGTCCAAGGTGCCTCCAGTTGGCTCCTGGTAGGCACAGGCAGCCCAGAGCTCCTAGGAGCAGAGCTTCTCTTCTTAGGGTCCATCCTGCACCCGCAGGGTGCTGGGGGCTCCGGCTATGTCCACGGCCATGGGGTGACCCGGGAGGCGTGGGGTCCTTGGGGGCCAGCAGTGGCATCAAGTCCCATGCGTGGGCAAGCGGGTGCAGGGAGCAGGGATCCGCCAAGGGCTCACTACAGGATCTGAGCCTCTGCTGAGAGAGAGAGCAGGGGGTCAGAGGGGTCAACAACCTCCCTCTGCTATGCACCCCACCCATAAACCCCCCTGCACCCCGACTCACTTGGCAGCGCCTTCAAGTGGGTGGCAGCAACCAAGAAGTTGTGGGGTTTGGTCTCGTCCTTGCCGTGTCTCCTCACCCGGAGCCTGGAGAAAGAGCAGTGGTAGCTAAAGACCTCGAGCAGCCCCCCTGGGCATGGGGGGGACCCTGGTGATCCCACTCTGCATCCCCATCCAGCTGTGCCTGCCTGCTCCAGTGGGTCAGCTCCAGGGCTAAAGCAGGAGCTGGTCATGAGATCAGGCAGGGCTGGGCTGGGGACAGGGATGGACAGCAGAGCCATGACATGGCAAGGAGAAGCCAGCAGTGGTGGGATGTGAGGGGACCTGGGGACAGGACCAGTGGGCAGTGACTGACAGGGGTCCCAGCAGGAAAAGGCATATGGAGGGGTCTCTGTGCTGACCATGGAGCAGGAGAGTCACCAGGAAGGCAAGAGGCTTTGGAGGGATGTTAGTAGCAGCAGCATGTTTAGGGATAAAGAGAAAGGTCTCATGGATGTGGGTTCCTCAGAAAGATGCTCCATTGCAGCCAGTGGGGTGTGCTGGGAAGAGGCATTGATGTGTCAGGGGGGCAAGGGGAACATGAACCACCTTATGGGGCTGGCATCAAGTCTGTTTGGGCAGGGACCCCAGAGCAGGGCTGGGGGGACATGGGGCACCCCATGCTAGGGGTTCAGGGATCAGAGTGGGATGGGGGCAGAAATCACACAGACCTATGCTTCTCAAAACCCAACCTACCAGATGAGGATGGTGATGACGAGAACAGCAGCCAGTACGAAGAAGGCAAAGATCCCGAGGGACACCAGGATGGCCATCTTCTCCAGGGGGTCACTGCGGGCTGGACAGAGAGACTATCACAGCTGAGCAATGTGACAGCACCCCGCACCTTGGGGGACCTACTGCAAGCTCCTGGGCACCCCAGACACACAGGGGCACGGGGCAAGAGACCCTTCCCATAACCCAGCCACACATGTGCCCAGGCAGGCAGCTGCCTGCAGGCAGTCCCCACTCTTGCCCACCACCTCCAGCTCTACTCACTGATGGGCTCAGGGTTGGGAGCCTGGGAGGGCTCCTCAGCCAAGCTCTTCGGGCTGGTGTCTGTAGTGGTTTCTTCACTTGCTGCGGTGGCCAGGTCTGGAAGGATAGAGGGGATTGGAACCACTCACCCAAAATCATGGGCAGTACCCCAGGGACCTGCTGAGAGGAGCAAAGAAGGGGCCTCCTTTGCTCCAGGGGGTCTCATGAGCCCAAGGGTGTCCCTGGGGTGCTATTGGTGCTACAGGAGCCCTGCTCTGCCCCAAGGCTGTGGGGGCAATCCCCAAATGGCAGCAGTACGGCTGCAGCCTGCCATGGGGCTGGGAGATGTTTTGCCCCCTTGCAGCTCTGCTTCCCACTGTGGGGCCAGTTTTTGGATGGTGCACAGAATTAGCTTCTTGGGTCAACTTTAAGGAACACCAGGAGCTGGGGCTTGCTCTGGGTGTTATGGGTGCCATGGGGAAGAGGACAGCGAGGGGCAGCCTAGTGTGCTGGAGGGGCTTTGGGGTGGGATGGCACAACCTGGCAGGGATGCTGGGGGCTTTACCCTGTCCCCCTCGCACCTCTGACTGGTGTTGCCCGGGCCTCGGCACTCCACTCGCTCCAGTTCCCCGCATCCAGGAAATCCTTGGCACTGACTTGCACCACATGCTCCAGCCCAGCAAAGGCATCCGTGATCACCTCGGAGAGGTTCACCGTCTCCACCTGCACCAGGGAGAAGGGAGCTGTGGGGCAGGAGGGTGCACCCCTCGCTGCCCTCCCCAGCCCCATGCCCACCCTGCTCCCACATTGGCTTTACATTCCCTCACCCACCACTTACCACAGACCAGGAGCGGTGGATGACTGGTCGGTACTGGAGCCGAAATCTGAGCTGGAAGTGGGGCTCCTTGGGCCATGAGGAGGGGTACTTCCAGCTCACATGGAGCCGCCGTGGGGCCAGGGGGATGGGCTCCACCACCAAGCCCTCTGGAGGGTCTGGCTTAACTGTGTGGGAGAGGACAGGGAGCCCTTGTCACACCAGCCTGCTGTGCAGAGAGGTGCTGGGCTTCCCGCTGCCACCCCGGGCTGGATGCCTGGAGGATGCACAGACATGGGGATTGACAGAGGGATGGATAGGGACTCACTGATGGCCTGCATGGTGATGTCGAGGAGGCGAAAGCTGGAGCCCAGTGGGTTCACCTCGGTGATGTTCAGGCGGTAGGAGCTCCAGAACTCTGACCCATGGACAGTGCAGGTGCCGGAGCGGGATGGATCCTGCAGGCACGGCCCCACATGCCCATTCTTGTTCCTGCAGACGGGAAGGCAGGGTGGTGACATGTCCCTCTCACTCACCATGCATAGTTTCGTGGTGTGGTGCCATGTAGAGAGACCCTCACGCCAAGAGCCCAGGGGAGGAGGCAGCTCCCTTTATGGAGCTGTCCAGCCAGCTGCCCTCAACCCTTCAGAGCCTGGAACGTCCCTCTGAGTGTGACTGAAGTGACCCCCATCCCAGCCCCACAGCTCCTCCTGTGAAGGTCTCTCCCTGGGACAAACCCTTCTTCCCTAAGTTTGAGGGCTCAGTTTCCCCATGGGGACTACCAGCCCTCACCTCAGGGACCCCACTGAGGCCAGTGACAGAGCCTTTGGGACAGGGGACAGTCCCCAGGGCACAGGACCAGGGTGGGAGCCAGTCCTACCTCCGTTTCTCTTCACCCGTCAGTGATTTCTTCCTGTCAGGAGGAGATGGAAAAGCAGACAGTGAGGATGAGGGGACAGCAGGAAGCCAACCTCACCGTGAGCCAAAGGAGGGGCAGGGGTCTCTGCACCAGCCCTAAGGGGCTGCACACCACTCCTGCATCGATGCACATGGGCACCATGGCATGGGGGATGGAGCTAATGCCATGCCCATCCCTGCCAGTGAGCAGCCTGGCAGCAGGAGCCAGGGGTCCCAGGGGAATGAGGTGGCAGGGTACACAGGAGGGTCTTTCTGGGAGGACCAATCCTCACCCACCCAGGGTTTCATCACACAGCAGCAGTAAGGGCACAGGGACACCACTAAAAGCAACTCCCTAGTAGCTGGCTTTGCTAAGGACCCTAAGGACCTCAAATCTCCTTGCTTCCCACCGCCCCCTCTCCACCGAGCCCCCATTGCTCCACACAGCCCCCTCCTTGCTGAGCCCCCAGCCGCCCTGCTCCTGCAGCTTTCAGCAGGGCTGTGCTTTATGGGCTCCAGCTGACTTCAAAGCAGCCTGCTAATTTGGCCTGCTGGGATAATGAGAAGCAGTGATGCTGTCGGAGCTCCTTTCATCCCAAAGCATGCCAAAACACTCAGCAGCTTGCAGCTGACCTGCTTCTCTTTTATAGCCCCTCTGGTGCTGGCAGAGCTGCTGGGAGGGAGGGATTCTGCCTGGGCCAGCCCCTCAGTGCTGCCGGGGATCCCCCTTGGAGCAAGCAAATGCTTGGTGCTCTGCTCACCCTGAAGCATGACCCGCTCCAGGGTGCAGCATGGACACTGGGGCAGGATGTGAGCCCAGGGTGTGGGTCAGATGGACAGAAGGATTTGGTGGTTATCCTTGGCTGGGATCCAGGGCTCACTGTGTAAACCCCTCAGACCATGCCCTGTATGGAGACATCACCTGTAGGTTGTGATGTATCTGGTAGGGAGGAAGGTCTCCACACTGGAGGTCCAGGAGCAGGAGAAATTCTCGTAGTCAGATGCTCTGCAGGACACAAAGGGAACCCCCGGCAGGTCTGGGGTCCAGGGGGGAGCAATGGTCAGCAAAGTGTCCCCCATCCCACAACCCAGCTGGCATGCAGGGACTCCTGTGTCACCACAAAGTCCCCTCTTGGCAAGCTGCTGCCAGGGCTGTGTGCACCACTGGTGGTGCCACACACCCCTCATACCCCAGCCCGTGGACACACTACTCACACCCCAGCCGCAGGGACACGGCGTGCAGGAGGCCACCATCCTCACTGTGGCAGCTGTAGGTTCCCGCGGTGGCCAAGCTGGCATGTGGCAGCACCAGGGCTCCTTGCTGGATGGCTGAGCCCTCTGGCAGTGCCATGGCACCTGCCCGTCTCCATTGCACCGGTGAGCT
This sequence comes from Caprimulgus europaeus, assembly GCA_907165065.1. The sequence continues at coordinate 71,776,990 of OU015527.1, forward strand.
GGGGAGGAGAGACCGGGCAGGTGGCATTAGAGGATGGGGACAGTGGGGTGACCATCCCATTGGATAAATCCCCCGGTTTGCATGAAAAAATCCTACCTGGCATGGGCACCGGTGCACAACAGGGTCACATCTGTCCCCACCTGTCCGTACTGCACACCTGGAGGGACACAGACATCCTCAGATGGGTGTTAGCATCCCATGCCACCTCATGCCAGGGCTGGGGGTTGAGTTGGGCAACCGGGGGCTGTACCCCCATGGGGAGCTGGGTGCTGGCTGTGGGGTCTTGTTTCATGCAGGTATCACCATAGGGGACTGGGAAGGACTGGTCCCACTTGGGGCTGGGCGATGGGCAGATGCAGGGGGGGAGGCTGGTCAGAGGATGCTGTGGGGCTGTGTTCTGTGTACGCCCCAACTCTGGTAGGTCTGTGCCTCCCTGGGGAAAATGGGGTGCCCCCAAGGTCCCCATGCCTGGGATGTGGGGGCTGCGCGGGGGACTCGGGGGGGGTCTCACCTTCCTCTCCCCAGCCCTCGGGGATGGCGAGGGAAGCCGACGCCAGGGCTGCTGCGAGGAACACCATCACCCTGACCAGGCCTGGGATGGGACTGCGCATCTGGAGGAGGTAGAGCAGGGAGGGAGAGGATGTTACCCCCAACAGTGGGGCAGCCAGCAGAGTCCACAGCCCAGAGCATCCCTGCAGGACCATGGACCCCACACCTTCCCCTCATCTCACCCCATCCTGCTGGGGACAGCACAGGGACTGTACCACTGGGACACCAGCTGGGACAGCTGGCAGAGTCTGTGCCACTGTTACAGCCACTCCTCAGCTGCCAAGGAGTCCCCATGCCTGGTGGGGGGACACAAATGGCAAACACTAACCAGGAGCTTGGGGCTGTGTGGGTTGGCAGCACTCACTACTTGCTCTTTGCCACTGCAGTCCTGTGCTGGGAGCCCTGGCTGGGTGCCAGCCCCAGCCCCGGGGTGGTCCGGAGACCTGCAGCAGTGTAGCTGGGGTGGGAAGGGACCAAGGAGAAATTCTGGCCTATGTAGCATGAGATAGCAGTTAGATCTGAACAGGCTGACACAGCCAGAGCAGCGGATCTGTGAGAGCTCAGATGGTACCGTGGGGCTGGCTAGGGGGGTCCCACATCACTGCCCATCCCCACACCTGCTGCAGGCTGGTCCGTGAAGCTCTGTGCCCTTCCATGCTGTTTGGGGTCTCTGGGCCCAGGGAGAATGTCCCTGAAATCCTTTCCACTCAGAGACCACCAGTGAGGGAGATGCTGAGGAAGAGATGTGCACCTAGCTCTCCAGAGGTCAACCCCAGCCATAGACCTGGGTCTCCCCACCCCTATCTGTGCCAGCCAGCATCACCCTGTTCATCCCAGCCAGCATCACCCTGTTCATCCCAGCCAGCATCACCCTGTCCATGTCAGCCAGCATCTTCCTGTCCATGTCAGCCAGTATCACCCTCTCCATCTCAGCCAGCATCGCCCTGCTCATCCCAGCCAGCATCGCCCTGAAGTGTCCAATCCAGCATTGTTCTGTACATATCTGTCAGTGTCACCCTGCTTGTCCCAGACAGCATCACCCTGCCCATCCCAGCCAGCATTGCTCTGTCAGTGCCAGCCAGCACTGGCATGAGACACTTGTCCCTGCCAGCATCACCTTGTCTATGCCAGACAGCATCACCCTATCCATCCTAGCCAGCATTTTCCAAAGTGTCCATCTCAGACTACATTGTTCTGCCCATATCAGTCACTGTCACCCCACCTATCCAGCCAGTATCACTCTATCTGTGCCAGCCAGCATGACCACAGGACATCCATCCTGGTCAGCACTGTGCCATCCATATCAGCAGGATCACACTGTCCCTGTCAGACAGCCCTGCCTGTCCCCAGCAGGCACAGACAGCTGAATCATTTCTCCCTGGAAGACCTGCCCTGGCCACCTCTCACAAATGGAGAGATCCATTTATTCACACTTGTATTGTCAGGCTCTGCTCCTGGCTGCAGACAGGCAGGGGCTGAGGGTGTGGGAAGCAGTGAGCTCCCTGTCAGCCCCAAGCACAGGCTGCAGCTCATGGGCAAAAATCCATGTCCCTCTGAGTCTCCTGGGCTCGACAGCCAAGGTGGGATGCTCAGAAAAGGGATGCTCCAGCTCTGGAAAAGTACTTGGGAGCAGCTGCAAATTCTTCTGTGGGCTGGTGCCCACGAATCACAGAATCACAGAATCACAGAATTGCCCAGATTGGAAAAGACCTTTAAGATAATCAAGTCCAATCATTAACCCCACACTGACAAGTCCCTGACTAAACCCTGTCCCTCAGCACTATGTCTACACGACTCTGAAATCCCTCCAGGGATGGGGACTCCACCACTGCCCTGGGCAACCCCTGCCAATGCCTGAGAACCCTTTCAGGAAAGAAATTCTTCCTCAGATCCAATCTAAATTTCCCTTCATGCAACTTGAGGCCATTTCCTCCTGTCCTATCCATAGCCACAGACAAAATTGTATGGCAAAGAAAAGGAGAGCTACAAGGTGATGCACTGCAACCCACCAAATGCAGGGGGGAAGGCATGCTGCACCCTACATTAGCCCCATCCTGAACATGCCAGGCAGCCTCAAACACAAGCTTGAAATGTAAATAATTTCCTGAGACTGTCATAAGCTTTTCCTACCAAAGTAATTGTAGAAATCTTCCCGAGAAACATCATTAAAAGGTCTCTGCCAAAACTATGCTGGTAACTAACTGGGAACATTCAGTCTGAAAGTAAAACATTTTGGTGATGGGAAAAAAAAGAAGAAAGGACTTAAAATACACAAAAGCAGCAACCAAAAATAATTCCAAACACTATGTGGGCCAGAGTTAAGGGGATCGTGCTGGGGGAGGGTCAGGGAGAAGGGAGAATGTGTTAGTGTGGAAGGAGAGAAATAGTTTTAAAAAAACTACATTTCTCTTCCAACCACCCTGGATTTTCATGCAAACACTGAGGAGGGTGAAGTCAGAGCTGCTGTACCCATCACCCACCATGATCCCCTGTGGGAGGGGAACACGCTCTGGGTGCTGGCTCACTGCTGACATGAGTTTGCCAGGTCTCAGGGCCACTAAGCACTTCAAGACAAGCCTGGAAAAATGACCCTAGAGCCACGACGCTGAAAGGCATTTTTCCCCACATGGACAAGGGAAGAGGCTGGGGCATGGCATGATTTGCAGCTGGACACTGCTAACATCCCTAGGGAATGGCACAAGCCTTGCCTGGCCAGCCTGGCTGTGGGTGGTATTGCCAACAGACCCAGAGACACCCCAGACCCCTGTGTGGTGGCAGAGGGCAACTCTGCAGACCCCATCCTCATCTGCACCCCAACCCTGACCTCTATGGTGACCCCTCAGTGGTCACCAACACTCACTCTGAGGACCACCCTGCATCCTCCCACCCTTCTGCACCCTCTGTCCCAGGGCCTCCCATCCCCACCCCAGCACCCCATGAGCCTCAGATGGGCTCTTCTGGGCAGCTGAACATCCCTGCCAGTGCAGCGTGGGGGAAGGAAGCACCCAACTCCCTCAGCCACATACTTTGGCTTAGTAAATGACCTGCCTGAGCACTGCCAAAACCCAGCCAGCGCCGAGCATCACCACAGAGAGAAGAAACAGGGCAAGCCCTTCCTCGCCTGCCCAAAGGCCACAAACAAAGGGGAAGGAGCCACAGAGCTGGGGAAGACCCGGAGCCCTTGCCTGCCCCGGGCTGTGGCGGGGTGGCAGGGGGCCAGGAGCTCTGGGATGGGCAGGGCTGAAAAACAGCCTGCCCAGAAAGGATCCCTTCTTTCTGCAACCAAACTGCCTCATCGAGGGGAAAACAAGCGTGTAAAGGAAGGCACACGTGTGTTCACTGCCAGGCCATCTTCCTCAGGATCTCTGCACCCCACAGACAGGCACACAGGCGGAGAAAGCACCCCCCTCTATGCTTGCACCAGTGGTGACATATCCCAGGGACTGGGAGTCCTGGGACAGTGGTCCTGGAGCCGAGCAGGGACAGAGGGAACAATCGGAGCTTTTCTTCCTCCCTGCATGCTAATTCCAGCCCAAGAGGGCCATGGCCAGGGCAGAGAGACCCTGTGGCTGTGGCTTGGCCTTGACAGGGAAGGCAGCAATGCCAGACAGCACAGGATGCTCCCATCACCAGCACAGCCAGGGTGACCAGGCTGTGAAGGGCACCCGTGGATGTCAGCCAGAAACATAAGGTGCCACTCTTCATCCTTCACCAACCCTGCTGTCCACGCAATTTGAGCTCATCTAAAAGATTTTTGGGGGAGCTGCAGGGAAAAATCCTGCTGTGATCCCCTTCCTGGATCAAAACTGAAATCCTGCATCCAAACTGAAATGCTGTGAGCCAAAACATCCCCCAAAATTACAGTCACGTGCACCAGCACCAATGCCACACCACCACACACAGTGGGGTGTGACAGTCCCCCGGGCACTTGCCCGCCATGGCCTGGCAAAACCCAGCGCAGATTCCTGGGGGAAGCCAACTTTCCATTGCGTTTGGGGCTTTGAAAGACAGTGGGTTTTGTTTTCTTTTTTTTTTTTTTTTTTTTTCTTCTTCTTTGCTTCATTTGAAGTTGCTCTTCAAAGAGAATGAGCCGCACGCAGAGCCAGGGAGGGGGTGGCGGTGGGGACACCAGCAGATGATGCCATGCCATAGAGCTGAAGAAGGCAGTGGGGAGATACAGGATGCTCCCCACTGAGCACAGAAAACTGGGGTGCCTCCTAACCTCTCCCCAGGACGTTCTGGGGCAGCACAGCTGCAAAGGAGATGTGGCAAATTACCCAAGAGCACTTAGCAGGTCTGCCCACCTGCAAAAAGCCTCTCTGCAATGGGTGATGCCTGACGCTGACTGGCTCTAACACCCTGGAGATGGCATCATGATGCACTTTTGTCCCTCACAGAATGGTGGGGGTTGGAAGGGACCCTGATCATCTAGTCCAACCCCCCTGCCAAAGCAGGTTCACCTACAGCAAGTTGCACAGGACTGCACCCGGATGGGTTTTGAACATCTCCAGAGAAGGAGACTCCACAACCTCTCTGGGCAGCCTGTCCCAGTGCTCTGGCACCCTCACAGTGAAGAAAACCCTCAGTCAGGGGAGCATCCCTGGCTGTGCACCCTGACACCCCTCACTGACAGTGCCTGCTGCAGGAAATCCATCCTGTGGCCAAGGGCAGCGGCGTTTTGAAGCAGCAGTAGGATTTTCCCTCTTCTTGCTGTCCTTCTTGCCAGCCCTGTCCCCTGAATGCCTCTGGCACCATCCCAGGCACTGGGTGCCCAGAGAAAGCCCAGCAATGGGTGCTGGCAGAGAGGGAAGCATGTCCCCCACCACCTCCAGGGCCACTGGGGCCATGCACAGCCCCCAGGACCACCAGCAGTGCCTAGAGGCAACTCCTCACCCACCCTGGGTCACTGCTGGGATGATGCTCCCCGATGCCAAAGGGAGAGCCCCCCTCATTGTCCCCAGCCCCTTGGTGCCTTGGAGACCTCAAAAAGGGTTGTTTTCCTCTACAACCCTTCGGTGGGGTGTTGAGCACCCATGGACCCCCATGCCAAGCTGAACGGAGCCAGCACACACACATGCACAACTGCAGCCTGTGCAACCCCAGCACACTGCAACTACCCCAGTTAAACCAGCAAAACCAGTTGTAGCCTTTCCCTGTGAGGCCAGGGCAGCTCAGTAAACCTTACGTGCATCCTCAACGCCGGGCTAAACCCAGTACAGTCCCAGTGTGGGCCTTACTCCAGGTAGACTAAACATGGGATTATACCCCAGGCAGCCCAGGAGCAGGATTAAATCCTGCTCAGACCAGGAGTGGGATTAAACCCAATGCAGTCTGAATTTGGGGTTAAATCCAGTGCAGTCCAAATGCACAGTTAAATCCAGCTCAGCCAATATGTGCTGTTAGACCAAGCACAGGCCAATCATGGGGTTAGGCAGTCCAAACGTGGGGTTAAACTAAGCACAACTTAGTCTTAACCCAAATTTAGCCCAAACATGGGTTTACACAGTCTAAATGAGGCTAAACCCAATACGGCCCAGAAGCAGGGTTAATCCCAGTTGAGCCTAAATGTGGGGCTAAACCCCACCTCAGCCCAAACACAGGGTTAACCCCAGCACAGTCCAAATGTGGGTCTAAACCAGTGCAACACAGGAATGGAATTAACTCCAGTTTAGCCCAAACACTGGGGTGTCACCTCCAGTGTTGTCCAGGGAACCAGTTTATCTCCACAGCCAGGTACAACGCACATTTCTATTCAATCCAGACAAACCTCTCCCACAACATCCCCTGGTGATGCCCAGGTGACCACCACAGCCACACTGGTATCCAAAGCCAAGCCCAAACCATCCCCACATCCCAAGGGCCACCCCTCTCCCTCATGGGGCTGGTGGCTGCTAGTGAGACCTGGTGCTGGGGGGCTGGGGGGCCACCTCACCCCTTGGCATGGTGGTAGCTTCATGAAGGTTAGGCTTTTCTCTTACCCCAGCCAGGAAACTCCCACCCCAGCACCCCGATTTCCACCCTCCCCTTCTCCATCCCATGGGAAGGAGAAGTCTCTGGCTCCCGGTTGTAACCCGAGGCATTGGCAAGGGCCAAAACAGCGAGGGCTCTGTTAGCAGCCAGCAGCCCCGACACCACACCAGCTGGCAGCACTGCATTTAAAGCGGGGAGAGAAGGGGTCCCCCCCTCTCCATCCCCATCCCCACACTCCCCTCACCTCGAAGCCACGTGCCAGAGAAATTCCTAAAAATAATCTCCCAGCTGTAAAGAAACTCAGCAGTGCCGCAGCTGTAGCACCAGTGGACTTCTTTACAGCCAGGAGACTATTTTTAGGACACAGGGATGGAGTTATGGGGGGTCCACACCCCCCACTGTTCTTGGCACATGGTTGTGGGACAGGGACAGACACGGTGCTGGATCTTGAAACACGGGTGGGACCCGCTGGCACCAAGTTGGGCCACCCTGTGATTAGAGCAGGGTGGGAAAGCCTTTTCCTGTCCCGGGAACATTTTGGGATTTAGGATATTTTTCTGTTCCTAGGCTCAGCCCAGCCTGGCAGAGGTTTTGGTGAATCCACAGCTCCCAGCACGGTGACAGCTGGGTGCCAGCCTGCACCCCAGCATTTCACCTCCCCAGCAGCAACTGTACCCCTCAGAACAAACTCCCCCCATAAAATAGCCCTGGAGCTGATGCCAGAGCATATGCATCCATATATATATAGGGGACAGACATATATATGTACGTACATGTGAAAGCTCCACGCAAGCCCAGCTCCTCCTGATGAACTCCAGCCTGGAGCTGGGAACCCTGAGCAGGAGAGGGGCCCCACAGCATCCCCCCACAGCCCGGTGCTCCCCCCATCCTTCCCCCTGCCTGGGAGCCATCAGGCTCAGCTCCATCCCTGAGACACGAAGGAGCCTGGGTCAGCCAAAACGCTTTGGGGCAGCAGGGCCAAAATAAACAGCTCACCTTACACAAATGCTCCCCCAGCTAGCAATTTGCTGTCTCTCCTTTTGCAAAACAAAATCTCTTTTGGGTCGGAAGAGGTGTCATTAAGGGCCACCTGGGTAGCCAAATGAAGCCAGCACCAAAGGGTGGCCCATTAACCCTCTGCACCCCACTGGCACTGTCCCTGCATGGCAGAAGGATGGCAGTTGCAGAACCCCAGCAATGTGTGATGCTGGTGCAAGGCTCTGGCACTTGATGGGATAACCACAGCTTGCATTCCCCAAGTTTGGAGGCAAACTCTGCCTGCTTTGCTAAGGGAGAGGCAGCCCAGGGGATGCAGCGGGGTGTAACACACGTGTCGGGTATGGAGGCTGGGGAAACATCTTGCTGCAGCACCATCCATGCCCCCCATCTCCAGCCAGCTCAATCAGATGGCAGCCACAAGCCAAAAGGAGAGGTGGAGAAGGGGGGAAAAGCTGGGGCAGAAGCCCACCATTGAGGCTAGGGGCTGCAGTTCAGGGCTAGGGGATGGGGGGCTGTGCCCTGCCCGAGTTGAGAAGGTTGGAAAAACACTCATCAGGTCGTTTTCTGCTGGGGGGAAAAAAACAATCCAACCAAGTTCTCTTGAAAGATTAAGTGTGATCGTATCCGTGCTGGAGTGGGGTGGGGGGGGTGGGAAGCAGGGCAACACGGTGAGCGTGCTGACACATCTTCCACGATGCTGGAGACACCCTGGCCCCGCTCAGGGCCAGCCATGTTTACAGGATCCTATTGTCTTTTTTTCCCCCCCCTTGTGGGTTTTTCTCCCCTCCTCTTCCAATGTTATAGTTCAGAGTAAACAAAAGCAAGCGGCCTCTCACTCCAAACATTTCAGCCATCCCAAACTTTCTCTGGAGGGGGGCTGCCCGTGGAATTTTCCTCATGCAAAAGAATTTCGAAATGTTCCCGTTGCAGCCTGTTCTGACTGGAGGCCAAGGCAGCTCCAAAATTCTTCACGAAAAGCTCAAATTGCCCTCTGCATAGCCCTGGCTCTGGCTAGAGGCACCAAGGACCAGCAGCTGCTGTCTCCCCAGAATCCCCCCCACACAGGGAAACTCTCCAGCCTGGTACATTTGCTGGAGAGGGATGGAGACACGTCGCAGCCTGTACAACCCCTGCTCCAGCCCAGCCCATCACCTGAAGGGAGCCAGCAGGTTCTGGTGAGGCCAGATCCTGTGGTATATATTTTAAGCTGCAACTATAGTTGTTATTGCCTTGAAATGTCGATGCTGGTGCAAAGGAGTCAGAGGAACCAGAGAAGGGTGCATCTCAAAAGCACCCAGTATTTCTCTTTGCAGGCATCTCTACTTCACCAGCCGTGGAGATGGAGTGTGAAGCAGTTTTTGGAGCTCCTCCTGGGAGCAGTCAGTGGTATCCCAGGTACCAGGAGGACAGTTTGCAGCAGTGCTGCCTGCTCAGTCACCGCTTGGGCAGAGGGAGTGGGAGGGGATGGTGTGCTGCATCCATCCCCAGGGATGGAACAGGGGGCACAGCGCTGTCCCCTGCACATCACTGGGAGAGGAGGAGGAAATGTCCTCCAGGATGAGCTGTGGTTATGGGTGGCACCCAAGGGAGCTGTCCCACATCACACAGGGTGTGCACCCCAGTCCCAGAAGAAGTGGGATGCCAATGTGGGCAATCAGAGACCCCCAAGAGCTCCCTCAGATCTGACTAGGCACAGACATGATGTGAGACCCCTCAGACCCTGGTGTGGGCGTGCCAGTGCTGCTCAGTGTGCCAGCAATGGGGGCTTCAGGGGGGCCCCTTGAAACAACCAGAGGGATAAAAGCTCAGCCAAGAAGACTCACAAGAAAGCAAGCAGTCACAAGAAGAAGCACCCGAAGCTCAGCCCAGTGTGGATTTGGCTGTTAACGCAAACCATTGTGGTGGCCTGGCATGCTGAAGTCCCCTGCTTGCTTTCCCGTACAGTCCCCAAATGGGTGCCACCGGGTAGGTGGTCCTGCAGCACAACACTGAGGAGCCCCCACATCCTCCATCCCCAGGCACACACAGATTTTGGGGACTGTGACCCCTTGATGCACCCTTGCTGTCACCCCGGGATGGCAAAACCTTGCTGGCACCCACTGCATCCCCCCACCCCGCAGTACCTTGCCCTGGTGGGTGCAGAGCCCCATGCCACCACAGCAGTAGCACTGGTTGGGGGGGAGATACCTCAGCTCCACGTCGGATGAGGGTCTTTCTGGGGGATAAGGCTCCACCGGGTGACCCCGCTGCCTCTGCACCATCTCCCTGCGCTGCCTCGCTGGGCTCTCCTCCTCCACGGAGGCTGCTCCGTGGCTTGGTGTAGGAGCAGCCCTACCCCCTCAACAGCCCCCTCCCCTATAAAGGGGCCAGGCAGCGGCTGTGCAGGCAGCAGAGCCCCCGACACAGCAGATGGGGTCTGTAAGTTGAGGCTCCCCCAGGTGTGTTTGCCTTGGCCGAGTCTCAAGCCCATCTAATTAGAGCTATAGAAAACATATATTAAAAAAAAAAGGGGGGGAAAAATAATCCTCCAGCCTGCGCTGAGGCCCAGGGTTTGGCTGGGGTTTCTCGGCAGGCCAAGCACAGGCGATACAGGCTGTGCTGGCAGCAGCTCGGGGAGGGAGGGGTGTTTGTGGATATTAAAATGCAGTCGTAAAAGAGAATAAAAGGGCAGCCTTGTTTCAGAATGAGTCTCAGAGGCTTTCCCCTCTCCCGGCATGCTCGGCACCTGGCTGGTAGCAGGAGCAGCTCCCCCTTCCCACAGCCCCCCTGGACACCCTCATCTCACTCAAAGACTGGGGTGCTGCCAGCGAGACCCCAACCCTCACAGTGTGAAGCCCAGCTTTGGGTGGGAGCAGATTTGGGAGGCCCCCTCCTCTGCAGCTACCCACACCAGGTTAAAATTACAGCTGGCACTTCTGGAAAACCCACCCATCCCTGCACATCCCTCCCCACCACAGCCCTGCAGCTCCCTGCCTTCCCCTGCATGCAGGGCAGGCTGCCCGGCCCCGGCTGCTTGTGGCAGCCCCATGGCAGCACCCCTGGTATTTCACTGCCTGGCCTCTCCCTGCCTCCCCACTGAGGCAGAATGAGCCGGACGGTGTTTTGGCCAAGGTTTAAAGTTAGCCCCCAGCACCCAACACCCACAACACTCGCACAGAGCAGAGGGACACGGGAGGGTCCCATGTGGCTCCTTGGCACCTTGGGGTCTCCTCCCATCCCCAGAGACCTGCAAACCTCCACAGATGCCCTCTCATAGAACAGTTGGGGTTGGAAGGGACCTTAAAGATCATCCAGTTCCAACCCCCCTGCCATGAGCAGGGACCTTCCACTAGACCAGGTTGCTCAAAGTCTCATCTAACCTGGCCCTGAACACTTCCAGGGAGGAGCATCCACAGCCTCTCTGGGCAACCTGGGCCAGTGTCTGACCACTCTCACAGGGAAGAATTTCTTCCTAATACCTAATCTAAACCTACCCTCTTTCAGTTTAAAGCCATTACTCCGCATCCTATCACTACCCGCCCTTGTCAAAAGTCCCTCCCCAGCTTCCTGTAGCCCCTTCAGGTACTGGAAGGCCGCTAGAAGGTTCTCCCTTATAGCGTATTTGTGTCACCACTGAGTGCGTAGAGGAATCATAGAATGGCTTGGGCTGGAAAGGACCTTAAAGATCATCCAGTTCCAACCCCCCTGCTGTGGACAGGGTTGCCAACCACTAGATCAGGCTGACCAGGGCCCCATCCAACCTGGCCTTGAATGCCTCCAGGGATGGGACATCCACAGCTTCTCTGGGCAACCTGCGCCAGTGCCTCACCACCCTCTGGGTGAAAAATTCCCTCTTAATATCTAACCTAAATCTCCCCTCTCTTAGTTTAAAACCATTTCCCCTTGTCCTATCACTGTCTGCTCATGTAAAAAGTCACTCTCCCTCCTGTTTATAAGCTCCCTTCAAGTACGGGGAGGCTGCAATGAGGTCTCCCTGGAGCCTTCTCTTCTCCAAGCTAAACAAGCCCAGCTCTCTCAACCTTTCTTCTTAAGAGAGGTGCTCCAGCCCTCTGATCATCTTCCTGAGTCTCCTTGGGACATCACCCCAAATCCATCCCTGAAGCAGGATGCTGCCTCCCCACAGCATCTCCTCTGCCTCCTTGCTGTCATGCCCAACTCCAAAAAGCCACAGCCAGGAGGTGGAGGAGCAGTTGTGAGCATCAGCCTGGCAAAGGTGGCCCTGTCCCAGCCCCTCCTGCTCAGCCAGAGATGCCCTGTGCACATCTGTCTCCACTGCTGCCCTTTGCCCCCTCCCCAGGAAGATGGTGGGCTGCAAGCCCAGAAGTGCCCCCATCCATCCCTCCCCCTTTTCCCTAGCAGCACCCCAAAAGAGCAGGCTCACAGAGCCCCCATCCCCACGGCTCATGGGGACCCTGGTCACACCCCGTCCCCAGCCATGGCCTAAATGACTAACGCGCCGGTGAGCAAGACGGGTGCTGCCGGGGCGAGCAGGGCCCGTCCCTTGGCCGTGCTCCCTCTCCACGATGGTGATATCACGTCTGGAGAAAGCATGGGGAGGGAGTTGCCGGGTTCCCCCTCCTGCTGCTTCCCAGTGAGGATGCTCACTCCCTGCCCACTGGCTGGCCGCCCCGGCTCAGCAAACCCCACATCCCGACAGAGCGATGCTCCGGGTAGGCAGCCTGAGACAGAGCTGCACATCCCAGCTCCTCCTCCTCACCCCAGACCCCACAGCAGCATCCCAGCTGTGGAAATGGCTGCGGGATGTGGAAACGCAGCAGCAAGTCCCAGGTGCTCATAAAAGTGCTCCTGGGGAGCAGGCAGGAACCTCTAACCTCCCTCTAACCTCTCTCATAGCAGTGCAACCCTGCCAGAGGCTGGGGCCGGGGGGGAACAGGGGATGGTGGAGGGAGCAAAGACAGCCCCCATGTCAGAGCAAACTAGCTCATGGAAGGAGTCGGTGGCTTTGGCAGGCTGGAAACAGCCCTGGGCAGCAGCAGAGGGGACGGTGAGGGACAGGCCACCACCGCTCGCCTCCGACCTGGCAGGCGGCACGCGCCGGCTGCGACGGGGCTGACTAATGCAGCTCTTTAAATGCCTCCGCCGGCACGGGAGCGTGGCTCCGGGTTAGGGTTTAATTATCTGCCTTCCTCCGCAGTCCATGTTCTCCTCTTGCTGAACCGCTGCGGGGACCCCGGGGACGGCAACCGTCCCCCCCCTCAGCCGGGGCTGCTGGCACGGAGCGAGCGGGGCCGCAGCGGGAAGCTGGCCGGGAGCATGCCGAGGCTGCAGCTGGGGGCTATAAAAAGCACGGCTGCGGTATGCAGCGAGGCACTGAGAGGGGAATAAAATAAAATCAGGTGGTGGATGAATCGGACGCTTGCTTCTGCACCAAGGCTGGTCCCTGGCACTGCTCCCCATCATCCCTCCTTCGCTCCCTGCCTGGCTGACAGCCTGGCAAGGCTGGGGCAGAGTGGAAAGCTGAGATTTGGCAAAGGATAGAAGATGCAGGGCTGGGTCAGCAAGCGATGGAGAGGGTCAAGGCTGGGGGAATGATCTCTGGCTCCAGCACATGGGCTCTGGATTGGGATGGAGGGATCGCAGCCACTCCTCGCCCAGCTCAGAGATGCCAAATCTGGGCACACATCCTCCTGGCAGCTGGCACTGGAGGATTAACTGTGCCCTGATTTACAGCCAGAGGTGCCTTTGCCAGGAGGGAGTTGGCACACTGACAGTGAGAGTGGGCACCCACCACTGCCCAGCACCCAGGTCCCGGCGGGGACCTCAGTCAGCGGGGACAGTGACGGCACAAGCCAGGGACAGACAGGGCTCCCCTTGGGCCGGCGGGAGCTCCCCACTCAGGGACACGCCGTGTTTGTACAAGCCTGAGCGGGAGAAGGTCAGATTAATTTTAAACCTAAATAAACAAGGAGAGTAGGCAACGCCAGAGCTCGCCCTTCCCGGCCGAGATGCCCAGCAGTGGGGCACAGCACCCGCAGCACGGTCATGCCCAGCCCGGGTACCGGTGAGACTCAACCCTGGGGGCCACATTGCTCCAGGAGAATCAGGACAGACCCAAATCCCAAGTCCCACGCCCGGGGGCCTCCCTTTTCCACAAGGAGCTCCCGGCTGAGTCAGTGCTGGCAGCAGGGAGAGCAGCTCCTGCTTGCCTTTGCAAAATCCCTCCAGCCTCCCTGGGGAAGCACCCGCCTCGGGACCCCCATCCGACCGGGGCTCACTTGTCCCGTGGCTGTGGCACACAACATGGTCTTGGGAAACAACCTAGACAAACAAAAAAAGTATAATAAAATTGTTTGTGGGTCAAGAGGAAAACAGGAAAAAAAAAAGTTTGTGTTTTTCATGCCAAAAAGGAAAATGAAAACCAAAACATTTTGTTCTAAATGATAGGCTTTGTTTAGTTTTCGGTGGTTTTACTTTTTTAAAATGGTTTGAGTTAAATCGAGCTAAATTTGGCTTCCAAATATTACCTTGGGGCGGGGAATAAAATAAAATTAAAAAAAAAAAAAATCAAAACATCTCATTTGGAAAATGTCAGAGCAAAATGCCATGGCTTTTCCAGCCCTGGGAGAGCCGCAGCCAGGCACTGAACCCAGCCTGAGCTCACAGCTTGAGATGGCCTCCCCAAACCAGCCTTTTTTCAGTCAGTAAAGCAGCTGCTGTGCCAGTGACTGGCTGGGAGGACTCATGCCCTGGTGACCAGCTCCCATCAGGGATGTCCCCTCTGCCTGAGCTGGTCCCCAGGACCTGCTGGGACACAGAGAGACCCCGCTGCAGCCAGCAGCCATGTGCATAAGCTGAATCTGAGCTGAGCCGCTCTCCAAAACTCCTCTTTAAATGTCTTTTCTATTAGGTCAGCATTCCTGCGTCGCCCAGGGAAGGTGGTTACGGCCGGCAGCCCGGCACACAGGCTCCTCGGTGCTGGCTGCTGGCTCTCTGTCAGCAAGCAGCCAACCCACGCTATTAAATTACTGAGAAAAATGGATCGTTTCACCAAAAATTAGGTGCAAGAACCTCTCGCGCAGTGGCAAGGCGAGCTGGTAATTGGAAATTCATAGAGCTGGCCGCAAATGCTGCCTCCGGCTCTGCTCCACCCTCCTCTGGTTGTGGTAAGGGTTGGTGGAGAGGAGTTCACTGCCAGCCCCGAAGCGCCGCTGCTGATGGAGGCACAGTGGCCACGTCGCTGGCAGCGCTGCTGAGGTCCCCTGTGTACCCCAGGAGAGTTAAATGCTGCTGTAGGGTTCTTCCACCCTCAGTAGACAGGGAAAATAAATGAAAAAAAAAAGCCCACAAGGACCTTTCAGGCACTGGAGCAAGAAAATCCTCTATGCACAGTTGGACCTGCTTACCATTAACCACCCTGCTGGGGACACATCTCAAGGGGACCTTGGCTGGGGACGCAGGACAGGCTGTCCCAGCACTCATCTCATCCTTTCTAGCTGCACCCCAGGGCTGAAAACCAAAGTGACCTCTACGGACCTTGCCTCGTTTACATCCTTAGCCCTCCCCAGGCACAGCACGAGCACCACTGCCACTCCACCCCAGCCCAGGCACCTCAGCATCCTCCTTCTGGACCACTCTGAATCCAAACCTCAGCACCTCACCAGCTGAGTGGAGCCCTCTGGGGAATCTCTTGGGCAAATTGATCCCCTCTGGGAAGGAGGGATGGTGATGTACAGCAGACCAAGAACTGTGTCAACGGGATGCTCCCAGAGATGGGTCCCTCTGTAGTTTGTACTGGCTGCTCTCCTCGCAGCCACAGATACCTGGAGGTGCGGCATCCTGCTCTCTGCGTGCACTGCCTGCCCTCAGCACTGAGGGCAGGGGGAACGTGGCAGCCAGGGAGGTGCCAAACTGATTTTTGGGTGCTGGAGATACAAGGACCTCAGACTGGAGAGAAGGAATGGAGCCAGATGCAGGATCAGGGAAGCTGAGGAAAAAGGGATGCTTCCCTAGGCACAGCCACGCTTCTCCATAAAGCTGCAAAACTCAAAGCTGGGATGGGGTGGACCAGCCTAAGAGGAGCTACAAAATAGCCCCCTGGGAGCCTTGCAGGAGGGAAAAAAAAATAAAATCAAAAGCAGCCAAAGCACCGAGGAACACCCCGGGGTTGCGTGTTGGCAAGAAAGGATGGAGCAATAGCTGGTCAGGTCCACCAGCTCCTCCTAAGCCTTGAGGCCTCGGGCAAAACTCATGGAAAGCAAAGGAAAGGCTCCTGCAGACCTCCCCAGGGGCTGGGGGCTGGCCCTGGCCCTACAAGAAAGTCTGGGGAGATGCCAGCTGGCCCGGGCACCCTGCGTGACAGCGGCTTTTGCAAAGCCAAGCCGGGCCACCGCGGCCGAGCCGTCCCTGGGGACCTTCGCAGGGCCATTGCAGCACAGCTGTTGGGAGCTCTGTCGCAACACTGGCACGGCACTGGGCTGGCCCGTGATGGAGACCCCGCATGACAGCACTTTTTTGTTTTTCTTAGCTACTTTTGCATGCAGGCAAGGGCTGAGTCACGCCTTTCACGGTGTTACTGAATTCAAAAGGCACTGATGCCCATGCTGACCTTCATCAAAGAAGGGCTGGTGAGGTCCCTGGCTCCAGCTGCTGCTATCGGTCTGGCCACGATGAAACACATGGAATTTTTGGTCCCAAAGGAAGAGGCTGCTGAAAGCACAGGAAGGCAAAGGAAACAGCTGGATGGGCATTGCCATACCAGCCCATGGGGACGTGCTCCAGGGATGCTGTGCCAGCCCAACTGCCTCTCACATGCTCTTCTGTGGGGACATCCACACCCCTTAGGGCTGCCAGCAGGATGGTGGGCAGCATCCCCAAGTCCTGCTCGGGGCTCCCCAAGCTGGGACAGAACTTGGGGGCAGTTCCTTTCTGATGAAGTCAGAAGACTCTCCCCAAGTTGCTGCAAAGATGATGTTCCCCTGAAACTGGCAGCTTCTCTCATCCCCTCTCCCCCTCAGTGCGTCTCCGGTGTCAGCTTTTCAACAAGGCTCAGCATCCTCTGTTTACACTTTAGGAGGTGGGGTAAACCAGAAAATGCCCAAATGACCTTTCCACCATCAGGATTTCATTAGATGAAGGAGCCCTAAACTTTTCCACCTCTCCCTATAAGGCAATCTCTGCGGGTCCGTAACCATTTTTATTAGGTTGTTTCTATTTCGGCTTTCTCTGTATTGAGAGGAGGGGACCAGAGACAAGCAGCCTCTGGGGAGCCCTGTGTTGATTTCCAAAACACTTTCAGCATTCTCCTCCCTCCTGGTCGGTGCATGGTCTTACCTGTGGCCCCCTGGCCATCACCATCCACATCTGACCATGCCAGGTCTCACCCGAGATCTGCTTGTCCTCTCCAAACACACCTTCAGGAAACATGTATGAGCATGGCAACAGGAGATGTAACTTTCCCCTGGTCAGAACTCTCCAAAATCCCTTGTAAGTTTTTTCAGCAAGGACCAATGCCTGCTGGAGCAAGCCCAAGCTCCACTGGCTGGATCTGACCACAGTGCACAGCCCCAACAGGACCAAGGTGAACCAGTTCTTCATGGAGTCCTTGTCCCTTTTCTCCTGGACCTCCCCCACCCCAAACACCAGAGGAGGAGGAGATGTTTGCCAGGTTTTTTTCCATGTCTCAGACTCATACTACTGGAGAAAGGGAGGAATTGCACCTTTCAGCCCTGTGCCCATACATGCTCCAGGGGCTGTGGGTGCCGTGACCGTCCAAAAAAGCCTGAAGCTCACCCTGTCCCACCATGACTCAGAGAGTGGGAAGTAGCCATACTCAATAGATAATTCCTATTAACACGCTGATCCCTAACACCACAAAACTGCTTCTAATTTCCAAAGGAATTTTCCTTTTTCCATGGAAATGGTCCATGGGAATCTGGCTGTTGGAGAAGACGACTCAATCTCAACTGCAAGACATTTGCATCCTTCCCCACCTTCACAGCCTGCATGGAGGAGAAAACCATAATCGGTAAGTGCAGAGAGATTTGCTGGTAGGAATTTGGGTTGCAAGGTCACTACATCCCCAACTGGAGAGTTGGTGATTTTCACACACGCAATGCTGTTGTAACCACAGGAACACTTAGAAAAACCAAAAGCTCTCTAAACATCCCAGCGAGTCACCCCAGGCATCCCAGGACTAATTCCTGATGCTGGCTTTGTATCAGCACCCTAAATGCTAGTGAGACCCCAGTGTATCGCCTGTAGGGAAGAACTCTCATCCCATCTAAGATCTGTTCGCGGCTACATCTTCAGCAGGGGCAGAGCCACCCTCTCTCACACTTAAATAAGAAAAGGGGAAACAACCTGGGAGAGGTGCCCAAATTTTCTGAAGGGAGAAAAGCAGAGCCACAAGCCAGCACCTGCCCCCTCCTGTGGGAAGCATCTCATGAGGGGTTTTCCTCCAGAGCCAAACCCGTGGGAGAAGAGAGAGACAAGAATCCTTCAGCTTGTTTAACCTAACAAGGAAGCTATAAATACAGCAGGGTAAACACCGGAGAGGGAGAAGGGGACTTGAACTAAAAGCACAATGTTGGCATGAACCCACAGGGGATTAAGCTCTCCAGGAACGCATTCTGCAGGAAACCGGAGGGAGGTTGAGCCCTGCGTGAGCAGGAAGAGCCTGGAGTTGCCTTTGAACAAGAGTGGAGCGGAAAGAGAGGGTTTGAACTGAGTGCTCAGTGCTATTTATGGCAGGTGAGGGTGCCACACATCATCACCATCCATGGGGATTTCCCCACTCAGGATGGTCCAGGAGAGATGTGGGAGAAGGGCAAGGGAGGCAGGATACCTGCAGGCTAAGTGGGCTGCCTGGGTGCCTACACAGCATGATGGCTTCTGATAAACCCAGCAGCTGCAAAAGGGAACCGCTGCTTCTGCCACGATGAGGACGGCGGGGAGACGCGTCGCACCGTGAGTCATTCATTCATAGTTCACAAACAGGGCCTGCGTTCAGCCAAGCATCCTCCTCCCCCCGCCACTGGGACAGCTCTCTGGGACGGGGAAAAAGTGGCTTATCAGATGTAATCAAGTCAAGTTTTCCCCTCCCTGCGAAGTTCCCAAAAGACTGAAGTTCATGGAGTGGGAGGCAGGGCAACATCGGAGCTGCTCTTCTTCCAGCTTCCTGCAGGCAGTCTCTGCCTTCAGCTGTTTCAGCCCAGGGACCCCTTCCCACCACCCTACTGCACCCCATATCCCCTGTCCACCCACTGCTGGCGACATGCAGCCCTGCACACAACCTCTGTCCCCCGTCTCCATGCCACTCCAGCTGCCAAGGTCAGTTTGCAGGTCTCTAGAGAGGATATATGTCCCCTTTCACTCCCCCAATAAAGGGCTAGGCTGGTCGAGCAGAGTGTGTGTGGGTACTGGGGGGACGCTGTGGCCATGTTCTGTCCCCATCCCTGCCCTAGGAGCCCCATTGGCTCAGTCTCCACCATCTCTCAGCTCCCTCTGCCCCACGCCAGGCTGGGATGCCGTGGGCTCCGTGCAGCCCTGTGTGTAACCGTGCCGTGATCTGCTCTCCTATAAACAGAGGCAGAGTGCAAACACCCCACCTCCTCCTGCAAACGCAACATCTAGACGTGGCTGCAGCCTGCAAGGAGCAGGCACCTCCCGGACCCACGGTGCTCAGCCAGCCCCAAGCCAACATCACAAACTCTGGTTGATCCAACACAGGCTCGGGCACAGCAACACGTCCATGAGTTGCTGCAGCTCTGGGTTTCTCCCCATGGAGACCAGGCACATGGAAAATAAGATTCCCAAGGCACCTCCTGGCTCTGTCACAGCAGGGTCTGGGTTTGCTGAGAGTGATGTTAGAGCCAAACTCAGCTCTGTGGCCTCCTTTGATGCCTACAGCCAGAGCTCGGAGGGGACCTTGGGGGGTGACACAGCCAGCCTGTGAGGGTGGCAGTGGGCACACCTCAGGGCTGGGCACCCACAGGGGCTGGCAGAGGACAGAGAAGACATGATTGAGATGGCGTCCCAGGGCAAGGAGGGACAAGGCAGGCAGAGAGCCCTGCCAGTGCCTGCGCGTGGGAAAGCGCCTCTTTCCGCGCCTCTATTAATTGGGAGCAGCTTTTCCCTCCCCGGACCCCCCAGGAGAAGGGGGCCCCAGCCAGGAAGGCACTTTGCCTGGTGTTATTCCAACCTTTCTCCAGAAAACTCTCCCCGGAGATGGAAAGGGGCCCAAAATTCGGTCGGGAGCGGGCTGGGAGGGTGGTGTAGCCTAAGGAAGGGGCTCAAAGTTCCCACCTCGGGAACTCCGTCCATCCCCCGAGCATCTCCGGGCAAGGCGGAGGCACGCCGGGTGGAGAAGGGGGAGCAGCACCGCGTAGCCCCAGGCAGGCTGGGGGGAAGCGGGAGGCAAAGTCGCCGCCAGCCACTTTGCGAGGATAAACATACAACCCCCCCTCCCTGGTTAAATTTCTGGGTACGAGCAGCAAACAGCCGGGGAAGCAGCTTGACTGCGCGGCTCCGTCAACCTGCCCGCAGCCCCGCGCCGCTCACCGCGCCGTCGGGGCGGCGGCGAGCCGCTCCCCTCGGGGTCGGAGTGAAGGGGAGACGGGGAGGGGAACAACGGGTCGCGTTTCCTACCTTCCTGCGTGGCACCACGGCTATGTGTCCATGGTGCTCGGCGGAGAGGGGCCGCGGCCGGCAGCGGGAACGGGAGCGGGAGCGGGATCGGGAGCGGAGCCGGCGGCAGGGCGCCCGCGCCGGGCTGGCTGGGGCCGGCAGCGCGGGCGGTGCGAAGCCGCCGGGGCCGCCGCCGCCGCTCCATTGGAGCAGGGACCTGCCAATCTGCCGCCGCCACCGCCCCGGGACGCTTCCTGTCTGCGAGCCGCCCCCCGAACCCAGACCGGCCCAGGGACCGCTCGGGGTGCCTCATCTTTCCCCGGGGTGCGCGGTCTTTCCCCCGGTGTTTCCCTGTCCTCCCCCTCCCCATGGTGCCCGGTCCACCCATTCTCTTAATGTACCTATTACACCCCCGTGTTGCCCTGTGTTCCCCCCCGGGGTGCACAGTCCTCTCCCGGGTGCACGGTCACCCCCAGGTGCTCGCCGTCTAGCTCCGCCTGGGTCGCTGGGCTCGGGGTCCCCCTGGGTCGCACTGTTGCCCCTCGGAGCACGGGGGTCCCCCTGGGGCTTAGGGATACCCGCCCTCCGGGGTCAGCACTTGCACTCTCCAAAACGAGCTGCCTGTCCATTTCTCAGCATGGCAGAGTGGAGGCAGGCAGGTCATGCCCGTGACTCAGTTTCCCTCGCCCCTGGGAGGAGCATTGCTTTGCCGTTTATTTTTATCGTGGTTTATTTGATGGGGAGCACGTGAAATCTGGCCCCAGGGTTAGTGTCCCTCAGCTGAAGAAAAGCCTTGTTCTTCATCGCTTTTGGTGTTTGTTTACATGCCCCTTTTGCAGCACTCCTCTATCGCCCTACCTGCTTTCCCTTGGAAATGGGTTTACTTTGCAAGTTCATTACAGTGTAAATTTTCAGAAGGCAAAAAACCATGTTGAGACTCTGCAATGGCAAATGAGCTGGTGAAGACCCATTGCCAACTCTCCTCCCCTGATACCTGGGGCCAAGTGTGGTCCGGGGTCCCCCCAGGACACGCTACAAACCTCGAGTGATGGTGTCAGGGCTGGTGCACCCCGTGTTTCCCTCTCTGTCTGGGCACGGCGCCTGTTTGGAGATAAGGGCCACGTGCCTGGGTGTGTGCAGCACCCACGCAACTCCACTGCGGCAATCCTGCAATAACACACCGCTCTGCATCCCAGCTGGAATAAGTGGGATCCCAGGCCCCCTCTGCAATCCTACATTGACAAACTGATCCTTGCTTGTGCCCTGGCACCCCTCTGCAACCCCGCAATACCAACCAGCTACCTGCTGCTGTCCTCACCTATCTCTGCAACCCTACAGTAACACGCCCGTGAGTCATTTCACCTCCTGCATAACCCTGCACTAATAAACTGGTGTTTTCCTTCGTCCCAGCCCTTCCGTGCAACCCTACAATAACGGACTTTGGGAAAGGTGGAGGCCACATATGGGGTCAGCGTGCCCAGCCCAGAGCCCGTGCTGGCTCCTGGCCGTGCTATGGGTGTTGCGCTGAGCTGTGGTTGAGGCTTGGTGCCCACATTGCCCAAGGAATAGCCCAGTGCAGCACATCTGCTCGTGGCCTGGGCTGCCGCCTCACCAGCCACATGTGGCCGGATCCATCCCGCCTGTGCCACAAGAGCTGGAGCCATGCCAGGGCTGGGGATGTCCCTCCCTGAGTCAGCTCACGTGGCCTCTCAGGTGCTTTGCAGGAGCGGTCTGGTCCCACCAGCCTGCTCACATCTGCCCTTAGCTTGTGGCTCACGTGGATTTTGGGAGCCTGGGGATGTAGGAAGGGCTGGTCCAGAGCAGAGAGAGGTTTTTTCCCATCTAGTTTCTCACTTTCCCTTTCCCACTCCCTGCACCACTCTGCACTCTGCATGAGTTGAGGGACACCGAGCATCTTGCAAGATCAGCCCCTCTGGAAGGAACGGAGCTGGGCGGTCTGCAGCAAGCGTTTTGCTGTGGATTCTCCCCTGGGAGCTTTCCCCAGCGCTTCGTGGTGCTCGCTGCGCGCCGGGAGCTGGGCTGCTTGGCGCCAGCACTGGCGAGGAGCCACGTGCTGCTTTCTCTGCCGCTGCAGCGCTGGAGAGCTGAGCCGAGCTGTGGATCCGGGGAATCCCCCAGCTCCACAAGGATGGGACCACCCTTGAGCTTGGGAAGCCGACAGCAGAGCTTGATTTGGAGGGGTCTCTGTGCGGAGGGTTGGAACTGATAGACATCCCACGGGTTACTGAGAGAAGGGACGTGGTGGGGCTCCAGACCTTGCTAAGTGACCAGCTCTGAGCAGACCTGGGGAGCTGAAATGTTGGGTGGAGAAGTGGCAGATTTAGTAGGGCAGTGTGGGGTCTGCCAGGTGAGCAGGGTTGGGGCCACAGGCATCCTGGCATGCTCAAGGCAGGACTCCTCCACACCTCCCTGGCACAGGACGAGCAGGACTGGCACACTCTGCAGCTATGACATTGTGGGTCTTCCCCTGCTTCATCCTTGGGCTCGGATGAGGATCATAAACCTCCACGCACCTCCAGACTCCTCTGTTCTGCTGTGGCAGGAGAGTTTACAAAAGGATATGTCCCAGACTGGCTCACTATCTCATCCAGCAGCTGGTCTCCCTCTCAGCACCCCAAAAGGACTGAATGTGGAGACTATAGGGTACTCTCTTCCCTCTCCCTCTTTTCTGAGCAGAGACCAGGCCAGAGAGGGAGCTGCCGGCTCTTGTCCAGGCAGGTCAAGGCTTGGACACATGAGCAGATGGCTGAGGGTTATATTACTTTATCACAAACCCACACAGGACCTGCTGAACCAGGGCCATATGAGCTGTGCATTGCTCTCCCTCCCAGTCCACTGCTCTGCCTGACTTGCTGCTGGTATGTGCTCAAAGATGCCCTGTGCTCTTTGCTGGGCAGACAGAGCGACATCCATGAACTGGGCTCCCACCTGCTGGACTGGGTGAAGAGACTGGGAAGTTTGGAATTGTAAACTTGAGATTTGTAATGGGATCAAACTTGAAGGGAGATGTTTCACACTGATCTGCAGGTGCCGTGTCATGATCATATGCCAAGAGACAGCGACACTGATCCTCAGCCTTGCTGGATGTGTTAGCACTTGCTGGAATGCTGCCTGGATGGTGCAAGTGGAGCGGATGCATGAACAGAGGAGCCCTGGAGGGACTGCACATGAGCAGAGCTGGAGGCTGTGGTGTCCTGCAGAGCACAGATGTCTCTGTACAGAGGGCACTGCCACATGGTATATCCCGCATGGTACAGGGCTGGCTGGTGGGATGGAACCTCTCCTACCCTTGTGCCCATCCCAGCACTGCCTATCTAAGGATGGCCAATGACCCTACAGCCTGGGCATGGATGGGGCTGTGGTAATTTCAGGGTGCAGACATGCCCCAGTGCCTCAGTGACTGCCCCTACCATCCCAGAGGCATG
Source organism: Caprimulgus europaeus (assembly GCA_907165065.1). The sequence goes on from OU015527.1 coordinate 71,800,539, forward strand.
GGTGACTCTTCCAGAGGTGGAGGTGCATGTGCACTCTGCTGAGTGTGGGGCATTGCAGGACAATGGAGCTGTGCTACTGAGCACCGGCCTTTTTTCCCTGCGTGGGACCTGCCCTGCGAAGCCTCTGCTCAGTGGCTTTGCTCGCACTGGCTTGGCGCATGGCCAGGCTCTGGCTGACGTGCCGTGGGCATGGCCCTGTTTGAAGTGCAGGCTTGTTGTGTGTTTACCCTGGCCAGCCTGAGGTGTACAGGAAACCAGAGAGCTCTGCTCCCTGGCTGTCGCTTTATTTATTATGGTCACAGTTCGGGCTGCCCACGCTGTGAAAAGAAGGTAGCAAAACCCCAAGTGCTGCCAGATCTGCTCTGCTCTGATTCCTACTGCTGTCCTGCGGCTGCGAACAGCCTTGTCCTGGAGCTGGATGGTGGGATGCTCGGTGCCATGCGATGTTCATCTTGTCTGAGAGCAGGATTGCTTGTCCTAGACGTGTCTAGCCACACCAAGCCAGGAGAAATTGCTGATGGATGCCCATCCCAACTCCACACTGCAGGCATTACCTGCACTGCATGTCCCAGTGTGGTCGCTTCTTCCCTGGCTCTTCACCTCTGATCTGCAAAACAGCAATGAGCATTGCCCTATGTCTCTGTAGCTGCATCCCTGCTCCAAGGGTTTCTCTTCATCCCTCTCTGTCACCCTGGAAAAGGAGGTGCAGGGGACACAGCCCAGCTGCCACCCCAATGTGCAGAGCCTGGGGCTCACCCACTCTTTGGGCTTGCAGGACCCCAGTGGTTCATTGCCTGTGGCCAGCAGCTGCATGCAGTGGGCTCCTGCCCTGCTGCCATGGCAGGCCTTCTTCCTGGCCAGGACATCAGCAACATGGTGACCATGGTTGCTTTAGGGATGGAGTTTAATGATTGGAGGCTGCAGAAGACAGGGAATCCTTCCGTATGGGGCTGGCAACAGGCATCCAGATGGAGACTTGAGCCACCTCATCTGCTCCCCACTGCTGTGCACTGCAAGCAGCTGGGTGGCTGCATGCAAAGCACTGCACTCTGCCAGACACAGTGTAGTGGTTTCAACTCAGCCAGCAGCCAAACACCATACAGCCACTTGCTCACTCTACCCTGCCTGGGAAGTGGAGGAAGGAATCAGAAGTGTAAAAGAGGTAAAACTCATGGGTTGAGATAAAAATGATTTATCAATTGAAAATAAATAAAAATTAAAATAATAATACCAATAATAATGATAATAACAGTAATGACAGAATATACAAAAGAGTGATGCACAATGCAATTGCTCACCACCCGCTGACTGATGCCCAGCCCTGTTGCCTCGCTAGCAATCCTAGAGCAGAGAAAATCCCAAACCCGAAACTGGAATCCCGGAAGAGAGAGAATACCCAAGAGAGCCCCTTTCCAACCAACCCTCATTTATATATTGAACATGACATGATATGATATGATATGGAATATCCCATTGGCATATCCAAATGCCACTTTGGGTCTGCTAATTTTACTATGCCTTGTCCCCCCCAATTTCTTCTCTACCTGCAGACTAGCAAAACATGGGAAGTTGGAAAGTCTTTGATTTTCTTAGCAACAACTAAAACCATCAGTAGATCATCAACATTCTTCTCACACTGAATACAAAACACAGTGCTATTCTAGCTACTTAGAAGAAAATTAGTCCTATCTCAGCTGAAACCAGGACACACAGGCAAACTGAGAGCTGAAGAAGTGAAGCAGAGAGAGGAGACATTATACACATGGCTATTTATAGGGGCTGCCCTTCTGCCAGGAGCTGACTGGCAGCAGCAAGGGCTGGGCTGGTGTTTAGGGAGCTCCATCCAAAACCACCAGCCAGCAACCTGGGGACATGAGATGAAACCTCCCAGTGCTTGGAGGGCTCCTGGTCCCCGCAGAGTCACACGGCTGGCTGGGCTGCCTTGCTATTAAAGGGAGAAAATGCTAGTGAGCTGATAAACAGGGGCAGTCTAGCCAGCTCCTGAAACCCAGGGTGATTTTGGCAGTCCTCCTCTCTAGGCAGGCAGTGGGTGCTGGAGCCCACCACGTGGAGCTAAGCACTTGGTCTGAAGTCATCAGTGGAGTGGTTTGAGTCACAGAGAGTTAAATCTGTGGAGGGCATGGATTCCTGCCTGTAAGGAGGATTTTTAGAGCTCTTTAGAGCTTGAAACATTCATTTTGTTGTCTTTAGGCATTTCAAGAGTCTGTGTTTTCTACCAAAAGAAAATTCAGGCAGAGATTCACTGAACAACTGTGGCAATATTTGAGTCTGACTTTCTGAAAATGTGAAATTTATAGTGTGAGATAGTGAGCAAAAAAAAAAAAAAAAATCCAGAGAAGTGGAACATGACAAGTTATTTCCAAAGGAAAAAATGGAATGTTTCCTTCCAGAAAGGCTGGCCATAACATCTGGACACTGCTGGACTCCACTTCTCCCCTCCTGCTGTTCTGGAGGGTGGATTTGTCTCCTGGCTCTGGGCAGCATCTTCCCAGTGTTGGCTGTCAGAAGCTGGATGCTGCCCACAGAACCATCTCCTAAGTGTTGCACAAGGAGACCTCGCCCAAGGATGAGCCACCAGTGACTACAGGTTGGCTTTTGGTTGTTGAGTCCCAGGGATACGTCACCCATGTATCTGCTCCTCAGTCCCTCAGCAAAATAACTCTCCATCTCCCCAGCAAAATCTTAGCAGAGCCAAAGTGCTGCTGTTGTTTTGAGACAATAGCCTTCTTCTGCTGGAGGTGCTTCTGCTGTGTCTTCCAGACCAGCTCCACTAATGCCTCAGGTCTGCTCTGGCTGTTGGCAGGGTGTCTCCAGAGAGACCTCTTTGATTCCTCTAGGTTGGTGTAAATTCAGCAGGGAGCCATCCTTGGGACCTGCTGCTGGCTGTGGGTCATGGCAGAGTGTCCCTTCTTATGTATGTGCTCCTGGAGGCTGCTCCTGGTTGTGGATCTCAGGAGATGGGTGTCTTTTACACTGATGTGAAAAACCTCATTGCTCCTGCCCCGCTGAGCCTGGACTGGTGCCTTTGGGCTCTGGGTGATGCTGAAGTGTGGAGCAGAGATAGGAAACAGGGATGAGGTAGGGAGACTTGGAGTCTGGTGCTCAAAACCTTCCACCCTGACGGATCCCCTGCTCCATCAGGCAGTGGTGTTACCGGAGGAGCGGGGTTTACCCCCAGGCTGGACCAGGAGGTGCTTAGCAAGGGCTGTGAGGCTGCCGGGAGGGAAGCAGGAGCAATCCCCAGCGAGGCCCGGGAAGCAGCCGTCCTTCCCAGCTCTGCTGCTCGGGCTGCGCCTGCCACCTCCCGGCTGCCGACCGAAGCTGAGCTTCGCTTCCCGAGCAGCATTAGCCTCGCACCCCTCAGTCCTTCTTCCCTGCTCCACAGGACCAGCAGCTTCCAGTAACTCTCACCCATCAAACTAGAACTTCCCTGTGCAATGTGTGACCACCTGTCACTACTGAGAAAGTCACAACAGGGGTGAGGACAGCATCAGGCTTCAAATACCCAAAAGCTGCTCCTTCCCCCTTGGTGTCAAAGAGCTCTGTGGTACCTAATCCAGGGATGTCATGGTGGCTTGCTCTACAGCAGGTGACAGGGACACCTCTCCTCCATGTCTGTGCCGGTTTTGCTAGGACAGAGACAATGTTCACAGAATCACAGAATTGGCTTTATTGTAAAAGACCTATAAGATGATCAAGTCCAATGTTAACCTAACACTCATAAGTCCCCTAAACTGTGACTAAACCCTGTCCCTCAGCACTATGTCTACATGACTCTGAAATACCTCCAGGGATGGGGACTCCACCACTGCCCTGGGCAACCCCTGCCAATGCCTCAGAACCCTTTCAGGAAAGAAATTCTTCCTGATACCAAATCTAAACTTCTCTTGGTGCAACTTGAGGCCATTTCCTCTTGTCCTGTCACCTGTCCCTTGGTTGAACAGACCCACCCCCACCTCTCTACACCCTCCTTTCAGGCAGTTGTAGAGAGTGATGAGGTCTCCCCTCAGCCTCCTTTTCTCCAGGCTCAACAACCCCAGTTCCCTCAGCCATAAACTCATCACACTTGTGCTCCAGACCCTTCCCTAGCTCCGTTGCCCTTCTCTGGACATGCTCCAGCACCTCCATGTCCTTCTTGGAGTGAGGGGCCCAAAACTGAACACAGGACTCAAGGTGCGGCCTCACCAGTGCCCAGTACAGGGGTGAGAGAACTTCTCCGGTCCTACCAACCGCACTATTCCTGACACAGGCCAGGGTGCCTTTTGCCTTCTTGGCCACCTGGGCAAATGTCACCTCTGGTGAGCAGAAAAGAGGGATTTATGCATTGTGCCATAAATCCAGTATCTCCAGTAAGTTGTTGGGATTCACTGTCTGGATGGGTTATAGCTCTTTGCTGGAGGCTGGTCTGGGTCTCTTCCTTGGGGGTCAGGATGAGAGGGTGGTGTGGGAGAGGGGGAAATAACCCCCCCTGGGGCATGTCTCTGTCCCTCATCGAGGGGGTGTGTGAGCTGCCCCAGCACAGAGCACCCGCTGTACCTCCCAGGCAGTGTCACTGAGGCGGGAGTCCCCACGAGACATGTCACCATCAGGGTGGCAGGTGTCAGTAAATCCATAGTCCTCCAGAACAGCCTGGATCTATGGGTGCATTTGGTCGATGAGGAGATGGCTTCTGCTGAATAGGATGGAGATATATATCAAACCAGGACCTCCACCAGTCTACACAGGAGGTCTATGTGCAATGGTCTCCCTATGTAGACCCCACGCAGACACCTGGTGTGGGGAACTGGCCGTGTCCCAAGCCAGGGATCAGCATGAAGAACAGTGTTGGAGGTCTGCAGGCCGGCAGGACCCTCGTAGCCCGCCCAGCCTGCAGTGCAGCCGTGGGAGGGCAGCACAGACCGCTGCCCAGGCAGGAGCAGAGCAGAGCCTGAACATCGCAGAGCCTGAACATCGCAGAGCCTGCAAACTGCTCTGCATAGAGCAAGGGCAGGCAGGACCCCTCCGTGCTGTGTGAGGTAGCTTGGGCTCTCTGGGTGAGAGACACGGACTATGGCAGCTCTAAACTTGGTGGCAGAGAGGGACATGTCTGCAGATGCAAAGTAAACCTCCAGGCACTCCACAGAGCCAGGGTCCCGGGGCAGTGTCCCCACGGGATCTGATGTTCTGTGCTCAGATTATTGCTGCATCCTTGTGGGCAGGGATGCCCATCCCCAGCCAGGGATGGTGGGCAGGAGGAGGCACCATCTGTGGAGAGGAGAGGCTGGATCCACCAGCTCCCACCCCGGTGTGCTACCCTGGTGCAGGAGCAGTGGGTGCAGGAGGGGGCTCAGCTAGCTCACACTTCCCCTGTGTGTCCATCCTTTCCTGCTCCTGCTCTTCCACCCTCTGCAACGTTCAGGTGCAGCATCCCATTCAGGATGAAAAGGATGGGCTGGGGAGTACCAGAGGAGGTCAAAGTCCACAGTCAGAGCTGCCTCATTATCTTGCCTTAATTCCCCAGTGGGCTGCAATCCCAGGCAGGCTTCCTGGCTTTGGGGTTGCCCTGCAGTTGTCCTGCTTGCTGAGGACCTGCTGCCCAGGTCCTTTCAGTGACCCTTGCCCAGATTTCCCCCTGAAGCAGGTCACAGCTTGCCCAGATCCAGTGGAGGTGCTGCGTTGCCTTCTGATGGCTCAGAAAACCTTTTAGCTCCTTTCCCTGTGGTGGGTGAGATGCAGTGACCAGCCTGGATGTGCATGGCTCCTGTATGTTGTCTGCCTTAAACTTTGGGAATCCTGCTCATTCACTGGGAAAACCAGGCTGAAAATAGTCATGAGAAAAGTTGAAAGAATTTAAACTTTTGGGGAGCTGCATGGGGAGCCCTCACCAAGAATTTGCCCTGTGTGCCAACAGACCACCTCCCCACATTAAACTGGGGACAGGAACTGGAAATGCATCTGTGCCAGCAGCATGTCCATGCTGGCAGCACCTTGCAAAGGCCTGTGAAGGCCAGAGGGAAGGATGCCTGGGGCAACAGGAGCCTCTCTTGTGTGACTGGAGTCAGACATTGCTCTTACAAGGGACAGGGACAGAGGCTGGGGAAGGTGGCAGAGCAGGAGGTGTGTGGGCTGTGAGCTGTCAGAGGGACCAGCAGGCTTTTGGACCAGCTGGCAGTCGGGGGGGTGAGCACGGAGGGGATGGTTTGTGTGGGATCCTGGTGTTAATCTGGCAGGCACCCCTCATTGCAGACACCATTTGTCAGAGACAGGAGAGCACAGGGGGAGTTTCCAATATTTCCCAGCTCCAGGCAGCGTCCAGAGAACTTCCCTTCCAGGAGAAGATCCCTGGTGGATTCTGGGACTGGGCTAACTCTGCATTTTTGGGAGGAGAGCCACAACTGCAGGACCAGGTTACATCCCAGGGCTATTCCCCTGCTCAGCTCAGCCCAACAAGTTCCCAAAGACTTGTGATGGGATGTACTTAGCTCTCTGCATCTGCATTTGTTGAAGGACACCAAAAAATGCAGAACATCAAATTTGGGCATCTTTAGACTTTCTTCTTGACTAAATTACCTGCAAACATTTGGGAAAGACCCATCCTCCCCACTGTAACAGCATTCAGTGACACCAGCAGGTTGTCTTGTCCTAGAGGTACCCCTATGCCGAGAACAGAGAAGGTTGTTCCATTTTTGGAGGAGCTAGCATACAGGGAGAGCATCTACCCATCAGCTGCAGCTAACCTTGATACCTGCTCAGGTTATAAAGTTATGCAGAATTGCAATGACTCCTCTCTGGATTTGACCTTCCTTCCTTTATGGTTGCTGGAAACATTCCCTCTCTTCAGAAAAAGTGCTCTTGGGAATTTGAAGTACTCGAATATGGGTCTGCCTGAATCTAAACACGGTGGCAAAGCGAACATCACCCCATTGCAGCACGGCGTGCAGATGGCGAATCACCAGCTTCCCCGCTGGGATGTGCCGCAGTAATCACGCAGCCGCTCCCACCCCGGCTGTTGGACCGAACACAAGCACCTCCTCCTTGTCAGAGGCACGAGGCTCAGGGATGGGGCACGAGGCATCTCTGAGACCTGCCAGATTCAGAGTGTTGGGTCTCCATCAAAGCCAGGTCTGGTGCTGCAGACCACCCTTGGAAGGGTGCGCTGAGAGCACAGCTATTGGCCTGTGTTACTGCTGGGATCTGGAAGGGATTGCTGGTGTGTCCCATATCCCAAACCCCTTCCCATCCTGTGCTCCTTGACTTTTCTCAACCCCCTGCTCCACTGAAGCATAAAGTAGTGCTCCATCCTGCAAACTTCTTCCTTGAAGGAACCCAAGGAAGTGAAGAAAGACTTTTGCTATTGTCGCCGTTCTTAAGCTACAGCCTTGTAACAGAATCACAGAATTGCCAAGATTGGAAAAGACCTTCAAGATCATTGAGTCCAATCATTAATGTCACACTGACAAGTCTCTAACTAAACCCTGTCCCTCAACACTATGTCTGCATGACTCTGAAATACGTCCAGGGATGGGGGCTCCCCCACTGCCCTGGGCAACCCAACACTCCAGGCCAATGTGTGTGTAGGTTTCCCTGCACGAGTGAGTAGACAGTCATCCCAATAATCCTATTGAAGCTGGAGGCATCACACTCCCACTCAGGCATCTCGCTGCCTGACGTAGCCTGATAACACAGTTCATCCTTAGAGCTTGCCAGGTACCATGCAAAGGACATCGACCTGAGGCAAGCAGCTCCTGCCCAGCCAGGATTCTCATAACTTGAGCCTTTCTCAGTCTGGGGAGGCCATGGCCTCCCCTGATTTCTCTTTCCAGTCAATTTGCAGATCGTGACGACACCCAGGATGGTTTATTCTCAGTCATCTGATGCTGTCTCGCCTGAATGTGCTCCCATGCCGAGGGAGTGCTCAGCAAAACACACTTCTGGAGGAGAGTCCCCTGAGACTGTGAGAGTCCATGGGATTTATCTCTGCAACTTATAAAAGTTTTACTACAAATCTTCTGGCCCAAGTGAGCCAAGAGCTTGCTCCATAAATTACTACCAAGCCAGGGATTAGGAGCACTAAAACAGACATACTTCGCAGCTAAAAATAAGGCACGGCACAAGCTTGAAGATTTGTTCTGCCTGGAAGTTTTATTGCACCCAAACTGTATGAGATAATGTGCAACAAAGACACGCTTAGCGGATCCATCTGCTTTTGGACACGTTCGCCTGCGCAATCGCTCTGGAACGAGGCAATGAAACCGCGAAAGAAAGTCGAGTCAGACAGTGTTACCCAGCACAGTAAAACTTTCTCCAGACAAAGGCAATGGTGACCCATCCCCTCTCAGCACTGCTCCTACCACTGCCCTGGGTGTGCTGCATCCCTGGTGCTCCAAGAACCTCGAGCTTGGGCAGCATTTGGGGCTGCTTACAGAAGAATGAGCCCCACCAGCGCTGGTGCTGGGTGTTGCTCATGCTGGGCTCCTGCCATCCCAGCGGGACTTTGTGCATAGCCCCAGCCCAGGTTCAGTGTCTGAGCCCAGCCACGAGGATGTGGATAGGAGGTCCCTTCCCTGGCTGGGGATGGATGCAGAAGCTGCTGAGGTCCAGACAGGCATAATTAAGTCTGGACTGGAATTGCGCCCCTCCGTCCATACTCATGTCTCCATCATGCTTAGGCTGCACTTCCTTAGCCCACGGACATGAACTTTGAGAAAGTGTCTTCCTTCTGGCTTTGTTTCCAGGGGTGCCCACCTCCCTGCTTGCTGTGTGACTGAACATAGCCCTGTTGGCCTCCAACCTGGAAATAGGCTAAAAATTGTAATGCAAAAATTGAAATGCATACAAAATTGTTCACAGAATTGCGGAGGGGTTGAGGACCTCTGGAGGTCATCTTGTCCAACCTCCCTGCTCAAGCAGGGCCACCACTATGTCCAGGCAGCTTTTGAGTATCTCCAAGAATGAAGACTCTACAAGTTCTCTAGGTAACCTGCTCCATTGCTTGGTCACTCTGACAGTAGAAGTGTTTCTTAATGTTCAGGAGTAACCACCTGTTTTCCAGTTTGTGCCCATTGCCTCTGTTCCTGTCACTGGGCACTGCTGAAAAGAGCTTAGCTCCATCCTCTTTGCACCCTCCCTTCAGATATTTATATATGTTGATGAGATCTCTCCTGAGCCTTCTCTTCTCCAGGCTGAACAGTCCCAGCACTCTCAGCTTTTCCTCATGCTCTGATCCCTTCACCATCTTGGTGGCCCTTCCTTGGACTCTTTCCAGTATGTCCACATCTCTCTGGTACTGGGGAGCCTGGAACTGGACACAGCACTCCAGGTGTGGCCTCAGCAGTGCTAAGTAGAGGAGAAGGATCAGGTCCCTCGACCTGCTGGCGATACTTTCTGTAGTGCAGCCCAGGATACCTTCTTCATAACAAGGACACATTGCTGGATCAGTGTCAACTTGGTGTCCATCAGGATCTCCAGGTCCTTGTCTGCCAAGCTGCTTTTCAGTTGAGTGGCCCCCAGCTTATACTGGTGCATGGGTTGTTCCTCCCCAGGGGCAGGGCTTTGCACTTCTCCTTGTTCAACTTCATAAAGTTCCTGTTGGCCCATTTCTCCGGTCTGTTGAGGTCCCTTGGAATGGCAGCACAACTCTTTGGTGCATCAAGGACTACTGCAGCAGGAGCAGAAGAGGATACATTCCACCTGCATGCTCCCAAAGTGGGCCAGTGACAGCCAGTGAGGATGGATGGAGATATGTGGCACATGCCCCATGCATCGCATTTGAGGCTGTGAGCATCGGCAGCGCACGCATGGTGTGGGTTGGCACGAGCCGTGCATCCCTCAGACACAGCTGTGCTGGCTGGCTGTATATTAAAGAGCTGTATTTCTGTCAGAGAGCCTCTGGTGACATTGAGAGGTCTGGGAGCAAAGCTCCTGTCATTCATCAGCCTCTTTGGAGTCCCCATGGCAGGGGTAGGCTTCACAGCATGTGCCTTGGGCCAGAGTACCACGTTACTCACAAGGAGATGAGAGGAATGGAGCGACTTAGGAGCTGCCTGTCTGCTTGTCCCTGGCTCCTTTGGCACCTGTGGCTCATCCTGTGTCCCTTTGATGTCAAGGGGAGCTGAAGCTGAGCTGCACTAGCAGCAACCTCAGAGGTGGCAGCAGGACCCAGGCACGTGGCTGAGATCCCAGTCCTGCAGTGAGCGTCAGCCTTGGTTAATATTTGAGGCCGTGATCCCAGCAGCATTTGAGGAGCCCTGAACATGCCTTGGCAGGAGTCACCTGTCTCAAGAGGAGTTCCTCTGGGATGTGAAGCAGTGTGTGGGGAAGGCAGGCACTGAAGCAGCCAGCAGCAGTGTAGCCAGAGGATGTGCAGCTTGACAGAGCTGGGGATCTCAGTGGCTCTGTGACCCTGTCCCCTCGCTGGTGAGGGGGACCTCTGTCCCTTACCCTGTCCTGTCACCCTACTGAATGTGACAAGTGGAGCTGGAGCTGGAGAAATGCAGCACTGTTGGACTTCAGCCAGGGCTGTGCTGTCCCCAGGTGTGAAGAGCCCAAGTGCTGAGCTGTGGCCACCCCCTTGGTCACATTGCTAGGGCATGGGTGTGCACCTGCTTCACAGCCTCATGTGCATCCTCATCCCACAACTGAGTGCTTCGTGCCATGGGGCAGAGGAGGAGGATGAGGCACCATGCTCTAGGAAGTGCCTCTGGATGTGTGTGGAGATGGAGAAAGGCAGGAAAAGGTTTGTGGGGATAGATTTGTCAGCAAATGAAACTGCAGTTGCAGCCTGACTGAAGAAAACCACCACATGTCCTGTCAGCTCCTGGAGGTTGTGAGCATCCTCCTGCATGAAAACCCAGTGAGCAGCAGAAGGAAAACAGGTCTCTCATACTGACCCACGGACTGCCCCTGTGGTGACCAGCCCCACAGCAGCACCTAACCACCTGTAGAACCCCATGCTGGCCACAGCGTTTGCTGCTGCTCCAGGAATCTGCAGCCTCAGGTGTGCCCAGGTGATCTTCAGGGCCACCACGGAAGGGCCAGCCCTGGGAACGTACCCCACACAGAGACCAAGCTGTGGTGCACGGCGAAGCCGTCTGTTTCCACCCTACAGCTGCTGTCTTTCCCATTGCAATTTACTCTGCCTCCTATAATTTATTCATCCCAGGATGCAGCTTGTACATCTGCAGTATCATTACTGGAGACGCCATTAGCTTGAAAATTTTATAAACCTCGGTGCAGGTGATAAGTTGAAAAGTTAAAGAGGGTTATTGTGGCAGGAAAAAAAAAAGGGGGGGGTGGGGGGTATTTGCTCAGTGTTCATCTCACACCAGAGAGCCAGGCTCTGGGGGGCTGTGGAGAGAGATCAGCAGACTGGTGTAAGTGAGTGAACTGCTGCCAGCTCCCAGCTGGCTCACCCAGCTGCAAATCCCTCCCTGATGGACCCACGTGCTGGCCAAGGGACCTACAGGCATTTCCATGTCTCTTGCCTCCTCAGCTGCAACATTTCTTCAGGCCAGTGACAAGAGGGGCTGCACATCCAGATGTTTGCATCTGGATGTGTTGCCTATGTTTCTACCAGCATCCATGATGGACTTGCCAGTGATTAGTGAGAGTTAAGGCAATCATGTGCCTGCTGTCTGTTGGTCTGGATGCTGCAGGACTCTCCAAGGAGCTGGGGAAGTCCCCACCATATAGATGCCCACCACACCCAGCATGCGTGGGCTCCAGGCCTGAAACCCCTTCCTGCAGTCCCCTCTTGCCTCTCTGCTTCCTGACTAGAGCACCCAGATGCTTGTGCCCTCATTAAGGATCACAGCAATTAACTCATGCTGGGGATTTTTCCCTAGGCAGTTTCTGTGGCTTGGATGCAAGCATGCATGGAAGACTGTGCTTGCAAGATGTGGCAGGGAAGCAGGCACGGGAGCCTGCACTGGAGGCTTGCTTCACCCCTTGCCATGAATTAAGAGCACGCTGATCATTCCTGACAGCTGGAGGTCTCTCTGACAGTTGAGCCAGGGGGATAAATTCCTTTCCCCAAGGCTAAGGGAGATGTGTGTATAAGGATGATTTAGGGGACGCTTGCAGGGAGTGATGAGCTGGAAGCTCCAGGGAGCAGAGTCAGTGCCAAGCAGCTTGGGGCATGGAGGGGTGGTGGGAGGGACTGGCTGGGACCAGGGAGGAGAACAGAGGAGACAGGGCCCCCAAGGAGTCCTGCATCCTGCAGACAGCTTTCTCTCTCCATGTTATAGGTGAGAGCATGGATTTGGGCCGAGCATCCCAAATTCCGCTTCCATCTCTGGTGTACCTGCAGCCCTGCTCAGCCTCCTGCAGCCTGAGAGCATGGACACCCTTGCCATGTCCCCAGGGTACGGTTATGGCACAGGCAGGTGTGAGCACTGTGGACAGGCTGCTTGTGCATCTTGCTGGCACAATTCTATCCATCTTGTACATCTTTTTTGTGCTGGCTAATGATGTCTCTCTGTCCATCAGGCTGTGACGTGATAATCTGACTTCCAGCTGCCTTTTCTGTGCACCTGGTCAGTTCCTTATACACGTTATCACTCTGCCTCCTGTGGGTCACCGTCCTGCAAGGTGGCTTTGTCACACAGTGGTTAAGTGTGTTATCCAGTCCCAGAGCCCTCACATGAACTTTACATGTCACAGCCGAAGTTCAAACTTCAGCAGGCATTTCCCAGTCTGCACATCCCTCTCCACTCTACAGGTATCTTGTATCTCCTTCCAGAGCCACATTTTCCCAGGATGCTCCAGGACCAGCCTGAAAGGATATAGGATCTAAATAGTCAGCCCAAGGGAAATCACAAACCCTGGAGCAACAGGAGGGGAAAGAAGCATGGGGAGGTCTGCAAGACACCTCAGCCCAGGTGGGACTGACCAGTTCCCAGCATGTCCTGCTCTCCTGACATTGCCAAATTGTCTTTTCCTTCCCCAAAGGACATCTACACAACAACTTTCCTGCTCCCCATCCCTCTTCACTGTGATTTTCCATCTCTGGTTTATTGTGGGTGATTAGCTCGAGATGGGATTGAGAAGTCTGAAAAGGTCCTAAGTAGGAGGACAGGCTCATTCTGCTACCTGCCTCTGATAGCTGTTGTCTGCTGGGGTGACTTTGCCCCAGGACAGAGTCCCCATTTGCTTTTTGGGGTGACATGCCATGGGCTGTGAGCATCATCTTTCCCACATTTGCAGACCCAACACTGTTGATGTCAAAACAAGTCAGCATGCCTGTTCTATCTCACTCTGTTGCACAGTTCTTCTCCTTCAGAGACCTACTCCTGGTCTTCTACACAAAGCCCTATCTCCCTGGGAGCAGAGAGGGGACTCCTAGCAAGGCCTGGTTATCTTCTGCAGACCACAGTGTCCTTGAGGACTTTATGACCCTCAGCAATGATGATCCTGGACTTGACTCCATGCATCTAACTGGGACGTAAAAGACAGCGCCGCTCTGCTGTTGCTGCTACTCACTGCCAGATTTTTGGGACATGTACCACAGTGTGATGTGTCTGGGGACTGCTGGCTGCCCATCCAGATGTCATGCAAAGAGGAACACTTTGCAGACAGGTTATCATCTGATAGGATGGGATGGAGTCAGCTGGCTGAACAGAGGTGGCTGGAGGAGCTACCTGCTTGCTCTACACTGAGACCTTATTCATGATGATTCCCCCTGGAAGTGTGAAGACCAAGTGTGGCTGCACTTGATGGCCAACTCTGGCAGCCAGAACTAGCTCCTTGCTCTTCCGCTGTGTTGGCTTTCTTCCCCCTACACTGCACAACTTCCAGCCACTGATACGCCAGGAAAAAGTCTTCTTTAATTGTTCCTGACTTCAGACTGCTGCCAGGTAAACAGCGTGGAAATTAGTGGAGACAAGTAAATAATTTGTAAACAATCATTTATTTATTACTTTCCCCTCCTCTCCCTGTACAAGCAGATTGCAAGATGCCTCAGAAGCACTCGCAATTTGGAGTGAGTTCTCTTGTGAGGCATTTCCCACTCCCCATGAATAACTTATGAACAGATCAGAGTGAATATTAAAGGCCTGAAAATCCAGAGGCTTGGGCTGCTGAGCTTAGTAAGTACCGTTCCAGCTCCTCAAATAGACGAGCTATCTAACGAAACAGCACTAAGTGGATTTACTGTGCTGTAATTAAAGGGTGTACACATTTGTTAGTCAATGGGTTGCCCATCAGGTGTGGTAGGTGGTGTGCAGTAAGAGGACAGAATGCCTGAGGGATGCAGCAGCTCTGTGAATGTGATTTGGACACCAAGTGTTAGCATTTGCTTTTGGGGGTGGTTTGTGCTGTACCGTTCTCCTACCAAGCTGTTCATGGGAGGCAAACGTGACCCAGCCAGCTGGACTGGGTTGATGCTGGAAGTTCACAGAGGAGTTTTCTGGATAGCCTCACACGTCTATAAATTACCCAAGAGTTGGTAGAAAGCACGCATGGAGGGTTTAAGCCCCAAATCCACTAAGAGCATGAAGATGCACTGACTTCAAAGAGTCCAAAGCCAGGCTTGCACTTGGCTTCAGCCAGGTTCTCTGTGCCAGGCATTTATCCATCTTCAAGCTCAGACACCTGCTTTGTGTTATTTTATTTTATTTTTTTCTTAAAGATTATTAGAATTCACTCGAAGGAAGGCTCCCAGCCCCCTGCTTCACTCCTGAAGCAAGGATTCGGGTCAATACTACATGAAACAGGGGAGATGGGCTATGGGCTGCAATCCCTGTTGCTCTTGCAAAGCTCCCTGCCAGCCCTGCACACGATGCTCCCCCATGGCTGGGGATGTGGCTGGCACCCTGTCCTGAGGCACTTGGCACAGTTTCTTTCATGCCATCTGGCTGAGATGGCAGTAGGAATTGAGAGTAGATAATCTCTCCAGATCCTGCCTGTTTCCTTCATCATAGTGGCTAGAGTGTCCTTGGTAGGACTTAAACCAGGCAGAGACGAATTCAATGTGAGTCAGTCAGTTATGGATCAGGGCAGCCAAACACTTGTGGTACCTGGGGGATGCCAGCAGTCACCCAGAATGCCATGAGTCTCCTCTGGACATCCTACAGCACATCAGCTGGCATGGTGCAGGTCTTTCTGGGCATCACCATGGTAGGCTATGTGCAGGCAGCCATGCCAAGAATACCCTCAAGGCAATGCAGCGGGCTCTGGAGCAGACGGATGGGACCGTTCCCACCACAGGGATGGACGCGAAGCAGCACACAGCTTGAGGCCAGCCCCAGCTCCCCCTCACCGGATCCCCCATGCATCTGTAGTCCCTTCCCCTCTCCGTCAGCTCCGTGCACCTGCGCTCTGAGGCAGAGTGGGATTTATCCTGCCCCAGGCGCTCGGTGCAAGGGGTCAGCCCTCATAAACCTCGCCGGCACCGGAGCCCGGGCCAGCTGCCTCGCTCGCGCCCATGGGGACATCCTCCCCACCCCGATGCATTTCGTTGTTGGTGCCTGGGGCTGTTCTCTGGAGCAGCACCCATCGTGGTAGGTCCAGGGCATGGTGTGGTGGCAGCGTGGTGAGGATGGGGCCAAATGCTCCCAAGTCCCCTCCCCACACCGAGCACTCCAGGTAACCCCGGTCCGTGGGAAGCAGCGTGAAGTCATTCTGGTCCTCCAGCAAACCCCTCCAGCTGTCTGGAGCCAGTGCAGATTGTGGGACGTGTCTGGTGACTGACGGGGCCTCAAATCCATGTTTATGTGAGATGATATCTAGATTTTTAATTTTTTTATGAACGAGGGGTTGAGGGGAGGAGGAGATTCCCAGGGCGGCTCAGAGAGGAGGTCGTGGTGCGTACATGTGCGTGTGCGTGTGTGAGACACGTTTTGTCCCATTGACCCCCAGCTGCAGGAGTCCTGTGCAGATAAAAACAGCATCTCATCACCTCTGTCTGAGTGGTGGGGAGCAGCAGGGGAGGAGGTTGGACAATGGCTGCTAGCTGCCTGCCTGGAGCAGCGATGCCATGGCAGGGCTCAGGGCTGCCTGGACCAAATCCTCTACTCAACCCATCCTGCACATCACCAAAGTCTCCTCCAGTCCCTGCTCATGGGGTTGCTCCAGGCCTAACCCCTTGCTCAGCAGATTAATCCCTGGAAAGCTCTGTTGAGCTGGTTTCCTCCTTCCCCAAAGGAGATCCCACTTGATGGAGTGCCTGAGCATGATTTCTCCAGCATCCAGAGCCTGATGAAGTGCCATGGCCGCTTTCAAACCCCACTGATCCTCCTGGAGAAGCTGCTCTCCTCCCCTGCAGCTTCATGGGCAGTGTTTGGTGGGGTCATCCATGATGGTGGTGTCCACAAGGGTACCCTGTCTGCCAATTGCTCTGCCCTGGTTTAATCCCTGCAAACCTTAGCTCCTAGCCCTGCATAGTTCCTAGCCCTGCATAGCTCCTAGCCCTAGCCCTAGCTCATAGCCCTGCCATTTTCAGCTGGACAGAAAATTGCCTGGTCCAGTGTCAGGCAAGAAAAAGGCAAAAAGTGAGCCAAGGTGGAGCCTGGACACCTATTCTGAGTGCCCCGTGCTGGGTAGGGTTCTGCTGGGGAAGTACTCAGAGCAAGTGCTTGGCCAGGAAATCTTGGAAGAAGAAGGTACCTGCCTGCCATGCGTCCAGGGCTGGTGGCTGAGCCTGTCCCCAGGGTCACATCAGCACCAGGTGACTTCTGAAGGTGTAGAGATGCCCACGGGGAGCTAGGAGCCACGTGCCATCAATATCCCATGGCCCAAGGCTGTGAGGTGGCCACCAAGGTCATACATCATCATCATTGACCATGGGATGGGGACTTCCAGGTGGTACCTGCCTCTTTTGCTGAGAAGATCCCGTCCCTGCTTCCCATGGACAGTGGGGATGGAGCAACCTCTCCCCGAACCAGCCGGAGTGCCTGCGCGCAATGAGTCTCACCCGGAAAGGAGGAGGGGGGCCGAGGCCTCTTTGTAACCCAATCTCGTCTGCATGGGCCCCTTTGTTGTTATTACATTTATTTATTGATCCCCCTTGGGAAAATCTTAGCGGTCCTAGACTTGCTGGGGCTTTATTAATGGGGGTGGGGGGTGAGGGAAGGGGAGGGGGGCCGAACAGAGTGCTCGGACCATCTGTTCCCACCAAAGGGACGGAGCAACAATAGCCATGTTTATAAAACTCCTCTGCAACTCATTGTGTTTGCGAAAGGAGAGCTTCCACATCAAAGGCTGTTTCCGCTCCTGCTGCTCAGGGGCCCCTCCATCTTCTAACATCCTGCAAAGATTGCCCTGTCTTGGTCCCCTCCTCTCCCCATAGCCCCAGCCCCATGGTGAGGTGACAGCGGCATCACCCACGGGGCAGTCACGGTGGCTGGGGACACTCTGGCCAAAGGGAGCACGCATCACTTGTGTCCAATGGTCCAGGAGAACTTTCCAAAGGGTATTTCTCCCAGAAGAAGTAAATCTCTACCATAAAGCACTGGATGGAGTTTAGCAGGCACTGGCTGGTGGGCAGGAGACCTGTCTCCAAGCTGGTTTCATTCAATCTGCTTGGACGGCAATGTTTGTGAAGCCGCTTTGGTTTTGCTCAAATTTCAGATGTGGGGGGAAAAAAAAGGAAGAAAAACAAAAAACAAGGAAGGGAGTGGGGTCTGACCATGTCAAAACTGGCTGATGGAGTTCTTCATAATGAAACAACTGTGTTTGGCTTTGCTCTAGGCTTGTATTAGATTATCTGTTACAATCAGACATGAAATAAAGACTGTTAAACAGCAATGAAATATTTTGACTGAACCAATATGTTGTTTTTTCTTTCCAGACTGATCTTTATAGACAAGATGAGGGCTTAGTTCTGGCTCAGATCAAAGCTGAATGCCTTCTTGGGGACTTGGAGCTGTCAGCCATCTCCTGACCACGACCTGGCCCTGCAGCTGGGGGACGGGCTGCTCTGGGGTGAGTCTGTGGACTGGGGGTTTGGGACATGTCCAGGCTGTCACACATCCCCAGCGTGACCCTGAATAATGGCATGTCGTCTCCTGGGACTGTGGCTCCTTCCCTGTCTGCTGGTGCTTTAGAATGCTGACTGTCTCCATGGGGTGATTCACATGTGGGTCAGTGACTCTGCTGGGGTTCATGTCCATCGGGTGTGAGGAACAGGGAAACCTCCCCTAGGGATATGGGAATGACCCAGTCCAGCCTTGGACAAAGCTGAGTGAAAGATGCTCTGTGGAAGATGCTGCCAACCTGCAGGAGGCCAAGACCCCCAACCCAGTGGCACTTTGTCACCCATGGGAAAGGCTCCTCTCTGCATCACCTGGTTATACAAGGACCTGATTTCCAGCCTGCGGGATGGGTGCCCTGAGCGCAGGCTGGCAGCTAGGCAGGCTATGGCTGTTGCACACCTTTGAACCACCCCTTCCATCCTGGAATGGGGAAACCTTCACAGAGGCTATATGTCACCTTCTTGGGAAGCAGTCCAAGTCCCTGTTGGCTGTGTCCCCTTGGCCTGTCCTCTTCCAGGCTGCTGGAGGAGACCTGAGAACAGTCCCTTATCACTCCCGGCAGGGTGTAGGAAGCACGCTGCTCACTCCCTGCACTTAGCAGCTTCCCTGGGAACGGTGCAGGAAAGAAGAAAAGGAGCCCAGACTTCTGGGAGACACTTTCATTTCATGCCTAAGCCACTACTCTGCTGCTCAGCCACATGGCTCCATTAAGTCCCCTCCTGGCTGTCTTCTTTCCATCAATCACCCCGTCTCCACGAGCAGCCCAGACACCGGATCTGGGTTATAAATAAGACAATCAATCAGCGATGCTATTAGATAAACAGAGTGGCAGAAGCCAAATTAATGCTTGGCTTTTTCTTGAAAGGGAGGAAAAAAAGAGTCAATTGCTTATTAGGGGACCCTGGTGTGGTCTGGTCTGTGTGCTGCAGCTGAGCCGGGTGGGCTGTGTTCGACTGCTGTGTCTACGTGCAGGGAGGTTTGGGATGCTGTGAGCAGATGGTCCATGTGGGTCACCCTGGCCAGAGCAGACAGGGGACTGGGGCAGATCGGAGGTGGCCAGGAAGGTCACAGCACTGGGGAGGTGAAAGGGAGCTGGGAAGGCAATGGTAGGTGCTGTCCATCTGGCCATAGTGCAACTGGGAGGTGAGGAGGTATCAGAGCCGCTTGAGTGGGGAGGGACGACATGAGGCTGCAGGCAGAGTTGTCTGGGGACCAGGGACACAGTGCCAGGGCAGAAGCTGAGGCTTTCAGGATGGACACAAGGAAGAGGAGACTCACTGTTTTGAGGCTCTTCAAACAACAGACGGCTTCTTCTGGGGAGGCTCAAGTCCTGATCTGGAGCCACCAAGGAATAAGATGGTCCAAGGCTGTCCTTTGCAGTCTGCTATGATCATCTGTCACCTCTTGCTGCTACAAGCCTCTGCCCTACAGCATTGTGGGGATGCCCAGGGCTGTTGTTACCCCCAGGGAACTGACCTGAAGCTCCATCTGCTTCTCTATATGGTGGTGGCTGAATCACTCAAAGCTCCTGGGCTCATTCCTGCACCACTGGTAGTAGGCAGGAGCCTCTTTGTGGTGAGACCCTGGTGTCTGAGCCATCTCTCCTGCCACTGGGGAAGAAAGTCCTGGAGGGAGGCTGAAACCTGCCATGGCCATCCAGTGCTACACCTTGGTACAGGAGATGTAAGCATTTTCTGAGCCAATACTCCATGGTTTGGGTTGGGGTCTTGTATTTTGCTGGACTTAACACCATTACAGAGTGAGGACTTGGGAAATCTGAGCTCCTCCAAGTCAAGCTGACTCTATTTGCATCCTCACGCCTCACAGATGCTTTCACCTTGAGGACCACCTTTCCACCAGCTCCTGCTGCTCTCTCTTCCACCTCCTGCTTCTCCCTCTTATGATGGAGGACTTTTTCCTTCTGGGGACCAGGTCTACCCCTGTGCAAATCAGCACCTCTCCTCTTCCAGCTAGCTCGACAGAATCCACCTGGCTTTTCCACCCAGCTCAGCAGGATGCTGTCACACTTGGGTCTGGCTGTAGGTGTGCTCTCACCAGCCAATCTTGCCTTCACACCCCTCTTACTCCTCACTCTCACCTGGGACTTTCTAACTCTGTGTCAGAGCAGAAACACACACCATCATGCCTGCTGCTCTGCCAAGGTGTGGTGCCCCATTGAAGTCTGACAACTTAGTCCTGTCAGCCTAATTTGTGATAAATAGGCTGCTGCTTATCACCTGGGGGGGCTCCAGGCTCCTGGGAGGCTGGTGTGGAAGCAGGGAGATTCTCCAACCATTGGGTCAGGGAGGATGAGTTCTCTGCTGGCGCCTGGATGCAGGAGGTACAGTGATTCGGACCTGCTCCACTGTTCAGCCCATCGCTCAAGCAAGGGGGCTTTCTGCTTCCTACGAAGCCTCATGGCCAGGAAATAGCTCCTGCTTTCCAGCCACACTTCTGATCCCTCTTGCAGAGCCTGGGGAGCTCAGTGCAAGGCTGCTCTCACATCAGCAACAGCCGAAAACAACACCTAAGGTGGGATTTACTGCCACATATGTGCTGGGAAGATGCTGGGACCCGTTGCGCTCAGCTGATGTATTGGATTTCAGGTTATGTGATGCACAGGTCTCTCTGAGCACTGTAATTCCTTCTTTCTTCCTGTATGGATTTATACTGCTAAGTGGATGGATTTTCTGCTTGGCAGGGATGCTCCCCTGGGACCTTCCCCAGTTTGAAACATCTCTGCACATCTGTACATAATATTGCTGGGGCACTTCATGAGTGGGCTTTTACAACACTCCTTGCTTTATGGACTGTCACTTAATCTGGCCAGGCACCATGGAGGGGCTGATGAACCGCATCCCGCAGCCAGCGGCAGGCTGTGGGCCAACTCCAGGTGCCAGAGGGTGCCTGGGGCTGTGTGTGAAAGCCACCACTCTTGGATGGCTTCTCATACAGCTGCCCTGGGCAGTGGGAGCACTGCTTCCTCAGTCCCTGAAACAGCCTGAGAGAGACAGGTTTCCTCTGCTTAATAACCTGAGATAGCATGCCTCTGGACCAGGCATGGAGGTCCTGGGTGGAGATGAAGGCAATCTGTCTGTCTGGGATGCTTCCCCCAGGCAAGGGCTGGGCCTGACATTTTCATCTCTGCTAAGAGCTGTCCCTTCCCCCTGCCCCAGAGAACCATCTGCTATGGTAGATTACCCTGGCTTTTAGCGCTGTGAATCCATAATTAGTGCATAATTAATTACCAGATGTTTTTAACACTAATGAAACATTAATAAATGACGGAGGCATGTTGTCTGGTAATGGAACATTAACCAGTGAACCAAGCCAGCATGCAGGGCAGTGCTGCTGCCGGCACAACTGAGCTGCAGGCAGGGCTGCATGGGACTGAGCTCCCCTCTGATAAAGCCCCTGCACAACAAAAATCATAGCAAGTGCCTGGTGGGAGCTAGGGATCAGATTGGTGCTGCCTTCAGGCTTTGCAGAGCCAGGGCTGTGGCTACTTTATCTCCATCCACCCATCCCTCCATCCACTCATCCTTCCATCCATCCACCCACCCACCCATCTCCCAGATGGAGAGATGCTGTTGGGGCACTTGGCAGACAATTTGCTTAAGAAAAATCAACCTTTTTTTTTTTCCCATGGGATGAACTGCAGCTTGATGACATCTCTGCTCCAGTTGATGCTCACGAGCAAGGCACACAGGGAGAGGCCAGACCCTGACACAGTGTGTTTTGCTGAGCCCATTGCCCCCATGCTGGATCCATGTGAGCCTTGCCCTGATGGAAGTTTAATTCAGAGCATCTGGGCTAATGGCATTTTCCTAATGTGAAATTATTAATCAGACAAGAAAAGTGCATTAATTGGGACTATGTGTCATCTCCAGCCTCCAAGCTGCAGCAGGGCAGATGCAGGTCTCCATCCTTCTGCCTGCCTGAGAGGTGCCCAGGTGTGGTCAGAGCTCAGGGACACACAGGATCCCAGAGGACCTGTGCATGGGGACATGTGGCACCTCCCCATCACAGCATGGGTGCCACACAGGGTGGTGACAACCATCCCCTTTACATCACCAAGGGTTTCCAGGGGTGGACGTCCCCCTTGCACCTTCTCAGGATCTCCTGAAGGCCAGTTTTTTGGGTCCTTCTACCTGCTGGGGAGATGATGCCAGGGACTCAACCTCGGGACAGGCTCCAGGGTGTCTGTGTCCCCCCCAGTTGCCATCCCCACTCCCTCCCCATCACAGCCAGTGTCATGTACGGGAGTGGGCAGCTGAACCCACCTGCTCCAGCCAGAGGGGAAATAACACCCAGAGCTGCCAGTCATCATGAAATGATCATTTAATGAAGACGGTCTCTCCTGGTGCATGTGTGTGTGCATGTGTGCATTGTCTCTGTGTGAGCTTTTTTTTATCCCCTCTGTTAAGTTTCTTTTTTTTGTTTCTTTTTGTGTTTTTTTTTTTTATATATATACATCTATAAAAAATTCAAATACAGCATGTCAACAGTTGGAATACTAGGACGTACGGTATTAAATACTGCGCTTGGGTCTGGGCAGGGGCAAGAGGAGGTGTCTTTACAAAACAGGGTTTTGGGGCAGGATGGGGAGGAGAGCAGAGCAGGCATGGGGACAGCGGGGGGACAGCGGGGGACAGGTCTGCAGGGCTCCAGCTCTAAAGGCAACAGCAGAGCTATTCTGCTTTTGTTGGAGAATGAGACAAAGACATCAATGGGGGCGATTCCCTGTATCCAACATGGTTAAAAGTTTGGGGGTGATGTGGGGACGGGGTTGGGGGTGGCGAAGGCTCCTGTGGGGTGCTGTGGGGGGACAGCTGGAGGGACAGCTCTCTCAGGTGCTCGGCAAGGGGCAGGGGGGTTTTACTGGTGTTTCTTTTTCTTTCTTTTTTATTCCCCCATTAAAACCCTGACAGCTCCCTGCTCCCCACCACATTTACGAAAGCCACGGGTTCTTCCCTCCAACATCCCCTCAGAGGGGACCAAGACCCACCCCCAACCCCTGCACCCCTCCAGCTTCGCCACACAGTCGAGGGCTCAGGGGAGCAAGTCCGGTTCTTGGGGTACCCCCTTCTGCCATAGGTGGGTACACAGCTGGGAGCATCACTCCCTTCACTGCCCCCTCCCTCGCCCCCCCCCCCTGATTTTCTTATCCCCTTTTCTCAGTGCACTGTCACACTCCCTGTCACCAGTCTGGGCGCCAGGGCGGTGGGCACGTCTTTGGCGTGGGGGGGGGTTAGCTGTATGAGCGGGGTCCTCGGCTGCAGCGCGGTGCCCGGGCTCGCTTCACCTTGCTGGGGAAGAGGGGACAGGGGTGGGGGGGAACAAGTGCATCTCCTTGCTCCGGGCTGGGAGAGGATTTCGCAGCTCCCCAAGGGGACGGTGGCAGCTCCGTCCTCCTCCGAAGCGACGGCGAGAAGTGTGATACGTCCTCAACGTGTGCAAAATCGAAGAGACAATAGACTCAACCCGGGAGGGGGGCGGTGGGGTGGGGGGCGGTGGTGGCGGTGGGTGGTGGGAAGGCGTCTGCGCTGGGCTGCGACGGACAGACAGATGGGGATCTGCAAATGGGGAGGAGAGGGGTCACTGGTCCTGCTCCGGGCTTGGCCATGCCCAGCCACCAAAGAGACATGCCAAACAGAATTTGGCCTTTTTCCATGAGGAAATTCACCCCTTTCCAGAACTCAGGTGCCCAAACCCACCACCTCCTCCTCCCAAGGCTGGACCCTGCCCATCCACCCCTGTCTGCATGCCACCGCCTCTCCCATTGCCACCACTCATGCCACACATAGAGATGACACAGCTGAGGGGAGCAAAGGACCCCGCGCTCATGGCAGTTGCCTTGTGATGGCTCCTCCTTGGGCACCGGAAGATGGGTGGCATGTCCTCTATCCCCTACAGTGACACACATGGCTGCTGCCAGGATTGATCCCCCAGTTTTCAGACAGCATGGGTACAGTAGAAGGGCATGGGCAGAATACCCCTTGAGACAGCAGCCTTGGCCTGGAGAGGAATGAAGCATTTTTGGGGCTCTCCAGGCTGACAGCTTCATTCTAAGCCAAACAAGGACATTTCTCAGATGGAAATTTGAATTTTCCGATCTTGGACAATTTTTCTTCCATCACTATTGCAAAGGCCTTAGATTTCCATGTGGTTTCTTTGCCTCTGAAAAAATCAGCAGTGAGGAGTGGGGAGGGCTGTGGAGAACGAGGCATCAAAGACTGAACCCTTTGCAGGCTTTGTGGAAAATGTTTGAAAAGTAATTTTTCAGATCTCCACTAGAACACTCCATCTGGAAAAACAGCCAGATTTGAAGCATTTACAAAGAACTGCAAGGAAAACCCAAATGGCTTGTTCTCAATGCCCTTCACCCACAGTGTGACTGGGGTATGTCCTCCCAACCACACTGGAGCATCTGGGGTCCGCATAACCCTGCCCCCTCCCAGCACCCACATCCCATCTCTTATGCTCTCAGTTTGGGAGATACTTACTAAATAAAGAGGACACCATAGGCAGCCAAGACCAGTCCAGCTGTCCAACACACTGCCACGGCTCCGCTTCCCACCACGGCCCCCTTGTCACAGATCTTGGTGGTGGGGGGCGGCATGAAAGAGGAGGTGCTAGTGCTTGTTGTCTCTGCAGGGAGGGAGAGTGGATGGTGAGAGGAGTTGGAGTGCCTCAGGATGTGTCTTGTAGGGTCAGCTCTCGTCCCCTGACAGTGGGGACATGGCACCGTCCTGTCTCCAAATTGCCCCCCTCACTGCCATGCATTAGGGCTGAGCTGGAGGGCTGTGATGATGAGCCAGGGGATGGCATGGTCCATGAGACCTTCCCTGCTCTGACACTGGACCTTCTGCTTGGAGATGCTTTCACCAGCAGGCAGAGCTGGGCATCCCTCCCAGCCCCATCCTGCCCAGCTGGGCTGCTCTGTGCAGCAGCTCTGTGGGCATTTTGGCTAAGAAGATGTGGTGACATGGCCACATGGCTCCTTCCTCTCAGCAGGGAGCATCCGCTGCCCAGGGAATGTCCCCGACATGGCCATGGCTGCTGGGCTGGCTCACAGAGCTTGTCCTCCTTGGTACAGGACCAGATGGGTTGTCTGTCTCCATGGAGGGCTGCAGGACTGCAGAAAGGGCTTGGATAGGCACTCAGACTGGGGTAGCTTCAATCACATCTAGAGGGTCCCAGAGTGCCCCCAGCCAGACAATCTGGGGAGGATGCTGGGGGCCACAGGGGTCTGTCTTGGTGTCTGAAAGTGACGGCGAGGCTCAGCCCCAGAGCCAGGGTGTCCCACACCAGCCCTGCATGGCTGCAGCCAGCTGCATGCACAGGGACACGTGTACAAGGGACACATGTATGAGGGACACATGTGTGAGGGACATGTGTGTGCCTGCACAGGGAGCAAGCAGGTGCCGTTGGAATTGGTATTTGCATTTAACATGATGCAGGTGAGTATAGAAGTGTCCTGGTTTTAACTGGGACAGAGCTGGGTTTCTTTTTAGTAGCTAGAACAGCGCTGTGTTTTGGTTTCAGATGGGATTTGTTATGGGAGAAACATTGAGAACACACCACTGTTTGCATTTGTGTCACTGGAAGTGAAGGACTTTGTGTTTTGTTTTTGGGGGAGTGAGTAAATCACTGTGTTTGGCTGCCAGCCAACCGCTAGCCAAGTGAAACCACCACAAGAAGCAAACCCATGAGCACCACTGCAAGATGTGCCTGCACATTACGGGGGTTTATCCCCCTGGGGATGAGGGGCTGCAAATCCCTGCTGCTGCCTGACAACCCCAGTGCTCTACTGGGTGTTGTTTCTGCAAGGGGGGTGTCTCTGTCTAGGAGGCACCTCCAACCACCCGCAGCAAGGCTTGCACCTCTCGCATCCCCATTCAGGGAGCATCACATGTGCCTACAGGGGTTTGTGCATGGCTCTGGCAGCACATGGCTTGCATGCACAGCTGGGCTAGAGCTTGGGAGGGTGGGGGCATGGAGTACCCCCCCTCCCCACATGCACATCTGTCCAGCTCACACCTCCAGCCTGACTAGAAGCCTGGTCACCGCCTGCCTGCACATCAGTGCTTCCCCCTGCCCCGCCGCCGGTGCCAGCCCAGGGAACCGGCACAGGGTCCACTCCAGCCCTTCTGGGAAATGGAGGGCTGATAACGCCCATTTGGACACGGTCCCAGCTCTTTCCTAGAAATAGAGGCTTGTTAACTTTGTGGCTTTTATTTCAAATTGGCATTGCTCCGAGCCATTGTGTGGGGTCGGAGGTGTGGAGGGGATAGGACTGTAGAGGGAGGGCTAGAGAGAAGCAGAGCTCCAGGGAACAATAATAATAATAACCATCATACTAGTTAATAGTAAATTAGTAAATAGTAATTAGTAAATAGTAAACCCCCCAGCTTCATTGTCACACCCCAAGCATCCTGGCAAGGAGGATGCTGGAACCAGGTAAGCTGAGTCAGCACCCCTTGGGCCATGGTTGTTCCTGCTGCCAGGGCCGTGTGTAGGGGGCAAAGTGTAGGGTGAGGGGGTGTAGCCCACCCCTGGGTGCTGGGGATTTCTCCTTGGCTGGGGACAAAAATTGCATGGAGCTGGATAGAGAGGACTCCAGAGTTCCCCAACACTGTGGACACAGCTTGTTTGTACTGGGAAGGGGGTCTCACCTGTGAGCTGGGCCTCCGTGGTGAGATGCTTGGGCTCCTCTGTCCAGGGGGTGGCATGGACAGCCACACTCCAGTCACTCCACGTGCCGATGTCATTGTCTTTGGCCGCCACCTGGATGATGTACTCCTTGCCAGCATAGGCATCCGTGATGGTGTGTGATGTCCCATCCGACAGCTCTACCTGAGGGGAGCAGTAATGATGGGAGAGCAGTCAGAGGAAGCCCTGGCATTGGGAGGTGTAAGACAACCAGCGTGTTTAGCTCAGCTAGAGGATGATAACGAGATTTTTGCAGCACTTTGGGTAGTGCTACGGGGTTTTGGGCAGAGGCATGAACCCAGGACAGGGATGCAGGGGGAGAAAGTTCCAGCTACTGCTAAGCCAAAGGTCTGGTGAGACCCTATCATGCTCCCAAACTGTGGATGCTGGAGCAGAGCAGCTTCCTCTAGAGGTCACCAGAAACTAGCAGATGTGTGGGCAAGCTCTGCTCGGACATGTTAGGGTGGCTGAGAGCTGGACATCCAGTGCAGTGGTTGGGAAATGTGCACACACTTTCTGGACATGACTGCCAGGGCTGGGAGGAGGCTTCCCCCACCAGCACACCTCTGGCCAACCTGCTCCTGTGCCTGCTGGCGTCCCACCTTGCATGGAACCATAGAATGGTTTGGGTTGGGAAGGACCTTTAAAGCTCTCCTTCTTTCTTATAGGCCCCCTTTAAGTACTGAAAGGCCACAATAAGGTCTCCCTGGAGCCTTCTCTTCTCCAGACTGAACAACTCCAACTCTCTCAGCCTGACCTCATAGGTGAGGTGCTCCATCCCTCTGATGATGTTTGTGTCCCTCCTCTGGACCCACTCCAACAGGTCTATGTCTTTCTTATGCTGAGGACTCCAGAGCTGGACACCCTTGGACAAGGATCAAGCTGTGTCCAGCTGTCTTTCCTACAGAAATTCCCTCTGTCCTGTTGTCACTGCTGCCTGGGTCACACGAGGTCCTGCTGTCCTCCTGGGAATGTGGCTGCTGGTGCAATGGTTTAACCCAAGGCTGTGTCCACACCTTCCAGGGATCTCTGATCTACTTGGAGCTTGGCTTAAGGGGGATGCAGGTGCTCAGCAGAAACACATCTCCATCACATGGGCATCGGTGAGCAAACACACCTGGCTGACAGAGGAGCAGGGCTTAGCCCCTAAGTGACCTTCCAGGGATGGAGCCAGGTTTAGGGTCCTGGGGGCATGAAGGGGACCAAGGAAGGAGCATCCCATAGAGGCTGTGTGGAAGACTGCCCTCCACCCAGTTCCTGAGGCTGAGGACCAACATGCTGCCAGCTTCATTCCCACCCTGTGCTGCCTGTGCATGGCCTGGGAGGGACACAGGGCACCCTTTGTCTTTCCCTGTGCCCTGGCTGATACAAATCACCTTCTCTCCAGACACATGTTGATAATAACGATGCTGGGGGGATGTGGGATCAGGGGGGTCTGATACAGCCCTTCTATGAGTGCCAGTGCCCAACCAGGGGTTCATGCTCGAGCAGAACCAGCAGCACTTCACAGGTGGGGAGAACTTTATGGTGGATCCTGTGTGGGGTCCTCCACGTGTCCCCAGCCAGCCAGGAGAAGGTCAGGCACAGGATCTCACTGCTCTGGGGGAGAACCAACAGCTGAATTTTATTAAGAACTCAGTTCAATGACAGGAACAAGATTGAGCTGAAAACTTCTGCCTGGTCCTTGATCACATCTTGAAGCTCAAAGAGTGAAAAGGTGCACCATCAGGGTGCCCAGGGGTACCTGGCCTAGTGCACCTGTGGGATGAGGCTGCCCTAGCACTGTGGCTTTACACACACAGGGATGGTGTGCACACCAGGGACACACGTGATGGCCCAACCAGAGGCTGGTGTGGTTAATGTCATCATCCCACTGCTTGCAGGGCTACCCAAAAAAGCAGGAATCCACCCTGAGAAAGACACAGCCCTTTTCCAGTCCCTCCAGTATAGCTTGTGCATCACTTCAGCTCAGATTTAATCCCTTTGGCATGCAAACTGCAGCCCTCCCCAGCTTTTACAGCTGCTCCGGGGGAGATCTACCAGGAAGGTACCTTCTTGCTCCAGGTGAGACCCTATTCTTCCCTGTTCCTCTCCCAGGGCTGCATCCAGCCTGCCACCCAGCACAGTAGGGCCCTTGGGCTCTGTGCTCCCAGCTGCTCACACCACCCAACCCAAGCCCACAGAAGCCCCACATCTGGAGCACATCTGTAGGGAGGCCTGGCTGGTCCCCCCCTCAGCCATTGGGGAGCAAAGGGCATCCTGCTGCTTGCAAGGCACAAAGCAGCTACCAAACCTTGGCATGTGTGTGTCACCACTGTGGATTTTGGGGCTGGATTGGAGGAGGCAGTGTCCTGCCTCTCCTCACAGCACCAATTTGGAACTGAAACCCATGGCACTGGTGGGATGCAAGCAGGGGATGACAGTGGTTTCACCAAGCTGAGGCATACCTAAGCTTTAAACCACCATTAGTCAAACAGTGGGACAACTGGTGTCTGAGTTGTCTGTACCATCCAGGGGACACCTTCCCACCATGCCATGGCTCTCACCATCAGGTCTGACCCACTGGCATGGGGGCAGTTACTTGGAGTGCCTACCACAGGGGTCTGAGGTCAGAGCCTGGCTGGAGGGAGCCTGGCATCGGGGTGCAGATGAGCCCAGTTACCTTGGTGGGGCTCTGTGCAGGGTCTCCTTGAGTTTCCAGCAAGCAGAAGGTGCTGAGAGTCAGTCCTGGGGTCACAGGTGCTGCCTCTTGTGCAGATAATGGGATCAGGCTTAGAGCAGTCCCATTTAGCAGCTTACAGGTCCCCACCACAATCTATACTAGGGGGTTGGCTGCTCCCATCCCTGGCCTGGGCACAGCCTATCCTTCAGGAAAGTGGTTTTGGACCATTTCACTTATGGGATAAGTGAAACTGGAAATCCTGTGAGGTCTAGGCTGAAGGCAGGATAGAGAAAAGAAGATGAGGAGGATGCTGGTCCCTTCTACACGACATGACTGTGCATCATGCAAATCGTGGGGAGTCTTGGCTGAGGCTCATCCCACCAAGCTCCAGCCCTCCTCAGCCCAGGACCAAAACCCAAGCTGGATTAGGGTCCTCAGAGGTGATGGCTCTTGGCAGCCACCGCTGCACCCCGCAGAGCTGAGGAGACAACTTCTGCACCTTCTTCTTTTTGGGGACACACCTTCACAGCCCAGGCACCCAGGGATGGGTAGGTGGGACTGGAAACCTGGCCCATGCAAAGTGTGCTTGGCAGGGCACCTCCTGGCAGCCTCGTGGCATGGTGAGCCTGTCCTTGCCACCCAGACCCTGGGATTCACACCTTGGCCACCAGCTCTGGTCACTGCTCACAGGCGTGCTGCTTGCAGGCACAGCAGGACAGGATGCGTGTGCAGCACCGTGCACACCACACAGCAGGCACCTGCCTGGATGGGATCAGCACAGAGCTCTTTGGTGGCATACACCAATTTGGACAGCCATGCAAAGGTGTCCAAGCTCAATTAATTCCTAATGACAATTAAATTAAATTAAATTCCGCTGGATGTGCTGCCAGCTCCCTGCAAGCCTGTGCTGGGTCAAGGGTGCAATGGAAGCAGGGAATGAGCACAGGGTTGAGAAAGATGCTGGGGTTATCCAGATCTCTAGGTCCTTCAGCATCCTCTGAGCCTCCCTGGCTGCTCCCTGAGCCCTGTGGCAAGGAGGCTGCAGGTAGGCCAGCCTCGCTGAGGTCCCACTGGCCTGGCCAGGCTGCTGCTCCATCAGGAGCATTTTTTCCAGCCCAAAGAGCCCTCCCAGCTGAGCACTTCCCCTTGGGAGCAATTCCTGACTCTCCTCAGCCCCAGCCAGCCTGCAGCAGAGTGTTTGCAGATGGGCTGTCACAGGCACAACGGGGTCAAGGCTGTGCCTTGCTTGGGGGTAGGGCAACATGTTTCCCCAGGATCCAGGCTGGAGGACCTTGGAGACCTTCCTTGTAGGACCACAGAGGATGCTGCCCTAAGCTGGTATTTAGAAAGCAGACAAAACCAGAAGGCATAGATGACAGTGCCCATCTCTGCCCATGCATATGATGTCTGCATGCAGCACTTCAGAGCTGGGCAGCTGGGGGACATGCCCAACATTTGCCATGACCGGTGAGAAAGTCCCTGGGTGGGTGCCTGTGGCTCAGCACAGAAGCACAGCAGCACATGGGAAAGCACATAGGGACTGGGTCCAACTGGACACAGACAGGGAAAGCTGGGGGGAGGACACTGGGGAGGTCGTGGGGGGATGGATGGACACACAGCTTCAAAGGCAGAGGCAGAAATTCCTTAATCCGCGTCCCCCGCCACACAGAGACAAAAGTTGGAGGAAGGCTGCGCATGGTAATTTTTTTAGCCGGGGGGGTCTGCGTGTCGCTGCCTGCCTTTGTGTACCTGCCAAAAGTCACTCTGGCTGGCTGTGAAGTGCTGCCCAGATTAATGAGGGATCAGTAGCCAGTGCAATGCAGAGCTATTAGCATTGCAAAAAAAAAAAAAAAAAAAAAAAAAAAAGAGAGAGAGAAATGAAAAAAAGCCCTTGAACTCAGTAATTCAAACGACAGCTTGCTGAGGTCGGAGTGGGCTGGGATCTCATTCCCTGCTGTGGCCATATACCCCATCAGCCTGCTTGGAAAGATAACGGGGCTACTGAGGGACGGCCAGTGCCCAGCCACAGCCCCAGCACCAGGACGGGCCCAGGGGCCGGTACCACATTGATGGGATGGGGACAGACACCCAGGGCAGGTGGATTGGAGGACTTCCCAGCACTTAGCTTTCCCTCTGTCCATGCTGGTCCCCCCTGCACATGCACTGGAGGCCTGGGGACATCCACATGAGCCATCCACACCATGTACCCCAACAGAGGACATCCATGTAGTGTCCTCATCCCTTTCCCTGCCCCAGACTGGTGGCACTGCCTTGCAGGAGTTAAGGAAGCCATTCCCCACCCTGAGCCCCCCCAGCACTCCTTGCCCTCAGCCCACTCTGCCAAAGTGCCCGGCAGGTCACTGTGCTATGTTCCCACCCGGGCTCTGCTCTTGGTCCAGCACAACCAAGTAGCAATTGCAAATGGGGTGAGGTACCATCAGGTCTGAAGCCCAGATGGCCTTTGGAAGGGGATGGGGTGGGGGAAGAAAACCCTAACCCTCCTTGCTCCAGCAGCTGGGTTGGGGGCTGGTGTGTGTTGGAAGAAGGCAGAGGGGGAGAAAGAGGGATCAGATGCCTCTTTTTCTGCATCCCACATGAAAATGTGTTTGTTGGCTCCACCGTGGTGGAGGTGGCTCTGCTTTCTGTTCTTTAGACACCTCCCGCTCTGCCGTGTGGCTCCCAGTGTGGGGTGCTCTGCAATGATGGGGTGCTGGCACTCCTCAGTCCCACAGCAGGGATGCACCACCTCTGTGCATGCCAGGACAGAGACCACACACCTGTCCCAGGTGTTGTATCGAGCCTGGATGAGCCTGCCTTCCCCAGAATAAAAGGAGCACCCTGGGTATTGTAGGGTGAAGCTGATCTGCTCATACAGCCTGTGCCAGCCACAGTGAGTGGGTGAATGTGGAGAGAAACTCCTCGTAAGAGCACAGCTTGGGTCTGCCATGCATCTCATGTCCTTGCAGCCTCCTCCACCTCTGGATACTCCCCACATCATCCTGGATAATGAGGGAAATGAGAACTGGGAAGGGGACGAGGCACCTCAGTGGGGTTGATTTCACAGCCTCTTTTCCCTGCAACAAGTGGCCAGATCCTGCCACCTGGCTGCAATGAGTTTTGCATGGACTCATGCCACACAATTAGCTGCTCTTTCAGGTGCCTTTAGTCTCTGTGATTGCAGGGGGATCCCAGCAAGGCTCCCACCTGCCCTGGGGAACAGCCTCAAACAAAAGCAGGAGGAACCCCCAAAGCAAGCTGCTCTGCTGCTGGGAAGTGCAGGAAGGTCACTGCAAACAGCCTCTGCAGCCCATGAAAAGATGTCTCCAAGTGGAAATGGAATGTTTTGCTTTTTCTCTTTCAAAGCCACTTCTGGAGAGCAAATAGGTCTGACATTCATTACTAACAAATGAGCCCCCAAATACCTCCTCCTTCCGCAGCGCCACAGGAATCACTTGGGCTAACCCTAGACAAAACTTTCTGCCCGGACTCTGGAATAACTAAAAAGTTGGGAAAAGTGAATGACTGCCCTTTATTGTCAGGCAGCTGGGTAGCAGAGGATCCCAGCAGTGGTCCCTGCTGTTACCCTCCCCAAAAAGGCTGCTGTGTGGCTGTGGCACGTAGCTCAGCCGTGCTGCTGGTCTGGGAGGACGAGTTATCACAGGGCTTCTCCGCAGCCTGGGCTGTGTCACACCAGATGCAGCTGAACGGCTCCCTTCTGGCTTGAAATAAAGAGCATCTTTGAAAGTGGAGCTGTAAGCTCATTAATAACAGGACTCTTTCTCTGGATGTCCTGTCCCCTCCTGCCAAGTGACAACTGGCAGGGCTCGTTTTCACTTCCAGCTGTGGGGAGGATGGGATGGGGGGTGCGCAGGGTGCTCAGCATCAGCTCTAACCCTGCCCAGCACTGGCATCTGCTGCCTGCATTTCCCACGCTGATGCAGTGGGCTGGAGGTGAAAGCAGAGGGGTGCAGCTTGTGTGTGGACATGGTAGGGCACCTGCCTGGCA
Source organism: Caprimulgus europaeus (assembly GCA_907165065.1). Next base: position 71,833,891 of record OU015527.1, read on the forward strand.
TGGTCTGCAGGCAGGCAGAGAAAGCTAAGCTTGCTGGCAGCACCTTACCTGCGGGTTGCTGTGTGAGCATGCAGGTGAGCGTGGGCACTCTGCTGCTCAGTGGCACCTTTAGGGCTTTTTGAGGCCTGATCCTGCCAGGTTCTTAGGTCACTAGCAGTTCCCAAGGGGGTTGAGAGGACACAGACAGTGCCAGCTAAGGGTCCTGAGTCTGGCTACATCCTTGGAGCTGGGGGTGGATGGAAAAAGTGATTTCTGAGCTTTTCTCACCTCTATCCTCCTTTAAAACACCCTCTGCTCCAGCCCTGCCTGTCCCCCACCAAGCTGCAGAGCTGCAGGCAACACTATTACAACCTCAACATTTTGCTCCCACTTATTAATTTTTTTTCCCCTTCTTTTTTAATCACTGACTTTGCAGCCATGAGGGGAAGGGAGAGAAGTGCCGCAATAAAAGCTACCAGGCGTGAAGCTGTAACCCAGCTCGCTCAGGGTGACCTCCCTGCCAAGGTTGCCTTGCAAAGAGGGGAGGGGAGTGCAGGCAACACAGCAGAGGCACGGGGGGATGCAAATTGGCGTGAAGAAGCGTACCCACTGCAAAGTGACATTGCTGCCGTGCCCACGGGGATGCAGCTGCAGCAGGCGTTGGCACTAATTGCCTTCCCCAGCTCCATCCCTCCCCCTTGCCCACTGCAGGCAGGATACGCATTAGCACACACTTTCAGGTTATTTCAGGCTGCCTCAAGGTAGGGGCTTCCAGAGACAGCCTGTGAGATTCACCTATTTGACTGAAAAATGTTGCTTTGCCTTGGGAGACGAGCCTGAGCCCACCCTGGCAGCCACCCTCAACACGAGTGACAGTGGCCATCCCAGAGCACCATGCTCTCCTCATACCAACAAACCCAACCAATAAATATTTGTCAATACCCATAAATTGTCCACTCCTGTCCCCAAATCCCCATAATTTGCCCAAATCAGAGCTGCTCAGCAGCAGAGCTGGCACAGATGCCCGCATCAGCGGCTCTGTGGCCCCAGCTCCTAAAATCCCAGGAGGGTGGGAGCACCTCTGCTTGCTTTTCCAAAGAAGGACGTTTCCAGCCTTTGCAAATACTCACAGACATGGTTCTAATGCTTCCAAAACAGAAGAGGAAGGAGAGAATCCAACCACATTATTAGCTTTAAATATCTCATGACCTTTTTCTGCAAATCTCAAGATCTGAGGCGCAGCCCGCCTCACGGTTCGTTAACATTTCATGTTGTCAGCGCGGCCAGTGGGTTCAATTAGACTTTGCGACGGCATCTGCAAATTGCTGGCAACCTATCGGAGGAAATCCTCCCTCGGCCTGGCTGCCAGCTCTGATGCTGCTTAAGAAATACTTTCTGAGCCTTGCCATGCTCCCAGGACATGCACCGAGCTGGTCAGTGCTCACCACATGCGATCTCCCCTCAAAAAAAAATGGGAAAAGGGGAGATTCTGCTCCAGTAAATGGTAGGAGGTGGGAGCAGATATGGTGTAAGACCTGCCCTAGGGTCCCTAAAGATGCTCAGGATGGTGCCTGGCTAGTTGCCTGCATCTAGGGATGAGCATGCAGATGTGCTTGCAGGGGGATCGCACGTGTGAGCGTGGCGATCGCTGCTGCTGCGAGTTAACTGAAGGAGCCTGTAAAACCAGAAACAGGCTATTAGCAATCCATTAGGAAAGGGTATCCAGTTCCAGCCTAGGTAAGCCATTAGAGGAACATCTGAGAGCATTAGGAGAGCTCGCTTGGGGCCAGGATGGGACTATAAAACAGAAGAGGAAACCACGCTAATCTGGCTTGAATTACAAACTTAAAAGCAGAAGAAAAATAAAGGATACCCTAAACATTTAATGTTTTATATTTAGGAGACAGAAAGGGAGATTCTGCCAAAAGGAGAGAATAAAAAACCTGTTTAGGCTACAAATATCCCATCACTCTTCTGGCAGCAGAGAAACCACCAGCCCCTCTTCCAGAAAGGAAGGAAAGTGACTTTAAAGTTGCTTGAGTTTTAGAGCAATGTCGGTGCTTGTGGGATGGAAGGGAGTCAGTGGCCACTTGATGTGACATGATGTGACATGGCTGCATCCCAAACAGCTGGAAAATGCCCATGCCCAGGTTCAAGGGAGCTGCTGTGAGGTGGCACAATGGTGCAGGGAGCATCCAGCACATGCCCCGCTGCATGTTTATATGGAAAGTCATCATCATCATCATCATCATCATCATCATCATCATCATCATCATCCCTCCACGATAATAATTCCCAGAGCACATTGTCGTAATTCCCAGAGCAAACTGCAACACAAGAGCTGCAAAGTGGCCTGAGCAGAAAGGCATTGCTGAGCAGGGGAAAGGGAGTGCAAGGGCATGCTGGGGCCCAAACCCACCTTTGCAAAGCAGTGGGAAGGGGATGAGGGTGTCCCCCTGGCTCTGGGTCAGCCCTAGATATTACCTGATGGGGGGCAATGCTTCAGCCAAGCATCCCAGCTCTCTAGGGAGTAAACTGCATTTATGGCTAGCTCGCACAGCGGCAGTCTCGATAAGATCCACTGCTCCCGCCATGGATGGCTTCATCTTCTGGTGCCAAGCCCTGGCATTATTAAAATCCTGAAAGGAAGAGCCTGGGAGAAAGCAGACGCTGATTGAATCAGGCCCTATGGTATTCGACAGCTCGACATCCATCTGATCCTATTAGTGCTCATTCGGTCCTGCCTGCCGAGGTGCTGTGCATAAATCAGACCCTGCAACGATAACGGGAGGCAGAGGGGAGAAAGGAGAGCTGCTTCTTCTGCCAAGAAATGCCAAGTATGAGTGGGGCCTGCATGGATATTCCTGGCTCTGGGCAGTCTTTGGTGCTCCCTTATGGGTTTGCTCCTGCAGGGATGCTGGACTTCCCCAGAGGCTGCCAAGGGGGTGGCAGGAGATGCTTTAAACCCACAGCAATGGCTTTTCCATGCCAGCAGCCAGTGGGGAGAGGAGGATCCAAGACGAGGGGCAGCTAGCAGCAGGAGACCTTCACTTCAGCAACAATTAAGACACCTCTATGCATGACCACTGCATCCTTTCTCAGGACACTTGTCCCTTCGAGGAGAGACCCAACACACCAACTGCAGGACACACTGGATGGCTGAGCTAGGCTTGGTCCTACCAAACCATGTCTCCTAGCTGCAATGGGGGACACCTCCAAGATGCCAACAAGCAATACTTCAAGTAAAGCATGGCTTGGGCATGCTCCCAGCTTGCTGACATCGGCAGGGTTCATTTTTGGGTCCAAAACCCTGCATTGGTAGTGTGCCTGTCTAGGCTAAGCAGGCTGAGTGTGCCAAGGGGGTCTGGGGTCAGAGCAGCTCCAGCTGCTGCAGCGCTGCCATCCCTTGGTGTTTGGGAGCTGATTGGATTAGGTTTTGCAAATAATTCAACTGATGAATAGTGGCAGTTTTCCTCAAATCATCCACAAATCAGATTTTTCATTACCCAGCCAGCAGGGCAGAGAGTCAGAAAACAAGGCTGGTACCTCACTCACTGAATGCTTGCACTGGGTCTCTGAGGAAATTATCCCTCAAGCACACTTCTCCATCAGCCAGTCATGGGGTACATGTCTCTTGCAAGAGGATATTGATTAAAAGTGGTACCCAGGACTGCTGTGTCCTCTTGGACACCAGGAGATGAGCCCTTCCCAGTCCTTCTTGCACTCACCATGAGGACTGGTGCTTGGAGCTCTCCCCACAGCTCAGGGTATCTTTAAATAGGAGAAAACAAGTTTTTAGTGCCTTAGAAGTGCCTTTTCCAGCCAGGGTGGCCCTGCTTGTGCTGTTGCCAGCACCTCCATGTATTTCCCACCATTGCTGCCTGCCTGAGAGCGCTGATGAAGAGGCCATGCCAACCCCTTGGAGGCTCTGTGGACAGGGGACGTGTGGGGCACGTCTTGACCCCACAAATATGACACCTAACACCCAATGACGGAGGTACCAGCCACCCTGAGGCTATTGAGGTAGGAGGCAGCACTGGGTCTCCCACCATTTTTGGGTGCAAACCCCTGCATTTGCAGAGTGTTTGGCTGGACCAGGCTGTGGCAGGGTGAAAACACCATCTTTTTCTGCAGCAGTTTCATACCCTGGAAAAACTGACACTGTGTTTGGTATTTCCCATTAATTCTTTCCCTTTTTTCATAGCTTCTACGATTCAAGCATTTCTCCCTCAAGTGAAAAAAAAAAAAAATCCACAGAAAACTAATACCCAAACTCCACTTCTACTTTCTTCCCTCTCGAGATGCTCCATGGATGCTCTCCTGCTTCCAGGAGGGAACCGAAGGGCAAAGAGATAAGCAGAAAAACCCTCTCCCAACCCTTCTCTGATTTTCAAAGCCATCAGCAAATGCTCCAACCTGAAACACGACCTGCAGCGCTGCCTCATCAAAAAACCCAACCAAGGCAAAAAGAAAGTCACTGAGACATCAACATTTTGCAGAGACATGAGCAAAGCCTCCCATCCCCTCTCTCAGCTGTTTCTCTCCCCAAGAAGACATGGTTGGCAAAAAACCCCACTTGGCTCCATGATGCAGGTGAGCTCCCTGGGGACTGAGTGCTGCCTCCTATTCATCTTTTTTTTGAAACAAAAATCTTTATCACACAAAGAACCTATACTGGTTTTTGACTGTCCCAGCTGAGCACAGAGGGGAGGCTGGATGAGCCATGCAAGCCTAGCAGCACCTCTCCTCCAGCAGCACATTGCTTTCCTTCACAAGCTGAGCATGCAAGGAGCACACAGAGGGGAAAAAAAAAAAGGCCCGTTCGTTATCTTCCTGCAGCTAACAAATGAAATCTGTCCCCTGGGCTGCCAAGGATTTCACTGACTACTTTTTTTTTTTTTTAAAGAAACGAGAAATAAAAGTAAGAAATACGATAACATCGCGGCAATCGCTCTATGACTGTGTTCTGAGTTACAGCGAGCGGTATTTTATCTTCAGTTCAAAATCTAAATGTGGCAGAGGCGCATTTAAATGTGGTGACATTTATACTTTAAATGCCTTTTACATCTCGTTGGCAGGTTTTATATAGAACATATGTATGGAAAGTAGATAGGGGCCGTGGATGAAATGTGGAGCGAGGAGAGCCTGCAGAGCCATTTGTAGGCAGAATGTGAGTTAAAAGAAAGACGGAGAGGAAGAGAGAAGGAGAGGAATAGCATCTGAGTTGCCTGGGCAGTAAATAGACATTTTTTTTTGGTCCCTGACCACTTGTTCCCAGTGCAACTTGTTCCCAGCCACCAGCTCCCCCTGCTCCTTCCCGTCCCAGCCAGCTCAGCATCACTTACGTGTTGCCACTGGTCCAGGATGAGGGGCCGATACCGCAGGAAGAACTTGAGCGGGAAAGACTCTGGGTCAGGCCAGGACGAGGGGTTTTGCCATGACACCTCCAGCCTCCGAGGGTTGTTGGGCACGGGTTTGGCCACCACGCTCTCCGGCGGATCCGGCTTTACTGGAAGAGAAGACGGTGGCTGGTAAAGCTTTGCACGTGGCATCCTTCCTCACACCCCTTGGCACGGCTGGCTGGGCTCTGTGCTGTGTGCTTTCCAAGGGGAGCAGCCAACATGCAGAACACGCTTTGCCCAAACTAATTAGATGCAAATCACCTTTTCTTGTCCAGGTCAGTGGCATGGCTGTCTTGGCTCAAAACAACTACCACCAAAGAGATGCCAGTGCTGGAGAGACATGGAAACAACCTGGCCAGGGCAGAGAGCATCCTTCCTCCCCAGGGCTACTTGAGTCAACACAAGAAGCCCACCAAGCCCAAATCCTGCACTTTCCTTGCACCTCCTGATTTCTGTGAGTCTGACCCAAATTCAAACCTGCTTACCTCACAGTAATGTGGCAGAGTTTGCCCCCTCTGTCTATGGCTGGGGTTTTGGGGATTCAAAGCATTGGCACATCATATTTGCCAAGGGTGGAGGATTGCTGTGGTCACCTCCCACCCCAAGCATCTCTCAGCCCTGCTCTGCTTTTATGATACAAGGATATTTTCTTGATACCTGACAAGTATTTCAAGCAAATGTTAATTGGCTGCAACCTATGCAATGTGCTTTGAAGTTGCAGCTACTTTTAGAGCACTGGGAGCAAATCACAGACATGGTGTCATGAACAATATTGCCTGTTGCAGAGCAAGCCTTGAGCCTCACCAGGGGTTTGCTCAACTCCCAACAGCTCAAACTCACAATATCCAGCAGCAAAGCTACAAAAAGATCTAGATTTGGGTACTGTGATAGTTTCACAAGCAAAACCAGGACAGGTACACTCATGCTTCTCCTTTTCTCATGGCCAGAAAGGAGCTGGGCATGGGGAACTGGGTGCACAACTGTACCTGGGCTGGAAGAGGGCTCTATGTGCGCTCTAAGAACAGCAGAGCACATGAGTCCTTATGTCCCAGGATGGCTCTTAAACCCCTCCAAAGTCCACATGCAGGACAATGAATTCCACCTGGCCCAAAAATCTCTGGATTGAGTAACGGTCCTCTGGCTCTGGCCACCTTGAGCAGCAGCTTGTGAAGATGCCAGCATCAAACTCCTCTCCCAAGGGATGCTGGGGCTGTGAGGAGCCCTCTCTGTGTGGCAGATCTCCTGCCCTGCACTCAGAGGTCTTCTCCTCCATGCTGACCCCAGCAGTTCAGCTGATGTGGGTGGGAGGTGATGCTCACAAAGGGACTTTGTTTCCCCTGGGAGAGGAAGAAGGTGGTGGTGGTGAGTGAGCTGTTTCCTTGCTAGCCTGCCTGCCCACAGTCCTGCCCTATGCATGAAGGGCATCTCTCAGTCTGCTTGAAGCTGTATGGGACCAGGCACTAATGTGGGGACAGTTTGCTGCAAGTGGAGTTGTGTGCGTGCCATTCGCTGCCATCTCTGCTCCAGGATGATGGTGGCATCGCAGCAACTGTCACCAGGAAGACATCCTCCCTGCACCACCAATATTTGCTCCTCTTAGGAGAAACCAGCCTGTGATGCTTTCAGATCTGCTTTCTTGGCCAGAAGTGAGACAGAGTTGGGGCTGCTGAAATGAAGCCACAGCCCAGCCACCTTGGTGGGACTCAGAACTGATCCTGTTCTCCCCAAGATGTAGCCCACTACCACCTCCCCCTCCCCAGCCCTACCACTCAGCACCCTGTCACACACCCTGCTGCAGTCCTCCTTCACTGTTCTCTTCATCACCACCCCGACAGCCTCTCCTGCCTCCATCGCCTTCCCTCTGCCACGGTGGGTGCAAGGAGGGCCAGACAGCTTCCTCCATCCTTACTGCACTCAGTGCTCCTGGAGGCGTGGGGATGGCCAGCAAGCACTCATGGGCTTGAACATGGGTGCCTAGTGCCCAGCTCCCACTGATCCCTCTTTGCAGCAGGACGGGACACGATTTTCCATTTACAGCTTTATCCTCGGCAGGAGGGATGACTTGCTGGGGCTGCACCGTGCTGAGCTGCTCCAGATGGCTGTGCAATTCCTCTGTTTGCTTCGAATCCCTGGGCTCGGGCTGGACATCAGCTTCCATCGACAGCGACTTGGAGTCCAAACGCATATGGAAAAGTATAAATCCAGCGCTGGCTCGGTGGGCTTGGTTTGCAGAACAAAAATCTGTTTGGCTGAACGAATGCAGATGACTGTGAACTGTGGCTCTGCAGTGAGGAAGTGGGAAGGAAAGCACAAAGCTGGGGATGGACACGATGGGATACCCCCTGGGGTAATGCAGGGAGCCTGGTCCTGCTTTTTGCTGTGCCAGCCTGGAGCTACAGCAGAAGGATGCTGAAATGCAGTGGTGCTGGGCAGGGCACGTGTTTGGGCAACAATGAGAGATGTCACTGTGGTGGGCAGGAGGAAAGCTAAAAAAAAGTGTCCTGATGCAGAGGTGGGAGTCACCTGCCTGTTTTGCAGGGATGTGACCTTCAGCCCCTCTCCCATGGGTTGGGACTATCTCTGGAGCGCTGGGAAGGGCTGCCCTGGTTTGGAGCAAGCACGGCAGAGCCCAGCCATCCAAAGGGGCTGTGCTCCCGGCTGCAGCAAACCTTCAAACAGCACTGTGGGTTAATGGGAAAAACAGCAGTCCCTGCTACCTCCCCATGTGTCTCCCCATCCATGGGACTCCTGCCCAGACTAGGAAGTGCAGGAGTGCCAGCCCCTCCAGAAGCACAAACTCAAACCTATTCCTGCCACGTCCCTCCAAGGCGGTGGGGATGCAAGAGCCAGGAGAGGGCACCGTAATACCAGCAGCTGCTCCAGTGAGGACAGACCTGCATCTCTTAGGACAGACCTACATCTCTTAAGACAGACCCCATTACCTTGTGCTCATCATGGGAAACATCAGGGCCAGTCCTGCAGGGGCCAGCTGAAAAGTGAGGAGAGCTGGGCTGTGTCCAGCTCCCCAATTTCTATGTGACCTTGAAGAAGTCCTTTAATCTCTGCAGCTCACCGGGTCCCTGCTCCTCGCAGGGAGACGAGCACTCCTCCTTCCCCAGCCTTTGTCTGCCTCCATTTAGCCCGTACATGGCGAGGCAGGGGCTGTCTGGCTGTACATCAGCCAGCATAATAAGAGCCCTGTCCACAGCGAGGGCCTGCAGGCAGTAACGTAATAAAAGCAATAATAATAATAATGGACGATGGGCATTAGGCTGAGTACTAGTTAAGCAGCCACAAAACCAGATGTAATATTATCGCACAGAGCTGAGGGAGCATCTCCAGACATTCCTGGGAAGGGGATTTGGCCGGCAGGCAGCTCACAGCTCTTCCCACTTGGTTTTCAGCTGCTGCATCCAAGCGAGGGCTCGGTGTGCAAGAAGAGCTGTGAAGAGCAGCTTTTTGGAAAAGCTCTGTATGCTCATGCTTAACTGTGAGTCTTTATCTATCCATCGCCCCAGGCTGTTGTTAGACATATCTCAAAATGAAGCCTGTGGTTCAGAAAGGCAGCTGAGACCCCGCAGCATGGAAGGGCCCATTGCCCATCCCGTCTCTTCAACGAGCGCTAAAATGGATCCTTTGTGGCTGTTAAATATCCCCTGGCATTTTCCACGAGCAGAGGGATATTAAACTCCATGTCTTAGCCAAATGTCAGTCTAGGTAATTTAATTCTGCCTCCCTAAGTAGTATGAATTGAACTGACCTTCTGCCTAGGCAACTGTATACCCCTGTTCAGAGACTCTGAATTTTGTATAGACATAGGCATGTTTGGACTCGTGCAGCCCCTCTGAGATGCTCTGCATCTTAATTGCCCCAGAGAAAGAGCTGAGAGGATCAAACAATCTTCCCAAGATGACACAAGGGATGGGTGGCAAATCTGGGGAATGTACCCATGCCTGCAAGGCTCTGTCCAAGTCTGCCTTCGTCCTTTTAATAGTGTGCATCTTCTCCAGCTAATTTGCCCCAAGCTCACACATGTGCTGGCTACCTGGTTCTTGGGCTGAAACACAAGCGAGGAAGTTGGGGTTGTGTCTTGGGGGGCCATAAATGTCCCCACTCTGTCCCAGTCATCATAAGGCAGGTGCACAGCTCCTGACACACCACCTGGCACCTTTCTCTGCCTCCAAGCCCTCTCCCCTCCAGCTTCCCCAGCCCCTTTTTCACCTTCTCCTGCTTTGGGCTGGATTCCTAATATATCTGCAGCATTTTGCAGAGCCTTGCCCTCCTCATGTTCACCTTTATTAATATTGATACCTTTGCAGGAGACATAATTATGGAAAAAATTTCCAGGAGTGAGACAGGGAGGAAGGCAGCCTGGATCTCCTACTGATGAGAGATGGGGGCCAGAGGGCTGGAAAACATCTTCCAGTCATCACTGACGATGGAAATGCAGAGCAAATCCTTGCAGCTGGCTGCTAATAACCAGCATGGCATGACCGCCAGCAAGGCATAAGCTCAGGACAGCAAAAGAAAGTACCAGTCACTTTCCACTCAATTAGAGCCCATCTTCCGAGTGTCTGGGGAAGGGATTTTCTGCTGGGGGCTCCAGGGAGGGTGGAAGGAGAGAGGAAGCAAAACCAAAGGAGGTCACTCCTTCCCAGGAAGCTTTTTGTGTTTGCCCAAGCTGGGTGGGTGGTCTGGCTCAGCAGCAGGTCAGCTCCTGGCTCAGTCGGCACTTGGAGAGCTGCTGTCCCTTTGGCTTCAGGATGCTCCATCCCCAGCAGGGCATGAGATCAGGGCTTTATGCCCCAGATCTGATCTCCATGCGTTTGTGATGGTTTTTGCTAGACTAGGTGGAAAACACAAGACAGACTCTGACACTCCCAGCCCTGGGATTTTAGGAGAAGCATCATGCAGTTGCTAGTTGACACCGTCTCTCCATTTTAGCAGGATGTGTGCACACGTTGCAATGCTTCCACACAGCATTTTTCCAGTGATCCGATGCAATGGCTTTGTCCTGAGCCATATGCTTTCCATTCCTCCATCTAGCAGAGCAAAACCCAGCACAACTTCCAAGATGAGATCTCAGCCCAGCTGATGCTGGTAGAGATCACCAGGGCAGTGGGACCTAGATCCACACTACCAGCACCCATCATGCTGGGACACAGCCCCAGCCTTGTAGCTGCAGAGAAGAGAACCAGGAGATACCGAAATGTAGAAGCTTCTGGAGGGGGAGCTGGCAGCATGGGGCAAAACTGCCTCGCAAAATACACTAATGCAGTGCACTTGTTTTAACTGCAAACACTGGGATAGCACAAAGAGATCAGGCATTGGCAGGGGTTGCCCAGGGCAGTGGTAGAGTCCCCGTCCCTGGAGGGATTTCAGAGTCGTGTAGACATAGAGCTGAGGGACAGGGTTTAGTTGGGGACTTATCAGTGTGAGGTTAAAGATTGGACTCAATGATCTTAAAGGTATTTTCCAATCTGGGCAATTCTGTGATTCTGAGAAGCTCTGTTCAGGGTAGGTGGCTGCTGAGTTCACCCTGTAATGACTCTGCTAAGCCTGTTGACTGCCTGCTTGAACGCTCAATCACTATCACATCTATGCCTCTTATGCACAGCAGCTGTACTGAATACTGAGGAGGAGAATGTCATAGCTGTACAGAATGTGGAGATTTTAAGGTCACTAGATACTGAAATATTTATAGGAGTGGGCTGGCTCTAGGGTGCAGGACCAGGTTGGGTGGATGCACTGGCCCATCATCCCTTCCCTGAGTGTCATCCTGGAGCACCTGCCAGGTGGTGCTGGGGGGTCTCACCTCCCACTGCAACCATCAGGATGTGGCCAGGGACCCTGCACCGCTCCACGTGCTCTTGCAGGAGGAAGCGATATGGCACCCATGCTAATGGCTGGCCTGAGACAGCGCTGGCCTCTGCTCGCCGCTCCTCTGACCGGGGCTGAGTTCAAACTCCTGGGCTGGATCCGGCTTGTGCTGGCGCCGGGATGCCCGAGGCTTGCAGCTGGGTGTGCATCCCAGCGGGGTTGCCCTTGTGTGCTGGATGGAGGACCAGATGTTTGGGAAGCCAGGCAAGGCATGGGTGGGATGCAGATGTTACAGGACGATGCCCTGAACTCCTGCAGGAGGGAATGCAAGGAACTCAGAAAATGCAGCTTAATTGCTGCCCTGGACCCCACAGGCTGGAGGTTACCTTCATTTTTAAGGAGTGTATCTTCCACAAACACAACAATTTCCATTTAAAGGCACCCAAGTGACTGAAACTCTACCGCTTCCCTGCTAAGCTCCTTGCCTTGTTATCAATGTTTGCAATGCACTGACAAACACAAGCTTTGGATATGGACTGTGGCTGCAGGGGCATGGCAGGACAGTCTCTGCTCCAAAATAATTTCCCTGCTTTGTTCAGAGATGGCACCTTGTTTCTTGTTTGATGTTTTCCAGGATTTGGGGTAGAAAGGGCAAATCTGGGATAGTAGTGGAGCTCCTCTTCTTGTACTCTTAACGCTTTGAGCCACTTGGGACTGGCATATGTAGCACATCGAAGGCAAAGACTGAATGCTGACTGCACTTCAAGGATTCATTTATTTGTTTTTCTGGTCCAGTAATTCCCACATGTAACCAGCAAATTGTTTTTCAACATGTTTCTGAACTCTGTTCTCTCCTATTTTTCCTGTTCTTTGAGGATGGACAGTCTTGTCACGGCACCGTCTGTAATCCGTTCTTTGGCTGGCAGTAAAAGCAATGTGCCCAGCTCCCTGCTTTGCCATGCTCAGTACTGAATTGCCTGGCCCATGCCTGTCCTTCACAGTTGGAGTAGCATCTGCACCCTGGATCTGAACATAGCTGGAGAGCATCCCTGCAGCACAGACACCCCTAGCCCCAGGGCCTGATGCTCCCCATCCCACATTGCACAGCATCCACTGCTCAGATTGGGCAGTGATGAGGTGCAAAGTGAGGAATATGGTTTTTAGGAAATTGTTAGGTAAGGGCTGGTGGAGGATGACTTCAGGAGGGCTTTATCCCACCTAAGGATGGAGGCAAGAGGATGGGACATTTTAATTTATCTTCCAATCCTAATTCCCATGACTCTGCTTCCAGCACAAACATCAAACCTTTCTTCTAGGGATGCTCAGAGGGGTAATAAGGGCAATACCATTTGGACCACACCAGTTTCATAGCCCTTTGCCCTTGCCCTAAAGCACAGAGATGCTCAGCAACCACAGGAACTCTGGACCACTGGGGATGGACCAGGCAGGGTAGCAGACCACTGATGGGACCAGCATGGGGGCTGCCTGTGGGCATCCTGCCTGGTCTCCCCAGGATGCTGGCACCAGTTACAGCAGGGCCAAGAGAACCAGAAGAAGCATGAGGAGGATGCCAGTGTGGCTCAGACCCCAGCTCCATCTCATGCATGGTAAGACAGAGGCTCCAAATGGAGATCCTGCCCTTTCCCTGGCCCATCCCTCCGGCAGATGACACTGCATGCAGAGCAAGCCAACCCCAACACCATCTCAGAGAGGCCAGTTGCTGCCGCAGAAGTTACCTATGGTGAACTCATCAAAGGTGAGAGTGGTGGAGCTTTTGCCCAGAGCATTCGTGACTGTCAGAGTCACCTTGTACTTCACCGTCGAGAAGAGCTGGAGGTATCTGATGTGACACCTGTTTTTGGGAAAGACATCCTTCTCGCAGACCATCTCTCTCGTGCCGTGTCTGGAAAGCAGGGGCGAGAAGAGCTGTTACCTACAGAGCAGTGCTCGTGGTGGGGATGCACCCATGCTGCTGGAAGCAGGAGGCAGAAGGAGCAGTGCTGTGTCCCCACTCTGCCCATGGTCCCCCGTGCACCAGTCCCTGCTGCAGCCAAAGGGATGCTTTCCTTCTCCTGGGGAATTTTGCAGGCTCATGTGTGTGATGTTTTATCCTGGGCCTGCACAGAGATTGTGGTGAACATCCTTATGCTAGCCTCAGGCAAAGCATGAGACCTTGCTGGGACTGGGGTTGGCTCTGTCCCTCCTGTGAGAGGAACAGGATCTCCTTTCTGCTGGTGACACAAGTCCCAGAAGTTAATGGATAGCACCAGCCTGTATAAGGGCTGTGCCAGCACCTGGGCACAGAGTGGGGGACGATGCCAGGCCATGGCCAGTTCTAGGTGAGGGACACTGTTGCTGCCCAGCTGCAGCCAGTGTACAGCAGAAGGGAGCATGGCTGTGCCAAATACATTGAAAAACATCTCCACTGTGGACAAGTGGTGCAGAGAAGATGGACTTGGGGGGCATGGAAACTCAGGAGTTGGGGACTTTCCTGGTCCCCTCTAGGGAAACTGGAACTTTCTTGGGACAAATCCCCAGTGCCAAGCATCCAGTTTGAATGTCCCTGGTGCATCGTCCCCAGGCCCATTTTTGGGACACTGATCCCATGTACTCAGCAGAGGTCAGACCCGCTGCCCTGAGACTTCACAACACTACCTGGAACCTGCTCCAGGCTGCAGGGACAAAAACTCTCACTGTGACCTTCTGTGCCAGGCACTTACATGACAGAGATGTTGAAGTAGTTGGGGATGTAGGTGGGAGTGGGCAGGTGCCAGCTGCAGTAGAAACCCTTCGGGTAGTTGTTGGACCGGCACATCAGCACTGGCTCCTTCGGAGGGGCTGCCAGGGAAAGAGAAAGAGCAATTACCCACTGAGGTGAGGTTATCACCAGGTTCTGAACACCCTCAACTGCTGTCAGCTCAGGGTGGTACACAGTTTGCAAGGGCAGCCTGATCTATGTTTATCATCAATTGCATAAACTATGTGGGGGTCTTTGTCCTATGTCTGCTGCTGAAGCCCCCCTAGAGACCTTGTCTTGTACTGGGCAGTGCACAACAGCAAACCTTCTCCTCTGTCATCTCACCAGCTCTAATGAGAGAAGGAGTGGCAGAGGAGGTTGCCAGGTACTGGGGGAAATTGTTTTCAAGGCTGCTACAGAGATGTTGCTGACGGGGAGGAGGTGCTGCTCTCTTGACCCCATTAAGCTACAGCGCTCACAGCTTTCTCTGCCGTGTCCCTGGGGAGTGATAAACTTCTTGTTGAGGGATGATCCTCCAGAATACCAAAGGTCCTCAAAGGGAGAGGGAAGAACTGCTTATGGCAAGATGAGAAGGAATAACCTGAAACCAGCAGAGAAAATTCAGCTCTGCAGGAGGACTGGTGATGTTAACCCAGGGCCTTGCCTGCCTGCTAAGAGAGACGAAGGCAACCAGAGATGGGATGAGAGCATGCAGCAGGAACAGCCTGCCTCTGGCCCCATCAGCCAGTCCTAGAGGTTAGAGGCAGAAGAGGCTTTTAAACCCAACCAAGTGTTCACGCTGCACCCAGCTTTCCCAGTCATATGTGCACATTGTGATCTTTGCAGGAACACAGTCAGAGCTGCAGGAAGACTCTGCCAAATGCCAAGGGCCAGTGGGTGTGGGAGGATGAGATGTGATACTGTTCAGCTGATAAATTTTTGCCCTTGTAGGTTGATGAAAACGTTATCTGAACTGACACCAAAGTCAACTCCTCTCAGTACCAGGACACTTGCATTGCTAAGAGAAGAGTTCAGCTCCAACGGCAGCACCTTGGCACAGTACTTTGCTATAAAATATCCTCCCTGGGCTGGATGTGCACCACTGTTCCCTCAGAAAGGCTGTCTGAACCTGTGGCTGTCCCTCTTTCCCTTCCTTTATTAGTCCTCATTCCCATGCATCCTCCCAGGATGTCCCAGGACATCCCAGGACTCTTCTCTCCAAGCAGAGGTTTTGAAGGGAACCTATCAAAACTGGCAGCCTCAGCATAATCATTGCTGCTCACCACCTCTCCATGCTCCTGGCAGCACTCCCCCAACATGGCTCACTGCTCTCTCCCTGCCCCTGAGGCAGATGCCTTACACATGGTCATTCCTGACAATGAGATGCAAAGAAGGATGCAGTGATGCAAGAGTTCAGGGAGCACTCCCAGGCTGGAAACCTCCTTCTCCCAAGGGCTGCAAGGGAGAAGGACATGGACCTATTACTGGAGCAAGTCCACAGGAGGCCACAAGGATGATGCCAAGGCTGGAGCAGCTCTGCTGTGAGGACAGGCTGAGAGAGTTGGGGCTGTTCAGCCTGGAGAAGAGAAGACTCTGGGGAGACCTTCTAGCAGCCTTCCAGTACCTAAGGGGCTGGGGAAGGACTTTTCATAAGGGCAGTTAATGACAGAACAAGGGGAAATGGCTTTAAGCCGAAAGAGGGGAGATGTAGATTAGATATTAGGGAAGAAATTCTGAGACAGTCTGAGACACTGAAGCAGGTTGCCCAGAGAAGTTGTGGATGCCCCCTCCCTGGAAGTGTTCAAGGCCAGGTTGGATGAGGCTTTGAGCAACCTTGTCTAGTGAAAGGTGTCCCTGCTCATGGCAGGGGGGTTGGAAGTGGATGAGCTTTAAGGTCCCTTCCATTCTATGTGGAAAAATACTATATGATTCTATCTTGGTGCAGGGAAGCTGTGCATCAACCTAACCCCTTCTGCATGCTGTGCCAGAGAAGAAAGGGATGCAGCGAGTTGGCTAAGGGTGCCCTTGCTGTACCAGTGAAACCAGCAGCACCAGTAGGATGCCAAAGCCTCATCAATGCAATATGGGACACCACTGCAGCCATGTCTGTGCAAATCCCCCATGTGGCATGTAGCCCTGCAGAGCTGCTGGTCTCCTGGAGGTCTCCTTACATGCAGCCCAGGTCTTGAGGGTGTAACATGCTTGAGGATGGCCCTCCTCTGCTCAGGTATGGGTGTCCAGAGGCAAAGCAGGGCCCTGATGGGAAACCACAGCCTGACCATGCTCTCCAGAGAGGGACAACCCAACCCATGAGCATGGCATGAGTGATTGGGATCCTGGCTTGGTGTTGCACGGCAGAGCCTACAGACAGAAAATAGCAACAGGTTTTGCTAGAAAAGCTTTCTGAGGCTATGTTATGAGCTCCACCTGCAGCACTGTGCCGCAGTCCATGGAGGGGAAACTGAGGCTGGGGGCTTGCCTGTGCTGGCACCTCTGGGGCAGGGCTGAAGAGGGAGGAAGATGACGGCAAGAGAGCCAAGGGCAGCAGAAGTGGGGAGAGAAGAAGGAGAGGAAGAGGGAGAAGGAGAGGGAGAGGGAGAGGGAGAGGGAGAGGGAGGGGGAGAGGGAGGGGGAGAGGGAGAGGGAGAGGGAGAGGGAGAGGGAGAGGGAGAGGGAGAGGGAGAGGGAGAGGGAGAGGGAGAGGGAGAGGGAGAGGGAGAGGGATTGGAGGCTGAGGCTGTGTTGCCCCCGAGGCGTGTTCCTCCTAATGGCTATTTCAGCCCTCAGCAGGCAGACAAAGGCCAGAACCTGGTTAATGAGCCTCCCAGCTAAATTATTCAAGCAGACCCTCCGCAGCAAAACAGAGCGGTTAATCGCAAGGCCAGAGACAAAGGCCCTGATCCCAGCTACAGCCTCATCTTCCTCCTCCTCCTCCTCCTCTTCCCTTTCCCTGCCCCGTATCTGCCACCGGGGCAGCATCGCCCCTCGCAGGGGTGGCTGGGGAGGAGGTTGGGGGCTCCGGGGAGGTGTTCCGGAGGGGTGAAGGGGTGCACAGGATTTAGGGACAGCCTTTGGGGTCCCAGTGACCGCGCGGTGGCAGTGTGGGCTAACGGCACCCGCCTGGCACGCGGCAAACCGGGCGGGGGGCTGGAAATGAGGCATGGGAGGGGGGGATGCTGGGGATGCTGCTGTGACCTCTCAACCACTTGCTTGCACTCAGCTGTCCCGCAGGACACCAGTGTCCAGCTAGGAAGCCGAGCAGAGGCAGCCGAGGCTTTGGTGAGCATCCCCAAAAAGCTGCAAGGTCCCTGCCTGAAGAGGAGGCTCTGCCCTACCTGTACATCCCCCGACGCTGCACTGCTACTGAGCTGCAATTAGTCCATCTGAGGATAATTTATCTACATTGTCCCCAGTATTACACTGGATCTGGCGCTTGGTGATCTGTGCTAATTCCTCCACTAGGGAGTCTGGGGAGGGCTCGTGCCTCCAGGTTTGCTTTGCTGGGAGAAGGGGGGCTGTCTAGACTGCCTCCCACTTCCATCCTCACTCTGCAGCAGCCTTGAAGATGCCCCATTTTCACAGTTTTGAATGCCCTGAAGATCCTGTCCTCTGCTCTAAGACTGGGGCCCCTAGCCCCAAGCTCCTAACCTCTGTGTCCACAGCATCCTCCAATTTTCATCCTCTGGTGCCTTTTAGCAAGCCAGAGGTGGAAAAAGAGTCAGGGGGGACAAAAGAACCCTCATATCTCTGCCATCCTGGTGGCCAGGCAGAACTCTCAGTCTGCAGCAGCTGGAGGGATGTTGCTGTATGAAGCCTGTTGCACTCTGTTGCATCACTCTCTCTTTCTGGTCAGGGACAAGCTATCTCATGGGGACACTCTTGCCACCTCCATCTCTCCAAAGAGCCATCACTCCCAGAGCCACAGGCGTTTTGGGAAGAGTTTGTCACACAACTGCCCCACTGTCCACCTCCACGGGCAGAAAGTCCACCCCATGGAAGAGCACAGGGTCATTTGGGGATGTGACCATGATACCATGAATGTGACCATGACCAGCAGGCAGCATGAAGAAGAGGGTTGCAAGCCCCTTCTCAGCTGTCACAGTGCATCCTCTGTCCACCCTGGCAGGGTCCCTGTGTTCCTATCGAAGATAGTGGCTTGCAACCCTGTTCCTCTCCCCCTCCTCTCCCAGGAAAGGCCCTCGCCGGCACAGCCCATCAAAGGCTCTTAAAGAGAGCAAATAAAAGTGCAGGCTTCAATCGATCTGGCGCTCCGTAATGCTGTCTTTGGAGGTGGGCCAGCCCGTCGGGCTGATAGAGAGAGCAAGAAAAGCAGCAGAAGAAAACAAAGTCATCAAGGGAGCATTAAAGGCTCTTCTGCCCTGAGGCTTTGGGCAGTGCCTCTGGGTGCAGGGTGTCCTGCTCCAACCTCCTCCATCCTTCCCCGGCTGATGTCCAACTCTCAGTCCCTGCTCAATGCTGAAAACAGCCGGAGAGTTGGCTCTGCACGGGCACTTCTACCCCGGGCTTCTGCACGCAGCCTCCCTAATCCTGGCAAATATTTACTTCCACATCGCCTCATGGAGCTGCTGAACTCTGTAAAGGCAGAGCTCCTTTCCTTTCGCTGCAAACAGTGCCTGCCCTCTCTAATCTGTCTATTAACCTCTCACATGGCAGGAAGCCACTTCTCCCACGCACTCTGCTGATGTCCTCTCTGCAAACCCAGCGTGTTTAATGCCTGGCTGTGGTGGCTTCCCAGTGACTTGGGCTGCAACCAGACTTGCTGCCAAAGCTCGGAGCAAAGGATGAAGGGCTGCAACAGAGCCGGGCGCATCACACCTGGGCACATCACTTGCAAGCTGTGCGATGCTCCAGTAAAATTTGGAGCTGTGGCAGGCACTAAAGCTGGTGCCAGGGTCATCATCTCTGCAGACCCCACAGAAGACTGGTGGGATGGATGGAGCTGGCTTTCCCACCACACAGTGCCCTAAGCTTTACATCCATTTGACTACTGTCTTTCTGGCTTGTGGGAAATAGCTGTTGCCTGACCAGCTCCAGCACCTCTGCTCAGCTGGGGAGAGCACAACAAGTGGTGCTCAAGAATGAAACAGCTCTAGAGGCATCAGCACAGACACAGATTTTTGTCTCTTTCCCCATCTCAAAGCTCAGTCGTCCTTGTACCCTGAGTCCCACTGCATGGGGGAAAAGTGTGACCAATCCATTTTAGAAACCACTAAAAATGATCTACAATAGCTTTTCCTAGCCCTGCTAGGTCATGAGATAATGGACATTAAAATCGTGGCATTTTTATATATAGAAAAGTTATTTTAGGTCATTTTTAGAGGTTTCTGAAATGGATCAGTTATAATTTTCCTCTCCTGCTGAGGGCTGAATGTACTAAAGATGCCTTGCTCCACAGGTGGAGGGATACAAAAAATAGTACCAATAAAAGTTTTAAGAGGCCTTTCAAACAATTCTGTAGGAGGTATTTCTTCTGGTGCACTCAGGGCACATTCAGGCACTGGGCTGCTGGGGGATACTGGTCCTACACTGTGCTTGTGGGGTCACCTGCATAACTCACCATTCTGGTCTTGGGCCAGCAAAACCTCCAGGGTTCCTGCCAGCAAAGTGTGCTTGTGTGAGAGCTACAGCCGTGACATAGCCTGCCTGCATGTGGGCAGGCTCCCAGGGTGACAGCCTCAGCACCAGCGCTGTTCTGCCACCAGACTCCTGCTGTTAGCATCCCTGCCTCTCCCCAGTGCCCATGGAAGGATCGCTGCCCCACCTCACGCCCTCCTCACCCTCACCCACTGCCCTTTTTCACACCACAGCCTTGACCTTGCAGGCAGTGAGTATGTGTTGAGAAGTAAAAAGGCACCCAAGTGAACAAAAGCAAAGCTGCAGAAGCTGGAGGGCACAACTGGGACCCAGCCAGGTGTGAGATGCCAGCCCTGAGCACTTGGATACAGGTGCACAGGAGCAGCACACCCTGCTGCTCTACGCACCTACGCAGATACTTTTGTTAGGTGCACACTGTCTGCAAGCACAATGTGTGATATATCTAATGCCATTTTTCTAAAATTGTCTGTGTACAGCAGGCTGGTAGGACACAACAAAGAAAACAACAATGAATAAATCATATTTCTACTGCCTGGCAGATCAGGGGAGCATCTGCCTGTCGTGTACCACCTGCGCTGGAGTGCAGCACGGTTGTGGCCGGGGGCAGTCCCTTCCACTGCCCCAGATGTTGGGATGTGACTGTTTCATTGCTGGAAAAGCACCAATTTTGCTTCATTACCCCTTGTCCAGGCTCTTCTTGGATAAGTGTGAGAATTAGGAGGGGTTCAGAGGACAGTGGGGCACAGGTGATGCTCTCCTGCATTGTGCTTCTGCACTCTGGGAACATCATGCTCATAACCACCACTTCTTCAAGAAGGATTAAGCAAGGTTTTTTCTTTCATAAATTAATGCAAAAAAATAATGTGAGAGAGAATTAGAGAGCCTAGGGATACAGGGACTCAGGGTGGGATGGGTTTGTCCCTCACAGACCTCCAAGGTGACCTGGGGCAAGTGATGGAGGACAGGGTTTAGGTCGCTCCCATTCAGTCTCAGCCACCCCAACCATGGGGAGGGACATTTTCAGGGGGACATTCTTTCCCCTTGAAATTAGAAAGCAAAAAACATATCTCTTTGGAGTGTAAGCCTTCCCAGCTGAGCACCAGAGATGTTCACATTCAGCCAGCACCTAGCCCAGCCCCGACACCCTCATGCTGCAGCATCTCCCCAAGAGCTCCCAAAACGGGCCAGGGACACTTGTGGCTGTAATCTAAGTCCCTGGTCCTTGCTGTCATCTAGGAGCCAGTTCCCCAGCCTAAAAGAGCAAGAATTTATTCCCCAGAAGGTGCTGGAGAAAAAGGTGGACTCAGCAAAAGATAAATTTCTTAAAGGCCCTGTTTTACACTGATTAGGGCTCGTAAACCAAACTATGGATTTTCCCATTTCCCTTGCAGAAAATCCAGCGCATGCGTCAAGAGGCAGTGCTGTAAATTTTTGGGTGAGGCATTACTCATAGCGAAGACTTGAGCCCAAATCATGGTGCAAGCTCCTAACCCTAAAAGCTGCCTTGCAGCAGGACAGCTTGATAATAGAGTCTGCTTCATCCTGCACTGCAAGAGGCCGTGCTATTCGCAGCACAGTAGAGGTGCTCCTCAAACCTGACAGCTCTCAAGCCTTCAAAAAAATTCACAAGCAAGCCCGGTTAAGCAGTGAGAGGAAAGAGCAAGAGGATGGGGTGCAACCATGGCATGGGGTGGGGTGCCTGGCTGGCATGGCAGCCCTCTCTGGAGATGTGCTCCAAGATGTGGGAAGCTGCAGGAAGGTGATTTGGGCAGCTAAAGCTGTTGGGCATCCTGCACCCATGCCAGACCCTCTTGCTCACAGCTGCACAGCAGGGTGCCTCCAGCAGTGCTAGTGCTGGGCAGCATTGCTGCCCTAGGGTAAGGCCCACACAGGTCCTTAGAGATCCCACCCAGCACACCAGCACCTCAATGCCAACTGTGCTCCTGCAGGTGACCTTGTTCCCATGGTCTGGGATGCCGGACTGGATGCCTTAGGGACCACCCAGGTGCCCCTGGCCTTTGTTTGTGATCCCACCACGGCAGAGTGTCCCTCCTGAACCTTCCCATCCTCCATCACAAACCAAAGAGCAGCTTTGCTCCAAAACAGTATTAAATATTGAACAAAAGAAAGCAAATCCGTTATCTGGGATAATTGGGAGTAAATAAAACATTTAACCAAACCAAATGCAGCTGTTTCTACTTGGAGCCGACACAACAGCAGGGAAGCCAGCTCAGCTACTCCGTGTCCTCGTTACGGCAGCTGATTATTGTTTTGTGTATAACGGTAGCACCGCCAGACCTCGAGCGAGGCCGGGGCCCGTGATGCTCGGTGCGGCACACCCGGGAGGGGTACACCAGCAAGGCAGGACACGGCATCACGGCAAGCACTCTGGGCACGGGAAGCCCTTTGCAGCACTGGGTTTTTGCTCTCTAGCCCGGGGAGTTCACGACGAGGCCGGCTTTCCTCCCCCAACACCTCTGCGAAGGGATTTGCATGTAACATAAACCATTTCAGAGTCAGGTCACCGGTTCGCACATAGCCCCGGGGCAGTAATGACCAAACCTCGTTACTGACTGCTCTGGGATTGAGCGTACCGGGCCTCCGTCCAGCTCCTGGAGACCTGAAGAGCAGCTTGGGGTGAGGGACTGTGCAGCTCCCAGGGGAAGGTGCTGGCAAATGGAGCCAAGGGATGCTCTGGGGATGGAGAGAGCATCCCTGCCTGCAGGTCAGGGCTGGAGCATCCTGGGGAACCAGGCTCCCATGCCCAGCCAGTGGGGAAGGGGCTGCAGCCCCCACAGGGAGAGCAGGGGGCTGATGTGCTCTTTGCTTTCTCAGCACAACTGTGGGGCTTTCCACCACTGGGGTTTTGGGAGCAGAACTCGATGCCCCTGCAGCTCCCACCCAAATGCTGAGTCTAACCCCTCTAAAATGGATGGGAAGGATGTGGGGCATGAATTACATGGGGTTTTCTAATCCTTGCCAAGGCAATGCAGGGATAAAATGCTTCCTAGCACCCCCACAGGTCCCCCAGCACCTGCTCCTCACCCCAAGGTGAGGGGTGCACACAGATGCACATCACAGCCCCCATCTCCAGAGAGAAGTAGCTGCCTCCTGTGGTACCCCTAGAGAAAAGACTTAATCAGAGCACCCCAAAACTGCCTTCAAGTGTTGTTTTCTGCTGTGCCTGGTCTCAACCCACACCAGCTGTGAGCAACCCACACCAGTCCTGGAGCTCAAATCTGTGCAGAGCCCTGGAAATCTCCTCCAGGAGCTCAGCTGGAAAAGCTGCCAGCCAGCCAGAGGGAGCATCCCTGACCCAAGTGCCTTCCCTGGCTTGGCTGGGCAGGGTGCATGCGAGGTGCCCCCAAGGTACTGGGGAGGCTGAGGGTCTGTGCCATGGCAGCCTCCATGCCTGTGGATCTTGCAGAAGTGGTATCCCCTTCAGTATCCCCTTCTCCCTCTTTTCCCAGCTCCAGGAACAAAACTCCTGCACAACCTACCCCATGCAATGCCCCTGCCCCCTCCATCACCTTATTTAAAGGCTGCAAGAAAGTAATTCATTCTCCTGGCCAGATGGAGAAGACAGTGAAAATACCAGGTGCAATCAGACACAACTGGGACTATCAGCAGCCGTGTATCCTCCACAAAGCTGTCCCACCAGA
The DNA here is from genome assembly GCA_907165065.1 of Caprimulgus europaeus. Next base: position 71,857,107 of record OU015527.1, read on the forward strand.
ACTCCTGGAAATTGTATATTTATCCAGGAGGAGTGTCTGGAGGGAAGCTACAAGCACTTTGTCATGTACTGAGCAACAACCTAGCCACGAATATTACCAGCTATCACTCCCAGTGGGGGAGTGTGGGCTGCCTCTAACAGCCAGCAGCTCTCCAAAAATGCTTCTTCTCCCTTCAGCCCTCTCGAGATGCACCCTGGATATATCCCCTTCTCTGCTCTGCTTTTCCCTAGGCTGCTCTTCATGTTAACTTGGCAAGGGGGGTACCTGCTGGCAGGGGGTCTCTCACCCCATGGAGAATGGAGAGGAAGAAGTAAGAGATTTCTGATTCTTTGGAGGAGAGAAAGGGTTATTTTTGGGCTTCTCTTCTCTGGCCTGGGCAGGAAGAAGAGCTGGCAGGAACAGTTAGTAACCATATAAACCCCGCCTGCCCCCATGTCCACGTTCTTCTTGCACCAGCACTGGCTTTTGCAGGAAAAACTCCTTTCCTCCAGCATTTATGGAAAACCATCCTCTCCTCTTTTCTCCCATGTTTTGCTAGAGGAAGCGCTGCAGGCTCTGCTCCTGTCCCCTTACAAGGCAGAACCCACAGTGCTATCCAGCCTACAATGGTTGCTCCACCTTGGATTCAGTCTGGATAGAGGACCTGAGAGTGGGCACACATGTGTAGGTACCCCTCTGCACAGGCAGTGGAGCCATCTGCTCATCCTTGAGCTGACCCCGTGTTTGTCTATCCAGATTGCATCCCAATTTCCTCTTGTAGACTCAGTATCCCCTGGCCACTGACGCACATCCTCAGGACTGCCCTTCTGCCCCACACCACTACTCTCCTGGTGAGATGCTACACACCTCCGTGGGGCTGATCCACAGCCTGTGCCTGTCCCTCAGCCCCCGGGACCACGCAGCCATTTGTGTGCGAGAGCCCCAGCTCCTGCAATGCTGGTGGCTTTGCCCAGCTTCATGTCACTGGCACAGTCCTGCTGGGAAACCAACTGCTGGCACCTTGTGAAAACAGCTGGGCTGGAGCCAGAGGTCCCCCGAGAGATGCCAGAGATGGCTGTAGAGAGCTGACACAGGACCAGAAGGAGCCTCCTATGGCTTCTTTCTGTGCTGTTCCCACCCAAATCTGTGCGAGTCACAGAATTGCCCAGATTGGAAAAGACCTTTAAGATCATCAAGTCCAATCATTAACCTCACACTGACAAGTCCCTGACTAAACCCTGTCCCTCAGCACTGTGTCTAGATGATTCCTAAATCCCTCCAGGGATGGGGACTCCACCACTGCCCTGGGCAACCCCTGCCAACGCCTCAGAACCCTTTCAGGAAAGAAATTCTTCCTAATACCAAATCTAAACTTCTCTTGGCACAACATGAGGCCATTTCCTCTTGTCCTGTCACCTGTTCCTTGCTTGAGCAGACTGACCCCCACCTCTCTGCACCCTCCTTTCAGGCAGTTGTAGAGAGCGATGAGGTCTCCCCTCAGCCTCCTTTTCTCCAGGCTCAACAACCCCAGTTCCCTCAGCCATGAACTCATCACACTTGTGCTCCAGACCCTTCCCCAGCTCCATCGCCCTTCTATGGGCACGCTCCAGCACCTCCACGTCCTTCTTGTAGTGAGGGGCCCAACACTGAACACAGGACTCGTACGACCTCCCCAAAGCCAAGTGCAGGGCTAAGAGAACTTCCCTGGTCCTGCTGGCCACGCTGTTCCTGATCCAGGCCAGGATGCTGTTGGCTCATGCTCAGCCGGGTGTCCATCAGCACCGCCAGGTCCCTCTGTGCCGAGCGCTCTCCGGCCACTCCTCCCCAAGCCTGGAGCGCTGCTGGGGGTTGTTGTGGCCCAAGTGCAGGACCCGGCCCTTGGCTTTACTGAAACTCCCAGAGTTGGTCTTGTCCCATGGATCTGGTGTGTCCAGATCCCTCTGCAGAGCCTCCCGACCCTCCAGCAGATCAGCACTCCCACCCAGCCTGGTGTCATCTGCAAACTGACTGAGGGTGCAGTCGATCCCCTGGCCCAGGTCATTGATGAAGCTGTTAAACAGGACTGTGACTGATCACCAACTGGATTTAACTCCATTCACCACCACTCGATTCCCCATAGCAGCAACAGCCAGCCTCCTTGTTGTGCCTACTTAAGCCATCTGGCCCACCCAAAAATGTCCTTCTGCATAATATATCCAGGAAAATCACAGCACCAGACTCTGGTGGGGATGGGGATGAGATGGACACCCCAGAGGGTGGCTCTGAGTGGTGGTGCTGTTCAGGCTGCTCAGGGATGCTGCTGCCCATTAATGATATGCATCAGAGAAGATCCTTCATTTGTCCCAGGAAATGAGGTCTCCACACCAGTATTTAGCTGCTCACTCTCTGGTTTTGAGGAAATATCAGTCAGGCATGTCACTAACAGCAGGAGGGTCCCCAGCTCAAGCCTGTGCTGCTCTTATCACAGGGTGGAGATGGGAATGAGGAAGGAACCCAACTTTTGAGCATTAGTCCCTGCAGCTCACCCAAAGGGTGTCCTTCAAGGGGATGAAAAACAGAGGACTGTGACATTTCTGGAAGGGGTGGGCTGAGGTACCAGCTCAACTAACACCAGTGCTTGACACCACCAGTTTCTTTACAAATGTCTTTTTTTTTTATCCTCAGACCCAAATCAGTCCCTGGTTTCATTCTTATGGCCAGGAGATCCTTGGGATGATGTAAGTCACACAACCTCAGACTTCACTGCATTTGGAAGTAATAGCTACATCCTTAACTCATCCAACTTCTGGGGAGGTCCCATTATTCAGCCCATCTGTACAGAAATGGAACTAAAAAACCACTCTTTGCTTTGTGAAAATGATGCTCATCTTCCTAAAATCCTGGCTCAACGCTAAAATCCCCACAAGTGGTAGCAAACAAACGCCACGAGATGCTCCTGGTGTGCATGGCCAGGGCAGCCCTCCCACCTGTGTGAGCTCACAATTTGCTGAACAAAGCATAAACTGACTCAATTACTCACAGCAACTTTTTTCACCTGCTCTAATCATGACCTGTAAAATCTTTGTGAGGTGGTTCTTGTTAGAAGGAAATCAGAGGATGCATGAGAAGCTGAGGAGGGACAGGCTGTGCTGAGCATCCAGGTTATCACTGCCAGCACAGGGCCAGCAATGATGCTGCTCTTGCCAATAACAAGGAGTTATTGTTATAAAAAATATTGTTATAAATATTTTAATTATTTCCTGAGGGCTGGCAGGAACCCCCAGCACAGAGCTCCCCATGGGCAAGCAACCCTCCTGCAAATGCCAGAGCTGGGGACTGAGCTGTCACTGGGAAGTCCCCAAATTTGTTTTGGGCAGGGCAAGGAGGGTAGGATGCCAGGATGGACACCAGGTACAGGTGATGGGGACACTGCTGCTTTTTTGGGGGAGGCATCACACTGTGCATGCAGCGGCACTGCTCAGCGCAGCAGGAGACCCTCAAGAGAGAGCAAGGGCAAGAGAGGAGAGGAGGCCATGGTGCCCAGATACCATGGGCTGGGACTTATTCCTGGCTGGGCTGTGGTCTTTGGAAGAGGCTCACCACAGGATCAAGGAGTTTGGCAGGGAAGCCTAGGGCTGCTCTTTCTTCCCCTGCCTTTCTCACCCTCCACAAGGTCAAACAGTCCTGGACTCTCAATAACTGTCATAGGGTCTCCAGGGGATTTCAGGAGGTATTTGATAGGATTTCAGGAGACCTGAAGCGTGACTTTACAGGGATGGAGGGAAAATACCCTAGAGCTTTAGAAGGAAACCTTATTATAGTCATTGAAGGATTTTGCTGCGATCTCTGAAGCGTTGCACAGAAAATTGCGGGAGAAGAGCAAGCCCCATGGTCCAGACCTTGCCAGCAGGAAGAGGATGATGAGGTACCCTGGCTCACATGAGACCCACTGCCCTGTCACACAGAGGCAGCACACCACTGCTGCGTGCACTGCAAATGCCTCCTGCAACAGGGACAACTCTCTCCTTGATGCACGCAGACAACTCTGCATCCTTCTGAGATGAGGTGAGCAGTGGTAACAGGTCTGAGAGCAGGGGCTCAGCTCTGGATGAGAGCTGCATGGATGTGATGGGGAAAAACAGACAGGGCAGGGCAGTCTGGTTTTACCCAGATACCTTTCCATCCTCTCCTGGAGCAGAGAACGCAGTTCTGCTTGGGTTAATGCCAATGCAGCTAGGTCTGTCCCATGGCATCTGTGCCACCAGCAGCACAGGAAGTAAGGCAGTGTGCTTGGAGTAAGTGGAGAAGTGCTGTGATGCTGCCAACGTTTCTGACTTTTCCAGCAGTGACATGGAGTTGAACCTGCCCAGGATCCAGTATGGGAGGATATGGGGTTTGTCTGCAACAGGGAGATGCTGGAGGCACAGCTTGGTACTTGCCTCATGCCCAGAAAATTGTACACAGGCATTTTAGGAGAGCAATTCCCATAGCAGCACCCATGGCGTTATGGCAGAGCAGCTCATCCACAGCCAGGAATAATGAAATACAAATGACTTTTGAGGTCATAGCTCACACATGCATCTCGGTGGCTGTCTCTCCTGCTTTCTGCACTAATATGGGCTGGAAAGGCAAGAGCTAGGCAAGGACCCGGAGGGCTGATGCACAGTCTTTTTTCTCCTCTCCATCCCAATGCTTTACTTGGGCCCTTGGGGAAGTTTGTAGCTTGAACGCAGCCCTCGCTGTGAGCCAAATGGGTTGCAAATGTATTGGCACGTGTTGTGTCATCTGCAGCGGTTAATAGGATCCATTTTTCCAAGGAAGGGGAAAAGAAAAGGAAGCAGAGGAGGGGAATGCTTAAATCTGCAAAACAAACGTACATCACCCCTTCTAACTAAGCACTAAACCCATGGCAATAGACTATATATGAAAGGCTGGTCTAGAGCAATAATCTGCAAGGGCTTCTCACAACAATGCAGCTGGATTCAGATGTCAAACCAAAATCCTTCACACTTAATACCTTCAAAGCACGTACAAAGAATAGATGTGATGCTGGCCCCGGTGGGGTTATCGAGAGATTTGTCTCTGATTTCACCAGCAGCCCCATTAACACACTAATTGCTGCTGCCCCGGGAGAGGGCCAGGAATCTCCTTGCCTGGTGGCATCTACACCACACCCCAGCACTGAGATGTTGCAGGAGTTGCTTTCCCACGTGGTATTTGCTGCTAAGCTTGGAAGAAGTGATAAATGGGAGAAAAGCACCCTGTGCCATCTTACAGCCAAGGAAATGGAGGTACAGATGTAGCCAAAGGATGGAGACTGAGGATGGAGAGGTGGACTGAGGACATCTGCTAAATTCCTTGGTCCTGTGTCACCTCCCTACAGGTGCTGGTGCTCAGTCCACCTCTGTCTGCACGTGAGCATCGTCACACTCAGCACCCATGGGTGGCTGAGCTGCCCAAGCCCCCAGCCCCCCGCCCAGCTGCAGGCAGGGCTGGGAGAGCCCTCCTTGCCTGCCTGGCTTCCCAGCAGCCCAAGCAGATGTTCTGGGTCCTGTATCCCGGGACAGGTCTTGGCTTGATTTATTACTGGACGTGACTTCTGGAGTTTGTCAAAGGCACCCGCTCCCCCTCCCCTGACTTTCCCCACACCCTTCCCATTTTGTTTTACGTTCACTTTGTGGGTCTCCCCACCATAGCTTGCAATAAACAGAAACTCATTTCCAGTATAAACAACTGCACACTCTGCCCCAGCGAGCTGTATGACCTTGCCTTTCCTGCTCCCAACCCCTGCCTGCTTTGGGCTCTCTTTCTTCTGCTTTTTTTTCACTCCCCACTCTCCTGGCCTTTTTCTTTTTTTTTTTTTTTCTTTTTTTTTTTCTTTTTGCTGAGATTTATAATGTGCCAGACGGAGCCGAAGTGGTCTATCCCACTCCACGTCATGTACGTGCTATTAAAAGTAGCTCTACCAATAGATCTCAGTAAAGAAAGCCACCCTAGATCTCAAAGAGCTCGATATGGGAGGAAGGCTCTGCCTGAGCTGAGGGTTTACACCAAAGATGGGGATGTTGGCTCCAGCATAGCCAAAAGCCTCTCAAGATGTGGGGTGCCTCTCAAGGCATGAAACAGGGCAGGATTTTCAAAACTTGAGTCATAGGCTCAGCTCTTGTGCACTGATACATGGGGGCAAGGCTGTGCCCAGTGCTGGAGCAGCTGTTTGTCAGTTATTTGGATAACAACGCTGTTAGAGACCCTGCACTGCTCATAATCCAGAAGTGTTAGTGCCGATGGTGTTATACAGGGGGGATGCTGATGGTGTTCCCATGGGAGTTGTGCCTGGGCAATCACTGGGACCTGTGGCTTTAACAAAATATCCCTGTGTTGACTACTTTGGCCCAGATGTTTCTGCTCAAATATCCACAAGTTCATGCTTGTTCAACCCAGCAATCCCCTTCAGGTGCCTTTCCACCAGTGATGGAGATGTGCTGAGTGGATCCTGCTCTTCCCAAGCCCTGAGTCAGGAGGAATGTCAGCAGGATCAGAGGACAGCCCAGTAGGAGCCAAGCCTGGGGGAAGAGGCTTTGCGGGAAAGCCACAGAGAGCTGGATGGATTCACCTCTCCAAAGGACTGGGCAACTCTCAGGGCCTTTTTCCATCTTTAAAGACCTGGAAGGGGGGTGTCTGGGCCAAGCAGGCTGCCTCTGCTCCTGCTGTACTCAATGGGGACAGTTGGGCACGTGGAAAGGGCAAATCACCTGCTGGTATTCAAGTCTTTCTTCTTCATGGGATAAATGACTGACTGCAGTGTTTTCAAGGCTGTACAAGGAGTGTAGCCAATGCACTGGTGAGAGAAAACCCATTAACTTTGCAACGTGATGCTTATTAAATGCCTTTATCACCCAGGATGGTCATGATGTGCAAAAACAGGGTGGCTGTGTCTCAGTGGTGTGGATGGTGTGCTTGACCCAACCATCCTGACCCTTCATCTGCCAGCACGAATTCAAGCAGATGCAGCCAAAGCCACAGAGATTCAACCAAGAAAAAAGATGACCATTTTTGACACGTGGGTAATTAAATGCTGGAAGAGTTTGCTAAAGGCTCTGGTGGATTCCCTGCTACTGGAAGTCTTTAAATCAAGGCTGAATGATTTCCTAGCATCTCTGCTGCCCTTCAAAGAGGGATTCATCAAGGGCAGTGCCCTAGAAAGGGCCACACAACAGGGACGGTGATGGCAGAAGTTGTGTCCCCCTCTGCCATCTCCTTTGCATCTCACATCAGAAGGATGCCACAGGGGATGCACTCACCTGCCTCTGCCTGTGGCACAAGGACACTGGAGTCAGTCACCTTGCAGTGCTTGGGGACAAGACTGCACCTCCATGGTTGCAATTTTACTCTCTATTACCCTCTCTCTGAATTATGCCAGCTCAACACCACCAGTGGTTAGGAGTTAGTCATTTAATTCCAGGCAAGGAGCTGGTCAAAGCAGTCAATGGTTTAATTTTTGCTAGGAGATTAAAATGAACAAGGAAATTAGGTGGGTTAGGGGAAATCTGAACCCAAGCAGTTTGGCTGGAGAGTGTCCCAGCATTGCAAACTGGCCTCTAAGAGAGCTGGAAATGCCTTATCCCTGCTGTGGATACTGCCTGACCCTAGGCTCATGGTACTACCAGCTGGGATTTACTGACAGCAGGGCTTGTGCAGCCCCAGGCAGTTGGATTTTGTCTGCTTGTGCAACATCTCTGTCAGTTCTGCCCCATTTGAGGTTTTCCATGCTGAAATGAGCACCTTGAAGGGGGTGCTGAGCACTGGAGCACTGCACAGTGAGCTCCGCGCCTGCAAGACGGTTGCGCTGATTTGGAAAAAAAAAAAAACTGCACACACATAATTTATGGGAAGGTTAAACCCAAATGACTGTGCAATGCCCAAGTGCCAGTGGAGATTGAAGTACCATGGTGCAGAAACCCCACACAAAGCACTGGGGAGCTCCGGCCACAACTCACGGTGTCTACCCCCTCCCAGTAGCAGCAAAATTTGCAGCTATACCAAGCAGGTGGGTTTGCCTAACTTTTCTGGTCCTCAGGGACCAACTGAGGCTGTTCAGGTCTGTAATACTTCTGAGACAACCCAGTGAGCAGGATCCAGGCTGAATTGCTATCTCCATTCACCCATTGTAATGCATGAACACACTGGGTTGAGCCTTGCATAGGACAGATGCTGCTCGATGCAAGTACCAGGCTGCTGGCTGGCCCCAGGGAAGTTGTGTCCTCAATGAGGGAGTTGCTCCAGGTGGTTTAAATCCCCTTGAGCAGGAAGGGACTCAGTGACAGAGGTCTGGTAATGTGAAGCCACCTTGGTACATCCCATGTTGTTTGTGCTGCAGGTCCTGCAGATGGTTTGTCCATCATATCTGATGAGAAAGCTGAAGGGTATGGGAGGTTTTCTCTGTAAAATGCTTGATTTCCACAGAAGCACAGTGATTAGGAGGAAACACTCATTTAAAGAAAAGCACAAACAAAAAACTTCAAGCAGAAAAATCCCCAGAGTGGATAAACCCTTCTGTTATGTGCATTTTGTCTCGATGGCTTGGCTATATTGCATCACATTTGCTGATGGCATGGCATGACACAGCTCCGTTTCACGATGAGAGCAGTTGGCATTGCAGGTGGCTGTACCATGGCATGAGAACTACAGCTGGCTACAGGGAACGACACGGGTCTGCTGGATTCCCTAACAGCAAATCCATAGCGATAGATTAGCTGTCTAAGGTGATAGCTGGTAGCATTTTATCACCTCTTCGCTTCCCATTGATAAAAGCACTCTTGGTATGAAGAGTGGCCAAGAGGCCGCTCTTCTCTCCCATGGATGAGCGGCTGAAGCTGTTCCCAGCTGGCTGGAGCCCCTTAGCCTTTGCTTTGTCCATCCAAACCAAGCATCCTCAGCGCAGTTAATCACCACAAGCGTCGAGGCCGGAGACAGCCGAGGCCACCAAAGCCCGGCACAGTTCGCTGACCCTGGGGAGGAATGCAGCTGACTCACACCATGGGAATCTGACCTCCATCGTGGCCCCGTGGCTGGCTGAGATCACGGATATCCTTCTCCCGGCACCACGGCTCCCTGCAGTGCTGCAAACGGTCCAGCTTGCCCTTGAGGGTCACGGCGGGTCGAGCCCCTAATTTCACTGCAGTGATGCTCTTTAGGCATCCTGGCACGTGCTGTACAGGCTGGTGCAGCCCCTGTGCCCCTGTCCCTGCCCACTCTGGAGCATGGGCAGCAGTCCTGGCTCTCTCCACCGTGATATTTTCAGCTAGGAAATGCTCCACGTGTGCCAGCAGTGGAGTTCTCCTGATTCTCCTCCAAGTGACCCACAGGGTCCTGTTAGAGCTGCCATTATGGTGATTTTTATTTAAATCAACATCTTCTGTTTTATCCCTGAAGCACTCACTACTAATAACCTCTCATTCTCCCAGGATGCCTTCAGCCGTGGTCAGATTTGCTTTGCTTTGCAGGGAGCTACAGGCTCTCAACACTTCTCTGCAACTCCATCTCTGCCCATGCCACAGATCTGCTTCTATCCCTGGGTACAATTCAATTGGTGGTCACCAATAGCTGTGAGACTCCCAGCTGCTATTTAAGTTTCCAGATACTGTGAAGGGAGGAAAAAGCCCTGAAAAAAAATCATTTCCAAAGACTTTTTTCAAGTGCTGGCCCCAGGTGGGAACCGATAAAGCAAATCCCCAAGTGTTTGGGTTGAATAGCAGGTTTCAGATCCAGCGCCTGGCTTTTGAATCCTGCCTCTGCAATACTCCTTGTTACTATTTGTACACCCTGGCCCTGCATTTTTGGCTGTGTGATTGTATGTGCATCCCTGGAGAGAGCAGGGTTTTGTCTGGTTGGTGTTTCTCAATGTGGAGCATGGAAGAAGTCTGGGTCACCTGTGTCAGCAAAAAGGGGCAGGGGAAACCCCCAGGTACTGCTAACCACACAGTGCACAAATAAATGCCCTGGTTTCCTGATGTCTACAAATTTACAAGAATAAATCCTTTTCTATTCCATCTGAGCAAGTATGGGTGCTTTCCTATTGGAGCTAAAAGGCTTGGAGGATCTTCTCTGGGTACAAGCATGGCTCAGCCTAACAGCTCGAAGGTGACAAGTCCCAGGGCCCTGCCAGCACGATGCATGGCCCCGAGGCAACCAGAGATGCAGCCCCAAGGGGACGTGCTGCAAAGACAACCCTCACAGCAAAGCACTGCAGACCCTCACAGGAACAGGAACAGGCCCCCAAAATGAAGCAACAGCCACCATCTCACTTATTCTGTCTTCCTTGGCTACCCTTCCCCAAATCCCTCTCCAATGGCTTCCCCCAAGGTCGCAAAAGCCAAAACTAAGAGATGAAAAAGTGAGGCGTAAATCCATCACTGCAACGGCAGATTGGCACGTTACGGATTTCCCACGTCAAAATAATGGATCAAAACTCCTGCTGCCGCCCAGGTTCCAGAAGGGCACTGCTGCTCCTGCCCATGGATTATGTTAGATGAAACTGAGTTAGTAGCGTTTTTATCTGTCAATTAGGAACCATGAAACAGTTATTAAATAGAGTCAGAGCCCTCCTTGCTGCTCTCTTGGGCAGTGCAGGAGACACATAACAGCCTGTAATGAAGCATTAAGCAGCAGCAGTTTTGTTTCTGATAGGATTGGAAATGATAAGCCAGCAAGGCATGGTTGGATGGAGGGAGCGGGACCCTGGCTCACCAACCACATACCGGCAGCTGCTACAGGGAAGATCAAGACTGAAATTTCTGCCCCTTGCCCCAGAAAAAGTCTCTGCAGGACTGCCATCTTGCTGCATCTGCCTGCTGGGGGAGAAGCAAAGGGCTGAATTTAATTATCTCTTTTTCCCAGTGCAGCTCTGAGTGATTACCGTGGAGCCAGGAGTGTCTTTGGCTGTGTGTGGAGATGTTATCCCAGACCCGAGGAGAAAAAGGGCTGGTCTGAACAAGCGTTACGAGGCAGGGACCAGGCTGTCCATGGTGATGGAGATAACACGGGCAATCCACTTCTGGAGGTCATCAAAGTCCAGGAGATGCTGTCACTGCCCTCCTGTTGCTGATACAACGACCTACGGCATCTTTCAGCACGCTGGTACAACTTGGCACCAAAGTTTCCCCCCAGGTCAGGTTGGGATGTCTACCTGTCCTCATGGGCAAGACCTGACACAGTGCAAGGCCAAATTCTGTGCAGAGGGGTGGTGGTCCTGCAGGGAGGGAGATGCCAGGGAGGAGGACAGCACCAGTCTAGCACAGGAAGGGGCAGAAGCGAGTGGTCCAAGTGCCAGTGGACACATCTACCTCTCTCCTTTTCACCCCTCATGTCTCGGATCTTAATCACAGAATCACAGAATGGTCTGGGTTGGAAGGGACCTTAAAGATCATCCAGTTCCAACCCCCCTGCCATCAGCAGGGACACCTTCCACTAGACCAGGTTGCTCAAAGCCTCATCCAACCTGGCCTGGAACACTTCCAGGGAGGGGACATCCACAGCTTCTCTGGGAAGTTTCATTAAAACTGCATCAAACAAAAATAAACTGAGCAAAATCTTGAATCCAAGCACTTAACTTTCTAAATTCCTGATTCACCAAAAATTTTGACATGGCTCTGACTTCTAGGGCATTTTTCCGAAGCTGCCAGTGAATAGCAAAACCCATTCATTTCCCCTTTCTAGGCAAAACCCTTATAAATGTGCAAACTATCATCTCTCAGTGCAAACAGTTGCTGGCCCTCAGAGTGCAGGAGGGAAATGCACTGTGGCATTATGCTGGCTCTTTACAAGTCAACACTATCCAGCTCTCTCTTACCAGGAACTTTGCAGAGTTTTGGTGCTTGCAAGATATTAAGGGACTCCCAGACAAGTTGCACCATTGCACTGCTGTGTCCTGAGTCCTGCCACCACAGCATCCCTGCAGCACAGTCTGCAATGCCTGACCTCAAGGCTAAGCCCTCTCCTTTCCTTCCAGCCATGCAGAAATGAGAGGGACACCTCAGCCTGGCAGAGATTTGAGCTCTCCCTACATGGAAAAATGTAGCTATAGTAACAAATGGCTGCAAGGCAATGAGGGACAGGTTACAGCATGGAAGAGGGGAGGGATGCTGGTACCCCAGCGGGTAGGATGCTGGAGAGGAGCATGGAGGGGATGGTGATGGTCATGCTTCCCAGGGGAAGCAGCCTCTTCCTGAACCCTCTGTCCCACTGCATGCCCATGCTGTGGGCATGTTGTACGAGCATGGGGCTCTAAACCTCACAGACAGATGCAGACTTGTTTGGTAGTTATCCCTACCAAGCCATCTCTGACACCTTCACTTTGCTAAGATGAAGATGTCCAGGACACAGCTGAAGCAGCCATGCTGCCTTTCCAACCTGCCTGGGGAATAAAAAAGGGAGGAAAACTTGAAGCAGCAGGAGAAGAAACAGCTGCTGTAAAAGAGAAGGAACTCAGCAGACAGTAAAGGCATGGAGCCTCACCTGCAGAGACCAGCACACCCAGCCCCTCTGCTCACCTCTACAATGCAAGCTGCTCCCTTAGGTGGGTGCTAACGTGACCCTGTTCATTGGGACAGGATGGGATCTGGGGCAGGTTTTCCATCCCTGTACCAAGGTGGGTTGCACATGGCTCATAGGCAGGGGGGAGCCTGATACAACCCAAGCTGGATTTCATCCCACTCCACGCTGGCAGCTCGCGTGCAAGCCCCCGTTGTGGTTTGGTGTTAAGCTGATGGAGCCAGTACACCACAGCTAGGGTAGGCTGGGAAAGGAAAGATGCAGTGGGACAAGAGAAATGGCAATTCCTGCCTGTTCTGGGTAGACAGCAGAAGGTTTCCAGTCCCCTTCCCACTACAAGGTGGCCTGGAGGGAAGTCCACAGTGGGTTGCTGGAGAGAGAAGCATCAGTATCCAGGGCACCAACATCAGGACAGGGGCTAAGGAGCAACTCAAGTGGTTCTCCCCACTCTAGCCCAAGGAAGATGCAAAATTAGAGCCAAATGACCAGGGTCCTTACAAAGCACCCACCACAATCAGCTGCCTGGAGACCTTGGCTTTTGCAGTCCCAAAGCAGCAGGATGATTCCCTCACTGCACCTCTCCAGCACACAAATAGAGGCCCCAGGCTGTTCCTCAGGGATCAGCCTCTGCTTTTGGAAAGCAAAAGGCAAAATCAGGCTGGATCTTGCCACTGGTGCCACAGAGCTGCTCAGCCTTGAGACAGACCTGGAGCAGGGATGCAGACAGAGAGACCCATGGAAGGGCTCTCTGCAGGTGAAAGGTCTCTGCAAACACCTCCATCCTAGTGTCAGCATCCTCTGTCTAGCAAGAGCAGCTGCTGCCTGATGGGCTCTTCCATGCCTGCTTCAAACCCAGGAGGGATTCTGGGAGTTAGAGGAGGGAAAGTGGCCAACCCCTCCTCCCTCACCTCCCCGGCTGCACTGAAATTTGCCCAAGAACAAACTCTCAGGGATTAGCAGCGGCCACATCCTGGTGAGAACAATATTAAGGGATTATGAGATTAGAAATACCATTTATGCCGAGAGGAATAACTCTAATTCTTATCTGATTGTCTACAGATGTCAGCAATCAAAGTGCTTCTTTCATGCAAAGCAGGGAGCGCAGCTGCCAGAGAGGTAGGTGAATGTGACTTGGCCCCCTCCGAGCATGGGGAGAGCCAGCTCCTTCTGCTGATATACACCCCAGATTGTGTCTGGCAGCAGCAGACGGGGTTAGTTTCCTTCATGGGGAAAAGCTTTCTGTAAGGGGTCCTGTGCTGGGGCTGCATCTCCCTCCTCTTGTGTCTCTACCAGGCTGCCCTCTTCAAACAAGATCACCCGTGCCCGCTGCAAGCAGGGTGCTGGTGAAGAGTTGGGGGTGATGGGTGCTGCTTTGCCCACGAGCAATACCAGCCTGAAACCCAACATCTCCAGCTCAGTTGCAAGCGCACCACAGCCCTTTTGCTACCCTTGACCACCAACTCCTCCTGCCCTGGGCTGTGTCCCCCTGTGTAATGTCAGCACCTTTGGACAAGGACACAGTAAAATGACCTGCATGGTGCATGGCATCCACTGAGTGATGCATGGCTTTTCTTGTTTCTGGAGGGGTCAGACAGCTTCAGAAAGAGACAAACCTACCTGGCCTCACCCCAAACCAGTGTGCTGCCCTGCTGCATTCTCAGGTCCTGCCTTGTGCCCAGCCAGAGGGACTGGGAGTGCTGGGGCTGGAGGTGGCATCTCCACGTCCGTGGCACGGCCTCTCCCAGGCTGGCCGAGCACTTTGTGCCAGCCCGCCCTGGGAGGCAGTTCCTAATGGGGTGGACTGGGAGGCTCTCCCTGGCCATTAAGGGAGGGAAGTGCTTCTGGATGCTCTGTGCCAAGCTTCTGTCTGCATGCTGGAGGCAGAGGTTCATGGGGAGCTGCTCCTGGCTCCCTCCCCACTGCTGTTTGATGGCACATTATCTTCATTCAGCTATTCATCAAAAGCTCTCTGTCAATCCTTCCTTTGGAGGAGGGCAGCAGGAGATTTCTCTCTTTTGGGCTAATGTCTCACATACGTCTTTCCTCCCTGTTTCCCTTCCCCCTTCCCTTTCTCAACCCTGAGCCATCTCATCCCATTTTGGTCCATTTTCCTTTCCTGCCCTCCCTGTACCTTGCAGACAGCCAAGTGCTGAGCCACTGCTCAGCTTCTCCTGGCTGGGAGCAGGGTGCACACAAAGCCGAGGCATCAGGGAGCTGGGATGGAGCAGGGTGAGAAGCCGTGCTCCTCCTGAGCTCTGTAGAACTGCTGCCAACCTTCCCTTTCCCAGGCACCTTTCTCCAGGGTGATTGTTCACAGCTGCCCCCAGCATCTTCCTTCACCTCCCTGTGCTGGCTGGAGCAGCTCAGTGCTGCAGGGAGCATGGCTGGCTGAGACATCTGGAAAACCACTATCGTCCCCATCCATCAGTGTCCCACAGCAACCCTGCACAGGGCTGGACTAACTCCGCTGAGCTCTGCCCTTCCCCATCTCCCTCATTTTGCTTATAAACTCCACTCTCCTGCTGCCTTTCTGGCTATGTATGAGCAGCAGACATCTCAGTAGATGCAGGGGATGAGGGGCATGGTCTCAGCCCTATCCTAAGTGGGGACTTGCAGCATCCTCCAAATGCCACACAGCCCACTGTACTGTAGGTTTGTCCCCACAGCCTTGCTCTGCACCAGCAAACACCTCAGTCACATTATCCAACAAAAAAACCCAGTCATCGTGAAGCTAAATCTGCAAGACAAGGATATGCACCTTCTGTAACTCACTGACTTGAAGGCCACAGGAGAAAATTAGTTCATCTCACCTGACCTCCTGGGTTGCACAGGCCATTACATCCCTCCGTCACCCCTCTATTGAGCCCAATAACTCGTGTTTGACTGAATCATCTTTCAGCAAGGCAGCCAGCCTTGCTCTGCAGATAACAAGTGACAGAGGAGCCGCCACTGCTTTTGGCAGTTTGTTCCAATGCTTAATCATTTTTTCTATTAAAAATATGAGCCTCATTTCTAATTTGAACGTGGCTGTGCTCATCTTCCAGTCATTGGCTCTAGTTATGGCTTTGCTTGCTGGTTTAGTACCCAGTATCTTCTCTGCTTGGAGGTAATTACCAACAGGAGTCAGGGCATCTTTCCAGCTCCTTTTGAAGTTACTGAACAAACTATTTTAAGTCTTTCTCCTTATGGCAGTTCCCTTTGCATCCTTCTGCACTTTGCCTAGTTTTCCAAGGTCCTTCTCAAATTACTCCTCCCATAACACCCCAGGACCTATCCACAAAGATGTAAAATTGCCTCCTCATCATACATACACAGCATTTGGCAGACCTGGCTCAATCTTGGCTCTGAAAGCCCCCGAATGGTCTTTTTGGCCAGTCCGTCCCAATAAAAAAACAGAGTTCGGGTCGCCTCCATTCTGGCACCCTCCTACAGGAGGGATCTTCTGTGCTTTCTGCAGTTTTGCTTTTTTTTTTCAGCATAATTAAGCCCTGGAAATGCATGGCAGCACAGACCTTATATTGCCTCTAGCCCCGGGCAGCTGCTCTGCTTGCCCCAAGTGAGAATCATCCCCAAGGTTTGCTCTGACCCACCAGTCGCCAGGAGACAGGCAAGCAAGAGAAGGGAATGCAGCAAAACGATGCCTGCACTGACTTTGTGTCACAGCAGCTTTGTGAGCTTTTTAATGCCCATGGAAAAGCCCACTGCTCTTTTTCACATCTGAACAAAACCCTCAGCATCCTCCATGGGCTGATGCAGCAGCCCCCACACCACTGCTAGTGCAATGCTGCACCACAATGGCAAAAATTACTCCCATGAACACTGCTTTGGCAGATAAAAAAGTGAGCGGTGTTTCCCCTCCCGAGTCTCCAGAGGTGATGGGAGCATTGTTGGTGTGCTTACAGCGCTCCAGCAAGGCAAGCCTGGTTTGCAAAAGCTACTTGTCACCACTGGTACTTGCAGCAAGGAGCAGCCTGGTGCTCTTGCACAGTCCCCAAGCCCCAAGTGTTTTCCTGTCTGCTTTGCATTCATGTGAATAGCACAGGTAGCAATGGGACCAGCAACCTCCCCTCATGCTCTTTTCTCCAGGAGGAGTGCAGGGATATGATTTTGGAACTTATTTCACCACTTATGTCCAACATGGCAGGTCAATTGTAAGTACCCAAATTTGCCCCTCTCTAAGCTTCATGTCTCTGTCTCCCTGCTGCAGACCATGAGCTGGGGAAGCAGAGTAAACCCACATACCAACCAGCCACACTAGGCCAGCTCCAGCTTGCTTGGCTGGGCAGCAGAAGAAGGTTGGATGGGAGGAAGGGCTGGATGATCAAGGCTGTGACACAAAGGGGAGGTTGTCCACAGGCCATGCCTCTGGGCTGGCTGCTCATGAGTTGTCCTGCTCCATGGTGTGATGCAGAGGCCCTGTTCTGTGTGACCAGAGTGTGCCACTCTCCCGGGTGGGCTGTGGAGGGTGGGAGCCCTGAGGTGGTGGGGCTCAACCTAGCAGACCCCAGTTGCAAAGCCAGGTATGGTGAGGAGGCCATGGAATCACCAGTCTGGTTTCCAAGCTCAGTTGTGTGGCTTTGGGAAATGGGTCCCCCGTGCCTCAGTTTCCCCTTCAGCCTTTTCATTTAGGCCCTGAACCACTTGCTTCCCACCATGCTGGGGCTCTTCTTCCTGGCAGGGAAGGGAATGGGAGGTGACAGGGGCTGCCCTGTGTCCCCAGTGCAGCACTGGAGTCTGGGTCTCTGGGTTTCGGTGGGGGCAAGGGAGGCAGGGGAAGCTAATGAGGCCAATGGTCACTTGCAGAGGGCAGCTGTAGCTGGCTGGTGACTCAGGGAAGTCAGGCACAGAGGGAAAGCAGAGTGGCTTGGGTTCAAATGCAGACAGCAGTTGAATCCAGCACTCCAGGACTGAGTGTTAGGAAAGCAATCAGGACCCAGAAATGTGCCTACAACAGCCAGAGACTCTCCAGCTGGAGATCCTCTCTTTGCAAAGGCACATTCAAACCCGTTACACACTGTCTTTCAAGCAACAGAGCTCCCTGCTGGGCTGTGCGACCACTCTGCTGTACTCAGATGCTGCGGCAAGTGGGTGGCTATGCAAAGGTAGGCACAGACAGGTCGTCACACCTGGAGCACCAGCATCCACACAGACACACCTGTACAGGAACCTTTCCACCCAGCACCCTCCACTCTGTGCTCAGGCAAATGCCTGTGCAGTGCCAGATGCTTTGGGCTCTTGCCTTGCTGCAGGAATGCTTCAGGAGCACAAAACGCCTGGGGTACTTCTCCAGGAGAAACATGTGTTGGGACCCACACCATCAGCATGTTCCCTGCCATCAGAGGCAAGCATTCAGCAAGGCAGCTATTCCCCAGAAAAGCAAACAGCACCATGTCATCTCCAAAGACAAGAACAGATGATGAATCCCAGCCTGTTCACCATACACACAACCTATTTCACAGCTCCAGCCTGACAGAGTCCCCAAGCACTAGCTCAGATCAACACAGGTTCCCCAGAATCCAGCAAACAGCCAAAAGGCAGAGAGGTGCTCATAGGCCTCTGCTTTCTTCCCTGACTGAGAAGGTAGGGCATGTGCACCCATGACACATGACGATCCACGCTGTGCAGGGCTGGTCCTTGTGCAACATGCGCTGCAGTGGGGTGAGCTCAGCACAAAACCACACACACCATAAGTCTGTGGTGAGGAAAAACATCCAGGGTTGGGAGGACTCAGAACAAGGTAGCTCAACATGAGTGAAAACACAGCACCAAGGTCTCAGCTCTGGCTCCTAACTTCCTTGTGGTATCCTGGCGTGGACCCACTGAGTGATCTCCTGGCCTTCAGAGATGAACAGCAGCATCCATCTCTTCTCCCTAAATGTTTGAGCTCAGCCACGCAGGACACCAAGCCTCCTCTGTGGACCTTAATCTGGGCCAGCTCTGATTTTGTGGTCATCCTGTCCTCCACATCTCTCAGCTGGGGCAAACTGCAGCAGAGGGGAGCCACAGCTGGTCCCTGCTGCATGAGGTTCTGTTGGGCTCCAGCTCCCCACATGCCCAGAATGAGCCCAAATTTCCCCATGCTGCTTGGCACAGCAGGCTGTCATTGCTCACTTGCTTTTGGCAATCCCCCTGTGCCCCTCTCCCTCCTCGATATCACTGGCAGTCAGGCTGCCCAATCTGGTACCCAGCAAGCCATCAGGGAGAGGGACAAATGGCCCACTGTAAGCCATATCTGCACTCGGCAGGCCATGCACGGCTCCCGTCGGTGCGGAGAAGACCATCCTGGAGAGAAAACAAGCAGCCGTCACCCTAGGGATGGTATCATAAACCATTTTAATAAGGCATTTAGCTCCCCCTCCCCAGCATCCCAACTCATGCAAACACTGTCTTGTTTAGTTGGCAGCATACGATAAAGACCCCCAGGGAGCAGAGGAGGGGGAGAAAAGGGACATCTGTTTAGAGCATTTCTACTGCGTGGCTCTCCCAGGCTATTTCTATCTCTTCTTGTCAAAATTTATCAACTGCGTAATTGTTTAAACAGCATTAAAGTGCTTGGAGCAAGAGCAACTGGAAATTGTCCTGCAGTTGCCTCTGGTACCGATGCTGACAGCTTGGGAGAGGACTGGGGAGAGAAGGGATCCATCGGGCATGGGAACCCTCTGACTCCTTTTCCGGGGGGGAGACACCACCCCGTCCTGCTAAGGGGAAGAAAATTATCTCACATTATTCCCAGTGCCCTTCCCTGCTTTCCAGATCCAAGACTCTCCTCCCTCTCCTCTTCTCCCCACCCTGACCTGCTGTTAGCACACATTTACTCTGCTAAATTATTTACAGCAGACGCACCGGCTTGGGAAACCATAGCTAATGACAATGTCTTTCATGCTGAAGTACACTGGATCCTGCCCTGACCCTGCTGAGCCCTTGGGTGGGACCTCACCGCCTGCCCAGGCCCCACTGCAGTTCCCAGCTGCCACTGGAGATTCTGGAGAGGGATGGAGAAACACTGGGAGCTGGGAAAAGATAAGGATTGGTCGCTGCCTGCCACCTCCTCTCATTCCAGGTGTCAAGGATGGTGCTGCAGAGGATCCCCACTGCAGGGTCTTCTCATCCCTGGGGAGACTACCTGGTCTGGGTCCCTGAGGACATGGGCACATGTCGCTGGTGACAGGCAAGAGATGTACCCCGTACTGGTGACAGTAGTGCAGTTTCTTTTTCCAGCATCATCTGGGAAGCAGACTGTGATTTTGGTTTTTTAAGTGCCACAGCCATGTGGAGCTGTGGGTGGAGAAGGAAAAGCAGCATCCACATGCAGAGCATCGACCCCTTTGCTCTCTGCCCCACGGCTGTGGTGACAGGAGGTAGCTGCATCTCATTCAGTCCTCTCCTCTCCCAGCGTCCTTGAAGCCACTGACCCACCACCGGCAAGCTGCAGGAAGCTCACACCAAATATTTTGACAAGGGGCACTTAGGAGCAGCTGAGATGAAATCCTTCCTGGCGCAGAGGCCAGTGCAAACAGAGAGCCGTGCCACCAGCGTGTGTCCCCTCTGCTCCCCCTCGGCATGCACTGTCCCAGCCTGTGGCCAAGAAGGCTTTGTCCTCCCAGCCCTAGGCATCCCTAATTCTCAGCACAAGGAAACAGGGGTTGTAGGAAGCTGTTTAGACTGGACTTGGGCTTCTTTAATTATCAGGCTAGTTTTGTCATGTTAAGGAGGATAAACAAACCTCAGGAGAGCTGGAGGAGGCTGTGCTGCCATCCGCCCGGGACATGGGATGCTGGTGCTGCACGCAGCCTTCGGCATTTGTGCTAGGCAAAGATGGAGAGGGTTTCCCAGTCAAGCTGCCAAGCCCCAAAGCCCTTTTTCCTCTTCTCCCCTGCTCTGCTGGGAGCAGAGCCAGGCTGCTCTCCTGACACATCCCATGAGTTCACCCCCAGCCGTGCTGCAAGAGGGGATGCACAGGGAGCCTCTGGGCTCATTTCATACCTAGGTCCAAAGCTTGGGACCCTGCCAGGTACTTCTCAAGGGGTTCCTTGCACTTGGGAGCACCCTCTCTCTGATGGACACTCCATCCTTGGCTATGGCTGGTCACTGACAACCCCGGGACTCCTGCACCTCCACCCTGGGGAACAGGCTGGCAATGGGGTGACCATCTTCTCTGCTTCTTGGTGCCCTCATGCCATGCAATGCTCCTGCCACAACTCAGGTGAAGGCTGATGCTATGAGCTCACCCAACACAGCATGAACTCATCGGTTGGTGGGGTCAAGCATGGAGCCACGTCATTTCAGGTACCAGTGGGGGCCTGAACATGGGATCCCACAAGTGTTGGCCACCTCCTGGCCATGTTCTTCCCTCAGGAAGGGCTCTGCGGACCACAGCATCAGCGAGGCCAGGGCAGAGCCACCTAATAAATGCCACGTGCCGCTCAGCTCACCCTGCCACTGTGTTCCCAGCTCCCCAGGCAAAGGGGGGCTGGGGGGGCTGCAAGGATGGGAGAGGGGATATTTTTATTGTTTCTGACACCGGCTGCCCCAGATTATCATATTTTACATAGTGAGCCAAAGAAGCATCACTCTGCTATGCTGCAGCTGGGCAGGCTGCCCAGCCCGGCAAGGGGAAGGACAGGAGGGATGCAGTGGGGTGTGGGTGCGTGCACGCGTGGGTGTGAGCGTGTGAGTGTGTGCACACGCGGGCCACGGGGCATTGCTTCATTCAGCCCTTCCCGCTGCGGCACGGCAGCGTGCATCCCGCCGGATAGGGCAGAAAGGTCGTCCGCTGCCTGCAAATGTGTTTGTTTTTCTAGTCCAACTCCTAATTCGATTAGGACTAATTGCATTTGGGAGCGTGGTGGGGTTTTTGGGAGGGTTTTTTGGTTGGGGTTTTTTTTTTTTGGCTTTCTCCTTAAAAAGGAGGGATGGCAATTTGCATATCGTTATCCAGCATGCCTTTCCAGCTCCCAGCTGGGCCAAGACCCAAAATCTGGGCACAAGCAGTAAAGTTTCTCTGTTGAGTTTTCCCAGCCATGAACAAGCAGCTCAGCATGGAAAGGCGGCGACCGGAGAGCACGCGTGCCTCGTGAAACAAAGCTGAATTCTGATGAACAAGTCCCTCTCACAACCTGGTTGACTCTTATCTGCAATGGTCCCTTCCCATGGCTTTCAGGAACTGGATGGTGATGCTTGGCAGTGAAACAAATTGCACCTACTCAGCCTCCAGCACCAGGGGCGTGTTGGGGAAAATCAGCTGCATCCACAGCAATCAACCCAATAGCTTTGGGGTGCATCTCCTGATGCTGGAACATCAGCAGCCACACACTTAAATTTATTAGCTCCATCCCTGCCATAGGTTTGGTTCAGGTTAGTGTAGTCCTGCCCCAAGCACTGCTCGAGCACAGTCTTGGGGCTGACCTTGCATGGGGCCATTCCCAAGGGGCAGGAGGACATTTGGAGGTTGAGAGGGATGAATTGCAGGGGCGGGTGCTCCTCCTTGCCAGCTGGCCTTAGTGCCAGGGAACGGTCGCAGTCATGTTTAACTTGCTGCTCTCGAAATAGCCTCAGTTTACACGGCTGTGGGAAGGGATTGGATAAGTTCATAGGGGAAAAATCCATCAAAAGAGCTTTCAAAAAAAAAAAAACAACCAAAAAACAAAAACCCAAGCCCTGCGTCACAGATCGCTGGACACGAGCAGGGAAATATCTGCACGCGCTGACCCTGAGCCCGTGCTTCTCCATCAGCATCTGTGCCAACGGCAGGAGCACCAGCCTGACCAGCAGCACCCTGCTCCCAGGGACAGGCATCCCTGCTGCTACAGCCAGCCAAAACTCTGTTTCCCCAAGCCAGCATATTGGCAGTGCCCTCCTGCAGCTCTTCCCATCAAACCAACCTATGGAGGCAAGTGGGCAAACACTGGTCACCAGCTCTACCTCCCTCCGCTGTTTAGCCCGTGCCCGTTGTGGGATGCTCATGCCTGCCCTGGTGCTATGTCCCTCTCCTGGAGAACCAGAGGTGAACATCCTACATGGAGAGATTGTTACCTTCTTTGTTTCTTCTGTACTTTGGATGGGTGAAAAAGACAAAAAGTTATAAAAACAACAACAACAACAACAACAACAAAAGATGCAAACTGCAGTCCAACCCTCCGGTTGCAGCTGGAGCCCAGCTGGGAGGAAAGGGACTTCTAAGGCAGAGAAAAGGGAGGCTCTGATTATTTATTAGTGGCCGATGTTTGATCGTTTGCTAATCAGGCCACAGAACACATTCAGGCTCTCCCGGCCTCCTTGCTCACATGTGGTTCCTGTTGCTTTGCCTCTTCCCCCCTCCCTCTCTCTGGTTTTGCTTTGTTTGTTTTTCTGTTAATTTGGTTGTTTTTCCATGCCGTTTTCCGTCAAACCGCATGTTTTTTCCCCTTTCTCTCGCCAGCCGCTCCAGTGACAGACATGGAGGTAGGAGGCCAGCCTGGAGCTGCTTGTCCTCTGCCAGCCCCTTTCCTACCACTGCCTGTGAGGCAGCGATGCCCATGGGGCAGGGCTGGGGCTGGCACTGGGCTACGAGCCCCTGTGCCACCACAGTGATGCAGAAGGCAACTCCACCGCCTGCATCCTGACCTGTGTCCTTGCTGCTGGAGGGGATTTTGCTGTATTTTCTCTCCCACGCAGACCCCATCCCTGCCTGCATCCCAGCCTGCATCCCAGCCCAATGGGCAGCATCCCTGTTAGGCAGCTGGCAGCATTTGGGCAACCCCAAAGCCAGGCAGAGGGGGGAAAGGAGAGGTCCAAATGGGCACAGCCGCCGGGTCAGGATGAAGATAAGAAGGTTAGAAAGGGACAGAGAGACAGGAGCAGAAGGACGGATGTCCGTCCTGGCTGCCTCCCTCCCTCCCCTCTCTGCACACAAGGCCTCCCCGCTCCCATGTGCGCTCTCCGGCTTCTGGCAGGCTTTCCGCCGCGCGTTTCCACTCCTCTCTGGCCCATTAGCAGTATTTTTATAACATTCTGTAATGCACGGAGCTGTGTGCCAAACCTCAAGAGCACATTATTTCCCAATGTCTTTGTTATATCCATCCCCAGGCCCTCTGGCCTCGCATTTCCAAACGCAGAGCTGCAGCTTGCGGGGGCAGCGGGAGCCCTGCACCGTGCTCCTGATACCTGGAGCCTTCCCCTCCCTCCTGCCTGCTCCCAGTGCTCAGCCCTGGGCTCAGTTCAGGGATGCCTGGTGTGCAGAAGCCCCAGCCTTATTGCTTGCTGCTTCTGGCCACACTCGGCCATCCCTTGCTCTCCAGGCTGCAGGGCAGATGATCCATTGGAGATAAACATGGAGCATCCTGGTTGCTCTCCTGTGCTTCAACCCATGTTCAACTGCCTCAAAAAAAAGGCAGAGCAGAGGAGGGAGAGCAACACATTGCTGCCCAGAGTCTCCTGGAAGAAGCTTCCTTGGAGAAGTGCCACCTTTCTCTGGGGTGGTTTGTGCTTGGGATGCTTCACACCCTAGAGATGGGTCATCTTGGACCCTTAGAGATCTGCAAGCCTGTGGACCATTCCTCCTCTCCTAGATGGGCTCTCCATTCCTGGTCACCCCATCCCTGGATGGACACAGTCCCCACCACATGTGCACTGGTGTCCCCATCTCTGCAGGGGAAAAGACAGCCCCATTAACCCGTCATATATGCTCCCCTGAGTGCTACTAGGCTCTTGGATGTGTCCTCTACTACACTGACCTGGGTATCAAACCTAACCCAAACCAACCCCAAGGATCAGCTGAGCTACTCATGTCCTCCTGCCTGCTTGCTGAAGCACATGAATGAGGCATCTTCTTTGTGCTTTTTCATGCAGCAACCTGGCCCCTCCAGCATGAAATTCCCTCCTCCAGAAATCCTGGGGTGCCTTTGCAGCCACTGGCATGTCCCACCAGAGCTCCCTGCTCCTTCTGGGCCAGAGCTATTACGGGAAACAACACTGAGAGTGGTCTGAAGGCTGATGCCGAAGTTCCCCCATCCCTCCCAGCAGCTCCCCTTTCAGCATAATCTGATCCCCTTTAGCCATTTCCTAAGCCATGTTCCAACTCTCGTACTAATCCACATTTTCTCTGGTTTAACTCATAATTTCCCATGTGGCATCATAGCAAATACTTCACTGAAGTCAAGACAGATTACATCGACCGCATTTCTGGGCTTAGGAAATCAGTTCCCTTATCAAAGAGAGCTATCAGGTTAATCTGGTGTGATATATCTCTGGCAAGTCCCCCTTATATTTTTCTCCCATTTTCCATTTGTCTCCACGTCATTAATAGCTCCCTCTTCCAAGCGCGCTCTGCAGCCCCGCTGTGCTGTCAGGTCAGTCTGCCTGATGGGGATTTTTTCTTCTCTCAAGCACAGGAGACACGTTACCTGGCCCCACAGCACTGGGTACCACCAATGACCTCTCAACCACTAATGAGCCTTGCTAGAGAACAGGAGATGTTTTCACCTGGGGATGAGGTGCTCCCCAAGACTTCAAGGCATCGATTTATTTGAAGGTGCCTACACAGTGGAGGACCATCTCCAGTTTTTATTCTCCCTTCTCTCCCCCAGCCTGCGCTGACCTTGCTTTCAGCATTGCTGCTCAGACCCGGCGGGGTTCATTTGGTACTGGGCTTTGCTGAACTTACCTTTAATCTCGCCTGAAACCTGGCTGCATAGCCAGCTCCGCTCTTCTCTCCTCGTTTGCTCTGTATTTATACAGCTAACCCCCTTTTTCATTTCCTCTGCAAGGTCTTGCTCAGCTTGACTCCTGGCAGGTCCCTGTGCTTGCTGACCCTCACAACAGAGCTCACTTTGTTAATTGACACCCTTTCTCAATCCTTTCCCTCCCCACATCCCTCTTGTGGTGTTGTCTGCCCGGGAGTGCCCCTGACTTGCTTGAGGGACACATTCCAGGTACCGTCATTTATTTAATGAGATCCCCAGCATTTCTCCACATGTGGCCCCCAGCCCCTCACTCCCACTGCTCTCATCTTTCTTGTTGGCCCAATAAGAGGCGAAAGCACAGGCACAGGTCTGACGAGTTCAAGATCGCTAAAATCCCAGTTTGAGCTCCCAATGTGCTCAGCTGCAGCAGGGATGCTACCACAGTTCCATGCTGCAAACCCCCCATGAGCCACTTATCTCCATCTCCATCCCCATCTCCATCTCCATCATCTCCATCCCCATCCCCATCCCCATCCTGACCTGAGATGCTCCCAAACCTGCTCCTCTGCAGCAGCCAGCACATCTCCAGGGAGTCAATCATGCCCTGCAGAGGCAGGAAAATTGAAGGGGGTGCAGACAGGGGCTGTGGGTGGTAGCGATGGGAAAAGAAACCTCGCAGAAAACATTAAATTAAAATCCAAGCAATTAAATTAATTGCCACTAAAAGCATCTCACCTGATTAGTTCCACGAATACTTAATTGCATTAACAACAACGGGCGTTCACTTATTTATTTGTAGCCCTCTCTCCTGGGGCTGATGGCCCCTGCAGTGTTCAACCAGGTTCCTCAGCTGCCCGGTGCTCAGGGGGGCTGTAAGCTGCCAGCAAATGGGAACACGCAGTAATAGGAAACAGCAGGATTTGGGCTCTAATGCTGAGCAATTCCCATGGGTCCCTGAGCAGATTGACAGGGATTACTATTAGTGAGGTGCTTAGCAGATGGAAGAGCCATTGCAAAGTCACATCGATGCCACAGCTGCAGAGGAGGTGGCTGGAGGCTGCAGCTCCCTCCCAGGTCCCTCTGTTTCATCCAGACCTGGGCTCCAGCCCCTTGTGCACTGAAACAGCCTGGAACCTCTCCCCAGATGGGATCTGGCGGGCATGTGCCCAAGCAGAGGAGCTGTACAGCCTCTTCCTCTTGCTGCCTGCTCTGCACCCAGCTCCTGCCTTCCCTGCCTCTGAAGGACCTGTGAACACGTCACCCTGACAGTGCATCTGACAGACCCCTGACTCATCAGTCATGGCCTTTTTGTCTTCTGTGCTCCTAGCCCCGACATCTACTCACTGCTGTACCCCCTGCTCTATGCTGACTGCTCCCCCCTCACCTGCCTTTCAGCTTCTTCCAGCACACCTTCCCCTTGGCCCACGTGCCAAGATCCATCCCAGCAGACCCTAAACCATGAGCTGGACACTGTGTAGCATCCCTGAAAGTTGGATTTTATTCAGTCTGACCTACAGGTACAGTGAGCTTCTCCTGCCCGATTTGCAGAGCTTACACAGACCATAGCTGGTCCTCCTGTGATCCTCTGTCCCTGGATCATGGTCTAGAATGGAAATGCCACCCTCACTCTGAGGCAAGATGCGGAAGGTGAGGCAAGGAGCAGAGAAAGGCTCTGTTGTGTCCTCTGAACATGGGAACGTATTGCCACCTACATAATGCATCCCCAGCTGGTGGGGCTCCCAGCTGGTGCCTCACAGCATCCTCCACAGCAGTTACCACCCACAGCCAGCTACATTGGCTGGTGCTCCCAGACACCCAACGTTGATGGTTGCAGACGTCGAATTGAGAAATGCACAGTTGCTATCAGCTGTACAAACACAGCAGCCCACCAAACACACAGCTGCTGTCAGCTCTCAGCATTGTGTGAAATACAGCACAACTCTTATCTCCCACATCGAGACCTGTGAATCAGCGCATCTCACGCTTAAGTTATGCAAAATCTTGGGAGGTGTACAGATGTCCTCCAGCATGTCTGTACACAGGGGCTCTGCAAACACACAGCAACTGCCACCACCTTTTGGCTGATCCTCTGAAACAACTATGTCACAGTAACCCCAGCCAGGACTTCTCCTCCCCAGCTGCAATCCCCTCTGACAGCTCAGCCTCAACTCTTTTTACATGCAGTGATGGTGGTTGTGGCATTTGGCTGGATGAAGAAACAATATCCCTTCCCAAATTATTGCTGGGGCATCATTTAATCTACCAGCTTTGATGACAAGTATGGGGCAGGAGAGGCTGATTCCAGCATCCTGCTGCTGGGATAAGTACACTGTGGGGAGCTTGTATGGTTGGGTGCAGCAGGCAACCACATGTATGGACAGTATAGGGGTTGGCGCAGCAGGAGGGGGCTGTGATGGGTCAATACAGGAGCACAGAGCACGTCTCTGTCCCCCTCAGTGTCACATGCCAGGGTACTCACTTCCCACCCTCAGGTAGGTCTGGTATTTGAGGTGCCAGGAGGAGCCCTCATAGCAGGAGTACTGGCCACTCTGCGTCAGGTCGACGTTCTTCAGGATCAGGTAGGACCCGTTCAGGTGGGACTCATCGATGTCAGTGCCATTGGCTGTCCAGGTCACAGCTGCATCCCAGTCCATGGAGCCACACTTCATGGTCACATCTGCGCCTACCCGCTCATATTGGCTGTGTCTGTCTGTGGGGAGTAAGAGGAGAAAAACAGGTGAGCAGGGGTGCCTTGGAAATAGCATCTTACTATCACTTGTATAGGAAGCAAGGGAAGGACTTGGGCACCTAATGACACTGTGTTGCTGGCCAGGGAAGTCCAAGCTGTCCTTCTGGCTCTGATAATCAGAGAATCATAGAATGTTGTGAATTGGAAGGGACCCCCAAGGGTCATAGAATCATAGAATTGCTTGGTTGGAAAGGACCTTTGAGATCATGGGGTCCAACCATACCTGTCCACTACTAAACCACATCTCTGAGCACTCAATCTATCCATCTTTTAAATACCTCCAGGGATGGTGACTCAACTGCCTCCCCAGGCAGCCTGTTCCAGTGCCTGAGAACCCTTTCAGTGAAGAAATTTTTCCTGACATCCAATCTGTACCTCCCTTGGCGCAACTTGAGGCCATTTTCTCTTGTTCTGTCACTAGTTACATGGGAGAAAAGACACACACCCAACCCACTACGCCCTCCTTTCAGGTAATTGTAGATAGTGATGAGGTCTCCCCTCAGCCTCTTCTTCTCTAGACTAAACAACCCCAGTTCCCTCAGCTGCTCCTCATCACGCCTGTTCTCCAGCCCCTTCACCAGCTTTGTTGCCCTTCTCTGGACATGCTCCAGTGCCTCAATGTCCACCTTGTAACGAGGGGCCCAAAATTGGACACAGTCCTGTCCTAGCATAGGACAATTCCAAGATTCAGACCATGTGTCTGAGGACCTTGGCCAAATGCTTCTTGAATATTGTCAGGCTTGGTGCCATGTCAGGCTTGGAGCCTGTTCCAGTGCTCCACCATCCTCTGGGTGAAGAACCTTTACCTAACGTCCAAACTAAACCTTCCCTAGCACATCTTCCTGCCATTTCCTCTGGTCCTAAATGATTTATCTGAAAATAATGATTTATTTTCATGTTAGACCAAAGCGAATCCAGACAGCAACGAAAAGGGGGATCACGACTCAGAGACCACCTCTGTCTCACAAGATGCTTTCCTCTGACCTTTACCTTAGAGGAGACAAGTCAGGGCTGCACCAGCCAAATGCCCCACAGCACAGACAGGTGCTCACACCAGCAAGTCATTGCCACTCTTGTCTCTACATGGCTTGTTGCAGGATGCAAACCGAATGCATGCATTAGAAATTCCCAGCAGAGGTGAGAGAGCCCCAGGAGTTGTCACCTGCAAACTCAAGTCATTCACCAGCAGAGGTGGGAAGCAGGCAGGTGTCCTTGCAATCCCCTGCCCAGGAAATCAGGAGAGAGGACTGCAACCTAACCGTGCCATGCTTTGGAAAGGGGCAGCTGCTCCGTGCATGCCATGCTGTTAGTCTCCATGCCCAGCTTTTCTTCCCTCTACAATAACATGATGCCATGCTGAGCTGTTTGATTGAGCATCTTGCGAGCAGAGCAATACAGCTCATTGGGCACCAGCTGCCTAATTGAATTTTCTCAGGTTTCTGGACAGGAGCTCGAGCTCAACATTCATTAATGATCCTTAGCACCTCAATATTTCCCATGCTGCTACACTGGCTGTGCTAAGCTGCATGTGGTAAGGATAAAACCGTGCGTGTGTGTGCACGACATGAGGTGAAGCAGCACAGGCGGGTGAGCAGGGGATGAGTTTCCTTCACGGCTTCATCAAGCCTTTGTGCACAGACAAGGGCAGTTCAGTTCTCAAGATACTCCTGAGTTTCAAAAACACATTTGACAAGGTGCCTCCTAAGGAAACCAAGCAGCCCTGACACATGAGGAAAGTCCTTGCAAGGATTTATAGCAGCTAAAGGTCAGGAGACCAAAGGTGAGAACAAGCCGTCAGACGTGGCAGTAGAAGACGTCACCGGTGAAGTTCGACAGAGATCAGAGCTGGACCAGAGCTGCCCAGCACCCTCATAACTCACAGGGAAAAGGGGGTCAAGGCAGTGAGAGGAGATAGCGTGCTGCTGAGGCTGTCAGGGCAGCCAAAGTACAGCTGGGTGCAAAAGCACTGCAGGAGGACATCACGGTACAGACCCACCAGGCAGCAACACCGTGTTGATAAATGCACAGGGATGCACACAGGGACACAAGGAAGATGTAGAGCTGTTGGACTGTGTCCAGAGGAAAGCCATGAGGATGATCAGAGAGCTGGAGCACCTCTCTCATGAAGAAAGGTTGAGGGAGCTGGGCTTGTTTAGCCCTTGAGAAGAGAAGGCTCCAGGAAGACCTCATTGCAGCCTCACAGTACCTGAAGGGAGCTTATAAACAGAAGAGAGAGTGACTTTTTACATGGATCATGACAGGACAAGGGGAAATGGTTTTAAACTAAGAGAGGGGAGATTTAGGTTACATATTAGGAGGGAATTTTTCACCCAGAGAGTGGTGAGGCACTGGCACAGGTTGCCCAGAGAAGTTGTGGATGCCCCATCCCTGGAGGCATTCAAGGTTGAATGGGGCCCTGGGTAGCCTGATCTAGTGGTTGACAACCCTGTCCAGAGCAGGGGGGTTGGAATCTTTAAGGTCCCTTCCAATCCAGACCATTCTATGATTCATTCTATAAATGCAAACCCAATGCTAAGAATTACTCAGAAAGGGATTGAGAACAAAACGGAAAGCGCTGCACCCTAAAAGCTGCATACAAATCTGTCCCCATGCCATTAGGAATACAGTTCAACTGAAAGCAGAGGAGAGAAAGGGAACAGGAATAGCAGAGACTGGAAACAGTTCCAGCTTAAGGATGGCTTAGCAGACTTGATCCTGTCACCTGTAAAAGAAGACAACTGAGCAGAGATGTGATAGACACCTAAGCAATGATGAGTGACATGGAGAGGATGAGTAGAGAAGGACCACTTGCTCTTTCTCCTAATAAAATTATGGACAGCAAATGAAAACATGCAAAAGGAGGTGCTTTTTCACAAAAGTATGATTAAATGACAGAAACCCATGTCCATCAGATGCTGTGAATGTGAAAATTTGGGGAAAAATAGTGATTAAATGAATCACCCAGGGCAGTAAAACACTGAGCTGCCCAGCAGAGCCTGGGGAGGCTGCAGTCAGCAGATGGTGGGGAGGGATGGGAGAAGCAGCTCCTGTGCTTCTGCTCTTTTCTCCCTCTCTAGACATCAGCCTCTGATTCCTCTTGGTAAGTGGGACCTCATGGGCATGATTCTGCCATTCCTTGTATGAAAGCCTACAGCCTGAGCCCATCTGCAAAGGAGAGAGCCCCAGAGTGAAACTGGCCCTGGAGGAGTTCCTGGCAGGTCTGAGCCCTCCTGCTGATGGTCTGTCAAGACACCTACTTTTGACAGAGAAACAGCACCTTTTGGGGGTGCTATCCCTGCAGGGAAAAATGGTACTAAGAACAGATGGGGAACAATTGGGTTGTAGCGAGTAAGATGCTGGTGAGGTGCCCCAGTACCATCTCAGACACTAGCCAAGGGTGGGGACTTTTGAGAAACTGTGGCAATCAGACAAGTGTGTTTCAAGTGTCTTAAAAAAGCTTAAAGATACACTGACAGGCAGAAAGAGGGGAGAACATCTAAGCTGAGGCATCTGTGTGAAGAGGGGTAGCTGGAATGGGTCCAGATAAACAGGCAGGTAGGCAGAAGTGTGGAAGAAGATGGATGGGTGGGCAAATGAGTAAATGCCTGTGATTGCAGACAGCTGGACAACTGGCTGGATGGGTACAGACAGGATGGAGGGAAGTGTATGAAGATGAAAGGATGGATGACTATGCAAGTGGATGGATGGAGAAGCCTATAAGCAGCTGGCTGGCTGGCTACGTATGGAGGGATGGGTGGGCAGATGGGTGCACGGGTAGAGGGAGGGAGGGAGGGACAGAGGGATGGAAGGACCAATGAATGGCAGTAGTGTTGGGTGGATGGTTGGCTGTTTGAATGGCTGTGGAAGTGGACGGACGGATGGATGGACAGATGACCAGGCAGATGTGTGGAAGGATAGATACAGATAACAGAGCTTAAGTAAGAATCCCAGCACCTTACTCAAGTTCTCTAATTTCTCTATCACATAGAAGGACATTTTCTCTTCCCCTTTTCTGCTGGCTCACAAAGGGCCATTGCGTCTCCTGCCCTTACACTTTGGGGAATCTGCTCAGCAGAGACACTGGAGATGCTGCACCACCCATCAGCCTTGTGTGGAGAAAGGCTCAGTGCAGCAATGGACCCATAGACATGCCTACCTTGCCTTGCTCCTGCCTTCCTGGTACCTAGCCCCTGGGAAAGTCTGAGAGTGGGGGAAAGCTCTGGGGTGCCCAGTTCTGCTTCTCAGAACTGTGACTGAGAGCTTGTCTGTGGCTGGTGGCAGCAGGACTAAGCTGGGAAGGGGGAAAAGGCACCTTGAATTATTTCCTATTTGTCCTTAAACACAGTGCAAACATGTTGGCACTCATCCAGAAGGGCTGAGGGAGCCATTCCTGGAAGACAGGTCTTTGAAAGCAATGCTCCTTTCCAAGGCAATGATTTAAGACTCCTGACAAAGAAGAAACTCAAATCACAGCTTCAAAGGAGGTGTTTCTCCCAGCTGGGTTTACTGAGGCTCTTACTGGAGACAAGCCAGGTCCTCAGGTCCTTCCTGCCCTGTGCCAGGTGCAGGAATCACACCTAACCACCCTGCTGTGAGAGCACATGGCAGACACTTTGGGAAGGGGCATCATGAGGACAGCCCCCCCCAGTGCTGGAGAAGCCCTGTCTTATGCTGTGGACACC
This sequence comes from Caprimulgus europaeus, assembly GCA_907165065.1. The sequence continues at coordinate 71,889,704 of OU015527.1, forward strand.
AGTTCTGCTTTAGGATGGGGATGGGCAAGGATGACCAGAGCTTTTACTGCAAGCCCCCACTTCCCACAGGCTGAATATGGGTAGGACACCTTCATGGCTCTCTCTCGAGGGAGGGAGGTTTGTCCATCCTCTTGGTCATCACATCACTGGTAACACATGGGACTGATGATCAAGATGCCTGTATGGCATCATCCTCATTTTCCTTCTTAATGAATCTTGACCTGCAGCAACACAGGGAAATCCTCAAATCTGAGGGTTTTCCTGGCATATGCTGTGCTGGGAAGGAACAAAACTCCTCTTGGGACCCTCCATCTCCACTGGCTTCTCTCCCTCCATTCCCAATCAGGCATGGGCAGCTGTGAGGGCAAGTGTGCTGCTGGGCACTGCCCTGTGCAGTATGCATGGAGCTGTGCCATGGATGTAGCCCCGGGGATCTGTGCCCGCATGTCTGAGGGGTCTTTTGAACAGTGAGAGGAGGAAGTGGAGAAGATGTTTTACATTCCCTGCTCCAGCACACAATCCACAGCCCCTCCATAGGGCTCTTCATGAAAGAGCCCATTGCAAACCAACCTCCAACACATACTCATGGAGGCCAAAACTCACCATCACAGCAATCTGCAGGTAGATGGGGCCAACTATTCCCTCTGGAGACCTCTGCCCAAATGCACCATAGGGTTGTGGCTGGAGTAAGCAGAGTGATAGCAAAAGGAAGGCACTAAAACATTTTTGGGGACAGACACAAACACTCTTCTCCACAGGATGCACAGTCTTTGGCTCTGCCCCTCTTTTGCAGATGGAGAAACTGAGGTAGCAAGAAAGGACATGTCCCCACTTTCCCTGGTGAGACATGGAGCATTTCTGCAATGGGATGGAGAATTACATATGTGTCTTCAGACAGAGGGGCCTTCACATCACCCCCCTTAGCATTCTTACCTCCCTCCCAGAGCTAAGCAACTAGCCACAAATAATCATCTCAGCAGCTAATTAGCTCTCTGTGTATGTATTCATAAATTATACATTTAATATTTACACAGTGCTGGGGCTATGTTGAGAGCTTTCCAAGCAGATAAACCGGCGAGGTCTTGCACCCTGCAACTTCCCATGGTAAATGAAATTAATAAGCCCACAGAAGACGAGCAGGGAGCCCCAGAGGGTGGGGAGGGTGAGGGGAAAGAGCCCGGCCAGAGCAAAGCGGGAAGGAGGAGAGCACTGATCACCATCTTGGCTGGCTGCTGCTGCAAGAGCTGCAAGCGCCTCTACTCAGCTCTGTCCTGCCCCCTCACAGTGATGTCTCATGTGGTCTTGGGTTGACAGTTGGATTTGATGATCTTAGAGGTCTTTTCTAACCTTAAGGATTCCATGATTCTGTGTGCTGGTGCCTGGGGAGGAGGTGGCTTGTTCATCTCCCATCATCCACCCTGTATGGAGGAGGATGTTCTTGGACATTTGGGCTGGGCCTCACAGGGTGGTGGCACAACCCTGTGGTTTCTCTCCTACTCCTGCATCCATGCTGGCCAGCATGAGCATCACTGACCATTCCCAAGGGATGCTGGTGGTTTTACTCCCATCTGCAGCTTCACAGCCCTGAAGTCTGCCCTTCTTGAGCTGAAACACCCTCTGGCACTAGAGAGGGTTTCCCAACACCAGCTTCCCGATGCACATCCCATCCTTGATCTCCTGACATGTATTCCCTCTGGTGTCACTTGGTCTTTGTGGAGCTTTTGTTGCCAGGAGAAATCCTCCCTTCAAGGAGAAGGAATTTCATGCTTAAGGAGGCAGTTCTTCTGTGAGTGATTTAAAACTAGATACATCTTTGTAAGGAAACAGGTGTAATTAAGTGTCATCGATGTAGCCAAAGATATGGACTATTCCAAGTTAATTTTGTCCATTAATGAAGAATTGCAGCAAGCATAGCCTGCATTTGTTTGCTCTACTTTTGTAAATCCCCAGAGTCAGCAGCTTTTCTCTCTTGACAAGAAAAAATAATTAGCAAGAAACTTTAATTAAGAGATAACAGATAGGCGCTAAAGGTCTTGCACTCAATCACTCCACGGCAGCCTGGAAGCAGACCTCAGTTCACTTCAGGGGTGCTGTAAAGGAGGCACTTCCCCCCTCTGATATGCTCCGCTCTGGGCAACCTCCAGGGCAGGACAGCCTCTTCTCTCAGCCTGGATGTGACCACAAAACAACTTCCCAAGAGGCACAGCAAAGCCCTGCTGCCCCCAAAGGAGCTCTCCTCCAGTTTTGCAGCAGCCTTACCTCTTACCTCCCACCACTGCTCTGCAGCTGAGGGCACCTCCCTCTGCAGCTACACCCCAAACCCAGTTAGGCATGTCTATTGCAAGGTGAAAAGGGTCTTTGTGGCCCTTCTAGCTGCTCAGCTAGAGCAGGCTGATGCTTCTTGCTGGAGTGTGTCCAGAGAAGGGCAGGGAAGCTGGGAAAGGGTCGGGAGCACAAGTGTGATGAGGAGCAGCTGAGGATACTGGGTTTGTTGAGCCTGGAGAAAAGGAGGCTGAGGGGAGACCTCATCGCTCCCTACAACTGCCTGAAAGGAGGGTGCAGAGAGGTGGGGGTGGGTCTGTTCAACCAAGGAACAAGGGATAGGGTGAGAGGAAACAGCCTCAAGTTGCATCAAGGGCAGTTGAGATTGGATGTGAGGACGAATTTCTTTCCTGAAGTGGTTCTCAGGCGTTGGCAGGGTTGCCCAGGGCAGTGATGGAGTCCTCATCCCTGGAGAGATTTCAGAGTCGTGTAGACATACAGCTTAGGGACAGGGTTTAGTTGGGGACTTGTCAGTGTGAGGTTAATGATTGGATTTGATGATCTTAAAGTTCTTTTCTAATCTGGGCAATTCTGTGATTCTTCCATGAAACTTAATGCAATATCTATTAGGACTTTCTGAGGATGACAGGGCACTTTTGCAATCAAATATGCCATTTTCATAAATGATAATCCATGCCACAGGCTCCCTCCTGGACCTGACAGTCCAACAAAGGTGAGGTGTGATGCCTGCTTTGCTACCAGCTTGGTATGCCATCCCCAGGACACAGCTCTGGGTGGCACAGTTGGTACAGTGGCACGGTCAGGATGGTGGCACTTGCACAGCTTGTGCACGGGGACCAACAAGGCTACGCGGTGGCAGGGCATAAACACCCTCCTGGGGAGAAAACGCAGTGCTAAACCCAGTGGGAAACCGCAGAACAGAGACCCACTGCTGGAAGCAGAAGCAAGACAAGCTCACAGCAGAAGTGAGGGCCAAGTCCTTGCTGCAGCACTGGCTCAGCCCCAGGGGATGCGGCAGCTCCCCGTGCCTTGTGGGCTGTGGTCCCATGCTGAGCTCTGGCTGGGAGACATGGTAGCAGGATGGGGGAAGCTGCCTTAGCAGACAAGTAACTTCAGTGACATTTTTCTGCTGTATCACACCATCAGACTGGCTGAAACAACGGCTTTGGCCCTGTCTGAGTTGGATCTCACAAGGGCAGAGCATGCCCTCCCTGTGCCAGGACAGGACTGCTATGTCTGTGTCTTGTACTAATCTTGGTGTATTTTTGTCAGCCCCATGTTTGGATGCAGCCTCTCTCACAGCTCTTTAGATCTACCAAACCACATCAGCCCGGAATATCACACTAGCAGTGCTCCTCTCTGCAAGTCAGAAGGGCTCCATGTCAGAGGCAGACTTCTTTCCCTATGTGCCATCACACTCAGCTCTTGCTGGGAGTAGCAGGGTCTATACACCAGCATACTGGCCCAACATGAACTTGTTCCTGGCCACAGGGGACAAGCCAACCTGGGAACAGCAACCAAGTACAAGCTGCCTCAGTAACAGGGTCTCTCCAGCCATGCATGGGTAGGAGACCCCAAAGAAGCTGTCCTTTCCCATGGCTTCAGGGTAGAACTGAGCTCTGCTAGAGGGTGCAAGTGGTGGTGTCTACCCATCTGCCATGGTTGCATACCTTGTCTTTTATTGCTGTGTGCAGGACCAGGAGATGTGCCTCTGCTACTACCTGTGCTTTTCTGTCTCAGCTGCTCTGCAGCAGACAGGTCTGGATGCTGTTGGGTTGGTGATCTTGGTTTTTGGGGGTTTTTTTCCCCCAGGAGATTTTGCTTTTGCATCTCAGGAGGGAATCTGAGCTCAGATGTTGATCTGTTTTCCCATAGGAGGTCTTGGTAAGATATTCACTTGGATGTCCTAGATCTTCTAGTCCAAAAATACCTGTGCTCTGGGACTCTAAGTGCACTCCTTAGCAGGACAGGCTGGTTATGAGACTATTTTCATACTAAGGCAAAGGGAAGGCTGGATGGGACCTTGACCACTCAGCTTCCTTGCAAAGCCAACGAGATGACTTGTCCTGAGGAGGAACAGTTGCCTGGTGAAGCAGCAACTCCTCCAACCTCCTGCACCTACATTGCTGCTGTCCCAGCACATGGGGTGGTGTGATATGGAGAGGAAGGTGTCGTAGGACCAGAGGGAGATGAATGGCACTGGCTCAGCCGCAAACCAGCACCAAACAGAAAAACACCACCGATATCCTCCCAGTCAGGCTCTCTTGAGCCTTCACCCTTGGCTGCCAGGTGACTGGTGTTAGCATCACGGATGAATTAGAGGCTTGTTTTCTGGTCCTGCTTTTTCATGCAGACAGGACAAATAAGTCCAGGCCACAAAAGAGTGCTTAGATCAGGCTTTTCAACACCGTTTAAGGAGAAATCAATACGATCCAGAATTAGGTGCCCAAATCACAGCCGTAAACACAAGAAAAGCTCATTGTGGTCCAGCAACAGCATGAAGAGGTCTGTATTTACTGAGCTTTGGGGAGGGGGGGGCAGCACTGGATAGAAAAGTTGGGGTGCCTTACACCCCACTGACCGCAACCCGCCTCTTAAACCCGGTGCACAGCCTACGCTTCCCCATCAGCGTTTGCCAATGCCCACGTGCCCGCCCTCAAATAACAGCCTTCCTCCATGCAAATACAGCGGGGGCGACTGCTATTTGTTCACATAACAACCCAGCTCCCGCTTCACCCCGCTCAGGGCTGTGGATTAGCATCAGGCATTGTGCAATATTTTTTTTATTAGCACAGAATTATGGAAGTCAGAGGCGTAAAAGACCTGTTGGGTCCTACTCAGTCCATCCTCCTTCTGCCAAGACAGTATTGGTCCCTGCAGCATATTTACTATTTCTCCGGTCTAATTTTACATACTGTACAATCTGTGCAGTGCCAAGTTACGATCCCTGTGTGAGAAGCAGAGCTCTCAATTTCCAGGCTCTTGGGTGTGTAAAATCACAACCGCGATGTTAAATTAACTTTTTTTTTTTTTTTTCCCCTTGCATTTAATCATTTAATAGCTCTAAAATGCAGCCCCTCAGGCTCTTTCTGTCTGTCTCTTGGCTTGGGTTTTGCCTGCTGTAGGCCAGTGGCTTGTCGCTTACAGATGTAACGCTCACACCCCTGGGTGGATCGGCAGCAGCTGGGCTTGAAGCTCGGACCGCTGCAACTTAACACATGAATTTCTGTGGCCTGAGGATGGAAAAACTCCTCCACTTTCTTAACCACAGGTACAGGAGGCTCATCCTCCTCCTTACAACCCAGTCCTGGCAAGGAGGAGATACAGAGCATGCTGCACATGGGGCCAGAACACAACAGCATCACCCAGGCTGGATTTAGAAATCAAAGCAAAGGTGCAACCTGCAGCAGAGACACGGGGAGACAGGGCAGCACCAAAGTATTCCCAGTGATGTCCTGTGCCCAGAATTTCCCAACAGAAACCAAATACTTCTTCCTCCATCCATATATCCACTGAAGGTTAGACCCCAGGACTTGTTTCTTCCCAAAAGAGGGATTTCTCCCTCCTGCACCAACACCAAGACTTTTCTTCATGCACATGGCTAGGGGACAACAGAGGGACTGAGCTGCCACCAGTACAGCAGAGCAAACAGAGGGTGGAAAGGATAGATGTTGATAAAATGGGATGCATTTTCCCCATTTTTTTTTTTACTCAGTTACCACCATTCACTTATCTGAGTAACACTTGCACTTCTGGAGCCTGGTAATGACTTCAAAGCAATACTACTAATAAAACAACCATCTACTCTGCCCATCAGGGAGAGTTATTATTAACAATTAAGCCAAGGCCTCGGGATTTGCCTTGGTAATAATGAGATATTACATTTGCATTTCATGCCTTTCACTCTGAAGGATCCTCAAGCAAAGCCAAACCTGGAAACGATCACTGGGGCGTGCTCAGCCGTGGCACAGCTGTGGAGCCGCAGCCCAGCAGTCACTCAGAGCATCTGCTGGGTGCAAGAACCTCCAAGGTGAAAGATAGCAACATATCAGACCTACAGCACACTGGACAGAGTGTCACTTCCACCAGAGACATCAAGATAAACACCTGAGTGTAGCTAAAGGAGCATTGCAGAGCAGGACAGAACCCCAGGACAATGCACCTGGATCTCAAGCAGGGCTTAAAAACAGGATCCAGCCAAGGGATGAACGAGGTTTGGTCTCTGGTTATGGGCTGGAGGGTGTATCTCGGGCATGGGTGACAGGACTACAGGATCATGCTCGCCAAAAGGTTTCTGAGCCACTCACAGAGCATGTCTATGAGACAGCAGGGCGCTTTGGGGCATACGGACAGAGGCTTTGCAGGCCTTCTTGTGCAGATGAGCACATATCCCTGCAAAGCACAAGGCAGAAGCTCACAAGAGGTCATACCACTTCGGAAAATAAAGCCTTAAGATGAGGAGAGTAAACAAGGAGCTTTCAGCTGGGTTTCCCCGTTCCCGGCAGCAGCACAGAGTGCTTTCAGAGGAGGGTGAATGCAAGTCCTCAGGGGTTATGAACTAAGCCTGGTCCTGCTTCGCTGCCTTGAAGCACTAGTGTCCAGCACCCTCTCCAAAGCCTCTGAAGAAGATGCTCTTCATTAAGCAGCTGAGCATTTCCAAGCAGTTCCACTGGCTGTCTGGTGGCGGAAGTGCCTGGGTTCATCACACAGAACCTGTAACAACCATGCTGTATTTTCTATTAGATGCTGCCTGCCTCTCTGTTTCTGGAAACACCTCCTCCTCCTCCGCAGAGTCTTTCTGCTCATCTACCCACCACTATTCCCTCTCTGTACCGCTTTTATTGCCATCCCTCTGACTAAACTCTCAAAAGCAGGGAGCAGCACTGCTTTCAGGCTCTGTGAAACGGGAGCTCAGCCTGCCTTTGAGAGCATCTCCTATCCTCCAATTACTGATGCTGCTGTTTCAGAGAGCCCTCAAGCTGGTAGGGTTTTTTTTTTCTTCTCTGTGTTAGGGATGATGAACAAATGTTAGTTCAGCAGCAGACATTCATTCAGTATGATTTGAACTAATTGACCATTATTTCCTAAATTTCAACACTTAAAAGCTTCAAGTGTCTTCTTGCAAAACAACAGCTAAAAGGCCAGTTATGTTCATTGACTGAAATACAAATAAACGTGCCCAGCTCTCTGGAGAGCTCTTGAGTTTGAAACAGAAGATTTTAGGGAAGCATATTTTCTAAAAGTAAGATTATACAGAAGCTCACCACGTCTGGAGCTCTAGTTATCTGAAGGCACTACTGAATTACAACTATTATTAGCACAAGAGATACTTGAATTCTGGAATTTCTGGAAAACGTTTTGAATTCAGGTTCTGAAGCATTTAAAGGACTTGAGAAAATATCTTTGGCTCCAAGTCAGCAAAGCACTTAGGCAAGCCCTTAACTTTCAGCATGTGTTTAAGTACCTTGCTGACTTGGGGCTTTTAACCTCAGCAAAAAGAAAGCAAAGAGGAAAGAAAGGCCAAAGGAAAAAAGTTCTGGTGTGCATGGAAATCTCCAGGCAAGCCAAAATAATACATGAATCTCTTCTGGAAAGTAAGAAAACAAACAATAATAATTAATTGTTTTAAAATTAAACACTAGAGGAAGCTTTCTCAGATGGGGTGGGAGAAAGACTCCCAGAACAAATGGAGTATTTCAATGTAGCCTATTGCCCGCTTCGCTCTCCTGCCTCTTCAGCACGCTGAAATTATTTATTGCTGAAAAAAAAAACCAACCAATGCCAAACCTGCTTCCCCCTCTCACTTCCAAACTAAGTGTGATGGGAGAGAGAAAAATCTTGGCTTTGGCAGTGAAAAAACATCTCTGAAATGAGTCGGCTGTGAGAGGCTGTCTCCATCAGGAGGGAGGAAGAGGAGAAGGGATGAGGGAGTGAATGGTAGTAAGGAGGAGGAGGAAATTGCCCACAGGCAGGAGCCTGCAAACAACTGCACATGCTGCCTGCGGGAGGGGGAATATGAGAAAGTCCATAAGGAGAGAAAATCAGTGCAAATCTATGGACACACGCATGGAAAGCAGCTACAGGCAGCAAGCAGCTCTTCCCCTACCTCGGCTTGAGGCCATGAATAGAAAATAAAATGAAGTAGAGCAAGAAGAGGATGCTCTGCAGCCCACCCAGGGAGAGTGGCCGTTGATCCGCAGGAGATGGCGACAGGGAGAGCGGCTGCCTGGGCTGGAGGAGATGCTCTGGCTCCTCCAGCTCTGGCACTCGCAGCCCCCCACTGCTCTGGCACCCCTGGGGCAAGCTCAGGATGCCGTGAGGAAATGCTGCTCTGGCCTCATCAGGGCAAAAGCCCAAACTTCCAAAAACTCTCCTTTGAAAAGAAAAAAAAAAGAAAAAAAAAGAAAAAAAAAAGAAAAAAAAGAAAAAAAAAGAGGAAAGTTCTTTTCTTCAGAAGGAAAACAGTTTCATGTCTTTTTTAAAAAAATAACCTGCCCCACTGTCTTGTACAAAAGGCTTTGCAACCCTTTTTTGTGGGGGAGGGGCTGTCAATTTAAAGTGAAGAACCTACTCACTTCTGAAAAATACCGCAAAGATGTACCTCAGCCTTTCCTCTCATCCCACAACTCCTTGTTTTTTACCCCCTGACAGAGAAATATGATTTTGTAAAACATTCAGATGTCGATGGGACTTCATTTTCCAACAGCAAATGGCTCCCCTGAGGACCTTCCCTGCCAGCTCTGCTCAGGACAGTCTGGCAGCAAGCACCCCATTTCCCAACAGAGATGCCCCTCACAGGAAGCGTGGGGTCCTGGCACAGGGGATGGAGGTGGCTCTTCCCCAGCACTCACCCCGCTGCACTGCCTGCAGCCCCCCCGGGATGGGCACTCCTTCACCCACTGCTCTGTGCTGGCACCCAGCAAGAGGCAGCTCTTGCCTTAATGAGCTGACAACTCAATCAGACAAGACAAACCAGGAGAGCATCATTCTCCCCATCTTACAGACAGAGCTGAAGTCCCTAAAGTAGATTAAATGACTGGACCAAGTTGTTTGCATCAGAGCTAGGCTCTGATTTTCCTTTTTGTGATCCTGCAGCACCTGGTATATCAACACCAGTGTTTGGTTGGGCTCTCCTGACTCCATCCAAATACAAACACCCAAACCACAGAATTCATTTGGGGTAGTATCTTTTTATCCATCTTAAACCCCTGTATGCCCCTTGGGATGCCAACATTCAGATGCTGCTGTGGTGGCTTGTATGCCTATGAGATGGCTACTGTGGCATACATCAGTGACTCCCCCTGAAGTGTCAAAGAAAAAAGCCTTCCATAAATATCAGTTATGCTAAAAAACTTCTCAGGTCTAAGCAAGTTAAGAAAAATGGCCCAAACTCACTGGAGGAAGGAAAATACAATTAAATCACCTAACAGCCTGTATCCACTAATCCCTCATGCTACCGGGCTTGACTTGAATGCTTCTGCCTGCTGACATCCACTTGTCACCCCTCTTCCAGCCCTGGCACTGCTTTCCCAGTACCCTGGCAAGGCAGTCATGCACGCATGTTGTGTAAGACAGAAATCCCACCAAAGCCCAGGGCTCCCAGCATGCAGCCACAGCCCAACTGGGACCCCTCAGCAAAGGAGGGTCAGTACAAGAAAAAGCTTGGGAGATGCTGACCCAGGCCATGACAAGCATTAAAAACACTCAGCATTTGCAGGAGGGTTGAATATTCACCAGGTTGGGTGACATGTTTGCAACATCATGCCATACATTCAAAAAGCTGTGACATGCTCTGGGCTGGCCTTCACTGTTGGTAGTTCTTGCTATGCAGTCTTCACTTTGGCACTGTGATTTAGAGCAGGATGAAGAATGTAACTGGATTAAATCTGTCTACCTAAATCTTAAGGTCTTTCTTCTGGGTTTTGCCCCCAAATCCTACTCATCAATCAATAGAAAGATCCCCACAGCCACCTCTCTGGAGCTGCCAGGGACAAAATTGCAGAAATATGGAGAAAGAAACGCATCACGGATACAAAATCCCATGGACTCACAGAACTCAGGCTGCAGCAATATGGACAACTTCAAGTGGAGGGATGGTTCATCAACATAGGGAAACGCTGACCACTGGCTGTCTTGCTCAGATGGGGTAGACACCTCCATTCTCAAGTGACTGATCCAATACTCTTCAACTTGCTTGGGTGTGGTGAATTGCCTTAGCAAAAGCAAGACATTGGGGAACAAGGCACATCCCATTTCCTAAATAGCACTTCTTGGTGGACCAGGTGTTGCAAGGTTGCTGCTGAGCTTGGATGGGGAAGCTGGGAGCTAAGGGAGTACATGGAGGTCCCACACTTCAATGGATGGAACTTCTGGTGGGCTGGTGGATCCTGCACTGACCCTGCTGTTGTGCAGGAGACAGGAGCAGCACCTTTGCTAAGGCTAAGTCAAGCTAAGCCAATGCCAAGAATCCGAAAAAATTAAGGAAAAAAACCCCAACCCTGTATAAATGTATAAACAAATATTACTTTTAAAATGACTGCTTTCAAAGTCCTATGTCATTACTACTCCCCCAGGATTTTCCTTTCTGTCTCCCATGCTGCCATCGCAGCAGCTATGTAACTTTTGAAGAGCATGGACCAACAGCGTGAAAATGGCCACAGTGATTATACTGCAACACTTCACTGCTTTCCTCAGTGGCAGCTCCCTCCTCCACTGTTGGAAGTGAAGTACGATCAATGCTAATTAATTAAGGGCCAGAACCTGCCAACCATGGTCACCGTCAGCTCAGTGCTGTTTCTTGAATACTCAGGGCTCATCCTCCATAAAAGCAAGGATCAGTCTCCAGCAACTTGGGTTGAAAACAACAGAAACTCTCTTTGCAAACTGGGAGAGATGGACGGTCATGCCCATCTTAGGGCTGAGAGCTGGAGGACATTAACATGATGGGAAGGGCAGTATGGCAGCTTGAAGGCATCCCCAAGGCTTGCCATCAACAGGAACCATAGAGCTGGCAGATCTATTAGACCCAAACAAGGCCAAGAAGAGGATGCTTGCAATGGGTCCAGCAAGAGAGAACAAGCATCCTCCAAGAGCAAGGAGGAGCAACACCTTTTCTCTTACACCCAAATGGCTGTGCCCTGCGATGCTGGGAGAGGGCAAGACAAGGGCTGGGTGTTACTGGTCAAAGCTAGGGAGGCTCCTCAAGGGTAAAGGAGGCAAATAAGAGTCACAGTAAGGTGAATGGACTTCTAGCAGGAGCACCCGTGGGAAAGGTGCTACAGCTCACTAGCAAGTGAGCCTGTAACCATGGGCAATGGCCACAGTTCCTTCCCCTGCCAAGGGGCTTGTGTGATGCTCTAAAAGCTGGGAGCCACCAGTGGGGACCCAAGCTCCTGAGCTGCCCTTCCCCTATGGCACACAGCAGGGATCCTCACCTGAAGGAAAAAGAGACAAGCACATGGGCCAATTACCCCATGCTTCCCACCACGAAGGTAGAACTAATTTTCAAGTCTGCTGAGCACAGGAACTTTGATGTGATGACCAGCCAGGCACTTCACTGCGTCCCAGGTAATGGTACATCCCCTCCTAACAGCAGGAGTCCGGCAGGGCTCAGCAGCATCCCCTTCCCACTCCTGACCAATGTCACTGCATTCCCATGCTTTGCTCCAAGCCTCTCCAGTTGTCCCAGCAGCTGCCACACATTGTGCCAGCCATCCAGGCTCCCAGTTATGGCCAGACATGGAGACTTCCCATGGGAAATTGCAGCGAAAGAAGTAGACAGACACACTTCAGCTTCTGGATTTAATACACTCTCACTCCTGTGTGCCTCAGTTTCTCATTTGCACAGCATGCTGTCAGCTGGAGCAACCACACCACAGTGCAGGCAAGCTGTAGACACAGCAGAGTCCAACCTGCCAGGGGCTTGTGGCTTGGCTGGAGTCAGAGGCTCTCTGTGACTCCTCCTACAAAATCCCAAGTTCACAGCTATGGCTGGAGATTCTCCTCAGGCGTGCTCCAGGCTCGGCTTACTGTGCCCCGGGAAGCGGGTTTGCACACAAACAATGCGGATAGTGAGCAGAACTCACTTGCCTCCGAGAAGAATATCTGCACTTGGACGGCCGTATGGACATGAGGCTACCAGGATTGGACCCCTGTGCACATGGTCTGCATGATGCAGGTTTGCACCAGCCACTGCTGTCGTGAGCCTGCCTTCCTGCTGCTCACAACAGCGCGGGACCTTGATCCCCCTCTGTACCTCTGCTATCTCCATGAAGGATGCTCAGCACTTCCTCAGCTCTATTTCAGTTTGGGTCCTGGAGGCAGCAGGTATGGCCCTCTGTGATCAGCACAGACTGGCAAAGTACAGAGGGGACCTCATTCCAGAGAGCAGAAATGCATTTTGGCATAGGAAAACATCCATTCCCCACCAGCTCTCCACCAGCAGAGCTGTGTAACCCAGCCCAACGCCTGGACATCAGAAATACAGGCACACACATCCACACCTCATTACACCTTAGAAAATGCACCAGGAATCAGACACACTACATGCTGCTTTATCTCATGCATCCCTGTCAGCTCCTCAATGTTGTGATGGTGCTGGCTCTCTTCTACCTACAAAGCACACAGCTTGCAGATGTCCTCTAGACTTCCAGGTTTCCAAGTCAATGCTCTTCAGCATCATGTCTGCAAACCTCTGGCTGCTTTGCAACCATCCAGAATAAACAGGTAAGAAGAGCCCCACTACTGCAGGATGGCTTAAATCCACTAACAGGGATCTGCACTGGAGGAAATGCTTCAGGCTTTGCAAGCTAAAAAAGCTAGGAATGTCAAGAGTATCAAACCTGGAATGAAGGGCAGCACATGGGTCTCCCAGCCGTGTGCACCCTGTGGTGGGGCTCTGCCCCATCCAGGGGAATTTTGCACCAAGAGGTGGATGTGTCTTGCCTAGGGCTCTGGGACAGAGACTCATACTGTACACAGATGGATAAACTGTGCAAGAAAAAGTTTTTAGTCCCTTCTCCTTGTCTCCTGAGCAGCGATGAAGGCTGTTTCATCCTCACACTGCGAATACAGCCCCTTCTGCAACACCAGCCTCCCCAGTATGGCTCTAAGCAAAGGAAGGCAGGGCAACGAGGCTCCAGACTTCTTCACTTCAATTAGCCCCTGGTGACAGCTAAGCCTAAATAAAAATCTTTCACAGCTAATTCTACACCAAGAGATCAATGGTCGATACGCTGGACTAACACTGCTGTAACCCCTCCTGCCTCCTCCACCGTCGATTGCCATGTGGTTTCACTTCACTTCTCCACATGATTGGCCATCCTGGAGCACTCATTACAAGGTGACACACATTGCTTTTCCACTCTGTAACGAGCCTGCCACAGCCCCTCCTCAATCCTTCTTATTCTTCTTCTCCTTTTGCTTTTTATATATCACAATTAAATTGGCCTCTCTGTGTGGATCCGCTCCATTTAGCGCTGCCCAAGACTGCTTATCCTGAAAGATGCTCTTTTCATCCACAGGACAGACTGCACATCTTGTGAGTTGTTGTGTTTATTTTTTACACTCCAGCATCTCCCACCAAGATTAGGAATCTGAGTGTTAGGTATTTCCCTTTGCACAGAAGCACAGTGTCTGCCCAGAGACATTAAACACCCTCAAAGAGTTTTATAATAAAGGTTTGTGCTTGTTGTGTCCCAGCATCTGCTCTCCTGAGCATGCTTCATCGTTCCTTTGCTCTGTTCCCACTCTAGCAAAATCCTCTTCCCAGGGAGCAGAGATGGTGATGTTGGGTGTTGTTGTCTCGCTGTGGCTGTGCTCCCATTATTGAGGGCTTTGCTTGGACACAGACATGTCACAGGTGGCCTGAAGACAGCAGCAAGTGACTCACTCTGTGTCCAACACTACTGATGGATGTGCAAGACCTGAACATCTCAGCCCCAGTCTTGCCTGCTCTTTTGGTCCCAAGGTCTGTCACACAGAGCCCTGCTGACACATTCCAGGAATGATCTGTAGCACTCTCTGCTAAGGTTGTGAGCTCTTGCAAGCAGTGCCCAGAGCTGCAGCACTTTGCTCTTTCAGTCTGACTGGAGATTGGCTTTGCAGTCCCAGGGCAGCCTATGATCCAGGACTTCAGACACTGGAAACCCTTCAAAGGGGATAAATAATGAGTGGCACCTTCAGTCCAAGTTCAGCTGGACACGTGTCACTGAATGGGCTGGCAGGGACCGGGCTGCTTTGGAAATGTGAGATGGTTGGATCTCTGGGATGGCCGTGTGTGACTTCCAAGGCGAGACCTTTCTGAGCTTTTGGAGGCTAATTGAAACCAAACTCCTGACGCACTAAAGGCTTCCACTCCAACTGTCACTGTTTTATGAGATCTTCCATCTCTGGAAATCTTTGAAAATGTAACAACTGGTATAAAAAAAACAACAGGCGTAACCCATGGATGAGGATTGCTTCCTCCCTCACAAAAAGGAGCTCAGTGCTAGGACAGGACACAGCTCTTCTTCAGCAGCCAGAGCTCACACAAAGAGCACAGTCCACAGCCATTCCCCATGTGCTGGGCTGTGCCTCAGATCCCTGGGTCTGAAAATCTGCACAAACGAGATTTTGGCTTCTACCAGCATTTGGGGTCTCCCAGCTGCTATGGCAATGCTTCGATTTACAACCACGTGCCAGCAGAGGAAGCGATGCTCCTGCTTCACTCAACAGGATGATGCCACCTTGAGAAGATGACCTTTATCTAAGCTGTTCCTTCCACCCTCTCCCCATCATCTGGGCTTGTCCAGCAGTGGCTTTCAGCAAGGATTTGTCAGCGAAGACCCAGATGGCTTACACAGATGCCCCATGAGCTGAGTGCTGCTCCCTGCCCCATGCTGTCCCCTCTGCACATCCACACCAGCAGGTCCTGCCTACTCCCCGTGGATCACAGCAGTCTTGATCTTGCCAGCAATGACTCCCAGGGCTTCATCCTGGGCTGAATGCTCCCCATTCAGAGCTCCTCTGGGTGCCTGGGTGGACTAGAAACCCTATTCCTCCTCCTTCATTGCTCATCGATATGTTTAATGGAGTCTAAGAGAATACTGAGACATGGTTTTCCTTGCCA
The DNA here is from genome assembly GCA_907165065.1 of Caprimulgus europaeus. The sequence goes on from OU015527.1 coordinate 71,905,095, forward strand.
CCGGCAGAACTAATGAATCCTGTCAGACCGAAATCCTCCTGGCAATTTCTTCTTCTTACCACAGATGTGAACTATTTTCACCAGTTTTGTGGGATCACAGACTGATTGCCAGACCCATGACTCCTTAGTAACTTTTTTTTAAAAAAAATAAAAATCTTTTATAGCTTTATGATCTGTTTCAAATACACTGGACCTGCAGCTGATGGAAGGTTCATATTTTTGTTAGCATCCCAGACATTTCCTTCCAAGCTCTCATGTGGTTCCTCCTCTGCTCATGTGGTCCTGGGGACAGATCCTCATTTTGCCTCAGAACCTCATCTCCATTGGATCCATTTAAAATAATTTATTCCATTTCCAGAAAGGAGTAAATTTAGTGCAAGTACCTCCAGACAGACTCATTTAGCAAAAGCAGACAACTTCTTTGCAATGTCCTTTGTAACTTGCGATGAGCAGACCCTAAGTGAGTGCCACGAGCTCTCTGCTCCCTGTCTGATGGGCACGAGCTGAGCTGTGCTCCCACAGCACGTCCCAGCAGGACATGCCACCCTGTTTCATGCACTCATAACTTCCTGCAGTGCAAAATCAACAGATGCTGTGTGGAGTTCAACCCTCTTTTGATTTCCTCAGTGCCCAGGCAGGGTGAGTGAGACTGGGATGCACTCCCCATGGGGCTATCCTACACCGCTGGCCAGACCCCGGGGAGGTGCTTGGCTCTGGGACCTGCAGGGCGATGAGGCAGTGGGCAAGGAAACACAAGCACTAAAAATAGGCTGTCTGCGGTAGGGGCTGACCACATTTATTAGCAAGCCCGTGCTCTGGCTGACCACAAGGTCAGCCTCTGAGAGCTTGGCCATAATTCACTCTGTGTCTGGGCAGGAAATCTACTTGAGCTTAGAGGGATGTCCAGTAATAGATAAAGATGTTCCAGGACCTAGGGCTATTTTTGCTGTTTTCTTTTACTTTGCAGACAGGGAATCTTTCAGGAGAAGCGCCTTATGCTTAAAAATAAAAAGCCAGGTGCTCTGGGATCAGAGAGACAGGTAGGAAGGAAAAGGGACAGCAGAAGCTTGGACATTTTGTGCCTGTTTGTGTCTGAGGTTCTTATCAGACAGACACACCTTCAACACATAGGGCAGGGAAGCAGCAGGAAAAGATCACAGCAGCCAAGGGACCCCAGACCTATATAGGCCCTTTAACACTGCAAAGTCATGCAGCAGGGTTTAATGGGTTGCAGCTGGGGTGTCACTACAGGTGGGGAGAGTTGCTGTCTTTGATGCTTCCCTCCCTGCAGCTGTGGGTTGGTAAGGAAGATAGAGAGGCAACTGGGAAACCATCATGGCAATGAATGCCCAACAATGGAGGTAATGGACCTTCCTTACAAAGGCATCAGAGGGATACGAGGATCCTGCAACTTGAGCTGCAGACAGGTTGTACCTCTGGCCAGTGTGGAGTGGGCTGGCAGATTGGCACCCAGCAGATGCAGCAAGCCACTGGGATGATGCTGGTCCTCAGCAGATGGCCATAAGCTTGGGCTAGCTTAGCCCAGGGCAGCAATTAGCAAGGGAAGGGAGGCAAAGAGCGCATGCCTGCCCTTGACTGGCGGCCTTCAGAATGATTTAAGCAGGCTTTGTCTCATGGAGAAGCTCAAATAATTGCTGCACAGAAGCCTCTGGTGCTGGAGCCTTCATGTGAGGTGTAATGTGTCCCTGGTGAGTCAGGCTGACTCATCCGACGGGTACATGAGTTGCCTACAGAAGTGAGGTGATTGCTGGGGTGCCCAGAAGTGCAGGCAGTGCTGCTCTGCCAGGGTGCTACCATCCCGAGTTGTACACACCATCGGCAATACCTTTCCCCATCGTCCTGGTGCTTCTGTCTTTCCCCTCTTGCAGCTCCAAGGCAAGAGTACCTACTCATGACATGCCCTGGGACTGAGGTTTTCCAGGTACAGCTGGCTCCTTCAGCATGAACTGAGCTCATTCAGCCTGAGGACAGGCTGAGCTAAGCCCCCTGACTTTGACTGCACTGAGCAAACCCTGATTACATCCTTCCAATGCCAAGACAGGTCCTTTTATTGATCCAACACCATGCCTTGTTTCTGTCTCTCCAAGCTCTCCATGAAGTAAATCTGAAGAACATTTTGGCTTTGAAAGGCTTGCAAAGAGTAAGGGATGCAGAGACAGGTACACCAAACCTTGCTTCCTAACCCAAGAGAGGTCCTGGAAATGCTCCAAAACCAGCTCACACACTGAATGGGCTGCAGTTTGGAGCAAGGCTGGTATTTCAGCCAGCTGGATAATGACAGCATCCAGAGTTATATCAGAAAGGATTAAAAAATGTAATTGCTAATGGGGAATTAATTGTTAATGGGGAATCATCATTGCAGGAGGGTGTTCCGTGTGGCCTCTCAGGGATCTGTTCTTGGCCCATTGTTAATCACTTGTCTTACCAATTATCTTGAAGGCAACATAAAACTGTTGCTGGCAAAGTTTGCCAGCAACACAAAGGCTGATGTATATAACGGAAAGGATGAGTCTATCGCATACAGAGCTCTGGAGCAGTTAATATACTAGCCTTCCCTCGGCAAGAGCGTGTGTTTTATGCAGCCAAACAGAAGTCCATTCATCTCCAGTGGAGGAATGTAGGTCAGACTCGCAGAAAGCAGGGCTGCATCTTGAGAAGGACAGTGCCGATAATGCCTTGGCAGGAGCCACCCGGAGATGAAGTGCCAGTGTGCTGTGATGAGAGAAAAACTTGGCCCGAGACACAAGGAAGTGTCACGAGTGGTGGGAAGGTGCTATGTAATGAGGAGACAGAGCTTTCTCCTGTGCTGGCACCAGCCTAAACATGGAACGAGCTCTGTGGGAAGCGTGCGCTGCCTCCAGCCTCCCAGTTGGCCACTCATCACACACACGCAGTCCCTTTGACCTTGCCTTCCTCAGCAAGTGCCTGTGCCCAGGCAATTACAAAAATTCCAAAACACTCTGTTGCACATGCATCTTGCCTTGGGGAACGGGTGGAAAAACAAACAACACATGACAGATGTTAGTCATGTCTCTTAATGCATGACTGAAAGGCACTCCAATAGCATGGTGAGGAGCAAAGGGACAAGAGAGGGGAGAAGACGGGAGAAGAGCAGAGATAAAAGAACAGAGGAGAGAAGAGGGAAGAGAAGACCTTCTCCTGTATATTTGGAGACACTACTCCTGTAGTGCTGCCTTAGGTCAGATGCACATTTCCCCTGTGTACCCATGGGCAAGCAAGCCTCCTGACCCAAGTAGCCCATCAGTTGAATTCAGGCACCTTAACCAAACAGCATTTGCAGAACAACTAAAAACCACTTGGATACCTAGAAAACAAACCACATGTTCCTTCTGGAATCTACACAGGAAACCTAAAGAACACCCCAAAAAGCAAAGCAACTAGTTTAATGGTGCCAGGTGGATGCCCTGGGGACTTGCATGGGCTGACTGATGCAGGAGGAGGTAGGATCTGGAAAGAGCTGGTCGCATCCCCACCAGCCAACAAAAACCACACAGAGAAGGTTGAACAATGCAGGGAGAGGAGAAAGGGACATATCTACAGTTGGTTTCTCTTTGAAAAGCCAATTTGCATGGCTTTGCTGTGCATTTTGAAGGCTGTTTACCGGCCCAGGCTTTGTCTTAGCTGAAATGCAGGCAGCATTTCTAACGAGGCGCTTGCAAACTGGAGATCCCGGGAGGCTTTGCAGCAGAACTGATTGCAAAAGATTAGCGCCAGGGCTTAGGGGAGCAAGAGAGAAGGGAAAGTAATGAAACAAAATCTCTCTTTCTTTTCCTGGGTTGAGGAATGATGGGGGCTAATTGCTTGTTGCTACTGAGAAACAGAGGAGATAGCAGTTTCTGTGCCCATCAATAAATTAACCCCCGCATGTGGCATCTGAAACGCATTCATTTCCAGAGACGTTTATCTCTTTGTCTCCTCTCCTGGGTGAAAACATAATTATTGTTTAAACATGAGTTAATTCAGCAAGGTGAGGATCAATAAAGCAGAATTACTCCTCTGTTAAAAGCAGAGAAATCTCAATCTGGGACAGATGTGGACATAACTCTGGCAGAGCTGATGGATGGAGAAGACACTTTTGATCACAGTAGGAGCCAGGAGAAGCAGAGTTCCCTCTTTCCAGGACTGCTGTAGCCCTTCAGTCTACTGGAAACAGCTAACAGGCAGTTTAATGGTGCCAGGCAGTCATGGCAATGAAAAGAAAGAGCTGAACTCACCCTTACACATATGCTTTCTGGCCTGACACGTGGTTGTACATCTCCACCATGTACACACTTCCCATGTAAGGAGCTCTGGCAAAGCCCCAGGGCTCATTCTGTAGCCTCTCCCTTTCCTTTGACAGTGCCCATGCCCTGCTAGGGAGAGGGTCTCTGCAGTGCAAGGACCCCTGCCAGCACTGCTCTCACACGATGGAGTTCCTGGCCAACCAAAGGTGTGAGCATCGCAGCAGGGAGCATTGCTTCTGAGCTCCGCTGAGCTTTACCCATTGCCTTCCTCTACTTTGAAAAAAATCAGCAGCAACCACTGCCTGGAGGAGGAAACATGGGAAGGAAAACTGAGCTCTCTGTGATAATGGGGAGGGCACTGGGCACTGCAGTGTGGTCTTCAGCCTGTTCTGCCTCCTCTGTCTCCTCTTTTTTCTTCTTGCTGCTCCTGTCTACCCCTGTGTGCTGGCAGGAAGCTCTGTGGATGGGGACAGCCCCTGGCTGCCCAGGGCAATGGTTGTCTCTGGAGGCCAGCTGCCACCCATCCGACATCCCCATGTAAAGCTGGTTTACTTCCAGTGCTTACCCATGCACCAGAAGGGACATTCCTGGTCCACTTGCTCAGCAAGTCTGGCAGGAGGGCCAAACACCACCCTACACCAACCTATTCTGGCTCCAAATCTCTGCCAGACTCATCTCTTTTTTTCCTTGCTTCCAATTTTACCCAGTGCACCACCTTTTCCTTAGCTAAATTCAAAAGCACTGAGGTGGCTCTGCAAAATGACCCTATGCCGGCTGCCCCAGCTTCGCTGGGGAAGGGTGTGCATCCAGTGCAGTGGCAGCAATCCCACCCATGCCAAACACGCTGCCAGAGCCTTCCAGAGCCACCCAGTGTGAGGGGCTGAGCAGCACGGGGTGATGAGTTTAGCAGCAATAGGATTAGTCATGAATGCATAATGAAACTCCCAGTCAGCAGCAGTGGCACCCATGGTCCAACCTGGCTGTCCTAAAACACCAGAACCAAAGACCCCATGGCAGAAGGGAGCTGGGAGCAAACCTCATTTGGTGGCTTCAGCTATTCTAGGTGTAAAGACACGACCCAAGAAATCAGGGATGCTTCTCCTTGGGGGTGGCATTCCCAACCTGCAGCCAGGCATTCTGCCCCATCCCCATGCCCCCTGGTCGGGGTGACACAAGGGGCTGTGCAGTGAAAGAGCCTCCCATGAACACCCTCTTTTGCTGCACTGCTGCAGGACACCCAAAACCTCCTGCCCGAGCCACCACACTAGTGCCACCCTCTGAGCATCCCCCTGGAGCAGCCCTGACTGATGGCTCGGGTCTCCCACCACACATTGGCCATGGGTAGCTGGAAGCAGTGGTGCCCAGTGGCATGGTGCAGGTGTTACATTAGCAACCTGCCACAGATGCAAAGCAAGGGAACTCTGCAACCAGAGGGAGGGAGGGTACCCAAATTCGCTGGCCTCTGAGCCCCTCTCCTCCATCCCGCAACCTTGGGGAGCACCCTGGGCTCCTGCATCCCAGACAAACACAGCCTTTGCTCTGCCAGCTACAAGGGTAAGGACCAAAGGTGAGCAGCAGAGGGGTTAATGCATGAGCAGCCTCACCTCCACCGAGTCTGATGCTGCTTTTATTAATTCATGTGGCACTTTGCAGGACAGCTCTAGTAATCACCAGGGTGCACGTGAGAGCCAGGAGCGGTGGCCAGCCTCGCTGCGCTGTGCTTGTGTTCACTTAACAGCTTGTCACATCCTCCTCACTCAAGTATTCAGTGCTAATGCATCTCTTAAAGTGCTTCATGAGCTATTAAAGTCGAGCGTGCCTCAAGTGCATGATAAATGGACTCTATGCTAGCGTCTTCCTCCCACTCCACCCGGTCCCTGCCACCAGTGGGATTAATCCATCCATCCTCCCACCCTAGTCCTGCTGTGGGCTGGTGGAGGATGAGCCCTGGGGTTGGCTGGTGAGAGGAAGCTGCAGCGGGGCAGGGGATGAACTTTGGGTGGCGGGGATGGAACACACACCTCAGGTCTCCAACGTGGAGCAGACCCTCCCCAACCTCAGCCCTGGGCAGGAGACCTGCTGCTCCAAAGCCCCTGCCCAGAACATCACCTCTGTGTTTCCAAGAGGTGCCTCTGGGGACCAGATTGAGGACAGTCCTGGAACTGCCCTACTAGCTTTCCTCCAGCTTTTACATCAAATATTCTCCCTTTCTCTCCTTTTTACATCCCCCAGTGCAGAGCAGCCTCTCTGGCTCCTGCAGGTGGGGAGAGCCCTGCCTCACTCTGCACAGCCCCTCCAGGTGCCTGTTGAAGAACTCAGGTCTCAGCAGCTTTGGTTTCCAGCTGTTTCCCCAGACATCTCCCTCCCAGGTATAGCCAGGTAAGGGAAAGATGAGGGACACAAGGATGGGGAGGTTATGCTGCCAAACCCCTGAATCCTGACAGATTATGGAGCAGAAGGTGACTGTCTCGCCTGGCCAGGGGTCTGGCCCACGGCTGTGCTCTCTGCACCAGCACGCAGCTGCCAGCAGCAAAACACATGGCCAGGGCCAGCACTAGTGGGGATCAGTGTTTGTTTCTCTGTCTAGACAAGACATTTCAAGTGTGCATAACCCTGAAGTAGCTGGCACTTCTGTGTTTTGTGCAGTTTCCTGTGAACAGGTCTGGGCTGCAGTCCCCACAGCACGGAGGGAAGCAGCACAGTGAATCCAAGGGATGCTCTGGCAGCCTTGACACTGGGTCCTTCAAGATTTCCCCCAAATAGCAGCCCTGCAAGCACAGTAGGACCAAGCAGCATTGCTTCTCTGCAGAAAGCATCACACCACTGTGGTGGTTTCACTTGTCTAGCACTTGGCTAGTGGCCAGACACAGCTGCTTGCTCATTCTCCCCTGCTGCCAGGGGATAGGAGAGAGAATTGGGGGCAAGGGTAAGGAGACTCATAGGTTGACATAAGAACCATTTAGTAATTGATATAAAATAAAACTTAACATAATAATGGTATTAAAAGAATAATCATAATAACAATAGTAATAAAATACGCAAATAAGTGATAGTGATACTCAGTGCAACTGCTCACCACCCACTGACCAAGCCCAGCCCGTTCCCAGATAACAATCCCGGAGGAGCAACAATCCCGAACTGAAACCACAATCCTGGAAGAGCGAGAGCCCGAGCGAGAGCCAGAGATAGCAAGAGAGGAAGAGCCCCTCACTAATGATATGATATGATATGATATGATATGATATGATATGATATGATATGATATGATATGATATGATATGATATGATATGGAATATCCCATTAGCATATCCAAATATCAGTTTGGCTTATTAATTTAAATATTCCTACCCCCCCCCCCCAAGATCTTGCACTTGTAGACTAACAAAACACAAGGTCCTTCAACTTCCAGTGTCCAAATGAAACCTTTGGTATGCTCTCAACGTTTTTCTGATGAGAAATCCCATGGTGAAGCCAAAACCATCATGGTCATGGGGTAGGGTGTCGGGGTTTGGGGCTGTCAGGCTGCCACTTCTCACTCCCTCTACCCTTCATGGGTGGGTTGCAGAGGGCAGCATGCAGAAAAGTGGGGTGAAGAGATGGGAAGCAGTGCCCTGTCTGTAGTGCCACCTGGGGACATGCAGGGTGTGGACAGGGTGAGTGCTGGGAGGATGCAGGACACCCAAACCCCGCAGTGGTGGTCAGCAGGGAACACATGCATTATGGAGAGGAGAAAAGTTGTAACATCCAGAAATGTAGTATCAGGCAAACCCAGAGAGTGCACTCATCTTATCTCAGGAGTGAGACCAGAAGAGTGTCACCGATGTTTTTTGGGACCCCCAAGGCGGGAGAGGTGGGAAGAGACTTACCCTGCTGGCTGTGTCTCTGGGCGTACACCACCACCACCGCGGCGAGCACCACACAGCAGGCTGACGGGACAGGGTTGGCCATCTGTGGAAGCAAACACAGGCAGGAGCAGTCAGGGTTTGCCCCTAGGACACCTTGCACATGGCAAGCCGAGAGCTGTTCCCTCCTGGGCAGCCGAAAGGCATGATAGAACCGCAAGGAGATGGCCACAAAGCAGGATTTCATCTCAGCTCCGGGGAAACTTGCTGCAAAACGAGGTGTTTTGCTGGTGTACGCTTCATCGTTCGATGGCCTGTGGCACTTTCCATGGGAGCTGCCAGCACAACCAGGTGCCCAGAGGCGATAATACGCCCTGCACAAATGCTGCACTTTCCTTCTCTCATTTTCAACCTTTCCCTTATGAAAGTCAAACCAAAAAGTGCTGAGCAACCCTTGGCAGCTGCAGCATCACCCTAGGAGCAGATACTGCTCGCAGGTGGGTTGCAGAGTTTTTTTTAAGAGATAGGAGCACACCCAGGTACTTCACAGCAGCAGTCAGTGCTTAGGATCATAAAATCATAGGACCATAGAATGGTTTTAGTTGGAAAGGACCTTAAAGATCATCCAGTTCCAACCCCCTTGCCCATGAACACGGACACCTTCCACTAGACCAGGTTTCTCAGAGCCTCATCCAGCCTGGCCTTGAACACTTCCAGGGAGGAACAGCCACAGCTTCTCTGGGCAACCTGTGCCAGTGTCTCACCACCCCCGCAGGAAAGAATTTCCACCTCACATCTCATCTAAACCTCCCCTCTTCCAGTTTAAAGCCATTGCCCCTTGTTCTGTCACTACCTGCCCTTATGAAAAGTCCCTCCCCAGCTTCCTGTAGCCCCTTCAGGTACTGGAAGGCTGCTATAAGATCTCCCCGGAGCCCTCTCTTCTCCAGGCTGAAAAATTCAAACTCTCTCAGCCTGTCCTCACAGCAGAGGTGCTCCAGCCCTCAGATCATCCTTGTGGCCTCCTCTGGACTCACTCCAGTAGATCCATGTCCTTCTTATGTTGTGGACACCTGAACTGGACACAGCACTGCAGGAACGTCTCACCAGAGTAGAGCAGAGGAGCAGAATGCCCTCCCGTGACCTGCTGCCCACGCTTCTCTTGATGCAGCCCAGGATACGGTTGGCGATGTGCAAAATGCAGATCCCCGCATGGGCAGGTGCTGCTGCTGCTCCGTTGTGGTCTCTTCTTTCCCTCACACTGAGCACTGTGCTGTCTGACAGCCCAATGCAACAGCAGCAGCATTTCTGGCCGTGCCAGGGACAGCAAAACCCTCATCTGTGTCTTTGTAGTGACCAATGGGTGCTGGATGCTGCCTCAGCCACCTGCTATCAACACCCTGATGGGCCACAGTCAGTCCCCATCTCTCTGGACTGGGAGAGGGGCAGAGGCTGCTCTGCCTCAGTCAGCCGTGCCATGTCCCAAGGGATGCTGGGGTGCAGGGAGTGTGAAGAGGGGGATAGCTAAAAAGACAGGTGGGTGGAGACATGCTGGGCTTTAGGGGCAAGCAGGGAACATCATCTTTGCACCAATAAGTCTCCCTGGGAATGGACAAACAGCAGCAAGAACTGCAAGGATGCCCTGCACAGCCCTGCCAGGCTTGGAGATGCCCAAGCTCTCCTCTTTCTGCAGCCGGGGTTGGTAGAGGAGACCGGAGCAGGGAGGGAGCTGCTGAGGACAGCAATGGGGATGTCAGCCCACCCGCCAGGAGGTAAATAGCACCATGCATGAAAAGCAAATTACACCTTCAAAACCGTTTAAACCTCTCTAATCTCCAGTGCCGTATCGGTAACGCGTGGAGGATTGCCTTTTAATCTAGAACATGAGTATGGGCTCGTTAGCCAGATGGCATCCATTTAAACCTAAATAAAGGGGGAGCTGTACTGGCTAGAGAAAAAAAAAACAGCAAAACATATTCCATTACCCAACACAGCCTTTGCAGGAGCCCAGATGGCCTCGGGTTCGCAGCAGGACACGAGCCTTTGCAGGGCTGGAGGGGAAGGCAAGTGTGGCTCAGAAGGGTGTCACGAGCAGATTTTGGGGTGCAGCCTGGTCTCAAATGCCTCTCAGGACAAGGATGCTGGAGGGATGTGGGCTCTGAAAATGGGGAGCTGGGAGACAGGCAGAGAAGAGACCCATGGCCTCGCTGCTGAATTTGCAGCCCTGGGTTTGAGCAGCGAGGGCTGGCAGCAAGAGCCGGCCCCAGCACAGCTGCAATGGCAGAGCACGGAGATGCCAGCCCCAGACCCTGCTCCCAGCCCAGCCCTCCCAGGTCACCTTGAGTAAATCACTCTCGCTGCCTCCCCATGCCTCAGTTTCCCTACCTGTAAAACAGAGATAATGAAGGTGACCTTCCTTTGAAAGCTCTGGGCTAGGAGCACTAAGTGCTAATTACATCGTTATCATTCACTCTGTTTCTTCTCTCCTGCTCCTTTTTTTCCTCTGCCTGCTCTCTGCTCTGCCTCCTCCGTGTGTCCCCACAGCAAAACTCCCTGGCTGTCACCCTGCCTGTGTGCCACCTGCCATCACAAGTGGCAGCTTGGGGAGCAGGTGATGGCCAGGACCCAAGGTAGGTGGCAATGCCACATCCTGGAACAGCCCTGTGGCCCCAAGCAGCTTGGGAGCTGCCTGCAAACCGGGAGCCGATTCTCCCTACCAATCCCAAACTCACTTCTCACTGAATATTGCCTCTCTAGGGCCCTGGAAGTTGGTGCAGGTATTGAAGGAATTGAAGCAGGTAAGGAATTGCACCAGGGCTGGAGACCCTCCTGCACCGCTGTCCAGGTAACGCCAGCACCACAGCCATCCCATCACTGGGGACAGTGGCAATGATTGGACACAGATAGGATTGGATATGAGGAAGAATTTATTTCCTGAAAGGGTTCTCAGGCATTGGCAGAGGTTGCCCAGGGCAGTGGTGGAGTCCCCATCCTTGGAGGGATTTCAGTCATGTAGTCTTAGTGCTGAGGGAGAGGGTTTAGTCGGGGACTTGTCAGCGTGAGGTTAATGATTGGACTCTATGATCTTAAGGATCTTTTCCAAACTGGGCAATTCTGTGATCTGTGATTCTGTGGGACGGGAGCCCCTGCAGCCTCCCAGCAATCAGTCTGCTCTTTGAAAAGCACGAAATCTGCTCACTGTAGCCCTCAGTTTGGCTTGTGCCAGTGCAAATATCATTGCCAACCATCATACTCTACATCTTGGTCCTGACAGGGAACAAAGCCACTCACCCTCCCCTGCTGCTCCTCACCTTATCAGTCATTAAAATAATTGCTGCTGCTCCTGCCTGTGAGTCTGGCAGCCTCAGCTGGGGACAGATTCACATGAAGTCAGGCATCAGAGTTACGTGCACCCCAAAGCATCAACAGTCTCGAGGGTGATGCTGTTTGGCTACAGGTAGAAAAAGAGAAAGAGAGAGGAGGGACCTGGCCAAGATCCCTGGGGACCCTGTGGCATGGCCAGGACACAGGCAGAGGCTCTCAGTGCTGGCACACGGACCTCACCACTCAGCTGCTTTCACCCTGCAAAACCTCATCTCTTCTCAGAGATGAACCCTGCAGCCAGGCAGGAGCAGGAGCTATTTCAGTGTGAAAAATCTAGCCAGAAAACCAACTTTTTCTCACTTGAATCTCAATTTCCCATGCAGTATTTGCTTTGTTTGCCTGTTTTGCCCAAAGCCATGTTGAATTTTTTTTTTTCCAAGCACATAACAAAACCTTCACAATTTCTGCAGATGCTTCTAATGCAAATTTCCATTTGCTGTATTTTCCCATTTAATAGTTTCTCTAGCAAAAGCCAGCAACCTGGCATGTGGGTGCATGGGCCAGCGAGCAGCAGCTCACCAGGCATACAGCTCACCGGGCTGCGTCCTTACTCTGACAGGGACCAGTTGAAAGGTGATGGTGGGGAACCACATTTATTACACAGCAAACCCAGCAGTGGGAAATTCAGTATTCTGTGGAAAAAAAGATTGGAGAATATTTGCTTTTGCCCCTGTAGTGAATCATTTCTTGGCAGCAGAGAGGAAAGAGGAGCCTGGGCAGGAGTGGGATGAGGCGAGGGGGAATGCAAGATGTCGTGGCCCAGAAGCTCTGGAGCTGGAGCCACCTCTGTCAGCCTTTCTCACTGTCTCTAACTTCTTCTTTTGGGAGAGTGACTAGTCAATCCTTCTCTGTGTTGCTGTCCACATCAAAGGCAATGAGAACATCAGTCATGGTCACTCTTAGCATTAAGACAACTCAACATAGACATGAACATGGTCCTCTCTTGCATCTCTTGGTCCAAACCAAATGCATTCCTAGTCCTCTTTTCCCTGAGCTGGATCAGGCTACATGTAAATAGGATGTGGACAGATCTACATGAAGAAAAGCCCACAGGCTGTCCCTGCAAGCAGAATTCAAAGGACACAGCAATGTGATGTTAACTGCTGTGGTGTTTTGGGGTGAGGACAGTCCTGGAGTGGGTAGTAAGAGCAAAGAGGATTGTGCATCCAGGCAAAAAGTAGAATGCTGCTGTCTGCTGAACAGCAGGGAGATGGATCCTTTCCAGCTCCCCTTTAGAAGGATCCCCAAAGCCATGGGGATGCTCGCTGGGGTATTAACTGGTGACAACCCACTGGAAATGGCAGCTTCAAGGCAGGGCTGTCCCTGGCTGGCAAAGGACATGGGCTGCACCCCAGCCTCCCCCCATGACTCTCACCTGCCACAGCCCCATCCCAGCCACAATAAATAAGTAGTAAGACCTCATTTCGGAAGGTGGGGTCTCTAAAAGAATGCTTTTAAATTGGGCAATTCCTGGCAGCTGCTGTTCCAGAGTCTGGCTCTGAAATGGTAACTGGGGAGAGAAAAATCATCTGTTAAGTCATTTACCCCCCATGCAGACTTGCCAAAAGCCTTCCAAAGGAGCTTTGCAGCACCTGTAGTGTGGGCAGTAACTGTAGACACTACGGTACAACCTCTACTGCAGACACTGGCTGTAGATGCCATGGTACACCAGTACTGCAGACAGCACCTGCAAATGCTGTAGTGTGCCTGTAGAGCGTTCACCAACTGTAGATGCTGTGGTCTTGTATACACTGACTGAAGCCATTGCAGTACACCTGTACTGCAGATGTCACTTGTAGACACTTGTGGTGGTCTCACTTGGCTAGCACTTGCCTAGCAGCCAAACACAGCCATTCACTCACTCCCCTCCCAGGGGATAGGGGGGAGAACTCCAGGCAAGGGTAAGTAGTCTCATAGGTTGACATAAGAAAAATTTAATAATTTAAATAAAATAAAATAATACTGATATTAAAATAATAATGATAATAATAATAATAGTAGTAAAATATGCAAATAAGTGATACCCAGTGCAATAGCTCATGACCCACCATCCAAGCCCGGCCCGTTCCCAGATAACGATCCCGGAGGAGCGACAATCCCGAACCGAAACCACAATCCCGGAAAAGCAAGAGCCCGAGCAAAAGCCAGAGAGAGACAAAAGAGGAAGAAACCCTCATTAATATACTGAGCATGATGTTTTAGGATATGGAATATCCCATTGGCATATCCAAATGCCAGTTTAGCTTATTAATTTAAATATTCCTCACCCCCTTAGATCTTGCACTTGTAGACTAACAGAACACAAAGTCCTTCACTTCCAGTGACACAAATTAAAACGTTGGTACGTTATCAGTGTTTCTCTCAAAACAAATCCCAGGCTGAGAGCAAAACACAGCGCTGTTCTAGCTACTGAGAAGAAACCCAGCTCTGTCCCAGCTAAAAACCAGGACAACGCTACAGTACACCTATACTGCCGATGCTGATTGTTGACCTTACAGTGAGTACACCTGTCCTGCAGATGCTGACTGTAGATGGTACCATACACCTGTACTGCAGACAGGTACTCACCAAGGCACACCTATCCTGCAGCAGAGGTCACAACCTGCCTGTGCCCGAGGCGTGATGCTACACCTGTAGTGCAGACACCGACTGTAACCATTGCAGTGTACCTGTGCTGGAGACACTTGCAGCAGACACCTTCTGAGCCCCAGACCCACAGAAACACCCTTATTAAAGCCACTCTCGATTGCTCAGCCCAGGCCTTTGCTAGCAGAGATCCTGCCATAGCTTTTCCCACTCCTGGGGACCTGGGGTGAGTCCAGGGAGATGCTATCTCTCCCGGAGGGCCATATATGTTGCTGGGATGAGCACTGAAGCACCACAGCGGGCAGGACACCCTCCAGTCCCAATTCCCATAGGAGATGGAAAAAATAGTTGTCACTAATGTCATAACTCTTGCTAACAGCCCTAAAACCTTCTGGCCTTACAATGCTCTGTCAGCACTAAACTCCACTTTGCTGCTTAAGAGGAGGACAGAAGAGAGGGGCTTTATCATCTCCTTAATACATGCTATCAGAAAGCCTTACCTGCAGAGCCAGAGCCCCTGCTGCTTTAAAAGCCTTCTTAAATCTAATTTAAACCCCCACTGTCAACAGGGTGATTAGCACTGCCCCCCTAGACCACGAGCACCATGGGGATGACCAGGGCCAGCTGAAATTAATTTGCTCATGACACTCGCAGACTGCAACTTTCCTCCCTCCACCTCCTCCCTTTCCAGTAACGAAGTGGAGACACTGAGTGAGAAGATGCTCTGGAGGAAGGAGCCCACCATCACAGAGCCCCTCCATCCTTGTGCCTCTGCCAGCCTGAGGATTATTGTCAGACCCCTGTCTGGCTGTGCAGACCCTCCTGCCCTTGTGGTCTAGGACACATGGATAGAAGGCAGAGGGATGGCCTTCAAAAAATCTCCCAGCTGCTTTGGTTGAAGGTGTGCCCCTGAAGGGAGCCATAGCCTTGTAGGGCTCTTTGCTTCAACATAAGTGCTGAAGCCTGGAGTTGCTCTGTCTTCCTTGAATATCACTGGTAGGATGTCTCAGTGAGAAAGGCAGCAACCAAAGCTGCTCTTTGTGCCTATGGGGTTGAAGAAAGAAGCTCTCCTGAAGGAAGCATCAGCCTAGCTAAAACCAGAGCTGCTTTACAGAGAGCATCGCAGAGCCCAGGGGCTCCACGAGGAGCTGGGATGGTCTGGGGAGAAACAAGGAACCCATGAAATGTGTCAGGCTGTTTGGGAGCCTGCCTGACTGACAAGCTGGCTCACAGAACAGGTAATTTCTTGCTCATGTGAATCACAACAATGTGATCCCACTGGGGCAGGGAGCTGTGGCAAGGCCAGCAGGGCCCTGGGACCCCTAGGAGCAAGTCACAGAATCACAGAATCACAAAGTCCTTGCCCTGCAGCTGCAAGGGCTGGGGGATTTCTGCCCTAGGAGCAAGGTGTGTTCCTCTCCTCTCAAACCACATCTTACAACTCTTCTGAACTGACCAAGTGAGCCCTAATGCATCAGGACACTGCAGCCCACAGCCTGTCCCAGTAGGACAAGGGACATGGGCAGGGGTGCTGAGGACAGGCAGGGGAACCATCCTTGTGGTGTGGTTTCCTGCCAGACACATCCTACCTCCATGAGCAATGTCAGGAGAGCATCACATAGTACACTGCTCAGAATCTCTCCAGCATCCCTGCCTACAAACAGCCCTCGGTGCCATGGCCATCACAGGGCAATACCTGCCTCTGCCCACCCCCTCTTTCCGCGCAGAGCCTCGAAGGGGGATGTTTCCTACAGCCTATACCTTTCTTCACAACTACCATCACGTTAACTGGTCTTTCTGCAAGCGGAGGGCAGCGGTCCAAGCCCAGCCATCTGCTCCAGCGGTGATAAAAGCCAATGCAAAGCACAGCATACTAATGAGTATTGCACATCTTTGAAATTAGCTCCAGGAGAAAGCATGGCAGGGCAGGAGGGGGTCTGAACCCCCACAGCGGAGGTTGTGGAGAAACATTGCCCCAAGCCTATTCCACAAGGACACTGGTGCCACCTGGGCAGGAATTCAGCTGAGCTGCTCTACCCAAGCCCCATTCCTCCACACCCCACATCCACACATAGACAGCCTCCGAGATGGAGGAAAGCTTGGACCAACAATGGGAAATGCCATTTTCATCTCCTTTTTACTCAACTTTTGTCTGTGCTGAGCATTTTCTAGCTCCCTGCAGAGAGAAACTGCAGCAATCAATTGGAAATTTGCTTCTATTAAAGAAGTGCTAAAGATGCTGTTTTTTTCTGGAGCCTCTATTCAATTGGGGTCTTGGGTTGTTTTTTTTTCTATAGATGCTTCCCCCAGGAGCATGGAACTGATGGCATCACATCAGGGACAGACAGAGGAGACCAGACAGAGAAGGGAGGGAGACATGAGATGGGAGATAGGAGGTGGGAGATGCACTTGGTTCAGGTGTTTCCCAGTGTTCATCCCTGGAATGTGGAGAAATCACCCAAGATGGGTACATTTGGGGCAAGACCCTGCTCACTCCAACTCTCCAGGCTGTGATTACTGTGGGAAGGGGCTCTTGGTGTCACACTGAATTTTGGCACTTTAATTCCCAGTCTCCACTCACAAAAACAGAATATTAATGATGGGGAACAGAACCCAAAACAAAATACAAAAGCAAAATGCAATTCCCATACAGTGAGCAAACAGCCCCAATTTTTCAGGAAGGTCCTGCTGCCGCATGCCAGGTTCAGTTTGTAATTTCCAGGCAAACGCTTGCAACATTTCTTATTTTTCTCTGCTGAGCTACATTGCCCTTCAGACCCCCCAGGATTTTGCTCATAATCCTGCTTTTTGCCTTGAGGAGAGTCTGTGGCCAGGCTGCTTCATGAACTCCCCAACATCCCTTAAGATGCAAACCTCCAGAACAGAGAAAAGCATCCCAGTGTTAAAATCCAGACTGTGCCAGTCATGCACCATCCTGAGCAACACACAGAGGAAAGGGAGGATAGACAGAGCCTGTTGTCCAGACTTCCTCCATCAACTGGATGGTCCTGGCACAGCCAACATGGCATAGGGCAGCATTGTGTTTCCAAGCCTTTGCAAGCCTCTGGTCACCGCTAGTGGGAATTTTTTGGGGCTTCTGGCCACAGGAGCTTTAACACCCACCTCAATGGCACATGTGGACACAGGGACATAAGGGTTTGGCTTCAAATATGAAGACTGCACCTCTTAGTAGCCCAAACTTGCTCCTCTGGAGGTCTGTTTTCTGCAGCATCCATGCAAGGAGCTGGACACCAGTGTGGGAACTGGGTCCAAGCTTACTGGTGCTGGGGTTGTCCCAATGCCACTGTGCTGGACAGGTGAAGGCCACCATGCTGCTGCAGAACCACAGGGGTAAGCAGGGTACAGCTGCTGGCTGCTGTCCCAACCCAATTGCTGCCAACCCACAATGCAGGCAGGACCATGCTGGCTTGGCCCCAGAAAACCTGTTGTTGGTGGTGTCCCCAAGCCAAGGAGAGTTACAGCTCAGTCCCAAATCAACAAAGACATCCACGGACTGAGTCTATGGCATCACTGCTCAGGAAGCAGAGCAGGTTTGGTTTTGCCAGCATGCCGAGATAGATCTAGAGGAGGATGAGATACTGAAGCCTGTGTTGCAGGGGCTCAGGAACATGAGCAGGATTGGAGTGAGCAGTGCTGGAAGAGATCTTGGCAGTGCATCTTGTCCAGGGATGCAGTAAGACTCTGCTTAGCAGCTGGGAGTGTAAGGGAGGGAGCATCCAGTTTTACACAGCTTGCTTGGCATTTTAATTTTGGCTTGTTTATTTGTTTGGGCTTTTTTTCTTTAAGTGCTTGGCATGGAAGAAGCCAGTCCAATGACTCTGATGCCACCTCCCCAGAGATGTCTCGGGATGGTTTGTTGTGCTTTGTTTCATCTCCCCACCATGCCTGCAGTACCAGCTGGCAGGAGGATGGGGCAGGCAGGGGCCAGGGAGGATAGCGGGCACTGCTGGAGGCAAGCAGGCACTCAGCATGCTGGGGACCATGTGCTCCCCACTGGTCTTTACTTGCTGTTTTTCCCTGTCCAGGTCTCATGGGAGATGCTGGCCTCCCCACTCTGTAACCTGCCCACCCACCCCAGGAGCTCCCTCCATCCCTTGGCACATGCGTCTCCTTCCCAGCACAATGGACATGGGGGACAGCAAACAGCATGGGCAGAGCCATCAGGACAGTTCAAGGACCCTAGCTCTGGCCAGGCTGTGAGCCTACTCCAGCCCTCCCCTCTCACCCACCACCTCGTGGGGTGCAGGGGGTCCTCTGGACCCTCCCCAGATGGGGTGGCCCAACCGAGGAGTGCAACTGCCTGGCATCACACCATCAACCAGCCTGTGGTCACCAACCCATAAGCTGCTGTGGGGATGCAGGCCAGCCCAGGCAGCCAGGACAGATGTGACAGTGGGGACATTTGTCCTGTACCTGCATATGGGCTGTCTCCTGCCACCCACCCCACTGCAAGAAAGCTGCCCAAAAGCTGGGCAGGGAAAAGCACAGCCTGGAGAGAAACACTGCCCCCCCACAAACAAACAGGGTTTGGTGCTCGTTTCTTCTCCCAGTTCCATGCAGCTCCTCCACCACCCTGCTCACCTTCTTCAGTCCAGCAGGCTCCCAGCACACCCCATGCAGCCTGCTGGGGACCATCCTCAAATGCCACAGTGACACTGGTTTTTGTAGTGGGCAACCAAGCATGCTGCAAAACAATGAGCTGAGGGAAACTGAGGCATGGGGCTGCTCTGTGACACCCCAAAGACAAGTGAGGAGAATGGCAATGCTGGGAGGGACTAATCTCCCTTGGGTGGGGGGCAGCCCATGATGGGGCCTGAGGTGCTGGAGGAGCTTTCCGCTGCCAGTAGCCCCTTTAGTGGACAGGGGGATGTGACACAGAGCTGAGCCCGGAGATGGCGGTGGGACAGGGGATGGTGATGGGACAGTGGCTGCCAGTGGGACTGGGACAATGTGCCTGCACAGTCCTGCTTACAAACATCCTCCTGGGATAGCGGGAGGGGAGGAACCAACCCCTTTTCTCCCCAACCACTCAAACAGCCCCACTCATGTTGAGCCTCACCATGCACTGGCAGATGTCTTGCTGTCACCACCACCTCGGTTCGCAGCACAACCTCACTGACCCCAGCCCTCCTGTCCCCCCACAGCCCAGCATCACCAGGATTGACCTGGGGGAAGGGGAAAAGCAGCTTCAAGAGGTTGAATGGTGGGATTCTTCCCTCATCAGCATTGCTGAAACAGGCTGGGGGCACCCACAAGCCCCAGGCTGGTGCTGCTCACCTGGCCTCCAACCGGTGCCTCTTCAGGGGGCTCCAACCGCTGCAGCCTGGAGCTGGCATGGGACCATCGAGGGCACCTCTGAAGCCCCTCAGGGACCCTTGCCCTCCCTGGGGACCTGTCCCAGCCCGCAGACGGTGTTTTTTGAGAGCAAGCAGAGGATGAAGAGGGAGGAACAGAGTTGGCCCAAGGCAGCTGTGCTGAAATAAAAGGCAAGAAAGTCTCTTGCCTAAAACTACAGGAAAATTTAATTACCAAGGACAAAACACCATCTGTTTGTGTGGACTATGACCTCCTGCTGGCCTCTGGCTTTAACAGCTCTTAAATTAGCATGTTTGTTAGGGGGTATTAGCTGTCTGACATCAGGGAAGCAGTTCCCGTGGTGCAAGGGGAGGACAGAGCGGTTGTACACCAAAACGAGTGCTGGAGCAGCGTGGTGGGCTCAGCAGTGATGGGGGAAATAAAACACCCCTTTGGAAATGAGGATCCCCTCTCAGCACTGCCCTGACTAGCAGTGATCAGCTCTGGCAAGCCCAGCATCACTGTGTGCTGCCACTGGCAGGTGAACTATGGCATGAGACCCTATTTAGGTCTCAGCCTCTTTCCAAAAAAGAAAGAGCCAACAAGATGTGTGCTTGGAGGAAGATTTTGCTGTGTAAAGCCAGCAGAATTAAATGAATACTCAATATAGGAGAAATTGGGTTAAAATCCAATTTGTTTCCAGCCCTGCAAGGCAGGGAAGACAAATACACTGGTACCAAGCCTGGGAACCAATTTGATCTCCAAAATGCATATATCCTTTTTTTCTTTCTCTTGGTTTATGGGGTACAGTATCCAAGGTGGGAATACCATCACCATCCTACCTGCAAACACTAGCTGCAGGGAGCAGAAAATGGTCTGAAGCCAATCAGCAATTTATGAGAAAATCAACTCAACTGGGAGAGGTTTCACTTTGCAAGATCCCAACAGCTTTTTTCTCCATCACCCGAGGTTTGCTCTGTGAGCTCTACTCTTCTCTCAAGCCCTGTGGCTGCTGCAGAGGAGGCTGGAGGTGAGGGTGGCTGCTGCCAGCATTGCTACTCCAAGGCATTTTTCCCACCAGCAAACCATCAAAGCCAAGTGCTAAATATGAAGGCAAGTGGCCTCTGTGACTTGCCATGAGGAAGTCATGGTATCCAGGAATAGCATCCAAGGAACATGGATCCAGACCTAAATTCATCCTGGGGCAATGGGGCTATGGCTCCAGAGGTGGTTATGCTGTCAGACCCCAGGAGCAAGCAGGGGAGTGCCCAATGTTCCTCCTGCCTGGCCCCACACTCTCTGCCACTGCTGATGCACATTACCCTGAAGACCATCATCACCCTGCCCCACCAGCCAGGAGTGGATTCTCCAGGTTCCCCTTTCCTTCCAGTCCACAGAAACAGCACCTATCTTCCATTCCTGTGCCCCTGATAGGTCAGCTCTTCTCCAACTCTGTGCCATGTCCATACACCTTAAAACTAGCAAGGGGTTTTGTCCCTGGGCTCAACACGAGACCCAGTGTCAGGTCTCATCCTGCATATCTGCTCCTCGTTGGGCTCCTCACCAACCAGTGGTTGCCCCGTCTCTGCCACCCTCAACACCACGCCAAGACTTTGCTCCTTCTCGCCTTTGCAAGCAAAACAGATGGTATATAAAGAACCAACCTTGCAACACGAGCTGCCTTGCTTGGAAATCCAGTGATCCCTATCCTGGGAGGCTAGTGCTACCCAAACTGCCTGTCCAGAGCCTATGCTCATCCCCCCCATCTCCTGGGGGTCAGGCAGCAGGCAGGGACCAAGCTGCCATCCCCTGCCCAGCTGGCTGCCTTCCACCATGTGTGTGCTTTATCTCAGGACCCTTCCTGCAAGCTCCAGAACTGAAGGAGGAAAAAAAACCCAGCAGCCGAGAGCAGCCGTGGAGTCCCTGGCGGCCTCCAACCCCCTCCCAAACTCTGGCTCAACTCCATCCGCTGGGGCAAGACATAGTTAAGGGAAGGGCTTGTTTTTTAATTAGAAAATATTCATCAGCATTTAAAAATAAAATAATAAAAAAGTGTCAACCAGCTGGGGCTGCAAAAGCTGGGGCGTTTTGGCTCCCGACCGAGCACTTTGATAGAAAGGCTCTTTGGAAAACACCATAGAAAATATTTAATTTCTCCCAAGGCCTGCATATGGGGCTCATCACTCGCGCATATTGCACAGGAATATTCATGTGCGCTGGCCTCCTGCTACAGGATGACGAGGGTTCGCCGGTGCAGCATGTGAGAGGGGCTCCTTCCCTTCCTTTCTTTTTTTTTTTTTTTCTTTCCTTTGGAAGAGGAAAGCGCTGTATTTCACTTTCAATCCCCAAATATTCCTCAACGGCAGAACAAAGGAGAAGCTGAGCCAGAGTCAAGTCTACTCGTACTCATCAGTTTGCTCTGCTCACCGCAAGGTAAAGCCACAGATGAGCAGCAAATGTGAAGAAACACATTTCTGCCCGCAGTTTTGCTCCTTTCTGGTTGCCTGAGCCCATTGCAATGCTGCCTGGTGGAGAACAAGAGCCCAACTTCCATCTTGCTGGCACAGCAGCAGGTTTCAGTACAAACTCCAGCTCTCCACCCGGGGGGCGTGGAGGTGGCTCATCCTTGACATGCCACCAGGTATATCCTTTAGCTAACACCCTTCTGCAAAACTCAGGGAGGGTGGAAATACTCCACGGTGGTTGCAGTTCTGAAGTATTGTGTCCAGGCCTGGAGCCTCCAACACAAGATAGATGAAGAACTGTTGGAGCAGGTCCAGAGCAGAGCCAGGAAGATGATGAGAGGGCTGGAGCACCTCTCTTATGAAGAAAGGTTGAGGGAGCTGGGCTTGTTTAGCTTGGAGAAGAGAAGGCTCCAGGAAGACCTCATTGCAGCTTCAGAGTATTTGAAAGGAGCTTATAAACAGGAGGGAGAGCGACTTTTTACATGGGCACACAGTGATAGGACAAGGGGAAATGGTTTTAAACTAAGAGAGGGGAGATTTAGGTGAGATATTAGGAGTGAATTTTTCCCCCAGAGGGTGATGAGGCACTGGCCCAGGTTGCCCAGAGAAATTGTGGATGCCCCATCCCTGGAGGAATTCAAGGCCAGGTTGGATGGGGCCCTGGGCAGCCTGATCTAGTGGCTGGCAACCCTGTCCACAGCAGGGGGGTTGGAACTGGATGATCTTTGAGGTTCCTTCCTACCCAAACCATCCTATAATTCTCTGATGATTCTATGACTGCCATGCTCCATCCCCCATCTCCCACTGGTGCTGCTGGCCCTCTCTCTTTCACCCTCAGCTTTTGGATCAGCAGCATTTGGGCTGAGGGCTTTTCTGTAACAAGCCAATGAGCTGTTTTGGAAGGAATAAAACTCACACCAAGTGTCTCCTCACTCTCTCCCAGGGACACTCACCTCCAGCATATGCTCCCTTCCTCCTCATGAGCCTCCCACCTCCAAGATGCTCTGTCTCCTGCCCTGCAGCCTGTCAATCCTGCCTGGCCTTCTTTAACCTTTCCCAAAGGGTTTGTACTCCCCATCCCAGCTCTGGCTGCATCCCTCATCCCCATCACCCCTCTGAGCAGCTCTCTGCAGCTCCAGCAGCTCCCAGCACAGTGTGCAACAGCCCTTGCTGAAGCAGATCCCACCCGGCCCCAGAAAAGCTTCCTTCTGTCAGGTGAAAACTTGGAGCACTAATTAAGTTAAACACTGGCCAAGGAGAGAGGGTAGGAAAATAAACCATCTGAGTTGACCACTTCTATGGCTGAAGTGAAGCCAGTGGCAGCTTGGGGAAAGGGCATGGCTCTGACTGAGGTTGCAAGGGAGCTTCTGACCAGAGCAGTACATTTGCACAGGGGTCAAACCAAAGTTCTCAAACACACTCTTGAAAAGCATTAATAAAAAAATCTATTGAATCTTCAAACCAGAAATAATTCCTAAATAACTGTTCACACAAACACGTGTGCACTTTATTAATTTTGTTATTTTTTTGGCAACCCTTCCTAACCTGAGGGGAAATTTGATTCCAAGTACATGCTTAGGCAGGTCTGCAAAATCCGCTATGGAAAAAAAAATCAATGAAAAAGAGTCTCTAAACCCTATTTGGAGCATTGTGCCCGGTTCTGGGGCTCCGATACAAGATGGGCATTGCTAACCTCCAGCAAGTCCAGTGAAGGGCCATAGACTGGTGATGAGCCTGAAGCGTGTGGGGATGGGGACAAGTTGAGAAAACAGGGCTTGTCCAGCCTGCAGAAGGGATGGTTTTGGGGAGATCTACCAGCAACCTGCCAATGCCTAGAGGGAGGGTACTGAGATGACTGAGACAGACACTTCCCTCCATGGTGTGAAGATGAGAGACAACACGCATGAGCTGCAAGAGGAGAGGTTCAGGCATGCTGTAAGGCAGATGTTTTCCCATAGGGACATTCACCTGCTGGAACAGGGACCCAGACAGCTGTGGGATCTCCAGCCCTGGAGGTTTTCAAGGCCCAAATGGGCAAACTAATACTGGGTTCCACTCAGTATTCACCCTGCTTGGGATAGGAGGCTGGACCAGAGACCTCCTAAGGTCACTCCTCACCTGGACAGAGGTATGAGCACACCATTGCTGGGAAAATGAAATATAAAAAAGTCCCTCACAGATACTGGAAGGATGAGGGCTTAGCCCAGAGCTCCATTCAAACACACTGGAAAGCAAAATCTGCTTGAACAAATCTGACCCGATCTTTGCTTGGACGAGAGGCTAGGACAAGGGGAAATGGCTTCAAGTTGCATCAGGGGAAGTTTAGTTTGGCTATTAGGAAGATTTTCTTTCCTGAAAGGGTTCTCGGGCATTGGCAGGGGTTGCCCAGGGCAGTGGTGGAGTTCCCATCCCTGGAGGTATTTTAGAGTCGTGTAGACAGAGCTGAGGGACAGGGTTTAGTCGGGGACTTGTCAGTGTGAGGCTAATGACTGGACTTGATGATCTTGAAGGTCTTTTCCAATCTGGGAAATTCTGTGATTCTGTGGGATGGAGAACATGGGCTGCAACACACCAGGGTCAGATCCTGCTCTCAGCCCATCCCCATCGATGAAGAGGAAACCAAGAAGAGGGCTGCCTTCCCTTCTTCCAAACCTCCTTCTGTGGGGACCGGCTCGCACGACACCAGTAAGTGATTAACGAGCGGCCAAGCCCGTCAGCACGCAGGCTGCGTGCATGGGTGCTTGTGTGTGTGCATGCCGCTCCCCAAGACTTGGCGGGGAGGGGAGCTGGGGGGAAGAGCGTTGACAAGCAGATGATTAATTGAAATGCAAGGGGGAGGAAAAGTAACGTCCGCTAAAACTATCAGGCGGCGCAAGCATGGGAAAGAAACTCAGAGATGCTGTCCCCATCCCTGCTCCGCACGCATCGCGCCTCCCAGGTCTGAGCTGCTTGCCAGTCCCTTCCTGGCTTCTATTTTTGCAGGTGCAATTTCTTATTTGAAAATAACCATGCTGCACACACACGTATGTATTTTTCCTCCCCAGTCCCCAGCTCATTGCATGCGGAAACGGCAGCGATGGGAGAGCAAACCTCCCACTCTGTAGCGCACGGCAGCAATTAGACATCCAAGCGCTCGTTACCCCACGCCTCTGAGTGAAGGCACCCGCAGCCTGGGCTCTCCACACCACCTGTACCACCTGCACCTTCCAAGTGGTGCAAGCTTGAAAACACACATAAAGTTACTGTTTTTGCGCTAAAATAATAATAAGAAAAAAAGAGAGCTGAAAGCTCAAGGCTGGCTCAGCTCTGAAACCTTGTTCATAGTCTGTAAATTATATCTCAAACATTGGAGCTGGTGCGATCACACCATCAGCAAAGAGGGTGAGCAGCTTCTGTTCCTCTTACAGTGTGAACAGGCTCAGCTAGAGTCACCAAACAAACAGCATGGAGATGCAAAGTGGTACATGCTGTTCCCCTGCATCGCTGCTGGGAAGAGCACAGAAGGAGATGGGATGGGGAAATCCTAGGGGGATGTTTGAAGGAGCACCAAAGGGATTTTGTTATGGTCAAGGTCAAGGCTAGCACCTCAGGAACCTCTTGCCTCCAGCTCCTCTTCCAAGAAGGAAGACCAAAGGGAAGACCAAACAGTCTTCCTGCAGAGAGGAGAGGATCCTTAGCTTCAAAACCTTGGGTTGGAAAATTAGGGATGTGATCTCTCCAGTGGCCTCTGGATGCAATCATAGCACAGATGACAAACCCTAGCTCCTTGCTTGAGTGTGGGTCGAGCTAGCACAGAGCAAGCATGGAGCAAGCGGGGCTTTATGGAGGCTAGCAGGAATGGACTTTACACTGGGGTAAAGCAGGACCCAAACCTGGGCTGCTGGAGCACAGTTATTCCCAGCTATCGCTTGGCGAGCCAGTTCCCAGCCAAGACGACCGGCTCGGAAAATTAACTTGGTGCGTTGTTCAGCACTTTGCCACTCAGGTAACGAGCAGAGCTGTAGGCGATTGCATCGGAGGGCTTCACGAACCGCTTATACCATTGACATGGTTTAACAGACTGCTGTTTATGAGACAGAGCAGTATTTAAAAGACAGATTTCTCTCAGAGCCGCACATAAAATTTGATAGCTAAATAGCTGTAAATGCTACTGAAGTCTGACAACTCGAAGAGGAATCGAGGGTCTGTCATGCGGAGTATCCGCCAATACACCCAGCCCTGCAGAGCCAGCAAGACTTCCAGTCTCATAAAACCTTTTTTATATTGGAAGTGAGAATTTGTGCAGTGCATATGAACTCTCTTTTATTGGGCTGGTGTGATGCTGAGAAAACGCAGTTAAAGTTGTACAAGTCCTCCTTGGAGTGCTAACGGGGTGCCTATAAATCAAAAGCTTTATCCTGGAACGGGTTTAGTAAATAAACCTGCTTTAATTCGGGTTCACGCCGAGTGGCAGGAGCTCTCAGCAGCAGCGGGTGCCTCCCCTCAACACTGACCATTTGCCTTGGAGGAGCCGGGGCAGCCCAGAGTGAGAAGGGCCCTGGTCCGTCTCGCTGCTGCATCTCAACAACTGAGCATCCTCCAGAGCCTGGCACCACTCTCCTCTCCCCCCAGCATGGGGGTTTTACCCTCCTAAAACATCCACAGCCCCCCACGATGCTTCCGGCTCGCAGCCCCAGCCCAGCTGCTGCCCTGAACCCCGTCCAGACCCCTGTGCCTATGCAGCTGATTCAGAAAGCTCCCGGGAGCATCCCGAGCTGGAAGGACCACAGACCCACCTTCGGCACCCAGTGGAAATGGAGTATTTCCGAACCTTCATGAAGGCCTGGAGCTCTCTGGATGGGGAGGAAGATTTGGGCCAGCTCCCTTATCCCCCAAAGACTTCTACATCTCCACTCTACAGCTGCATTAATTATTTCATCTTAGTCTGGCTTCCTCATTAAGCTAACCTAGACGGCCCGCGGCTGAGTGACAGCAAGCTAGTCTGCAAGAATCCAAGCCAGCAGCGCTGGAAGCCATAGGCTTGATGTGATTTACGTGGACTAATATTACACATATCTCAAACACGCAATCTTTAGAGGACCTGAAGCTGCTGGACGGATGGAGGAAAGCCCACGCAGCACCGGCAACGCAGCATCTGGACCGAGCCTGGGTATCGGCATCTCACCCACGGCTGGGCCAGGACGGTCGAGCCTGACTGTGGGAGCAATTCCCTCATGGATGCCCTGGAGCTGAGGGGAGTGGAAAGCCCCGGTACTGCTGCCAGCGGACCCGAGTGTTACACAAAACATCTGTGTCAAAGTAAGGACTGGGAAGCACAACTCCCCCAGCACCGGCTGCAGGACAGCCCCTTCTCCCCACTGCTGTAGCTGTGAGTTCAGCTAATTTTGGCATTGGGTTCCCCTTGGGATGTCTGGCTTTTGTGGGCTGTAAGGACGACGCTTTGGGGCATTACACAGATCCCTTTTTTCCAGTACTGCTAAATCTAAGGGTTTTGTGTGAATCCACCTCATTTTGCCGTCTCTGCAAACAAGTGTACAGAAATACAAGACTTCAGTCCCTTGGAAGCCTCCTGGGAAAATTCAAAGCAATGAAGAAATATGAGTTGTTTTTCCATGAACCCATTGAAAAAAGAAGGAAAAAAACCTGAAAAACCCCACGTTACTTTTCAGCCCAGTTTTGCCAGCAGTACAGGTCTTTTTCCCACAGTCTAAGGAATCAACACATTTTCAAATCACTCCTGCTTATGGTATTGAATATCAGAAAACGATTGCCTTTCATTCAGCAGCTGTTTTGGGACACCGAGGGAAAAGGCAGGCAGTCTAAACTTAGCAAATACAGGACAAAAAGCTTCAATGCATTTAAAAACTAGTTGCAAGGACTGGAATGGGAAAGGAGAAGTCTGCAAGGAGTGCATGTGAAGAGGAGGATTTTAGGGTACTGGTATCCTTCCACATCCCAGCCTCTCTCGGTATCAAAGGGACCATAGCAGCACTGCTCCACTCCTCTGGCTCCTTGGAAAAACGCAGGGATGTGTCCTCATTTCCCAAGGAAAATCAGCATCTCCTAATTTACTCAGCTTCAGCCTTTTCGAGTGGGCAGCTCCAAAAAAAAACCCCAAAAAACCAAGCAGCAATGTGCATTGAGAGGAAACTCAACAGAGAGAATAGCAAAAGGGGATGGAGGATTTGCTGAAATAAGATTGCCCTGAAGCACTGTAAGGAGAAAAGCCCTGGTCTCCTACAGGCTCAGAATCATAGAATGGTATAGGTTGGAAGGGACCTTA
Organism: Caprimulgus europaeus; assembly: GCA_907165065.1. The sequence goes on from OU015527.1 coordinate 71,933,234, forward strand.
AAAATCATCTAGTTCCTACCCCCTTCCATCAGCAGGGACACCTTCCACTAGACCAAGTTGCTCAAAGCCTCATCCAACCTGGCCTCAAACACTGCCAGGGAGGAGCAGCCACAGCTTCTCTGGGCAACCTGTGCCAGTGTCTCACCACCCTCACAGGAAAGAATTTCTTCCTAATATCTCATCTAAACCTCCCCTCTTCCAGTTTAAAGCCATTGCCCCTTGTTCTGTCACTACCTGCTCTTGTGAAAAGTCCCTCCCCAGCTTCCTGTAGCCCCTTCAGGTACTGGGAGGCCGCTATAAGATCTCCCTGGAGCCTTCTCTTCTCCAGGCTGAACAGCCCCAACTCTCCCAGCCTGTCCTCACAGCAGAGGTGCTCCAGCCCTCGGATCATCCTTGTGGCCTCCTCTGGCCTCGTTCTAACTGGTCCATGTCTTTCTTGTGTTGGGGGCTCCAGAACTGGACACAGCACTCCAGCTGGGGTCTCACAAGAGTGGAGTTGGAGGGGAGAATCAACTCCCTTGACCTGCTGCCCACGCTTCTCTTGATGCAGCCCAGGACACAGTTATTGGCCTCTGGGCTTCAAGCACACATTGCCAGCTCATGTTGAGCTTCTCATCCACCACCACTCCCAAGTCCTTCCCTTCAGAGCTGGTTTCAATCCGTTCATGGCCCAGCCTGTATCTACGTTTGGGGTTGCCCTGACCCAGGTGCACAACCTTGCACTTGGCCTTGTTGAACTTCATGAGGTCAGCACAGGCCCATCTCTCAAGTCTGTCAAGGTCCCATTTAATCCCCCTGTGCTCCCAGAAATAGCTCCAACCTCCTCCTGCTCATCCTATGTCCCCTGCCTCATCCATAGGAGGGGACCCAAGCCCTAGAGCTTTCCTGAAACAAGGGCATGGATCTAGCCACTGGCTCTGGTGGCTTTCTCCATCTATCACACCAGGCTGCAATCAGGCAGCAGGATGGCGAGCCTTCAGTGGGGAAACCTGACAGCCCAGCACACCAGGAGAAGGGGACCAAAAGGGAAGGGAGATGGGGACAGCTAAACCTGGCCAGGTAACAGCACTCAAGTTGGGTCGTGCAACCCATCAGCCCTGGTCAAACATCCTCAATGATAACCCTGGGTGATAGACCAGAGCAGGGCACCTTGTCCCCATCCTATCTGACACCTGGTTCCTACCTGGCCCCTGTAGAGCCACAAAAAAGCCCTAATGCCACCAGGTAAGCAAAGAGCCATGACTACTGGGCTTCTAACAAAGACAAACTGCCTCTCTCCTTCCTCCCAGATTGCAAGCAGATGTGTGCTTAAATTACCTGCTGCTGACTGCGACGCTTAGCAAAGTGCTGTGGTCTAGGAGCAGAATGAAGAAAAAATGTGTGAAACGAGGGAGGGGAGGATTAGTGGGAATTCAGCTGGCTCTGGGAGGGCAAAGCACCAGTGCTGCAGAAAACAAATGTCACTTCCATTACAAGAGGTGCACTAGCGACAGCTAGCACAAGAGAAAGCCTGACCTGGCTAAAGATGTCGATGAAACAGAAAGCCTGGGGAAAGGCTGCAGGGTTGGGTCTGGGGTCCCCAAAGGGAATTGCTCCCAGGCCACAGCATGCTACAGGAGCATCCCTGCTTGTGTTACATGGCCTTGGCTTCCTCTTTCAAAGAAACCTTTCAAGCCTTGCACCCTGCTGTCTGCATGGCTCATACACCCTGGCTCCAGACGCCTTTGAACTGCCTGACCCAGCTGCTGCCAGTGCTGGCTCCTGTGGTGGGCTGCATGTGTTTACCCATCCTCCTTGGTGCGTCTTCCCAGGAATGCCTTGGGAAGTTCACCAGCAGCTCTCATGCCAAGGAGCGTGCAGACACCCAAGGCCCATCTCTGAGGTGCTGAGAATAATGAATGCTAGTGGAGGAAAAGCCTGGAGAAAGGTACGTCCACCATGCTGGCCCATCATGATACATGGGGCAGATGGGACCCCTAGGCTCTGCACCACCTCCGCCCCTATTCAGAGCCAGCTTGCACCCATGCTGGTGGCAGCTCTCCCCTTGTAGGAGGCTGCCCAAAGCCTAAGGCATAAGGGCATGTCTTTGCACCAAGAGTCAGGCTCCAAGCAATGCCTTCTTACAGAGCTGGGATGAGGGTGCAGCCCAGGAAAGCCAAAACGCTGCATTTCTACCACACCATTGGGGGCAGCAGCTTGCTGCAAGGATCTCCAGTGTCTGGAAGAGCATCCCATGGGGTCTCCCATCTCCCAGCAAGCATCCTGCAGAGCAGGACAGCATTTTGCAAGCTGAGCCGTACAAATCAAGCCCAACCTGCTCCCCTTCCCCCTCGCCGCTCCTGGCTTGCTCTCTGCCGAGCCCTTGCGGGTCACACGTGGCGTCCCACTTCCCGGCACAGCTCCGCCGGCTGGAGCAAAGAACAGAGTCAGACCCCAAATTGCAGATTAGTGCGTTGGGTTCATGCACGGGAAACAAAAGATCGGAAATCTCTGAAGTGCACAGCTGGAATCCACACCCCGACCATGTTTTTGTGAGATATCACGTACATTTTTAAAAGCTATCTAGAGAGGGCTCTGCTTTAAAACAGCCTGGCGGCTGCTGCGCTGACGCCACCGCCTGTCACGCTGACCAAGAGCTTTGACTGTCTCCTGTCCCCCACAGGCCATGCTCATCTGTAGCCTTTAGCCTTAGGTTATGAAATTATTCAAGGAAAAGATTAAACGTGCTCCTCTGCATTCGTTCAGCACCAGCTGTGGAGCGAGGGTGGGAAGGGAAGGACGTACAACCCCCAGAAATCACTGTGGGATACTACATGCCAACACCCTGAAATGATGGTCCCCAGAAACCCCGGGATTTCTTTCTCCATCATATTTACGGCCTCACAAAGTCACAAGCAGCCATAAGATGCTCACGTGGTACCATGAAGAATAGGGACCACAAAAGCACTCATCTCCCTCTCAAACTGCAAATGCGTTTTCTTCTCCTCTCAAAGCTCCTGCAACAGCAACTATACTTTTACGGGATGCCAAACTACAGGGTCTTTCTTTGTCCCATTCCACATACCATGCTTCTGGGCTAAAAGTCACCCAAGGTCAGAGCAAATATCTTTACGAGATGCTTACCCACCCTGTTCCTCAACACCACTGCTCTCCAAGGAGCCCCTCAACATGCTGCAGGAGCCTGAGCAAGGGCTGATTCCCCTTAGGGCTTCGTTTTTCACTCGCTGCTTCTCCTCCTCAACTCTCATGCTGCCTGGGTTGCAGGCTTCTCTCTCAGCCTGGCCCTGTGGGATGTTTGCTTCACCTTAATTCATGGATACTCATCTGTGAGCTGTTCCTGCCTGGATTGCCAGCTGGGAACAACCTGTGAGCCCTGCCTATGCCTGCTCCTTCCCAAACTCCTACACCCCGAAGCATCATCCATGATAAACTTGCAGCAAATGTTTCCTCCAGGAGAACACGGTTCCCTCCAGTCAAAGGGATCTTGGCAAAGTGGCAGCTTCTCCATCCCTCCTGCTCCCATCATTTGAACCAGGGGAACTGACGTGAGACATTGCATTTCCAATTTAAACAATTTTAGCTTAAAAGCCCAGTTTGAAATTAAAGATCCAACCCAGTGACATGTCCCACCAGCCTCCCCAGATATAACCTTTTGGGAGTCTCTCGTATGTTTGTCCTTTGGGAACTGCAGAGAAGATGCAGTGTGGTACCAGGATCCAGCAGACAGCGTGCTCAATGCAATCACCATCCTGGGGCACAGAGCAGGACCCCACACTCCATTTGGAAAAACACTTTCCCAGCTATACAGTAAATAACAGAGCAGCAATACACAGTGGTACAGCCACAGGCTCATCCCTATGTGGGGAAGAGCCAGGCAAGGCTGATCTGGGACAGGAAAACCCCCCTCCAGCAAACATGGTGCCGACAATGAGATGCAGAAAGGACATGAGTCATTGAATTAAGGTGTTTTTCCAGCACGTGTGGATTTATTCTCACCTGAAATCAGTTTTTGGACAGCTAGAGAGCACATGCTGTTTCAAGCCAACCATGCCTGGGTCACTCTCCCAGGCAGAGAGTTATCTCAAAGTTTATTAATGGGGAAAGCCACCACACCAACACGCTGCCATGCTCCAGCTCAACAGCGTCGTGGTGAGAGCAGCAGGGAAGGAGAAGCAGTAACACCCTCTGTGCTCTTCCCTAGGGAAATGACCAAAAAAGAGCAAGACCACTGCATGCAGCCAGGGATGCCCAGCATCATCCGGATGGCTCCGAGCCCAGGCTGCCCTTCCTTCCATCCCAAGATGGGAAACCCATTAAACTCTGCAAGCAACGAAGCCTCCACTGCTCCTCCCTGGAGGCACTTTCACAGTCAACTTGAGGAAATTGTTCCTGATATCCAGCCTAAATTTCCCTTTGTTGATTTTCAGTTGAGCAGCGGAAAGGTGGGAGCTTTAATGAGACAAGCGGGGCCGCTGCAGGGGAAGGAGCCGTCAGTTTGAGCGAGGCAATGCACAGAGCTGCGGTTTAAGTAGAGCAGCTATTGCGAAAAGCCCAGAATCCTACAAACTTGGGATGGAAAAGGTCTATTAACTTTCCCAATGGACTAACATGAGATTGTTCCCCCATTTTCTAATGCTTCTCTCAGTCCAGCTATTTGATTGGGACCAGAGCTCTGCAAAAATATGAAGGGCTTGTTCTTTTCTTTTTTTTTTTAAGGAATTGCTGTATGTGGAATAAAATGTTGGTCTTTATGGCCAGATTTTCCTGTTTCATCCAAGGGCAAAATTTTTGGTGGCTTGCCTGCTAGACATAGTTTCTTCTGCCCTGAAAAACCCACCAGAACTCTTTGTGCCAGCCAGGGCACAATGTGCATGGCAGCAAGTTGCTACTAGCTTGTATTTGAAAAGTTTTTCAGGTAGACAATTGTGACACAAAACTGCAGACAACGACTTTCTGGGACACAGGAGCTGCTCAGCAAGGCATCACCCACCTCAGACTTGTCCTCACAAGAGGCCAGCGTGATGCTGTACTGCAAAGTGGCACCGAGAGAAGTTTACTGGATGCAAAGCGAATGCCATCCTTCACTATATTTTCTCCCCTAAGGAAAAAAACTTTTCATCAGCAGATAAGATACTGCAATGCTCACAGGAGCATGCCCAGGATATGCAGGTGTGTGAGCAAGGGGCATATCAAGGAACAACACTGAAACCAAGCAGGCTTGGCCACGGGGAGAGCATGACTCTGGACATGAGCCAGCAGTGTGCCCAGGTGGCCAAGAAGGCCAACAGAGGCTGATGCTTCTTGCTGGAGCATGTCCAGAGAAGGGCAATGGAGCTGGGGAAGGGTCTGGAGCACAAGTGTGATGAGTTCATGGCTGAGGGAACTGAGGCTGTTGAGCTTGGAGAAAAGGAGGCTGAGGGGAGACCTCATCACTCTCTACAACTGCCTGAAAGGAGGGTGAAGAGAGGTGGGGGTGGGTCTGTTCAACCAAGTAACAAGGGATAGGGTGAGAGGAAATGGCCTCAAGTTGCACCAGGGGAGGTTTAGATTGGATGTGAGGAAGAATTTATTTCCTGAAAGGGTTCTCAGGCATTGGCAGGGGTTGCCCAGGGCAGTGGTGGAGTCCCCATCCCTGGAGGTATTTCAGAGTCGTGTAGACCACAGAGCTTAGGGACACGGGTTTAGTCAGGGACTTGTCAGTGTTTGGTTAATGATTGGACTTGATGATCTTAAAGGTCTTTTCCAATCCTGGCAATTCTGTGATTCTGTGACATCTATTGCTTCAAGCAAAAGGGACATCAGGCCCTAAAAATTCAGCTTGAGACATGTGCTTCAGAAAGCAGAGAAGCAATGGTTGGGTCCAGGAGTGCCCTGCCCCTCTGCATTACCCTTCCAAAAACCATCAGCACCACACAACCCTGAATCCCTAAAACAGGCTGCCTTGTTTGGGGATGCTCTGTGACTGGGATGCTCCGAGGCCGTGCTGCACCGCTGCTGCTGGACCCCTTTGCATGGGCAGGGGTTTGCCCAATACTCCCATTGACCCCCATAATGTCATGGAAATGGAGGCATTGCAAGAGCTAGACCATGCAAAGCGTATCAGATGTTTGCCTTAATCATACACTGTTTTCTTAACTGTCAGATGGCCATATAGCAGTAAAAGGGTGCTTTTCCTTTCTACTTTTCCAAGCTTGTAAAGGCAAAGTGTCTGCACACTCCCTGGAAATGTCAGGCTCCGTTTTCCTGAGGACCTGCCATCCATCAGGATTTACCAGCAGAAAGAAGAGGAGGGTGTGCTTGGCAGTGCTGAGCAAGGGGGCTTCGCAAGCAGGCATCACTGCAATGAGCCCTCCTTCCCCTTGCACCCACCCTGGGTCAGAGAGGTGCATCACACCCCTCAAAAGCAGCACCCAACCTCCCGTGCAGAAAGGGGCGGGGGGAATGGCACTGGTGGCTGCAGACACACAGTCCCCAACACTAACACCAGGCTTTGCAAGCCTGGCAGGCAATGCTGCTATGCAGAGCACTCTGCTATTAACCCCGAATGTGTAGCCCTGGGATTTCCCCACTGTTACCCTCACAGCACCCTTTGGTGTCACAGCAATACCCTGACGGGATAACGCTTAAGCACACAGGCTGTAAAAACTTATAAATAAGAAATATCCACACCACAACATTAAAAAACTCAACCTCAAATCCCCTGATTTTATTGCAGGGTTTAACAGCAGGACAAACCTGAGCAGAGCGGAATGAAATAGAGATTTTCTCCATCTACTTCCTAACTGTCGGGTGAGGGAGCGCATTGCACGGTACATTGCGAGTTTGGGATGTGGCAAGATACCAACTGTATTTTATGTGTTGCAAAACCACCTCCTCTGTGGCAGCTGAGATTTCAAAGCATAAGCTCCGACCTTGGTAATATTTTTTACATATTGAGTCACTGCCAACGCTGGAAATAACAGGGGAAAAGGGCTGGGATTTCAAAGATTTTAATGTGTGGCTGGATCCGCTAAGAACTGGGACAGCCCCAGCTGCCAGCCTGGCCCTCCAGCCCTCTGCCACTCTTCATTATGAGCACAAGGCATGGAGATTGAAATGATCCAAGGCGATGTAAAGTCCTGGCATGCCAGACTGGGGAATGAGGATTCCAATGAGGATGAGGCACAGGCCTCCAACATGCCCTGCGTGTAGCCCTAAGGGTGATGTGGATGGCTGAATGGGTGACTCCTGAGGTCAGTCCTTTTTTTCCCCTTATGGAAAACATCAGAGCAGGTTCATGCCCTTTGCCTGTGAAGGCAAACAACCCAAAAACAATGAGGGAAGAGGATAGAGGGGACTCAGGATAGAGCTTTTTCTGCTGGTAGGAGCAAGCTAGATGGGCAGATGGATAGGGAAAGAGAGGAATCCTTCTGACACATGACATCCCACTCCACCTGGTCCCTTCAGATTGACCCTCAGCTTAGAGGTCTATCCCCCCGAGACACTTTACCAGAGACATAATTTGATTGCCCAACTCTCCCCCTTCTTCTGGCAAGGAACTAACTGTCTCTGATAGCCCTGATTTGCTAAATAAAACACTCCTTGAAGGCTCCCTGCAATAACATTTGCACAGAAAATTGACATTCTTCCTCCTCCCACCAGCCCTGACGCTGTTTGTTTGTGAGTTAATAACTTGGACGCTCGGCTGAGCTATTGATTCTTTCTCAGCACAATAATTCTTTTGGGTCCAAAACACATAAAAATTAAAAGAACGAGCTAGTGATGACAAAATTTGGTGCTTGTGCATGGCCCCATGGTGTTGGCATTGCAGGGGAATTTGGACACTTCCCAGCTGCTCACGATATCTTCTGCAGATGCAACCATATGAGGTTGGATTTATTTGTCCATTCTTCTCTATCGTCAAGGAAGGGGAGTTGTGGCTTGCAGGCATAAAGTCAGCTTTCACAAACCAAAATTACCATTTAGCTTTTAACATTCATCACTCAGCCAGGGCTTTGTAGCAGGATAGATGATCCATGCAAGTGTCTGGGCTAGAGATCTCCAACGGTGGATGGGTACCATCACCTTTAGTTATAGGGAGGGCAGTGTTTCAGAGGCCCAACTCCCCAGCCAAAGGAAAGAGGGTAACACCAGATTGGTCTCTCCATCCAAGGCAGGATGCTCTTAGGGCTTTTGTTATATTAGACCAGACCTGGTGTGCCAGTGGCAGAGCGAAGATCCAGGTTTCACCCATTCCCTCCTGCCAGCACTTGCCTGGGAGCAGATCTCCCTCCGATACCTGCTGTAACCAAACCTGACGAAAGGGAAATTGAGGTCTCTGTGATGCCCTCATCCTCTTTAACTGCTCCTATATCAGCAGGGCATTGCACCACCTCTCCCAGGGGAATCCTCACCCATGCTAACGTTGTATTTTTGGTTTGCAATCTGTTTGCATGCCCCTGCCTAATTGTTCTTCAGATTGCTCTTTTCAGGGGAGATTTTCATGGCAAACAATGTTTTTTCCAAGTTGCATTTTTTTTCCTTCAAAGCCTTTGATGTCTGGGAAAATAACAGGCAACCTCAACACACGGCTGAGCATCAGGCGAGAGCTGGGAAGCACTAAGCGGAAATGCATTTAGTTGTCTGGGTCAAAAACCATTTCCTTTGTTAAATGATTATTATTGTTCCAAGAGGATTTCAGTGGGAATTGAGGGTGCTTAGATAGATGGATTCACAGGTTTGCTGAGCTTCTATAAGGGTCTCTATATCCTCCACCATAATTCTACATCATAACTTCCAACACCAATAACTCTTCTATGACTCCCAACAGATATTCCTGTGCCTTCCAAAGCAATAACTTCTCAATGAACTCCAGACCTGCCAAATCGACTGTTTTCCCCCTGCGGACGCCTGCTTTTTGGCCCTTCTCACCATCCCCCTGGGAATCTTGACCCATTTACCTCTCCTTCTGGTTCCAAGCTCAGTGCAAGGGGAGATGAGATCAGAAAGCGATCTGCCTGGGACGTCAACAAATAGCTCTGGCACTAAAAGCTTTCAGTCATCTCCCATTTTCCTGACTGCTCTCAGAAGCTGAGGATCTAGCTCTGGACCTGCTCGCACCAGGCATCCTTCAGAGCAAACCTTCCCCCATCACATACCGCCTTTTTTCACATTGCTCATTTCTTCCTACTCATACCTGAAAATTGTTATGAGTGTGTCGCAGGTCTCCCCTGGAGAAATTACTTAGGTTATTCACTGGGGCTAGAGAACAAACACTTAAATAAGAAATAAATTGCAATGTATTTCTTGGGTCGCCAAGCCTCCCAGTTCAGCTGTCAGAGCAGTGCACTAGGCACAGCAGCGCAGAGTGGCTACCTCTCTGTGCACTTGATCTTAATGATGTGTTAATTAAGTTAAGGTTAGAGCTGCTTGTTACCTTATTATTTTTGGTTCTATCACAGTAATGCTCAGCAGCCTCAATCAGGAACAGGCCTCCCCCCCCCCACCACCTCTTTCTCCTTTTAAGTCACAAATTATTTCAAGATCTGGTAAAAATAAATGCACACAAGCAGGCTCTGCTCTATTCCAGGGGATTTTGCTCTGTGAGGGAAGAAAGGTTTCAACAGTGTGTTTGAATCAAAAATGAACATATGCAAGAAGGGAGGAATTATATGCATCAAAAGTTACTCTTTTTTTGTTGAAAGGTTTTCTTTTCAACAAAGAAAAACCCCCAAAGACCAATCTCACAGCACTAGGTGCTGTGTATAGTCAGTTCGTGCTGCAGAGCGAATATTGAGCAAGCTACAAGGCTGCCCAAAGGAGGACAGAGGAAGGATAAGTGATTTGGCTCCATTTTCGGGCTCTCCAGTTGCTATCCCACTCGCCGACCTGCAAACTCCTCCAGCCACTGGGGCCGAGCGTGGCCGGCTGCCTCTCAGGTCATCCCCATCCCACAGGCACATGGAAAGCAAGCAGCTTCTGTGCCTGAATAATAACCAGGTTTTAAAAGATGACACTAAATTTGCTGGTGAGCATGTTAAAAGAGTGTACCCTGGTGTAAGTTACCCTGTTCCAGGTTACTTTCATATGGGTGCAATGAGCTGCCAGTCCTCATCAGACCCTTGATGAGCTGCCACAACCCATCCTGAGGAGCAGGTACCAGGGGGCCAGGACTGGGGAGCAGGAGCTCTGCAAACCACCCCAGTCTGAAACCAAATGGAGTCCAGGAGGAAGAGGCAGATGGGGAACACCACAGAGACAATATGGGCAGATCCTCTTGATTCCAGGTGGGATGCAGATGCCCATCCTCAGGGGGTGACGCTGCTGACTTGGGAAACTGGAATAGCATTCCCTGTCTCCATTCACTTTCAGCCAGAGGGAAATGAGCCACAAAAACCCCTCAGGGTCTTTGCGGGAGTATCCAATGCTTCTAAGAGGGTGGGCACCTCCAACCACTGTGGCTGCCAGCTTCTCCTGACAGATATCCTTAGATGGTGGTGTAGGGGCAAGCCAAGGAGTCCTGCTGGGAGCACGAGCCTGTGTCGCACTTCCCAGTTGCACCCCATGGATGACTTGGGCGTTTAAAAGATGCCATCAAGCCCATGCTATCCAAATATTGGGAAACAATTAAGCTGATGATAGATGTCAGGTCCACCATGGAAAAACTTGAAAGCGAGCCACCTGCTCAGCGCAGGGCTTACGTTTTGCAAAGGATTTGCAACCCGATGTTTTGTCTTTTGTCGAATGGGAGCCAGGACTCGTTTTCCCTGGTTTTCAACTGAAATAATCTTATGCCATTTCTGGCTGCTTCCAAAAACTGCCCAAAAATACCATTATGAAATGAAACCTCTAGAAACTCTTAGTGTTTCCCTGCTCTGTGCTGAAATCGTCACTTCCCTTTGCATTCAGTGCTGCTATCCTCATTGGGAAAGAGCTGGTTCTGTCCCAAAACTTAACTCTTAACTTTGGAAAATCTCTGGGAAAAAAAAAAAAAGAATAAAAAAAGCCCTTTCTGGGAGATAACCCATAGGAAAAAAGGATTCAGAGAGGCTCAGCAGTGCTTAAATGAATTATGAAGCAGAAATGGCTCCAGAAACCAGGACAAGAGCAGAATTTTCTGGGGAGCACAGTGTCTCCTAAAGCAGAAAGTCCAGTCGGCTCTAGCTTTCCAAAGAGGTCTCACAGCACAAAGCGATGGAGGCAGACACACAGAGACCTACTCAGGGGCTCTGGCATCCAGGCTTCGAGCAGGAAGGCGCTGCACAACTGCACTAATTATCTGCTGAACATCTGTCTCTTTCCTACTACCGCGGGGCCGGAGGAGTCCTCCTGCATAGCTGAGGATTAGCGCTGGAAAAGATTTTGTCGACTGTGTGATTTTGCACAGGAGGGGGGAGAAAAAAAGAAATAAAATCCTGCAGATATCCTGCAGAGGTGTTTCAGGGCGAATTTTATGGATGAAGGACAGGAATTTGTGTTCAAAACCAGAAAGACCTTGCTGGAGCAAGCAGTGGGTGCTTGCCTTGCTGTGAGCTGTGGGATTTAGCCCCTAGCTCCAAATTAGGGGGAGCAGGAGCTCTGCTCCTACAGTCTGTCATGCCTTGAGCAACTTCAGGACATCTATTACAATCCAGTGGGCCCTGGATTGTAATCTTCCTTCCTCCAAAATGCCTCTCACGTTTCCCTACAGCTAAAAATTAAACCTAGGAAGATTAACAGAGTATAGCCACAAAGGCACGGGAGGAGCAGGGCATGTCTGTGCTCCCCCTGATCTCTCAGTTCACACTTGGTGCATCACGATCAGTGGTGCAAGTTTGAGCTGGGGTCTGGTGCGAGGGGAGCCCAGGGTGGGCAGGATGAGACCCCTGCACAGGGAGAGCTTGTGAAGGGCTTCTGCTGTGGCACCCAGCTCACTCCCCTGGCAGCAGGCTTTAAGGAGAGGTTATTTGCCAAAGACTGGTCCATCAGTGGTTTTCCAGGGACAGCTTCATTTTATCTGGATGAAGAGGGATTCCCAAGCTTACTGGTAGCTCCCTAATTTATGGCCTTCAAAATTACCCCACCTGGAGAACTGTGTCTGGCTCTGGAGTCCCCAGTACAGGAAAGACATGGACCTGTTTGAGTGGGTCCAGAGGAGGCGACAAAAATGATCAGAGGGCTGGAGCACCTCTGCTGTGAGGACAGGCTGAGAGAGTCGGGGCTGTTCAGCCTGGAGAAGAGAAGGCTCCAGGGAGACATTATTGCAGCCTTTCAATGCTTAAAGAGGGCCTCTAAGAAAGATGGGAACAGACTTTTTAGTAGGTCCTGTAGCGCTAGGACAAAGGGCAATGGTTTTAAACAAAAACGGGGTAGATTCAGACTAGACAAAAAAAAAGACTTTTTTTACAATGAGGGTGGTGAAACACTGGCACAGGTTGCCCAGAGAGGTGGTAGACGTCCCATCCCTGGAAACATTCAGGGTCAGGTTGGACAGAGCTCTGAGCAACCTCATCTAGTTGAAGATGTCCCTGCTCTCTGCAGGGGGGTTGGACTAGATGACTTTTAAAGGTCCCTTTCAACCCAAACCATTCTATGATTCTATAAAAATAAACTTCAAGGAGGAGGGAAGTGAGACTGGGCTTTAGATTTACAGCCTTCCCAGTTGGGGAGGGGGAGTGCTCTGGGACTGCACCATGAGCATTCAGGGGAAAGAAAGTTCAGCCTAGCCTGGCCTGCTTCTCTCCCTGCCCAAAAGGCTAGAAAAGGCCAAAAAATAGTAAGACTTCTAGTTGTGGTGTGGTACCTAGGAGAGCATGTGCATCCTTCCCAGTGTCTTGGCTGGGATATGGTTCTCTCAAAGTTCTTCCGTAGCCAGAGAGAGATGCAGCAACGCAAGGGACAGAGGACAGGTTCCTGGCATAAATCAGCCCCTAATAAATCTAGGAGCCTGATTTCTAGACAGGTGATGGAGGGCATCTGGAACTTCAGGCAATGGACCCAGGGGATCTCTCATCTTTGGTCTGCATCCCACCAATCTCGAGAAGAAAAATCTGCCCAACTTCGTGTGACATCCACCACCCGTGTTAAAGGGGTTTGTGGAAATCTGTGCGCAAAAAGCCTGACAGAAGCTTGAAAAACAATCCCGTGGTGAAGAGAAGCAAATCCCCTGCTGTTTAATTATCACAAATGTCTTGTGAGCTGTGAATCTTTTTTTTTTTTTTTCCTCCTTCTAGACCATCAGGGGCCAGAAACTCACACAGTAACACAAACAAAATGTCCCTTAAAATCAACTGGTGCTTTTGGCCAAGCAGAAACGGTTGGGATTTCCAAATATGGCCCATGGGAACATCAGCCCAGGCATTCTCAGGAAGCATCCTGGAGCCTGAACTGTCTCCCAAGAATAAAATCCTTCAGCCCAGCACGACAAAGAGCCATCGCATGACAGTCACTATCGCACAAGTGTACAAATTAAGCAATCAATCAAACAAGCAATACCCTGGAAAAAAAGCAGTGCACAGTGCACATTTTACCAGCAGCAAGCGAGCAGAGCTGACCTGTGGTTGCCTCCCATCACATGTGGGCCGTTGTGTTCCCTTTTCCACCAACATCACAGCAAGTGGGGGTTTCTTTTTTGGTTTTGGCCTTTTTATCCAAGTTTGGGGAGCAGGACCCTTTCTTGGAGAGAACACAGGTATCCAGCAAAAGCATTTGTTTTGGACTCGGCCACTATATAAATCAATGGTTATTCTGCAGGGATGTGACAGAGCAAAAAATTAGATGTAAAATTTGCCAGACATCGAGAAACGAGCTAGAAATTCTTGCCGTCTCTCTTGGGTCAGGGAGGGAATCCTGTCTCAAAGGTTCGGGATTGCGTGTGTGCCTCCAGCTTCACATAATGAAGTCCCCTGAGGCAAAAAGAGAAAGGAAGACTATTTAAAACCTCCCATGACTTCTTGTCTTCCATCTCTTTTAATTGTGTCAAAGAGGACACCCCTGCTGCTTGTCCATGGACCGAAACCGCAGCAAGGTGATTTTTGAAGCCCCAAGACCAAGGCTGAGCATCTGCTCAGCACCCAGAGGTGCAGATATGTTTGCAAACAGATCGGGCAAACGGCTGCGTGTTTGTAAGTGTATTTTAAAAATCAGATCCTGTTGGCAGGCAACTCTCAGACAGCAAGCGGGGCCAAATCCCATGAATAAATTGCTTGGAGCGAGTAGTTTGACGCGCCATTATTCATAACTAATGCAGTCCTAGTAAACAGAAAATGGAGGCCAAATCTGCCTGTATAGACATCAATGACCTCATCTGTTTTCATCCTATTTACTGAGCAAAATAAGAGCAGAAGAGTACTACCACCATCCTCTAAAAGGGGAAAGAAAGGTTTTGGAGGAACAAATATTCCCTACAGCTTTGGGCTGAGGTGGGAGTTTGGCGAACTGGGATACAAGCTAAATTCAGAGTCAGAAGAGAAATTTGGTCCCATTAGTTCAAAGACACAAATAAAACTGAGCTAGAACCTCTCCCACCTCCAAGCAGCTCTTGTTCAGGGTAATGAAGAGCATGGCTTGTCTGAGCCAAGAGGAAAGCTGGACCTAGCAGAGGGGGCATGGCACCCAAGAAGCTGCTCTTCTCCCATTTCCCAGGCAGCATCTCAGTGCAGCTTCTGCAGAGTTTTTTGAGAGCAGGCAAGCTGAAGTGCACTTCCCAAACTCTCCATAGTGAAGTTAAAAGCAAAATAAATGCAAAAAACCCAGGGAAGAGAAGAAGGAGCAACTTGTTGCTCCTCCACCCAGCACAGCAATCACAGGCTGCCCAATACAGCCATCAATCAGTTGGTTAAAGCAAACACGACTCTAGTGGTGCTTTCACGCAGCAAAACCCATCAGAAGTCACTGCCAAGGCATATTGTATGAGCAAATAACCATCCTGATGGCTGAAGGGAAAGGACCTTCAAGAAGTGCAGGTCTGCTGAAGCTGAGGCAGCCGCCAGAGCAGCAGCTGCTTGCAAGAAGCTGTGAAGCTACAAACCAGAGCACAGACGTGCTATTTCTGATGTGTTTCCTATGCTCTTTAAGAATTGTATTTATTTCAAGTTGGGTAATACATAGGAAAATTGTGAACACGGCTGCAATCACTCTTCCCTTGCTTCCTTTCCCAAATAATACAAAATTTAAAGGCATTTTAGATGCAAGCTGATTCCACCGTGAAGAGACCAGCTCAGCACCTCTGGAATTTTCCTTAGGGAAAAACAGAGCCATTGACCTGAAGACTGCCACATTCATCTCAAAGGCAAAGGGAAATACTTCTGTAAATTACAAAGAAAATTTATTATGCTGCTTAAAAGTTACAGCCCATTAAAAAAATTGCCCTGATTTGAATCATTGACTTTTCAAAATAAATACTATTCTTTCATCAATAAACTCAAAATATAAGCTAACCACAAAACCCTTTGGAAAAAAGAAACATAAAAATGATATCTTTACACATTAATAACATCTATTGATCTAACTGTAAGCATATGTCCACATACATAATTTTACTATCTCGCACATCAATAATACTCTACACTTTTTTCAAATTAAACTATGCTATTCCCATGAAACCAAAGTCCTAAGCATTTCCCTAAAAAGGCCCTTGCCATTTAAATGCACAATGGTTGCATTTCAAAGTATTAACACTAAGAGCATATTTGGTTATGCAGACTGGTACTAACCATTCATAAAGTGAATGGGGAGGAGTCATAGGCATGTCAGAAAATAGAAACGCTTTTATTTGTAATAAAACCAATGGTATTTTCTCTGCCTCCTTTCGCTATTACCTTCTTCATGTCTCATACCCTGAATCTATTAAGCAGCCAAACCAGCTCGGACCGAGCGTGGCATTGGCAGCTCTCTGCACCTCGGTGTTTTGGATGAGGCTTAGCACATTATATTCTGTTTATTAATGCTTTGAAGAGGGCTGAGCAACGAGGAGGAAAAACTGGCAGATGACAATATTATTTAGGCTAATCAAGAACATGATGGATAGAGGAGACCTTCAAAGTGAACAGCACTGCCAAGCAGTGAGGAAGCCCCGGTGTGGTGATAAATGCAAGGCACCGCACGCTGCACGGGAGATTTTGGACTGATCACACACATTGCTGCAGTTTAAATTAGCTGAAAACAGCCAGCAAAGTGATGTCAGCCTTCACTCTGCGGCCACAGCTAAAATGGCAAACAAAATGTTAGGTAATACATAAAGACCCAGGATTATAAAATATGTGACGGCGTAAATCAACAGTATGCCCTGACCTGGAATGCTCCAATCAATCCTGGATATCCTGTGTCAAAATAAGACAGAGGAAAAGAGTTTTTGTTCAGAAACAGGCAATGAAAGCGATCAGATGTAGAGAAAGAGCAGAGTGTGAGATTGAAAAGCCTGAGATTTTAATTTACAAAGGAGGCGGATAAACAGGAAGAGGAAGGAGGTGCAGGAAGCAACAAAAGACAGCTGGCAAATGCTCCTCGAATACGGGAAGGTCAGAAGAAGAGTCCACAAAACTGAAGAGGAGACTTGAAGCTGCTTTGTTAATGCACACGTAGCACCCAGTGCACAGCCAGCACGCGGGCTGTGCCACCTCCGAGCACCCTGCGGACCTACAACCAGGGAACATTAACAGCACAAATTAAATGCTTTGTTTTCTAAGAAGAGGTAGGTGCATGGTGGCATCAGTGGGTGGTGGGTGAAGGAAGAGCTGTGCCGGACAAAAGAGCACCAAGGTTGAGGGAAACGTCACCATGGCCAGCATGAGGTCCTATGGACAAAACCTACATCCATCCAGGAAAACGGGGTCTGTTCCCCGCAGGAGGTTGCTCCCAGCTGGGCAAAGCCAAGGAGCTTGGCCCATGCCTTACCCATGCCCTGCAGTAGACAAGCTCTCCCCCGTGCTTCTTAGTGGTATTTTGGGTATTTATTGACTTGGGTTCTCTCTCTCTTTGCATGTCTCCCTCAGCTCTTGACAAAGAGCACCACTTCCAGCACATCACTATGAAGGCAATATCCATATGGCTCTCCAGGGCAGTTGCTGCTCAGGGTGGAGAAACTGAGGCAGAGCCCTCACCTTCCCCAACACCATTGGGATGCTCCTCAACATTGCTGCATCCACCAGCTGCATCCTAAAACCACAGTTGCCCAGGGGCGGATGGGTGGACACAAATCGTCCCATGTCTCTGCATCTCTCCCTTCCCCGTTTTTCTGAGGTCCGGTGATTTCCCAGCTGATGAACACATTACCACCTCATTCGGCAACGCCTCGGAGGCACTCACGTTTCAGGCCCCGGCGAGAAAAAGATGAAGTATGAAAATCCCTTTCCTTTCCAATCCAGTCCTCCCAGCACCGGCCAAGGAGTAAACACAAAACGCCTCGGAAAACACACAAAAAAACACCGGACGCGAGAGGCCGTGCCGAAGTCGCACCATATGCAGGTGTCAGGGAAAAAGGTCTCCTGTCTCCCACGCCAGGCTGCTATCTCCATCCCATAAAGCCTTCCTGTGTGGGGTTGATACCCAGAGAGGACCCTCTTCCTCCACCAGCTCATCAGCGACCTGGACCAGGCAGAGAAGCAGCAGAGGATGAACCCAGCCATGACCATTAGCACCAAAATGTATCTGGAGATGGTATCTAGCCTTGGAGGCTTCAAGTATGTCCATGGAGAGCTGTGCATATGAGCCCCTGCCAAGATATCATCTCATTGTTCAGTTACGAATATCACTTGGGGGCATTTTTTATCCCAGGCATCACTGGGGAAAGCACAGTCCCCTTTTTCTGACCTCCAAGCTGCAGCAAAGGGAGACAGGCATAGGGTCAGGCCAGGAGTTAAACACTACCCCAAGGTATCTTCTGGTGACACTCATGTCTGCAAACTGCAATCTTTTTTCAGAGAGTGTGTAGCACACTAAAACCTTTGAGTTTCTACCCATTTCTACAGCCAGTGGCTCTGAAGCCTGGGTTTGGGGTATTATTTAGGAAAAATGAGACAAGCACCCATGGGGATGATGGAGAGAATGTCTGGTCCTGCTCTGGGAGAAGAGGACATGTCAGACAGCCTTCACCTTCATCCAAGATCCTTGGGAAAAGACATCAACTTTGCCAACACCTCAGGCCAACAGAAAGTGATGATCCTCAGGAAAGGTTGAGTCTCCTCCCTGAAAGGCTTTTTGGAAAGGGAAGGGGTTTATAGCAATTACAGCACTGTTCCTTCCTCTAACACCCTCGTAACGCGAAGCAGAGCAAAAAACCCCCCAGCTCTCATCCATGCTGTTTTTTTCACCCCATAAATAGAAATGGGCTGATCACACCAAATCCATGCAGGATTTTGTGGAAAGCGCAACAGAAAATGGGACAGAGGTTTGTTTAGCAGCAACAGCCCAGTCCTGCCTCTTTGACATTTGCTCTGAACCAGTGAACTGCACAGCATTTGAACTTTTGTTTAGACAGATAGGCCTGTGTATTTAGAAATCCTTGAAACTCATCCATCTGCAAAGACAGCAACTCTTGATAATGCAAAAGCTCCAGCCGGGATGCTGAGCTCAGCAGATCTCTCTACAAATGATTCCTATTAAAGTAAAAAATTACAATGCAAGCGTCTATTAGACAATCCAAGCCTGACATAAAAAAGGAATTAAAAAAACATAATATGTTCGTGCCAGCCATCTTTATAGACCACTGAGGAGCTCATGGAAGGCACTGGGACACCCGTTCTCCATCGCCTGCCCGGTGCCCAAACCCACCCAGAGCAATGCACCCTGTACCACACCTGGGACCATCCTGGTGCAGCCATCCTGGTGGAGGTCTGCTCAGCTCTTCAACATCTCTGGAGATGGAGACCCCCCAACAACCTATTTGTCTGGCATTCAGTCTGGACACCCACCCAACCTTGCCATGAGAATCGGCTCTCCTGGCACCCAGCCTGAATCCTTGGGATGTTTTACATTGCTACGTTTTACACCCAGGGTTTATTGCCCCGGGGACACAAGGGCTGTGTTCCCAGGGAGCTTTTTGCATCTCTGAAGGCTTACAGGTTTTTGGGGTTTTTTTTCTTCTCCAGCCTCAAGACTACCAAACCATGGCCATGGGGACATGGGACAAGCTCTGGTTGATATCACCACCTGCATCAGCAAAGCACTGAGAAACTTGTCACAGGTGATGGGTACAGTCATACACCAGCACTGGTCCTGGTCCCACCAGCATGGGCAATGAAGCATGGCTATCAGGAGCAAAGGAAAAACACAACCATCCTACCCATGAGCCTAAAGACCACCTGAGGCCAGAACAAGCTGAAGGAGAGCCCTCCCTGTGGTTTCCCCAGCTGGGGCAAGAGAGTGGGATGTGCCAGGGAGACTCCACCAGCACCGTGTCCCCTCTCCTTTCCTGCACGCTGGGCAGCAACAGCACACTCAGCTCCCAGCTCCCTGCCTCCCTCCCCCCTTCACCCCCCCGCCCCCGCAAACCATCAGATTATCACGTTAACGCTTCAAATGTTTAATTTCCTGCTCCAATTACACTGGTTTTGCAACAGGAGAGGCAGGAGGGGAGAACAAATGAAAACAAGACGAATGTTTCCAAATAAACCCAGAGCCACTCTAAGACCACTGGGCTTCCCCCTCCATTCTCCATCCAGGGATGGGGGTGTGGTCCTCACAACAGTGAAGTGGCTGGATGTAGGCTTGGGAGACACCTGAGTGTCTACCTCTCAGCCCAACAGCGCACTCAGTCTCCTTCCCTCTGCTAAAATGAAAAGGTCCTTTTGTTCAAAAGCTCAGTCAATCTCCACAGTGTTGCAGAAACATTTGCTGCACCGCAAGAAAAACAAGGCTGGTGTCTGCACAGCAAAACGGTACCTTGCTGCAGAGAGGGGCCACGGAGAGCATGGAGGAAAGGGGATGGGGTAGGAGGAGAGCAAAAATAGTGGGAGTAGGGAGGGAAGGGTGTGGGAGCGGAGGGGGAGTGATGGAGCAAAAGACAGAGGGACGAAAAGCACAGAGGGGAACTGAGGGAGAGGGAAGGCAAGAGAATGAGAAAGGGGAAAAGATGATGGGGAGAAAGTGAGGGTGTGGAGAACAAAAGGGGAACGAGTGAGCAGAAGAAAAGTGCTCAGGAAACTTCAGGATGCGGCTGCATGGAGGCTCCAGCAGAGCTGCCTCTGCCTGGACGCTCCCCCAGCTACATCCATCGGGTTGCTCAACCCTCCCAAGAGGAGAAGAGAGATCTGGAGGAAAAAAAGATATTCCAGCCCAGGCGCCTTGCAGGGCAGCAAGTCCAGCTTGAGCTGCTCACAAGGGATATTAAAAAAATAAATCCATTCTCAAGCAATCGCTCAGACTGAAAGTCCTGCCAGCTGCTTGCAGGGAAAAGCAGGGCTCTGGGACTCAAAATCCCATGGAAAAAGCCCAGCGATGGCTTTGCAGCATCCCATCGTCCCTGGAGGAAAGGTATCCCTCCCATTGCCCTGGGCTGGGCTGGGGCAGGGGATGCCGGTTGCCCACAGAGCTGGTGATGCTTTCCCCTCGGTGCCCTTCCCGGAGGCCGGTCACGGCTGCCGTTATTTATAGCTCACAGAGCGTGCACACCGCACCGAGCTCACCCGAGCACACGGGGAAGGAGGCGAGGAAAAAGGACCGACCTTGGGGTCGGGGCCAGGAATAGTCGCCAGCGGCCAGAAATAGCTAGTGCCATGTTCGGCCCTGGTTCTTCGAGAGCCGCTGGATCGGAGCACGGTGTTTCCAAGATTTCACCCCCAGCCAGGATAGGATTAATTTCTCCTTTGGATTCATGTTGCTCCCCCAAGACCCACCCCACCCCACCCTCCCTCATACCGGCTCTCCAGCTTCAAAAAGGCTGCTGGGTGGACAGAGCAGGTGGGAAGGGGTAGGAAAGCAATCCAGTGGCAGGAAGGGGATGACTGACCTCCAGAAAATGTGCTGGAAAAGCAAGGGAGGCAGGTCGCGAGGAGGGACGGGTTTCAGCACCTGCTGCCGCAAAGCCTGACGCTGACCTGGGAAGGGGCGACGCAGGGGAGCAGATTCCAGAGGATTTTGGCAGCGCGCAGTGATCAGCGCGCAGCTCGATGATTCCTTTGGGTGCTTGCGAGAATCTCAGCACATGAGATCAACGTGGATGGCGTGCAAGGCATGGAGACCATCACGTGTGTGCCTCTGTTCCCCCGAGGAAGCTGTGAGCAGAGACAACTGCCTCTGCACCCTGGGTGTGCAAGGTGTGGGCATCCTCCCCATCCCTCCAAGCATGTGTATGTATGAACATGCACGTCCATTCGCATGTGCAAACACAAAGCCTGGTGCACGCCGCTGCATCCAGCCCACATGCAAAGGACTTTCCTGGCTGCACTGGCTGGACCTGCCTGCAAACGCCCTGGACACCAGCATGCCCCCAAGCCACTTTGCTCCAGGCTCTGACGGAGCTGCCTTCCCCAAGGTAGGGCTGGATGCTGTGCTCAGGTTGGGAAACCATGGCTGAGCCCTTCTTCTCACCAGGATCACTGCTGGTTACAGAGCCAGTGTGAGACCATGGGAGTGGGAAGGCCTGATCCTGCTGTCTGCAGCAGCAGTCCCCGAAGCAGACTTTAATGATTTTCCCTCATGTACCACATCCACTTAACACTCAGGCAGTTAAGTGGAAGTGGGAGGCAGACAGGGGAGCACAGTGCAGTCTGTGGAGAAGGCTGAAAGCCCACGGTGAGCAGTGCTAGCCCGCCGGCTACCTGGTCTGCAAAGGAAACCTCCTCGACTCCCTGCAGAGAGGAGAGAGACCCTCACTCCCTACTGATCAAAAGGAGGTTTCAGCAACTCTTAGAATCATCAAATGGCTTGGGCTGGAAAGGACCTTATAAAGATCATCCAGTTCCAACCCCCCTGCTGTGGACAGGGTTGCCAACCACTAGATCAGGCTGCCCAGGGCCCCATCCAACCTGGCCTTGAATGCCTCCAGGGATGGGGCATCCACAACTTCTCTGGGCAACCTGGGCCAGTGCCTCACCACCCTCTGGGGGAAAAATTCCCTCCTAATATCTCACCTAAATCTCCCCTCTCTTAGTTTAAAACCATTTCCCCTTGTCCTATCACTATCTGCCCATGTAAAAAGTCACTCTCCCTCCTGTTTAGAAGCTCCCTTCAAGTACTGGAAGGCTATAATGAGGTCTCCTCAGAGCCTTCTCTTCTCCAAGCTAAACAAGCCCAGCTCCCTCAACCTTTCTTCATAAGAGAGGTGCTCCAGCCCTCTGATCATCCTCATGTATCTCCTCTGGACCTGCTCCAAAAGCTCTAATCCTTCTCCCATGCTCCTTGCGTACTGCCCTCCCTGAAGAGCTTCCCAGCCATCTCCAGGGTGCTGAGGGAGGGATGCTGGCATGGCTGCATGGGTTAGGACTCCTTGCCTCCTCCCTTGACCCCAGGACAAACACAAGCTGCGCCTTCTGCAAGGTCTACCTGCGCGGCTGCTGCCTGTCTGTGCTCAGTGGCTGTAAGGCTCCTAACCTGTGCAGTGCTGAAGGGCTGAGCTGCAGGAAGAACTGTTCCTGGGCTTCTTTCCATGGGGTTTTGAGACCCATTTTGGATATGGAGGGAAACTCAATGCCCACTTGGTCCTGCCCCCCAGCTGGACCATCACAGCATGGACCCATGGCAAAGCACTAATCCAACTCTGTGTGCTCCTTCCCAAGAGCTCTGGAGGATGCTCCAAGCACCGTCCATCAGATTGCAACACAGATCTCCCCCAGTGACAGATGGGGACAATATCCCAGCCTTTGCTCCATAAAGAGCTGGCCCTCTCCTGCTTAATTTCCTTATCTCAACACTGTTCTCCCCAGCTCCTTGCTGCTTTTGGGTACCAGCACTGAGGATGACTGTGTGAATACAACTGCAAGGAGCTGAGCAGGGCAGGCAAAGCTGGGCAGGCAGGGAGGCAGCCTGGGGAAGTCTCCCAGCCCGGGAGGATGCACAGCATCAGGTGGGTCTCACTAAGTTGTGCTCACACAGCTGGGGAGCAAAGGAAGGGCTGGAGGAGGCAGAGAGAACAAACAGAAAAATAAAGGATACCCTAAGCAAAGTGTTGAGTAGAAAACACATGGCACTGGTCCAGACCTTCCTACCTCCTGCAAAAATACACACGCATGCAGGTGTTGGGGCTAGGGCTTGTACAGGGCTGGTGGACACAGTTCCTGCAGGTGGTCCGCACCACCCCCCGCTGTCCCATCCTTCTATGGCAGCTTCATGCATGGGTGTGCAGAGTGGTCCACCAGATCCACTTCCTGGATCCACTCCCAGATCCACTCAAAGTGCCCCTAAAGAGCTGTGGAGCCAGGCACTGCTGCAAGCACACAGCAAGTCTGCATCACAAACCAGCCTAGGGAAATCACCTGTCCAACCATGCAGCACCAAAGCCCCCTCCCCAAACCCATCCAGGAGCAGTAGAGTCCCCTTGAAGCTTCTCCTGTTTGCAACGCACCTCCAAGCTCAGACCATGTGAGCCAAAGGTCCCAGGGAGGAAAGGCTTAACAGCATCAGCTCCAGGAGAGCTGCATCCCAGCAGGACCAGGACAAGAGCAAGGAGGTTTGTGCACCCACATCTGGGGCAGAGCCATCCCCAGGGAGTTTGCAGAGGCCTCCCCGTCACCCCAGCATGCAAAACAGCCTCTGATCCTGGGGTAGGTTGGATGTTGTGGGTTTTTTTGTTTAACAAACTACTCTCCAGCCTTTTAAGGCGAGTCCCCACAGCGCCCAAATAAGCCGAGTATTTTTGGCCGCTCTCCCTGCAGCCTTGGGCTGGCCTTTGGGAAATGCATACCCTGCAGCCCTCCGTGCCCTGGTAATTGAAGAGGCTGCCGCTCCTCCAGGCCAGAAAAGGGATTACAGGACACGCTTAAGGGCTTGAATTCATAACCTTCAGCCTCCCTCGGAGCTGGGGTCCCTCCTGCTTGAATTGCGGCAGCGGCACCACTAGCCGGCAGCACCGCCAGCCATCTCCATCCCGGGCATCCGCAGGGCATGGCCAGCGTTTGGGCTTCAAGCTGGGGCAGAGCATGCTGCCCCTCCGGTCTGCTCGCAATTAACTGCTTTTGCGGCTGCAAAGAGACAAATTACTATAATTTAACAAATAGACTTTATCTTAAAACAAGCGCCTTACCCAACACCTATTGATTCCTGCTCCCTCTCCAGAGAACTCTCTGCAATTAAGTTGTCACATCCCTAATGCCCACGTAAAAATGAGCTAGCTCCAGCATCTCTCAGAAAACCTCACCCTCACAAGATTACAAAACCCAGCTGGTGAGTTTCCTTTTTACCTCTGAATTAGCCAGAGATTAAATTTATCTCTGTGGTAGAGAGCAGAGCTTTTATATGCATTGCCCTGGCTGTGATGCCGCTTGCAGACAGCTCCTGTTTTGCCCATCCTCTTTCAAACTAACGATGGTTTTGTACAAAAGCCAGGAGAATGGTGTCCTCCATGAGCAGGGCACTGGGGAGGGTGGGGATCCAGTTTTTTGGGGCTTGTCTTGGATAATGAGAGAGTTTTAGGTGTTGCAGAGCCAATTCCTGGCTGCTGGGACAGAGTGCTGCGGAGGGAGGATGTGGCTGGTAGCACCCCATCACTCCAAGGAGCTGGCACAGGGATGTCATGAGGTCCCCTGCCACATGGCCCATCTCTGCCCCAATGGGAGTCCTGCTGGCCTGGGACACAGGCTGAGCTTCCCCCAATGCATCACAACAGCTGTTGTTTCCCTGTTGCCACAAACAGGCTGGGTGCTGGTGACACCTCTGCAAAGCAGAGGAGCAGCAGCACAGGCCCCAGTAAAATGTCATGCTTGCAAGGAGAGGGGGATTGTTTTCTGGAGAGCAGGTGAGTTGAGCATGAGAATTGCTCCTCCCCGCCCCCAAAAGGCCAATTAAGCTGCTGTTTTTAATAACCAGGCTAGGATCATCAACATGACACAACTGTACTCTCATGTTCCCTGTGCAGGGGCTGGCAGTAGCCCCAGTGGAGCAGCTCAGAAGTTTGCAAGCCCGGTCAGGGCTGCTCCACCCTTTGGACCCCCCCAGGAACACCTCAGAGAACCCATGGGGAGATGGAGTGAAGGTGAAAAAGACCTGGGCATGGACAGTAGCACCGTGGAATAGGTTTCAGCTCCAGGACAGTCCATGGTGCTCAACAATCCTGATGTTTTGCATTTCCAGTGTCCCAGCCTAGCGCAGAGGGAGAATTGCTACCCCACTGCCACTCACCAGGAGACAGGGGAGGGCAGCTGAGGGGAAAGACAGCACTGAGAAAAACAGCAGCAGGGGGAAAAAAGCCACAAGAGAAACTGCGGTGCCAGAGATTAGGAAGGGATCTTTGAGATTTAACAGAGATTGGGGAGCTAGACTTAATTACACACCACGTACTCCGGCAGTGAGCCACTGGCTGTCGTTCGTTTCAGCGATGCAGTGTATAGATTTGATAATCGCTGCCATGTAGCAGGGATAATCTTCCCCTCACAATCTCCCAGCACTTACTTCGCTTCAGGGAGAGTTGCATCCGCCTCTGCAAAGAGCCCTGCACTCATAAGCAGACCTGGGAGGATTTAGGGGTACAGGTGGGTCCACTCAGATGGGTGCTCAGCCCTGCAGCAAGGTTGCACAGTGGTGGTGCTGGACTGGGCAGGGTGCATGGCCATCCCCATGGGTCTCCTGCAAGAGCATCCCATTCTGAAACCTCCTTGCAAGAGAGGACTTGGTCCTCTTCACTGGTGAAGCTGGTATCATTTATTGATAGTGTCCCCTTGAGGCAAGCAGGGGACTAAGCAGATGCACAAGAAAGGCTCTGCAAAGCATAATAAAAGCAAGAGGAAAAGCCACACTCATAAAACACCAAACACCAGGAGTTAATGCAGGGTACCAAGGATGCCACAGCTCGCTTCTCTGCCCTGAAATGACCTCGCAGGAGCTCAGTGTTACAATTGTTTTACCTGTATCGTGAAACCTTTTACCTGTGTTGTGAAACCTGGGCATCTCTTGCTTGTTCCCAGGAGGACAAAGTGTCCCTGTGCCCCAGATGGGAGGGCTGGGTCCCTACCGGCGCTGCCAGGAGTGTGGTGGCAAGCATGGAGTGGCTTGCCATCTCCCGTCCTCTCTGGAACGTCAATCAGGCACCTGCCAGCGCAGCCAATTCACTTCCATTTGGAAAATTAAAGAAATAAAATGAATCGTTTGCTTAATTTGAAAGGGTGGCAGGAAGCAAAGACGCCTTGGGCCCATGCCAGCGCACAGAGGTCTGCTGCTTCTGGCTCAACCGCAGGGTTTCACTAGGGGAAACATCAGCCTTTTACCCTCCACTGTCTGCTGGACCAAAAAGCCCCTGCCCAGGGGCTGCAGGGGCTCCCAGATCACTCCCACAAGTCCCTGTGCTCCAAAACTGGGCAGGGGTAGGCAAGCACAGGGGTGCTCAGAGCAGTGATTTCCCTCACAACACACATGTGGGGACCAGCTGCCCTGGGAACGCTGTCCAACCTCTGGCTGGGAGGGTGAAACAGCCAGGATGGCTCAGCATCCCTGCATCGGCATCCCTGCCTCCTTAGACTCACCTGGGGTTTGGGCTCTGCACCTTCCCCAGGACCCACTGCTAGGGTGCAAGATGGGAAGGAGGGAGCAAAGGTGGTGATTAAATGATACAGAGGTGCAGGGCAGGTACCCCTAAAAATTTATTCTCTCTGTATCCCTGTGGTCTCAGGTCTAGAATTGGCCTCCACCCCAATTTTCATTCTTTTGGGGGTACTACAGGCAATGCTTGCTATTGCTCCCTGTCTCAGCTGTCTCTGTGGCAAACTTCTGCTCACAGGAGCTAGTCTCTGCAGCCCCAGAGCCTGTAGGATCTGCTCCTGCTTTGTCCCAGTGAAGGGAGAAGGAGCCACCAGGAGAGGACCCTGCCCTCCAGCCAGCTTTTTGAGACAAGACTGAACCCCAGACTATGTCCTTCCCCCTCCCCAACGTGTCTTTCTCACTTGCAAGACACAAACACCATCTCTCATTCTTTTTTTTCCTCTTCCCCCCGCCAACCAAGGCGAATCCCCAAATCCCAGCTCCTTCCTGCCAAAGATACGTGCACCTGCAGAGCAGCTGGTGCCAACATCCACAGCAGAGCCAAGCACAACAAACGGGCTAAAGAGCCCTCACTGCACAGAGACCAGCTTACAAAAACAACCGTATTTCACCCAAACTCTATTAAACTGTCTGGGGTTATTGCTCCGTTTCCTTTCCCACCACTGAGGATCAAATGAGATTTCTGTGGCTACACAGAGATGCTCACACGTCTTCCCTTCAGCTGCCCCTTCTGTGTTCTGCGCGGGGTGAAACCCACCGTGGAGTGGTACAGCCTTGCATGCAAATAATTTCCCCTCAATGATGACTTTTTCACACTGGGAAAAATACAACCGGGAACATGTTCCCATGGACAGTTACCCAACAGGGCACCCAAACCCTTTGCAAGAGCCCAAGCCAGTCCTGCAAGCTGGGGTCTCCTCACAAAGCCCAAACAATAGAGTTGCACTGGCTTTGAAGCCCAGAGGGACCGCTGTGATGGTGACACCAACCAGGATGGCCTTGCCATGTCCCGACACTCTTCCCCTGATGGTGCCTGAAAACTCTGACCTTGTTCTGAGCAGCAATGAATGCAGCGAGGCATTAACTGAGAAACAGGGCACTGCCCTCCTCCTGTTCCCTGTGAGCATCCCTCTTGTTTTACCTTCAGGCTTTGGGGTTTTCCTTGGTAGACTTGAACACCAGCTGCAAACTAGACTCCTTGTTTACAAGTCAGAGGATTTAAAAGCTGTGCAGAGAATTCGGGGCATGGCTCCCATTAATTTCACCAAGTTTTACACATTTAAGCCTCAACCATCAGTTTCTGACATAAAGAGGCTCACTTCAAGGCAAAAAATAGCCAAGAAAAATGAACTTCTTTTCCACGGGCTTTTCAAAATAGAAGTATCTGAAATGCAACAGTTCTTGCAGGCACTCGGTGAACTTCTCAAATACATAAGGGTGTTGGAAAACTAAAATCATGACAATTTCCTCTGCCTGTCTTATTCCACGGTATCTGCACACACACACACACCCCCTGGCTGAGCCATCAGTGGTGTCTGGAGAGGAAACACAGAGAAAAAGTCAGAGAAGTTTAATGAACTGTCACAGCTTAACAAACTAATCCCTGCTTATGCTCACCTCATCCCAAATGAGAGGCTGGGAAAAAACAAGTGTGCAACATAAGGCAGCTATCTCTTATCTGTTCCGTTGCTCTGTATGGGTAGATGATTGAGCAGAGACTCCTGGGCCACAGCGAGGCACCGCTTGCTCCTCCACAATGGATGGCCAGAACTGAGCAAATACCTCACAATAATTTCCCATGGAAAGTTTGCATCTGTTTTCCAGAAATTTTTCAGCTAAAGGTAAGAAATGTGCATGGGAGCAGCATGGCTTACGCAACACTCACAGAAAGACACCTTTGAACCTGGACATGAATATGCATTTGGCAGATTGGATGCAGAAAGACAGAAAGACAGTCCTCACCCTGGTGCTATTCATTCATGACATTGGAGCTGTCCTCTGCTGAGAGCAGGACCACAACTGAGCGAGCCAAGATGAAGGCAGAGCAAAAGGACAAAAAGGAGGAGGTGTTACTTGCTTGCATTGAGCCCCAGAAAGACTTTACAAAGCCTTTGGGGAGAACGCTGTGCCCCTAGAAAAAGCTAAAGCAGGAGGCACCAGTGCCTCAACTGCCCTTCCTGAAGATGCAGGAAGCCCAGTGCCTTCATCCCAGTATCCTCATCCTCAGGAGGCAGGTCTGGGCTCCCCGCTGGCTGTCAGAAACAGCAACACAGGGCAGGTTCCTGCTGACAAAAACTCTGGGCGAGCTGCTCGTGAGCGATGTAAACACTTGCTGGCAGGAGGCACTGGGTAAATAACTGGCAGCAGTGCAAACAACAGCAAGTAGCATTTTCTTGGTAAAGCAGCACCCAGGCTTTAAATCAAAGCTCAGGGTTGTATTTTCTTGGGCCCTTTACTGAGCTACCAGAAGGCTTTACCTCTCCCACTTCCTTTACAAACACACACACAAACACATGCACAGGCTCCTGGTACCCAACATCATCCCCTCTACATTAACTGCTTCCTGGCAACTCCTGGAACAGAAAGGGGAGAAATTCATTGTATGAAACATCAGCCACCCCCAATCTGAAGCTCTGATCTGCATAAAACCCAGTGCTTGAACACAGCATCATATTCTCATAACATGGACAATGTTTCAGAGACGCCTGCAGGACAGCTGGTACCAAACTGGAAATGACTACCATGATGCTGGGAGGCAGGTTTAGCTGAGCAACAAAGACTGGGTGTAGATGCTAAATCATCTGGTAATCCTATATCTCAGCAAGAAGATGGGGTTTGTTTGGGTTTTTTTTTTTTTTGCATCTATGTAATGCTTTTCTGATAATGCAGAGAAAATGATATCGCAAAGAAAATTCTGGTTCCAGCTGATGCTGGCTTGCCCTAAGGTAGTGGAAATATCAGCTATGTTGTCAATCTGTCTCACAGGGGTGACATTTTGTCTCACCTTTCTGTACAAGTTTCTAGGAACAGGTTAAAACTTTTCCAGAAAAACTGAAGTGCACAGAACAGCCAAAAAGGAAGGAGCTGGGGAAGCTGGTGGTGGTCCCCAGGGGAGTGGCGAGGAGGTAGGAGGTTAGGTCACACAGCACAGATCTGCTTTTCATGTCTTCTCCAAGAAGACATCCAGTGGCTTTGGCTCAGACCCCCGTCGCCGCTAACACAACACCCCAAAGAAATGATTCTCTGCAGGAAAGCAAACAGGGCGTCAGGATCTGCAGCCAAACCCTTATGTCTCACACGGGGGGAGAGAGAGGGGAGAGCAAGAGGAAATTAAAAACAAATCCCAGAGCCGAGGATGTGCCGAGGGGTGGCTGCGGCGCAGTGTTATCTCTGTCGGCAGGGTGGGCTCTGTGGGGGTCACTGCGGGAGAGGGGATTAAGCACTCACATCCAGACAAGTGGACATGCCTCTGTAAAGGCGAGGGGAACGGGGAAACTGCTTCAAAAGCTGACAGGAGGGCAGGTCTCACTGGGATGGTTTTACCCCTGAGGGTTGCATGGTTGGCTGAAGCACTGGTGGGACCTGGAGAAGATGAACACACTGGTGGTCTCCCTGGCTGGACTCTGCTGGTCAGGCTTCCCATGGAGGAGACAACTCCATGCCATGGGATGATGCTCACCTGGTCTGGTGCAGCCAACCTAGGAAGAGTGAAGAGGATGTACATGGAGGAAGAAAGGGAAAAGGAAGAGGTGAGATGATAGCATTAAAATATAAATGAGATGAGATGGCTGTGTAGATACTTTTAAACCTACCCAGATGGGAAGCCACAAGTAACCAGGTCCCCACACACCATTAGCACATCACTTATTAATCACCCATTAATGAAAGGGCTGCAGATAGCAGAGTCCCATCTTCCACCACTACAATATTTTTCAGCCATTCCTCCTTCCCTTTCCAACTGTATTCCACTAAATTCCTCCAAAAGCTAACACCAAGAGCTGCACTTTCATTTCTCTTTTCCCTTCTTTCAAGTTAAGCTTTAAAAGAAACAAACACATGCAGAAGCAGCTCCACAGCAAGTTTCCATCTAGTCCTTTTTCCATGCAGGACTTGTTGCACACTGATGAAAGCCCAGAGTCCCTTTGGAAACTCACATGTAGCTTCTCTCTCCAGTTCTGCCCACAAAAGCAACTTCAAACCTCTAACCTTTTTTATTCCAGGCAAATTATTTGCAAACTGAGTCCAAGCCCCCTAGAATGCATTATGCCTCTCTCAGCATTTGCTGAAGAGCTTCAATCAGCCATCAAGTTGCTTGCAAAAGTATCTGATTTTCACCCATAACCTCCACGGCTGACTGCCTCTTGTGCTGTGGATGAGGCACCTGAAGAATAATTCTGCATTGGTGTTGAAAATAACAGCCCCTACTGCCTATAGATTGCAAGGTACGAGTATTGATATTGCCCTTTTTTCACTTCAGAGAAACAACTTGTTTTCTGGATTCAGTAATAATTTCTGCAAAAGCACGGTCACAAGAGATGCAGTTTTGGAAGGAGGAGGCAACTCATTACTCCGCTATTTATAAAACTTTAAAAATACATGTACAAACATAAAAACACAACCACCCCCCCCAGCTCTTACACATACCACCTTATTTGATCAGACCTCATAAAAACCAGATGCTATCTTGGAAACTAACTTCCTTGGGAAAATAAACTGCCTGTAGTAAATCCCAGGGCCAGCATGGGCAGCTGCCCCAGCACACTGTCTGTCACTCTGTAGAGCCTCACGACAAACAGGGCAGCATTAAAGCTCTCTGCAAAGCAGGAAAAAGACAGGGAGAAGCCATGAAAAACCTCACAGCAACCTCTAGCAGGGAGCTGGGCTTAGCACTGGGGGTTTGGGGTGATGGAGGCAGCCAAGCAAATAAAAAAAAAACACACAAAACCCCACAACCCACGGATGTCAGCAGGTTGTCAGTGTCTCAGAGGCACCACTGTAAAATCTGCAGGCAGCAAAAAGGCTTGCTGGTCGGCGGGAGGGCTGGCGAGAAAGAAAACAACGCGCCGGGTGACAGCAGAGGCTCGGCGCAGGGAGGCTGTCAGCGCCCGGAGGTGGTGGAGAGCCTTCTGCTCCGCCAGCCCAGCCTCCAGCAAACCACGCCGGAGCGTGCAAGTGGGATGGGAGCAATTCCACGTGGACTCAAAAGCCTGTGGGGCTGCTCTCCTGCAAACACAGAGCGCTGGGGGTCTTGGACAGTCTGGAGATGGTTGCATCATGCTGCCATCAACCACGCAAGCAGCATCGGTGGGATGGAGGGTCAGCCCCGGCGCTCGGATGCTCGGCGAAGCTTCCCAAGCTCGCCGACGGAAATGAAAGTTCGCTGAGCACGGAGGGATGCCTGTCCCGGATATTCGGCGCAAAGAAGAATGTGGAGTTCTTGGAGCGGGCACGGCCACCCGCAGCTGTGCAAACAACCCTGCCGAGAAGGTGACTTACCTTGGCCCCCAGCCGAGATCGCAGACCCCCTGCCTCCAGGAAGCCTTGTCCCTTGCCCAAAGACGGGACAAGCAAAACTGAAGGCTGTTTCCCAGCGGGAAGCTGCTGTCTCACAGACCAGCACGTTAAACGAGCTGGCTTGGGTTAGGACTGAGCACCAATAGCCCCTGTCAGCCTGACCAAGCCCAGTACACAGCAGTTGCTCCTCAGTTTTAATTTTTCCTTGCAATTGAGACAAGCTTTGCCATCAGCAGAAAAGCCGTGGCAGTGACTGCAGGAAAGAGGGCTCGCTGCACTGCTCGGGTCTCATCCCCCACTGCAGCATCCCCCCAGCACTGCAGCCCAGGAGGGATCCCACATCCAGTTGGACAGCCAGAAGGAATGCAAGGCCCTGATCCAGGAAAGCACACGCTGATCCGTCAGCACCCGAGTACTCCTGACCCCTGTCACCTAGAGGTAACTAACTTCAGATGGTGAGAGAGGGAGGAAGGGAGAATGATCCGTGCCAGATCTGGGGAGAATGGGATGCCCAGGGGTGAGCTGGCCAGAGACTGCACAGTAAAACACCACGTTGGAGACTGGACATGACCCCAGGTGTTGGCAGGTCCCAGCCTGGTCCCCAAAAGACTGTCCCTGGTGCTGCAGGCAGGAAAGAAAAAGAAAGGATCAGCTAGTGATTCAGGATGCCGAGCTGTGCTCCTAGCTCCACAGCAGCTTCCCAGCCTGGCTCTGGAGGTGTGGAGCCCAGGAAGGGTGAAGGTGCTCCCAGCTCTGCCCTTCCCACGTCCAAACATAGTTTTCTCCTATTTTGCCTCCCACAGACTACCCACCATGGGCAACAGATGGAGTCTGTAGGCCCTAGAGTAAATAAAGATGGAAGGGTTTTTAATTCCACAATTCCATGTACTTTTCAGAGATGGAGGAGGAGGAGGGGGGACCCAGTGTGATCTCTAAATCTTTATTTCCCCAGGCTCCCTCAGCCTGTTTCCTCACAATCTTTTGTGCTACTTCAACCAACTTTTATTTTTGGAAAAAATAAACCAGAACAAATGGCAATAAATACAGGCGGGCTTAGAGGGAGACTGCTGGGAGAGCTCTGAATCCTGGCAGAGATCTCCTGACGTCCCTGAAACCCCAGGGGCCATTTCTCCACAGTGGGAGATGCAGAGCATTGCGAGAGATGTGGACCACGGTAGGTGATGTGGACCATGGTAGGTGATGTGGACCATGGTGGCAGCCCCACTGGGTGACCCTCCTGCCCTGGCCAGGGAGCAGCTTGCCCAGCCTTAGCCAGGAAGGGGCACTCCCCAAGCTCCTGGGCTTGGTGTGACTTTTTACCACATGCAGCTATTGGATCCAGATGGGGAGAGATGAAGAGCCGATGGGCAGGCGCAGAGCAGGCACAGCAACAAGGCTACAGGGTATCATGGCTTGGCCCTGGGGATGGAGCCTGGTCCAGTGGCAGCAGAAACCACTGGCCGCAGTGGGCTGGGTGGATGGGGGCTTCCTTTCTCAACATCCCTAGGAGAGGAGAGAGATGTGCTGTGCAACCATCTAGGCTGAATTCAGGCTTTTCAAGGTTAGGACCAAAGATGCTGTTGTATGACAAAGCACTGCTTAATCCACAGCAAGACAGCAACTATAGCCAGGCTAAATCCTACTGCTCTGAGGGTACTCATATCACATGAGTACATCTACCATATTTTCCTATGTCTCAGCTTTGAGAGCCTTCTAACCCCTGCCAACAGGAGCTAGCAATGGCTGAGAATCTCAGACAACTAATGCCAATTGAAAAACACAGAATAATTATTAAAGTTAATGAGAAAAATTAAAATGAGAGAGGGAGGACGGCCCTGCAACACACTATGCCACCAGGAGCACCATCTTGAAATGATCCAAAAACCCAAGCCATCACAGGAAACCTGAGCTGTGACCACATCCGCTTCTCTTCTCAAAGCCCCGCTATGAGAGGAGGACACTTTCCAACAAAAAGCGCACTAAAGGGTCCAGTCAAGGTAATGGAAACCAAAATACCCAAGAACACAAACCCTTTGCTCAACTGCACACCCAGACACAGGGCACAGCTGCCCCACAAACCCAGCAACAAGCAGCACGTGAGCTGATGGTCATCCCTTACTGACCACCACAGCCTCAGCATGTCTTTACTTCACCTTGCTTCTCATCTGTTTTCTCACCCTCGACTGTATATAAGTAGTTCATACAAAAAGCCAAATACATCACAGCCACTACTGAGTCCACCCTACTGGCTACAGTTCAAATGATACCAAATTGCATGTATTTCCTGAGCTGGGCAAGAGGAGACAAAACATCCTAAAAGAGTCAGCCAGACCATACAGCAGGGAAATGGACAGGCAAAAAGTCCAATCAAAAAAGCCATACCCTTAGTATGGGCTTCAGCAGATGGCTCTGACAACCACTGTTTTATATCAAAGCCATGGATTGGTTATCAAATTGTCTCTGGATAGATTTGCCCTGGTGCCCCATCTCCTCCATTACACCAGTTTGGAGGTATAGCAGCTCCCAGAGTGATCCTTCGGGAGCCTCCCAAATTTGTCCTGGGCTGCAAAGATCCCATAGTGCTGTCTGTGGGACCACTCCATTCAGTTTTGCCAGTTCCAAGGTGGCGACCTCCCACCTTGGCACTAGCAGAGTCACCTGAATCCGTTTTCAAGACCAAAGAAGCACCAAAAAAACCCCTCCACAACCAGCCCTTATTGTAGCAGAGCAGAGGGTTAAAGTCCCAATTACAGAATTGGAAACACAGTTACCCAAGAGAAAAATAAACCAATTACAAAAAAAGCCAAAAACACAATTCCAGATTATATTTAACACTCAAATTCCTCCTTAATTGCTCCAGTGTCTCAGCCAGCTTGCAGGGGAGGAGTGGGGACTGGCAAATTAGCTCCCCCCAGGGCTGCTTCCCCCTAGGGAGCTTTCCCAATTTACATTCCCATTGTGTTCTTTAATTAGTACATTCCTACAGTTTTTCTGAGAGTCCCAACACTTCCAGGGCTGTGACAGTACTTTATAAATAATATGACAGAGGGAATATTCACTGTACCCTGCTTTACTCCTCCCAGTGTCCCAGTCGGTGGCTGGCAGCTTTCACAGGGACCACACACGGTCTAGAGCAGCCCACCATGACCAGTCCCAGAGGTGGCCTTTGGTCGGGACCTCAATAACCTCCTTTCTGCTACTTCTTCCCACCTTGCAAAGCTCTTATTGAA
Source organism: Caprimulgus europaeus (assembly GCA_907165065.1). The sequence continues at coordinate 71,968,558 of OU015527.1, forward strand.
GTCCCATTTTCCAGATGGACTTCTCCCAGGTGAAGCTTTTGGACTTGATGGCATCTCCATAGTCTGGTCCCCAATTTGGTGAGAAGAGCTGGGAGGACACCTCAAGTGAACGTCCCTGCAGCCCTTTAGCTGGCTGGTGGCTGGACAGGACACTGTCCACAGGCATGGTTGGTTCAGCCAGGCTTTGACTCTACCCACAGCCAGCCCAACCTCAGCATCATCAAGCAATACCCAGGAGCATTCAGCGTACTGCTCCTCCACACCAGGACCTGGGCAATACCCTCCAGCCTACAATTTTTGGCACCCTGGGGATGCATGAACTACTACTTCCTTGGGGACAAAAACAGGGGGGAAATTTATTTAGACTGGAGCACATCGGCCAGCTGTTGCCAGACACAGGCGCTGGGCACAGCCCAGGACCCCTCACCACCCAAAGCACTGGGAAAGCCTCCAGCACCTTCAGCTGCCCAAATAACCCTAAAAAACAAATGGGAAAAAAGCCCAAAGTAAAGGAAAGACAACCCAGCGCAGCCATGCATCAGAGGCTCCAACACAACGTGTCCCCAAGTCTCATTAGTGATGATTTATGAAGGCTGACACCATTGTTAACCTCTGACCATGTCCCCAGTGCCTGCAAGGCATTTCACAGCCTGCCCAGGACCATCCAGCAGCAATGTGAGGGGATGACTGAATTTTTATCTTCCTTGTTAGCACAATTAGGTGATTTGAAGGAGATCCATGGGATCTTCCTACCTGCAGCAACTGGGCCCCTTCACTCTCTTTTGGCTCCCATCAAGCCCTGCACGCAGCAGTGCCACTCACACTGCGTGCTTGCACACACACACAGCACCGCTTGGCACGGGAAGCGGGCACTAATAACCCACCATTTGCAACCCCATCTGATTCTGACATGTCCATTATTCAAAGGCATTTGGCAAAGACCTTGGGCAACTCATTTGCAGAGTCCGGGTCAGTTCACAAGCTCATGAATTCCCAAACTATTCGCTAGCTACGCCTGTAGCCAAGCTTTGAATAGGTTTTTGGCAGATTTGAAAGGAGCTAGTGTTTTCTGAAAGCACCTGCCTTCAGAGGCTGCAAAAGCCCACGTATTTCCATCCTGTTTAAGATGCACATCTAGCCCTCACAGAGGCAGGAATAAGATGAAAACTTGACTTGTCTGCAACTATAGATACTAAGAGCATCCCCTACCTTTTATCAATCTCATTGGAAATGAAGTGGCAACAGGGCAATTGAGCCAGGGGTGCAAGCCTCACCTCACCCATCCCTGCCCACCCAGAGCTGGAAACAGGACAGCGTAGAAGTAGCTCCTGGTCTGGGACCATCTCCAGTCCTTCTATCCAGTCCTTCTCATCCTGCTTATGATGAGTTGGGGCAGAAGGATGCAACCAGCTGCCTCCACTTCCAGCCAAGCCCCAGTTCTAGAGTGATGCCCTGGGAGCACAGGCAGTGGCAGCTTTGGGAGCATGCTCCTGGTCCTGCAGCTTCCCTGTCAAAGTAACACATCAGCTAGAGTCCCACAGGAGAAAAACACACTTGGCACCTTTATTTCCAGCCAACTCCTACCATGCTTTCCTCTCCCTTGACCCACCAGAGCTGCAGCCCATTGCAAAGCGCAGAGTATTGGGGTTTGCCATCTTGCATGTGCAAAGATGCAGCAAGTTTTTCTCTCCTGCCCCACGGTCAAGGCTCTGCTGTCCTCTTCCTCAGCTGCCTCTCTTAGTGCAAAACCCCACTCAGGTTTGCTCCACCAGTGAGCAACCCTTCCCTGCCATAAAGAGCAGCCCACAAGGCTCTCTGAGATCAGGCAGCATCACACACCCGCTCAGAGAAGGAGCGGGAGGCGCAGGCGGGGGAATACGAGATGGGGTTTGCTAGGAGACAGCTCTGCTTTTGGCAGGACTCGAGGGCATTTGTTTTGAAGCTGTGTTTACATGCCTTTGATCAGACGTGTTTAACTTTTCTGGTGCGTGACAGCAGCAAAACAAGTTTGATACAAGGATAATGAAACACATTGTGCGCCTTTACGTGTAAACGGCTATAACAAGGCTGCGCACATCAGCAACTCAAGCTGGGGGCGGTGGGGAGGGGTGTATGAAGACAGGGAGATGCATCACGATAATGCCAACAAGTTAAATGTACATATATATATATTTATATATTTATATATATAAGCACTAACCCAGCAACAACAGCTCAATCTCAGTTGCAGGACATGGCCAAGTGGAGTCTGCCTCAAGACCGGTGCAGAAGAAAAACTCCCTCCAGCATCGTGGAGAGCTTTTCCTTAGCAGCTAAACAGGGCAGGAGCATCGCAGCGCAGGAGGGCTCAGGGCTTGCTCACAGCAGCACCCCAGGGCACTGGTGTGGAGCAGCCCATGCCTTTGCCAACCTCCGAGGTTTATCAGCAGCTCTCAAAGTCAGTAACATTTTTTTGAGAAATGCTGGCACAAGACTAGAGAGCAGAAAGGAAAAGCAGCTTTCAGAGACGCTCCTAAAATAGCCACTCTCCGAAATGGTATGGCACACCTGGCACAATCAGCAAGGACGTACTTGCATATATTTAGAGCAACTGGACCACTAAACACCCCGCCGTCATTTCAAGCCTCACAAAGCAATAAAAGCACTCTCCCAGCATGCTGGGGAAATGCAGAGCAGTGCCGGCATCCTTTCAGCACGGGGGGATGACATGGGAGCCATGCACACGGCTGTAAGCTGGGAAACGTTTCCAGGCGCTGCAGTGCAAACAGCCGCACGCTGAACTGCAAACACGGTCCCCGGCATGGTGCAAAGCCCCAGCACAGACCACGGGCTGCTCCCACAGAGTGGTTTGGATGCAATAATCCTATTTTAGAGCTTAAAGGAGAGATGGAAGAGTGCGGATGCTCCAGTCTCTGCTAGAGAGCAAATCCAAGCATGTTTAATTTACTAGTGCAAATGCCAGCAGAGTGACTTTATAATACAGTCCCATGCTGACCATGCTTCAAGATGAGAGATGCCACCACCTCTCTGTGCTTAGCGCAGCAAATGAGTGGAGCACGTTGGCACAAGAGGTTTCCTAATGGCATGCCACCTCACTATGCAACCTGTCAAGCTGACGCAGGCTTAAGCAGTGGATCTTAGTTGGCAATAGAAGGGGAAGTGAATACTCAGCTGTGATAAATATTTAACGTGCTTTTAGTCCTGAAGAAGTGTAGCACTGAGGCCATCATCCTGTAAGTGAAAACCAAGGCTGATTAATGGGGGAAGGTACTCCCATTTATGGGAGGTTAGGATCAATCCCAATTCTCAGTTATTTGTTGAATCTTTAATGCTCTTTTTCGAGAGCAGAGTTCCTTGGTGAAGGGCAGCTTCCTAATAAGGCTGCTTTAACGGCACGGATGTTAAGGGGGTATAAATAAAAGCCCCCTGTGAAAAATAAACAATGAGATGAAAAAGGAAGGTTTCACGTGGTCACTGCATTCAGCTGGCTCAGAAAAAACAGTTTTGAGGTCTTCTCTCTTCTTTGGAGGATGGGTTTACTTCTTTCAGAGCTTATCCTGTCATCTCAGAGCTGAGGCCAAGGTTATCCTCCAACCCCTTCTCTTTGCCAGGCCAAAGACAAGCAGCTCTTTTGGGGAAGAGGGAGCACTAGTGCCAGTTTCACAGCCTGTGTTTGATCTTTCCACTTCCTTCACTCCATGCTAGAAGGGTCTCCATCTTCTTCCACACCTCAGTCTCCTTCTCAGACCTGCAGTTTCACCATCTCATGCTCTACCTCTTCCCTCCCCGAGTAAGGTCGCTCCATACCACCTTCCCTCTCACCAGCAAGGACATATCCCCTGCCACTGCAGTTACACCAGCATCAACCACACTCCCTCTTGTGCTCTCTTCAATTCTGCTTTCTCCAGAGCACTAAGGGTGAACAGACAGCTTGCATTCACAAGGCATTTCCTAGTGGTGCATCAAGGAGTGGTGCATCCTTTGCCCTTTTTGGGTCTTCCATTGGCAGAATGGCTGGATAAACTTCCTCTAGGGCTGCAACTGCATAGACTAGAAGAGGTGGGGGCAGGGGGCTGTATCTCCCTTCCTACTCCCACCCCCCAGGCTGGACCACTCCTCACTGACCATGCACCAGGATCAATCAGCATCTCTCCCAAGCAAGCCATTTCCACCATAATTGTCTTTCCTCATCCACCATGACAAACAGGGACAAGGAGTAAAGATACCTGACTAAGCCTTTGCTGTAGATTAACCTGCACATTGTACTCACTGACAACACAATTGGCACACATCTGTCCTTGCCCTGTGACAGGCCCCAAACATGCTTCTCTGTGTTGCCATAAGACTTTCAAAGAGATGCTATACGACATGCTCCTCTACCCAACCTCAGCAAGCTCTCCCAGGCTCTCCTTGAGCTCCTAGGAAAAAAGTAAAGAAGCAGTCATATTCTGCTGTCTCCCTGCAAGTTGGCACAGACAGAAGCTGCTATGCAACCTGTAGGCATTGAAGGAAAGATCAGCCCCAGGGAACCAGTTGCATCCTGAGGGGACAGCATTACACGCACTGCCAGGCAGCACAGGCAGGTTCATGTGTGGCAATGCCAAGCGGAGGAAGGATGCTCCCAGCCCAGGGAAGGCACAACCAAGCCCTAGTCTGCAGCCAAACTGCCCAGGTGCTCTGGCTTCTCGCCTCAAACCAGGAGACCCTTTGGCAGAGCCACATGCTTGGGAAGACGATGCCTGTGCCAGCAGTTGAGACAGGGCTGCTTTTGTTTACAGGCCACTGGCAATGGTGCTGCACACCCCGCATCCTCCCCCAGCCAGGAGTGAGCTCCAAGAAAGGAAATTACACGAGCCAGAAGGTTTGATGGAATGAGCCCATTGGGCGGCTTGAAGATAGCTATTAATGGAGAGCTTTCTCTAATTGCTTTTGTATAATCTGGGGCTGCTAGGCGGAACTGGGTAATAAATGAAATCCAATTACATTTTCTCTCAGTATTTATTTTATTAAGTAGAATTCATCAGCTGATGAAGGGCCCCTCGAGGTAATGGCTCATGACCTAGTGGAAGGCACTTTTTTATTATTATTATTTTCCCCACTCGAGGAAGCAGATAACTCAGTTCCCCAGTAAATACAGACTGATCCCCCTGCGTTGTGGCAAGAGCGACAGGTCCTAGGGTAGAGAGGATCCTGCAGGAGTGCCCAGCACCCACAATGTCATCCCAAGTGGGATCCCTGCTCTGACTTGCTCGACTCCTCATAAGCACAATGGGTGACAACCTCAGCTTCAGAGTGCCAGCCAAAACAGAGATGCATCTACAGCACGCAGCTCACATGGTGTTCTCCAGAGGGATGCAGCAGGGATTAGTCCCACTGGGGATACAGCAAAAATCACAGAACTAACCTTTAAGATCATCAAATCCAATCATTAACCTCACACTGACAAGTCCTCAACAAAACCCTGTCCCTCAGCACTATGTCTACACAACACTGAAATCCCTCCAGGGATGGGGACTCCACCACTGCCCTGGGTAACCCCTGCCAATGCCTCAGAACCTTTTCAGGAAAGAAATTCTTCCTCATATCCAATCTAAACTTCCTTTGGTGAAACTTGAGGCCATTTCCTCTTGTCCTGTCACCTGTTCCTTGGTCAAACAGACCCACCCCCACCTCTCTGCACCCTCCTTTCAGGTAGTTGTAGAGAGTGATGAGGTCTCCCCTCAGTCTCCTTTTCTCCAGGCTCAACAACCCCAGGTCCCTCAGCTGCTCCTCATAAGACCTGTCCTCCAGACTCAGTCTCAGTCTGCTCTCCTGGAAGCTGCAGTTTTTGGTGCTGGTAATGCTTCCCTGGGATGGGTCTCTGCTATGTGGGGCTCACAGACTAACTGTGACTGATGAGGCTGTGAACACCACCAACTCGGATCCATCACACACAGCCCTGTGCTCCAGCACATCCATAAGGTCCAGCCCCACATTGGTCTGCATCACCACACCTCAACCACCACTTGCTGGTGGCTTGAGACCCAGTTGCTTCCATGAATGCTGCCCAGTGAGGCCACCAAAACCACTGGTCTCACATGAAGTTGCCCAGCCAAGCCCCATGCCACCATTCGCACGGTGGTGCCAGCAGGCAAGGTGTACCTGGGGTGTGTGGTGCTGGCACCACTGCAAGGGACTCAGCTGCCAAGGAGGGTTTGCTGGGACCTGTGGCACTGCCAAAGCACAGATCCCAGGCCCTGGCACACAGTCCCTTTTTTGGGGTGCAGGAGGCAGCCAAACCCATCCTGGGTTGGGAGGGGTTGCTCCAAGTACACCAATCCGAGCTCCAGCCAGCATCCCTGTGTAGCAGGGGTGTCCACCATGATGCAAGCTCCTTCCTCCTCTTCCCTCCACACCAAAAAGCAGTGTTGGGGTTTGATTGATAGGCAACCAGGAGGTCCAGGGCAGGATCACTGCATTCGCTGGAGCCCACAGCAAGGGTTCCTCCAGGATACCTTGAGGATCTCGAGTTCAGCTTTTCACCAACCCTCTTCCCATCCAGATATTGACTGACATTCACCCCTCGCTCCCAAACCCAGCACCGACAGCTGTGGCTCGCCCAGCTTTCACTGCCATCTTGTCATACAAGCAATTTATCACCCGCCAGCGAGCGCTCGTTACAGACGACAGACTCCAGTGTCCATTAATTAATGGGAAGTACTTAGAGAGGCGTATACACACGCACAAATCTGTCTGAGCAGTTTCCTACAGCACCTACCGCAGGCGTATCCACACGCTGCAACGGCAAGCACAGGCTCCAGGAGTCACAGCTGAAGTAGGGAGCAGCAGCCAGGCTCAGAACAAAGAAGAATCAACAATACAAGGGGAAAAAAACCAGCCTTGTAGGTGATAGAGTAGCATGGTTTTACTCCTGTATTAATAAGAAACTACTCAATTTAAGGAATCAAAAAAAAGGATGATTATACAAGAACAAGGGGACAAGCAAGCCGTGTCCCAGCTGCTGAGGCTTTGGGGTGAAGGTTACCCCACAGGACACCTTCAATGGGCTTGCACACACTTCTGCTGCAGAAACAGCTAATTCTTCACCCAACTTTGCATGGAGGATGAGCTGTTGTTGGTTGTGAAGTCCTTTCCAAGCCTTCCATGAGTCCATTGATGCAGGATAAGCCCAATCCCCCAGCATGGGAGCAAACCCTGGGGTGCAAGAGCTGCCCCTCCAGAGCTTCACATGTCCCAGCCCCCAGTTTAGCAGCACTGAATGAATGCCCGCCAGCGGCTGAGCCTTCACACCGCTGGGTGAAATAAAAATAAATGAAGTATGGGTTCTCAGCGAGCCAGCGCCAGGTTTAAGAAGTGCCACGTTTCACTGCTTTGCTGCAGAAGCCAGGCACAGAGGGCAAGGAAAAAGGGTTTCAGAGGGATCTTCTGAAACTCGGCTGGCTTTTTGATTTGGGAGGAAAACCTAAAACTGGTTTGAAAGGAGATCTAAACACCGTGTCAAAACCCTGTCCTTGATCTTTTTCACAAGTGGGCTTTCACTTTCCTCTGCTGAGGCTATTTGCCAAGCACAACACAGAAACACAAGCTATTCTCGTTGATCTAAAACTATTTTTCACCAAATAAGCCATTCATCTGAAATCTTTTTGCCCAGCTCTGCTGTACAAGAAGCTATCTTCTCATGGCAGACCAGGATTTATGCTCAAATGAGCATTTGTGACTAACAGACAGACTAGATTCATAGTGAAATGCATCATCAATAAATCAGTCAATCACTTCTCCTGCCCCCAGCGCAGGGCTGAAGTCTCGAGTAACTACTCAGCACTTTGTCAACCTTTACTCCAGCAAAGTCTGGGTAAGAGACCTCAGGATTTAGCCTATTGATTGCTTACTATTGTTTGTGATGCCCTGCATGCGTTAGACATGCTCCCTTCAAGCAAGATTAAATACCTGGCTTATGGCATTGGGACTTAAGAGAAATTATCTTTTACCAGCACAGGAATTGAAAAGTCAGATTGCCTAGTGCAATGGTCCATTGTGGTGCAAGGGTGACCTGAACCCCCTCATCTTGCTGCCAGGGAGGGTGGCACAGAAGGCTGCTCTCTCTTGGGCTGGTGTAGTGAGCCCCACGGCTTTACCACATTTTTGCTAGTTAAATACAATTTTGGCGGTGGCTCCAGAGCCTCTGCCGCTCTCAGCTCCTCTGGTAGCGTTTTGTTGCAAGAACAATAGAGTGACAGCTCGCTGGCAGCTTTGAGTAGCATCCCCAGCTCAAAGGCAGCCTTAATACCTCCGTCAATCTCCAGCCTTTCAGTTTTTACATTCGTTTGAAGTTAAGCTGATCTAACTTGGGTGAGTGGGCGCAGACGGAGTCGCTCAAGCAAAGCCAAAGCATGTCGCAGCAGGGCTGCTGCAGACACTGGGCAGCAAAGCAAACACCCCTCCGCCCAGGGACTGGTGTATGTCCCCCACACAACATTGTGTATATCAAATGTATTAATATAGATGGATGCAAGTGACCATCCTGTCCTCTGAAATGGCAAGCCTGGGATATTTCCTCCCCCCACAACCAGAAAACAAGGGAATACAGCAACTATTTGCAAGGCAGAACACCTCTCATTAACCCTCAGAATGCTCTCCATCCCCCCCTCCCTCCACCCAGCACCTCCCTCCCTCTACCAAGGAAGCAGAAAAATTGATGCCACTAGCTTTCAGCCTCCAGATCCAAGCCTGGAGTCCAAACGAAGCCAGGAGATGACCCGATTGTCCCTGCAGCACTGATAGGCAGAGCACTGAAAACCAAGCCAGGAAAACAAGACTGCAACTTTCTTACGGGACTCCCAGCGCTCCTGGGATTTGCCCAGAATGGCTCCAACTTGAGCAGCGCTAATGCCTTGGTTGGGATGACAAAACCCCAGCCAGACCAAGATGAGAGTCTGCTGCTTCCCACCTCTGGGGAGCTGAATCTGTCTGTTCTGTATGGTACAGGTCACTTCAGGGTTTTACTGATTGCTGGTGCAAAGGAAAACAAAGGGACACCACCACCTCCCCAGGCAACCCTACCATGAGCTCAGCATAGCTAGGGATGAAGGGTGCTTAGAAGGAAGATAAAGTCTCTCATTCTAAGGATGCTTCTCCCAGCATACAGGGAAAAGCCTTCAGCAACAAAAACCTTGCAATTTCTCCCAGGAAAAAGTAGTTTGGAAAAGCACCTAGCAACTTTGGAGGGAGAGAGGAAAAAAACAATATAATAAAGGATTTACAGCATCCAAACTCAGACAACCAGCCACCCTCCTGACCCCACAGCATGCCCATGCATCAGAGATGGCACACTGATTCCAAGGCTTCACCCATGCATCCCACTGCAAGGCAAGCTGACTCCTGATACTCCTGCTTCCCACCTTGCTTTATTTCTGCCTGATGCCCGACCTCCCCCTCTCCTCTTTTCCTGCTGCCGTTTGTTCCTGTCCTTTACAGCTCTGCCTGCTGTCACTTGCGTAACCTTGCCTGTTTGGTAATTTGTGGCAATAAAGTGTCACTGTGGGGAAAAAATACAGCATCGCAGCGGCATATAAATCTCTGATCCATTAATTGTGCTGGCCCCCACGTGCATGCCCCTCCTTTCAATGTAAAGTACAACTATTTAGGGAAAGATGAAGAAAAAAGAGCCAGTAATATGTGATCTTATTAAAGGGCAGCACTGAGCCGTCCTGGTTGGGGGCTGTAACAAATGCTGAGGGGCTGATGTGTGCTGTAAAGTGCCCTGGAGACATGGGGCCTCAGTGGAGGCTTCCTAGAGCTCTCCAGAGCTTAAAAAAGAGTCATCCTAAAAGGAAAAATAACACAATAGACATTGCTAAGGGGTGTCATCAGCGCTGCAGTCTCCCACCCCTGTGAAAAGCCTCACTGGTGCTGATCAAATGTGACCCTGGGAGCACCATGGCCATGGAAGAGATCCAGGGATGTGCAGCAGAGCCCCTCACTCCTCTGCCCGCTCAGATGTGGGATCCTGCCCATTTCCATCGCAGCTGAACACCTCCTCCAGCAGATCCCCACCAGCACCCACGCCCCTTTGGCATTAAGGGGGACCATGAGGAGGAAAGTTGGCACTTTTCCTTCCTCTGTCTGATACAGCAGGTCCCTGCTTTTCACAACCATATGCCCACCTCCATGCTGACAACAGTTCCACATAGCTCAGAGACAGGACTCTGGGGCAGCTCCTACCCCAGGCAAACACATCCCACATTCGTATTCCAAACGTCCTTGGCTCTACTGTGCAGAACATTGGACATCCACCATCATGGTGCTCCAGAAGCTCGGAGACCTGCAGCAGTCATGACACCATCCAAAATGTTTTTGGAGTGAGTACAGCCCCTCTTGCTGTTCTTCCTTTTAATTGGAAGACACTTCTTGCCTCCATTAGAACCTTAATTCACTGAATGACCATCTCGGTCATGCTGCAGCTTGGCATCCTGGGGCCAGCTATAGAAAGCCACCTCCAGTATGACTTCTGCCTCTCTCCCAAGCCACAGCTCCTCTGCCAGACCCAGCAAAGAGTCCCTCTGCCACACCTATGGGCCCATGGCACGTTGGGGTTTCATCCTCTGCCTGTCACACAGAACAGTAGGAAGCCTCGCAATAAAGCCTCCTCCTAGACACTGTCATCTTTCTTGACATCTATGGCCCACCTGAGCAGCTAAGTAACACTCCTGTGAATATAAACAAGCGGGGGAAAGTGCATTCACTAGACAGATAGCTTGGGGAAGTGTCATCACCCGTTGAAAGCCCATATGTGGTTTTGTAACAAAGGTATTTTCTTCCTGTCTTGCCCACTCGTCAGAGGAATATACGAGCGAAGCTAAGCAGCACCCTGGAGACAGACTAAAACCAAGCGGAGAGCAAGGGATGCTCGGCACACTCGGCAGGAGCCGTGCAGATGAACACATTATGAACACCCTTGGGAGGAGAAATCTCCTTTCTCCCAGGCTCGGGAATGGCATATAGCCAGAAGCCATCATGCAACTATCCTGCACCTGATCAAGAGTACGTGTTAAAAAACCAAAAAAAGTCAGGTCTTTGTTCCAAAAATACCCACAATCCACCAAAGCCTGAAAAAAAAAACCCACACGAGACACAACATGGCAGTGACCACAGGTTGTTGCTTGGGAGGTTTAGGGTGAACAGCAGAAAAAACCTCTTTGGTGGGAAGGTGGCACAGCTGAGGGCCAGGTACCCTAGAAGATGGGGATGTCCCTGCTTCAGCTGTGAATACTGAGCTAAACAGCTACACTGGTCTGATGTGGCGTTGGTGGCACTTCTGCTCTGGACACCTTTGGGTCTATGAAAATGCACAAACAAGAGAGATCACTGGTCCTTATCTTGGTCACCAGCTCCACGAGCACCTACAAGACCCCCTCAGCCACTTCATTCTTCCCATCTAAAAAGCAGGTCCTACTTGGAGGAAGGACAGAGCCCATCTAGAAGCAGTACCACTGTGGGCTGTGCCTGGAGGGGACACACCTAAGCCAGAAGGTAGAACAGATTCTGTCAGACCCAAACACTGATAAACACTAAAAAACTTCATAGACCAAGTGACAGCAGCAGCGCTTTGGCAAGACATCTGTCCATCTATAAATAGAGCTCAACTGTGTGTCCTTATCGCAGGACTTTGATGTGTTTGGGGAGAATATTTTTTTCCCCTTCACTGCTGAGTCCCGGGCAGCACAGATAATGGGCTTGAATCGATCCAGCTCAAGTATTACTAAACTTCCTACCACCGTGGCAGCATGCCAGCCTCAAATAGGACAAGAGAACATGTGTCTGTTCAGAGCCAACCACAAGGAGCAGGCAGAAAATTGCTTTAGACTTTAAAAAAAACAGGCGCTTTTTACAGATTTGTAGATCAATCTACAGTGTATTTTAGAGGTTTAAGAAAGTCAATAGAAACAAGATATATCATTGCTGCACAAGAACCCGAGAAGTTGTATTTCTATTTATGCTGCCACTAGCACTCCAACCGCGAGCTCATTTTCCTGCTACTCCCTGCCGTGGTCCCACATCACTACTTCTCCAGCAGCAAAGTCGAGGGAAGGGGCTCCCTCCACTGCTGCAGTTCACCAGCCTGTTGGTTTTGCCAGGAAGCCTTAGCCCTGGGGCTGGATGGGATCTGAGATACATTCAAAGTGTCACCACCGCACTTCATGCAGCCAGAGGACACAGGGACTGCTGGCAGTGGCAAGGCTGATCTCCCACAAACTGAAGCTTGTCTCTTCGGGTTCCACCCCCATGAACTCAGCACATGAGTTCACTCCAGTTTCTTTCAGACAGTGCTGATCCCTTGGGATTCGTTGCTCAACCTGGTGCTGCTGCAGAACCACACAGGGTAGCGGACTGTCCTCTGCAAACTCACCCCAAGGGATGTGACAAGCTGGTCCCTCCTGCAGACACATCTGCCATGTACCCACCACACCTCTTGCACCATTGTGGCACAACTTGGAGAGGCCTTAGCAGGGACTCTCTCACAAGCTCTCTGCCCTACCAGCTCCACCACAGAGCACAACAAAGCATATTCAGAGTTTTCCTCCCTCTTTATTACTATTAAGTGAGCCACCTGACACACCTTATCAAACCAGATCTAAATCATGCCTGCCCCTCCCTAGATTCTGTGTAATGTGTCAGCCATTAAACACGCAATTAGCCTGCATTTACAAATTGGTAAGAGGCTCTTGCCAGCCATCCATTGCTCATGGACAGGACCACTCACCTCCCTCCAGTGGAGCCCATCCTAATGAACCACCAGGAAAGGAAGTGGATCCCACTGGCACTGGCCACATCCATTTCTCACAAAAAACATCTCCTGCCTTCCACCCTCTGCCTCAGAGAGGGGAGGATAACGTGTGTATCTGGACTGGAAAGAGTTGGCCATGGTCCCTTGATGAGGAGGCAAAGCCTCTGTGCTGCCTGGCTGCAGCCACCTTCCTGCCCCAGAGCCCAGTTGGGCACGTGAAAATGGGACAAGCTGCAGTGGGGGAAGCAGAAACCAGCTTTCAGCCCTCCCTACACGTGCAAACACCTGCCACGCATCCTACCCAAGCCCCACCAATGCTCCCTTTCAGAGCAAACCTGGGCGAGGAAGCCCATGGTCATGATGCAGGGCTGAGATTGGCAGCTGGGGCAGCAAAGCTGTTAGGAGCCTACTGCTGCTTCTCCAACCCCCATCCCACCCCTCTGCCAGGCTCCAGCTACTCCGGCAGCACATCAGCAGGGCTGGGCTTTTATTCCTCGACTGCCGCATACGAGCAAGCACCAGGGGACATATCATTCAGCAAAGCCAAGGAAGAAACAAGCAGCGTTAACCGTTAGCATGTGTGTACGGAGACCCCTCATAAACTCTTTTTTCCCTTGTTCCCATCTGCTTTGCTCTGGGCCACTAAATCCAATTCAGCAGTGCTCAGAGCTTGTACCGAAGCTGCGACACATTTGTCAGATCTCTGACTAGACCCATGGCTAATTTTACAACGCTAATTTATCTCACCATATTATATCGCTTTCACTTCATCCCCCCGGATCCCATTACTGCCAGCGTACCTTGTAGCCAGTGTGTAACAGTAATTGGTATTATTAGCGACGTACCCTCCTCGAGCTGCTCTATTTGCAGAGCTGCGAGGAGTCCCGTGGGCAGGCTGGTCCACACCGAGGATGGGGAGGGATGGGGTCCTTATTCCATGCCACTTCATGGATCCCACCACTGGGCAATGCTGAGGGGCAAGATTGTGCTGCTGCAGAGCACTCCCAGACCCCCACCTGCTTCCCCCCATCAGGTGCTGCCCACCCCTGCAGTCCCTTAACTTTGAGCTTTTAACCCCAGAGCTGGCATTCAGCCTTGTACACAGGGTGTATTTCTGTCCTTGCCTGTGGCTCAGAGGACACAGGGTGAAAGGGGCTGCAAAACACCCTTGGAAAGCACGATGTTGGGGGAGAAGGCAGGGGAGCTGCACAGGGAAAATTCATGACACTTCATGCTATTTTGGCCAACAGCTTCTCCTCGTTGATGTAAGCTATTGCTTTTCCAAGATCAACGTAATTAAAGCCATGCAGTTTTAGCTAAGTGGGAGGCTGCGCTAGTCAAACGGTGACAATTCCCACTTAAGATGTCCTTGCCTGGCATTTAGAGACTTGTTAAATTTTAATTCATCATTTTAATTTCTCAAGCACAGCACCAGCGAGCACTGGCTTCCCCAGCACAGCTCCGCAGGGTCTCTGTTCCTAAACAGGGCTGCCCCAGCCACAAGCCCCTTCTCTGCTCCACCGTGGCTTGGAGAAGATGACCCCAAACCTCTCCTCAAGCAAAGCTGTGTCATCACAGCCCCATACAAAGCACATATGCAACAGGTCTCGGAGGTGGGACAACCCCTTGACCATGGCTGGTGATGGTGGTGGTCTTCTAAAGGGTTGCAGCCCTATACAGCAGAGCGGAGCCCAGGTAAATTCATCACATCTGTGATGCTGCAGCCCTCAATGCAGGAAAGCAGAAAGAGCATCTAGCAGGCCTGAAAGCTTGAAGTTGTGCTCATCTGTGAGAGGTGGCACCTCATCTCCCACCATAAAGCAGTCCTGGGTGACACTTACCTGCCCCAGCGTAATTCAGCCACCATGGGACCTCTGATACCCCAGACCCAAAGTGTTAGAAGGGCTTTCAAGACGGAGGGTTCTCTATGGAGAAGTTTCTCATGTGTAGTCCATGACATATGCATATTGCAAGCTGTTCATCCAAACCTGGCCCTCTACAACCTAAATAGCCACTGCCACCACCTACTTTCTTTGCAGAGCAGCTATGGGGCTGCTCACACACCAGAGCCAGGAGCAGCGTAATAAACACCATCCTAGCCAAAAGGCACATGGGTTGCAGTCCAACTACAGCCAGGTGGCCCAGAGCTCACCAACCAAGGACAAACCAGGTGAGCAAGTGCTTTAAACCACCTCTTACCTTTCCACCAGTCCAGAGTCCTTGGGGCGTCCCCAATTTCTCATCAACGTTCAGGGAATTCTTCTGGCTGCTTGGCTGACCCTCGCTGCTCAGATCTGGGATTTTCTCCTACAAAACAGAAGAGACAACCTGTCAGGTTACCAGGTGGAGTTCTGCCATTGCTTTGTGTTTAGAAAACAGCTGAGGGAGGGGGGCATCTGTTTTCCAGCCCTGACAGCTGGGGGTAACTGGTGTAAACATGCAACTAGTTTAGATGAAGAGCCATCCCACATGAGCATCACAGTCCAGCCCCAAAGCATGCATTTGCTTAATTATTTCGATTTAGAGACATGAAAGGGGAGAGGGAAAAAAAAAAATACAGCCGCTTGGGGCATCTCTGATCTTCTTTAAAGACAGACAGCAGTGCTCCCCAGCCAAAACAGCATAGCAGCGCTAAAACGTCAGCCCAGCACCAAGGCATTTGCCCATGAGGTCTTGTGCTGCCTAAGCCCTAATCCTGCAAAGCCTCACACACGTGTTAAACTGTGCAGGGAGAGGCCAATCCGACTGAACCCGGGAGTGTGAAGAGGAAAGCACGCACGTATGGCTTTGCAGCATGGACACCGAGGACTGGAAACGGGAGAGAGATCTTCTGTGCTACAGCTGACATGCTGCCTAGTGAGATGGAGTCTGAGGCATTAGTGTAACCAGCGGTGCCGTCAGTTATAGCAGCAAATATGCTTTTTGTGTTAGACAAACAAATTATCAGTCAAGATCCACACTCATTATCTAGCTCTTGTGGCTTAGCTCGTGTTGTTCCCTCCCTCCTTTTTAAATGCTTTGAGGGGAAAAAAAAAAAAAAAAAAGAAATCTTACGGTTCTGCATTATTAAAAATTAAAAATAGGAGCCAAACTCCACTGGTACATGGAAAGTCTGGGAGTCACTCCTATGGAGACACTTTCCCAAAGGCGACGGTGATTCTGAGCCTTGGAACACCACGTGCTTTAGCTAGCACCTGACCCCAAGTCAGTGAGCTTTGCCAGAGCCCTACCCAGGACCACATCCAAAGCCTGGGCAAGTCAGCAGAATGATGATACAGAAACCCAAACTACAACCCTCATCCACTCCCATCTGCCTATAAAACCTAAATAAATAAACAAATCTCCCCAAACTCCACTGGGTGCCTGATGGAGAAACCCTCATTTGCAAAGCACTGGGAAATAATTAAAAAGTTTTCCCAGAGCTTAAAAAGAGGGAAGTGGACCGTTTGTCATGCCAGCAGCGCACAGTGTGCCGCAATTTATCATGCTTGTCAGGTGTCAGCCACCGAGAAATTTAACTCCAGCTGCCCTGAGCCCAACACCCGCAACGCCCCATCACTCAAAATCCACTCTGCCAGGCACCCCTGAGCTGACAAGTGACTGGCAAGGAGGGGAGAGGGTTCCTTCCCACCAAGCCTGCCCTCGCTCTGTAATGCCAACGCCACCTTCCCCCCTACCCCCCAGATAAGGTGGAACAGAGGAAACCAGTCGACAGCAAGCATCGAGGCTCATTCGTCACCACCTGGCAAGGACCTGCCTGGGCTGTCACTCCAGCTTTGCAGAAACAGGGCAAGAGAGATGGGTTTAGAACCAAGTGCTTTCAGGAAGGTTTTTGCACCATTTTCTGCTCAAGCCATAAGGACACAGCTCTCACAGGGACAGTGTGTTATGCTGGGTACAAAGTGCAAAATCCCAGTGACTTGGCTGAGGGATGTCCCTGGAACCTGCTGATATGGAAAGGACTGACACCCTCTGCTACCCCTGTGCCTTGTCCTGATGGGACAAGCCATCCCTGATGCAGCTCCAGCAGCCCAGCTTTCCCCATGGAAGTCAAAGCATGGGTTTGCTTTTTAAGAACCCCAAATTGAGGTCACATTGGGTTTTGGAGGAGCTCAGCATGCCCAAAGCAGGTTGTCAGCTGAAGGATCTGGCTCAGGGCATGAGCTACTGCTGAGCCAACAGGAAGATGCATGAGCTAGACTGCCCCAAAAACAGGGACAGCCTTGACCACAGCTCATGTGAGGAGCAAATATCACCAGTCACACAGTGGGGACGAGTCCTGGGGCAAGTCCCTGCAGGAGGGCTGGAACTACTCCTGAGCTCATTCCACATCACTCAGGATCTGAGGTCCCAGCAATACCATAGTCAGGACACTTGATTAATGTGACAATTGCTTTATAGGGCCTGGCTGGGCTGCCCACTAGAAACATTCTTGTTTTGGCCATTTCTGTAGTAAGAACCTGAGGTAGGAGGAACCTGCAATCGTTGCAATGCAAAAGCACTGTTTAAACAGGTCCCTGCAAAACCCTGACGGAAACCCAGCACTCATTGCATGCTGCTTGTCCCACATGATGCATCTGCATGCTACAGCAAGGGGTAAGGGATAACTGAACCACATCTTGAAGAAAGAAAGGGAAAAAAAAATTTAAAAAGACAAACACACAGCATTTGCCAATAATCTTTGTCCCCAGCACAAGCCAGGGCTACATCAATCAGGGATCAATGAGTTTTACTTGTACCAAGAGAAGGGGCCCACGGTTTCCCAGCAGCAAAGCATCCCATGCAAGAGCTGGGGGCACAGGTTTTGCACTCACATGTGCTCGAAGCAGCGCAGTTCCTGCTGTGGGAGCAGGGCGGACGCCACCTCCCCGCACACACTATATATAATACACCCACACAGAGCATTTTTCTGAGGCTCGCAACTTGGCGCGGGGAAGGTGGATTTTCATGGCGTCAGCAACAAGCAGATCCCTGACACCTGGCTGAAAACCTTCCCCATAACTATCAGACCCGGTCTCACAGCACAAAGGTACTAGAGTTTCTTCAGCACAACAACTGCAAGAATTTTTCTTGGTTATTTTTTTTTTTTTTTAAGCTGTGCATAAACTAATGCCTTTTTCTCCCCCAAACTGCGTTCTGAAAGCAGCTTAAAACCCTCTTTGCTGAAATTTTCCAAAAAAATTCAGCCGGAGGCAGAGACATGTGAAGTTTCAGTCCAAATGGTTAAAGGCTGGCATAGTTTCAAGCAACTGAAGACAGGGGCTTATAATCAGAAGTGTCAGGCAACCTTAATTATATTATTTCCTGAAGGAAATAGTTTTCCCTGCCGAAGTCCAGAAGTTATTAAAAAAAGTTGACCTCACTGGAACCAATCAAGATGGAGACAAGAAGCCTGTGATGAATTTTTAAGGCAGGCAAGTTCACGCATCTGTATTTTTGGGGGACCAGGATTTTAGGGCAGGTGTTCCCAGAGAAGCCTGGCCCTGCGACAGACCCATGGCCAGGAGCCAGGATGCAGAGCCCTCTCCATCCATCTTCCCCAAGCTCCCCGGGCAGGGGGACACGGCAGCCCCACACGCCCGAGGAGGGTGCTTGCCTGTGCCCGGATCGATCGCTTTGCCAACGCGAGCGAAGAAAAACAGCCGGCTGCTTTGTAGCTGTCAGGAGCACACAGGCTTTTTGTCCGTCTCTTCCTCTGCACCCATAAATAAAAGTGACAGCAACTTTATTTAGGACTTCTTCCAGTTAAAAGAGGATGGAAGAAAAGTGAAAAATGAAATCGTAGCTCAGCAAAGGCGGAGGGGGAGGATCCTGGAGGCACAGCTTGGGCTGTGCTGTGGCTGCAGCAGCCTGGGCTGGCGGCAGCCCTTGCACTCCCAAAAGCAGCACCTCCTCATCCCCATCAGTGCACCCTTCTCCTTCACCCTTCCAGGCAAAGAAACCTCATCCCCCTGCATCCAGCAACTCCGCAGTGCTACTCAAGAGGCTCAAGTGTCTGGAGGAAGTAAGAAAAGGAATAATTGCATCTCCTTTCCTCCTGAAAGAGATTTAAAAAACCCCAAATAATTCAGAGGAGAGTCACCTGTTCCCCCACACATATGCAAAGCTTGTGCCCCACAGCATCAACAGCAGCCCCAAAATGCAGCTCAGCCCTGCGCAGCTCACCAGCAGGGCTAAGAGGTACGTGCAGCCTCTCCACCAGCGTCCAGTACCATGGGAGGTCCTGTCTGTTTTGGCTATAACCTTCAAGGACTCTTTTGCAACTGAGGCAAGACCTCCTTTCTATTAAAAGCATGGAAAGAAGCTCAAAAAGCAAGAGAGGAGGTGAAGGCTGCTCTGTGAGAGGGCTAAGCACCCAGCAGAGCTGGCCTCAGGTAATGCCCCACATGGGGGAGCACAGCCAGGGCTGGAGCATCCCAGGTCTGGTTGCCTCCAGCTCCCTGTAGTGTCCCCAGCAGTACAGCACCTCGTGTACCACAACGGTATTGCAACACATTGAAAACACAGGCTTTGTTTGAACCTTCATCCTGCTTGTACCACTGCTGAGCTGGAGCCATGCCACGTGTAGGAATCCAGTCTGCAACAGGGGTTGTAGCTTGCACCATGCTTAGGAGCTAGGCTGGAGTTACACCATGCACCTTCACCTGCACACAAAAGTGTAGGAAGAGACCCACCATCCCTGGGGATGGATGCCCACCCCATCTGGAAAGGTTCAGGGTGGAAGCTGTGTGCAGCCCCCCTGGGGAGAAAGGCTTCGAGTGACCTCATGGGTTTCTTCCACCACTGCCCTCTCCGCTGCCATGAGTCAGAGATTAACGACAGGCCATTTGTCAGCACCGGTGGCATCATCGCCAATCTCATTTCTGAGCAGACATCTGACCTTGCTTGCATCCCTGAGACCCGTGTTACCGCACGGCTCAGGCAGCCTCCTGACAGCTCCCAGGGGATGCAACGCAAGGCAGGGGACCGGGCTGTGACACAGCCAGATCCTGACTCAGGAGGCACAAGATAAACCTTTCAGCTGCAGGATGAGTGGTGAGTGTTCGTAGGCTTGTCTCAATGCCCTAACCTTCTCCCAGCTGGTACCCAAACAAGGTCTCCCTTGCTAAGCACTGGATTAGGTTATGGAGAAGGGAGATCTGTCCCCAAAGAGCAGGGCTCAGGCAAAGACAGACTTGACTAAATCTGAGGAGGGGAGAGGAAAAAAAAAAAGGGAAAAAACCTCAAACCTTCTTCCTATGCCTGCAGCATCCTGTGTCGCAGCCCTGCCTGTTGCAGTCCCACGCTACCCAGCCAGCTGGGGGGTACAATGTGCAGCACCAGCTGTGGTACCCAGACCTTCTCCACAGCCAACCATGATCCAGGCTGAATTTTAACCCATATCTCACTCCATGAGGAGACCAGAAGAAATGCAGACACAGATCCACCCTCCATTTCCGAGCAGAGCTTGTACCTGTGTCCTGCAGAGTAGATGAGGTATGCCACAGGGTCCAGCAATCCTCTGCCCCAAACCAGACCATGTCACCATGCAACTGTCACCTGGACATCACACACAGCTCTGGTCCTCGCACCTCAGAAAGAGTGTTATCGAAACTGCAAGAGGTACAAGGGAAGGGGAACAAAAACAACTTCTGCACCAGGTCACACCAAACACACCAAGACTTTTCAGTCTGGGAAGAGGGAAACGGAACATGGAGCAGACAGGACTTAGCCACAGGACCTCAAATGAGACAAACTGCGTTGGCCAAACCATGATCTTCACACAGGTCCTTGCTCAATGGCAGAAAACATATTATGTCAAGAGGAGCAGGGAAAATCCAAGGAGAGCAGGTCCTCTGACAAATCTGGGTTCTGGTGCAAGCTTTGCCTCAGCATAACCCTCAGCTTTAGACAGCCGGATGCTGGGAGGATTGCATCCCCACCAGGAGGGATGAGACACCCGGCAGGACAGCTCTTCATCTGCACTCAGTCAAGCCAGTCCCGGCTCACATACTTCTCATAAGAGGAATGAATTAAAATGATGTGGGACTGGGAAAAGACATACTCAGTTAAGATTAAGAAATCAGTGCCATTAAACATCATTAGAATAATATGCCCAGAAAGCTTCATAAAAGGAGATACCATATGATTGAATGCTCTCCAGACCCTCATCTTACACAGATCCAAAACACCAACCGAGAGTCTCTTCTAACAGCCAGTTCTCACAACTATCGGAAGGGTTTTTGGTTTTGTTTTATGGGATTATTTTCCTGAGGAGTTTTTGGGTTTGCAATTGAAACTACTATTCCTGAGGGGAAGGAAAAAAAAAAAATCATTAAGCTGAAGAAAATGCCATTTTTGCTTGTCAAAAAGATTTGACACAACTCTGACAGACTCGACCAGACATATAAATAAAAGATTTAAACCCTCCTGCTTCAGAGCTTAAGAAAAACCCACTGCCAGTCCCTCACCAGGACAAGCTCTCTCCTATGGGTCATGGGGACTGCCAGCACCATCCTGGCACGGATGCTGAGAGGAAGGACAGGGACCACCAGCCTGTTCATCCCAGTAAAACCCTCCCAGCCCATGTTATCCTGCTGCAGGCTGCCACCTCCCAGGCTGGATCGGGCTCCTCCCGGCTCAACAAGCAAACAGCCAGCTCCAGTGGCAGGCAGGCGAGCGGCATTGATCCCCTCCCTCCCTCTCCTGCCACCATCTGTATCCGATAACGGCATCGACCGGGAAGCGCTGGATGCTTTATTTCCTTGGCCACCCGAGCTGTGCATCAGCAGCCATCAGGCTTCCTTCCCTATCCGTCGTGTCAGCGACACAGCCGCAGACGCCGTGACAAGACGCAGAGCGGTGTCGAAGCCCATTTTGAAATCCTTCTATCCTATTCAAGCCAGAGAGGCTTATCTACATGGATTTATACTGCTTGCCCCAATATTTAGTTACTGAGCTGACTAATCTGTGTGCAAGAAAAACCCCAGTGGCTCAGAGGCTGAGCAATCTACATAATTCATCATTTAGATTAGCTATTGTCTTAATCCTCTTTAAACTACTATATAATACATAAGGGAATGGATGTCCTATACGCTCAAGATATGCAGAAAAAACCCAGGCTGAAGCTCAGAAACTTGGACAGAAGCTAGAATGACAGATCCTACCAAGCCACGGAAGAAAAAGGAAACCTGTTGCACCCCCTGACAGCTGGTTTGACTTCTTGCTCTCTCCTCCCCAGCAGCTTTTAATTATTTCCTAGCCAGCTTCCTAAAGCAACACGTAGCTCCCCTGCCTTCTCCCTTCATCACAAACCCGTTATGAACTGGGCACTCCAAGCCAGAGCCAGCCCACACAATATGGTCTTGCTAAAGCAGCTGCCCTGAGGACGAGCACATTTGCATCTTGGGAGCTGGGACATCCCGAGCCAGCATCAGCCGCATCCGCGCTGCTCTCAGAAAGGCAGCGGCTCTGCACAACCCAACGTCACGCTTTGGGCCCTGCCTTGTAAACGAGCAGGCTCAGGTCAAGGATTAAACTCCGCTTTCCTATCTGGGATCACGCTGTGCATTGCTGCGGTGCCCGGCAGGAGGACAAAGAAAGAACAGGTTCCTTTATGGAAACAGCAAGGAGTTTGGGGGGGAAAAGGAGGGGGTGCAACAAGGCAGCAGCAAATGAGGCTTTAGTTCGTTGCCTGCCAGAGCTGAGGGAGCTAATAAACAGACAGATGAGAGCTAAATTGTATTCTGAACCTCTGTATCAGTATTCACATTACAGAGGCTGCTTCCAGCAATTCCAGCGTATTAATAATAAATGCTACATAATTACAGCAGACTTGCTTTTGTCCTCTCTTCCTGTTTTCTGTCAATGTCTGCTTAACTCTGTGCAGCCCACAGCCAGCTCTTCACTGGCACCAGCCCCTCTGTGGCCAGCACAGCCCTGGAACCACCGATGGATGCCTGTTCCAGCTCCCTCTCGGGCTGGACATGGTGCAAGGGGAGGCAAAGGAAAGCGCTAGTGCTGATGCCAGTGTGCAGCGATCACTTTCTACCTGTCAAAGCTGTGACAATGTTGCTGCAGGGCATGAAAAAGGAGCATCTGGGGCCCCAGAGGTAGCCCCAGGCTGGGATGAGTTGGGGATTGTGCAAACACCATCTCCAAAGCACAGAGGAGCACCGAATCACTGACAGCTTCTTAACAGCCAAGAAGGTTTATGGCCTGTCCTGGTTTTCGTCTCCTCTGGATTTGCAGCTGGAGTTGCCTTTCCCTACAGAGCTGCTTTTGAGGTGTCTGTGCCCCAGCCCATTAGGAACCCTGCCACTGTTCCCATGGTCACAGGGCTGCTGGTGGTGATGGTTCCGCAGTATGCATGGGGTCAGGAGCAATAACACCCCACACTGCTTGGAGCTGGGACAACACCCAAGGGAAGCAGCATGGGTACAGAGGAGATGACCCACAGGTCCCAAGTCAGGCACCCAAGTAAGGAAGAACAAAGTCTTTGTGTAATCAAGTTCCAGACCAAACAGCTCCAGCTTGCACAGTGCTGCAGCCACCTCCCCATGCTCCCTCCTTGTTCTCTGCAGCCCCAGGGACCCTCAGACCCAGCCGCTCTTCCCAAGTGTCCTTCTTCCTAGGCAAGCTGTACCAACACGCTATGCCCTGTCTGATTGTTTGATGACCTGATTCAAATGAGAGTTAAAGACCCTCTGGCACTTTTCCCCTGAATTTTAGAAGCATTTCATCCAGTCTAGCTGCAAACTGAACTCTGGAGACTGTTCTGCTTCCCGCAGGACTGTCTTCATGAGTATTTCTTCCTCAGTTGAAGGCCAAGAGCATCAAAACTCTGGAGAAAAGTCTCTGTTAACAGCGCAATAGCTGTTTATAGCAGAACACAGGTTTAATTTGCACCTTTCAGGGTAGCTCTCTCTTTTCCCTGTCTTGCAGGGAGGCTGCCATGCTCCCTAACATGGCTTCAATAATAGAAGAGAACAAATACCTCAGATGGGATTTCTGCGAGAAGAAACCAACATGCAAAACAAAGCATGCCTGCCTTGCAGTGCAAATTAACTCAGCTTCCACCCTGACTACAGACCTTTCCAGACATGAGACCCACTGGACTGCAAACAAATGCCAAGCAACTCAGATGCAAATCTCTCCGCTGTACTGAGAGCCTCAAATGCTAAGGCATCACTTGGCTGGAACAGCTGAGCATTGAGAAGCCTTGAAACAGGGGAAAAAAAAAATTAAAAATCAACTCAAACTCAGCTACATCACTCACACAGGGAAGACAAGGCGGAGCGACATAAGACCGGCTGTCCCTCAAGACACCGGTGTCCCACCCAACCTGAGACATGCACAGCGTTCCCCGGTGCTGGCATCCTGCCACTGCTCTCTGATGGCTCCCATGGCTGCACATATCCACTTTGCATTTTCTGTGCCATCTCCTCTGCAAGGTGAAGCATAGAAGCATTTTTCTCCCTGTACATGTCACAGTCACTTTTTTGCAGTTTTCAGAAAATGAAGCATCAACCAGTTGTTCAGGAAAAAATGCTGAAGAAAAAGAACCATAACTCTTCTCTCTCCTACACAGACATGGGAGGAATGCACAGGACAGGACCACTCACATGGAGTGGGCATGCCAGAGAAGGATGAAGCTGAATGGGGAGTAGTAAAAAAGAGGTATCATCATCATCACACCAAGCACTTCCTTGCAGGATAGTATGAGGAAGTCTACTTTGAGAGCAACATCACTAGTAGATAGCCATGGGGTATAAGGAAGCCCAAGTTCATCTCTGCTGGGTGGCCCTGGGCCAGTCACATCTCCATGAGCTGCCTTTCTCAGCAGGGCAGCCCCAATTTCTTCACTGCACGGACCTTTGCTCTCTGTGCAAGAGACACTCAGCAGGCTGGAGTCCCCACACACTGCTTTGAGCTGGTGCAGCTGGGAAAGTAATAAGCCATATGGAGAGGGAAGGAAAACCCAACAAAAGGTGTAAGGAAGATGGCATATGTCAACCCCAGAAAGGAAGATCCTGAGCTGGACTGCAGCTCCAGGACACACACAACCACCCAGTCAAGAAACCTGTGCTGCTGGAGCAGCTCCCATGTGCAGAGGGAAGTTGTGGTCCTGCCAGCCCCTCACAGCACCCACCAGACACACGGACAACCTCCAGCACTGCTGGGCTGGCTGTCACAGGAGAATTGCAGGTGTGGGAGGACAGTGGAGCACTCTGACTGCTCTGCATGCCCCTCTCCACAGGGCATACTCAAGTCAAGCCCAAACCCTCCCAGCATGGATCCCAGCATTGTAGAGCTACAGAGTAAAGCAAGATTTGCCCCAGGATGATCAGCCAGCACTCCTAGATGCAAAGGCAGAAAAGCATTAGGCTTCTGAGCCTCCATCCTGATCAGGACAGCCTGCATCACATCCTCCTTCCGGGGCTGTTTCCTGCTTTCCAACAACCTCTGTGTCCAAACCCACCCCCCAAATCTCAGGATGCTCCCAGGCAATTGACAGCAGCACGTTGCAGGCTGCGTGAGTCTCTTGTGTCACCCCTCCTCTGTAAGCCATTTCCAAAAAAGAGAGCAAGTTATTAATTACAAATTAAGCTGCTAATTGATACTAAGCTTTGTTAGCTCCAGGGGAAACAGGCAGAGCTGTACCACTCACACCATAGCTCACTGATTGCAACTTTGATACGAGGGGACTGAGCTCCCTGGGAAAGCTGCTGGCAACACAGTCACACTGCTTCCAGCTAGAACTGGAAGCCCAGGGAGCCCTTAATACTTCAGTTCTTCCAGCCCTGACCTGCAAACAACCATTGTGACAGCTAAAGGTTCAAACACTCTCCCAGCTGATGCTCAGAGCCAAGTACAAATCCAAAGTCAATGGCAGCAATTGCCTTCAGCAGACTTCACTATGACACAGTAACTGGGGGTGACAGCCCCAGGGATCCCCTCAAATAGAGATCTCCTTGCAGGGAGGGGGTGAACAGTTTGCCCATCACAACATCCCAGTAGCACTTAAAGGTTTGTAGAGCAACAAGTCCTTGTCTTGTTTGACTCCTGCACCTTGTGGAGGACAAGGAGATGAAGCAATGCAAGAATCAGCCCATGCCAGACAGGTAAGATCAGGTCAGCTCTGATACTAGAGCTGAAGAAACCCCTTCTGCTATGTTTCTCAGTTCTGCCTTTTGGAAAGCTCAAAAACACAGTGCAGAATTACATCCTTTCTTGATAAGTAGTAGGTAATAAGTAATTAAATAGTAATATTAATAAATAATGAGTAATAATTCCTTAATAAGGAACAGTAAAGCTTGAAGTATTGCACTCCTTTGTCCTAACTTTGAAGGACACGGGAAGCTCCTCTCTTGCATAGGGAAGCACAGCCCCTGCCCAAGCTGGACAGACCTGCCTCATGCAGGGGCTCTGCTGGGGCAGGACAACTTCTGGGCTTGGCCATCAAGCAGCTGATGCTGAGGTCTCCATCCATCCGCTCTCACACCGCCCATCTCCTCAGGCAGCTCAATTAAGCCTAACGAATGACATCCAGCACAAGTCACGAGCGAATGCAGGAAGACTTGGCGACCATGGTGCTGTGCAAGCAGAAGGTGAATAAATAAAATTGACTCAAGTTGACAGAAAACTGTGCAGTGAAGCTCGTTGGAAGTTGCCAATTCAGTGACAGAGAGATTCTGTAGCAAAGCATCTGTTTGACTGACTTTGGCTCAAAAGGGGGCAAAAAGAAAACACAGCAGAAGCCAATTCTACTTTTCAGTAGGAAAAACACCAGAGAAGTTTTATGCTGTTTCAACACTTAAGGTTTGGGTTTGTTTTTTTTATTTTGTTTGGGGGTGTTTTTGTTGTCGTTGGGGATTTTTTAATTTAAAAAAAAAAAGTTTAACCAGGAAGAAAGAAAATACTGCTAGTTAGCAAAATGGATTTAGGGTCAGATCTGTAGAAAAATGTAAGTTGGCCCAGATCTCAACCTAATACCATGCAGGAGGAGCAGGAGCAGCCAGCTCAGGTCACACAGGGGCTGCTGCAGGTCAGGGCTGATCCCTGGACGAGGGAATCGAGTGCACTCTCAGCCAGTTTGCAGATGACACCAGGCTGGGTGGGAGTGTTGATCTGCTGGAGGGTAGGGAGGCTCTGCAGAGGGATCTGGACAGGCTGGATCAATGGGCTGAGGCCAATTGTATTGAGGCTGAACAAAGCCAAGTGCCAGTTCCTGCAATTCGGTCACACCAACCCCGTGCAACGCTGCAGGCTTGGGTAGGAGTGGCTGGAAAGCTGCCTGGCAGAAAAGGACCTGGGGGGGCTGGTCAACAGCAGCTGAACATGAGCGAGCAGTGAGCCCAGGTAGCCAAGAAGGGTCAACGGCATCCTGGCCCAGATCAGCAATAGTGTGGCCAGCACGACTGGGGAAGTGATTGTGCCCCTGTACTGGGCACTGGTGAGGCCACACCTCGAGTGCTGGGTTCAGTTCTGGGCCCCTCACTCCAAGAAGGACATGGAGGTGCTGGAGCGTGTCCAGAGAAGGGCAACGGAGCTGGGGAAGGGTCTGGAGCACAAGTGTGATGAAGAGCAGCTGAGGGAACTGGGGTTGTAGAGCCTGGAGAAAAGGAGGCTGAGGGGAGACCTCATCGCTCTCTACAACTCCCTGAAAGGAGGGTGCAGAGAGGTGGGGGTCAGTCTATTCAACCAAGGAACAGGTGGCAGGACAAGAAGAAATGGCCTCAAGTTGCACCAGGGGAGGTTTAGTTTGGATATTAGGAAAAAAATATTAACTGAAAGGGTTGTCAATTGGAACAGGCTGCCCAGGGAAGTGGTTGAGTCACCATCCCTGGAGCTATTTAAAAGACGTGTAGATGTGGTGCTTACGGACATGGCTTAGTGGTGGACTCCACAGTGCTGGGTTTATGGTTGGACTTGATGATCTTCAAGGTCTTTTCCAACCAAAACAGTTCTGTGACTCTATCATAAGAAACTCTTCCCAAATCTAGTCATAGCTATAACTGACTGTCTCAGTTTTCCCTTCAGAAAACAAAGAGGCCTGCTCGACAGTGATACAAACAGTTGCTGTTTCAACACAGTTTCCCTTCCCATTCTTTCAATTTGAAGTCAATTATGGCAAGGTTAATGGGGCAGAGAGGATGCCAGTCAGCTGGGTAATGATGTCAAAGCACCTGGCATTGCCTGGGCAACAGCTAGGCAGCGGGGATGCAAATGAAGGCACAGGATTGCACTTGGTCCCTGGAAACGAGCTGATGCAATTGAGCGTATCAACATTAATGAACATGGAAATAATGAGAGCACCCAGAGAAACAAGACACTGATGGCAGAGGGGGGGGTTGCACCCAGCGGGAAGAGATGGCTGTGGGCACTGTGTGCTGGGTATCAATGGGAGCAGGCTTCATGGTGCTAAGCTTGCTTCAGGTCTTCACCCAGAGGTGCTTCCCATGGTTTAACACTCCAGCTTTGCACACCCAAGACCAACCATGTTGTTCCTCTGCTGAAGTCTCTCCTCCAGCAGCTTCTGTCTCCTCTCCAGGCTAGCTGTGACAGAGAGAGCAAAAGGAGAGCTGCATCAAGAGGGCACATCTCAGAGCGACCTGATAAACATGGGGCTGAGGCAGCAAAGACCAAGGAGCAAGAGGTGCACAGGAGCAGAGGCACTTGAGGGCATTTCAGTGCAAGGAGCAGTGACCTGCTCAGCAGGAAGGCTGCTCCAGCAGTGCAGCCCAGCTCTCTCCAAAGCCGGCAGTCCCCACACCATCTGCAATTAATATTTTGAAGCTCGCAGGCAGAGCAACAGGAGCTGCTACGTGGCATGGTGGGATGCTGTCTGCCAGGGAAGCACTTGGCACAACGTGCTTCCATGGAGCAGGACTACAGGGCAGCAGATAAAGAATGCTGCAAGACTCAGATACCAGGAAGCCATTTCCAGCTTTGTGTCCACCATCCAGCTGCTGCATCTTTTCCCTAGTCCACGAGCTCCATCAGATCCTCCTCAGCAGATTTACTACTTGGAAAACCTTCACTCCTATACTGTAATATTCAGTGCTTTTTTATCCCTGGTCTTTAAGCCCACCCCATGCCACCACTGGGGTGGCATTCCTGACCCAACTCACACTTCAGCACAGCTGCAGTGATGCAGCTGCCTTTGGTCCCCAAGTAGAGACCATCCATCCCTCCACATCCCAGTGCCATAGGTGAGTTGGTGCCTCACACACCACATGCCTTCTGCTTACACTCTTCAACTCCACAGTCCATCCCCAAAATATGCTCCAGGGCAGCAACAGCTCCATTGGCAGCCACAGTGAAGTCCCACAGGGGTTCTCCTGCCTCAAGAAAAGCTGTACTAGGTGGGCAGGGGGAAGCTGACAGCATTTCTCACACCGGTGACTAGCAGAGCTTGCACAGTGGAGAGTGCAAATGAGACCCCAGCAACCAACCCCTAGCCCCAGTGATTCCTCACAGGCATGAAGAGTGGTATCAGGGACACAAAGCAGCCAACACCACAGGGGAGCAGTTGGGTCATGCATCCATTTACAAGGTCACCACCCTGTGCCTCTTTAAAGCCCTTCACTTTCGCCCGAGCTAAGTCAAGGTGTCTTGGACAGAGCCTGCTGCTCCTGCTCCCACTGAGGCTCTCTGCTATCCCCAGCCCTCGCACTGCCATTCCCTTGGAGCAGAGACCATCCTTCCCTCCTCTGCAGAAACAACCCAGCAAAGCAGCAGCCTGTGCCATGAATAACACTGGCAATGGGCAACAGCAGAGCAACCAAGGGATCTGCAGGAACAGAGCATCCATGGCAAATCCATGCCCAGGCTCTGTGGGACACAGGGCTTGCCATAAGCAAGCACTTTCCAAGTATCCTCCTTGCCCACCACAGCAGGACCAGGCATGCCCAGGCTAACAGCAGTGCCATTCCCAATGCCAGGTCTCTCCTTGAGTCCCAGCATGTTTCTTTTAAATGTCAGCAGTAAAACCAGCTACACATTGGAGGAAATTAAATAGAAGAGAAGGGGAAAGAAAAAAAAAAAAGAAAAACAGAAAGACAAAAGGGAGAAGAGACAGCTCAGCTAATAGCGAGTCAGACAGAAGTCTCCAAATACATCTGAAATGTGTAGGGCTTAATTTAAGTTAATGGTTTTGTCAAACATTGGCACTCTGTTAAAAGCACAGGAGAGCTGGTAATCCAAATGCCAGTGGCTCTGCTTTTGCTAGTCCCAGGAAGGCTGCTGTTCAAGTCCCCAGATAGACCCATCTGGCTTCAGGCAGGCAGCAAGCATGGCCCTGGCTACTGCAGTCACTCATTAGGGCAGCTCTGTATTTACTTAGCACTGGCAGCAACCCTGGCTTTGCCCAGAACACAAAAACAAACACAGCCACTGCATTTCTGAGCTTGTACATGTCTTAAGGCAGCTCCAGGCTTCTCCTGAAAACACAGCTCAGTAAGGGGAAGAGAGATTTGCAACTTTCCCTTGGGAAGACAAAATGAAATCTTGCTCCTAACATTGACTTTGGAAAGAAGTTGGAAGGAAAAAAGAAAAGCAAACTAACTTTGCTCACAAGCAGGCAGAGAAAGCCACAGGTTGAGCTGCAAAACTCATTTCCTCACCCAGCCCCGCTCTCCCTCCTCTTTCCAGCAGCCCCATGAGACGTGATGGGGCTCAACCCCAGGGGAAACCCAGCAGCACTAGCTCTGCTGCTGTCAAACCCTCTTCTAGAGGAAAAAATAGAAATGTCAACCTGCCATTTAAAATGATCTTCCTTCTGCAAACAGAAGACTGAGCCCGTCTCTGCACACAGCAGGGACAAAACAGAGGGTGTTTAAGCTTCCTCACCTGCCCTGATGCCCTATTCTGGCAGCATATGGGGAATTCAGGACACCTCACATGCTACCTTGTGGTTTTGAGGGCATCAGTGGATGACCTGCAGCACCAGTCACTATGTGATTCAAGCCACCAAGACACAGGTACACCAGGAACAGGGACGAGGGCACTCTTGTGCAGTGACAACAGTTCAGAAAGGTCAAGCTTGCTTGTACTGTCTTGGGAGGAGGCTAAAACATGGCTTTTAATGTTGCAACCATCTGCGCAGGACATCAGTCAGCCAGAGATCTGTGCTCTGCACCCACGTACTCCCATGCACCAGCAGCCACCAGAAATTGGTGAGACCAGTGACGTGTGAAGCACAGCTCTGCCCACCTCCCCAGCCCCATGAGCTCCCAAAAGTGGATCTCAGAAACCTCCTCTTCCCCAAGGCAGAGCCTTCATTTCCCAACACCCTGCTCAACCCTCCTGCTCAGCATGTACCCCAGGCAGCAGGGTTTGTTCAAAGGGTCAGCACTAAAGGACACATTGCTGCCAACCCCCAGCCTCTCAAGACAGCAAAGAGCTACAGAGGGAAATGAGCCCTAAATTCCGGGGCCATGGGCATATCAACCCTCACCCCTGCCCCACTGCAGGTGGGGAAGGGGCTCCAGGAAAACTCAGGGGGGTAGCAGAGGCTTTTGAGCCTCTGCATCCCTTTAAACCTCCCCCTCCATCCCAGGATCTGGATTCCTGTTTGATTTAAGACACAAATGGGATCGAGTTTAAAGGTCTCAGCCTGGCCCTTGACTCCTTGGTGGGAGTCTTTCCACATCACAAAACCACCAGACAATTCAGCCTGATTGACAGCCTTTCAGGCAGAGAGGCCCGGGGCTGGAGGGAGGGGGCTGTGGGTCAGGGCTAAGGGGGGCAGCCAGAGCCAGGCATGGGGCTGGGAGAGCAGGGGATGGCTGTGAGGTGGGGACAAGGCTCAAGGTTTGTGCTTCCATAGGAAAAAGGTTTCTAAGGAAGGATGAAAAAGGCTAGAGCATCCTTGGGGGATGCAGTTCCACTGGCAAAAGCCAAATGGCAGATAGCACATACAGGGGAAAACAAAGAGTTGGTTTAACGCACTTTTTCCCAAGGTAAGTGGATGGCAGTGTACACCAGAGAAAGCAGGGAGCTGAGGACAAGGTATAAGGGAGATCTGAGACTGGAGAGAGGAGAGAGGTCAGTGGCAGGCAGGAGCAAGGAGGGATGAGGGATGGGAAAGCAGGTGAGCAAAGCCAGCGGTCAGTGACCCTGGGCTCAGCCACTGAGGCTGCAAAGGCTGAGATGGCAGCATGGAAGCACACACATGTGGACACATGCACCCTGTGCCATATTCTGCCTCCTGTCCCATCCCTGCTCTCTAACCCCAGCAAAGCCCAGCCCAGTGAAGGGACATTGCCAAGTTTCCCCTGCAGCAACAGGCAGGATCTCCAGAACAGCCAGTAGAAAAGATGAACTGATTCCTCATCTCCTCCACCCTCCTCCTCACACTCCAGCTTAGGAGAGCTGAGCACAAGCCCTGGCTCCCTCCAACACAGCTTTTCTCCCTGTACTAGGGCAGATGCCAACACCCTCCATGGGTCTGCAGAACCCAGTCTTCAGCTGTATGCGGCCAGCCCTCTTCCAAACCCACCTACATGACTAATTTTGGGAGAAGGTTCCCTCAAAAGTACTCTCACCTTGCAGTCTGGGCCAAATGCATGTTTGCCAGCCCCTCATCTCAAGAGGACACAATGCACCTCTGCAATAAGCTGAGAGTCATCACTTGGGGACACCAGGAAAGGGAATGTAAGAAGACCACAGATACTTGTCACACTATCTCATTTATTCCCTCTCCTGCACACAGGAAACCCTTTCTCCTACCTTTCCCCCCCTCCCCTCCTTTAAATAAAAGAGAAAAATTTTAAGCTGGTGCTTTAAAGCACAGCAACTGCCAGCCCATCTCCACAGCTTGCCAAGAGAGCAATTCATCCTCTGCCTCTATTCTGCAGTAGGTAAAGCCCCCCCTCTTGCTTTTGTTCATCTCCTCGCTCTTTTGTCTGGCCCTGAAAGCGTTGATCACTCCTGCATGAGGAATGTGAAACTGATGTGATGTGATAGGAACAATGCTCCAGCCCTGCTCCTTGCAGTCACATCAAAGTCCCCATTTGCATGGCTTCCCCTTGCCTGCCTGTTCCCCTCTGCCCCCGGCCGCGCTCTGGCTGCTTCAGCGCCTTCATTGTCCTCCTGGCTTCAAGAAGCAGCCTTGGCTTCCTGCTAAAAGGCGCTCGATGGCCTCCCCATGCCTGCCACTGCCTTCTCTCACCCATGGGAGATGGCACCCATGGGGCAGCATCTGTTTGGCAGGAGAGGTGGCATCTGCAGGTGGCACTGATACAGACTTGGATGCACCAGATGATGTCTCTGTTAATCCCACTGAGGTCTGGTACCTGCTCCCAGGTGGTTGCTTCTTCTCGTGGCACTGACAGTCTGGGGTGGAGGATCTAAGCAAAGAGATAGAGAGTTGAGGAAGAGTCAATAAATCAGGAGGTGTGGAGCAGTGAGGCCCCAGCTCTGCTAGATGAGAACAGAGAAGCGTGTGGAGGATATTAACATAAAAATTAGGACATTTCTTCAGCCAATGAAGGGCATAGAGGGAGTTCACACTGAAACTGGCCTGCTCTTGCAGTGTCTGGGAGAGGCAGATCCCTGTCTGTCCTTCTGGTGTAGGAGCACAGACCAGCAGCCAGACACTCAGAGAGGACACGACCTGACAGCCGGACCCCATCACACCTGTAGCACTGCAGCCCATGCAGCACCCTCCGGCGCTGGCAGCAGAACAGCACTCAGCAGATGCTGCAAAAGCCACCAGTGAAGCTGGATAAACAGAGCTCTGGGTCCAGGCAGCCTCCTGCCAGCCTGCTGACCCCAGACATGCTGCCACCAGGTGAAAATCCTGCTGCTACCCGGTAATGAGCAGCCACAACCCAATGCTAAGAGATGCCCTTTCCAGATCATGCTTCACAAGGAGTCTGTAGTTTCTCCAGAGCTCATCAGGTCAAAGGCTTTAACCCAGGGCCAGCAAAGGAGTCTGCTGAGTGAAAACAAACCCTCCAGTGAGACAGAGCCTCTCCCCAGTCCCACAGCAGCTGTGGCTCTGTTGCAAGCCTATGCCAACATGACAGCAGCTGGAAAGTGATCCAGCTCCCCAAAGCATTGTTGGCCTCCAGGTCCCCTGCGAGCCCCAGGCAAGTGAGCTCCACTTCCCTTCGAGGGAAGGCAGTGGGATGCAGGCAGCACCCAGGCAGGGAAGGGGAAAGCCAGGCACTGGCCATGGGATGCAAGGCACATGCCACCTGGGATGCAAGGGGTGGCTGGCATATAGCAAGACCAGAGGAAGGAAAGCAGTAGTGGGGCCACATAGAACCATGTAGCACCAAGTTACACTGGAAACAGGAGGGACACTGATGTCCCTGAAAATCTGAGGTGCTACTGATACACCTCACAAGTTGAAAGATTTCATTTTTGGTGGAGGGGGCAACACACTGAGTTTACCCTTGCCACTGAGACCAGTGTAAGATTGACTCCCTCCAATCCTCATCCTGAAGTATGGGACTTCCATTTCACCTTAACACCAACCACGATGCTGAGCCAGTCTGTGTTACTAACCAACACACAGAGGCAGCTAGCATCTGTCTACAGAAAAAAGAGGCTTCTAGGTCCAGCCATTTCCAACACAGCAAGCAAGATCCAGGTAATCAAGGCTTTGAGTCCAAGCACATCTCCAGTTTGCACCTCATACAGAAGATCAGTGATCCAGAGGGACTCCAGGTGTTTTGACTTCAAATGCATAGAAAATGCAAACCAAGTGTCCAAGAGCCATTTCTGGATTATCAGCTCACAGATCAAAATGTTCTGTGGGTTACTGTGTACGATGTACTGCTCTAATGTTAAACAGGCACTTCTTAAGTACTTCCCAAGCCACCTGTACCCAAGCAGCCTCCCAGATTTTGAGAGCCCCTGCCTCTTTCTTTAGTTTTTACCTGGTTACTGCAGCCCCTTGTTCAAGCCCCTCTGCTCTTCATCTCTAGCTGAGGTTCAGCAGCCTGCCAAGGGGCACAGCACTGGCAACTATTCCTGATTTATACTGATGGAGAATATAAATTCTCTTTAGAAAAGTAAATAGAGCCAATACCAAAAGGCAGAGCACTTTTTTTTTTATTAGTGAGCATGTTTCTGCCTCAGTGCTTACGGTGGAGGCAGGACAGTCGATGTGGAAGAACCAAGCCCACCTTCCAATGTCACTGCTGGTTAAGAAATAACCCCTTGTGCTAGAGAAACATGCTGGGGTATGATTAAGGAGGACATTTTATTCTGGCATTTGGATTTTTCCCTGCCAAGCTGGTTTACTTTAGGATAACACCAGAAAGGCTGTTTTGCTGTAACTGTCCTCACACACTAACCAGAGCCCCTAGCAGCTCTGAGGCTCCTTCACTGGGTTGGGGGGAGCACAATGCACCCAACCATGCTGCCCACCACCCTGCGGGGCTCCCACCTAGTCACTCCCCAGGAGCTGAAGGTCAGCGTTTCCCCAGCCCAGGATGGAAGGTGGCATCAATCCTTTTTGGCAGCTATAATGGTGCAACAAGTAGCTCTGCTCAAAGAGACAAAAGCCTGCGAGACACCAGGACAAGAGCCTTGCTCTTGTGTTACTGGCAGCGAGCTGTTGCTCAACAGGTCACAGGGAAGACCCTGTACACCTCTCCAGTGCTCCATCTCCCTGGTCCTCCACACAGATGTCAGCAAGGCAGGATAGGTCCCACCTCATCAGAAGGGCCCCTGACAGTGCTGCAGCAAGAAGAGGGGAGCAAATGCTTTGCGCCCATAGGGGATGAAAGGCTGCGCCCTTCCCACAGTGCTCACTGGAGAGTTAAATCTCCCTCTAAAAGGTGTTGAAACACTGGAGAAACTCCCCAAGCAGGGCTGGGAACCACTCCTCCCGTGGGGATCAGGCACCAGGAGACATCCATCCTCTCCCTTTCTCTCCCCCAATGGTCCCCATGATCTCCCAGCCATCTCTAGCAGCTGCTGCCAAGCACACAGGGTGCTGCCCTCAAGATGCTGCACCCAGAGGAAGCCCCCTCCACTTGCCTTAGCCCTAACCCAGCATCACAGCTTGCTGAACCTCAACGGTACCATTCCAGCAGACCCCAGACAGGCACCCCTAACCCTTCCAGCACGCACATAGAGCTAAAAGGCAGCAAGGCAGTTAAACAGAGCCACCCCGCTCGCTGCATTCAATTGACTTTGGAGGCATACCACAGGTGAACAAGACCTTGAATACAGCTAGACAGATGTTGTTTCAGGGCTCGCTAATTCTCTGTCCCTAATTCATTCCTGGTTTCTGCAAGATACAGTCAATTCTTGACCAGCCACCGCACATGCATGTTTCTTTGCTTTCAATTCGGCCAGCAAAATCCATTTACCGTGCCTGTCTCATCCGGTTTCCGTCAAGCCTGCTGAATTCTCCTTCAGTGAAATAAGCAAGTTTACTGTAACACCCTCTTTTGTAAGAGCACAGCTAAAATGACAGTCTTTCTGGTGCCTGACTATTTCCCTTCACAGCAGGAGCTAAACAGTGCTTGTTTTCAATTGTGAACTGTTCCGACTTCTTGAAATGCATGAAAGTACCAAGGGGGTCAATTTAACTGGGAAAGAGGTTTCTAAAAGAGAAAATTTATTTACCTTGCAGTTTGCTGTGGAGAAGTTCAGGCTAGTAATTTGCTAGCCAAGGATACAAGGGTCTCCTAGTGAACACGAGAGGGAAGAGATGCAACTCAACATCTGCGTTGTCCAGCATTGGCCGTGAGGAGTCAGAGACCAAATTGTTGTTTTAAGATTCCCAGTTGCAAAGCCCTGCCCCAGTTGGTGGGTCTGGGGGAGGCAGGGCAAAAGCCCCCCAACTTGCACAGCACAGGTTTTTTTGGCTTTCAGTGCCAGAACCACATGCCACCTTCGGGCCTTGCAGAACACAGTTCCAGTCCTCTGCAGCATGTGATTTCCACCTCAAGGCA
Source organism: Caprimulgus europaeus (assembly GCA_907165065.1). The sequence continues at coordinate 72,005,245 of OU015527.1, forward strand.
CCTCCTCAGGGTCTCCCAGACTTGGGTCAGGACAGAGGGAACAGGAAATCCAGACCTGTTCCTCCCACACCCCCTACACCTTCCTTACTGCTTTTCTGGTGACACTCAGCCATGGCAAAGGAGCCACAAGAGACCAACATTATTGGACCTGTGCTAAATGCTGCCAAATAAGTAGCATAAGAGTCAGGGTGACCCTTTTATTCAAAAACAGCAGGAGAACCAGGCCAAGCTGCTATCTGCAAGCACCTGGAAGACCCACACTATTAACTTCTGCCCATAAGTAGTCCCAGCAGCCCCAGAGCAGGAGAGGGAGTCCCCAGGTATACACCCAAAGAAGGAGACCACCAGAGAGCTCTCCTCCCATTCCTGCTCTCCCTGAGCAGGACAATTGCACATCTGGAGCCAGGCAGCTGATGGGAACCCAGCATGGGGCACGCCAAGCTCTGCACAAGGAAACCTGGCCCCTCTACTCCATTTGCAAAACACTTGAAGCCTGATGCTTTCAGCACAGGAAACGTCCCAAGTCCTTACACTTTCGGGCTGAATTCCCCCTCCTGCGGTAGCCTTCAGTTTTCATTTCTCATCCTCTCAGGTTATAGTTTCCTTACATTCTTTTCACATCCTTGCTATTTTTTTGGCGGCTCCTCAAGTTTCATTCTCTTTTCCAAGTTACAAGAGCTGGATTTAAGACTTCTGCTATCCCTCCCTGCTTATTAGCAGACATAAATTAAAAGCAGAATTAAAGAGATTATTTGCAATACCACTTGAGACACCTTCAAGCCTCTTATTGCCTTGCTACGTACTGTGAGTTCTGACCCACAAAGGGACTTTACATCCAGACCTTGTCAAGTGTTTATCTACAGGTTTGGGGGAAGAGCTCTTGTCCTTCTCAGAAATAAGATAATCTTCAGGCTTGACTGAAAGTTTTCAGTTCCTGAATCAAGTTTGTTGCAAAAGAGTTTCCACCTGCTAAGGTCTTTTGACACTGAACAGCAGATAAGACCCACTTGCAGAAAACACATGAAACAAATGGGGTTTTTTTGTTTTGTTTTTGTTTTTTTTCCCCTTTCACGGAATTTGGGTAGGATGTTACCAGATCTGCACGGGAAACTGAGCTACTGCCTGCAGGGCCCTGGTCAGCTACAACCTCCCACAGAGACCATGGCTATAGTGAGCCAAGGAAAATCACTGCACACCAGCCTGCTGCCAGGACCAATAGCATCCTGTTGATTTCTACATTTCAAGAAGCCAGACAACTTAGGACCTGCAGATTTTCATTGCTATGCTCTGCTGTACCCATCTCCTCCCCTCTGCAATGCTGTGTGTCAGGGAAAAGGCTGAGAGGGATGCCTGTTGCTCCATGTTCTCAGCATCTGATGTGCTGACATTAGCACCTAGAAGCTCAGAGAGGTTGTCTGAGTGCAACCAAAGCTATTTCTGAAGTCTCCTATGATGCTCATGGGTACAACCCCTGCTGTTAAAAGCCCAGGTGGCACAAACCAGTGGCATTCACACCCTGGAAGTCATATATGGATTAAGGCAAGATGCAAAGCTAAGCTCAAGTGTCCCAGGGAGGAAGGGCTTGGGGCAGAGCACCCAACCGCCTGTGGGAAAAGAGCAGCAAGAAGGACTGAGCATGTGTCACAAGATATTCAACCCCAGCTGGTCACCGGAAAGGAGCTGGGAGAGATGAGGACAGAGCACAAAGCCAACAGCTCAACAACTGTCAGCTCAGAGCGCCAAGGCACGGCGAGAGCACACGGGCCATCACTGCTACGTAAGACACCACACGCCTTAATCTCTCTCCAGGGAAAGAACCTCTTCCAGCCCAGACTGTTTGTGTATTCAGCTAATTTTGTTGCCTGACTTTCCACCTACTTGCTCAGCAGAAAGCTGATCCTCCCAAGTAATCATCACTATTTCATCCCTACCCTCAGATGCAAGGCCAGGGCATAAGCAAAACCCTGCTCCGTTGCATCAGCTGCACACCCAGTATCACAAGGGCAACTGGTTCCCCTTTCCGTGTCCCCTTTGCTGAAGCTCCTCTCCCAGTCTCAGCACCGTGTGTGCTAGCATAGCTAAATATTGCAACACACTTGTTGGTCTAAATGAGCCTCATACATACTAAACTGCAGTTCCAAATCTCCTCCATGGCTCCTACACACAAGTCAGGCTGTTCAAGGGCAGTGGTATAATTAAAGGGAAAAAATACCCTGCATACACCAGGGAGCATCCTGAACAGCATGAGCTTAGTATTAGCTCTTGCTAGAGCACAGTGAGACTATTCCTGGCTGCTGCCTTTGGTGCTGGTGTCTCTGCTCACACACACACAAAAAAAAAAAAAAAAAAAAAAAGAGGTTGAGGAAGTGGAACAGCTTCCAAGAAGAAGAATTAGAAGAATAAGTCGGGAACTGGAAAGCCTGCTGTGCAGCCACAGGCCTGAGTGCTCAACTGGTTTAGCTAAGCCAAGAGACGGTCAGGAGAGGATTTAACCACCCGCTGCAAAAGTACCAGTGCAGGGAGAAGATTTCTGCTGGCAGCAGGGACTTTGCCTCCAGGGCTGCCAACAGGGAACAGGTCACGTCTGCCCCTTGCTCAGGTTCCTGCTAAGTGCCCTTCCCAAGAGGGCAGAAGGGAAAACTGCTCCTGCATGGGGCATATGGTAGGCAAAAGGCAGGATCAGAAAGGGCTGTGTGCTCAGATCCTGCAATAAAAAGACACAGGAGACAGTCCAGCATGTGGGTCACTGTAAGAGGGCATGCAAACTAACTTGGGCTGGGAAGAGTTATGCCCAAGTCTTGGCTCCAATTGCAAGCCACCCCACCCTTAAGCCCCCCAGGTGTAACAGAGGAGGGCAGATGAGCAATGGAGATGCCTTGGTCCCCTCCAGACCAGCCTCAAGTATGAACCAAAAGCCAAGACACATAGCAACATCAAGAACATCTACTGACAGCCCACCCTGAGATGTCCCTCTGCACCTTCCTTTAGCTCTTCATTTCACATGCAAAACTTATCAAATGAGACAGCCCATGTTCTCACTAAAGACAGTCAGGCTGATGGTCACTGGGAAAAAAGGAAGGCAGATTATGTTGTTTTTAAAATGCAAGTCAGCTACCCTCACTGGATCAGGAGGAGGATCAATCAGGACAGACCAGCAACCATAAGAGGTCAGAACAGTCATCTCATGTGCTTCTCCAGTGCTTTGAAGTCTCAGTGTCCTTTCATTTCCACTTCCATATTGAAATAATTTTCACCAGAGAAGCTTTGCATCAAACACTGCTCTAAAACCCAGCTGCAACAGTGAAACCTGCTCTTCAATCCTCCCTCCAATTACAGTGCTCACTTCACCTTTAAAGAAAGGCTGCCCAGGATGCCTACTTGAGCTGAGTAATAAATGCTACAGATCAGCTGCTGCCAGACTGGGGCTGTAATCCCATTGCAGAGCTGCATCCCAGAGAGTCAAGCTGCAAGAGTCAGAGACAGCACACAGCTTCCTGCACCGACTGGGAGCCCATCGTGTCCCTCAGACTGGTACCCACCCTGCACTGGCAACGCCCCTGGCACCAGGCTCCCTTCTTTTTTTAAAGCAAAGAGACACTAGTTATTTACATTCACTCACTAATTCCCCCAATGCCCTGATGACTATTTACTGAGGTTAGCCAAGCATTTGAGATGCTTGCAAAGTATCCCCAAGCTTTTCTTAGTAGCTATTTCTGTACAGCTATCTTTTGTTCCAGCTCTCCCCCCGCACTTCTTTGGGCTTTTTTAAATCTTGCTAAAGACAGGTGAGGTGAGGATCTCAGTCATTTGAGAAGGAAAAAGAAATTGGTGAGAAACCAATTCTATTTAATAGACCTATTGTCTCCCTTGTATCCTTGTATTTACCTCTCCCTGGCAGTACTGTGAAAAACCCATTCTCCCTCCTTCCATTACCAGATGGAAGGGCTGAGATCACACAGCTCAGACACCTCCACACCATAACTTAAAGTTTCATCCCGTTGCAGTCAACCGTGTCCACTCTCCACACTCCTCTCTGGCATCCAGCAGCATCCCTGCAGACATTACAAGTTTTTAATAGCTTGACTGTTCTTCCTAGTCCCTCCAGAAATCCATGTATGAACACACTTCTGGTCTCCATTTTACATCCCTCATTGCTGCATTTTGCCTCCTGAATTTCCCCCTTTCCTGGTTCTTTCCCTGATACAATCCTCCAGGCCCATTTCACACCTCCCAGAGCCTGTAATTTTTAAGTCCACTTTCTACTTCAGTCTCCCCAGGTACTGAATCACTGACCTAAAAATGCAAATAGGCAAGGTATCCCGGGGATACAAACTGTCCACAACTTCCCAGCAGGAATCCTGCCTGGGGGATCTCTTACCCCACAACAGTTCTTCACTGCCTTCCCATCACCTTTTCCTGACGGCAGCTAGGACCAACACAAACCCTTTGGGTCCCCAGACCTCTGCCTACTTGCAATCCCATCACCCCAACAGCAGCCTGCCAGGCTCACTGCATCAGTCAGGGCAGTGGCAAGCCATGTTGTCCCCACCACCCATCTGCAGTCTTGTCTTTGCAGCATGCCCAGAGCCTCCCTCCAGCTGAGATAGCAGCTCCAACACCGAATACACAGCAAGAGGCTCAGCCTGGAAGATCTATAACTGACACAGACACAGAAGGTGGGGAACAAAAGCAAAAAAAACAGGTTTGGAGAGAGGAAGACAACTAGTTGCAGGGCACAGAGCAGACCATGCCCCTTCTCCACTGCCTGATGTGCTAATCTGCAACCATCTCTACAGGACTAGCAACCCAGTTCAATCATCTTTGCACAAGCATGTCTTTCAGGAATCAGCGCAAAGAAATGTCTGAGTAGGGAGGGAGGAAATCAGACGTGAAGCACCAGCCAAGAAAAGGCTGTTTTGGTTTTGCATGAACTCTACCCACCCTTCACCTTCAAGGGCACTTCCTCCCCTTGCCACAAGTAACAAGCACAGATAATTGAAGGAAAACATCATTTCCCAGAGCACTTCTGATCCGTATTATCCATGCTCATTACAAACCGTGAGGCTCTGTTCTGGTCTCCACCAGCTCTAAGCAAACAGGAAAGACTGCAGCAAAGGGACAAGGGGCAGAAGAGCTGCTGAGAATGCTACAAACCAAACCAAGACACTTAATAGCTGTTGAAGGACCTGCAGGCACAGACACACATGGACTTGTATTCAGGCCAGGACATCAAAGGCCGATGGGTCATCTGCACAGTCCAAGTTGCCTCCTAGAGCTTATGCAGGAGAATGGATTTAACTGGGCAATGCTGGAGCACCAGAGGCAGAGTTCAATTCCCATCTGCCCACTGACTTGCATGGGTTCTGTCCTGCCATGCTCCAGGTTGCCTCCTCACTTGGGCAACAGTACCTTGCTGGTCAATCTGAGAAAAAGAGGACTTGGAAAAGGCAAGAAGTTTTTCTTCCTCTTCAATATTTTTTTTAAGCTTTGAGGTTGTCTTTGCCATTGCATGAGCACATGTGGGAGCTCTTCTCTGCTGCTAAGCTCTGACTGCTTCTACCCCACTGCCACGGCTGGTTGGAGCCTCCCAGGAGATGACAGGATAGCTATGTGGTCCTCAGGTCACTCACTGTCCCATATCTGGCATCTCAGAACTCCCCCTCACTTAGAGGATCTTCAAGAAGACATTCAGGGACCACATTTCACCAGCTGACTGCAAAAAGGTCACTATGTTCAGCACTGCAGAAAGTTGGGTAGAGAAAGAGGCATTAGTAGACATGTAGAAATAAACTAGCTAAACAGGAAGACTTACAGAAAAACATTTTGTTTTGACAGCATATTCTAGGTCCCTTTTCCAGGAGAGCTCTGAACAGAAGATCCAGAAGAGATGCTACGTACAGCTCACGTGCTAAAACCAGGTAGCATTTTTTTATAGCATAGCCTCAATCAGGGAAGCAGCAGAGGTCTGGTTGACCTGGACACAGGGTAGCTGGATATGGGACCACGCCCAGCAGTGCTGTTTTCCTCTGCCAGATGGTAGGATGCATAGAGATGGAACCATCACCCACCTCCAAGTCAGCTCCTGCAGCCCCTGTGCCAAATGCTGAGCATTTGGGACAGGTGGGAAAGAGTGATGGGAAGCAGCAGTGAGATGCTGCAGCAATATACCACCCTCCTTTGACAGCCTCGCTGCATGCCCAGCCTGGATCCTGCTTGCTTAATATTCACCCTTACCCAGAAATCATCTCTCACTCACTCAAGCCTCAGCTCCCTCCCCTCTTCAGCCCTTCTTGCTCTTCTTCTTCCCTTCCCTCTTCCATCAGGGTCAGGAAACTTTCTGGTTCAGCATCTTCCAAGCATGATTTATACCAGCTCCAGCCTGGTAAACTGCAAGATACTGGAGAGCATCCAGGACTGCAGGAAGCGGGTCTGCCTTGGCAAAGACAAGAGACAGAGGAAGAAACTGGATGGGAACTAGATGGGCTCTTCCTTCACCTGGTGCCCCCATGCCTCTTCTGCAAGCCTGGTGATTTATCTCTCTCTGGACCATCTCCGCAGGAACCAGGTCCATTACGGAAATTAAAATGAGCTATTGCCAGCAGCTGGCAAGATCAAACCTCAGCATGCCTGTCCCCTCCGAGCAGAGATGGCAGACACCACAGGGCTTGCAGCCAAGTGCATGGGACCAAGTGCCAAGAGAAGCTCCTGCACTGCACCCTGATGGGTCACCAGCTCTGGAGTCTGCTGGCCAGTGGCACAGCTCAGAGGGCAAGTGGGATACCAGTGTGCAGCTGGACTCTGGCACAGCCTAGCTTCCAGGAGTGGGCGAGGGGAAGCACAGACCCTTTGTGCCACTGCATGCAACCCTCAGCATGAGCATATCCAAGGTGTTAGAGAGACTTCAGGATGCTTCAGCACTGAGGGATTGAGTTTGGGGCAGAAGAAAGCCCCTTCCCTTCTCTTCAGAGCTTCCCCTACTAGGGAAATATCCCTAGTATGAAGGTACCTGAATCAGGGAAAGATTCATCTCCCAAGATGAATAACTATCACAGGATAGATGGTGCCAGCAGGTACCACTAGAAGATGTGACCAACCAGAGATCCTTCCCTGAAAGAATGGCTTTAGCTTCACACACACAGAGAGAGCCACAGACACCCCAGAAGAGGCAGCTTGATGTTTCACGGACCTCAAACTCAATAAAGGCATTATCATCCTGCAGAAATATCTTTTCCCCCCATGTATTTCCAAATGGTAGCACAAGAGCATTCAATCCTGAAGAGCTTTGTGCTCCAAGCTGGTGACAGCTCTGGAGAAAAAGCACAGAAACAAATGCCTCTGGAAGCATATTAGAAAGGCTCAAAGCTAGGAAGACAGGGACAAACGTCTCTGAGGCATGATGATCTGACTGACACAAGAAGAGACAAATGCAACCCATGCTAGGAAGGGATGTTTTCCAACTGCTGCTCTCCATTCTGAGCCCCATGCACCAACATGGAGCTGCCCAGACCAGCACTTCTCAACCTGAGACGTTGAAGGTATCACAGAACAGCCCAAGTGGATCTGCAAAGGCAAAACCTCACATCCACACAGCAGCAATTGTGCACACAAGCAGCTATAGGATGAAGCAAGTTTAAGTGGAGAAATGTTGCAACACTTCATAAAACTGCACATGAATGTTTGTCAAAAGACTTGAGGTGGCCCTTAAAAGTCAAGGAACACTGTCCTGAACACTGTCAGATCTTTGTGGGCAGAGCAAGACCAGGAAAGAAGGAAGTCTTATAACCAAGGGAGCCTTAAAACTCCCACCACTTCCCTGCTGCAGCAGGGATGCCGGTGATGTACACACACTCTGGCCTTAACAGCAGGGCAAGGTGTCCTTATGCATTTGAGTGCCAAAACAGGAGCTTGTTCCACCTGAGGTTCTGCTGGCCTAAGCTCTTGCACAGCCAAAGGTCAGATGAGGAACAACCAGCTTTGGAAAAAAATCAGGCAATTGGGTTTTTTTTAATTAATTTCCTGCAAACAGACTTTTTGCTAGTACTTTCTATTGCTTAAGACAAAAAGTTGAAAGTTTTCTGGACAGTCATAACACTGCCATGCTGACAATCAGCCTAATCCATTTGATTAGAAAAGGATTTGGAAAGTAAACAGGAGGGGAGATTTTCTTCCTTCCACAGCATTTCAAAGAAACCCACTTCGAGCTCTGACACAAGGGAACTTCTTGCTAGGCTGCCCTCAGCCCAGCCTAGACACAACAGGGCACCAAGCACTCTATCTGGGGCCAGAGACCTCGTTTTTAAGTGTCTCTGAAAATGTCCTGTCAAAGGGATCACAGTAACCCCCACAGCACTCCCCACACAACAGCAATATCCTCCTGCAAATCAGCCGGGAGAACACAGGGTGATCCTTGGCTGGATTTGAGCCCTGACCTCCCGTGCTCTGCTCCTTGCATTGCCATGATTGTCTTGCTCCTGGGCACAGGGGACCTGCCAGGATTTCTGACCCACTGCATGATGGATACATGATGGATAAAAGAAGAAGAGCAAAGTACAGCAGCCAGCTCCTATGCAGTCTTGTGCCATTTCTTTCCTATGCTCTTTGGCTCTCCAGGCAGGCACCCAGCCAGGTGGACTGCAGGTATCACTGGGTGGGCTTAGCCATTGTGCTGGTTTTGTCTGGGATAGAGTTAATTTTCTTCATAATACCTGTTCTGGATCTGAGTTGAAAACAGTGTTGATAATGCAGAGATGTTTTTGTCATTGCTGACAGCAAGGCGGCTGGGGATGCACAAGAAGCTGTGAGAGGACACAGCTGGGACAGCTGACCCCAGCTGACCAAAGGGATATTCCATACCATATGACATCATGCTCAGCATAAAAAGCTGGAGGAAGAAGGAGGAAGTGGAGTATGCTCAGTGTTAGGGCTCCAAGTATCTTCCCAAGTAACCATTACACGTGATGGAGCCCTGCTCTACTGCAGATGGCTGAACACCTGCCCACCGATGGGAAGTAGTGAATGAATTCCTTGTTTTGCTGTGCTTATGCATGCCACTTTTGCTTTACCTGTTCAATTAGATTTCTCACTTTTACTCTTCATATTATCTCCCTAACCCCACCAGGGTGGGGAAGGGACAGGGAGTAAGCGAGTGGCTGTGTGGTGCTTAGTTGCTGGCTGGTGTTAAACCACAACAGCCATGCAGATCCCTCAGGAGCTGGAAGATGCTGGAGAAACCTGGGAGCTTTGTATTTGAATGCCCTGTGGGGAACAACAGAAGGGAAAGTGAAAGTGCTCTTTGGCACAACCCTGTCCCCCAGGCAAGAGTGCTTGGGACAGCAAATTCAGGGATGGAGGCACAGTGGGGCTGTCCATCAGCTGCCAGCAGCCCAGACACATAATTCTCCATCAGCAGGAATGCCTGGGCAGCCTTGCACAAGCCCCTTGGGTACTGTGGATCAGCACCAAGTGACAGTTCTCCCTTGTCCTCCCATCCTTACCAGCCTCCTGACCATCTACTCTCTAAATAGCTTAAAGCATTTCAAAGGCAGGCTACAAGGAACAAGAGGATTAAAACCCATTAATTTTCCCCTCACCCTGCACCTGCCTGTGCAGCATCTCTTGGTCAGAGGCTGCAGGTCACATAGCCTTCTTCAGTTCCAGGCAAAAACAGAGTGCTGTGATTTTTAAGTGGCCATCCACAACCTAGAGTCTCAGGATGGAGGCAGTGAATGCAGACCTGCATCTTAAGTAGATTAAATTTTCTATTACACTTATATGGAGAAAGCAGAGAAATCCCCCAAGCGCTTCACAGCCAGCTGTAATAGCAACGTGTGAGACTTAATGGCATGCAGGGAACATGCTTTCCACTGGCTACAGTCTGGCTGTTCAGACCCTGCCTCACCCAGGGGACCATGAGCCAGCAGATACTTGTTTTTTTCCTAAGAGCTACAACCACTCAGGTTTTGGTTAACCACGCAGGTAGGCAGACTGCTAGCGGGGCTTCAGCCCATCACATCTGCAGGCTACACCCAGGTGAGGTCCCAAAAGCACTGAGCAAGTCTGGCATGATCGACACAGGGAGCAACAGACTGCAAACAGCCTTCTGCTTGCAGCTCAGTGGTATGGACCCAGAACAGCTGGAGAACAAAGATCAGGACGTTCCCATCTGCCTGAGCATCACTCACAGCAAAGCAGAACAGGCACATGGTGCCTCTGGGAGCTCCCAGCATCTTCCCTGCTGATGTTTCCTCCCTGGGCACAGGGCAATTCATCCCTGCTCTGCAAACATCCTTGCATATCACTGCACAGGCCAAGAGCCATGCTCTGCAGCTCAAGGGAAAGCAGATGGTAGAAAGCCACAGCTGCAGCAGGAACAGAGCAGGAAGCTTGCAAATCAGGCCATAAATGCAATATGGGCCACGCAGCTCCAACTGGCAAGCCCTTTGACATGCATAAGTAGACTCATGCCTCCCAGGGACCTGCACGCTGCCTTCAAGTTACAGCTTATGTGACAGGAATGATAGTCACCATCAGGACAGCCTACAACAAGTTAAGGGTATGACAGGTCCCCCTGGTGTAAGTGTCATGTTAACACATGAAGGCAGTAATTAACACACCATCACCAATGGATTAAGACTGGACGATCAATCTAGTGATCACTGCCCCCCTCCAGCCCCACCACAACTTCATGCAATGCAGGAGTCACCCCAATCCCTTTTCCTTGTGATCACAAGGGCACTGCCAAAGGCTGACCAGAATGGGTGCTGCCAGTTTGCAGCTTTTCTTTTTTAATTTAAAGTTGTATGGAGAAATTTATGAGGTATTTTTCAGGCTGAGATGTTGACATTTTATTTGCCCAGTACGAGAACCTTCAGTTGCTTTATTGCCAAAACATAATTGAACAAGGCTCCAAGATGAGAAAGAGCTGGGGAAAAACCTCAGTGAGATGCTTCTGGGATGTCCCTCATGGCTGCAGCACAACAGCCCGGCACGTACATGTGGGACCCCAAAAGAAACTGACACCCGGACTGCAGCCACTATCTCCCTGCAGACACAAGCTGTCACACATCAGCGCTGGAGATGTGCAACCAGATGTCTGTGGCACAGCATGACACATGCCTGGAGACACCTGACAAGGCATGGCCAGGCAGAGAAGGGATGCAGCATCAGGCTGGAGTACACAGCATCATGAAAGACTCCTCACAGATATATGCTGGAGGACACCTTGCAGCTGCAGGGCTGGAGATACACAAGCACAGGCTTTGCACGGGTGGAGTGTGAGGCATGAGTCTGCCATTCAGCCCTTGACAGCACTCAAAGCCATAAAGCAAGAGACAGAAAAAGGCAGCAGGGAACATCCCTAACACAGAAAACACCAGCCCTTCACAAGAGGCGTAGCAGAGTGGTGGGACTGTAGGCTGGAGGATGCTGTGGGTGATCAAGACTTGCTTTCTTGAATCTATGCACTTGGATAAATTCACAGCAGATGGGAAAAAAAAAATCTCTTTAACTTCTGGCTGTAGACATTTTAGCTACACCAGTGCATCCTGTTCTTATGCCTTTCCTTACATGTCCACTGCTGTCTGCTGTCAGGCACAGGACCTCAGGACATGTGGCTGTACTGATCAAGCCATTCTCAGGGAATAAGCCCGAAGCATGCAGCAGGAAAGCACTGGGGCAGATATTTTGATTCACATTTGCAAGGGCTTTTGACAGGAGCAAAGAAAGAACATTTTAAGCATTCCTTTCAGCCAGCATGCATCCCAGCAAACGAGATCCCTCCTGGGGCGAGGCACAAGAACAATCTTGCTTTCAGATCAAGGGCTCCTTTGTCACCCTGCTGCAAGCCATTTGACCTTCAGAGTCAGAAGCAAGCTCATATCACAAGTGGTCTGATGGGCCCGAGTTGGGAGCAAGCCCAGGCACTTGAGAAGGACCACAGCCTGCTGCCAACACCCCAGCATCTCAGCAGGGAGATCAACAGACCCCAAGCCTGAGAGCACAGCTCTGGAAACGCTTGTTTCGGCTCAGCACATTTCCTCCAGCAGCCAGACACAGAAGGTCACCCAGGCCAGCATTTCCATTTACAAGAACATGCTTGCCAAGAAGGAATAAAACCAGGCCAGGCTGTGCCAGGGTGTCCAGAGAAGGTTTAAGCCTTTGAAATAGAAGCTACCCTCCATTTCATCAACAGCATCTTCACATTTCTTCAAAGGGCATCAATTCCCCCCTGCCCCAGTTTTGAGGATGAAGCATACAAATACCTCCTCATTCATTTGCAGCTCTCCCTCCAATTGCTTCACCTTGAAAGTTTGGAGCCCTCTCATACCAAGGAGACAGCTGACCTGCATGAAGAGCAGGGCTCAGCACACCTTCTGCCCCAAAATTAACCAAATACCCTCATGCACAGCCTTTTGAGCATCGCTTGCTAGCAGCAACACAAGCTGCTTGCCATACCAGAAACCTTGATAAAGTCAGAGTTGACATGGGTTGTTATTGCTGTAAGCCATCCTACCTGGAGCCTTGCTGCTGGAGATCGCTCTCCCCATGGGCTGTGCCTCCTGCTCTGCACCAAGGCAGGACCACAGCACCCACCAAGTCACTGCAGTGCCCATCCAGCCTCTAAAATACTGTTTCTTCTCCCAAACCTCAGAGGCTGAACGCTAGCAGAGCATCTTGAACCAGCCAAAACTTTAAAAGCATGACTCAGATATCAATATATTTGCACACTGAGGCTGCTCATTGGTGTAGGAATATCAGCAGAGGCACCAAGCCCTAGGAAAGGGCTCACTGGTGTTGCAATTGCCCAGCTACCCCGATTTCCACATCCCTGCTACTGCTTTTCGCCTGGGGACCCAAAGGACATGGGCTGACACCAGTCCAGACAATATTCTCCTTCCAACTTGCCCTGCAATGACTGAAACCATGACAATAACAACAACAGTTATTACAAGGAGGCAGGAATGAATTTGAGCATCAGCCACCAGTCAGAAGGAAGTCACGGCTACACGGACACCACAGAAGGCTCATCTTGGATGGTTCCTGGATCAGCATAAGCGAGGCACACGCTGGCCTGCACGCCAGCCAGCTTCTCCAGAAATGGGAAATGTGTGACAGATGCATTGTGTTTATGTAGCAGAACTGCCACCCTCCCTCCCACGGAGCCCTGTCAGTGTGTTTGCATATAGGCACACACTTCAGGTCTGCACGCGTAGCCTGCCCAGGCACCAAGGTGTTACAACACACATTTAACTAATTCAATAACAACAACAACAAATATATATATATTAGGGCACACAGCCTGTGATTAAGGAGAATTTCTTTCCCAACATGCTGGCAACATGCCTGCAATTAGCAAGCTCTTGATTCTCTAAATTCCCCAGTGATCAACAGCACCTGATACAGGCATGTCCTTAGGTCTTTCATAACCCAGAAAGCTGCTCCCTCACCCCTCTCTGTTTCAACACTGGTGAGATTTTTCACACCTTGCAGCTCAGAAACACTTAAACCTCGGACACCCTGATCCCAGCTCCACAGGTCACACCAAATCCGCCAGTGTAATTGGCAGCACAGGTGGGCTGCGGCTGATACAAGCCAGGGCAAAATTACTCTCATTAAAAGCAGCAAAGCAAGACCATGCTCAGCGCAACGGAAGGAAAATTGCTTCCCACACCAGCTCTGTCGAGCCAGCCATTGGGAAGACTGCAAAGGCAAGAGCTAGAATAGCCCTCCTGCTAATAAGATCCCCCAGAAATGCAAACGTTGGCCAGAGTAGCTGCATGAAGGTAGGATGGGAAGCTGGGGAGAGACAGATGGCTTTTCCCAGCAAACAACCCCAGCTGCCATAGGGTTAAATCAATGCATGAAGCTATTAAAGGGGGTGGAAATGTTTTAACATGGTTGAGTGAAATTCCTCACACTTTTAAGTCGACAAGGAACCCCATTGGGGCTTAATAGGCTAACACAACCCATCCCATTACAGGTCGTTAACACACACAGGAGCCTTGGGAAGAGGGGCAATTAGGGCTCCCCACTCACCACTGCAAGAAGGACTCCCAGTCCAGCTCTGAATCCCACTGATAGGGAAGGGGGATGCAGGAAGGGGCCATCCCCTCCTCTGCCTCCTGCAACTTCTCTACCTGGAAGGGCACAAACAGCAAGACCCTGTAGCAGGCTGAGCTGTCACCAGGCTGAAGGAGCAGAAAGTTGGTTCTCAGGGCAAGGTGCAATGCACAAAACTCCCAACCAAACCTCCTCTGCTCCTTCCCACTTTCCTCTCTCCCTATAGCCCTGTTCCCAGATTCAGGATCGAGAAGCCACTGTCCATCACACATCTGGCAGCAAGAACAAGGAGATACCAACAAAGCATCTGTCCCAGGGAAGCAGTCAGCTACTCCCCAGAGGCTACAGTGCAATGCTGGAATTACCGCAGCCCTCAATTTCTGCCCTATGGAGTACGGTGTTTCCAGCCTACAAATAAGGTTAAGACTCCTCAGGAATTTAAGAATAGGTAGATACCAGTTATTTTCCACTGGCAAGAACACAGTAACTAAAGCACAGGTAGAAGGAGAGTCAGAAGGAAAGCAGAAAAGACTCATCACATCACCCCTTAAACTACCAGGTTAGAGCACCTTGCCATGCTCTCCTCTAGACATCCCTGAAGAGGGCAACCACAGCTGGAAATAGAAGTGGCCCACAGAAGTGGCTGTTGCCTTCTCATACACTTGCAGATTGATACAGCCAGCTCTGGGAAGGGTCTAAAATACTGATTTTCTGAATAAATTCTGCAAATTCAGAAGCAAGACAGATCCAGATCACCAAAGCCTTGCTCAGCCCAGAGTAGAGAAGAAGCTGGGAAAGGCTCTGGGTGGCTGAAAGAAGAAGGGCTGTGGATAGGAGACAGAAAGAGACCACCCCTGAGGGAGGATGCCTGGAGCAGTCCCAAAAAAAGTGAAGGAAAATGCTACATGCAGAGTGCAGACAGTCTTGGACAAGATGATTTGGCAGATTGGGATTTTATTGTGATGGAGCTCCTATTTATCTTTTCTTCTCTCCCATAAGAGGGTCCAAAGTTCCTACATAAAATATAATAAGGAACAAGCTCCAAGGATCTGCTTCCCACAAATAACTCTTCCTTTGGGCATCCAGCCCTGTCCACAATCTAAGCATCCCTATCTCTCACAACACATCAGGGCTTTGGTCTCTCATAGATGGCATTTCACCTCTTTGCTTGTCTCAAAGAGTTGGGTAAGATCATTGAAGCAGCACCATTCATCACAGACAGTAAAGTGACTCTGGAACTGCATTAATCCAGCCAGGACTTGGCTCCAGCTGTTTCCCCTCTCCTTTGTGGGCAAGCACGTACCAAACATTAAGGAGAACCCACTCACAGCCCTTTGGTGGTTGTGCAAAGTTAGTTGTAGGAGTGTCACTCTGACATCTCCTCATGGAGACCTGGCTGTCACTCCCAATTCAGCCCAACACAAGCCAATGTCCCAGTTATCTCTTCAGATGCCTCCACAGCAACTACACCATCACCTGCTCACCATGGATCAATGACACCTACTACACCACTGCATCCCTCCGGCTGCACCCAGCTTCTCCAGCCTCCCACTTGCTCACATGCCTATCACTGCAGCTGCCTTTCCTTGGCCAACAGGCCCCACTCAGATCCCACCAATCTCCATCTGCAAATATTCCCCACTCTGTACCCTCTTCCAAGCCCCTTCCCACGATCTCCTTTCCCTCCAAGGAAAACACTGCTCACCACCTCCAGCAAGGCTCCTCAAGATGCCCATGGGACAGCCTAATGTTCACAGACAAACCACTTAATGCTTTGCTCACGTCATCCTGAAAAGGAGCCCCAGAAACACCTATAGAAACATTGGCCCAGCACTAGGTTTGCTCTGGTGCCTCAGAAGTGAACAAGCAACTGCTGTGAAGCCACTTGCAATCACCTCCATTTCTTGTGCCCCATCTGCACCAGGGCTGGTCCTATACCTATGCAAGGCAGAGAGCTAGAAGCACAGCCCAGCAGGGCTATAGGCCATGCCCCCAGCCCAGAACAAGCTGTAAACTGCTGCTATATAATGTGGGCTCTGGCTGGGGAAAGGCAGAAGCACCTGCAAACTCCACAGAAGAGACAAAAAAATTCCAAGCAATTGACTTTCTTACTGTCACCTTGCACAGGGACAGATCCAGCTGGAATAGCCCTCAAGAGTACACCTTGCCCTATCCCCCAAGAACAGCTCTTGACCCAACCACCCCAACAGCCAGGGCTGGAACAAGTAGCACTAGGACACACTCATTGCCTTCCAAAAGTCCAGGAGAGCAGCTGGAGCCCATTGGAGGGAGGAGAGCTCAGCCAAGCATGAGCCACACATTGCAGCAAATACTTGGCTGCTTCTGCTCTGCAAAGACCAAGGTGAGCCCAGCCTGCAAAGGCTCCAGTAGGTCTCATACTGCAGGCATCCAACCCCATGCTGTTTTCTGACAGAGATAGAGCTTGGAGACACCACAAGGACATGGACTTCCTCCCAGAAATGCCACCCCCATCCCTCAGGTAGATGTTCCCTGGCCTTGTATCATCACAGATGTTCAACAGAGATGAAAACCAAGACAGGGTGGCTGAAGGGACCCTCCCAGTGAGCGAGGGGCAATGCTCTAACCCTACTTTTGCCCTGCTTGCATAGGAAGCACCACCAAACCAGTGGCACAGCCAGATCTGCTCACCCTGCTTCCAGCACGCACAGTGCTGCCTATGGAGTAGAACACTTCCCCACTTGATCCACGAGGCATTTGTTTTGTGTTTCAGGCACTGGCAGGTCTTATTTGTAAGATCATGAAATGGTCTGAAGCCTTACAAGAACGCTCCAATTAGATACTCCAGACCCCACGCTCAGCAGAAGGTCAAGCGCACGGTGTGCCGTCTCATCGGTGCACTCCCCATGTCAATCGGGCTCCTCCGCTGGGGAGTCTTCTGAGGAGGGCTTACAACAACCATCCACCGCTTTGCTTTTATGGTGCACGAGGAATTGGCTTACAACTAGGAGGAGGGGGAGAAATAAAAGTTTATTTTTTTTTTTTTTTTTTGTATTAAACAGGCAGGCCAGGCATATAACAGCTTCCCAACTTGGAGACGTTTTGATCCAGCCAACCCCCTCTCTGCCGAGTTCTGGCAGGAGACAGGCACAAAGCACCAATTAAACAAAGACGAGTTATGCTTTTTCTGTCAAGCAAAAAAGAAAAAGGTGGGGGGAAGATGATGCAGGGGGGAGTGAAGAGGAAAAAAAATAAAAAAATCCAGCCCTGGAGTCATTTTGCTTTCAAAACAAGCTGTCAAGGCAGCCCCCTCTCCTCCCATCTCCCACGGAAGAAGAGCAAGGGAGCACCCACATGACTGCCACGGACACGTGGCGTCAGTCATCAGACCACACCATCAGTCACTTGGCACATCCTGCCCAGCCGTGCCCTCAGTCTCCCTCGGGCATCCGTCAAAGCCTGTGACAGGGAACAAGTGCAGCAGATTCCTGGTGATAATGGGCTGAGTGTGAGCCCCACCAGCTCTGATGACAAGGATCCCCACTTCGGGGCCATTAGGCTGGGGGAAAAACAAAAACCAAGAGCAGAAGGGGTAGAGGCACTAGCCCATCTGCCCACATCAGCACTTTTTCCATGGCAGAGACACACATAAGCTGGCACAAGCATGCACATACTACCTCTTCTGCCACATAGGTTACCAGGTCTCCCTGCACAGCCAGCAGCTCTCCTGGCTCGTGGCTGAGCTCAAGACAGCGAGTTGAGATATTTCCCCATATATTCCACACCACTGCTTGGTTCAAAGCAAGGCTACTTGCCATCGCAACGCACAGGACCCAGCATGGACACAGCAAGTTCTCCACTACTTCAGGCACTACCAGGTCTGAACCAACCCTGAGCACCTGCAAGCTGTGCCCAGATCTCACCCAGCAAGCGTCGGTCCTGCAGCCACACAGATTAGAAGATGACAAAGATCCCTCTAGGCTTTATTTTTGCATGTGATTGTGGAAGATAAATAGCAAGTACAGCCACTTCTAGGGTGGAAAAGGGCAGGCATTTTATCAGTGTACAAGCACCAACCCGAGCTTTATTATCATGTTTACTTCCTTAGTAGAGTCTCCTTTGCAGAACCTGTTGGTACTGATTAGGGCATCAGCTTTTCCTTCCTACCTCTTCCTTCCTGGGCTCTCTGACAGTAGCAGTGTCCTGGTTTTTAGCTGAGATGGAGCTAGCTTTCTTTTTAGTAGCTAGAACAGCACTGTGTTTTGGTTTCAGATGGGATTTGTTATGAGAGAAATGCTCAGAACATACCAGTGTTTTCGTTTTGTCACTGGAAGTGAAGGACTTTGTGTTTCATTAGTCTACAAGTGCAAGATCTAAGGGGGTGAGGAATATTTAAATTAATAAGCTAAATTGGCATTTGGATGTGCCAGTGGGATATTCCATATCATGTAACCTCATGTCCAGTACATTAGTGAGGGGCTCTTCCTCTCTTGCTATCTCTGGCATTCGCTCAGGCTCTCGTTCTTCCAGGATTGTGGTTTCGGTTTGGGATTGTCGCTCCTCTGGGATCGTTATCTGGGAACGGGCCGGGCTTGGTCAGTGGGTGGTGAACAATTGCACTGGGTAATACTCATTTTCATATTATATTACTATTCTGATAATAATTATTATTTTAATATAATTATTAAATTTTATTTTATTTCCATTATTAAATTGTTCTTATCTCAACCTACCAGTCTCCTTATCCTCACCCCCAATTCTCTTCCCTATCCCCTGGGCTGTGAGTGAGCGAACGGCTGTATTTGGCTGCTAGCCAAGTGCAACCATCACAAGCAGCCAACTACAGCAGCAAAGTCTCCCCCGCCAGTGAACTAATACACACTTTCATTTCAACAGGGTGGCACTTGTGCTGGGCTGACCACTCCCAAGGAGCAATCCACTCTGCCCCATGAGCTGGGAGCAATGCGCAGCCTGGTCTGCTGGGCTGCATCCATCCCACAATTAGCACAGATGAGGAAGGAAGAGCATCTCTGCCCCGGTTAGATTTGCTAGGGCTGGCGGCATGTACTCACAGCTTGCTAGCAAGTGCCCTGCTCATTAGCATGGGGTCACTCAGCTGCAGCCAGGCACAGGCACTGCTTGGCTATTGCAACACCACTCACGTCCACTGCTGTGGAAGTGTTGAATTTCCTTTAAGAGCTCTGAAGCTCTCAGTTTGAATTTAAGAGAGGAAAAAAAAAAAAAAAAAAAGAAAAGAAATCTCAGGAAGAATTGTAGGGTCTCTGTAAACATACCAGAGGAAAAAAGAAAGTGAATCTTTGAGCCTCTTGACCTTGACAATGTCCTTATAATTACAAGACTATTTATTTTCAGTTAAACTCTAACTATTGAACAGTGTCAAGTTGTTTTTTTTCTGAGCAGGTGATTATCCTGCCCAACTAATCTAATGAAAATTATCAGGAGGCTACTGACCTCCTGCTACACACGCTAAATAATGCACAAAGCTTCAGGATCAGACAGGCAAATCATAACCGTGCCTTATCTTATCACTTTCTATACAGCTCCAGGCTTGTTCCACTCATGTTTGGCTGTGTTAGCCAAATGCTATCTCAGTGGAAACCACAACAGAGCCAACCCTAAGAACTGCATAGCAAAAAGTTACCTCCGTAAGATTTATTTTTGTAGAAGCCAAGAGCTGCAGCAGCAGATATATTTAGTCTTTAAGCCACTGTTTGGCTCCTGAGTTTGCAGCATGAAGTTGTGGTCCTCCTGCACTAGGCTCTGGGAAAAGGAGCTTTGTCCTGCTACATTGATTAATAGTGCAAAGAAGGCAACGTCTGTTCTCCCCTTTGGGGGATAGATTGCATAGGGGTGTCTTCAAGCCTAAAATAAGTTTCCATTTGGGAAGCTACAAAGAACTGTGCAAAAATACTGCTAAAGGACAAGCTGACAAGTTTTTATGTGCCCACCCCCCACTAAACCCCAGCTACACCACCACAGAGAAGACACCCCTCTTACCCTGCCTGGCCTCATAGCCTCACGCTTATACCCTCATTGCCTCTTGGTCCTTCAGACCTCCCCAGCTGCAAGTTCCTGCCAGCCCCAGCAGCCCTTCCCTTCCTACAAAGCTCTCCCCATCCCCAAAACATCCGATTTATCCTCCCATCCTGGCTATCATGGGACTGGATATGCTTTCCTCCAGCTGGGGAGGTGCTAAGCAAGACACAGGTGGGCAGAATTTCTCATATTTTAAACAACCAATTCCTCCCCACTTGCAAACTTTTAGAACAAGAGGGGTAAACAGACTCCTCCAAAGTGAGCAGAAACAAAGACTAAGGTGGGTTTAGGCATAACAGAAGATGGAGCAAGAGAAATTACAGAACAGGCAGGAAATAGCACAAGATTCAGCTCCGGGAAAATACCAGCTAACACATGCAAGGAAAATGATCCATAGCAGAGATATTCAAAGGGATGCAGAAATCTGGGAAAAATTAATGTCCACAGCAGCAATTGTGGGGGAACAGTGAACAGGCGGGGCTTTGGAACCCAGCACTACCAAGGCAGAGGTTCTACCTGGGGCACACCCCACCCCTGCAGAAGGGAGGAGATGCTGCCCTGCTGCTCTGTAGACATGGCTGTGCGCAAGGGTGTCTTCTGAGAGATGGTCCTGAGCTCCAGGGAGCCCAGTCACACCATCTGGGCACAGTATGGCTAAAAGGGTTAATTGGCCAGGACTCAGCAAAAGGAGAGGTACTTTTTTTTTTTTTTCTCCTCTATTTTAACTTTTAGAAAGCTGTCTGCTGCTGAGGCACCCAAGCTACTTCTGGAAGTTAGAATGATAATTAAATTCCTCCATATGCTAGCTTGGGTGACAGGAGCAACCTCAGGCTTCTGGTCGTTGAAGCCAACACTGTAATTGCTTGTGTCACAGCCTCGCTCCATCCACATGTGCTGATTCTGCCCTTAAAAGCCAAGGTGCAAGTCAGTTCGTGTCTCTACTGTCAAGCAGCTGCTTGGTGTCCTCCATGGGCATGGTGGTGAGTGCTGGGGCTGCAGGAGGGCCATCAGCTGGGTTAAACTGGCATCACCCTACTGAGTTATGTGGTATCCTCTGAACTGCCATCACTCCTAGAAAATGCTGCTCAGGCAGCTCCCGACAGACCCTGTGCAGGGTCTGGTGGGCCTGAAGTGGGAGATGAGAGCCTGGCAAAAGCTAATAAAATGCATCTGTCTCAAGACTGATTTTATCATCAGGCCTGGTCAGAGAGGAGGCTTGCACAAGATGAAGGGGTAGATTTAAAACCGTACTGCACAAAGCCCTCAAAAACGCTCTGAGGACCAAAGCTGGAGCTGGTTTCTGGGGCTAGGCCCAAGGGACACCTCTAGCTTCAGCACCTGCAGCCACCTCTGGCTCTCTGCATCAGCTGCTGAGGGGCAGAGGTGACACCATCCACTTCTCGAGCCAGGAAACAGGCACCAAGCCCAGTGACCTCTCCTCCCAGCTCACACAGTGGCAGAAGGTTGTGACTGCTTGGGAGGGACTACAACACACCAGAGCTTGCAAATGCATGTTCTGGGAAGGTTTCTCTACTCTCCAAGCTGACTTCCAGCTAGAGACACATGTCTGTGCTTGTCCCCAAGGCAGACAGCAGCAGTAGAGGCATCCTCTGGTGCCACTCCCTGCCAGCAGAGCATGGCAAAACATCAGAGTGACAGCCTCCGGGGACAAGAGAGCAATTTACTCACCGTACACAGAGAAGCGCTCACCTTCCTTGGTGAAATCTGCAGGTGAGCCACTGATTAGTGTCACTTGTCCTGGGTTGTCTCAAGGCAGACACCCAGCCTGCCACTTAGACTTTGATGAGAACCCACCAGCTCACTGCACACACGCTCACCACTAAGGTGCCTAAGTCAGATGCAGGCTTGACGAGGAGGAAAGGTTTGCAGGCAAATCCCTACTATTGCCCTCTCCATCCCAGCACCTCTTTTCCAGTGCAAGCCCTGGCTCTGTCTGCTGCTTTTGAACACCCACCACCAGCTGATTCCAGTATGGCTTAAGCAACAGGGGAAAAGGAAGCTGAAATCTGTTTCTCTTCAGGCATCCAGCAGCTGAGCTGTTGCAGTGACAGCAGAGGCAGGAGGAACCCAGCTGGACTCCTCCAAGGCAGGGAGGGAACAGGGTGAACTGTTGCAGGGCCAGCACTTAGGAGAAAAGCATCTTCAGCTTGATAACTCAGCAAATTTGATCTGGAACTGGCAAGAGAGAATAAATGTAAAGCCTTTAAATGTCATCTCAGGGGTTCAGCTGCCAGAAGAACTAGAGACAGAGAGATAAGCCCAGGGCACTGCGCAGAGAGCTGGATGCCCTGCTTTGGTTTATGCAAGGTATTTACTAATGTGTCCCTCACCTGGCATGAGCTGTCAGCAACTCAAGAAATCTGTTTTTCTGCCACCAGCTCTTCTCTGGGTCCTCCAAGAAATCCCAAAGCCACTCCAGGTTTCAGTTTCCCCTCTTTGCAGGTGATGATGCCTCCCTGCAACCCCAGGTCACAGCAAGGTTAAAGGCTGACCCTGGTGATGTACCATAGCGAGCAGCCTTGGGGAGCCCTCCAAGCCC
This sequence comes from Caprimulgus europaeus, assembly GCA_907165065.1. The sequence goes on from OU015527.1 coordinate 72,027,899, forward strand.
AAACACAGATATGCAATAAGCCAAACCTCTTGTTTGAGTCCTAAACCAAAACACAAGTCAGACCATCCCAATTCCTTGTTGCGAGAGGGAACCTACTTCTTTTGCCATTGACACCTCTGACCTGGATAAGGCACATCATCTTCTCCCCCCTTTGCCAGCCCTGGGGAGACAGCAAGACCATCAGTGCATGACTGGCTCTTCCCTGTGCCTAAGGCAACACTTCTTGGAAAAAACAGCAATGCTGGCCTGACTGCAGGTACAGGTGTGCCAAAACTAGAAAGCACAAATACAGCATGCCCTTCAAGTCAGGGACCCACCGTGGCTGTTGGAGAAGTTACTCTTCGTTCTTGCTTTGCAGAGGACCAAGCTAGGATGAACTTGAAGTCACTGATCCAAAGCAAAGATGGTTGGGGGTCAGCAGATGTGTCTGTACAGCAGAAAGCACTGCACAGAGTCATAGAATCATTAAGGCTGGAAAAGACCTCCCAGATCATCAAGTCCAACTGTCAACCCAACACCACCATGTCCACTAAACCATGTCCCTAAGCGCCACATGTACATGTCTTTTAAATACCTCCAGGGATGGGGACTCCACCACTGCCCTGGGCAGCCTGTTCCAATGCTTGACAAGCATTTCAGTAAAGAAATTTTTTCTCATATCCAATCTAAAACTCTCTTGGTGCAACTTGAGGCCATTTCCTCTTGTCCTGCCACCTGTTCCTTGGTTGAACAGACCCACCCCCACCTCTCTGCACCCTCCTTTCAGGCAGTTGTAGAGAGCAATGAAGTGTCCCCTCAGCCTCCTTTTCTCCAGGCTCAACAACCCCAGTTCCCTCAGCCAGGAACTCATCACACTTGTGCTCCAGACCCTTCCCCAGCTCCATTGCCCTTCTCTGGACACACTCCAGCACCTCCATGTCCTTCTTGGAGTGAGGGGCCCAAAACACAGCACTTGAGGTGCAGCCTCTCCAGTGCCCAGCACATGGAAACGATCACTTCCCTGGTGCTGATGGCCACACTACTGCTGATCTAGGCCAGGATGCCATTGGCCCTTCCTGGCCACCTGGGCTCACTGCTGGCTCATGTTCAGCCGGGTGTCCATCAACACCCCCAGGTCCCTCTCTGCCGAGCAGCTCTCCAGCCACTCCTCCCCAAGCCTGGAGCGTTGCATGGGGTTGTTGTGACCCAAGTGCAGGACCTGGCACTTGGCCTTGCTCAACCTCATAAAACTGGCCTCGGCCCATCGATCCAGCCTGTCCAGATCCCTCTGCAGCACCTCCCTACCCTCCATCAGAACGGGGATATAGCAAATCAGTGATCCCCCTCCCAGCCCTCATCAAATCTAAACAATCCCCAAGAACTTGGTGTATCTCAGCATTGCTGGGAGAGGGCAACACACACTGTACTGGAGCCCAGCAAGGAGGGTACATGGATGGGAAATAGCTGATGGCAGCTAATAACTCCAAGCTTAGCCAAAAGAGGGGACCTCAAACTGTTCTGGGAGTTGGGACATACAGAAATGCCCCATCCAAAGGGCAAGGGGTTGCACATCTATGGTATGACCAAAGACGTTGTCCAGCCAATACGCTCCCTCCAGCATAGATTTCAGCATTAGCCGGTGCTCTGTGCCCTGCCACAGCACTTACTTGCATGCACGGAATAAAAACTAGGCTCGCCAACATACCCAATGGGCCTGTCAAACTAATCACGTTAGGAGGACTGGAAACACACCAGCAGCAAGAGCCGGCCCCTGCTCCAGAGCCCTTGCAGAAATCACGCATCCAGGAGGCGGAAAAGCCTTTGTCGTTCCCGGAACCAGGTCAATAAAAGCACAGACAACTCCATCCAGAGAAAGACTTTTTTTTTGTGAATCACAAGAAAGAGCAATTTCAGCTCCCCCAGCTGCAAATAGGTGGGCAAGCACAAAGAGCCAGCACAGAAACGTGTCTGTGCAACACGTGTGGGGAATTGGCCGCCCCGCACATGTCCGGGGTATGGGGTGAGAGGAAACCGCTCCGAATCACGGTGCGGGAGAGCTGTGAAAAACAGTGACTGCTGTTTGGTGTGACTTCTCCCACCCCCCACAGCCGGGTTCCCAAATCAAACAGCCTCGCACCATCACAGGCATTTAGTGTGCTGGGGAAAGAACACAGGCTAGGCAAAAATTTCAAAGCTGAGCAATCCCAGGTGGCTTTGAAGGGCCTCGTATTCAAGTAGCAAGAATAACACACCCTTTTGGGAGCAAAAAAATCCAAAATGCATTTCATCCAGAACAAAACCCATCCTCTCCCCAACCCCCCATTTATTTGTGGGTGCACCTTTGCTGTAACGCTGTTATTTCAACAGCTCTTTGCTAAGTGAGAATCCCAGAGGACTGGACAGAGCTTTTTTTGATCGAATCTCAGAGCAGCAGCAGCAGCATTTTGTTCTCTCTCCTTCTTTTTAATGTATTTATTTTTCAAGCCCTTCGTTCAGAGGCACAGAGGAGGGTAACATCACACATTGGCAAAGTCTGGCACAGGCTGCCTGTCCTTTGTATCCAAAAACCGCGCTTTAACCACAGGAGAGGATATGTCCTTGTTATCACCAGCATTTTTTAGGCCATGGACAAAAGGACTGCGGTGCAGAGACTTTACCTATATTCCAAGCAGACACAAGCTTGTTTTATTATATGTAATATTGTTTAATTTCACAGGTGAACGCTCGTGCCTGGCCTTGAGGAACCCAGCCCAGCCTGCCTTCTCCAAGTATGCTGGCAGCAGCATCAGATCCCTCTTTCTGCATTGCTCAGCTTGCAAAGCTCCAGCAAAGGGAACTTTACACCTCTCACAGATGATCCCATGCAGAACATGATAGCTGCTGTGCTTGCATGGGATTTGGGCAGGGATCTGCCTGGCTCATCTGCAGCTCTGCTGCTGGGCATTTGCAAAGCACCTAGCAATAAGATGCCTTGGTGGCCACCCTGAAAGAAGCTGTTTCTAGAGCAAAGAAGATAGAGCAGTCAAAAAGCAGCTTCCTTCTCCACCTCCCCATCCATCACCTATAACACGGCACCCCAAAATGCACTGTCCCCTCTTGCAGCACTGGGAAGTCATAGCCATAGTGTGGAGTAGGAACAGCTGGGTTGGTCAGGCTCATATGGCCATGGCAAGGTCCTACAGGTTACTACATCCAGTCTCCAAGTTGTTCTCACCAAGTTATTTCCCAGTCCCAGAGACTGGGGAAAGCCACTAGAGACCACAGAAAATATCAAGAAAATACCAGGCTGCAACTTTGTGAACAAAATGCATTCACTGGCTTAACGCTCACGTAATTAAAAGCAGGCACATCCCTTGGTAGTTGCCAGCACAGGGATGTGCCTGGTTGTGTGTTTGCCTGTGATATTTCCTACAAAAGCAAAGCTGGTCACCAGTCCCTCTGCAGAGCAAGGCTGCTCACAGCACTGCCGAAACACACAGCTGACCCTGCTTTGCCCCAAGGATATCCTTCTCTCCCCATCCAAACAGGAATAATACTAGTTTCTTTCTCCCAAGGAGGTCTCAGATACCCACTGCTACCCTAGGAGCTGAGCAACACCCTCAGGAGACATTTGGGTGTTGAGGGGCTGGATTCAAACCCTCCTGGTGATTCAGGGGGCTCTGACAGCAGTGGGGATGCCCACCCTCAGGAGGGAAAAGATGCTTTCACTCACTGTTGCTGGGAATGACAACCAACCCTGCTCTCCATGGCTCCCATTAGCTTTCAGCATCACTGGTGGGAATGGGCAACTCACACTGTCTTCTTGCGTGGAGGAGGGAACTGACTCAATAAATACCAGTTGACTCGATGGATAAAAAGCAGGGAGTGAGAGCTGCCCTGGAGCAGAGGGACCAACCACTCCACCACCCACGTTTGGACCATCAGAGGTCCAGGCTGCAAGTCACTTCCCGCACTGGGGCAAAGCCTTCCCAGCAGCCTCACCCAGCATTTCTTGTGCTGTTTCCCCGACTAGTTCCCCCTCTCATAGGGTGTGTTGCATAGTATTTAAATGCAACCAGGTCCAGGCAAGCCAGATTTCAGTTGATCCCGTGTCCCCTCTGTAAGGCAACACTGAGAGGGGTCATGATCTCTCCACCAGCTGCTGCAAATGCAGCCTCGACTACAGTACAGCATCATTTATTGCAAACTCTTCCAACCTCCCCTGAGCAGGGAGCAGCAGAAAGCAATCTCTTTGGGGAAAAAGAAAGGAGATTTCCCACATAATGGGCACTAGTATTAATTCTTCTATCTGCTGCAGCTTTCCTTTCATTCTGCGACTTCATGAACATCATTTGATGCTGGCAGCAGCCCCAGAGGACATCGCAAGTCACCTGAAGGAAAACAGCTTCTTACAGCGCTGGCATCCGGGGCATCCCAGCCCTGCATGGCCACGCTGCCCAGACAGCTCACAGCCACGCTGCTGGATCAGTGGTGCCTCAAGAGGGCTTCGATGACATCTTTAGGGTGTCACGGCTAATTAGAGCCCTGACTATACCCTCTAATTAGGTAACACCTTCAGACAAATCACCCTCGCCTCTTCAAACCAAGTCACGCCTTCGGATACAATCCCTAATTGACTTAAAAGTAGACTCGGCACTTCTTCCCGGACCTCCTTCCACTTCACAAGGCATTTCAAAATAAATAAACCCCTGGTCCTCAGCCCTGGCTCAGAAACCAGCTGGGGAAGTGCTGTTGTATCCGCACAGGCATGCACCCGCACGGCCGGACACAAAATCTCTATCAAAGGCACAAAGCAAGCACACTGATGCAGCAGCATCATCCTCTGATCTCTCATTTCAAGCCATCCTAGTGCTACTTTCAACAGCAGTCAGCAAAGCCTTTTCTAGGAGAACAGGAGTATTTGCGACATGTCAGTGTCCTACTAAAATTATTGCCTGGGGGCTTGTGAGAGAAGCTGTGCTCCAGCAAAGGAGCCTGGTATCTGGCGACAGAAGGCATTAAAAAAATCTAACTGTTTAGAAATTAATATGCCAGAATGTTATCAGGCGTCAACATTTCAATCCAGAGGCTTGATTTCTGTTTTCCTTAAGTAATGAATAAACTGAAACGATCTGAATGTTTTCCGTTTCCCACTCGCACAAAATTTTAAGTAGATAGGCAAAGAAAACCCAAAACCAAACAACCCACCATCATAACAGCAAACACACAGAACAAAAAAAACTATCAAAATTCATAGAAGATAAATATTGAGTCCTTCCAAGCCTACTATGAGAACAATGTATCTTTATTTGCTTTTCGTGAGGTTTGTTATAACAAGAGAGAGAGAGACTCCAGTATACAGTGTTTTAATACACATACATGCATTCACAGCTGGAATAATAGATTTTAAGGACAGAAGACAATATCACAGTATGCAGAAATGCATAAACATACCTTCAAAAACACATTCTTTGTACCCTACCCAGATATATACGTGGACACATATGTATAATATATACACACACATAGAGATATGTTTCAGATCAATCAGAATCATTCATTAAACCAGACTCTAAAGTTTCTTCTGCTTTGGGAAAACATGACACTGAAGAGACATCACACGTGAACTTAACATCCAGCAGAAAATGAAACCATAACACGCTTCATCTTGAAAGCCAACCCCGAATCTAACTTAATCCCTGCTCTGGACAATGCCTCTGGAGAGGCATTAAAACCATGCTAGGTGTTTTCCTGGATTTCCCAAATTCCCAGGAGACTCCCTGGCACTTTGGCTGTATCCATCTCCTCCTCGCTTTGGAGATGTTTCCGGTTCAACACTCCCATCCTTACTCCTGCTACTTCCATGGCAGTTGACACACAGATCCATCACAGCAGCATCCGGAGAGGCACATCCTGACCTGGCCACAGGACCAGTAACCTGGGGCAGCCCTTGGGGTTTAACACTCGGATTCCTACAACATGTGCAGGGGGGTGATGTACGGACTTGAAGGCTCAAGAGCGGCTTCGCATCTTTCTTCCCCATCCCCGACAAAGGGATTCCAGTAGATCTCGTGCCCCCTAGTGTCATCCTGGCGAACGGACCGGCACCGGGCACCGGCACCGGGTACCACTTGGCCCAGGCAGTGCCATTACTTATCCCACAGAAAAACCAGTATCGTGTCTTGCTGGTACCAACAGCACAATTAATTGCCATTTCCAGCGATTAAGGTGAAGGGTAGCACAAGCTCACTGGCCCTCCCTAATACCCCCAGGGCAACAATAGCCCCCCAAGTGTCCCCACGCCTGGCACAGTGCCACCTCCATAACGCTCCTGCAGAACCTCAGCAAGATCTGCCCCACCAGCAGATAGCCCAAGTAGTGTCCCTGGCAAGGGGCCAAGAGGAGGAGGCAGAGAGCATCTGTGGTGGACACTGTCCAGAATACAAGTCCTCCTAAAAATAGATGGTCCCTGGAAGGGCACGGCCCTTCCAGCTGATGGGAACGCTCGGTCCTAAGAGCTCGGGGTTTGGGATGACAAAACTTCAAAGTCCATGAATGCAAGATACCACTGCCTTCACACAAAGTCCCCTTTTCTTCCCCGTGGGAGCACTTATGGCATCGAGCTCTGGCCATTAGCACGAGAAGCAGTGCACAAAACCAGACCAGAACCCAGCATCCCTGTCTGCCAGCCTGCTCTGACCAAGCATCTCCTGGGAAAACACCCACGCTGGTTGCAATATTAACTGGGACCAGACCCCCACACATGAAGCACCTAAACAAGAGGTGCACAGGAGCACAGGAAATGTGTGCTGAGCCATGCATGTGCCTCAGTTTCCCTATCTGTCCAGCAGCCCCGATGCAGCTTGCTCTCTCTTATTTTTCTCATCACTTCTCATTCAGCTATTAGCTCTCGGAGGGGAGACACAGCCCACGGACAGCACCTAGAGCACCAGCCCCTTCTAGCATGTGCAAGTAGCATGCAAGCAAACCTCGGCAACTCATCACCAAAATTTGGAGGAATTCTCCCCAGGGCACTGACCTGGGTATGCTGCTTTCTTCTGCAACACCGAGCAGGGACTATAGCTTAGAATAATGGGGAAGTAACTCAGTTCAGTGCTGACAAAGCATCACAAGCCCCAGCGGGGTGGGAGGGGAGGAGGTGTCCTTCCCTCACGCTGCCATGCCTGGTATACATCACGTTTAGGGCCAGGCATACGTCACCGACACAAAATGGACAAATTGGAGGGATTTCAGAAAAGCGAGGGACAAAAATGATCAGGAGGCAGAAGGGATTGATTTACAAGGGGAGATTAAACGAGCTGCGATCAGTCTAGCTGGGCTGAGCAAGTACTGACAGAAGCAGTCGGATGCTAATCTGCAAATGGGATGAAAATGATATGGGAAGGAATAATTTAGCATCTTCAGCAGTAATGGGATGAAATTAAGGAGAACTCAGGGTTAAGTAGGTAGATTTTTAAAAAACCCCAAAAAACCACAACCCAAAATAAAACTTTTTTCCTAGTTGTGCATAACTGTCTCTATCAAAACACACAAAGTCCCCAAAACTCTTTCTGGCTAGGATGAGGACCTTTGGGAGCAACCATGCCCCGGTGCCTAAGAAGGTACACACACACACGAACACACACACACAAAACACACACCCCCCCCTCTCCCACCCCTGACTCACACTCAGGAAAGCAGCAGGGCCTCAACATCCACCCGAGAGGATGAAGGGTTCACGCTTGCAGAAAAGCAGCAGAGAGCGAAGGTTAAAGCCACCAGGAGCGGTGGGAAGGTCCCCACAGAGGATGTCTTTGCACTCCCAGGTCTTCACAAGAGAAAGGTGCTGAGACGGCTTCCTGCAAAGTCGCAGGAGTGAGCTCAGCTGCGAGCACTCAGATATTTACACACAAACAGCACATTACTCAGCAACTCCCATTTGTCAGGCATAATGGCAGCAGCAGCAATAATAAACGACAGAGTGGAGAGACAGGCTCCCCAGGCGCACACCCAGACCCAGCCAGAGCTGGAGCAGGATGCTCTTCCTCCAGCTTTCTGGGGAATTAATTGAGAGTGGCTGGGAGCCGGGGCTCACACCCACAAAACTCCTGCTGCCAGCTTCGGAAAGTCAGCCACGTCTCCGAAAGCTGAGCCTTGGCTGCACAGTTATTTGTACATGTATGTGCATCACCAGCTTTTAGGCTTCGAGAGGTACCAGGGCTTCTTCCTTACCAAGTCCAGGAGGTGCTGAGCACCTTCCATGGGGATGGGGACTCAGCGCCTTGGCAAGATCAGGTTCTCTCAGCGTAAATCAGACCAAAGACAATGCACAATCATCAGATCGTGGCTTGGCCTGTTCTGACAACAGGCTCTGATGAAGTTATCCTAAAGCACTCTTGCAAAGAAGCCTGCCAGGCATAGGGCTCTCATTTCCAACGCACGGCCCATGTCAAAAAAATCTACCCTCCCCAGTGAGCCCCAGCAAGCTCTGGTCCCAGAACCCAGTCCCAGCAAGATGCCCAGTTGGACACGAGCATCCCTTGCACATCTCCAGCCATCGCAGCAAAGCTCTAACTCCTCACAGAGGGGCAGGGCAGGGAACAGGGAGCAAGAACGGCTGCTCCCACATATTTGCACGTTTCTGAGGAAGCAGCCAGTGTCCCTGCCTTGCTGCCTGCACACAGAGCAGGCAGGACCAGCAGCAGCGCGGGCAGCTCCTGTCCCTCACGGAGATAAACAACGTGCGTGCACCAAGTGCGGGCACGGTCAGAGTTAAATTAGCAATTCCTAGCAGAAGTCAGCAAGTTCCTGAGCAAAAAGCAATCTGAGGAAAGGAACTGTTGGACTATCCCATAAATTGAAACACAAAGAGACATGAAAAAAAAAAAAAAATCAAATAGCTTTGCAAGCAATCCCCTTTCTGCAACCTGTGCTCTGTACAGACCCTACACGTGTGTCTGTACATGGGGTGGGGAAGCATGGGGTGTGGAAGAAAGGGGCTTTCTGAGAGAAGGAGAAATTACAATCTTTATACCAAAAAAGTTTAGTGGATTAAGAAACAGTTGCTGGAGGAGCGAGGGAAGCTGAAACACACTGACCAGGTTCTGTCCCCAGCAAAGGCAGCACAAATTATCTCACACTCTGGTTGAAGTCCCAATCCGGTTTTAAGATTGCAATGGGGGAAGTCACCAAGATCTGGAAATGTCAGTGAGTTTGTGCAAAGGGATCGGTGTGTATTATGCAATTCTGGAAAGCAGCCCTCGTACTTGCGCTGGGGATGAACTGCCTAGCCCGGGGAGAGCAGTTCCACAGAAGCGCCAAGCAGACGCTTTTCTCATAAAATCACAGCCCTCCTCGAAATCATTATTAATAATAATAATAATAAAAAAAAAAAAATCAGCACTGCCATAGAAGAGAAAAGGGCAGGTTGTGCCTTTGAAGAAACGAAGAAAGAAGTCTGCTCTCCCACCCGGGAAACCCACGGGCTCCGGTTTACAAAGAGCCAGCCTGCAACCTCATCTCCTGTAGCAGGCAGGAGGGCTCATCCCTTCCCAGCCTTCAACCTGATGCCGCTCGCAGCGATGCCCTCTCCGCTGGGGAAGGTGGGGGGGGTCCCGCCGTGCCTCCACACCGCCCACCCGCTGCCCTGGGGGGTGCAGGGACACGCCAACCCGGTACCCCCCTTCCCTCCCCTGCCGGGAACGCCGGGCCGGAGCGCAGGACGGACAGACACGGCAGAGCAGGACAGTAAGTTGTCCGAATTGTTTCCTCGTGGGTTTTGTCCCCAGCACGGAGGCGCAGAGGGTGGAAGAAGGTGGAGGGGGGGAAGCGGGGGGGGGGGGGGCGCGGACACGCGTGGGCGCTCTGGGGAAAGGTGCGCGGCGGTAGGGTGGGGTGGGGGAATGAAGTGTTCCCACCCTCCCCTTTTCCCCTGGCAGAAAGGCAGCGGCAGGCACCGGGGCTCGCCTCCGCTTATCCCCGCGCCCACCCGCCTCCTCCGTCTCACGGGTGGGGGGACACCCCGCACCACCCTCCGACCCCCTCCTCGGTACTCACGGCTCCCTCCTTTTCGCCGCCGCTCCCGGCTCTACCCCATGCAACCACCGGCTGCTTCTGCACCGGCTTGGGGGCTATAAGCTCTTTTAAACTCCAGCACATAACCCATGTGACCGCAGAAGCCACTGGTAAGGAGCGCCGGGGAGCCAGCGATGAGCTCAGCCCGCACCCCCCCGGCACAGCGCCGGGGACGCGCTCCCGCCCGCCCCACGCACACAGATACACACAGACAGACAGACAGAGAGACAGAGAGACATACACACCCCCACACTCACGCACACCCACGCGCGAGCCCTTGCACGCCCGCCCTGGCACACGCCCCTGCGGACACGCAGCCTCCCCGTGGATGCGGAGCTGGAGGGAGGCAGCGCACACGCACACACACTCCCCGTGCAAATGCACACTCGTGAAAGCCACACACGCGTGCACGCACCGTCCCTGTGTGTGCAGGCAAACACACTGCAAGTCCCCTCGCTTTCCCCGAGATGTGGACTCGAGTGAAGGCAGCAGGCTCGCAGCCTTCTGTGTGCACACATACACGTGCCACACACACACGGAGACATGAGCTCGTTGTCTTGCACATTGCACCCTCTGCACACTCCCCCCACCCATCGAGAGGTGCAGACCCAAAGGAAGACTCTGTGTGAACATTCCTGTGCACACCTCCATGTGCATCCTTGCACACACCCCACTGGTGGGTGCCACGACCCTTTGCACAAACACCCTCTCAGAGTGCACAATGAAAACACCAAACACAGATACACACTGAAATGAAGCACCATGCTCACCCCTCTCTCTCTCACACACAACTGTAAGCCAAATGCACACAGGACTCTGCAAGACCCTCTAGCACAGCCAATGCACAAGCAAGGCAGCCCACCCACGCATGCACCCACCTTTCCCACTCAAATTCAACCTGCTGGTACATGCCAAGCAAGCCCACCCTGCCCCATCCATCGCTTCCCCCACAGCTGTGAGGTCACCCCTGGTGTGTGAGGTCACCCCATTTCCCATCACAGGTAAAGGTTGTAAGCTGTCACACACGCAGGCGGTCCGCAGGGTGAAGAGGATGAAGGTCCTCATGTACTGTGCATGACTCCTGACAAGGCAGAAGCCTCAGGGGTGGCCATGCAGCCGGGCCAGGGTTGCCAGGCCAGGGCGCCTGCTCCAGCCGTGGCACAACGGAATTCGGGAGTGCCAGGATGAAACGTGCCAAGAGGGGACGGGAGCCGGTTGTGAGGCTTTGGTGTGCAAAAGGCTGGGACAGGCAGGCCTGGCTGGGCAGGTGCAGGCGTGTGCTGCTGGGGCATGCCAGCAACACGTGTGAGAAGGCAGAGCTGGCAGGCAGAGGGCTTTGCTGTGAGCTGAGTTATGGAAAATGACTCTTTCCAAGGAATTGCTAAAATTAAAGCAGCAGCGAGGCCAAAGGAGCAGGAGCCAAAGGGGAGGGTGAGCAAGGACAGCTGAGCAGCCTCAGGGCAAGGAAGGGCAGGGTGGGCAGGAGGCTGGAGAAGGCACCCTCACACGGCTTCCACCTCCCCACAGCTCCTGGCAACCTGCACAGGCAGTGGCACACACCTGGGGAGGATTTGGGGACAGGCTGATTGGCACCGTGGTGGCACTGGCTGAGGGGTGCCATAGGGCGGGGTGGGTCTAGGGGGAATAGCCCTTCACAGCCACATCCCCCACTTGGCTGACAGTGTGCAGATAAATACCTCTGTTTCCCCAGCCTGGAAGGAACAAATGCCCATGGAGAAACAGCCTGCTCTCTGCCAGGAGCTACGTGCCAGCGAGGGGCAGAGACTGGTGCTCCCGAGAGCTTTCTGGGGAGCCCTGCAACTCCTTACAGGAGTCCTCTGCCCTGTCCCCCACCCCAGGGGCTCTGGCAGGGCTGGGGTGCTGCTCCCTGGTCATCAGCCTTTGGGTCGGCAGTAAGGGCTGTTGCAGCTTCCAGATATCCGAGTGTTCCCAGCACAAATCCCTGTGACTCAGGAAACAACACATGCGAGAAAACTCTGCAGAGAGGACGTTGGAGAAATACAGCCATTGGCATGTTCCCACTTTCCCTGGCATCCCAGGACTTCTCCTGGGCTGCAGAAAACAACAGTAGTAACAAAAACAAAACTTTCTTCCTGATCTTCCTGTTAAAGGAAAAAAAAAAGAGGTAATTTTTGAGCAAACCTACAGAAGCTGATCTGTTTTGTTCCAACTAGATGTATGTTGATCAAATTAAAGATACCACCTCTCCCTGCAATCCTGGCCTCACGCAGACAATGTCACACAGGCAGAGGAAGGGGGCTGGGTGGAAGCCAGGTTTTATCTAGTTTTTCATTGATGCTACTAAAAGCCATTATTAATTGGATGGAAATAATGTTTTGTCTCAGATGAAGGTCCACAATAAATTATCTGTTTATTGTAACTGGTTTTATCCATGAAGAATAACCAGCATGTTGAGGGTCTGGGTGGATTTGTGATAGATAATAGGTCCTGAAAAAAACAGAAGGGAAGACTAAGAGCAGAGAGGGGATGTGTCCAAAGCTGCTCAGCAGGTTGCAGCAAAGCTGGAGAATAACCCGCCTACCTAGAGACTCTGGACCAGATTGAAATAGACATGAAATGGAAGAAGAGGAAAGAAAATCCCAACACCTTTTTCTCTCTCTTCATCCCTTGCTGTCAGCCAGGATCAGGGCTGAAAAAGAAGCAGTAGAAGCTGTGCAGGAAGCAGCAGCTCTCAGACGCCACTGAGAAACGTGTCAGGAGAGAAGGCGGTTTCGTGGGGACAGGGATGTAAAGATGCTGCTGCACCAATAGGTCCAGGAAGAGAGCTTGACCCATGGAAAATGATTCTCCGCTAGCTTATGAGCCAGCATCAGGCCGTCACCGTGGGCTGCTTTTCCCATCCACTGTATCCCATTGAGAGTCACTCGGAGAAAGCAAAGGACTCATCACAAGCTTCTACATTAATGTTCAACCAGGACATCTATCACCAAAAACGTCGCTCTGCCCCATTATGTGCCACATATCTGCCTCCACCAGCGGTGGTACCCCAAACAGGAGAGTGGATGCTTCACAGCTGCATGGCAAGACAATGATAGAGCTAAGCTGTGGTCAGATCCCCAACTTTTTGGTCTGGACCTGGACAGCTGTAAAGCAACACAGATCCCTTGGACACGCAGGGCCAAGGCTCAGGGAACAGCATTTGCCTGGTTGTACCCCAAAGCTGAGTAGATATAAGGAGAGAGTCTGAGCCAGTGTCTGTCCAAACCATTTATTTGATACTTTGTGGCAAACATCTGACTAAATTACTCACAGATTATTCAACCATTGGGAGAGCTGATTGAATGATTACTGGTGAATCATTTGTCCAAAGCAAAATGCCCAAATTCCTACACTGAACTACTGGCAGGCAACATGCAGATGAGTTTCAGTCTTCCAAAATCCCTGAGTTCACATCACTCCCTAAGTCTGCGGTCCTCACTCCCAGCTTTCCCAAAATACCCACCCCCTGCCCGACCCCTTGCCACGGGCAGGAGCAAGGTGAATAGGAGACGTAGGGAACCATTCCTTGAATTCCTGCTGGACTTCAGGAGAACAACAACACAGCAGGCTGAGCTGGGAGCCTTGTTTCTTGCCTTTGCACAAAAGAGATTCTCCGGAGGGGCAAAAACCCCACAACAATAGTGAGGAAACATACAGGGTAGGCAAAGAAAGCAGCTGACCTGGCATGCCTCAGGCCAGAAAAAAGTACAAATGATCTTGCAAAGAAGCAGGAAAAGATGGGAGCTACAGAGCCGACGAGCTTTTTACCAGCCCGATTTAATCATCTTCTCAGCGAATGCTCCCCACGAGGAACAAGAGGGGAAAGCAAGATCATGAAAAGATTGCAGGCAAAGGAATTCTGCCGGTACTCCTGGACTGATTAAAATTCCTCAGGACTCATGGCAGGAGAGATTATTTTATGTAAAACTTCACCTTGTCTTTATTACATTTGCCAAACTTCTTCCTGTGTAGATAGCGGGGAATGGCGGGAGGTGCGTGCGAGAGACAAAGATGGAGATAATAAGTACAGGACTTCGCTGTAGCTTTCCAGCCTGTAACCCATTTGCCTGGGAAGACTGATGGTGGTGAGCATCTGTCTGTGTGCACACAGTAAGTGTGAGCGGGGAGAGGCTGTAGGGATCTTCCAGAGCCTGGACAGGGTGTGATGTGGCTATATGTGTGTGCATAGTTTTGTGCTGGAGAAAATTCTGTCATCACAGAAACACAGAATTGCCCAGATTGGAAAAGACCTTTAAGATCATCGAGTCCAATCTTTAACCTCACACTGACAAGTCCCGACTAAACCCTGTCCCTCAGCACTGTGTATACACGACTCTTCAGTCCCTCCAGGGATGGGGACCCCAACCCTCTCCTTGGGTGCAACCCTGATCATGGGCATCAAGTGGCTCAGACATGTGTGATTAGCATGGTTTGGGATGCAGAGGGGTACAGAGGAAATGAGGTCCCACTGGTTAGTTAAAATACGTGAGTAAAGTTTCTATGTGCAGCAAGGATGTCAGGTCCAGTGCAGGCTGTTATCAGACCGCTCCTGGAAAACAGAGATTGGCGTATGGCAAGACCCCTCGCTGCTACTGCCGGGTAAGATTTCGATGACAAAGTACCGCCTGACACCTGTTATAAATAACATCCGTCCCATCACCCACTCAGCACATGGCCCACTGCTGCCAGCTCCTCGTTCGGAAGAGGCTCAGCGCGGAATGAAAGCCATATTTAAAATGCATTTTCACATATGTCTTTCTGTGCGAGATACAACAGGAGAGCAGTCTGGAAAAGGTTTCTCCCAGCACTTTTTTCCCTTGGTGCCATAAGCATAACCCCATGTAATCTCAGGCAAGAACTGAGACCTTAAAGTGATCATGTGTTGCATCACTGTTTCATGAATTACAGGACAGGCGTTGCAATCCTCCTGGAAGAGGGAAACCAGCATGGTAATCTTGTCTATTTGCTGGGCAGGGTGTTTTTCCCCCCATGGATCAGGACATCTTACAGTGCTGTCCCACTGTCAGGGTTGGGGGCCACAGAGGTGTCTGGAGGGTTGTGGCTAGCACAAGGCACACACAGGCTAGTGTGCATCTTCAGGATGGGACACAGGCAACCTGCCTCCAGCCCCTCCTGTAACAGGATTGCACCCAAACCACCATAGGGTCTGCAGACTTTTAACACATGGCAAAGGTGCTCTCATCACCACTGAGAAAGCAAGAATGTCCTGATGGTTGTGGTTCTTCCTTGGATTGGGAACCTTCCACCACAAAACCCTACCAGTCGCTAGCCATGTGTGAGCCTGTCCCAAGCTGTGGTCCATGCTGGCACGGCTGGTTTGTCCCCCACAATCTCCCTATGGATTAACACCTCGAGGCATGCCAGCATCTGCTGCAGTGTGGCTCCTTGCTCTGGTTGCAGGACTGGCTTCTATCACAAATCATCTTCCTCGCATGGAAAGCAGAAGCCAGGGATTAGAGCGGTTTGAAGTTTTTAGCATGAAAAGGTTGGGTTTAAAAGAAAAAAGTGAAAGAGCTGCTTTTTGAATGTCTTTTGGTGAGGAATTTGCAAATGCCTGCCCCCACGATTTTCAAAAGGGGTTTTTTTTTTGAGGGGGGGAGATTAATTTTGTTTCACTTTCTCTCTTTTTGCCTTTAGCCAAAATGGGCAGTTGCCCCCAGAAACCCACATTTGGGGTAAATATAATATTGCAGTTAAAAAATTCTGGGAAATGTCAGGAAAAATCAGAGGTGACTCAGTTTCAAACTCTGGAAGTCAGAAACACCTGGGAAACATCAGTGCTGGGTGCGGAGCAGGGGAAGGAGAGGAGAGCTTCCCACCTCTGCCAGCAGCCCTCGTCAGCTCCTGTTTGCTGCATTGGGCAGGGAGAGCCACAGTGAGAAATCACCATCCCAAATATGCTCCCTGGAAAGAGACTCCACCATCACCTCCATTCCTGTGTCTCCCTCCACTTTTTGGCTCTCAATGAGCATGAACCTTTAAAAGATGCATTTCTTGTAATAATTTGCTGGGTTTCTCCTCCTTAGCCTTGAAGGTAAACTCCTCTAAGCCCAGAAGATCAATCAAGTAAGAAACCCTCTGGGGCTAAGCCTTATTGTCACCCCATAGCTCCTTGGTACCTCTGTGTGGGTGAGGATGAGTGGCTCCCATGGTCACTAATGAAGACAGTATGGACACAGCTATGCAGGTTATAGCCCTTATATAGCAAAGGAGAAATACTCCCTCTTCTTGCTGCTCTTGCATCCTCCACCGACTTCTTCTTCCTCCATCTCCTCTCCTTCGTTAGCTGTGTCCCAACCATCCCTTTCTTCAGCCTCACCACTGCCAAGACGAAAATTGGACAAATTTTTGCTTTTCTCTCCCTCAGCCTGTCAAAATCACAGGGTGTTAAGCACACCTGCCTGTTTACCCCATCTTGAAATGTTTTAGTTGTGACCCTTTAACACTGCTCTTTTTTTTTAGTATGGATTCATTTGGCTCCTGCTCAAAACTGAGAAGCAGATCCTTTCTTTGCAAAAATGCCAGAATGGGACATTAAGACAAATTGCATAATTGTTTTTTATCATCTCCTCAGAGCAGGAAGAGCACCAACACATTCCTATTCTGAGAACTTCAGGTTTGAGAATTTCCAGTTGAAAATGGAACTTTTCCTCCCCCCAGCTCCCCCAAAAGCCTCAAACAGCCTCATCTTTAAGTCTTTTATCTGAGCCCAAACATTTCTGTTTTCACAAGAGAACTGATGAGTGTCTTCTCACTGGGTTTGTATGATATCACCTGTTTTGGGAACACCTTGCTGCCTGGGACAACACACCACTGGGGAGCAGAAACACTGGTCCTGGGAGCATTCAACAACTGTCCACTGAGAAGACCTAATGGTCCAAATTTTCTCCCTGAAATACAAAATTATCTTGACCAAAACTATTCATCTATGAGCTCCTGAAAGGTGTTGAAAAATCTGTCAGGGCATGGAAAAGCCCTAGTTATTTCCTTGGGAAATTGGGATGGTGTTGCAAAAGGCTGCCGGAATTTCTGTTTCACTCAGGTGGAGATTCAAGCTCTCAGGCGAAACAAGAAAAATCTGCATCTCCCCCAATACTTTGATGTGAAACAGTGAGTTAGCAAAACTTCAGGTGCTGTAAATTTTGATTCCCTGGCAGCCACTTTAACAAAACATCCCACCTAGAGGGGGGAAATTCTTTATACTTGCACAGCTTATTTGAAAAAAAGCTCTTATTGATGTTTTGGATGATTTTGGAGCTGCAAGAGGCTACAGTTGAAATATTGATGCTCCAGAGTGTTCAAGGTTGGGTCCGAGATTGCAAAAATGCCTGCATGGAGAGGGCTATCTTCATCCCCTAATGACAGGCACAGACTTTTCCCTCTCCATCCCTCTTGGTGGAGATGCTGATAGAGACATACCAGCTATTTCCAACCACCCCTCGTGCACCCTCTTCCTCGTTAGCAGCAGGTTGTGCTTGACATGAAAGAAATGCTACTAAGCGGCAGGGATGCAGCCATCGCAGGTGACGAGAAGAGTATTTTTCTAGTAGAGTCTCAGGGGAAGGACGGGAAAATGCAAATAAAAGGACTATTTGCTTCGGCAGCTCCCGCCACCTCGGTGTGCGGGGGATGCTTCTCCTTGCTTGCAGTGCCATCTCCCGGCAGGGCTGGCCCGGGGACCGCTTGCGGATGCTCTGCGTTTGGGGAGCGGCTGAGGAGGTGAGGGTGGGCGCATATTTCGGAAAGACAATGCTCAGCCTGGTCTCCTTCCCCCAGCCTGTCAGGGGATGGGCTGAGCACCGAGGGGCTGAGCTTGCAAGGAAAACAAAACAACACAACACAACCCAAAAACTAGTTTTCTCAGACCTTTCACTGCACTAATATAAGAGATTCTTGTGTATGGGGTATCTAAATGAGTCAAGCTTTCTCTGAAGTGTAGTATGACAGAGACCTTTGCTAAATCTGATGCCTGGACAGAATAGGAAGCATGAGACTGGACACTGTGACATGGTGTAAATGCAAAAGTTCCTGAGAAGCTCTCAGGGTGGCTGTGTCCTGTCCCTACATCCATCCCCTGTTCTTTGCTTGTTCTTGCTGCAGCAATGTGGGACAGCAAGGACTTCTCCTTCTCCTGTGTCTACAGAGTATCAAGCAATGGGCCCTGGGTTCTGCAGGCAGTCCTGGGAGAGCAGCAGTAATATGAAGGGGAGGAACTGAGACGCACCAATTTCCACCCCTCCAAGTGGCTCCTTCTCCATCAGAAATTTTGAGCACAGTATGTACTTGGGTTTAGGAGTGCCAGGGCTCTCATCTGAGATCTGTACTGGCTGCTGCAGCAGGGACAGCTTGGACTCAGGACAGGGCTTGAGTCCCAATGTGAATAGGCCCTGGGACCTCTGTGGAGACAGAAGAGGTGGGTAGCAGACACCCCTCAGCCAGCTGGTAAGTCTGTTGTTTCCCCAGGGGTGTGCAACCCACCAGATAAGGCAGGCATAGGCAAGAGGAGAGAGCAGGGAACAGAGAAGTAACAGCATTTCCTTATGGGACCAGGGCAGCTCAGATCTCAGTGTGCCAGATCCCAGCTTGTCCCCATCAGTGGTCCTGTTTGGCTCTGGCTATGCCTATGTCAGCAACATCCCATGTGTGCATCCCATGGGCTGTATTCTTCCCATAGGCTCCTGCCACCTCTGAGCTGTCCAGGGAGCAAGCCTCAGTTTGGGATTTCACCTTTCTCTGCCTCTCAGCACCTCCCAAGAATCTGGATCCTGTTGGGGCCAGAGAAAAGACACCACCACCCCCTGACCAGCACCATTTCAAGCCCATGCTGTATCTCTGTCACGTGGGGTGTAACAGCTCCTGCCATGTCACTGACTGCCATAAGTGATAAATAATTGCAGTAACCTCCCCTGTAGACTACAGCTGTACTTAGAGGCCTCTGTGGAGGTCAGGGCTCTGGAGGGGGTGTGCCAGGTACTGATGGCTGTCCCTACAATGCTAATTTAAGTAGGAATAGAAACAGAAGCAAATCAACTCTTATTTTCAGGTAATGGGCTGAGAGGAGAGCATTGAGAATATTTTGCCAAGCAGTGAAGATCCTTTCCCTTCTCTCTGGCTCAGTGTTTTGTCTTTTCCTCCTGGTATAACCTTCAGGCTCAGAATTCTTCACCCCAGAACTGGGTGCAGAAGCAGGTCCTCACTGTCACTGGGACAAGCATGAGGCATTTGTTTATTCAAAGGCTTGATAAGTCAGCTTAACCTCCACTTATGGACCACAGAAGAGCATGGGAGTCTCGCTGTTCTCTTGACCTCTCTGTATCAATATAGGCTGTTTTCCTAAAAGAGACACAAAAGTCCTGTGCTTGATGCAGGAGTCCTCAGGCTGGCAGGAGTCCTCAGGCTGGCAGGAGGGACCAGGTTTGCACCAAGCAAGAAGTCAGACCAGATGATCAAAACGGTCCTTGCTGGCCTTGAAGTTTATGAATACTGTTTAAGGGCTTGGGAGCTCTGCTTCGGTCAGTTGGTTTAAGCAAAAAACCTTTGAATTTCGATTGCTCTCCCATTCGGCTAAATCCCAATTCAATTTTGTCTGGACAAGTTTATCATCTTCTTCCTGCCAGCCAGGAGCTTTAATCTCTGACATTGTCTTCTGTTGCCCATCTAGTTCAGGCTGCTTCAGCCTTTTCCAAGCAAACCCCGATGAAAAGGACCATTTCAGGACAGGCAGCTCTGCCTGCCAGCTTGCCCCCAAGCCCTATGTCAACTCTGCCAGCAGGAGGCAGGGGTTGTGGGGTGAGGGGCTGGTTGGCACCATGTTCACAACCATGGTCAATAACCTGTATCCTGAGCATCCTTAAAACTAAAGCAGTGGAGGGAAAAGACTGCCAGGGATAGATTAGTGTTGGCCGTTGACAGGGAATCAGCCAGGCAAGAAAAAGAACTGGAAAAAAGGAGCAAGATGAGAAGTGAATGCACTCAGTTGCAGGGGAACAATATTTCTTGTACCAGCAATGAATACAGCAACAGGAAAAGGCTTGGGATGTAAGCATCCTTATTTCTTAAAGTACACTCCTGCTGCTGCTGTAGCAGCATGTGCTTGCAGATAAAGGGTGTTTGGGAAGAGTGTGAAAAGGAGGACCACAGTTCTCCAAGCAGTTTCATTTCTTCCACAGAGACCTGCAGTGTGGGAGCAGCCAGGACAAGCTGCACCATCATCTCACAAGGGATGTGGTCAGCACAGGGCACACCAAAATCTTGGCCTTTGCTTAGGGAGGACTGTGAATGAATGAAGATCCTCTGACGTTTTTCCTCATAGACCAGATCTTCCTCCTCTTGAAAAAGCTGCTAAAGGCATCTGCCAGCATTGGGCTGCAGAGTAGAGGTGAGGAAGGGAATGCATCTGGGAACAGGCAGCAAAATGGTGCAGATAGGGTCTGGAAGCAGCTATACATGTGATGAGCTGGTCGAAAGTTAATTTGAGGAGGAGAGCATGACACTTTAGGAAAACTTCAGTGCTTGGTGTCTTGAGCACACTGACAGTCTATGGGATGGTTCTGGGGCACCTCTCGGCAGCATGGCTCTTGTGTTCTTGTGCCTCATCTCTGTCATCAGATATATATAGAGTTATCTTGTGCTTACACTTGCAGGATCCTGATTTCAAAGCACCCCACACAAGCCCCTCTGCAGCACTAACAGGCTGCCTTGGATGCAGGACAGGGACCACGTCTCCAATGACACGAATGAGGCAATTCTCCGTGCCAGGTGATGCACAGGGTGAGCAGAGGATGTGTGAAGTGGTACATTAAAGCCTTATTTATTGTCTACCCACTACCTAGACAACATGGGTGGGAAGAGTGCAGACGCCACAAGCATTAAATGTCATTCTGCTGGGAGAGCCTTTCTCTGCTCGAGCTTCTCTCAGCAAGAAGCAGCTCTCGATAAAACCCTTTCAGCAGTGCTGATGGCAGACTGAAGCGGAGCAGCAAACACAACCTCAGCAGGAGACCGTTTAGGTTATTATTTTAATTAATTGCACATGTAGCTAAACTGGAAGAAAAATAGAGACGTGACACCCAATTATTCAAATCAGTTCCTGCCAGTCACACATCGCTGCTGCTACTACAGTCCCAGCACAAAGCTTTGCCCTCTCCTACCTCCAGCAATGCCAGAGATTTGCATCTCAAGGTTGGCAAGAAGTTGTCTTGCAACTTTTCTTGCTGTGCAAAAGGGATGAGGAATTGTAAATCTACCAGCCTGGTCCCACGAGGGATTGCATTTCCTAGAGCTAGTGAATTAGTCTCTGCTATGGCAGAGTTCCCCCCAAAAGCCTCATTCTTCACCTGTGCAGCACAGACTGCTCCAGACAAGCTTTAAGGGAAATACTGGAACACGCTGCCCTATAGCAAGGACTCAGTGAGAACAAGCAGCATTGGGCTTCTGAAGGGAAACACCCTCAAAGCAATGTCCAGCTCCAAGGAGATGCTAACCCAGCTCCAATTGCTTGGGCTGAATTCAGAAAGGTAAAGCAGGATGCTTCAGGCTAGGAAAGCTGAAAATTTTCTTCTGTAGTGACCAAAAATGTGAAAATGAGACTGTCAGGCTTTTCAGGACTGGAGCTTTTGAACATAATTCCCCCTCTGGAGCAGGTGTTGCTGAGATTTATGGCTGTCTGTTCCTGCTCTCCCACTGTGAGGGCAGACATGCCTATTTCTGTTCAGTAGTGCCAGTCACAAATCCACCTTCAGCCCCCAAGCAGTAGCTCTGGGCCTGTGATCCCCAAATGGGTTCTCAGTGAGCAGAAATAGGGAGGTTTCCTGATTTCCTGCAGCACGCTTTTCCCAAAGGAACAGCTCAGTGAGGTCTCTGGTGATGCCTCCACTGGAGAAAAATCAGAGATTTCAGTAGAAAGGAAAACTTCCATCTCTGCTCACTTCCAATGTGTCTGTGAAGCCCTGCCAGGCCACCCATCAGAGTGCTCATCATTGCAGCTCACCTCAGCTCTGCAGTTCCTCAGGGTGCAGCCATTCCCCCATACCCAAGCCATGTCCCTGGCACACAGTAGGGATGAGAGCTGCACCAGTAAAAACAGGCAGGATCTGTCCCCAGAGGACCTGCTGCCTGCACAGGGCAGGTGAATGGGTAGTTTGTTTGATTTTATTTCTTTTAAAAAAAAAAAAATCAGTCTGGTGCAATCTGATGAGCTGCCTGTGCTCCTGCATCCTTTGCTTGGTGGAGCAGAGGCCAGGCTTTCCCCTATGCTGCAGTTATCAGCCACTTCTTCTCTCTGACAATCTAGCTGATTAACAACTCCAATTAAACTGCCAGCCACGCTTCTCCATTTGCATTTCCCTTTGAAGTTTGCTCCTTGTATTTGAGACCTGGAAAGGATCTGATGTGCCCCAAAAATAGTTGGGTTTTTTTCTGACTGTGATAGTCTGATGGAAAATGTTAAATTTCCCATAAATTCTGGTTTTACCTTGGTGCTTTTCACAGCAATGAAACTGCCACCACCTTTTTCCTATGTGTGCAGGTAATTTGCTTGCCAAACTATTCACATTTATCTCCTGGCTACCTGGTGGTCCTCTGCCTCTGCCTGCTGTGTCTCAGCCCATGGTTTCACCATAAGCCCTTCAAAGCAGATGCTCTCTCTGGGCTGTGCTGTGTGGAGATTTGGGAAAAACTTTAACTGTCCTGCTTTATAAACAAATGGAGTTTGTAATTCCTCTTGCAGTAATGTCATTCCTCTTTTCCTGATAGCCTCTGTGCCAGCAAGGCTGGCTGCAGCAGAGCAGACTGTCAGGGATTTCCTTTAACCTTATGGGGCACCATTTGAGCTCTGCCCATCCATAGCTGCTAGATCCACCCTGGTACATCAGGAGGGAGATCTGATGAAGAACAGCACCAGTTTCCACACTGTGAAAGTTGAACAGTCTCTTCCATGGCATGGATTGCTCCACCAAGAAAAATGCTGTTGCAATGGCAACACATCATCAAAGCATCATTTTTCAGTTAACAGCTTTCTAGGTGAGGCTTTGATCACATCCAGTTTTATCCCAGACCCCACACTTCTCCTGCTTTCTTCTTTACTGTTACAAAGACATTTTTTTAAAAATTAAGTTTTTATTTTTAAATGAGTGCCCTCCTAGAGCAGTGCTAACACCTCTCCTTCCTGCAGACCTGGGGCTCAGGTCTTGCCCTGCTCAATTCCAGCTTTGTAGGGACATCTTACCCTGTCACAGATTAAACCTGCCAATCTGATGGCTTCTTTAGGTTGGCAAAAAACAAAACAAAACAGGTTAAGGACAGAATTTCTCACAGAACCACAGAATCACAGGGGTTAGGAGGGACCTCAGGAGATCATCTAGTCCAACCCGCCTGCCAAAGCAAGTTCCCTACAACAGGCTGCAGCAGAAGCACCCAGGTGGGTTTTGAACATCTCCAGAGGTGGAGACTCCACAATCTCTCTGGGAAGCCTATCCCAGGGCTCTGGCACCCTCACAGTAAAGAAATTTTTCCTTAAGTTTTATGGGACTTTTGGTGTTTCAATTTTTGCCCATTGCCCCTTGTCCTGTCACCAGCCACCACCAGAAAGAGCCCAGCCCCATCCATTTGGCCCCCACACTTCAGGTATTTATAGACATTGATAAGGTCCCCTCTCAGTCTGCTCTTCTCCAGGCTGAAGAGTCCCAGCTCTCTCAGCCTCTCCTCCTAAGGCAGATGCTCCAGGCCCCTCATCATCTTTGTGGCCTCCACTGGACTCTCTCCAGAAGATCCCTGTCCCTCTTGAACTGAGGAGCCCAGAACTGGATGCAGTACTCCAGACGTGGCCTCACCAGGGCAGAGGAGAAGGAGAGGAGAACCTCCCTCAACCTGCTGGCCACACTCTTTTTAATGCACCCCAGGACACTGGTGCCCTTCCTGGCCCCAAGGACACACTGCTGGCTCATGGCCAGCTGCTGCCCACCAGGACACCCAGGTCCTTTTCCACAGAGCTCCTCTCCAGCAGGTCAGCCCCCAGCCTGTACTGGTGCATGCGGTTATTCCTCCCCAGGTGAAGGACTCTGCACTTGCTCTTGTTGAACCTCATCAGGTTCCTTTCCACCCAACTCTCCAGCCTGTCCAGGTCTCTCTGAATGGCAGCACAGCCTTCTGGTGTGTCAGACACTCCTCCCAACTTCGTGTCATCAGCAAACTTGCTGAGGGTGGGTGCAACCCCTACATCCAGGTCGTTGATGAAGATGTTAAACAAGACCAGACTCAGTACCAACCCCTGGGGAACACCCTTATTTACTGGCCTCCAACCAGATTCTGTGCCACTGATCACAACCTTCTGAGCTCTGCCAGCCAGCCAGTTCTCAACCCACCTCACTGTCCACTCATCCAGCCCACACCTTCTGAGCTTTGCTACAAGGATGTTGTGGGACAGGATATCAAAGCCTTGATGAAATCAAGGTAGACAACATCCACTGCTTTCCCCTCATCCACCCAGCTGGTGATGGCATCACAGAAGGCTGCCAGATTGGTCAAGCATGATTTCCCCTCAGTGAAACGATCTTGACTACTCCTGATAACTTTATCTTCTTCCAATTCCTTAGAGATGGTATCAAGAATGAGCTGTTCCATCACCTTCCCAGGGATGGAGGTGAGGCTGACTGGCCTCTAGTTGCCCAGATCCTCCTTCTTGCCCTTTTTCAAGACTGGAGTGACATTGCCTTTTCCTCCAGTCTGCAGGCACCTCTCCTGTTGTTGAGAACCATTCAAAGATGATAGGAAAAGATTCTGCAATAACACCCGCCAGCTCCCTCAGCACTCGTGGGTGCATCCCAGCGGGGCCCATGGATTTGTTCATATTGGTTTTGTTTAGACTATCTCTGACCAGTTCTTTCTCAACCAAGGGGCAGTCTTCCTCCCTCCAGACTCCCTCTCTTCCCTCCAGCATCTGGGGTTCTTGAGGGGCATTTTTAGCTGTAAAGACTGAAGCAAAGAAGCTGTTGACAGAAAGAAGGCTCCTACAGCCTTCACCAGGGTGATTGTCATTAAAAATATACACCTCCCCAAACCATCCTGCAACTACATACAGAGGTCACCCTCAGTTCCTTTGTGAAGTTAAAAAGACAGCTAGAAACACTTCTAGCCTTGCCTCATATGTTGTCTGCGCCATCAGTGAGGTGATGGGCAGGAGGGAATGTTTTTTGGGAAGCTGGAGGACTCCTTCTTGCCTGGGGCACCTCTCGAGCCCTGCAGCTGCCCCGCAGCAGCCAGGCTTAAGCTCCATGCTGCAGCCTGCACCAAGCCCCTTCCCCATGGAATCACTTCCCCCCAGACTCATCAAGATGCAGGAGAAGGGCAGTACCAGCCTGGAATACTCAGGTATATGTACCTCCTGACTGTGGGGCAGATTCACAGCAGTTATGGCTGATCTCCTGTGCAATGTTAATATGAAGTCAACTGTCCCTTCAAAAGATGCTTTTTTACCTTCTTGAAGTGCTGGGGAAAGTATTCATGTGTGGAAATCTCAGGAGTCACTCTCTGTCTGCTCTCCTTCTTATGCAATTAGCTCTAGAGCAAAACAGCCCTTCCCTATCTCCTGTTGAGTTTGTACGTGTAGCGGGGCTATTTGCAGCCCTAGACATCAGTATGAGCAGATCCTTGCTGAGATAAGGCAGATGAGCATGTGCCAGTGCTGTGCTCAGTGCAGTGCCACACTAGATGTTGGTGATGCCACAAGCCCGTCAGGACCTTGGTAGATGTGCCTCATCTTGGACTTGTGCCTGCCACTGGTCAGCTCTGCCCAGGGACAGGAGCAAGCACAACCTGATGGTGTGCCATGGTGCTGATCTAAAATGATGAGAATAGACATAAGTCTGTGTGGACCTCCTTAATCCAGAGCCTTTCCTGAGCAAGACTGGGGACAAACCATTTCCCAGTGATGCTCTATCAACAGTCGCTCTCCAGAGGCTGTGTGCAGACTCATGTTTTCCTCTCCCATCTCTCAGATGCAGAGAAGTAAGACAAGGCATGCTGAGCTGCAGCTGGGTTATATTGCTCCAGCCTGGAAGGAGCATGAATGAAGTCTTTGCAGGCAGGATCATCAATCTCCATGGCTCACATCCCAAATAAGCCCATATCCCATCTCGAAGGAAGCAGGGCAATTTTAACTTTTTATTTATTTGTTTGTTTGTTTATTTAAAATAATGACAAAATCCAGAAGGGCTTGTGGAACCAAGACCCCAGACAAATCATGATGTGCTGGTGCCTTGTGCCCCAGCCTCCCAGACCAGAGCATGAACTTACTGGCTGGGGGGCTGGCTGGACCTCCAGCTTGCTCAGCAGTCCTCAGGCCATGTAACAAGCTGGATCGTCTCTTGCCAAACCCACCAGGCTTCCACAAGCCTTTCCTGCACCACTAGTGACTGCAAACCTGGGCTTACCCCCCTTCTCATCTTTGTCACCTTCCTCATTACCCAGGACACACTTTAGTACATGCATTAAAGTAGTGTTTCTTCTTGGAAGGGAGGAGCTCCCTTGCATAATTCTTCAAATGGACAACAGCATCAAAAGAAAAGAAAAAAAAAACAACAAAAACCCTCATCTCTATTAAGGGACTTATTGCAGAATTATTACAGGAAAAAAAGAGCAAGTCTCCAAGGTCAGGCCAATTTTCTCCTGCACCCTGTGGAAAGTGGGTGATGGGTATCAAGACAAACCCAGAAACCAACAGACCAGGTAAAAATCCATCCTCTGTCTCTGCCACCAGGAAACTTCCAAAATCTGAGCAGGGAGCAGTGGAAGAAGCCCTTTCCTCCCAGAGGAGATGGCCCTGATGGAAAGACGGCCCCAGGGAAAGGTGGGTTTGGCTTGAGACCATGTCTGTGGACGGCTCAGATATATTTGCACCAGGTGATTTTTCCAAAACAAAGGAAGAAAAAGCTGTTTCAGTAGAATCCAAACCTTTTGCCAGAGAGGTATCATTTTGGTAACATATTTAGAAGAAACCATTCACTTTGGAGTTTAGATTTATACTTTATATTCTATTGTGTCTTACTCACAATATGTTATGTAATATATATCACACACCCAATTTGCATGCTGAATTTTAATATAACAAAAATGCTGAGAAAGTGTCACTTCAATTTTCCAGAACAGCCCCGAGGAATATTTGCTTGACCAGAAATTTACATTTTTCATTCCTATCTAGAACAACAACAACAAAGAGGTCAATATTTCCCATGAAAGGGGACTCTGGGGCTCCGACCCACTCTCCTAGACAGTCTGGGGAGAGCAACTTTAAAGGCAGAGCAGGAGAAACACTCTTGATATTTTCTGTTCCTCGTCCCATCCCGTTCCACACTGTAACAACCGACGTCTTCAAAAGAAACAGCTCCTCGAAGTCACAGGAAGAGCGAAAACCCTGAAACAGACCCGCTGTGCCCCGAAACCATTCCTCTTCAGAGAGCACTCCCTCTGGGCAAATGAACTTCAAATAATTCCTCCCTCTCTCCCCCTCCAAAGAAGCCCTAATGACACCTTGTCCGTGAACTTAATGTGTTTTAAACTATCTCCATGCCTGGCCACATACTTGGAATGTCCCCTAAGGACTGCTAAAAAGTCACAAGCAGGAAAAAAAAGAAAAAAAAAGAAAAAAAAAAAGACAAAAGCTTCAGTCTGGGTCCCTGGGCTCCCACCCCCGCGGAGGGGAGGGTTTGCCAGTGCTCAGCGTTACCTTTCGCACACCAAGGCAGGGTCCTGGTGGATGGAGCTGGGCATGAAAGCAGCTCCAGGTCATCAGGCTGGGTTTGAACTTTTCACCACTTTTTTTTTTTTTTCTTTTCCCCCTCTCACCATCTTAAGGGGGACTTTTTTTTTCTTTTTGGTTTGAAAAAAGCCCTTCAGGAAATGATTTAGGAGCAGAGAGCATGGTCAGCTAATGGGCTGCAGCTGAGGCAACTCGGGGCTACGCTCCTGTCCCTGCAATGGCTTCCTGGCTTCATGTGCAGGGAGGCTCTCCTTGTGCACACGCGTGTGCCCGCGCACGCCTGGCACACCCTGGCTCCTTGGCTAGGCAAAGCTGGAAACCCTCGGGGGAAAAAAATCCAAATCCCCAAGCCCTCAGAACGGCAGCTCCTCTCAACATGAGTTGTTGAGAAATAGGGACTGAGCAGCTCGTGCCCTTCCCCTCCGGCGCTTCCCATGTGTCCCTGTGTCTGTTGCCTTGCTCTTGCTCAACGTGCTCCCAAGTGACCCTAAAGTAACAAACCAGTGATTGCTGCCCAACATACAGCATGGTTCCTGCGTCCCCAAGCTCTGGGCAGAGCTCTGGGTTGATATCAGAAAGATTTCAAGGCTGAGAGCGTTTTTGACTTTCCCTCTGCGGGTTGCCCTCCCCTAGAAGAGCAAGCCAGGCTTCAAGCATGAGCAGTATGACAGCAGACTCTGCCAAGTGCCATCTGTCTGGGAAACACAAAGACTTTGGGAGTCACAGGTTGCCCTGTGTTCTCTCCCCACATCCCCATCACCCATGCCTTGAATTATTGTCTTCATTTTTCTGCAGATTTAGAGAGGCAAGGAGCGTCTTGCAGCAAGGCAGAGACAACACAGCAACCCAGAGTCCTGGTGGTGAAGGTCTCGTTTCTCTTTGTCTTTTAGGGGTAGGAATGGTTGAGATACCTGCTCCCAAGACAGCTCTTACAGAGTCCTCCTCTGCCCATTAGTTGCAAAACTGGCCATGGTACAGATGATGGCCAAATTGCAGGAGGAAGGCATGCTGTCATTGGGAGGGAAACAGAGTAGGAGACACCTGATCAGGTCCTCATGCTCTGCACCATACTTTAGCAGATGGAGGCATCTGCTCCAGGGAAGAGAACATCTCCCCTGGGTCTTCACAGTGGTGTTTGGACTCCAACACACATGTAGACACCTAAATAGGTATGAAAATGAGTTGTACCTTGCAGATTGCTCCTAAAGATGATTTCTTTTTAGCCTACCTAATAAAGAAAGGCCCATGAGTGAAGGAAAGCCTATGTCACACCTGGCCACTGAATAAAACCTGGCATTTCCCACCTGGATCTCCCCAGCTCTAGGTTCACCTTGGGTAGCGAGGATGGACAACTGCCCTTCATCTTCGTAGTAGCCAAGAAACCATGAACCTGCTCTCAAAGGCCAGTGCCACCACCGCAGATAAAACCTCTGGGAGTGAGTGATTGATGGGGCACGAGAGAGCCTGGACAAGGCAGAGACCTGATTCCTTGGCCAGCATCCTGCAGTGCTCAGTGGTGTTACAGGGCAGCCCAATCCTCCCTGCCAGCCCTTTCTCCTTAGGCTTTCTGTATTTACTACAGACCCAGCCCTCTAGGCAGAGATTTCTGCTTCATTCACAATCTTCCAGGTTCCCAATTAAAAACTGCAAAATTCTCAGGATTAACATGGGCAACCATGCAAGCCCTAGGGTAATTTTACCATTTGCTAAAAAAACAAACAAGCAAACAAACAAAAAAATAAAAAACCCACAACATGTAGAAAATATTAATGAGAAAAAAGCCAAAATAATTATTCTGCCCTTTAGAAAAGCTTTGCCATTCCCCAGCTAGCTTAACCCAAATGCTACAGGAATCAAATTGATCTGCAGAACAGGTCTGGGGCTGTCTCTGCAGCAGGTAACCCTTCATCCCCAAAATATGAGCTGACTGTGATGGGGCTTCTGCCAGCAGGCAGTGAGGGCTACAGGGCAGGAGGACAGGTGCATATTTGAGGGTTGGATGATGCTTTGGCAAGAGTTTGGCTTCTGTTTCCTGGTTTTTGCAGATCTGGAGGCTGGAGGCAGTGCATGGTGCCTCTGTCATGGGGTCACTGCTGGATGGTGGCCAAGGACAAGGCTCTGGGATGGCACTGGGGTGTGGAAATGGAGTGAGAGACCAGAGGGGAACTGAGCTGGGGCCAGAGGGGCTGTGGCCACCTGGGGAGCTCACACAGCACCTACATGCCTGCCCCTCCTCTGGTGTCAGCTGCTTTCTTCTCCACCTTCCCTGGTGTTTTCTACCAAATTAAATTAACATTGTCTCCCAGTGGCTTGCCATGGGCATCTATTTATTTATTTGCTTCCAGTCTGCCAGCAGGGAAGACTTCTTAAAGTTGCCCAGTTTGCTTCCCCCTGCCTCCACCCAGCCCTATCCTAATTAACAAAATATTGCTGTGAACACATGTGAGATCTTCAGAGGGTTGAGGGGCAGAGGCAGCCCCGGAGCCAGGCGTTACCCCCAGCTCAGCTCATCCCTCCTTTTTGGAGAAGCAAGCCAGGTCTCGATGTGGAGGGGTGGGACTGCAACCCCTGCCCTCCCGCACACCCTCTCCCTCCCCACACTTGGATCCTCAATGTGTGCTCGGAGTGCTTCTCCACGGCTGCACATGGGCAGCAATGGGAAAAAAAAGAAAGTTGTAGGGTTGGATTTTTTTTTAATTTATTTTAAAATTGTGCTTTTAATTTTTTTTCAGACTAAAAATACCTTCTCATTTTAAAGTTTCCAAGCACGATGCCCTGAAGAAGCAAGAATGACAGATGCTGCCGAGTACAGATGTTTTGCTTTACTTTTTTTTTAAATTTTAATTAGTAATATTTTCCACACCAAAACTCACAGATGGCTATTTGTGTCCCTGTGACTGGGTCAGGCCAGGACTGGAATGACCTGCTGGGGATGTTGCCTAAACACCCTGCACTGTCATTATATTTAGGCAGGACTTTGTCTTGCCTTATTAACCTATTAGTTGCCATTGCCTCAGTAGGTACATCCAGACTGCCCTGACCCTCATCTCCAAGGTCTCCTTCTGTCTTTCACTGCAGGTCTTCTGGGCAGCCAGCTGTCCACAGCCCTTCAGCAACCAAATGCATGAGCTGACCCTATTGTATGGCTCTTCTCACAGGCCTACCTCCACCCTCCCATGCACATCCATCCATGCTATGAGGGGTTTTTTTGGAGGTATCATTTCAAACCAGCTCATTGTTTTCATCCTTCAAGTGTCATGTGTAGAGTCATTGTTCTCTAACACAACACTGCAACGTACAGCAGGGCAAGCAAAGGTGCAGAGCTGGGCTCTGGAACACACATGGAGAGATGCTACCAGAAGCATGGCTGGGGACAGCACTGGAGGAGGGGATTTACCTCCTCTGCCTTGGGCTTCACGTTCTATGTCTGCCTTGGTGCCTCTTCCCTGCACGGCTCTTGCTTCATAGTGGGACTCTGCTCCAAGAAGTCCTGCTGGAAAGCCACCTTCCTTCGGTGATTGCAATTCCTGTTTCGTTGCCTTTTTGCACACTCACACACATGCATTGACCCATGTGGAGGACTCATTGCTCCCAGCGAGGGAAAAACATGAGGGCAACATCAACTGATTTCAAACTCTGTCCTGCTGGGAAGGTTTGTGCTAGCAGCTTGGAGCAGTGATGAGTTTATAGAGAGCACTGCTCCCCACATGAGACCTGGCTGTGGCGAATGGAGAGATGGCAGGAAGAGAGGGCAGGCTCTGCAGCATGTACTTATGTATATTATACAGCAGGTGTTAGTCAGGAGTTCGTCTCGCTGCCCCATCAGCCCACTGGAAGAATATTAAAAAGGCTTCCTTAGGTTTTCAAAGCATTTCCTTTGCTCTGATCAAGGCATTTCTGTGCAGGAACAAAATTGTGGAGCCACAGATACCTCAGTGAAATGTCGGCTTGCTGAACTGTGGTGATGAAAACTGCAAAGTGAGAGGTAGGAATCATTAGGAAGGATCAGAGAGCAAATCTGCCAATATCATTATGGTGTGGGATTGAGCCACGTACAGCTCTGCCTAGAGCACAGCTCTGTTCCCCATCTTTCAGCATGATGAAGGTGGAAAAGGCTCAGAGCACACTGGCAAAGATGAGCCAAGGGCTGGTTTTTAGGTGGCAAGCAGATACCTAGGCTTGGGGTCTTCTGTGTCAGAAGGGGTGGCTGGAGGGGGAAGGAAGCAGCATGTGATTAAGGAAGCAGCATGTGATTACCTGGGGATGGGAAGTACATTTAAGCAGAGCACCCTGTCTGCTCTGCTTGTGGAGCCATGGGCAAATCCCTGTGGTAAATAAAACACGCTCAAGATCCCCAGGACAGGTCACCTCTTCTCTGGACACTCGTGTGCACCTGAAGACTTGCTTTTTCCTGCATCTTTGATGGAGAAGTCAAGGTCTATCAGTGACTGAGCATAGCCCAGAGCACAGCATCAGAGGAGGAATGGTCAGAAGAGGGGATAGTCTCACATGAGGCTGGAAAGAGGAAAAACAAAAAGGTTTTGCTCATGGAGATGCTGAATAGCACAGCCTGAAAGAGCCCAGAGGTCCTGCAGCTCAGGAATTATATATGCCTAGTAAAGGGAGACAGCACGAAAGACATGCTAAATGTGTAACTGGCAGACAGACTGGGAAGGACTGGGCAGAACCAGTGGCATCAACAGGACCATCCAGCTCTCCTGGGTGGATATCCTGAGGTATCTCTAGGAACATCTCAGGGAGAGCTCTTTCAGAAAAGCCTGCCAGGTTGTCTGTGTCTGGGTGAAGCTGCCCTAGCAGCAGCCCTGCTTAACGTCAGTAAATGGAGCTGAAATCCTTTGCCTTCCTCAGGCCATGGAGTTTCATGTAATAGACCCCAAGTGCTCCAAAGCTCAGCCAGGTTTATGTTGTGGGGATATGGCTGTCTGCCTTTTATTGTGTTTTGCTCTGCTATTCTATTATACTGCACAATAAAACGCCAGCTTCCTCCTCTCATTAGCCATTTGTTTGTGCTTGAAGCGCACTGAGCGTTTTCACGTGCCTGTGAAGAGAGGTGTAATCTGCTCTTTGGGAGTCACTCACCTCCCTGCAGACCCCCAGCACTCTGTCTGCATTGCAAGCGTGGACACGGTGTGTATGTGTGTGTGTCTTTGTGTCTGTGTGCACAGCTACAGCAGCATCACATAAAAACTGTTCTGAAAGTACATTCCACGGGCTGCAGGGTCAAGGAGGCAAAAACTGGGAGAAGAGAAATTGATGATTGTCTGAGTAACTTTAATTTGTCGTCTTATCCAGGCAGAGCTTGTACAGAAAGGGGTTGTGCTGGAGGAGAGATAAAACATCCATCTCCCGTTCGCTTTCCTAAAGGGATGTGTGTGTAGAGAAGAGAAGAGAACTGTCTTGGTGTAGGAGGTGACTGAGAGAGGCAGCAGGAGCTACCATCACCCTACGCAAGAACAGGGAAGGCTTGACCTCTGCTACATGGACTCCAATTTGGAGGATGAAACAGACCTGTGTGCTTGCAAAATCTCCTGCCAACTCAGCACATGGGCCAGCAGATCATAGCTACCCTAATACCTGTGCCCCGATGATCTGCAAAACCTCCGAGCTTCGAAGTGACCAGTCTCCAGCAAGGACCGATAGTTCCCTCTGCTGGGAGGATGGTGCAGAAATGCCTTTGAGCTCCTCATCCCATCTGAGGAGGACACGAAAATCAGATGTCCCATTTCTGGAGCATCCTCCCCACAAGGACCTCCAGAAACATCTTTCTCCAGGCATTACTTCCCTCTCTCCTTGTTGTCCTGCTAGTTGTACAGATGGAAAGACAATGCACAGTTCCTGCCATTTAATCAGTTTATTCAGTGTCATTAATTTTTTTAAGCCCTCCCTCATATTGGGAATGGGCTATTTCCAGGAAATTTCATCTTTTCATCTTGGGGTTTGTTTTTTTTTTTTCATTTCTAGAATAGAGTCTTTGCTTTCCTAGTGGCGGAGTAAAGCTGGGCAATGTATTCCTAAAATAGCAAAGAGCAAATGCTTCCCATTTTTTAGATCTTGCAATTCTTTTTTAAGCTGATCTGCAGAATCTGATAACTGAGGGGTTTTAAAAGTTGGATGATATTAACAACCAAACAGAGCATCCAGCAGCTTCTCTTCTTGATTTCTGGTTCTCAACAGGTAATTCTTCATTAGTTTGAGGCATGTGGTTACATTTCTCAGTCAGATAAAATACCTTTTTCTGAGTCCTGTCAGCCTGAAATCCCATTAATTTTATCTGGAGTGATTGGTAAGAACATATGGGATGTTTCTCCCAATAAACGAGGGACCAAATTAAGAGCAGCAGGAGCAGGAAGAGGAAGAAAGGGTGTGCTGGAGAAGCAGAGGCTTTGTGTCTTCCAGGAAAGACAGCAGCAGGGTTGGGAAGAGAGGAGTGTCTTAAGACATCCTTAAAAACCATCTCAGGAACCAGCAGATCATTAATATTTTAGCAGCCTAAAGCAAGCAAGCCCTGTCCCATCCTGCCCTGCCTGATTTGGGGTGCAGAAACTCTGCAGCTGAATTCGGTTATTGCTTCCATACCGTGACTTGACTCAGTTATGAAGGTTGCAATGAGTAGCCTGTAGCTCTGCTGGCTCTGTGTGGCTCGTGCAAATGCAAGTGGTGTACCTGGGGAAAAACCGAGATGCACACAGTTGTATCCAACAGAGAACACGCTATTATCCCCCTGAAAGTGGATTTGAAGAGGACAGATTTACAAGTCTTAGCCTCCTGTTTGTTAGCAGTCAAAGAAGCAAATGGAAAGTTGTACCTTATTAGCAGAGGAATGGAGAAGGTGGCGGTGTGATGGCATGGACCGCGGTGAAGCCGCATCTCAGATTCGACGTGTGTCCTCGACCTCTGTCTCAGACAAGACACAGAGCTAGAAACAGCAGAGGGAAAGGTGACAGGACTGATCAGAGGCACAGATCAGCTCTGGACACAGAGTGACTCAATTGGTTAGGACTCTGCAGCTCAGAAAAAGAGCTGAATGGAGATGTACGGAAAAACCTGACAGGTTAAAAGGAGGTAGCAAATGAAGTATTTCTCTTTGCTGTTGCTTACAATGCAAGGGCAAAGAAGCATCCAGGGAATTCACTAGGCAATGGGCTTAAAATGAACACAGAAGGGTGTTTTTTTCCCTCAATATATATTTAAATTGTGGAGCTTGTTGCCAGCAGATCTTGTAGATGACAAAAGTTTTGACTGTTTCCAAAAGCAACTAAGCAACATGAGCGACAAAAAAAAAACCCATCAAGAGCTATTAAGGGCAAAGATACCATCTTGAGAGATGTAGGAGTGGAGAGGGTATAGCCATACGAAACTTGTCTCTTGTGCTTCTCTCCAAAAGTTTTGCTAGTGGGAAATGGCAGAGTGCAGATTTGGGAGGAGGAGGCTGGTTCTGACCCTCACTGCCTGTCCTAATGGTCCTTGGTAGAAACTTGGGGTGGGCTGGGGACAGGTCATGGGCAGAAGCAGAGATAAGCACCATTTAGGCTCCAGTGATGAAAAAACTGGCAGGCAGTAGAAAAAATCCAGGTTGAGCCTCACCCCATCTACATTTCAGCTTTGCTCCTTAACAAGACATGCCATGGCTTTCAACCCTCTCTGTACCCAGTAGAGATGACTGTCACAGGGCAGATGAATAGGGTGACCACATGAGGCTCACCAGAAGTCCCTGACAGCAGCCAGCAGTGTCCATCTCAAGCAAATACGGTAGGACAAGCATGTAGTAGTGCTTTCCCAGCATATCCTCCTGGCTGCCAGCAATCTGCTGCTCTGGGACTTCCTCAGCAGTGAGCAGTTCTCTGTTTGTTAACTCCATGACCCATTTTTTGATTGCAAAAGGCAGCAATGCCATTAGCCAGTGACGGGCAGATGCCCAGCTGCCTGGTAAATCTCTGCATGCTGTGGATCTCAGCTGATTTATTCCAGCTGAAGGTCCAATTGGGCATGGAGTCAGGAGCAACATGTTGTCTTATCTCCCATCGCTCCATGTGGGCATCAAGCACTGCGCGCTTCCCAGAGAGGTGGCAGCTCCCTGTCTAGTCCAGGTTACTGCTGCAATTTCAGCCCACTAATCTCATGGTGCTGAAGGCATGGTTGAGTGCCCAGGAAGGCTCACACAGTGGCACAAGAGCCGTATCACATGCCCAAGATCATGAAAGCACTTCTAGCTTTGATATTTGCTGAAAAGCATAAGCCTGGGAGCTCAGGAGAAAGCTCTGTTGTTCCAGGCAGGCAGCGAATAGTCAGCCCTTGGCCTGAGGAGCTTCCTGACTATGGGGCATCCTCACTTTGCAGCCTGAGAGACAAGAGAAGGACTAAGAGTCCTCATGCCAAGTTCACACAAAGTGCCTGTGTCACAGCCAGAACATGACCCTCTCTGCATGGTCCCCAGCCCACACAAGAACATTTATGTTAAACGCCTTGGCCTCTTCATCAGAGACAGCCTTTGCATCTAGGTGAATTCAACCTGTCTAGAGCATGTCCATCCTGCAAAACAGCACAGCACAGAGATCCAACCCAAACCTGAAACAGCAAGTCCACATCACATAGTGGAGGACTCCAAAACCTTACCATCTCAGGTCAGGTGCAGCTGGGTCTTGATAACCCAAGCACATAAATCCTGACTTTTATCAGGCTTGGTTTGCTTGGATGTTGCCTAGGCACAATGAGCTTCACACTGAGCTCATCACCCAGGCTGGAATTTGCAAATATAGGTCTGTCAGTGCAGATGTGGTCTTAAATTAGATCAGCTGGAAGAGAAAGGAAGACAGAGGGAGATGTGCTCTCCCATGTCACTGAAGGGTAAAGCTCATTCACTTCTCCACCCTGGAGACCCCGACAGTGGGCCGGCTGCCCACTAGCACCCAGGTACACACAGGCAGAATCAACAGCAAGCAATATCACTATCTGGAGGTAAAGTGACACCTGTATTTCCTCCTCCCTGGTCTCATCCCCTGCAATGTGATCAGACTCCCTCCCTGAGACACCCCATGGTTGGAGCCAGGAGAGCAGAGAGCACCCTGGGGCACCCGTGTTTGTACCAAGCAATGCCTGCCCTGTGAAAGGTGATTATTAGGTTGTTCTCAGCTGTGACGACAGCCTCGCCTCTCTGCTCTCACTTCTGCCTTTCCCATATTTCCAAGAGATAATGATCTCATCTCCTAACTGTTGAAGATCACTCCTTCTCTGCTCTCCCCCTCCGTGTCCCCCTCCTCTGTTCATTATAGGATAGAAATGTTATCGACCAACAATCACGGGATGTCAAAAAACCTTATCGCAGAATCCAGCTGCCAACATAGCCTAAACGTGCTTAGGAAATGTCAGTAAATTACAGGAGAGAGAGAAAGTGAGTGAGGGAGGAAACATTAGGATGAGCAGTGAACTGCAATTAACTGCTCCACATTTGGAAGAAGCAGGAAATGTATGGAGGAAAGCAGAGCTAAGGGGTCATTGATCTCGGTAATTGAGGGGAAACTGAGAAATTGATGGTTTAATGGGGTTCAGCTAGGAAGAAAATGTGCTTTGTGGGTCATACTGGGGCATGGAGACCACTGCTGTTGGGCACAAGACTTAGGACCCCTCCTAGTTAGGTCACAGCACTAGAGGAACATCCCAGCCTTCCTTGGAAGCATCTTGTCTCTGTTGTTCAGCTTGACCTCTCTCTGGGAAGGTCTTATTTTCTCATGGCCACATCTAGCCTCTGTTCTTGCATTGGCATAGACCTGTTTATGCCAGGTCTATGGCATAAACAAGCTCACTGGATACCAGGGCTTGGGGTTTGGGTTGTCAGCAAGGCAGGTTGGGACCAGTCATCTCTAAGGGCATGTCCAAGAGTGACCTGCAGAGGGGTCAATCCAAGCCTGCTCAGACTGAGTCTTCCTCCATTTATCCTGTAATTCCATCAGATAATATCATGTAGAAGATACCTCCCTACCTCCCAATCAACCCTGGCACAGCTTTCACCCACTGCCTTGAGATTCACTGGGTGGCTGTTCAACAGTCCTGGCATGTAGGTTGTGAGTAACTTCACAAAGGGCTCCAAACATACTTGAGGGTGGCCCATGCAGCTCCTACTGTCTGTCCCAAGAGCAAAACAACAGTTCAGCCCTGCAAAGCTCTGGCATAGCCAGACCTTGGGTAGGACCACAGGCCCTACCTTGTTACACCATGGAGCTCAAAGGAGAGTAATCATGGAGTAATCTAGTGTCTCTCTTTCTCTCTCCCTGCAAGGCAGGATCAAGCATCTCTGGAGAAGTCTTGAACTTTCATCCTCTCTGTTTCCCATCATCACTGCCTGATGTTTCCCATACACTTGTCTTCAATTACATTGGTGCATAGGAGCAGGCTTTAGACAATAGAAACCGCCACAAAGGTCTGGAGACTATCATACAAACCTCTTCAGCCTCTCTCTCTCCATCTCCGTCCCTCTTTCTTCCATACTCTTATATCTTCCTCAACCAAGTTTTCAGTCCCAGAGCCATTGCCATCCCAAAAACTCTTAACACACACACACACACACACGCACGCATGCACGCACGCACGCACGCACACACACATACACACACACACACACACACGCACGCATGCACGCACGCACGCACGCACACACACATACACACACACACAC
Source organism: Caprimulgus europaeus (assembly GCA_907165065.1). The sequence goes on from OU015527.1 coordinate 72,066,415, forward strand.
ACACACTTTACCTTCCCTAGCCACTGCATCCCACCCTGTCTCTGCTTTTCATCTCACACCCCACATCCCTCTGATTTTCCATCCTGCACACACCCTCCCCATGCTGTGAAAGATGCTACAGAAAATGGAGCAGAGCTGGAATGGAAAACATGAAACACTGCACAAACGTGTCCATGGCCTGGGTGCTCCACGGGAGCAGTCCAACATTGGCTTTTATCCCATGGCAGAGGCAAGATGTTTTAAGGCCATTTGTACCCCTGAGGAAGAAACACTAACTAGTACATTTCTCGAGGACAACTGCAGGTCCTCTGCTGTGACTTCCTTGTCATGCTGTAGACACCAGGTCCCCATTGGGGAACCATAGCCTTCACGTCCTGCAAGCATGGGTACCACTTACTCCATTAAGATGTCCAGGTCAGATGGCTCCTCACCTGCTGGGACAGTTTCTGTCTGCAAATGACCTGAAATAAGCCAAGTATCTAGACACCAACTACCACTGAGAAGCTCTCCAAGCCTGGACAGAACACTGTGTCCCAACATGAGTAAAGGTGAATCTTCAAAAACAACCATAATGACACTGCTCTCACAAGATTTCAGACCATCCACTGAAAAAAAAAAAAAAAAGACTTTATTGCAGGTGGCTCTGCTCTGCAGTGCTGGCAAATGCCATCACCATCCAGCCATCATTTGCTGACGTCTAGATCATCAAGGTCCTGCAAGCTTGTGCTGTTTTGTCTCTGTCTGTTCTAGTGGGCACAGCTGGAGCTATAGACCTGTCCTTCCTTCTTTCGTGTGTATCTGTGAATGTAACAGAGCTAGTGGTGAGCTTGGAGCATAATTGCTACAGAGCTGCAAAACACAACGGGAAAATCCTTCATGGCAGCACTCCAGCAGTGGAATCTAGATCTGCTCCCATGGAGACCTGCCCTTGGGTTGTCTTTGGTGTGCTGCATGGAATGTTTGGGCTGCTCAGTATAGAAGGGTTGTCTTTTGGCAATGAGGAGAAATGTTCAACACCTCAAATCTGGACAGCTTCAACCTTTTCTTTATTATACCCTGGTACTAAAGCCTGCGAATCTGCCCGCACCCCACTGGGGCACCAGCTGGGACCCTTGTGCTAACATTGCCCTGCAGAAAAAGCAGCCTGTCTTCCCAGCCACACAGATTTTCTCACACCACTACAGAAAGACTCTCTGACCACAACAACCTTCAAACCCCATGGTGTGTGATAGCTGAGATCAAAACCCAGCTCCTGCTCAGAAACAGGTTGCCCAGAGAAGCTGTGGCTGCCCCCTCCCTGGAAGTGTTCAAGACCAGGTTGGATGAGGCTTTGAGCAACCTGGTCTAGTGGAGGGTGTCCCTGCTCATGGCAGGGGGGTTGGAAATGGATGATCTTGCACCTGGGTCTGAGCAACCCCTGGTATCAATACAAGCTGGGGATGAAGGGATTTGGAGCAGCCCTGTACAGAAGGACTTGGGGTACTGGTGGATGAAGAGCTGGACATGAGCTGGCAATGTGCACTTGCAGCCCAGAAGGACAACTCTGTCCTGGGCTGCATCAAAAGAAGTGTGGCCAGCGGGTTGAGGAAGGGGATTCTCCCCCTCTACTCTGCTCTTATGAGAACCCACCTGAAGTATTGTCTCCATACTCTGGAGATATCAGTATAAGAAAGATGTGGACCTGCTGGAGTGAGTCCAGAGGAGGCTACAAAAATGATCTGAGGGCTGGAGCACCTCTCCTATGAGGTCAGGCTGAGATAGTTGGGGCTGTTCAGCCTGGAGAAGAGAAGGCTCTGGGGACACCTTATTGCAGCCTTTCAATACTTAAAGCCGGCCTGTAAGAATGATGGGAGCAAAATTTTTAATAGGGCCTGTAGCGATAGGACAAGGGACGATGGCTTTAAGTTAAAAGAGGGGAGATTTAGACTGGATATAAGAAGGAAATTTTTTACAATGAGGGTGATGAAACACTGGCACAGATTTCCCAGAGAGGTGGTAGAAGGCCCATCCCTGGAAACATTCAAGATGAATATGTCCCTGCTCATTGCTGGGGGGTTGGACTGGATGAGATTTAAAGGTCCCTTCCAACCCAAACCATTCTATGATTCTATGAAACTCCTCTGTTTCTCTGGGGTCTCCAACACTGCTTTGTCTTACTGCTCCCTCTGGTCCTGCTGTGATGGTGGAAGGAGCAGGTCATGGACTCCTGGGAACCTTCCCCTTGCTGTCGCCAAGCAGCCTTCCCTGTCCTGTGCAAATACAAAGGTGTCACTGTTCATTTAGTTGGGCCTGCTGTGTGACAAACTCACTTATCCCTTGAGAGACTCAACAGTCAAGACAATTTTAGAGGGAAAGTAGAAGCTTCCACTTGCAATTTTCTCATTCTTTCCCATCTTCTCTGCTGCAGCGATGGGAAGGTGGAAGGAGAAGGAACACACGATGTGGCTGAAATACATCAAACCCAGAAGCTTCATTAACCATGCTCAAGAGTTATTATTCAGACCTTACTGGTGCTCCAAGGCTGCTTTTAGTTGGCTGAAAGCTTTTAAACTCAGAGCCACTGGATATGGGCCAAATTGTGTGACTGTGATGCTGTCCATGACCTCCTTCAGGCTCCCTGGACTTTTTACCTCTGAGGTGTTCCAGCCGACCTGTAAAATCAATACACTGGGACTGTATATTTAACTGAGTGCTTGTCTTGGGCAGCGGCCTCCAAGATGTAGATCACTGCTAGGTATTTCTGGAAAAAAAGACAACTGGGAGACAAAAATGAAAAGGATGTAAACATTGAGGCAAGAAGAGAATAAGCTCATGCTGTTGAGTAGAAATAGCATAGTCCTCCTTCTTGCTCCAGGAACAGTTGCACAGTAGCGATGCATAGCCTGGAAGACACAATGGACTAAAGACCTTTTCACATGTTTCACAGCCACCCTGATGTTTGGGCAGTTTCCTGAGAGTGGGAGACCCAAGGTCCATCTCTCCTCTGATTCACACATATTCTATGCATGTACACATGAGCCAGGGGCTTCAGCTGGAGTCCGTTGCCATGTCTATTATGGTAGCTGTCCTGCTTTGGACAAACAGTTCAGTATATTCATCAATATCCATCCTTCTTCCAGAGCTCTCTGAACTTGACTAATACAGTGCTTGTTTGGCCAGCAGGAACCTGGTACTCAAATCTGACTGGAGCAAAAAAGGTTATATACTTTTCATTTGCAAACCTGTAGTGACAGAGGGTGGATAAGGGAGAAGGCAGGTTTTCCCATCTTTTATCCCTAGGATCTGAAAGGCCTTCAAAGTCCACTTGCTCTCTAAACTCATAAAGCTGTTGTGATCCCAGCTTAGCACAAGCTGAGATCGCTGTAGCTGTGAGTGTTCCTAGCCAGCAGCTGGGGAACATAACAGACAGCACCTCTACAAAGACAACTTAAGGCAGTACAAAGGTAGTGCCTGGTCTAATTTTATACTAATTACTGCTGTTAAAGCAGTACCCAGGTGAGATCAGGCCCTCTGAAAAACAAGGGACAGTGCTTGCTCCAAGCCTCCATCACCATCTGAGTGTCCAGACTTACAGTCTGCCGTGAGACAAAAGATAACGAGGAGTAATGAGTCTGTAAGTGTTATAAAAGTGAGAGGGGTAGCTCAGCATGGCCCCATGTGCCTTTGCTGAAGACATTCCGGGGAGTGAACTATTTCAGAAGCCTGCCTGTGGGTTTGTGCCTCCACCCTAGTCCTTCTTCAGTGGAGAAAATCTCATTTCCCACCACTAATTGATGTACAGAGCCACTCAGCTCACTGAAATTACAGAGAAAAAAAGATTTTGGATTTTTTTTTATTGGCCATCTATTAGCATTTTTAATTTGCTACATGAGGTAAGTTTCAAAAGGTGCCAGAGAGCAGTTTAAGAAATTAGCTGTTCTTAGCATTTTCTCTTATTTCTACCTTACTTGGGTTCTCAAAGCCTTAATTAAAACTAGGAGCATTTCCATGCAAGACACTGCAGACAATGCAAGGCAAGGCAAGCTGGAGTCTTCCACAGAGCATCGTGCTCCTCCAGGACTTCTGATGGGAGTAGAGAGCTTGAGAGAGCAGAAGGAAGATGGTCATCTCAACCCTCTGCAGATGTAGGAGACACATGGGCTGTGGAGTGGGACCACATCTCCAGGAGCTGCTGCAGGAAGCAGTGCTGGATCCAAGACTGGGTGTGAGGGGCAGGCAGGCAAGCATCACACCCTCAATGGTAGACTGGGTCTCTCTCTTACTCCCTAACTCCAGGGAGTAGATAGATCCACTGTAGGAATTTCCTTACTCAGTGCTCATTTCGGAAAGGTTTCTCCTTCTCCTGATCTCTCATCATAGCCCTTACTGTCAAGCAGCAGAACCACTGGACACTTTGGGGTGCCTGGAGGAAGAAAAGGGTTTTGCACAACTTTTCAAGCATGTCATATCTTCATGTGTGAGAGAAGCTTGCTGTAGGTTAGTTCACTTAAGACCAAGAGCTAGGTTAAAGCAAGAGCAAATACTAACTTGCAAAGACAAATAAGTTGAAAAAAAAGAAAAAAAAAGAAAGAAAAAAAAAAAAAGACAGACATTCAAGATTGTACATAATGTCCAGGTTCCCCCTTGGCTGCTTCAGCCCTTCCTTAGATTCCTGTCTCATTCTGGTAGGTCAAGTGGGACACTTTCTCTGCTGACTCATAATGGATTTTCTTTGTCTCAGCTGACCAATGCCTTCCTCTCCCCACTGTTTAGCCAAGCTGGACTTCCAAACTCAGAGATCTGGGAAGAGGCCACACTGCTTCCAACACTTCTCCCAGCCACAGCCTTGCTTTTACCCTCACTCAGCCTTTCTCCTGCACCTGGGCATTGAATAATTGCACAGAGCTGACATTCTTCCATCAGTCCTGCACAGGAACATCACTATATCCTTCCATCAAAGAGAGGTCAACAACTTCTGGCTGGCTCCATGCTAGCAGCATACAAGAGCTGGAGCAGGAGAGATTCCCTTTGGGGTATCCCCTTGCTGTGAACACAGGAACAGGTAGAGATGGCTCTACAGAGGCTGTGACTGGTGCTGTCATTAGGCACGAAGCAGCTTGTGTAGTGAGCAGGAGCTTCTGCATATCCTGCAGACCCCAGGAGCCGTGCTGTGTGTAGCTGGGTACCATCTGTTCCTGCCTTCCCCACCGACTGTTCATCCCTCTCACATCCATAGGGCTCTTGTTAACACAGCTCCCCACTGATCGAACCCTGCCATCATGCTGGGCTCAGTTTTCCTCTTCCTTCTCCTCCCCTGAGGAGCCTCCTAGGGGTTACTCCACCCCAGCTTTAATTAACACTGGGGAGAAAGTGAAAACAGCTCTTAGCTGATCGTGGTAGGGGAGGAGATGTAATAAACCCCAGGAGAGGAAGACTGACTGCAGAAATCAGGGTAGTAAAATCAGAAATCTCTGAAGCAAGGCTGGGCTTGGGCTCTTTAGCCGGTTAGCATTCAGCTGGAATGCCACCTTGTTACAGACAATGCATTAACATCAAAGCCGCTGGGTCAGCGGTTTTAGTTAAGTGATATATTTGGTATTATATTTTTATTGTGGTTTTCTTTTACACTGTGTTTTTATTTTTATGTTTTCATGTTCGAGTTTTCGTAAGAATTTAGTGCTGCTGAAAAGCACTCTATCGACAGCCCCGGAGATTGAAGATCTTTGTCTATATCCAGAGAAAGCAGCGTGTTAGCAACCTGCTGGCACCACGCTGGCTTTCTGCCTCAACCCCACTCACAGAGATCACCTGATCACCTACAGAGATGAAGGAGCAGCACTCTTGACACTGCCAGCAGAGAAGGACAAGGTGATGCATTTGTGGGGCCCCAACCTAGGCTAAGACACTCCGAAGCCCTCTTTTTCATAAGCCTTTATGCTCCTATGCCCTACAGTGCCAGAGGGAGTCAGGCACATCACCCTGGGAGTTCTGGGTGGTGGGTGTTGTGGATGCTTTTGACCTGCAAGCCAGAAATCTCCTCTAACAGCAGGATTCAGGAAATCCCATCTGCTGCAGAGAAGTGGAGATGTCAGTCCCTCTCCTGTGGGACCAAGATCTGCATGAGAAAAAGATGAAATCAGGCTTGGTTGGGTGATGGGTCGGTGACAGAGTGAAATCCCCCATCTTCTCTGCCACTAGTCAAGGGCACAGGATGACACGGGTCACTGCTGCTGCTCAGTGGCTCACCTCCCTCGCTCTTCTCCTCCCCAACACATTGCTTTCCCCTCACTCATAAAAAGCTGAATTGACAGGAGAGGAGAGGATTAACCTTTGCCACCCGTGTAGGCTGCTGCGTACAAATATTTCTCTCCAAAGCATCAAGTAATAAATGAGTCTTCATCTTTGTCAAACACCTTGGAGTCCATTTGCCATGTCTCCCTAAAGGCAGCACAGCGGGGCAAGGCAGTGTGTGAAATACAGGAGGACTATAAATCTCTCCAGCACTGTATGGGCATTTTACAGCTTGCAGTTTTCACTGAGAAGTGGCTGTAAATAATGGAGGGGGAAATCTGCCACCTGTCTCCAGGGGAGGATTTATTTGGGTGTAAGTGCTATAGATCTTCATATGTATGCTGCTGCTGTAAATAAGCAAAGTTTAAGCAGTGACCGGAGTCTGCCTCTCTCTCTCTCTCATACTTTTTCTCTCTCTCTTGTTTCACCTGTTTGTTTCCCTCTGTTTCTCTGCTGTTATAGACTGCAGCTAGCTCCCGAGGTGGGCATATGCCTGGAGAGTCACTTGAGGAGGAAAGAAGTGTTTGCTGTGATTGAGTATACATTTTGTTTTCATATTCAGCCCATGCAAATGATCCGAGGTGAAGGAAAGCTGATAGTTAGGATTCAGAACCCACTGCTATGTACTCTTCAAATGCTCCTTTGAGTTCTTGTTTCAGGATTTTAATGATGCTGTTATTCTCATGCAGAAGCATATGGTTTTCTCCAGTCTTTCCTGTGTTGCAGTACAGCGGGCCCCTGTTTCAAGTCACTGCACTCAGAAAGCTGCTGAGAATATCTGGAGGGAAGTTAACTCTTTGAAGACCTTATCAGGAATTGAAGCTGTGAGCCCATGGAGTGTGCTGGGGACACTCATGGGATGTGGCATGCACCCTGGCCACCATAGCCAAAAACCTTTGAAGAGGATGTGCCAGGCTGGCTAAGAAGTAAGATGTATCCCCCAAGCATGGGGCCAGGTTGCAAGGCAAGTCCAGGCATGTGCAGCTTCAATTGTGGGGACGGTGAAGGATCTGAAGAAGTCACTGTTGATGGACAAAGCAAAACAACCCTCAAAGGAACTATAGGCACAATATTTGTTTTCCACCAGCAACCTACAGTCCAGCTGGTTGTTGTCCCCTGCAACCAAGACCCAAGCAGAAGGTGACCTATTTCTTAGGCTGCATTTGGGAGCAGAGAAGCCGACCTTGGATGTACCTAGCTACAGATTGCAAAAGGCTGCCCTCAGGCTGTGCACACTGCATTGTCGGAGGAGCACATAGCCCATGGGTTTTGGCATTAGGAGCTGGTTGCTGGTGGCAGTGTTGCAAGAAAGCCACTCACCTGAAGCTACCAGTCATCCTCAGTCCAGCAGCATCTTCCTTCCACGCCTAGCTCCACATGTTCCTCCAGAGACTCCTCAAGCTCCTCTCAAACTCCAAAAGACGAAATGCAGATGTGCAGCCAGAACCTCCCAGACATTCAGAGACTCATCTGATCCATTTGCAGTTCTTGGCAAGCCAGAAAGAAACTAGAAATCAGTTAACAAAAGTAGTCACCCCACTGATGTGGGGTGAGAGCAGACCCTATCCCCCGTGAGCTTGGCGCTGCACACATGCAGTAAGAAGGCAGACCCAATTCAAAACAGGTTGTAGCAATCTCTGCGATGGAATATTGAGCACTGCCCTTCCCTTGCCCTTCAATATCTTTATAAATTCTACCCTCCCTTCCTGCCCACGCAGCCATCTTACAGAAATCAGAGGAGAAACAAAGAGCTGAGGACATCCCACAACAAAGGGCTCTGTGATTTCTTCAGGAGATCCCCCTAGCATGATTAGCATCTCTTTACAGCAACATCATCTCTCCTTCTTTTATGTCCCCAGAGGAAGATAAAATTGTCACCAAGTGCCATAGAATGAAGCTTGATGAATACTGAAAAGATATTCACCTGCAAACTGGGCTGGACTGGTCCCAGGTGGAGACTGATGGGCAATTGCTCTTCATTAGCATTTTCAGAAGCTGGGGGGAGAAAAATGAATTTCAGGGGACAGAGACATGAGGTGAGTGCAAGGAAACAGGGCTGGTGTTAATGAGGAAGGACCAGTGGCATGGTCTGAGGTGTGGGAACATGCCCTGCTCCCAGACACACATCCTACTCCCCTCTTCTCCTACAGATTCAAAGCAAAAGTGGTCTCAGGGTGGTGGACGTGGGTGGTGGGACAGAGCCCTGTCCCAAAGCAACCCCTCTGGGCCCCCACACCATGGATTGCTCTAACCATAAGCTTGGATGAGGAGCTGTGGCTTCAACCTCTCCTTTGTTAGAGGCAAGGAGCTCCTGGTCATTTTTAGCTGCCTCATATTTCCTTTCCCACATCTCCATGAAGCAAGAAATACCTTCTGAGCAAGACACAGAATTGCTGTTGCTAATTTTCTTGTATGACCCCCTGCTTTTTTTAAAAAAAATCAGCAACTCTCAAAATGTGTTAAAGAAGGTTGATTTTATGAAAAGCTCTTGATGGACTGAAATTTGCAGTCAGTTTTTGGGCAGTTTGGACTCTGTCTTGTCCCTTCACGGTAACTTCTCATATTGATGTTTCCTATAGTGACTCGTTGTCTTCTGTATAAGCATCCCTGAGCAACTGGAGTGAAAAGGCTCAATTAGAGAAGGGTTCCTCTAAGGGTCCCCTGAAATTACAGTGGTTTAAATTGCTGCCCAGCAACCAGGAGCTAAATTACAGTGCTTCAGCACTCCTGGCAATTGATGTTCCTCCATTCACATGGCAGGAACTGATGGGTCCCAAACAAAGAGAGCTTCACCAATGAAAGGAGAGTAAGAGAGGTGTAGGAGAGCTATGGATTACCTTAGTAACAGATTACAGCCCTCTCACAGCACAGAGTGGCTGTTGAACCCCAATTACATAATGCTCAAAGTCTATTAGAGGTGAATCTGGACAGGTCCCTCTCTGGCCTCAAAGGGACAGGCAGTTTAATGGGGTTTGGCCATCTCTTGTGGGTGAGAAGATAAAGTATTATAAATAGTTCAAGAGGTCCATGTGGAGCTCCTCCATGAGGGTGACCCTGCTGGTGGAACCAAGTATATTCAGTATCTCAAAGCTGTTTGTTGGTCCATCAGCTCACCAGTCGATACTGCTCCTGTCTGGTCTCCATGACCTCTAATTCATCTTCTGTGTATGTCTGGGTCATATAAATTCATCATATGTGTCTTCTGCTTCTTGTAGACTGGGACTTCCTAGTGCCATGATGCTCCCCCAGTGTGAGTAGTTCTGCAAAAAAATTGAAGAAAGGCAAAACCAGGAACTGAGGAACTGCAACTGTGTGAAGAACAACCAAATAAGCTAAGACTAAGATTTAGTGAACTGATAACCAAAGTGTGAGAAGGGTCTGCAAGGTTGTGAGGTGGAAGGAAGGGAGGGAGAGTAGTCAGTTGTTTTCTATTCCTTACAATGGAAGAATTAGGAGGCACCAAATAAAAACTGTAGGTGGCAAATAGATTGGAAATATAGCAAATCCTTTTGAACAACACATCATTTGTCTGTGGAACTCCTTATACAGAATCACAGGCTAGAAGAGACCTCTGGAGGTCATCTTGTCCAACCCCTCTGCACAAGCAAGACCACCTAGAGCAGACTGCCCAGGACTGTGTCCAGGCAGTTTTTTAATATCTTAAAGGATGGAAACTCCTTTTTGGGAAACCTGTTCCAGTGCTTGGTCACCTTCACAATTAAAAAAAAAAAAAATTCCTGATGTTCAGACAGAACCTCCTGTGTTCCAGTTTGTGCCCACTGGCTCTATTCCTGTCGCTGAGCACCACTGGAAAGAGCCTGGCTCCATCCTCTTTGCATGCTATCATCATGTATTTATGTACATTGCTGAGATTCCCCTCTGTCTTGTCCAGGCTGAACTGTCCCAGCTCTCTCAGTCTTTCCTAACAAGAAATGTTCCAGCCCTTCATCATCATCATCCTTACAGCCCTTCATTGGAGTCTCTCCAGTGTGTCCATATCTCTTTCTTACTGGGGAGCCCAGAACTGGACACAGCACTCCAGCTGTGGCCTCACCAGTGCTGAGTAGAGGGGAAGGATCAGCTCAGTTGACCTGCTGGCAATGCTTGGCCTAATGCAGCCCAGGATACTGTTGGCTTCTCTACAGCAAGTGCACATCACTAGCCTGTGGTGAACTGGGTGTTGACCAGGACCTCAAGGCCTTTTCTGCCAAGCTGCTTTCCAGCTGGGTGGCCCCCAGCATATATTGGTGCATGGGGTTGTTCCTCCACAATGTGCATGTTGATATGAAATATTTACATGGGTCCAAGAATAAATTATATGTAAGGTATGGGGAGGTGGATTTATTGTGATTGTTAGCTACAAGGATGCCAATATTGGTCTGGGAGAGTTGTCTTCTCCTTTTTACCTTCCTTAGACTTCACTGTTGGCCGTGGGTGAGCTGTGAGAGATGTTTCCTCTTCCCTCTGCAGAACTGATCTTCTGCTCAGAGCTGAGCTGAGACACATCTTACTGGAAACTAGTAAATAAAAACATGGGCTAGGGCAGGACAGGAGATCCATTGCTGGTTAGGGACGTGAACCAGAGCATATGATAAACAGGCAGTCAAGAGACTGGTGAAGAGGCATTTGATACAGAAACTTAGCTCGATCCTTTCCACCATCGAGTAACGCCTGGTGGGACACTTTTCCTGCCTAAGACTGGGCAATCCCTCCACAACCCAGCAAGATGCCCCATCTCCATGCCCCCTTTGAGCCCACAGATTGGTGACATGTCAATACACTCTAATTTCTCTTCTTCTGCCATCTGGACAGGACACCCCAGGCTGTCTCAGAACTGATAGGGAGGTGAGAGCTGGCTTTTCAACTTCTGTTTTCAACTCTTTTTGTCTTAAAATATCTTGGAAAGTACTCAAATAATTTTTTCCAGCAGGAGTTTATTTGCTTTTGCTCACAAAGCCATATTTATCTACAAAAAAGAAGTCAAACCTCCCAAATGCTTGAAACACAAGAACATGGGGCTGGCAGGGACTTACAGCCTTGCCAAATCCAATCCCTGCTGTTGCAGCAACACATCACAACGCCCTTTCAGAGCTGGAGTCCACTCTCTCTTAAAAGTTACTTGGATTTCTGCCCCTGTGGCTCCTACTGGGCGGCTGCTCCAAACCCAATTGCTCTAATGGTTCGAAGCCCTCGACTAATTTCCAGCCCAGTTTATTCGTGGCCAGTTTATATCCATTTGTTCTTATGCCAGCACTGTCTTTTGGCTGAAATAGCTCTCCTCCCTCCATGGTGCTTACTCCCTAGATGTATTTATAGAAAAATATCCCCAGCCTTTGTTAACAAACCACAATTTTTATTTCCCCCCCGCCCCCCGCCATTCTGCAGAGGGTAGAGTCTCCTGACCTCTCCCCACACTTTACTCTTCTGGTCCTCATGTCATTACAAGCTCACCTTCAGCTTCCTCCCATCCTGGGTAGAAAAGAGCATGGAGTCTGCAAAAGATTGTGTTTTTCCAGGGAAATGGGACTTTGATATGGGTCCTAAGAGAAATCTCATCCCTTTCCTGGGCCTTTTTCCCTCCTGGTGTGTTCCTGGAAGGAACAACCATGTCTCAGCAAGCATCTCTTATAAAACCTTCCACAAAAAGAGCTCCAAGATTAGCAGCAGCTTCCGGCAACAGCAACAGTATGAGAAGCAATGGAAGGGAAAACTGCAAATTGTTTGAAAATATGTAAATCCACTCATTAAATATTTCACAGGAATTGTCATGCATGAAAATGGAAAAAAATCTTGGCAGCTATGTATATCCTTTCTCCATCAAAGCCATACTGTATTAGCACCTGCCATTCTCTTTTATCCTCAGATTTTTCTCGTTCTGCTTTTCATATTTCAACCTCCCTTTTCTCCTCCATCAACTGACACTGGGAATTCCAGAGTTCTCATACTATCAGGCAACATCTTCCCCTCATTTCTCTCCTTTTTATTCTGCAGCATCCCTCAAATTGTTTCCACACTTGGTGAACCCTGTCTCAAGATCACCAGGAAATTAGATTCCCATATAGCTTTTGCTTTTCTATATCAGCAAGGAAAAGAAAAAGACCCCATGTCATAGAATCATAGAATCATAGAATGTCTTGGCTTGGAAGAGACCTTTAAAGCTCGTCTAGTCCAACCCCCCTGCAGTGAGCAGGGACATATTCAACCAGATCAGGTTGCTCAGAGACCTGTTCAGCCTGACCTTGAGTGTTTCCAGGGATGGGGCATCTACCACCTCTCTGGGCAACCTGTGCCAGTGTTTCATCAGCCTCATTGTAAAAATTTTCCTCCTTATACCTAGTCTAAATCACCCCTCTTTTAACTTAAAGCCATTGTCCCTTGTCCTATCGCTACAGGCCCTCCTAAAAAGCTATACCCCATCATTCTTATAGACCCTCTTTAATTATTGAAAGGCTGCAGTAAGGTCTCACTGGAGCCTTCTCTTCTTCAGGCTGAACAATTCCAACTCTCTCAGTCCGTCCTCATAGGTGAGCTGTTCTAGCTCTCTGATTATTTTTGTAGCCTCCTCTGGACTCACTCCAGCAGGTGCCTGTCTTTCCTGTGCTGAAGACCCCAGAACTTGACAGAGCACTTCAGGTGGGTTCTCACAAGAGCAGAGCAGAGGGGCAGGATCCCCTCCCTCAACCTGCTGGCCATGCTTCTCTTGATGCAGCCCAGGACAGGGTTGTCCTTCTGGGCTTCAAGCGCACATTGCCGGCTCATGTCCAGCTTTTCATCCACCAGTACCCCAAGTCCTTCTCTGCAGGGCTGCCCCAAATCCTTTCATCCCCAGCTTTTATTGATACCAGGAGTTGCTCAGACCCAGGTGCAGGATCTTGCATGTGGCCTTGTTAACCCTCATGAGGTTCACACAAACCCACTTCTAGAGCTTGTCCATGTCCCTCTGGATGGTATTCCATCCCTCGGGCATATCAACCGCACCACTCCGCTTGGTGTCATCAGCAAACTTGCTGAGGGTGTGTCCCGATCCGATGTCGGAATCATTCAAATATCCCGATCCGATGTCGGGGAAAGGTTTCGATATGTTCCCAAGAGCGAGATTAAGACACAAACGAGGTCAAATGCCGCATTCCCGAAACACCATTTATTACCAAAAATAATAATGAGGGTAGCGATAGGACAGAATGGAAAGAAAGATGGAAAAGAAGCCAGGAGTCGGGATAGGGCAGCAAGAATAGTCACCACCACGGGTCCAGCGGCGAGGCGACGGTGAAGGGGCGGGTGAGGAGGTCTCAGTAGCGTGTTCCAGCAGTGGTGCAGCGTGGCGTGGTGCAGTCAGGTGGTCGTCCTCTTTGTCCCTCTTCTCTCTCTTTCTTCCCGCTACCTTACTGCCCATGCAGGCCTTCCTTAAGTACCCCTTCGAGGGCTGTAGTTACCATAGCAATGGCACGTCTCTTTGTGCCCCCCCAGCACTGGGGCAGGGACATGTCCGGGCAGAAGACCTCCTGCGGGCAGGGCATTTCACAAGTCGTTTCCTTCTCAGTGGTCTCGTGAAAACAATCTTGCCAGTGATCTTGCAGACAATCTTTGAGGCAAGATAATGGTGCTGCTCCTCACATCACCCCGTGGCTCAAAGATTGTCTTACAGGCAGGGTGCCTTCACAAGTCGGGGTTTCCAGGACCCAGTGGTCTTGTGACCGTCCTTGCAAGCAATCTTGCAGACAATCTTTGAGGCAAGATAATGGTGCTGCTCCTCACATCACCCCGTGGCTCAAAGATTGTCTTACAGGCAGGATGCCTTCACAAGTCGGGGTTTCCAGAACCCAGTGGTCTTGTGACCGTCCTTGCAAGCGATCTTTGAGACAGTGCAGTTCCTCACATCACCCCGTGGCTCAAAGATTGCCTTAAGACCCATGGTGGTTTTGAGAAAAGATAGTTGTCCAGAAAAGGTTGGAAAAGAGCACTTTAAATAATTTGCAAAACTGATGGCTTGGATTGGCTTACAACACGAATTTGTTTAACGCCATCAGGAGTAACAGTAGATATAAATTGCATGTTAGATACAATGCGTTGAATCAATTGTATAAAACACGGGATAATACATGGTAAAAACATTAGCATTGCCAAACCACATAACAAATAGAATAAAACCCTCTTAACCCATGGACCACCTGGAAGCCAAGAAAACATATCAATATCCCATCCTTTCCATGTTTGAACAGGAACATGGGCTAGCTTTCTCATGCCTGCAGTAATTTGCTTAATAACTTTCCCACTGTCATCAATTTTTAAACAACAATTAGAAGCATTAAGTTTACCACAAACACCCCCTTCTTCGGCTAGCAGGTAATCGAGAACCATGCGGTGTTGGTAAATGGCAGTTCGCATTTGTGTTGCTTGATCTGCCAATAGATCAAGGGCCTCAGCAGTTTGATTGGTGACAATTTCTGTGACAGCTTGTAGTCGAATTATACGATTCAAATTATAGATAGGTTCTCGAGCACCACTAACCCACTCATTGGGATTCCAGGTGGCAGGTCCATAATGCTGTATAATACGTTGAGGGGTCCATTCATCTGTTCTCCAGGTTTGACTGCTTCCGCTGGCTATAGAAGTATCAATGGATCGCCGATACCGGTTAAGATCATCATACACTTTAATACTTAGTTCATTACTCTCATCCCCAGGGAGCAGAAAAAACAGAGGACGAATTGCCCCCACGTAACACACTCCGGTCCAATTTGGTGGTAGTAGTTTATAGGCATGGTGGCCACACACCCAATAGTGGCCCTTCAAGGCTCAGGCACCATTTTCGAAAGGACCAGTTTCACTGGGATCTGGGTCAACATAGGGTTTTAGATTATAGTCTCCAAAGGGATTATCAGTCCCAGGTCCATCACGGGTGTCCTCAAAATCATCTTCGTGTCTGGGCCCTGAATAATTCTTAAGAGACCAATAACCTTTAAAGTTCACCCTCTTTCCCGCTTCGTCCAGCCATACCCACCTAGGTCGGTTGGCAAAGTGGTATGCTCCTAGGGATAACTCGGGGTCACCAAGAATATTTGGCATGGAAATGTTTTCTTGGATAAGATTAAAGGTATAGTTACATTTGCTGTTTCCTACAAAGACCCCACCTTTTTGTGTTCTGTTTAAACAATATACACCTCGAGTTGGGTATTGCACTGGCCATGGTGGTGGCTCATTTTCCTCCCAGTAAGTATTGTTATCGATTTCACTATAATTGCTTACCAACCATTCAGGAGAAAGAGGGGTAGCAGTCCATGGCCAACTTTCTGAACCCAATGGTCCACCACATACCCAACAGGCACTTAGGTTAAAGGCATCGGCCACTTGTTGGCCTAAAGCAATAAACTCATTCTGCCATGGCAAGTCAAAGAGGGGAGCACAGGAGTTTCCCCAGATATTAAAAGCAACAACCATTGTTAACCAAAACAACATTTGTGGTGGTTGTATATTAAACATTCTATAAAATTAATGAAACAATTATCAACAAAAGCACACAGTGAATTAGCAGTCTCGTGGGCTCCTTCAGACAAACTCCAGGGTCTTTACCTGAAAGAGAAAAGAAAACAGACCCGGTTCGCTCTAGGGAACCAGGGGCAAGTTGTTAGAAGGATGGAATAATCCACCTTGTGTTGATTTTGTGTTCTTTTCCACGCGCATCTTTTGCCTTCCAAACATATTTGTTTATTGAGGTTTCTAATACCAGGGGTATGGCTCCTACTGTAGGGAGTTCAACCAAGACTGGTTGGCCTGGGAAGTACTGTGGGTCCTGGGAATGATTTGGTTTGTATGGGTCTGGTATAATGTTTGGGGCCTTCGGACAAAATGCGGTAATTTTCGGGCACCCGTTTACTCCCCACCGACTGTTGACACTAGTCACTGCATCCCATAGCCGTTCAGCCCATCGTGGCTTGTGTGGTTTGAGGAAGCGCTTCAAAAGGCCATTTGTTCTTTCCACAATTCCATTTGCTTGTGGATAATATGGGGTATGGTATACCCACGAGATTCCTTCCTGAGTCGCCCAGTCTTGGACTACTTTAGCAGTAAAGTGGGAACCATTATCTGATTGAATTGACTGTGGTTTGGGGAAGGTACCAAACCACTCTTTTAAGGCTTTTACTGTGTTTTCCCCAGTAGCCCGGGCGAATGCTTCAGCTTGGACTAACCCTGACACTATTTCAACCCCCACTAACACATAACATCTTCCCTCTGATTTTCGGAAGGGACCAATGTAATCCACTTGCCAGGCCTCCCACAGCCCTTTTCCGTCTCTCAAGTGTAGGGGATCCCCTTCTAGGGGGTGTCTTTCTAAGCGAGTACGGCATTGTTCGCAAGCAGACACACAAGTTTTACATTCTTCCCTGGTGACTGGCCAACCTCGAGCATGGGCCTCACAATAGAGATCTTTAACCCCTGAATGTTTTCTCTTTACATGCAGCCATTCTAATAATCGCTCCCAGTCTTCTGCTATTTGGGTGTTCTGCAGGGGTGCCAGTCTGGCTAACTCATCAGCTTTGTCATTCCACCTGCTAACAGGAGTGTTATCCCGCTGATGAGAAGCCACCCAGGCTATTGCAAACTTTCCTTGTCTAGAAACAGCTAGGATGTCTTGCCATTTTTCTTTTTGCCATACAGGTATCCTGTTAACCTCCCACCCATTTTTCTCCCAAAACGGAAGCCATTCAGTGCAGCCTTTAAACACGGCATAAGAATCAGTATAGATATAGACAGGAGAGGTAGATTGAGCTTCATGTTGGAAAACACTCCATACTGCGACCAATTCCCCTACTTGTGCACTACCTTCTCCTTCAGTAATTACCTGCTTGTCCGCATCTACACGGAGAGCTACAGCTCTGTATTTCCAAGTTTTTCCTTCTCTTTTGGAGGATGCATCAGTAAACCAAACATTTTGCAGCTGCTCTGAGAATGGAGGGGCTACAGATATCACTGAGGGGAATTCAATCGTTTCTTTATCTGGACTCACCTCATCTTGAATAGTTAGCATTTTTACAGCCCCCTCAGATACTGCAAAAATGTCACAATAATGTTCTATTTGGGCATACCACTTTCGCACAGAGGCCTTCTGAGCCACCCCGTCAGGGGGTGCAGTCCCTGACAAAACCATTTTGATTACCTTAAATGGGCCCCTAAGCACTATTGGCTGTTGTCGAATGGTTCGTTCAGCCTCTCTCAAGGCTAAACTGACTACAAACAAGCCTTTTTCCCAGGCTGTGTATCTTTTTTCAGCATCTTTAAAACTACGGGAATAGAACCCAATAGGTCGAGTGGGTCCTTCAGGGCCCTTTTGCCACAAATGTATTGATAGCCCAGTGTTGGCAAATCCCCATTCAATATGGACAGGGTCTGTAGGGTGGATAGGACCAAGAGCTTGATGGGCGGTTGCTTCAAATACTAGCAACTGCAAAGCTTCTTCATGGAGCTCAGTCCATTGCCACTGTACCCCTTTTCGCAACAAGTCGTATAGGGGTCTTGCAATAATTGAAAAATCAGGAATATGCTTTCTCCAAAACACAAGTAATCCTAGCACATGCTGTAAGTCCTTTTTTGATTCTGGCATCTTAATTAGATCTAATGAGGTAAGAGTGTCTGGTGGAATGCATGTCATTCCTCCTTTCCACCAGATTCCTAAAAACTTCACTTCACCTGACGGTGTTTGTATTTTCTCAGGTGGGATTCTTAGCCCTAAACTTTCCAAGTGGGAAATTATATTATTTTGGGTTGTTCGAACCTTATCTATATCATTTCCTCCCACGAGGATGTCATCGATATATTGGTAAACACTGACTTCTTTCTCTACTTGAATTATTGCTAGTTCTTGTGCCAAAGCGTGGTGGGCTAAAGTGAGGGAATGCTTATACCCCTGTGGGAGTCGGGTGAAAGTAAATTGCTGACCTTCCCAAGTAAAAGCAAAACGGTCTTGGTCCTCAGGCTGTAGGGGGACCATGAAAAACATATCTTTAACATCCACTGTTGCCATGATTGGGTGAGCTCGTTCCTGAATTGTGGCTATGAGCTCTGCAATGTTTGGTACCGCAGCTGTCAATGGGCCAGTATTTGCATTGAGCCTGCGATAATCTACAGTCAGTCTCCACGTGCCATTAGGTTTGCGTACTGGCCACACTGGAGAGTTAAAAGGAGAATGGGTTGGGATCACTATACCTTGTCCCTTTAAGTCTTCTAGTACAGGTGCTATTCCCTCTCTAGCCCCCAAAGGTATCGGGTAAGGTTTAACATTTGTAAGCTTTGAAGGGGGAAGTAACGGTGCAGCTTGTAGAAGCCGAATATCTATTGTGGGAGTACCAAACGACCACTGTTTCCCTTTATTGTCAACCCAGGTCCTTCCTTTTAAAACATCAAGTCCCAGAAGGTTAACTGGAAATTCCCCCACAACCATAGCTACAGTAGTAGCATCATCTTCTCCAGGCAGACGCAGGCTGACCATTGCCAGTGCCTGGGGCTGAACATTGCCAAAGGCATCTGCCACAAATAGCATCTGTTTGGATGGTGCAATTCCACAACTGGTGGCGTCCTTTATTTTAATGGCTGAGATTTGAGCCCCAGCGTCTACTAAAAATGTTACTGGGACTTGCTTTGGCCCTACAATGCCTGTAATTAATAAATCACCCCGGCCATTTTCAGTGAGCTGTCTGATGTGTATCCAACCTTCACCCCCCCGCCCACCATCAGAGGGTGAAGGATCTAGTTTTCCGCCGGGTTTTTGGGGCTGTTTTGTTCCAACAAATCAATCAAGGGGGGTGCACTGCGAGTGGTACTTCTACAATCCACTCCTCTATTTACTGTCTTATCAGGCCATTCTGTTATCAGCTTTTCTAATTTGTCTGTTGGTAGCCCGTCCATCAAGTCATGTGGAATCCCTTTTTGTTGTCCTTCCCCCCACAGTCTATTACGTCTGTTCGGGATATCTCTCCCTCCCGGTGGTCTGGCGAGGGGTGGAGTTCTCCTAGAAGGTGGTGGAGTTCTCTTATCACTCCCAGGGTGTAGGACTATTTTTGCTTCTGCTCGCCTTAAGCCCCGGGAGTCCATTTTGGTGACTGGAGGGTTAATGGGACCATACTTGCGACCATAATTGATCAGTTCTTGGGCTACTTCTCCCCAAGTCCACACCTTCCTATCTGAGGGCTGACGTTGTGGAGTGCACCCTTCTAAAGCAGCTGCAAGTCTACCACCTCGGGGCATTGCTTGTATTCTCCCCTGTAATTGTATGCCAATAGGTTTTAACGAGTCAGGGAGTCCCCTTATAAGGGGAGTCATTCGTTCAGGGTCTACCGGCATCATCATAGGAGACTCCTGTGAAGGTTCTAACCTTCGTTCATACATCATCTGCAGACAAGCTGCCTTCTGCACACTCTCCACCAATTGATCAACAGACCCCATAATTGCGAGGGGGTCCCCCCTCTCCAAGGGGTTCAAACCACCAGCCCAGTAGGCTGCCCGTTGAGTCAGAGACCAGGGGGCACGGTAGTTTCCAGTAGTTAAAAACACTCCCGGTCCCCAATACCCTTCTGCCTCTTTTTCACTTAGCAGAATCTGGTCCCCCCCAGACAATGATATTCTCCACACATATTCTGTCTCTGACTCCCTAGGAGTCCGGCCAAATTCCTTTTTCAATTTTGCCAACTCAGTGGCAGTATAGGGGACTTCCTTAGTTGTAACCTGCGGGGACGGGTCTTGTTCATCGTCATAGATATACTCGGTTTTAACCAGGGGTCTCAGAGAGGGTGGTTCAGATTTCTCTGCTTTTTCTTTTGTTTGTGACTATTCTTGCTGCCCTATCCCGACTCCTGGCTTCTTTTCCATCTTTCTTTCCATCCTGTCCGTGACGCCAATTTAAATGTCCCGATCCGATGTCGGAATCATTCAAATATCCCGATCCGATGTCGGGGAAAGGTTTCGATATGTTCCCAAGAGCGAGATTAAGACACAAACGAGGTCAAATGCCGCATTCCCGAAACACCATTTATTACCAAAAATAATAATGAGGGTAGCGATAGGACAGAATGGAAAGAAAGATGGAAAAGAAGCCAGGAGTCGGGATAGGGCAGCAAGAATAGTCACCACCACGGGTCCAGCGGCGAGGCGACGGTGAAGGGGCGGGTGAGGAGGTCTCAGTAGCGTGTTCCAGCAGTGGTGCAGCGTGGCGTGGTGCAGTCAGGTGGTCGTCCTCTTTGTCCCTCTTCTCTCTCTTTCTTCCCGCTACCTTACTGCCCATGCAGGCCTTCCTTAAGTACCCCTTCGAGGGCTGTAGTTACCATAGCAATGGCACGTCTCTTTGTGCCCCCCCAGCACTGGGGCAGGGACATGTCCGGGCAGAAGACCTCCTGCGGCCAGGGCATTTCACAAGTCGTTTCCTTCTCAGTGGTCTCGTGAAAACAATCTTGCCAGTGATCTTGCAGACAATCTTTGAGGCAAGATAATGGTGCTGCTCCTCACATCACCCCGTGGCTCAAAGATTGTCTTACAGGCAGGGTGCCTTCACAAGTCGGGGTTTCCAGGACCCAGTGGTCTTGTGACCGTCCTTGCAAGCAATCTTGCAGACAATCTTTGAGGCAAGATAATGGTGCTGCTCCTCACAGGGTGCATTCCAGGTTTATTCCTGAGGTTCATTTCTGCAGCACTCTGCTCTTACTGGATGAGGTGTCTGACAATTGTGCCTGAACAAACTTCATTTCCAGCTGTAACTGATGGGAAGGCTCCCATCAGCTCCAGCTAAGGCTCATCTTGCATCCTACCCTGCAGTGTTCCCAGCACTACTAGGACCATATCCTAATGGAGGGGCAGGGAACTAGCAGGAGTTACACACTTTCCTTGAGAAAAATAATTTCTCCAGTGAGATGGGGATGCAGGTCCTGAATCCCAATATATGGGAAAGGAGCTCAGGAAAACTTAAAAGCAAGCCAAAAGACCATCAAATACTGATTTTGGAAGCAAGGAGTTTAAGAAAAATAGGGCTACAAGAAGCTTCTGAGCTCTCATTTCATTTGAAAGGAATTCCCCTCAGATGCTCCATACAAATCCTTTATACCTATCTTCCAGTCACTAAGGTTCAGCCCAGTGCTGGACCACTCAGAAGAAGACACACTTGGTTTTTAATGCACATGTTCCTTTTCCCTCTGTCCTGCTCCAGTCAGGGATTTCCCAGGTTTCACATCACTAGGGCACGGGGATTGCTTCTCTAACTAAAGGCTACTCTTTTTACCTTGATCCTGTACCCCCAGTGGTATCCTACCTGTAGAATATCCATGCAGTCCCCACATAGATTATGGGATTCTGGTAGAACAGGAGCCTGGCCCAGAGCTGTTTTCCCATGCCATGAACATTTTTAAGATAGGGGGGGAAAAGGAAAAAAAAAAAAAAGAAGAAAAAAGAAAACAAATAAAATGTCTATTCCAGATTGGACTAGAACAGAAATAATAATCCTTCAAGACTGGTTTGGCACAATTAAAGTATTTCACTCCTGTCATTGCTGACTGCTCTGCTTTTGCCTCAAACGTTTCTGTTACCCTGGGGTTGCATTTCTAAGTGAGCACTGAAAGAAGTCAGAGACCCTTAGTTTTACAATTCCAAAATGTATTTGGAATAATTACTCTTAGAGTTGGAAAATCTATCAATCCCAACCATTTCTCAAGGCAAATTCTGAGAAATCAGAATTTATTTACTTCTTTGGACGGGGGAAAAATCATAAGATTTCCTGAATATCTCCAAGCCGATCCCTTTGAGCCAGAGGATTTCACAGTGCTGTTTCCTTGTCTTCTGGCAGTGAAAGGCAACCACGGGTAATGAAATGGATAAGAAAAATAAGAGACAGCTCTGGGATCAGCCATCCCGTGGCTGGGCCAGTCCAAACACCCCAGATTTGTTACTTTACGAGGCCCTGTATAGCTGGGGTATTCCTCTGCTGGCACCTGGCTCTGGCAGTATGTTATTTTCATACTCGGATCACCAAGGCATTGATAACCTCACAGGGAATTGAGATAGATCTCTGTTTAGTAGACCTTCCTTCATTCTCAGCAGGTATTTTCCCATCTGCCCTTTTACCTGTCAGTTATGATGGCAGAGCCTGAAGTGAAGAGACTCAGTCACCTTTTTTTTTTTTTTTTGGTGCAGTTTATAATTTTTACTGAGAAAAGCAAGACACACTCCATAAATCAGCCTGCAAGTTAGAGAGTCACACTGCAGAGTATGCAGTGGGATAAGGCACCAGCTGCTCTTTGCAGATGATAAAGCTGTAAATATAATGTTTAAGGAGATGGCCCATAGGTTGTGACACTGTGTGCCTTTGCACCCCCTCATGAGTATCTCACAAGAGATTCTCCAAACTATTTGAACAGCCTCACTGGGATGGGCTGCCAAGTCCATGCCAGCAGCATCCACAAAGCCACTCACCTGCATGGGTGTGCAGGGGCTGGAAACAGGCTCAGACCTTCCCCAAGGTCACAGCAGTCAAATATCATGCCTGGATTCATTCAATATGCAGCAGGGAGCAGGAACGGACTCTGCTCCTCTTTTACAGGACCTTGAGTTGTTTGATATAAGGCTGCATGCAAATCACTACCCAAGGATGTGTTTGTCATATAGTTAATATTAGCTCCCACCCTGGAACACACTTCTGTCAACTTAGAATAAATATTCCCCATCAGGAGGAGTCTTGGGGAGATCAAGACTTGAAGCGCTTGGATAGCTCTGTGCTAGCCATCAAGGTTTGCTTCCCTGGTGCTTCAAGGCAACCAGTGAGCTAGAAGATTGGTCATTTTTTTTTCCAAAAGTTTTTGGGTTGGGCTTTTTTTTTTTTTAATGATTTAACCCAATGATCACTTTTGAAGCAGCCTCTCCCTTCCCTAAGGGGTGACTGAAAGCCCATCATCTGGAGGTTTCTGGCACAGTTATGGATATGCAGGAAAATGGAGAGGCTCAGAGGAAGTCTGACTCTGTACCTAAACATGAGCACCGCAGTCTCACGTAGAGCAAGAGACAGATTTTTTTTTTTTTTTTTTTTTTTTTTTTTTTGCATGGGGTAGGAGATAAATAGTTTATTCATTTGAAAATGTATGTTGGGAGAGGGTGCAATGAACTCTCAGATTAATTTTGGCAAGTGTTTCCAAGCTAAAGAGGGGATATTTAATCACATTTTCTTGTAGAGAAGGCTGAATGTTGGGTTTCAGCAAAATTCCTAAATGAAACGTTTCCATTCTATTCAGTGATGCTTGTGTTTCTCAGCCTGAGGATGTGCTGAAGGGGCTTAGTAAGGGATCTCAATAACTAGTTGAAACAGTCTGGCAAAGCCTTCATGGGGCTTTAGTACCTTCTGATCAGGAGAAATGCTGAATGAGCCAAAAACCAGCAAGATTTGGCTCTGCCAAGCACATCTCTACCTGCATCACGCTGGGCACCATTCCCTGCTTGAGTTCAGAGCTGTGGACTTCAAAGCTAAAGGGACCTGTGATGGCCTTGCAGGAATCAGACAGATAGGCTGTGGATATGTGCAGGCTACTGCTCTGCAAGCTGGGATGGGATGCAGGAAGAATTTATTCCCTGGGGATGCTGGCTCCAGCCAGCGTGGTGACCGCCCTGTCCCCAGCTTCTCCCCCTTCCAAGACTTTGGTTATAATTGAATTGCCAAGCTCCCAGGAGCTGGTGTTTTCTGATGACAGTAAACACAGAATGTTTTGCTGGTGCTCAAACAGAGGCTGCCAAGGTAGCACAGACAAAAAAGATTTCATTTAAAAAAAATTCCAAAGCAAAAACCTAAAACAAAACAAAACCACACACACGCAAAAAGATTATGCAAATGCTTCAGAGAAGATGAAAAATTAAGCATTCCAAACTAGCAAACAATTCAGTCTTCTCAGTCTCTTTTTTCTCTTCCCTTGCCTGCATGGGCTCTGAAATTACATTTTACCACCTGCCTTGCTGAATTGTCCTTGTACCTTCCCTGCCAAGTTTCATCTCCCCAGGGGATACCAGCTCCCCCGGGCTAAAGCACATCACGTTCTCCTTGTCCAGTTTCCTCAGGGACAAGCATCTGCTCAAGCACTGCCTCTCTGCAGAGGTGCAGGGGGGCTGCTCTGCCTCCCCTCTCCATTTTGGATCATGCAGACCAGTTTGAACCCATCTGACAGGAGAGAGGGGAAAAGCGAGAAGCCTCTGGGATATTGCAGTGGGCACTCAGTGGAGGAGAGGAATTCCTGTTGGCAGAAAGGCTGTGTGGTGTGGTGATGGTGCTCACACCATACTAGCCAAAGGAGAATCCACTCAGCTGCAGCTACAAGCCCCTCTGCCTCCAGCCCAACGTGAGTACCAGGAGTGGCTTCCCACAGACCACTGGCTGTATATGTATCACATACATAGCACTGAGCTTGCAAAGGCTGGGGAGAAGGATGTTCAACTGAAAACTCCTATTTTGCAGAAGGGAGATGGAGTCCCAGATGTAAGTAAAACATTAAATAGTGGCGTGCACAGTTCACAGGGTGCTGACTCCCCTTTTCTCACCCTGAACAGTACAGGCAATTTTAGCATAAGCACTTCTGTCTCGGGATGTCTTTTGCAGTGTGAACTGTCAGTGCCAGCAGGTAGGAGAAAGCAGCTGTTTTGCTCTGGGCTGAGGCTTTTAACCCCCTCACTTGCAGCCGAACAGTTGCTTCTGGCTCAGCCGTTACCTCCGGCTGCACCAGCCTGAGTTACCACAGCTCAGCTAGCACACGGTGCCTCGTAATGTCAAAGTGACCTGCTCTGGGGGCTCAGCCTGATAAAATGCACACAAGGGAGCAGATAGCAGCAGGAACAAGAACACAATACCCCAGGATCCTCAGACAAAATGTTCAGTCACACCTGTCTCTTACTAATACTTTTGGAAATGGAAAAGGGAGCTTAAATGAGGTGACCTTCAGCACCTCTTGGTGGTCCCCCATTGCCTTCAGACTGTTCCTTGCCACTAGCATCACATTCCAGCCTTGCCATAGATCATTCTGCTGAGCTTTGTCTCCCTGCACTCATTTGTCTTTACTCTTTTCACAAGAGTCCTTGGGGATGCCAGTTGCTCCCCCACCTCAGAAGCCCAACCTGGGTTCCCCCTCTTCAGCCTCTGCCCCTGCAATGAGCCACTTTTGCACGACAACTGCTATATCTAACTCCAGGAGGGTTTGTCTAAAAGATCTGACACAAATAAAACACCCATTGTACCACAGCCCTCTTGCACAAAGCAGAGGGAAAAGGAAATTTATGCTGAAGATCAGGGAGGAGTGCTCTCAGAGAGAGCTCGTTGGGCTATCGAACCTTCTCCATAGGGAAGTGTCAGAGGACTTGCTGCTTAAGTGATTTAAGGGCAAGCTAGACAGATCACAGTAGTTGTTCATGGTAAATGGTGGAAACGATGGGAAAGCATCCTCTTTTTCTGAGACCACATGACAACTTCAGTCAGGGAACTGCCAGAGAGCAAGCTGCTTCTATAGGTATCTGTATCAAAATACCGAAATATGCATATGCACCTATATTTAAGTCAGATCAGCTGCAGTTCATCATCTGGGCTCATAACCAGTTGTGCAAAGGTGTCTGGGGAAATGGTGCAGATTGAGGAGAAAGAGCCGCTGGAGGCAGAGGAGATAGTGAGAAATGTGTTCACCCATATGGCTGATAAGAAAAGTGTTCGTGGACTGCATCCCGACTCACTTGGTGTACATCCCAGGGACTTTTGTACTACTTGGTACTTTGTTTTCTTAAAGCTGCTAGTAACTGGGGTCTTGTGAAAAATCTCAGCCTACTTGTTTTATTTATAGCCCTTGTGATTTCAGGGCTGAACTTGAAGATGTGAACCCCGCTGACTGAAAGGCCAGCAGACAAATCAATAGATCCAACACTTCCTCAAAGCTTCTTCATTTTGGGAGCTTTATCTCATCATTTCCAATGCACAAGACATTTACCAAAGGGCAGTAAGGACCAAGATGGTAAGCAATGCCAGGGAGAAGTTGAGTGGGGGCTGCTATGGTGCTGACCCAGAGATCAGGAGGTGCTGCTTTGTCCAGACCAGTGCAGCAGCAATTAGCACTCAGCAGAGGTGCCCACCTCTAATGAACCTGCACCTGGGTTACAGTATGGACCTTTGCCTGCTGCTGGTCCTGTCCCAGGCTTTGTCACGTGCTCTGTTCCTCCCTCCTGCTATAGGTATTTCCATTTCCTTAACAAAGATGAGTTTCAGGGAAGAGTAAGAAGAAAGAAGGAAGGCTAGAGAAATCTCTCCTCATTGCAACTCCCTTTGACCACAAGCAAAAGGGTAACCCTTTAAATGCGTCCTTAGTATCATATTTGTGTCTACATTACCTGTAGATTCTCAGTCTGACTGTGTTAAAATGGCTTTGCTGTTTTACACTAGTTTTTAGTCCTCTCTGCTGTTGTTCACGGGAGACCAGGCTTCTGAAAGTGTATGTGTGTGTGAAAACACAGCAACCAACCAGCCAGGCTAGTAAGCAGGGAAAAGTTTACAGCCTGCAAGTTCTCCAGGTACAACAAGCTTCTGTATCTGTTTTACATCAGCCCACACAGTCCCCAAAAAAGCATTGCAGGGCTCTGCTTCAGAGGCAGCCTTGTGAGACAGAGGGGATAGCGCAGTGGCTGGGGGATGAATTAAACGTAAGGAAATGCATGCCGGGGGCAGGTTCGGCTGCAGGGTGCCTCAGGGATGAAGCATGCCTTGCACACAGCAAGTCCCAGTGATCAAGTGGTGGGGCTTATTCCAGAGCTGGAGGCTTCATCCTTGCAGGAGAACACATCACAAGACTCACCAGCTTTGTGCCACAGCAAGCTAGGGCAGGTCTCCTGCTCCCAGCTTCCCAGCTGACCCTCCTGCACGTTGGACTGGAGTTTGGTTTATGCTCTTGTATACATACAGATATGCCCCAAATTGCTCACATTGCTAGATAATCTAGCAAGCATCACTCTGCAGTAGCATGCAAAAGTAGTAGTGATGCAGCAGCAATAGCAGCTCAGGGTTTTCAAGCAAGGGGTCTGGGCTGTGTTACTGCTGCAGAGTGGAGAAGAAATATGTTCTGCTACTGCAGCTTCTCCCCAAGCGGTGAATGTTATACGGTGGCCACTGATCTGCTGATTTCTGGCCCACAGACGGATCCAGCACCCTCCCGCAGGGACCGGGGCGGCTGTGTTAACTCACGCAGCACGGCCGGTGGGATGGCTGCCCGGCTGGCTCCTGCAGAAAGCTCAGTGGCACTGATATAGAGCAGACTCCTCGTTGTGTTACACACACGTAACGGCAGCAACACACCACGGCGCTGTCTGCCAAGCTGCCCATTCCCATCATAGCCTAATGCAAATCTTCAGTCTTGTTCTCCCAAGTTGGAGAAGGTAAAACATTGCAGTGGCTTCGGCTGCGGCGATTAACAGGAAAGAAACCCCAGCACGATGAATGGGAGGAATGGGAATGCTACAAGAAGCTTTGCCATGTAATTAAAAGCAGAGCAGAAAAGATTAGAAATTGCAATTCTGCCTCCTGGTCTCAGCTGCTTCTGATGTCCCCCACCTCACAGCTTTAATTTCCACTAGTCTGCCATACCCATTGCTTGGTTGTCTGCTCTGCAAACCCACTGCTGGTTTCTCTCCTTTTCTGGCTGTACTCTGGGTCGTTTCCACTCTTGTTTACTCTCAGCCAAAGCCCTGTGGAACCTGTGCAAGTCCATGTTTTCAAACCCCAACAGTGTGCACTGCAAGTCCAGGCTGCAGAGGAGTGGAAGGAGGCAGGACATTGCTACCCTGGGTGTTGTTGCCTTGAGGAACAAGCAAAGCCGTGCGAGGGCTTCTTACCAGCTGTGTGAGGCAAGGCTTCTTGCATCATGCATGGTGAAGGATGGGAGGAAACACTGGGGAAGGGCATCCCAAAGAGGATGGCCTTTCTCCAGAGTCCTCCTGCAGCTGGCCCCCAAGCTCCACACTGCCATTGGTGCCCTTAGCCTCTTAATAAAGCTGCATCTGGGACTCATGTCATGTTATGCCCATTGAACCAGCTCCACAGATGAAGTTAGTGGATACAGGTGAAGAACTTAGCCCAGCCAAGGAGCTGCAGAAAGCCCCTGGCAAAACAGGGAACAAACTCACATCCATCTCTGTGGTCCTTCCCTCATGAAAACAGCTACCGAGGACACCAGTGGGTTTTGTAGCATCTACCCCTATGCAATTTATTCTCGAGGATACTTCTTGTCCTCTTCCATTGGCTCAGTATTGCACCTTGTGCTAAGGACATATTTCTACCATCTCTCCCCAGCAGCTCTCATTCTCCTCCTGGATCACAGACAAGTACCTCATTTCACTCCATGAAGACAGCTTTCCTCAAGGTGTTTCACATTCTGAGCTCTTTGGGGAACCAGCACAGGTAAGCTCACGCTGCATCATGGCACCTCACCAGCTATGCTCCCAGGTTACACCAACATTTGAGCAGTGATCACTGAGATGCTTTGCCAGCCTCTTCCTTGGAAGCAAACAAAAAAGGCAAAGAGATAATTCATTAGAAATTCAAGCCCCTGGGAAGGGTTGTTAGAGTTTTTTTTTTCACCACAGAATCTACTCAGTTCTATGATTTTCAGCTTATTATGCAATGCTGCACAGATATAAAAATACAAATACTTCTTTACATACAGGGATCAGAAGAACTCAAGACTATCAGAACAACTTTGTTAAGTCAGATCAAAGCCCAGATATCTCAGCATCCTCATAAAAGTGGATGTGTAGGGAAGGCATAATATCATGGCAAGAAGGTATGATGCTTCCCTCCTGCACTTTTCCCAGGCTACCAATATTAGAGACTTACAGGCTTGATTCTGAGTGGATCTCTCTTTCATGAAATTATTCAATGTTCCCTTGGACCCAGGTAAACCTTTAGCAGCCACAGCATCCTCTGGAAAGGGATTTCCCAGATAAATTAAGACCTGCCACCTCTCTTCTGTGCCAGCTTCATTTAATGGCCTGAAGCTCTTGAATTGTAAAAGATCTGCAGATAGAGCCCAGGTCCCAGGATTTTATCTTACAGCTTCCTGCAAGGTTTGTCGTTTCTTCTCTGTACAGGGCCGAGCACATTAGAGACCTTGGGCCATTCCCGTAACACAACAAGCAAAGCAAAATGCTCTGCCTTTGTTCCTGTTCACTGCAATAGATCCCATCTCTGCTGCTCATTGTTTTAAGACTCTTTTCTATTAATAGCAGAAACAGACATGCCATTTCAATAATTCTATTCAAATTAATGCCTTTCATTATACTCCAAACACAACCTCAAAGGCTTTGATTGCACCCTGGCCCTTTGTGAGACAGAAAGAGTTCTGGTATAAAGATTTCCATCAGAATAGACGTTTGATGGGAGAAAGCTTTTTTGTCCTTCAGGAAAGATAAGTTTCTTAATGGGATTAGAAGCTTTGGTTCTTGTGGATGAGTGACTGCAGCAGCCTAGGAGGTCCTTTCCAATGGCAAATTTTGTCTCATAATTTACTGTGATGGAAACATTTCACTGTTGGGCATATTTTATTTTTACTGTGTTCTCTTCCATGAAATAAAAGTCTCGTTTCCCAGGACTGACAGGTCCTAGTGTTGGCTGGCATGACATAGGCATCATGCTGTGTCTTGGAGAGAGCTGGGACTGCACATCTCTGATGGCCAGGAGAAGATAAGCTGCGGAGGCCACCGTGTCTGCAAGGATCCCTTTGCAGGCTTTGCCAGCCACCCTTCTCCACTAGCAGATGCAGCCAGTAAAGAAAGAGGATCAAGAGCAAGCACAGCAGAGGGGGTGTTCTTCTGGGATGCAGTGAGGCCAGGTTGTAAGGTTATGTTTGTCCCCTGAGTCTATCCATGACCTTTTGCCTTCCAACAAGAAGGGCTGGACCATTCACATGGTCCCTCCACCCCTTGGATTAGGCACATAGAGGGAAGAGTGGCTCAGTAGCTGTATGCACGTTTCCTCCTGAAGCACCTGCATCTGGGGAGCCAACCACCTCAAGCTCAGCACTGGGAGCATCCAGGCGTGTGGCTTGTCCTTCAGAAAGTGCAAAATGTGCACAGTGAGCTCCTTAGAGAAAGGCCAGAGGTGAATCTTGTCCCTTTGCAGCACCACACTGCAGTTTCTCTTGCTCTCCCAAACCACACATTGTAGAAGCATCCATCATCTGCCCAGGCCCTCACACCTATGTCTGTGCAGTCTGTAAAACAAATAGGATGTGTTCCATCCCAGACAGGACTGATCCTTGGGAAAGCTGACACCTCCCTGGGCTTATACTTCCTTGTGCACATGTTTTTATTATGCAAATTAGCACTAAACGTCCTTGTAAGTAAAGGAAGAAACTGCATCTCAGTTCATTGCGGAGAATGGGCTCACACATTCTTGGTGTGTAGTAAATTCTGATTTTCCTGCTTTGCTGTTTTCATCAGAAACCTTTGCTTGGGTTACTCTTCCCCTTTTGGTCTATTACGGCTCTTAATGAAGCCCTATTATTGAACTAAATAGAAACATTTACTCCTTAAAGGACTTAATTATGCAATTGTGGCTAAGCAGAACCTGCTGAAATGCCTCTTTGCATGCTCCTAGTTAAAAAGTCTAGTCTGTGTTTGAAATAGGAAAGGAACCACACTATCACATTTTCAGACAGTGGAGGATAGAGCTTAACCTGGTTACCATCGCTGAGAGGTGTTCCCTTATCTCACATAGCCCAATTCCACTCCATTTTGGATCCACATGTGGCTGCTTATGGCATCTCACCCCAACCAGTATGTGAGCAGGGCTGGAAAATAAACCACTGATTCCTTCATTGTTCATATCAGTGGTTAATGTTTCACACTGAAAAAACAGTGCTTTCCTGAATTGAGTTTTGTCTGCCTGAATTGAATTCTAGCTGCTGATTCTGGCTGGTATCATCCTCTGCTAGATTAGAGAAAAGGTATTTATTCCTTGTAAAGGTGTTTACAGAGTTTATTTGCCCCAGAATTTTATAGGAAAATTTATGCTTATTTTCCTTTTTTCAGTTAGGGAATGATGCAACACCTTCACTAAAGCAAAGCTCACTAAAAAGGCTACTGAAATAATAGAAAGCTTCCCCCTGGTTTACATGGCCTTAAATATGGCGTTTACTGGTGGATTCTGAAGAAGCTGGCCCTTTTTTCCTCTTTTTCTTAATTTGAAAGGAAGTTGTGCCATGTCTGGTTTCTGGTCCATTTATTTTAATTTTTCTCCAGATGTGTTCCTATGGATCACCAAGAAACATTCAAGCAAACACGTAAGTGAAGTTAAGCATTGTCTTTTAGAGAACAGATATTGTCCCTGACGCCTAAATGGCAGATCGTTTGCTATGCTGTTAACTCACACTGCCGTATCTGAGAAAGGCTTTGCATCTATTCTCACGGAGGTAACGCAACATTTTGTAGCCCTGGGGATCCAATTAGAGAATCCAACACAACAAACAGCAGTGAGGAAAGCAAAGACCCACCCCACTGATTTCTGCATCAGTCACATAATATTTGTGTGCACCAGAGCACACCCTCAGTCTTGACTTCAAGACGAGGGAGTGACACTGCATAAAGACCCCCTGGTTACCCCCTCAGTTTTTGCACTCTTTTCCAGTATGACTGCATTTCTGTTTCCTGCCACTGGATTTTTATCCATCTTTTTCCAATAGATCAAAGTACCATTTATTTCCCTAGATCTTTTTTCAATGCTCAGACCCATAGGCCATGACCAAATTGCCTCTTAATCTTCTCTTGGATAAATAACATAAGCGAATTTCTGACTAGAAGACAACCTTCTTCCAAATCAAGTCATTATAGCAGCAATTTTCTTATCCTCTTCTAATTAATTAAAGCTCTCTTTTGAAAGTGGAAACCAAGAATTGGACACAATATTAAGTAAGAAGATAGCAGCAATCTCCTAGTTCATGCCTACTGTCTTGTTGCTGAAAGATTTGAAAACATCATTCACTCCTTTCCTTAGAGCAGTGCAAAGACAGCCCTCAGTGAACTGAATATCTATTATGAACCTTCAGTCATTTCAAGAGTGACTGCCTTCTGAGATATACTTCCCTGCCTTCATTTTAAGGTTTGCTGGCCTGGATGTGAAATTCCTCAATAGAGTTTGCAGCAGAAGAGAGGCCTTATTAATGGGAGCAGCAGTGATGCCCGAGGAAAGAGCATCTCATATGAGATTAACGTTACATCCTGGATATGGTATAAGCCAGCTCTGAGCTGATGCAAATGGAAATGGCTAAATACTTCTCAATAGACCTGTCCAGCTGACACTCATTTTAGGTCTCAGAGCTGTCACTCAGGAAGATGACCTGGATACTGTGCATTCACTTATGCCAAAGCAGTGTGTTATTAGTGTCACTTGATACTGGGAGATGAGAGGAAACTGTTGCTGGCTTTGCCCTTCCTACATTTATCTTGAATTGGTGGTTCCCAAACCTCTGGATTGATGGATCCCTCTCACATGTCAAGGTTTCTTATCATCAAACCTACAATTGAGAACATGAAGGGTAGGATTAATCTCCTCCCACTTTAGGTAGGTGTCTAGTCCAAACAAACCCTTTGGGCTTCTCTAATATCAGTGGAGAAATATAGGCATCTCCCGAGGGTGAGACGATGCACTTCCACAAGGATGGAATGAACTGCTCCTCAGCAGGGCCAGGCTTTCTTGGTGGGTAACTACGCTAGCTCAGAGACATAGCCTTCAGCTGCTGAATAATACACACCCCAGCCTTCACATTAATCTGATAAACCGGTTAAACTAGTGTCCTGAACATCCTGGCTTTGAACCATTCTAGCTCAGTCTATTGTAGTCTTACTCCAGCCTGCAATGTTCCCAGACTAACATCGTGCCTGATCTGTAGCATGAAAATCACTCTACACACCCAGCTGCTTCTTTCTGAGCCTGTTGAGGAGACCCAGGTCTGCACTTTACCAGGCACCTGCCTCCACAGTGTCTCATGAGTTAAAGCAGATTCTGATCAGCAGCAGATGCTGCACCTCGCTCTTGCTGTGATCAGCATCTGGCAGAGAGAAAATGGCTTAAACTAGACTCTGGAAAAATTAATTGCTGAAATTTAAGTGACAGAATAATAATTATTATAATTGCAATAATTGCAGTAATTGATAGTAACGATTCCTCTTGGCATGCCCCTGGGGAACTTGCATTGCAGGCCAGCTCTGTGAGGTGCTCTACAAACACACAACAAGGAGAGTTTCCTGGTAACGGGGGCACAAAAGCTTGCCCAGTTTATGTTGTCACTCTTTGCCTCTGCTCTCAGTCACTGCTAGCGACAGGTAGTGGGACTAAGAGGACCTTTGGGCTGCTGAGTTTTAGATTCACACAGAAATCTTGCTTTCCTAGTGCAAGGCATGAAACACTAGGAAGTGTTAGGGGGAAATGTATGAAGACAGTGAGACCAATTTCAGGCAGTGGTCTTAGGGCACAGGCAGCCATCATTTGTCAATATTGGGGTAAACTTGGCAGCAAAAGCCAGCATGGTGAAGGGAATTCACAAACACAAGCCCAGGCATGGGAAACACAAGGTGGCTGGTTTGGGGGATGCCAGGGTTGAGAGATGGTGGGTAGGTAGGTCCTCTTCAACATCTTTATCAATGACCTGGATAGAGGGATTGAGCACATCCTCAGCAAGTTTCCTGATGAGACCAAGCTCACTGATGCAGCTGATAGAATAGATGGAAGAAATGCCACCCAGAGGAACCTGGACAGGCTTGGAAAGTGGGCCCATGAGATCCTAATGAGGTCCAGCAAGTCCAAGGGTAAGGTTGTGCACTTGGGTCAGGGCAATCCCGGGTATGTGTGCAGGCTGGGAGAAGAACTCATGGAGAGCAGCCCTGCTGAGAAGGACTTGGGGCTGCTGGGGGACAAGAAGCTTGACAAGAGCCAGCAGTGTGTGACTGCAGCCCAGAAGGACAACTGTGTCCTGGGCTGCATCAGAAGAGGGGTGGGCAGCAGGGTGAGGGAGGGGATTGTCCCCCTCTGCTCTGACCTTGTGAGGCCCCATCTGGAGTATTGTGTCCAGGCCTGGAGCCCCCAACACAAGAAAGATGTAGAGCTGTTGGAGTGGGTCCAGAGCAGAGCCAGGAAGATGATCAGAGGGCTGGAGCACCTCTCTTATGAAGAAAGGTTGAGGGAGCTGGGCTTGTTCAGCTTGGAGAAGAGAAGGCTCTGGGGAGACCTCATTACAGCCTTCCAGTACTTGAAGGGAGCTTATAAACACGAGGGAGAGTGAATTTTTACATGGGCAGATAGTGATAGGACAAGGGGAAGTGGTTTTAAACTAAGAGAGGGGAGATTTAGGTTAGATATTGGGAGTGAATTTTTCCCCCAGAGGGTGGTGAGGCACTGGCCCAGGTTGCCCAGAGAAGTTGTGGATGCCCCATCCCTGGAGACATTCAAGGCCAGGTTGGATGGGGCCCTGGGCAGCCTGATCTAGTGGTTGGCAACCCTGTCCACAGCAGGGGGGTTGGAACTGGATGATCTTTGAGGTCCTTTCCAACCCAAACCACTCTATGACTCTATGAATCCACTGCCCAGCTCTGGGAGATGATGGGCAGGGAGGAATCAGCCTCAGGCAGCCTTTCCATAGGTGTGCAATCGAGATAAGAGCAGTGGTGAAAGGTGTTACGAGGTTCAGCACTGCTTCTGCATTCCCAAAGGCCATTGGCAGAGGGCAAAGGAAAGGGACATTGTGGCCATTCTCTTTTATATATATTTTCAACCTAAAAAGAGGTTCCCACTGTGCAGCTCTTGATGTCTTAGAAGCGTGGTGGAGAAAGGGCTGTGGAGATTCAGGGAATTTAAGCCAGATAGTGCAATTATGGTAATTGGTTTTGACCTCCTGCAGGACCTGATCCGTGGAATTACAGCAGTCCTGCACAGCACTCGCGACTGGGCACTGACGTGGGATGTGCACTTCAGAAAGCCATCCAGTCTTGACTTCAGGACCTCGAGTGATGGATAATCCTTTCCATTCTTGCAAATTGCTCCACT
This sequence comes from Caprimulgus europaeus, assembly GCA_907165065.1. The sequence continues at coordinate 72,101,753 of OU015527.1, forward strand.
GGTTAATTGCCCTGCCTATTAAAAAAAATTTTAAAAAAATCTACACCTTATTTCTACCTTTAATTTTTTCAGTTTCGGCTTCTAGCCATTGGGCCTCATTTTGCTTTGTCTGCTCAATTAAAGAGCACTGTAATATCAAATACCATTTTCCAGTGTAGATACCTACAGGTCAAATTGCTTTTTACCCTTCAGTCTGGTAGGCTAAATAGAATAACTTCCTTCACACTCATTTCCATGAGGTTTTTTTTCTAGGCCTCCCATCATTTTTACAGCTCTTTTGTTCACCCATTCAGTTTTTAACATCTTTCTAAAAGCTGAACACCAGACTTAAAGAACATATTCAAACAAAGATCTCGCTAATGCCTTATATACCAAGAAATCATGTCTTGTTTCAATTCTGAATGCAACCCTGTCCCATGCAGGCAAATATAAAGATCAGCTGCTTTGCAAATTGAGAAATTATTTTTAACTTTTTCTTGAATTTAATTTATATTTGTTTTCAAAACTGTGATGTTGAAAAATGATTTTTTTTCTATTTGAAGAAGATTTATGATTGCCTAAAATATCCCATACCAAAAACATGAACATAACAAACATGGTCCTAAATACTTGGAATCTCAAAAACAAAACAAAATCGGCAAATGAGAGAGATAAAGAAAATTAATAGAAATCTGAAAATATGCAAAAAAGTAATTGTTCTCTTTTCAAGATACTTTTCATAGGGGAGAATAGGCTAATGGAAGTGGAACTTTCATCTAGGCTCCACAGTGTTGCCCTTACTGTAAAATCCCTCCCTGTGTTAAGATGGAATTGTGCTCTGTGGTCCTTTGGGTCTTTGATTTGGTACAATCCTGAGGATCCAGTGCTGGGTGAGGCTCTTGGAGCATCCCAGCTCTGCAGAAATCTGCTCAGGTCTGAACAGACAGCACACAGGGAAGAGCGTGAATGTGACAGACCCAGAAAACTGCTATTCCTGAGCCTGCCAAAACCTGGGAAAGAGTTAATACAGCAAATGGGATAAAGGGCACTTCTGGACATAATTTACTTGGATTTTTCTAAAGGCTTTTTGATGGAGTCCCTCACAGGAGACTCTTAAGGAAAATAAATATCCATGGGGTAAGGGTTAGCATCCTGTTGTGGGTCAAAAACTGCTCAAGCAACAGGGTACAAAGGGTAGGAGTGAATGAATGGTCCTTGGAGCAGGGAGAGGTTAAATGGGAGAGACTCAAGGGACTAGCTTTGGGAGGTGTGTGAGTGAAAATATTTGTTAATGGTTTGGAGAAGCAAGAGGACAGAGCAGGAGGTGAAATCTATCCAGTTGGCATTAAACTACTTAGGGTTTTATTTGTTAATGGAAGAAGGAAAGAAATGGATGAAAGGAGGGAAGAAATATGAAGGATTGTGAGAAGTCCTAGAAAGGTTTGATCAAACTGGGAGATGGAGAACTGTGAGTGAAAATATTTATTAATGTTTTGGAGAAGCAAGAGGACAGAGCAGGAGGTGAAATCTACCCAGGTGGCATCAAACCACTTAGGGTTTTATTTGTTAATGGAAGAAGGAAAGAAATGGATGGAAGGAGGAAAGAAATTTGAAGGATTGTGAGAAGTCCTAGAAAGGTTTGATCAAACTGGGAGGTGGAGCAGCTGGAGAACTGTAAGGGAGATAAATGCAAAACTGAGCAGCCATGGAAGCATGTCTGTGCTTCACATGGGCTCTGCAGGGATGAGCTTGAGCTAGCAGAGTCTTCTTAAGGGAGAACAAGCCCTCTGCCATGACATCCAGCAGAAGGAAGAGCTGGCAGTGACCAGCAGCTGCTAGAGCTGAGAAAAGATAAATTAAAAGCAATCCCCCAAAACCTAGAGCCCAAGCTGAGAGGTGATCTTAACCCAGCTCTAGAAATTAATCACTCCTCATTGTGTCACCAGAGGTGAGAGGAGATTGAAGGAGTCAAACACTTGTAGGAGTAGAAAAATTCTGGTTGTAAAAAATATAGCTGCCATTCTGCACCCCTCATATGCATGTGAGATGAGCAAGTGTCAGGGTCACATGGGTCCTGAGACCCTCATGCCACTGCAGACACAAGGAGAGCTCCCCAAGGGGTGTCAGGGTGAGGACAGTTCTGCCTCCAACTTGCACAAGTCTTTGGAGAAGTGGTCGGTGACTGGGCTTATAAAAATCCTTCGACACCTCAGAGCATCTGCCCTGGGCACAAAGGAGAGCTGTAACCCTCATTTTGCTGGATACCTAGAAATATCCAGTGACTTTAACAGTTTATTGTACAAAAGGCTTTGATAGAGTTGAGAACATGACCCTGCTGCCCTAAACACCATGGTAACGCTCAGAGCCTGATCAGAAGTCTTTTGGCTGGTAAGGAAGAAAGTTGAAGAGTGAGAAAATAATTAGAAAGCCTGAAAGACTTATCTTCAGGTGGTGTTATACAATGTGTATGCAGTAGTCTCCTGGTCATTGCTTGTTTCCTAGCCCTGGTGTGTCTCCTGGCTATGGTTAGCCTGTGGCCACAGCATGTTGACAGGCTACAGCAAGGACTGAGAGCTGGCATTGCTGGGCTGGGATTTGATGTTCTGTACTCATCATCCTGCCTTGTCAGCAAACTGGTAACTACTTTTGCTAAGATGAATTGTTCCTGGGTTGACCAGACGATGCCCACAAAGCCCAGGTTGCCCTGAGTGGGAGGCACAGAGCAACAGCTTGAAAGTTTGTGACAGTGTGAAAACCAGGGCTGCACTGGTATTTTATCCACAATGAGGGCCAATGAAATAAAATCTGCCTAAATTTCTTTCCACCACTCAACTTCTAAATTAAGTTTATCAATATTTAACATCTTGGGTTCTGCACTGCCTATGAAAGCACTACATTTTCTTGATGAAGCCTGACTGGAAGGGAACCAGGATTTGCTTCTGAATGTCCAAGGCTCTCTTGAACATGCAGTGCCTTTTCCCTAGCCTTTTGTTGTCAGGCATGTTTTCTGCTGCCATTCATCATCCTTCACATTTTGCAGTTCACTCAAATATGTGTCACGACAAACCAGCAAAAATGTTCCTCACCACTATCTGGGTTGAAGATCTGAGCTGCCTTTGCAGTGTCATGGCTGAAGCCTGCTTTCCAACAAACACACCACAAGCAGCAAATAACAGCCTCACCTTGGTCTTCAGCGCTGCTTTCCATCCACCAAGCATGACTACCAAGACTTGCTCCTTCAAAAGTGTTTCAAAGCCTGCTGTTAGATCTCCCCATGGCATGGCATCCCTCACCTCCAGATCCACTGAGGGTGTCATTTGCTGTTGTTGCTGAGTTGGCTTTGAAACAAAACCTCTCAATGCAGTGAGTTTCCAACTGGCAAATGACTGCCTCTGAGCAACACAGAAACCACCTAATTCAAGTGTATGTGTGATTGCTACAGCACCTCAGCACTTGTCAGTACTTATCCCTGCAATGCCCCTGCAAGGTGGACAAGTGCAACTGACCTCCTTTTATAGATGGGGAATTTAGCCCCCCCTCAGATCCAAAGTGCTTTGGCTCACGGGCATCAACAAAACTCCTGGCACAGTAGGGACTTGAAAACAAAACTTTATCCTTTCTAACTTCTGAAACTCCTCTTGGCTCAAGCTCTTCACACAGCTTAAAGTATTTTAAATTTGTTGACAAAAATATTCCAGCTGCTGCATTACAAAACGTGTAAATAATTCTTGCATTTTTCCTCTTGCTACTTTTTTTGTGACAAATTCCAGCCAGGGTAAGGGATGAGGAGCACTTGCACCCAACCACAGCAGAGGCATGTTGGCAGTCAGTTTTAAGCAGCTAGTTTGTATCTCCAGCAATACACAGAGTTCTCCCTTTCACAATTTTCCTGCTGTACTGCAGCTTCTTTAACAAGTTGAATGAGTCTTGTTCTTCACCCTCTGAAAGACTTCACCACGTCCTCAGAAGAAACCATTTTTTTTCCATGATGTATCACTGTCATGAGTGGCCCTCCAGGTTTAGGGGCATGATGTGATAACTGGAAACAAGCAGTAACAAATTATTTAAGCCATAGCCCCCACTCTTCAGGTATGCTGTCAGGGACTGATTCTTTCAAAACTCCTTTCTCTTTCCAGTTGCCTGATTTCAGGAGCAAGCAGAAATTCTGATGGTTTTTTTGGACATGACCTTTAACACCCAGGCTCAATCCTTGCAGCCTCCCACGTACTGACCTTTTGGCAGTGGACTAGCTGCTTTAGAACACTGACAGAAATTCTGAAATCTTAAGGCCAGATGGGAACATTGGATTGGTTCTTCAAACCAGCAGTATAACACATACAACAGAGTTTAATCCAATTAAGCCAGCACGGAGCCTGGGAACATGTGATCATTGCAGCTGGTTGAAAAAATACTAATTACTTTTCAGAAGATATATACATTATATATCAAATACTTATGCTAACCTATGCAAATTTTCTTGTGTGCAAAAAAATAAAAATATTCAGGATGTTTTTGTTGTCAGTGTACATGCCAGTTTGGAGTATTAAGAAAAGCTTCCCAAAATAAAAGGAATCTTTTCTTTCTTAGGAAAATGCCCATTTTGTTTTTTGTTTTGTTGTTCTTGTTGTTGTTTTTTGTTTTTAAAAAAAGTGAACAAACTCCAGCTGCTTTTCCACTCAGTGTCCTTGAGGAGCAGTTCACCTATCTGGTGGATGTTTCCAGCCCCTGGGGAGGTGACCAGGAGATCCCACCTGGCCTTTGTAAGGGTGCAAGGGGCTGGGTCCTCTACTGTGTCTGCAGAGGTTTTGGGTCCTTGGGGGTGTCTCCAAGGGCACTAGAGGCCATCCCTTCCATCGCAATAAGATGTATACACATTACAGCAGAAAATGCAGAGCAGCTGGGGAACTGCACTCTACAGAGAGACTTGCTGATGGATGCCTCCATCCTTGGCTCACAAATAATCCGGAGACAGTCATTTTAATTCCTGTGACACCTTCCATCCTCAGCCACGCTGCTCCCCACAAGTCATTCAGATGACAGTCTCTGCATGAGCCACATCAGCATTTAGCTGATCTCAACCCACCACAGCTCCCAAGGAAGCATATTTGCACAAAACCCACTTTGCTTCCCTGGGCATCCAGGGGACAGGGCACTGCAGGGTGCCACCCTCCCTCCTAAAACTTCTGCGTGACAGAGCTGGTGAACGACTGTGATTTCAAGCGCAGGCAAGGAAGCAGGCATCTACAGCATTTCCTACCCCTCATGGTGCAGCAACTGATTCCTCTCCTTCCTTGAATGTGAAGTACCTAATGGAGTCCCTCACCTGCCTTAACCACTCTTTTCCCCCAAACCACTGGATGATAGGGGAGCCTCACAATCCTACGTGCTCTCATTCCATGACCTTAAAGCAAATTGTTTGAGACTAAGGACATAATAGGAAAGAAGCTGGGAACTGAGCCATGCTGTAAGAGTAAGTGACTTGTCAAGTTATTGCAGTTATATCTCGTCTTTTACTCAGGGAGACCGATACAGCGCTGCCAGCGTGTGCATGGGAGGGACACCAGAGAGGTGCTGGGAACGGGTGGCCTGCCAACCCCTGGCCAGAGGGCAAGAAAAGGTGTCATTTGCTGCAGAGGACATGATAGGATGCCCAGAACAAACATGAGCCATCTCCCACGGAGCTGCCAGCTCTGGAAGAGGTTGTGCCTCAGAAGACTAATAAAGCAGATTGACCCCATGCTGTGTGGCTTCAGCTCTTGGCCCAGTCATCAGAAGCCAGGAGGAACACCACACTCACCGTGGTCTCCTCTGCAGTATGAACTAGGGGAGGTTTTGGCAGATTTTGCTGGGGGTGATCCATCAACCTGTCTTCATTATGGAAACCTAAAGCATCGTTTCAAGGAGAACAACAGGCCAATGCCCCTCAGCATAAATCTGAAGACACCTCTCTGAAGGCTGCAACGATCAGAGACACGAGTCTGGAGAGCAACCAGTGCCCCTGGGTGCCTGAATGAGAAGCCAATGTGGTGGCATTTTGTCTGTAACTAAGTGGCTCAGCTCCATGCTTGACACCATTTATGTCTCTTGACCTCAAGTCAAAAAAGTTAGGTCTCCCATGCAAAGAACAGGGGCCACTCATTTAATTCTAACCTCCTCTCCCACTCAGCCAAATCTCCTCTGGATCTCCTTCCTGGCTACATAGCTTTGGCACTTCATGTACCAATGCCATGGAGAGGACTGATATCTGATTTACAGTCACTTACACCTGGAAGGGTCCTGGAGCAAGGGTGAAGTATCCTGCAAAAATGTCCCCTCCCAGCTGCACCCTGGTACAGTTCTTCCCCTGCCAGGCAACCCAGAAAGATGCCTTCAGGAAAGGATGCACCTGTGATGTTTGCAGAGGGGTCAGGGTAATGGATGGACATGGACCATGGAGAGGTGATGAGACACATGTCACCATCCCAACCTCTCTGAGCCTCCTTCTAGCACCCAGCACACCCCCTCGCTTGCAGGACTGTTGGGTTTTTTGCACTTATGGGTTTTCTGGCAGCAACTTGGATGTGGAACAATATGTTAGTGGTAAAGCAGGCCACCTAGAGAGCTACCTTTTTCAGCTCATGTTTTCTGGGTTTTAAATACTTGGAGATTGCCTTCATTACTGCAGTCCTCACATCTCAGTCAGTCCCACAGCCCACATGCTCCCAAAAACATGGGCTGCAGTGTGTAATACTGATTTCTTCCTGGGAAGTCTGGCCAGGAACACTGCCACCTCAGATCAGCATGGGTATGGTGGCTCCTCTCACTGAAGAACCCCAGGAACATCGCCACTAATGGGAACAGTGGACAGAAAATAATTTTTTTCCTGGCTTTCAATGATGCTGGATGACATTATTTTTATTAATAACATATTCTACCATTCTGGAGCCCATGGGTCACAGCCTGCTCCAGCAGAGAGAGGCTCAGAGCCGATGGCAGGTGTCAGCAGACAGGGAACCAGTTTAAATGAAATGGTCAAAGATTAAGAGAGAAGAAAAGCAGGCATAGTCAGGGCTGCGAAGGAAAGAAAGATTATTTTAGCATGTGGATGGGAGGGGAGGGAAAGTGGAAGCGGAACAGACTCCATAATAAAGCACTAGAGCCCCTTTCCTCAATACTCAGCTGCCACTTGGCTTCAGCCTCAGCTACTTGCACCTGAACAATTATTTCATATTCTGCTCCCATTTGGATTTACAGGGGAGTGGTTTTCCCTCATTGCTTCCTTTCACTTCTCTGGTGCCCCTTGTCCATTCTCTCTCCACTACCCAATGGTAGGCTATGCCAGCCAGCTCACAAGAACCAATTTAAAACCTTTGATGGGTCCTCTCCACACTACTCATGGCCGCTTTCCCTCCTTGTAGGGGACAGGGATGTTGGGGAATTGAACTAAACTATCTGCTTCTCACTGTCCCCTGAGCAAGCTGCTCTGCTTTCCCCATGCCTCAGCCTCCCCAGCTGCACGGCGGCTGCGGCGCACCCTCACAGAGAGCCGGCAAGGCTGGTCTAACAGATCTTTGCAAATTGCTTTCTAATCCCCGGAGAGAATGGCAAAGTATGATTAATATGACTATTTATTTTACAGGCATGTGGGAGGTAAAGGTGGAAGTGCTGAGACATATATTTGATTTGGCAAATTAACACATCATAAGACATAACCATAAAAAATGCGCAGCCTCCTAAAATTGCTTCACTACCCCCCCTCCATCCTTGCTGGATGAGCTGTAATGAGAGAATAAGGTAAGAGAGCTGTCAAGATAATCTTCCCTGTTATAGTCTATGTAGTTGCAGGGATGGAAGTTGCAAAAATAACACGTTTTGCAGTCTTCAGGCCAGACCTCCCCATTAGTGAGCAAAGCTGCACAGCCCCACTGTTTCCAGGCACTTGCTCCCTGTAATGAGTGCCACCCGCTGTGGAGTGAACTGTTCTCCATCCCTCTGCTTTCTGTGGGCAGATCGCCCCGTCCGACAGAGACACACAGAGGGAGGGAGTCATTTCAAGACATCACCTCCTTCCTGAGCAAGTTGCATCCTCAGAGTTCCCCCCAATGCAAACACATTGTGCTGGATCAGCTGCTCCTGGAAATCCTGGGGCAGCTGTGGATTTGGAAGAACTCTTCTCCCTGGGAGTCTGATGTCCTCCTGCTTACCACTGTCATTTGGCGGAAAGATGATGAGAGATTTTAATATTTTGAGCCATTTGTCTGACCACAGGGATGGCCCTCAGAGGGGCAACTTCAGCTCAGCATCATGACAAGAGTGTCCTCACATGCTGGTCAGGCAGCCAGAAGATGCCAGGGGTCAGAAATGCTGGGGCAGGTCCCAGCTCACCAGAGCTAGACACTGAAAACCAAGGCATTTAAGCCAGAGCCAACCACTTCCACCTCCCTTTTGTAGGCATGGAGGGCAAGTCTTGATTAAGCTCCCTGCTGATCACAGGACATAAGAATCATAGAATCATAGAATGGTTTGGGTTGGAAGGGACCTTAAAGATCATCCAGTTCCATTTCCCCTGTCATCAGCATCAACCAGACCAGGTTGATTAAAGCCTCATCCAAGCCTGGCCTTGAACACTTCCAGGGAGGAGCAGCCACAACTTCTCTGGGCAACCTGGGCCAGTGTCTTACCACTCTTGCAGGAAAGAATTTCTTCCTAATATCTAATCTAAATTTATTTCCACAGGTGGGAAGATAAACCTCAAGTTTCAACACTTACAAGCTGGAATTGCAGCACTGATGCCTAGAGTAGGAGGTATTGTCAAAAACAGTGTCTCTCCAGTCCAGTGGGCCTATGCCTGGGACAGATTGGCATGAGGTCTTCTAGAGCCAGGAGAAAGTTGCAAGCTGGTAGCTCTGGCACCATGACCCAGGCTTGAGTTCTCAGTCTTAACCCTAATAAGATGGCTTATTCTCTTGTCCACAAAGATTGACATGGGTTTCTGGGAAAGCCCTTAGCAAATGTACATATCCTAGCTGAAGCATTTACAGCTTCCCTCCTTGAGGAGGTCACCAGCCACCTGGATCTGGCAAAGAAGTCCTGGAGCAGGATGAAAGTCTGGCTGTGGTGGGCACAAGTCAAGGTTGCATCTCTGGGTAAAGAGGCGAGACTGCACAGGTCCAAACCTGACCTGTGACTTCATGCTGTGGTTGTCATCAGTGATACTGCTGCTTGGATTCTCATGCATTTTAAAGCAGGCTGTTGTTGTGGCCCTGCATTCGGCAGCTCAGCTGTTAACAGCTTGGCTTTTCACATCCACCTTGCAGTGCACAGATAGTTAGAACCGCCTTCCGCCCCTGCCAATTTCCCAAGCGCTGGTCAGGGCTGCGAGAGCAGCAATTTTCCTTAATGATAACATGGTATAGGTCTGGAATAAAATGTCAACTTAATTCTAAATCAAGGGGTTTGCTATTCACAGGCTGCTGCAGCCCCACTAATAACTCCACCACAGTTCAAGGCAGAGCTGGATGTTTTTTCCCTGGTATGCCCTATGCCCAAGCCTATCTTCCTAAGGTTGGCAAGTGGGAGGTAGACTCATATTCCTCTCAGCCCTGGGACCACATTGGTGCCCAAAGGGGCTGTGTGGCTTTGCCACCTATGCAGGATTTTGTAGTGAGCTGGTGGGAGGACCTCATATCACCTGAGCAGAGCAACAGTGGACTTTACGTAGTGAGTGCCAAATTTCTAACAGGAGATATCCACATCCTGATGGCATGGTCAGCGTTGCAGAGGGTGTGACCAGCTGGGATCCTGCTACGAGGTCTAGCTGCCTGGATCTGAGGAAGTACAACTTTATTTCCATCCAGCCACACTGGGCTGTGGCAACCAAAACCCAGGGAGAGCTGCCATCCCTCTGCAAGCTGGGGCTGACCCTGGTGCACACAAAAGGGAAATAGCATTAGTAAGAGTGAAATCTAGAGCCTATCTGCAAATGCATGTGCTGCTGCCAATAAGGAGGGGAAGTATTTTGAATTCAGTTGAGGCCTTCTCTGGCTCAGGGTGACCTTTAGAGAGCCCACGTCCCGGTTGGCCATTTCCAGCAGAGCTGGCATTGCAGTTGGCTCACTGTTCTCATAATTATTATTTTTTTTTTCCCTTTTCAGCTGAAATATTTATGCAGGTTTTTAGGAGTGTAGCTTTCATCACTCCAACCAAGAGGAAATGGTCAGATCACAAAATGGGCTACGGTATACGGCCCTGGGGATAGCATGGCCTTTGGTAACACTCCTTCCCATGGCCTTTCTCCTAGGAAACCTAAGAACAGGAAGGTCTATGAAGCTGATCCCATCAGACCCCACGGAGAGGCTTAGCCTAAACATCTGAAGGATGAGAGTCACAGAGAAAAGGGACTAGAAGGAGAAAGTTTGTAGCAACAGCTTGAAATAGGAGGGAAGATTAGGACAAGAACAAGGAAGTTGGAGAAATAACACCATCTCATTTACCACTCAAGCACGCAATGTTTGTCATATTAAAATAAAAACAGTGGGGATTGATTCCCCAAGGAGACCTCCTTATCTGACTGCATTAATGCAAGATAGACCCTTATGTGCATGCAGGCAATAACAGAAACTCTCACACAGACACACACACACACTCACGAAGGATTGCCTTGAGAATGGGAAGGGAACAAGGCAAGAAATCTTTAATCTACACTTGCAGAGCAATAAACAAGTGCATCAACACCTCTGTGCTGCCCACAAAAACGGACACCATCCATTTCACCCCTCCTCCTCCAGTAAGAGAATGGCTCTTGTAGGGAAGGGCTGCTTCACTGAATATCCATACAACATCCTGAATTCAGCAGGGAAAGTACCGTGCAGGGTGGTGGCAAGAGAAATCTCTTGCAGAACTGTCCTGGTAGATCCCACAGGGATGCTATGGGCACAGCAAGCCCCAAAGCACCAGAGCCACTTGCAGGACTGCAAACCTGTGTGGATGGTGTGGCTCTGTTCCCTCAGCCACAGCCTCCTGGAAATGAGCATTTAGCTGTGGTATGAGTTTGACAATTTTTTATGTGTCAGTCCATAGTCTGCCTTCCTTTACCACCCCAAAATCCACTGCTTTACACTAATCCTACAGCTTTGTCTGGACTCCAGCTGGCTCAGCCTAGGGCTTTTCCAAGCTGCTGGCAACCATGCTCCATCTCAGTCCTCACTGAAAGCTGGGAGAAGCACAAGGTGTTCTCCATAGCATATAATAACGGGACCCTACAAAACCGAATTGCCAAGGTCATGTCTGTACAGCACCTAGTACAGTGTGGCTGAGATAAATGCTGAGCCCTGCTGCTGATTTTATCCAATGCAAACACATAACTACCAGCAACCGTGATGCTATAGTGTTGGAAAACAATGTTTCAAACACAAGCCTTTAAAAAGCAAGAGAGAACAAGCAAACGGATGCCCTAAGAGCTTGACAAAAGCTCAAATCCTCTTCAGGGGGAAATTAGCAAGCACTGCTGCTGGCTGGATCCAATTTATTAAAGTCTCAGAGCAGGCAATCATGAAGAAAAGAGATAAATAATCTTCAGAGGGAACAATTGCAGATCAGTTGTGACATAATCAGGAGACCAGCTTCTCAGGGCTGGAGAGAGGGGATGCTAGGCCTTTCTCTCATTAATCAGAAATAAAACCCAGAAATATGTGTCTATCTCTGCTCTACAGCAGAGCCGCAATTGATTGTTAATTGTTCTCTTTGAAGATTATTTATCTCTTTCCCTCAGGATCGTTCCCTCCTCCCTTTTCTGCCCCTTCCCATAAAAAAGGATGACCCTAATGTATCTTGAAAGGAGCATTTGTAGAGCAAGAGATGCTTCACAGTGTCATTATGAGTTCCCAAGCAGCTGGATGGGGAAAGAAGTTACCCATTACGGTCACAGTTTTGTCTCTTTAGGGGGAAAGGGCAGATTGCAGCTTTAAGAGAGGCATCAGAGAGTCGATAGATGGGAAATCAAGCTGCATTTCTTTTCTTTGGCTCTCAGTGCTCTTGGGTTAGGCACTGTGTGATGTATGGAGCAAGGTTTGGAGCCCTGAGAGCACTAATCCGGTAATGCTAGTAACAGCAGGGTCCTGGCAAAGACCTCCTGAAACCTCTTGCTGCTCAAGAAATTAAACACAGTTGAGCCTAAGAGGGAGACTAGAGTATCTGTATTTGAGGGTTACCTTAGTTTTTAAAGGTTTTTTTTTTAGCATTTCTTTTTAGAGCTCTACTGTATTCCAAAAATCTTATTTTGGCTGAAGTACATCATTAGAGATGTCAACCCAGTAACTAAGGATGCCAACCAGAAACTTTTAATCTCTCTTTAAACCCTTTGCCCACAAGCACTGGGAACGAGAAGATGCCAGGGATGAGATCACTGATAGTCCATACTTTTGGGAGGTAGCATGAGGTGTGTTTTACCTGGAAGATTAAATACCTGCCTATTAGCCTGGTCCTCACATCCTTGTTACTGCATGGAGAGAGCAGGGTGACTGACTGGCACGGTGTGGTCCTCTGAGGCCCTGGGGAGGATGCTCACACCTGGATGTCTGTGTGAGGCATGGGATGAGAGGGACTGTGCTGGGATAGGGTGCTGCAAAGCTTCCAGCCAGGAAGAGGAGCTGCTCTGCTCCATCCTGGGTGAGAAGGATTCAGTTCCCCTGACACGGCTGACTTCCAGACACAGGGTTGGTGGCCGCCAGGTTGTTCCTCACTTGCTCTGCCTGTGACATGCTCCAACAAGCTGCAGTAAAGCTTTTTCAGTGCCCGACACACTCAGACACTGAGTCTCATCTGTTTATTGGTTTCCTTTTTCTGACAGGATTTCTGGGTCTGGAGAGGAGCATTTCTCCCCTTTCCTTTGCTAGATCATCCTTGGTCATGCTTCTCAGTGGGGCTGGCTCCAGGACTGACTGCAAAAGAGTCTGTGGGGCAGAGCAGCATGCTGCTACCCTGGCAAGCAGCAGCATGGGCACCTTGGGACCTTGCAGGCAGCATGGCCAGTCCAGAGACCAACAGGTTTATTTCATTAAATCATAGAATCATAGAGTGATATAGGTTGGAAGGGACCTTAAAGATCACCTAGTTCCAACCCCCCTGCCATCAGCAGGGACACCTTCCAGTGGACCAGGTTGCTCAAAGCCTCATCCAACCTGGCCTTGAACACTTGCGGGGGGGGGCGCGTCCACAGCTTCTCTGGGCAACCTGTTCCAGTGTCTGACCACCCTCACAGGAAATAATTTCTCCTAATATCTAATGTAAATCTCCCCTCTTCCAGTTTAAAGTCATTTCCCCTTGTTTTGTCACTACCTGCCCTTGTCAAAAGTCCCTTCCCAGCTTCCTGTGGCCCCTTCAGGTACTGGAAGGTCGCTAGAAGGTCTCCCTGGAGCCTTCTCCTCTCCAGGCTGAACAGCCCCAACTTTCTCAGTCTGTCCTCATAGGAGAGGTGCTCCAGCCCTCGGATCATCCTCATGGCCTCCTCTGGACTAGCTCTGGTAGGTCCATGTCCTTCTGCTGTTGCTGGCCCCAGAACTGGAGGCAGCACTGCAGGTGGGGTCTCAGGAGAGCAGAGCAGAGGGGGAGAATCCCCTCCCTTGACCTGCTGGCCATGCTTCTCTTGATGTAGCCCAGGATATGGTTGGCATTCTGAGCTGCAAGCATCCATTTCCCAGTGGGAAGGCTCAGCCTGATGGCTGGATGGCTGAAAGCATGCTATGAAACTCAGAAAGCTGCATTGCAGAGAGAAATCATGGCGTGCACCAGGCACTACTCACTTCACCATGAGTAAGTGGGAGGGAACAGCACCTATCCCCAAGGGACCCCAATCTGTGATGGGAAGAACCTGGAGAAGACAGCAGTGAGGGGAAGAAACACTCCTTTTTTTTTTTCTTTTTTTTTTTAACCAAGACTTATTTTTCCCTGTCTGTGAAATGGAGATGATCTGTCTGGCTGCTGAAGGGTTGGCAAGACAAGGCAAGACTAGGTGGAGGCATAGAGGTCTTGGATTAGAAACAGCTAGAGAAGGGCAAAGGATTATAATTATTATTACAGAAGAAATTCCCACCTGTGGAATCATCATGTCTCATTAGCCTTTAAAAATGAGCATCCCAAAGAGAAGAGCAGCCCTGGTAGAAGCCAGCTGCAATGAGGGACCTCCGCATCCCACCTGCTCCCAGCTGCGGAAAACAGCTTTCATTGCCTTCAGCATCCACAGCCTGAGACAGATTTTCTGGGGGAAAAAAAAAAAGAATAAATCTGCTCATCTCCAGACATACACACAACCTGTTGCCATGCCTTTGAAAACTCTGGTTCCCTGTTGGGTGGCTAACTGGAGCCTGGAAAGCATTCATGCTCCACTTCTCCTCTCTGCGTGGTTATGCACAGAAATGCTGGTTTGCAGGATGTAATGCTTTAGAAAAGGACCTTGATCCTTCACTCAAAACTCAGAGCCCAGCTTGCTCAAAATGTAGTCTCTGCAGTTGGAAAAGGTTGCTAACTTGATTTTACCACTTGCTGTTTCCTGCCAAGATTAGAAAGAAGGGAAAACCCACTTAAAATGCCTCTTCCACTTCTTTTCTCAGCTTGAAATGGTCATTAATTTTTCCTTGCAAAGAATTGTCCATCATTTCAGGGGAAACAAAACAAAACAACACAAAAGCTTTGAAACCAAAATATGCAATAGTGATGCATTAATTTTGATTAAATCCTTGATGGGAAAATTCAACAGGTGCTTGATTAGAGTTTTAATGAAAATCAAAGAGATGCAAAGTAGCCAACAGCACAGAAGTTAAGAGCACTCAGGGTGGTGGGCAAGGGGGAATCAGCCTGGCTGAGACTCATTTCAGCTCTCCTGCATCAAGAAGTGGTCATTGGCTGTTGGCCAATCTTGAGCACTGCTCTTTCCATTTAATTTCCCACAACCTATAAATACATTAAAAATAAAATTAAGAACCTTGGTTTCATGCCAATTTAGGAGAAGGAAAAAGAAAAAAAAAAAAAAAGAAAAAGAAAAAAAGAAGCAGAGTTTTAACAAACTTATTTTCCTTGTAAAATAAAACTTGTTTTCCAGCTTTTCTGACAGAGGAGATGTCAGAGTACTTATGACTTGGTGAAAAGGTATGTCAGCTTTGCTGCATGTCTGATGTGTGCAGAAATCTTCCCTATAACATCACCCAAAGTGTTCTGTACCAGCAAATATTTGTCTTCTGCATAGCAGTTGAAGAGATTCTTCCATAGTTCCCTGCACTGGGGTCTTTTGAGTCCTGGTACAACAAGTACTGCATTAAGTGAGAGGGAGCAGAGCTTGATCTCCAAGTAAAGGCAGTCAAAATCTATCTGGCATGGTAAGTCCAGAGAGAGAGGAGGAGAACAATCACTAAGTGAACAAAAGGAGCCCCAGCAACACATGGATCCTGGGGAAAAAAAATCAGGTGAGATATCAAAAAACAATTCAAGGGAAGCACCAAAACCAACATAAAAATCATATGAGAACTTCCTTACACATGCTCCTTGTCCAGTCTGAGTGATCTCCAGGAAGCAGAAGGGCAAGTTGTGCTCTGATATTTCTTTCCCAACGTGAAAAGTGTCTCCCTTCTCTTAACTGTTCCCCCAGAGCTTGTGAGGGTCACTATGCATGGAGATATGAGCATTTGTACATAGAACTTAATCTGGCTACTGCTCTAAGAATCAACAAAAAATGTTTCTATAAATATATTAACAGCAAAAGGAGGGCTAAGAAAAATCTCCATCATTTACTGGATGTGAGAGGAAACATAGTGACAGAGGGTGAGGAAAAGGCTGAGGTCCTTAATGCCTTCTTTGCTCCAGTCTTTAATAGACCAGCTGTTCTCCAGATCCCCAGCCCCCTGAGCTGCAAGACAGGGATGAGGAGCAGAATGAAACCCCCACAATCCAATGGTTAGTGGCCTGCTACACCACTTAGACTTACACAGCTCTATGGGGCCAGGTGAGATCCACCCAAGGATCAGAGGGGTGGTAGGTGAGGGAGCTGGCAGATGTTCTTGCCAAGCCACTTTCCATCATTTACCAGCAGCCCTGGCTAAGTGAGGAGGTCCCAGTGGACTGGAGGTTAACAAATGTGACACCCATCTACAAGAGGGGCTGGAAGGAGGATCCAGGGAACTACAGGCTTGTCAGTCTGACCTCAGTGCTGGGAAAGGTTCTGGAGCAGATCATCTTCAGTGCCATCATCCAGCACGTTCAGGACAACCAGGTGATCAGACCCAGACAGAATGGGTTTATCAAAGGCAGGTCTGCTTGACTAACCTCATCTCTGTTAAAGACAAGGTGACCTGCTTAGTGGATGAGGGAAAGGCTGTAGGTGTTGTCTACCTGGTCTTTAGTAAAGCCTTTTACACCATTTCCCACAGCATTCTCCAGCAGGAACTGGATGCTCATGGCTTGGATGGGTCTACTCTTCACTGCGTGGAAAACTGTCTGGATGGCCAGTCCCAAAGAGTGGTGGGGAATGGAGTTAAATCCAGTTGGCAGCTGGTCACAAGTGTCATTCCCCCTGGATCAGTGTTGGGGCCAGCTCTATTTAAGTCTCTATCAATGATCTGGATGATTGGATTGAGTGCACCCTCAGTAAGTTCACAGATGACATCAAGTTCAGTGGGAGTGTTGATCTGCTGGAGGGCAGGAGGGCTCTGCAGAGGGATCTGGACAGGCTGGATCTATGGGCCAAGGCCAATTGTATGAGGCTGAACAAGTCCAAGTGCTGGGTCCTGCACTTGGGTCACAACAACCCCAATGCAACACTATGGGTTTGGGGAGGAGTGGCTGGAAAGAGGCCAGGCAAAGAAGGACCTGGCAGTATTGGTCGATAGCTGGCTGCACATGAGCCAGCAGTGAGCCCAGGTGGCCAAGAAGGGCCAACGGCATCCTGGCCTGGATCAGCAGTAGTGTGGCCAGCAGGACTGGGGCAGTGATTGTGACCCTGTGCTGGGCACTGGTGAGGCTGCACCTCGAGTCCTGTGTTGACTTCTGGGCCTCTCACTCCAAGAAGGACATGGAAGTGCTGGAGCGTGTCCAGAGAAGGGCAACGGAGCTGGGGAAGGGTCTAGAGCACAAGTGTGATGAGTTAATGGCTGAGGGAACTGGGGGTGTTGAGCCTGGAGAAAAGGAGGCTGAGGGGAGACCTCATCGCTCTCTACAACTGCCTGAAAGGAGGGTGCAGAGAGGTGGGGGTGGGTCTGTTCAACCAAGGAACAAGTGACAGGATGAGAAGAAATGGCCTCAAGTTGCACTAAGTGGGTTTAGATTGGATCTCAGGAAAAACTTCTTCACCGAAAGGGCAGTCAAGCATTGTAAGAGGCTGCCCAGGGAGGTGGTGGAGTCACCTTCCCTGGTGGTATTTAAAAGAAGGGTAGACGAGGTGTTGAGGGACATGGTTTAGAGATGGAACTGGTAGTGTTAGGTGTATGGTTCGACTTGGTGATCTTAAAGGTCTTTTCCAACCTAAATGATTCTGTGATGTCCCAGACAGCACCGCACTGGTCCCTCCACCTCACTGCTTGCACTGCCAAGCTGCAAACCAGAGCCCTGAACCCAGCGCTCTCCAGTGACTACAGAGACAAGAGATGGGCTTTGTCACCATCCTGTAACACATCTGACACTTCTGCTTTTACAATCTGCAGGATAACTTGTGTTTTGCACAACCTCGCCTGTCCCTGCAAGGGAGCAGAGCTGGACACGGTGTCCAGCATGCAGCAAACACCCAGCTCACTTCAGTCACTCAGATCCTCCATCAGATTCTTGACACGGTACTGTGACTGCCTTCCTGGTGACAAATCACCCCACACTGGGGGCTCGGGTGGAGAAAGGTGGGAGAAGCTGCCAAAGGGCAGCAAAGGGAAAAAAGAGGCAGTTTCCATGCAGATGCCCCTTACATCACAGTTAAAGGGGAAACAAAATCCCAAATGAAACAGGGGAAATAAAAAATAAGCAAGCATGTCCCTCCACTCTGCAGCTGTCACCTGGGAGTTTGCATAAAGTTTATGACACCCTTTCATTGCTAGAAACCAGCAGTAAAGGAACCAGACATTTATTTAGCAGCCTGGCTCTGGTGCTTGAGTAGTAAATGTTGCTGGGTCAAATGCACAACATGGAGCCAGGTCTCCGAGACACACTGTGCCTCTGCAGGAGCAGGGCCAGACACTGCAAGGTGGCCCTGGGATGCCCATGGTCATAAGCATTTGGGAGTGTCCTGATGGGTAGTGACAGGGAATGAATGCATCAATATGTGCCTGCAGTGACGGTGGGGTGTCTGTACCCTTGTGGGAGCTGCTTTTTATGGAGTTGAGTGATGAAACAGGGCTGTGATGATTTCATAGCTGAGGGTTGGTGGGGTGTGGTGGTTTCACTTGGCTAGCATTTGGCTAGCAGGCGAACACAGCCATTTGCTCACTCCCCCTCCTGCCCCAGGGAGAGGAGGGAGAACTGGGAGCAAGGATAAGGAGTCTCGTAGGTTGATATAAGAACTGAAATAAAATAAAAATTAAAATAAGTTATATTAAAATAATAATTATAATAATGAAATATGCAAATGAGTGATAGTGACAGGTTAGCTTATTAATTTAAATATCACCCCCCCCAGGCTTGCACCTGTAGACTAACAAAACAAGAATTCCTTCACTTCCAGTGACAAAAATGCAAACACTGGTATGTTCTCAACATTTCTCTCATAACAAATCCCAGGCTGAAACCAAAACACAGCGCTATTCTAGGTACTAAAAGAAACCCAGCTCTGTCCCAGCTAAAAAACAGGACAAGAGTCATTGGGGTGTTCCCTTGCCCCATCAGTTTGTGGAGAAATCGAAGGTATAGGCAGGATCCATATCCACCAAGTATCCCATCTCAGCCCCACAACCACTCTGCCCCCCAGGCTGGGAACAGTCCCTGTAGAGCAGAGTTAGAAGACAATGCAGACCCACAGCATACAGGGGCATAGCAGATCCCATGAGGCTTTTGAAGCTGCTCTGCTCCTGGCATGTCACAACCCTTTGCAGCTGCCCCTTGGTGAGTATGAGGAGGGGACTCCAGAGTGAACAGCAAAACCAGACTGGTGGGACCTACTCTCATCAGCCTGGTGGCAGTGACACAGAGGGGCTCTGGAGAAGCTGGGGACCCTCAGTGCTCTCTGTGTTTGCTCAGGGGTGACATGCCTTCAGCAGGAACATGGCTGGGCAGAGCTTGTGACCAAGAGAGATTCCAGGCTGGCCTGAGCTGTGTGACAGGATTCTGAACACATAGCCACAGGCATCTGTTTATTCTTGTTTCTCTTTCCATAGTTACATGGAGCACCTTATGCAAATTTCCCAAGCTCTGAGTACAAAAACCAGCATCTATCTCATCTATTTTCATCTTTGAGAGAGGTAATACAGCTTGAGGTGGAAATGCCAGCCTAGCAGGTCAGGACAGAGGTGGGAAGGCAGCAGATCCTTTGCAGCAAAGCCAGACCACCTCCTGCAGGGATAGCTTTGGGGAAGACAAGCCCCATGGATGGCTGTACTTACCTCTGACACAAGGGCTCAGGTCACAGCTTGACAAGAAGACAGAGGGGTTGTGCTGCTGCAAAGCAGAGCTGCAGGAAGAAAAGGAAATAAAAACAACACAGCTCCCAAACCTCCTTCCCCAAGTAAACTGCCCCAGAATAAACTTTGACACCAGCCAGGCTGAGATTGTAACGTCTAAACCTTGCAAGGGATGGCTAGGGAGGAAATAAATTCCTCTTACAATGAGGCATGGAGCTGTTGTGTGTCAGGCATAGCAGGATAGTTTGGTTTTGAAATGCCTTGAAGTTGCATTTCACAGCCTGGCCACTAAATGCATGCACCCAGGGTTTATTGCTCTTGTGCAGATCTTCTGAAGTGACTCCAGCCAGCTGCTGAACCCTGGGCACCTTCCAGTTCATTAGCTAACATCTGCCTGATATACTGTTTGTTTTCTCACCCACTTGCAATAGGAAAAAGCCTGCTAAGAAAGGCTGTGTTTTGGTCAGGTTGGTTTGGTTTTGAGGAGAGGGGTGCTGGGTCCCTTTGCTTTTGCTGTGAGTTGCTGGTGGAGGAGGCAGCCTCTCTGCTGGGTCACCCATGCTTTTACAGACCCAGGGAGCTAAGGCATCAGTTCCTGGAGAACAGTGTCTGAGAGCTGTGTTTGTCACTCACAGGGCTGCTCCATCAGCTCCAAGATACCCCACAAGCCTGCATCCTCATCCATCCACGTGGGCAGGGACTGCTCCAGTCCTAAGGGCCTTGATGTTTCCACTCCTGTATCAGGAGTGATGCTTCTCTATGCACTTTGAGAAAACCACTCTCACAGTTATCTGAGCCTCAGATAGACCCTGGAACAAACTCCATCTGGGGACTCAGACTTGCAGGTGACTGATTGCTGGGTACTCACAGATTAACTGGACCTGAGCGAATGTTGGCATGTGCGCTTTCAGCCCAGGAGGAATACATCATAAAGGGGTTTCACCCATACCTTTGCCCACACAGACCAAACTAGGCTGCATCACAGTTAACATGGCTCAACTTGGAATGGATGTAGCTGTGAGTTGGAGTTTGGCTCTGGCTGGAGCAGAGCTCCTGTTCCATTCCCTGTAGACAAAAGTAAGCATTCAGACTGCATGCTGGCTGCATCTCCACATCCTGACAGCCCTCGCACCCAAGAGCTGTTTGCAGCCGATACAGGCATATTGGGTGTCCAGGCTGAGCTCTGCTGCTGGCTCCCTCCTCTTCCTCCTCACTGCTGGAGCTGCCCCTGCCACATGGCATCTTGTTGCATACTCTAGGGCTGTTTCAACAGCAACACATGAGCAGAGGTGTTGCATGTGAAGTAACACCGCCATCCTCCTCTTAATTTGCCTGGCAGGATAAGGAGCAAGATGGTACCCTGGGGAATGAGCTGGGTCTGCAGGGCCACAAAGATAACAGTGGAGATGACAGATCTCAGACTAGTGTGATTTTGAACCAGACCACACAGTTCCTACCCCAACCCTGGAGGCATGTTCAACATCTCCAGCTCCACAAAACCCCATGGTGCCTCAGTGTGCTACAGGAAAGCCACCTCACAGGTGCCTGCCAGACCTTTCATGTAACCACAATGAGCAGGGCAAGTGCTAGACATTGTCTGCTGAGAACCTCAGGGAGCTTGCCATTCTCTGCAGGTCTCTCCCTCTCTGCTCCCCAGCTGGCATCTGCCCTGCTTTGCACACCCAGAAATTAAAGGTACACTGATAACTCAATGCAAACAGAGAAATCTGGGTAGTCAAAGGTGGTCCTGAGCTCCTTGGGCATCTCCCTAATGTTGTTTGTAATTACAGAGGCAAACAATCCTGTAATCAGTGGCTCCCTGAAAGAGCTCCACAGGTCCAGCAGAGCCAATTGGTCTGTTGATGGAGCACAGAAAAGCAGAGAAGTGGCTTTTACCTCCTGTTCTTCTGATTCAATTAACATGTTTCTGATTTAACAGGCAGCAGGGCTGGGGGACCATTTGCAGCAGTCAGGGTTCTGTGTGCCTGGGACACCCTACTGTCAGTGTGGGACAAGCCCAGGCATCTTCAGCTGTTTTCTTCTTTGAAAATGAATTCTCCTGTGGTGGAAGGTGGGAGGCAGACCAGGTACACATGCTTTGGCATTGAAGTAGCAGGTACAGCACTGTCCTGAGATGCCTTTTTCTCTTCTAACCTGCTGATGCCAAGCCAGGGTTAGAGGGGAGCTCAGGCCTGAAAATAAATTTGCATCAGCATCCCATTTCCTCCCAGCATGCATTTTACTACACCACACAAGTCCAGCTCTGTCAGACCTTCTCACAGCATGACAACATCTTGCTTCACTCCAAATTTTCTGTTGTTTCTGATTTTGTTTGTTTGTTTAATTATTGCTCTGTGGAAAATTTCGAAATGGTAACTGTTCCATCCCTTTTGGGGAAAAACAAGCAGACACTGAAATGCTGGGATTCCCCTTGGAGCGAAAATCCCACATCTCAGTGGGAGAGGTCAGTGCCTCAATTTGGCTGAGCAGAAGGGTGCCAGGGGATGGCGGTCCTAAGGCATAGGTGGGCCCTTCAGCAAAGGCTGGGAGGAAGCTTTCAGTGTCTTAAGCATCTCCTGCCCTTATCCTTCAGGAAATAGAGCCTGCAGCCCACCAGCAGATCCCATCGCTGGCACTACAAGGCAGTTGGGATGCTGGCTCTATGCAGGTCACTTGCAGAATGAACCATTTCCAGATTGCTTCTCCAGGGCTCAGAAAAGTGTGCCCTGTTTCAGGTGAAGCTTTTCTGATGCCCACCCTTTGTGTGTCCTCCTTTTACTCTTGACTACATCACTCAAAGCATGATGACCTTCTCTTCCTCCTCAATCCCTTCTGGGGTACCATATCTCCTCTGCTTTTCCCAGCGGCACTCTCTGCCCTTTCCTTGCTCCCAGAATCTCCTTCATTGCCCTGCTGCTGCTCAAGGCTTTGGGTGGGATAAAACAAGGAGGAGGAGGGGTGCCTCCCCTCACACTTTTCTTGCCAAAGCCTGAGATGTCAAAGCACTGTGCTCCTAGCAGTGCACTGCGCATATTTTCTGTTCTACCTTGCTCTCCACAGTGCTCTGACCAGCAATGAAGGAACTAGCAGTGCCCATTGCTGCATGGTGTCAGGATTGGTGCAGTGTAGGATGAGTGCCCAGGTGCTGCTTGCAAACAAGAAAAAGTGGCCACAGTCAAGATTTCTTATGGGGAATAGCACTATGACCCAAAATTTCCTCCAGGCCAGTTCTGCTGTCTTTTGTTCCCTCTGGCTTCAGTGGGCTCCAACATGCAGTCTCACTTGGATGCTCTGGGGCTCTCTCTCTTTCTCCAGACCTTCTCCATTCCTGGATAAGGCCTATAATTCCCCACCTTCTTCTGTCCCCCAGGGCCATTTTTTTACCCCCTGCTCTAATCAGTGTCACTTAGGGCTGGTCCTGCTGTGGTTTCAACACTCAGCTGCTGGCCTGTAGCACCATAACTAGCTGTCCCAGGACTCAGCAGCAGCTCCTCTGAGAAGACAAATCGGTCATTATGCATCTGAACAAATAGATTTCATATTCCAAATGGAGAGATCTGTCAGCGGTTCCATTCCTCAGGGAAGCCATGAATGTCAAGCCATTTAAGAGCCCTTTCCTAATGATGCCCCTGGTGAGCAGCCGTGAAGACGTATAGCCCCAGAGCACAGAGAGAGTTTGCTGGAGACTATCAGGGTAGAGGGGAAGATTAGGAGGTATTAGCACAGCAGAATGCCTCGTTGCAGCACATCCTCCAGAGTCCTGCACAGCAGAAAAGGAGCATGAGGCATGGGCTCAGATTAATGGCTTCTTTACAAGCTGGCTTTGCCTTCTGACAGAGGAGAAAAATTATTCCACACACAAACGCACGCACAAGAACGAGGGGAGATGGGCCGTTCTGCCTGACTTGTACGCTTCGGAATGGAGAGCCTCGCTAGAAGAAGGAGGAAAAGATGAAGCAGGGCAATGGGAATGTGATCCCTCTCTGACCTGCCATGATGCTTATTGACTGCAGACCCTGCCTGCAGCACGTCAAGGTTTGTCCTGGTATTAGTCCCTCTGCCAGGGACTCTCTCTGAAGAGCAGCTCTCTGCAGGGCTGGGGGAAAGTCACTTGGATTTGCAGACCCTCTCCCAGGTCAGCAAGCTGTGAGAGCTGCCAGCCTCCTCCACCAGCACAGAGAGGGTTGTTGTGGACTGGGAGACAGCCCTGACAGCTGGGACTGTCTCCAGGGGGAGGAACAAGGGCTCCCTGCTCTTAGATGAAGGGCATGGAGAGACAGAGATGTCTGAAGTCCATCCATAACAGCAAGTCCATCACTCAACTTTTTCCCACTGCACACTGGGAATCAAATATTTCACACTGAAAACAGCCAGGATGTAACACTGTCCTGGACAGACATCCCCTCCCATGCCTTTCTTTGCTAGATCTGGTCCAAATTTGCAAGTGGTGTCGGTCACCTCAAACCAGAGCATTTTGGGAAATTGAGATTTTCCAGGAAATACACCTATACTGAGTGTTGCAGAGCACTTTGGAAACGTCTCCTAACAAATGTGTGATATGGCAAGTTCTTAAAAAACAGTAGTTGCATTTTGGACAAAACAAAACAAACAAAAACATTCATACCAAGTAAAGGTTAAGAGAATCAAACACCTGGCTGCAAGGAGCATGGGCAATTTTAATTAACATTTTTTAGCACCCCTGAAATTAAACACCCATGCTGATTACCACTGCCTGTATACAAAATGTGGCCCTATCTTCTTCTGAATGTATTTTCTAACCTGTGTGTTATCTCTTCAGATAGAGTCATTTGTATTAAGAGAAGAAAAATGCAAGTATCTAGAGGCCACCTTTAATGAAGTATTTGATGCAGTGCCTTGCAAAATCATACCTGGCAAATGAATTCCAATTGGAGTGGATACAAGCTGAGACACCTGATGGAAAATTGGCTTAAGGTGCGTAAACAGAAAGCCATGATAAAGTACAAGGGACCATGTGGGGAGGGAGGTGTCCAGAAGGTGCCACAGGGATCGATGTTAGACCTGGTTTAGTTTAACATCTTTATTAATGATGGGGAGGGAGAAGTAAACAACACATTAATAACATCCCAGGATGATGCAAAACAGCTCAACTCCCTAGACTCCAAGAGGAGGAACTTGCAGAGCAAGGGCTGACCCTGCAAGGCTGCTTGCCTTTTGTTATCAAGGTCAAGAGATAAAGTGTAAACAGGCGATGGGAGAGAGGATGTTGGGGAAAAAGGGGACCAGAAGAGGAGCCCAAGCAGGAAACATGAGATGAATGCTGTGAGATATCGAGGGAAGCAAGTCTGGGGCAAATCCCATGCCATAGCCCTCCAAGAGCCCCTATTTTGCCCTGTAAAGGGGAACTATATGCATTTGCAACGGGCTGTATGAATCAGCAGCTATGTCTCCACAGCTAGATGATCCCTTCAAGATATCGTGCTCCCCCAAGGAAGCTTCAGGCAAGTGCTTAAAATTAGAGATGCTGTCTTTCCCCACACCAGAGGTATTGCACTGGTGCTAAGGTATCCTGTGCCAGCAAGGGTTATAGATAAGTAAACGTGAAGTGATCAGTAAGATCACTGCTTTTGGAAACTGGTGATTGCTGGATACCAGCAATTGTAATTTTATTTCATTTATGTCATCTTTTGAAGGACAGTCCTGGCTGGGGAAACACACATATACACGCACAAGTAATGCTTCAAGAAGACTAATTTTCCACATCTCAAGGGAATTATGATAAAAACTGTTGGGGAGGGAGATGAAAGCAGGAAAATTAGATGTTGAATGTTGAACAAGAGGAGACAATGCAAGAGAGAGCTGCAAAAATTACTGTGGAGCTGGAAGAAAAACAACCTTGCAATGAGAGACTGAAAAATCTTGATCTGTTTCGCTCATCAAAAAGAAGATTGAGATTTAACTGATTGCAGTGTGTAAGTACCTTCCCAGGAACAAAATACAAGGTGCGAAAGGCTCTTGCTCATTGCCTAAATCACATGGGAAAAGGAACAAAAGAGCCAACAGCTGGAAATTAAGGTCAGACAAATTCCAGTAAGACAAATTCCAGATCTGCAGCAGAAAATGTGACCAGAGCTTCAGTCACAATCCCAGGGATGTGGTAACTTCTGGGACGTGGTAATTTCTTCACATCTTTAAAGCAAGAGATGATTTTCTATAAGATGGTGCAGTCAAATACATGTTGCTGGATGCAGTTCAGGAGAAACCAGATGCAACTCCCTGCTCCACCCAAGAGGGCTGTGCTGTAAAGGAGGTCGTGACAGATGACCTGTGGTTTTCTTCCAGAATTAGTTGGCTGGGAGAGGATTTTTATATACATTATGCTGCGACTCATTCCTTTTCATTCCACAACTGCTGGCATATCCACTGAACAGTTTATTATATTCTCTTTATAGCCTTAATTCCAGATCTGCTTTCCCGTTCTTTTGTCCTATCTAGATACGGTGGAGTGCTTGGTTTTGTCATGGTTGCTATTCCAGTGTCTGCATTTACTCCACACTGCTGTCTGTCATTTCAAAGCACAGCCCATTGCTCCCCACGCATTTTCCACACCTGTGGTTAAGATCTCTATAGGACAGCTCCTGTTTTATCCTCAGACCTGCAGGAGCCTGTTAGAGAAGGAAACTTATGCTATGCTCCCTTTTAGGAAAGCTTTATTCTTCTCTGTGCTTGTTAAATATCTTTTCAGTTGTGAAGCTAGCATCCCTTTCCGCAGCACTGCCTCATCTTCTCTTAAGCTGACACAACTTGATGTCAGGTGCATTGAATACAGCTCCTGAGAGGTTCTTGCTGGTTTAACCTACAACTAAATGCACTTTGACTTAACATTGCAGGAGGGTCTCAGATGCTGTGAGAAGGGGAAGAGGTGGACTCTAGGGACTGGGACTCGGGAAGAAGCCAAGGTGGAGGAGAAAGGCTGAGGGTTGTTTTTGCTGCTCTTGTTTAAGCTAACAAAAAAGGTAAGTCCAAGAGCATGGGCAGGTTTGACCCTGCTGTTGCACTCCGTAAGGGAACTGGCTGAATGCACTACTGCTTGCACACAGGTCTTGTGCAAGGAGACACCTGGAGACAGGACCCATCTGGATCAGACCTCTCTCCTGGGCACAGTGCTTGTGTGACTTCCTGGACACTGTAAAGTTGCTTGGAAACTTGAAGGCACTTCAGAAATGGACAGGAGTGATGAAAAGTCTGTGGGGAAAGGCCTGAAGGAGGAGTAAAAGGGGGACTCGCCTGCCTGCAAGAACTTGGGAGGAGGGAGGAGGTTATTAAGGGTCCCCTGGTGGTTTCACTGGGAGGAAGGGAATGAAATCGAGCAAGAAAAATTGCGTCTGAACGTCAGGAAATGCTTTCTGTCACAGAGATGTATTAGTCTGGGGAATTGCCTCCTTAGGCATGGGGTGAGGACCTGGTTGCTCAAGACCTACTTGGCAAGCTTCTGAGCTCAAAGTGAAATGTCCTGTTGAGGAGTCAATGTCTCAGAGCTGTGCCAAATTGGGACTGTCGCAGCACCACTGTCACTCACTCATTGTGTTGGTGCCATTCAAATGGTGCTGCTGGGTGCTTTGGGCACCCCTGGGACCTCAAGGTGTCTGATTCCACAGGCTGGGAGGGAGGCAAACCCTCCTTGTAGTGTTCAACCCCAATCTGCTGTGTCCTTCTCCCATGGTTAGACCCCTGGATGGATCTCATCTTGCCTGCTCAGACACCAGAGGTGAGGGAGGTAGGCAGGAGGAAGAAGGGTCCCCAGGGATCCTGGGAATCTTACACTGATGACCACACCAGTGCCTCTGTGTTGTGGTGGGTATGAGGGATGGGAGGTCACAGCTAGCTGGTGCACCTCCATGGGTGTGAACTCACCTTCAGCAGTGGTCTCTGAACCTGTGTGACCACCAGCCCACTCTGCTTTCCCCACCCGGTTTTTCCTGTGGGATGCTGTTTGTAGAGCTTCCTTTCTTTGCATTCTCTCACTTGCTGACCCAGCCCCTTGGGCTTGCTTTCCCCAGGAACTACCACGTCCCCAGGGTGGACAACCCTTGCCAAACTGGTGGGTTCCTACAGAAGTGCTGTCTGCAGCAGCCAGCAGCACTGTTTCTCCAGGACATATATCTGTTTCCCAAATAAGACCTATTGGTGGCCCATCTCTTATCTACCTTTCATCCTTTGCAGCTGCTCCTCTCCTCCCTGTTTCTCCCACAGTTGTGTTGTTGCCATGGTTACCCCTTTATCTTTAAGAGATACATTTTTCCCCCCTCAGTGTAAAGAGAAATTCCCGAGCTTCATGCTCCATAGAGAACTGCCTCCCTCTAAAGTGGCACTAATTGACCATGAAATGCTACGCACCCAAATTACACCATAATTTATTCAGCGTTAAATGATTTAAGCAGTGGCTCAGGAGTGCAGGGAAGAAGAATCACTCCCTTCTTCCCACCCTCTTCACCTCCACACTCTGCTGCCTGCTCGGGAGTCAAAGAATTGCATCCTCCAAGGAAGGACCAGTCGGAACAGGACAGCCAGCATTTCACAGTCTGATTTTTTGGGGAGAACCAGCAGCTTGTTGGGCGTTCATCAAAGTAATCACAGCCTGATTGCTCCTAAAAGCACTGATTTCCAACCAGGAACCCATCTGAAAGCTGCGGTGTACAGGATGTCACCAGCACCCTGCAGGGAGCTGGGTGATTTTAGCTTGTCAGTCTGACACTCGGGGGGTGAGGGCTTTTCTTCTTTGAAAAAAGAGAACTTCAGTGCAGGCAGTTTGGCCAAGTTGAAGCAGGCTGCCAAATTATATCACATTGGTTATTTTTTCACTCCCAGATTACAGATCCTTTCCTCCAGCTTGACAAATGCCCTCCAATGCCATAGAACAGCAGGTCTCCTACACTACTGCTTCTCTGTGGTAAGGAGATGCATGTTGTCCCTAAGCAAATAAGAAATCGTTTGTATCCCACTCTAAACTTTTAAGACAAACACCATTTTGGAGAAAAATTCAAAGGTTGCACTTTGAAAATGCAAAACTGAGACATTCCAACCCTTCAGAAATGTTTTTCAGTGTCTTTTCAGGCTGAAATTATTTGGCAAAATTGTTAAAAATATCAGAACTACTCCTATCAGCCCAAGGTGTATTTTTAGAAGGAAAAGAGGAACATTTTCATTCATTAATTAAAAAAAAAAAAAAAGTAAGTTACTTACTGCAACTTAGAATGGAGGTAATTTTGATCTTGTGCAAGAGACTCTGGGAAACATGCATTCTCCTAAATATAGAAGGAAGGGAAAAAGTACTGGCGTGATCAGAGATACAGTGATACAGAGCAGCTCCCAGCTTCTTAGCAAAAAAAAAAAAAAAAAAAAAATATATATATATATTTGAGGGCTAGGGTTAACTGGGACTTCTTCAAACCAAAAAGTAATAGGGGACAAGGAGCAGCTGCCCCATACAAGTTGAAGCTGGGTTGCGTGGACTAGCAGATTAGAACTCTTCAGTCTGTGTAATGCCTGGGTGATCATTAAGGAGGAGTAGGATAGGAGTCCAGCAAGTCTAAATAGCATAGAAAAGATGACTGGGGATGGTTGCTTTTCTGCCTTTTCTGAAGCAGCAGTATATAAAACTAGAAGGAAGAAGGTTCAAGACGGATCTTCATATGACAGTTAACCTGTGTAACTTCTCACTGCAGGATGTTGTGGGTGGTAAAAATTTACAAGGGTTATAAAACCCATCTTTTTTTCTGGGGTGAATTCATCAAGACCTGCTTAATCCTGGAGCAATGTTTTGTTGCAAGCTCAAAGATGGTTCTCAGAAAAAATCATGATGCATTGGTCCTGGTTTGATACACACCCTTTGGGACCTTTTAGTGCTAGAGTAGTTTATTTAGAGAATTTTTTTATTTGACTCACTGTGTCTGACGGTCCTGTCTTAGGTGAATCCCATCCAGAAGGAAGGGACTGTGGAGGTATCTGAGACCCTTTCTTGGTGGTGCAGGCACTGACAGCAAGCCAGACCTCCTCCCAGACTGTGCAACCTCCTTGCACTGGGGTGATATTCTAGTGGAAAACGTTGATTTATCTGAAGGAAAGTGTTTCATTCAAAAGTGTTGCCTTTGGGACAAAACTCGTTTTGAGAAGGGGGAAAAAAAAAAAGAAAAAAAAAAGAAAAAAAAAGAAAAAAAAAAGAGGATGAGCGCTTTGATAAGGCTGAAATGTTTTGTTTGGGTCTTTCTGGAGTGCAGTGTTTCAAGATGATGTCTTCCCCTGTTTCAAAAAGGGGAATGCATTGTAAAACTAAATTAAAAATTAAAAAAGCAGAAACTGAAGCAGAACCCTTTGAGTCATCCCCACATCTTTTCTTTTTCCCCTGCTGTTTTCCTTCAAGAAGACAGTTAAATCTCCCTGGCTTTTGTTCCATTCTGGAACGGAAAACCTCTTAAAACTTCCCATCGGTTCTCACACAACCGCTTCCCCACTCTTCGGGTTGACCTCTGCGGTGGGAAGCCAAGATAACAAACCCTGGTCACCTTCTGCCTCTCCAGCTGCCCCAAATCATCCCCCTAGCCTGACTTGAGCTCTGCTAAAAAAGGCAGAGAGCTGGTACAAAAGTTGCCCATGCTTTACTAGGCAGACAGAGAAAATGCTGCCAGCAAAGTGCCTTTCACTGCCGTGAATTTCCCTGAAGACAAGCTTTGAGTTTTGCCACTTTTTGGAGATGCAACGGCAGTTTTGCCAGCTCTGCTTGCTTGGGAGCGGTGCACAGACCAAGTCAGGAGCCCACACCACATGTGTCCAACCTACCAGGACACCAGCACCCACTAGGACCAGCTTCCCCCCATCACTCCTGGCATGATCTTCAGACTCGTTTCTCCACCACCAGCTTGTATACGATGGTAACACACTTTTCCAACCCCTGGTCAGACAGGTTGCCTCTGCAATGGCAGCAGGCAGGCAAAGGGCCATGCTTTCTGCTGCCATCCAGCTTTGTGAGCTGAAGGAAGATGTTTGCCCTCCTCATCTTTCCTACAGCAACTGTGAGCCCTTTGAGGCAATCCTTTTCACTCCTTCCTTCAGGTGTTTCCCAGCATGCAGAAGTCCTCTAGCACCTCACCCAGTGAGGCCACACTGCTGGTTAATACCCAAATAAATAATTACTTAAGAGAAGCTAGGCTTGGAACTGGGCTTGGATAAACAAAACTTTTTTTTTTCTTTTTTTCCTTTTTTTTTTTTTTTTTTGAAGCTTGCTTTAACGATACATTTGAAAAATGTTTTTGCCCCAGAAGTAAAACCTTGGGTGAACTGAAAAGGTGAAAAGTATTCTGGCTCAAAGAAAGCCTCTTGTTTCCTTTTAGAACTTCTCAACATTTCTTAATGCAATCCCTGTAAAGAAAAAACAATCGAGTCTTCATGTGAAAAATGTCAAAATACAATTTTAATGCTTGTAGAAGGGCTTGTTTCTGACTAAAGCAGCATCTTTTCTCACCCAAGGTAATTGCAAAAGTGACACAAGGTTTCAAAATGTGCACATAACATCAAACTGCAAAAATTTCACCTGAAGGGTGAAATTTCCTTGCATTCCTGCAGCCAGGAAGGGGTCATGCAGGGGGTTGTGGTGCTCCCATGAAAATAGAGGAAGAAGCACTGAGAGCCATGAGTTGCAGAGCTTTGGGGCTTTTTTTAAGCAAAATAAAAATCTTTTGAGAGTGGAAGTCCAGCCCTGGCAGAACAGATGTTGTAACTTATCACATTTATGGTGGAAACTTGAGGGCCAAGAGGGAATTCAAAGAGCAAATAGTTAACAGCATAAACCCAAATAACGAGAAATATATAATGTGTATCAGAAGACTGAAGGGAGTTGATTGGTTTGAGGGAGCAGCGGGGGGTAGAGAGCAATTAAAGAGCAGGAGGAGGAAGAGGAGGCAAAGGAGGGCATTGCTGCAGAGCCAAGTGATTCCTTCAAATCTACGAGACAAACGTGCATAGCCCCTCATTAAAATCAGAGGCTGTCCTGGAGGATCCAAGAGTAACGCATGCTTTATCCATCTTCTAGAAACTACACCATGAGCTGAGGGCAGAGTTACAGGGCACTGAATTCTGCTCTAATTAACTGCCCCAAATTTTGTTTACTCAGTGGGTGTATCCTTGTGCCCTTCCAGGGTGCTGAAAAAAAGCCAGAACTCAGAGCTCTGAAGGGGCAGAGGGTGTCAATCTGAGCCGAAACTCTGGGAAACTGCAGCAGAGAGTCCGACGCTTGCGCTGTGGAAGAGGATGGAGAGGAGATGCACGTACCCTCGCAAATTCCCCCGTGTTGCCTCACTAACAGCTCACAGCGGCTGAACTCTCTGGAGTTTCAGCTTGCTGGCTGCCTCCCCTCTCTCCCCCTTAAACGCTTTTGTTGGCTTGATGAATTGTTTGCCAGCTAAGCTATTACTTATCAGATTGTTTGTTAGCCTCTTTATCCGCTCTGCCGTACAGGGGCTTGTTTATACGAGGCTAGAGTTGTGAGAGAGGCTGTGGCGCTGAATGGAGCTGTGCAGTAGAGGATGGCTAGAGGAAGGTGTCAGAGTATGAAACTGCCTCTGGCAACAGAAGCGCACGGTTTCCTAACCAAGGGAGCTGGAATTTAAGCACTGGTACCATCCTGTCAGCCTCAGCCAGCGGCTTGCTCGGATCTAGTATTCATTGCATGTTACACCCTTCCGATAAGAGGAGAATGTATTGTGGAGCTTTAATAAACGCTGTTGCTCATAACATTGCTTACCAAAGCTTTTCATCTTCCCTCTAATTAATTCATGCTAATTTCCTTGCCAGTTGGATACATCAATTTGGAGTTTAAAATAGAATCCTAGTTTGTTTGTGGAGTTCAGCATGTTGCAAAATATAGTTCTCCTGTCAGAAAAAAATGCAAAAAGGGGAAAGATCTGAATGGGATCTTGCAGATGCAAGGTGCTGTGCAGCATGGGTT
The DNA here is from genome assembly GCA_907165065.1 of Caprimulgus europaeus. The sequence goes on from OU015527.1 coordinate 72,134,270, forward strand.
GGAAAAAGGCAGTGCTGGACCAGGGCCCCACATCTGCCTTCCCTCTGTAGGATCAGTCCCAAGCACTCAGAAACCCCAGTAGAAACCAGCTCCAGTAAAAGGATATTTCCACTCTGTGCTAAGCTACCTTTGCTTTTATTAACGTGAAGATGGGAGAGTATATGCTCCATTACCTGGAGTCACTCCTGAGTGTCATTATTAAAAAAACTTTATCAGAAGATGCCATTTCTTTGGGTTGTAATCTGCAGGGTCTGGAACATCTCAGCTCAACAAGTTTTTGCTTAATCCAGCACAGGCCCTGGGTGGTTGGGGAAAGTCCAGCGGGGATTGCCTTCAGGCTGCACTCAAAAGTTTTGCTTCCCACCAGCACTACAGCAACTCAATTCCTGCTGTAGCTTATGGGGTATGGGGTCACAGCTGAGAGGGCTGAAAAGGACACAGAGAGCCATCAGTCATTTCCCTCCCCAAAACTAGTCGTTCCCCAGCCCTTCCTGACAGATATGTTATTCTCGACGATTCCCCACAACAGCAAGTCTACTTCTCTCCAGACAGTCAGCAAACACTTAATTCTTGTCACTTTGATTTACTTGTATCTTGCTTGAAATCCCCTTCCTGCAGTTTAAACCTGTTTCTTCTTTCCTGTCCAAAGGCTATGGATCATTCCCACCCTCGCTGCAGCCTCATGACTATTCTCCTGCCTCCGTACAGCCTGTTCTTCTCCACAACCCCAGGATTTCTGTTTCTCTAGGTCATGTTGGAGTGACACAGGTAGAGACTGAGTCACAAACGTGACAAGAGAAGCAAACACCCAAGAGATATGTGCACATGGGCTTGCACACTCACACATGTGTGCTTCCAAGCATGCTCACACTGAGTCCAACCTTTTCTTCCACAAGTATCCTTTGCAAGCCACTGATGCTCACAGCACCGGCAGCAACACAGGTCTCTGAGCTGTCAGAGAAATAACCAGATCTCCCAAAGCCCCAGGTGCTATGGATCTTGTGGAAAATCCCCTTAGCATTCAAGAGAGGAAAAATTCAGTGAAAAGAGTTGTAGAAGTCTCCCTACTGCTCACCTTCATATGTGGCCGGCTGACCAGCAGAGAGATGGCAAAGTGTCCATACACCCTCATGCATGATAATGCATAGGGTAGATTCCAGGGAATCAGGAAATTTTGCTGGAAATGTGGCGTGCAAAGAGGTACTGCAAGTTCCATCTGGTTTGAATTTTCTCTGTATTTATAAAAAATAAATTGATACTTTATTACCTAATCAAAGTAGCTACTCATGCATTTTCACCTCCCCCTCCCTCCTCAAATTTAGCATGGGTGTTTCAGATGCTAATATAGAGCTTGCAAGAGAACAAGAGAGCCTTTCTGTAGGACTTTTTAAAGACGTCTTAGAGGATGCTTAATAAAGAGGCAACATGGGGTGGTGTCTGGGTTAAGGGCTGGACAATCAGGATGCTTGGATTCCTTCCCAGCTCTGGCACAGCTCCATAGCAAATGCTCTATTGCTCTGTGACTCAGTTTCCCTTCTACAAAGTTAGATCCTAAGCCTAACCTTTCCTGTGCCTTGGCAGGGCTTGAAATACTCTCAGAGAGTTAAAAATTGTCCCTGGTGCTGTCACCACCCCTGTATTCTCTGTCCAGCCAACAACTGCAGCATGTCCCCTGCAGCTCTGATTGCTGCAGCTACTGCCCAAGGCTGAGCCCACAATCTCTGGAAAATTTGTGCTGGAAAAAAACTGTGCTCAAGGACTTAGACCCATTTTGACCAGTAGTGCATGTAAAAACCCAGGACTCCCTGGATGCAGCCTGGGGCAAGGATGGAGATACAGGATTAGCTCCTCACAAAGGTGAGCTGACACTGCACCACCAGCTTCCAAGGCCAGGTCTATCCCATGTTTTAGCTACCTAGATGGTAAAAAGATTTTGGCTCACTGGCATTGCCAGTGTGAAAAGAGGAAAGAGTGAAAGCACACAATAAAATCTGTTTTTACTCATGAATTCCACTGGTGGCTGGACGGAGGGTTGGGGATTTGTGTTTTCTTTCCATGTGACCAAATACAGGGGACAGCAAATTTTTTTTACCTTTGGCAGAGTTTTCATCCTATTCTGAGTAGCTGCACATTTTAGTGAAAAGAGAAGAGGAAATACACCTTTTTTCTAGCAAAAATAACAATTTTGTCAACAAAAAAGAACGTTTGCATAAAAATAAAGGTAAACACTGTGTTTTGTGCAGCTTCACATGTAAAATCAGCATGAGAGGAGCCACAGCATCAGGCGTTTTTATTGCTGTTTGTGTTCTTGGCACTGCTTTTACAGAAGCAGATGGTGGCATCAGCCTGGGACCAGCAACCTATGTCACCAGCCCCACGCATACAGCCCCACACACACCCCCAACACACACAGCTCCAGACACAGTCTGGGCCCAGCAAGTGGCATTCCCCAACAGACATTTGACAAATTTCAATTTTTATTTTATAAGGAAAAAAAGAGAATCACTGCTGCACAAGGGAAGGAAAACCTGCAACCACTCTAGAGGGAGATTTGAGAAGAGCCACTCCCAATGGAGGGATCGTGCCCCTTTGCAGGAGCAAGAGGGGTTGGGAAGTGCCTGCGATGCTCCCACGTCGGAGCAAAGTCCCATTCTGTAAAACAACACCAAAGGAAAGCGTCCTGCAACATTGCTCTTCCACCACATGCAGACAAGCTTTCATCCTCACACATTTCTCCCTTTGGCACTACTATCTGATGTACCAGGTTGTCTCTGCTGCATGCAAAGCTGGGTCTATGAGGACATACCCCCACCCTGGTGCCCCGCAGAGCACTGTCACCAACCTGTGTACGCAGCTAGCACAGCCACCAACCTGTGTACGCAGCTAGCACAGCCACAACCACAGCCCAGCACCGGACTGCACTAATTGTAATGCACAACTGGGACAGAAATTGCAGGCATCAGCTGGGCAGGAAGGCACTGTCCCCCTTCAGCACACTTGTCTAGATAAATTCTGGTTTGTTTCTCTTGTCTTTTTATGAATTATTGGATATAGGAGGAAATGCCAGGCAATGAAAGAAGAGGGACTTCTTTGAAGCATTTGCCTTGCCATATTACACTAATATCGACCTCCATCTCTTCCCATGTTATATAGACAGGACCCTGCTGGGCTTGCTGGCCAGGTCCTAGCCGGGACAGGAGATTGCAGCATCTCTTCATCCCCTGCCACAGCACTGTGTTCAGTCTGCTGGACACTCTACTGTCAGCAGAGGTACCTGAGTGTCATCCAGGAAATATGATGAAAAAAAGCAATTCATATAGGAGCCTATGACATTGTTCTGACCATATTTCAGGATCTGCAAGTGGGTCAAGAAGATATACCCCCAAGACCATACAAATTGTCCTCACTGGATGCAACAAATTTAGGGGAAAGCTGGCCTGAATATGTACAAAACTATGGGGGTCCTCATGTAGCCAAGTATTTTCTGTCCTTTTAAACACATCGACAGGGAGACACCATTATGTCATTATATAGAAAGAAACTTTAATGAGAACCAAGTGATTTGATGAAGCTATGCAGGAAACCTATGCCTCAACCGGAGATGTGTTGTGGTTGCTGGACCTCAGCACCATCCATGCCTTGGGTTTCCATGGCTCTGCATGGCCAACCAGAGCTGTGTCTAGCTGGTGAGGATGAGAGAACAGGGGACAGGCAGCAGACACACATAGAGCCTTCCTGAAGAAGGCAGGAAAAGATCAGAGTCTGTATACTTAGCCAAACATCCCTTAATAATTCCAGGTTTCTTTCCTCATCCTGTTGGCTCATGAAACAAGTTGAACACTTCAACACCCGACTGAGCTTTGCATTTCATCTCACGTCAAATCCACTGTCTGCAGACATTTGTTTTGCTTTCATTTATTCCAAAGTCCTGTCCTAAGCCATGGAGGGGGATTTTTTCCAGTAGGTGCCTGTGTGGCAGGGGAAGAGGAACTCAGTCAGTGATTCAGCTTCATACTAACAAGGAGAAATTAAAACCTAACACGACTTCATGCAACCAAATGCAGTGAAACAGGCCCTTGATCTAATCAGCGCTTTCTAAAGGAATTAAATGCCAATCTATTTTAAAATGCATTTCACTGTGACTTAATGAGGGCAACGGGGAAAAATCAATTGGTCGTGTAATTTGGAATTTCAATAACATAAACAATAAATGCTAATTAGGAACATTCTTATTAATGTCATAAAAATCTTGGACAGATTGTAGTCACGTAATTAAAGTTTGAAGAAGCTGCTTGAAGAGTTTGAGGTTGCTGACAGCGGTTGCTGGTGCACGGACAGGGAGTGGTATGAAGAGAGTCTGTGCTCGAGGCTGCATCACTGCAGGGAGGTGATGTGTTCTGGGAAGAATGAAAAAGCCCAAGAAACAGGACCACCCTGAGGTAGTTCTGATCCTCCAGAGCTGTACAGGGGCAGGGACGTGGAGCTGAGTATCCCTCATTTGTACCAGCAGTGGTACCCAGAGCTTATTCCACGTCCTTGAGGCTGTACAGCTGCCATTAACACAGGATAGGAGTCTTCTCTTCTGCCATGCATCTGAAAACTACTGGTGTGAATGTGACCTGTCACCCAGATTTCGGGTCCAGCAGCTCCTCCAAGTGCAGAGCCAAATCCTCAGAGTGTGGTGGGTTATCATCTCAATAGGCCAACATCTCTGCTATTGCTGCATAAAAGACATGAGCTCTAAGTAAGACAATTCACTTCTAATGTCTAAAGGTATGTGAGACTATGTAGCACTGCTGCAGAATATCTAATTTCTTCCTGAAGTGCATGAGTAAAACACTTCAGCTGAATACATACCTCTGCACCAAAAAATGCACACTCCTGCCACAAACCTTCTGCTGTAGCAGAAGAAGGATTGGGCTAATTTTCTCTCAGCAGATCCCAGCCCTTTGCCCGGAGGCACAGAAGTTTCTACATGGAACATCAGAGGGCATGGATCAGTCCATGGAGAGCAAGATGTGCTCAAGTGGAAGAGGATCCTAGTGCAATTGGCTTAGAGACTGTCTGCATGTGGGTCTCTTAAGGAAAGTGAGCACTTCACAGCTCTGACTCCCTTCTCATCATGGGTTTTTCAAGAAACTCATTTTTCTCTAATGCAACTAGAAGAATAATAATCAACAAAGTCTGAAAAAAAATTATAGATATCAGTATTTATTCCTTCAAAATTTTAAGCAAGATATTCTCTTCCCCCTGGTTTAAATGTTCCCTTGAAAAGGTGGTTTTCTAACTTTGAGGGTATTAACATTATTTCTTCTTGCAGTACTCCTCTCACATTATTACTCTTTCCCTTTTTCTACTTTTTTATTCAGATGAAAGAAAAGGAGATGGGGAAACTGAAAAAAATTCAAGACTGACTAAGCTGGAAATTGTTTTATTTAATATGGCACTGCAAAGAAAAAAAAAAAGTTTCAACAACTTTTGGAAAATCACAGGAAATAACGTGCTGATGAAAAGTTTGGATTTTTTTCTTGCCCTCAAAATCTTTTCAGTTGTCAGCCAGGTCTCCCAGTGCAGTCACCACTGCAGTGTGCCCCTAGAAGTACATTTCTTTACCTATCCTCTAGCACAAGCAGCAACCAGCTGCTTCTCACACCTGCCACCTGCATGTGCAGGGTGCCACTATGACGGGCTCCCATGGGCTCAATCCAGCTCCTCTGGGGCTGAAAGGGCATCTCTGATGGTAGGTGAGCTAAGTAGCCCTAAAGTCAGGCTTTTACCTGCTAACTTGCTGTTTGTGCCTATTTATTTAACCATGCAGTTGAGTTTGCAGGACTCAGGTGCAAAAAAGCTGTGGAGAGAAGCAGCAGCTCATTCTGGGTTCAATTTCTCTTTTCACTATTGCTCTGGAAAACAGGAAGGAGCTGCAATTTCTGCATTTCCATCAGGGGCCATTTCTGTCCTGAGGCATCGCTTCCTGTGATTAGTCCCCTCGTATTTCTCCCCTGCTCCGGCAGCAAAGCAAAACTGATCACCTGTGAGCAGCAGGCACTCCTCTCTGCAAAGATAAACGAGTGACACCAGGCTTTTACCCCTGCCCCCATCTCAGTTCCCTGCCTTCAGGACTGAGTTAAGGGACCAAAGTGTGCAGGAATTGGTACCATGTGCTCACGCCGCCTTCCCGGAGATTAGCCCCATATGGGGAGAGAGCCGCGTTCCCCTCCATTTGGGATGGGGGTTGATCTAAATATATAGCAGGCATTCTTTGAATATATGTGACAGCCCAGGAGATAGACTTCAAACGTCACCAAAACTGGCCCCTTCTCATTGATCTTTGAAACCTACAGCTTGGCTTATTATGTTGTAAATACACTTTTAATATACAGTGTTATAGTCTTAAAATATGTTCCTACCTGACTATAAACTCTACATTTCCTGACAACTGGTCTCTGGCTCTATTTTAAATGTACAATGTATGGTCCCAGGACAGTTCACCATTAACCCCGTGATTTACCCCACAGATTTAGGGTCGGGTACTGCATGGGCTGTGGGACAAGGACATTAAGTTCCCTGCCAAAAGAAGATACTAAAAGCAGCATCTCAGCAGGATCCAAAGCTTGGTTGAAAGGTTCTTGATCTTGTCCAGGGTTATTTGTACAGGTAATAAAACACCAAAAGTTCTCAATCATAGGGACAACACATTTTGGGAAGGTCTTTACACTTCTTGCTTTAGGAATCAGTGGGAGAACTGTAGGGTTTATCTGCCAGCTGTAGATCCCTGTCTTCCTCCAAAATGTCTACTAATGGCCATATAATCCCAGACTGCCCTCCAATTTGAGTCAGTGTGATATATTGTCTCAAGGCTGGAGGGATTCAAATGATAGCCTGTGAGCAATGCATCACTTAAGCCTTTTAATAGATTTTTCCAGCCCAATTATTGAAGTCAGTCAAGGTTGTTGAGAGCAGGCAAGTGGTAGATTTTTCTCCCAAATACTTTCAGATGTTAGTGGTGTGATGCTGTTTGAGATTTGACTTTTGGTGAGTGATAAATGATTTTGTAAAAGAACATGCTGCAGAAAGCAGGCTGAGATCAAGTGATTGCTGCCAGTTTTGGTTTAAATTCAAATATCAGTAGGCAATAGCAACAGGAAGGGATCTCTGAGAGGTAGCCAATTGCACTAAATAGGGAAATGCCTGGATCTAGTTACAATAAGTTGCAAATGCCATCTAGAATTTTCTTGCATATAAAACAGAGATCTCTGAGGGAAAGGCTCTGAGGTAGCAGAACAAATCCAGTCTCTGAATCAGTGCAGGGAATACATAGAAGGTATCTAAGAAATGAGAAAAAAGGCTGGAACAACAAAACAAGCTTCATTGTACAGGTCAGAAAGCAAGGCAGTAAGTTGAATTCAAATTCCAATGTGCTCTAAAAATTCCAGAGGTGGTGAAAAATCTGCTTTTCAGTTAAGATTCCTGGAATTTTGCTGAAATTCTGCAAGAATTAGCTCCTGCATTCACCAAGACTAGAGGCAGACAGCCCAACAAATAGGGGCTACAAATTAATGTGGCTGTGATGGGATCAACCTCTCAACTTCCTGCCATCCTTCACTGAATGGATATATAATCCTATTGTCACATTAACAGAGTCATTTTGCATGATATTTCCTGTTAGTAAGGGAAAATCAGGGCAGAAGAAAGCACTCTGCAGCTGTTTGCATTTCTCTTGTATCCTGCTGCCCCTTGGAAATGAGTGAGCTCATGGAATTGGCAATGTCTGGTGCTCAAATGCATCGACCAGTCCGCATGGGCAACATGACACTGGTTAAAAATAGTTCTTTATTGAAAATGTGATGTTCTTTCATTCACCTCAATATTTTGCAGGTCTTGAGGTGTTTTCTTCTGAGTGTGTCTGTCTCCACGTATCCATCATGGGGTGTCAGGGACAATAGCAGCACACTCAGGGCACACTGTGGCATGGGCTTGCAGCAGGGAAGGGCCACTTGACCAGTGATTTAGCAACCACTTGCCTCTGCCATGGGAGGCCAGGACAGGACAAAGAGGAAGGTGGGAACCAGTCTTGGGATATGAGAGCAGAGAAATCTTGGAGCCTTGCCAAGCTGTGCTTTCACACTTGTCTGTGTAAAGGTGAAGTTGAGAAAGCACTTTTCTTCCTATGATACATGAGATTCCCCCGTATCATTTGACTCTCAGAGATGGAGCTTTTTTAGAAGAAAAACAGCAAAAGTAAATGTCTTCAGAATCCAAATCACACAACCTAGTGAGACTACGAGTAGAGATGCATCTTCTTTCTGCATTTGATGTCACTCAACCACGCATTCCTGTCCTTAACCTAGTGACCAACGTAAATCAGCCCCAGGCTCAGCAGCAAATTCTGTACATGATGTTATCTTGCAAGAAATAGATCTAAACACTTCCCTTCCCCACCCCCGCCCTAAAATCCCAGTATATCTCAGCTAAGCATGCTCAGAGGTGATCCTTCAATTGCTGTTTCTCTCGTACATGATTTCCCCAGCCCACCCCCCAAAAAAACCCAACTTCTAGGGAAGGAAAATGCCAAGTAGGTTAGGAAAAGGGCTTTTCTAGCCTTGTTAGTTGCCAAGAAGAAAAATACATTTTAAAAAGCCATAAAAGTGTAATTCTCCCCTACACACATTCCAATAAATCAAAGGTAGCTAAAAGGATTTTCTTCAGTGAAAGAAAAATCATCATTTCTTGCCCTATACAAAGTGTGAAAGTTTTAGTCTGAACAGAGAAATTTTTCAGAGAATTATGATCATGTGAAACCAAAGGATTAGAAAGAAAAGCTCAATGTAACCCAAGCACTGGCTTTTGCTATTATGAAAGCTATAATGTATGAAACACTACAGATCTATGGGAAATATATTCCTTTCCATGAGAGGAATTGTCAGAGCCCAGTGTCTATGAACCAAGATTGATTACACAGAAACTGTTTTTCCAGTTGACATTTATTTTGCAGAGATATTAATGAGGAAACAATTTCTTTTCCCTGCAGTTCAACCTGAGGTCATTTCCCAAGTCTGTTATCAGCCTAGACAGCCCATCTGAATGTATCTAATACCTGCATTTGAGACATGAACTGTAGTAGATATATTTGGAGAATCATAGTGAACCAAGATTTCAACCTTAATTTAAACTACCGTCATTGAGTGAAAAAGTGTTTCCTGGGCATTGACTTTATTAGCTTTTCCCTGATCTCTGCGCAGTACCTGAAGGACCACTACACATCTGCACATGCGCTGTTTATGCCTACAGCAGCTCTTTTAATTGTTCTCAAGAATCTCTGCTCTCATTAATAAAGCCAGAAATCTCTAGATCTGATTGAGCAGAAGGTCCTGAGCATGAGTGCTGGCATTTTGCAGGCAGCCTGTGCTTGCTGTGCTGAGCTGAGCACCAGGACTTTCATCTCAAAGGACATGAAGCACAAATGATGGCTCCTCTGGACTGGAAGCAGATTTAGCTTCAATGGTTAAAGTAGATTTTTTCAGAGGTCTTCTCAACCATAGCAGGAAAGGCAAAATACATTACTACTAGATGAAATGAGCCTGGATGGACACTAATCAAATGGTAGCTGCAAACCATAGCAGCTGTGGGGTAGGTGAAGTCATATTCACCCATCCCTACTACAGGATAGATCTCCAGGGCAGATGTGGGGGATTGGGTAACTCTGAGACCAGCCACAAATCTAATAACCTTATATCCTAGAAAGGTTATTGAAAATCTCAGTTTTGTCTCCTCTTCTTGTCATGCCCAGGCACCTGGGAGTTTATACTAAAAGCGCACTAGTGTCACTCCTGAGATCTAAGTGTACCAGAACCATCAGAAATTTCTTTTTCTAGACAAACAGTGAGAAAGGGTATGCAACATGCTACAGGGGTGACCTCCCATCCGACACAGAGGGAAGGACTCATCCCACCTATTTTTGGCTGTGATAATGCTATGGTTCCGATCTACACTGTAGCTGCTACCTGTTCCTTTCACAGTCAGAGGAGAGAAATGGATACCTCCAGGGAATGAAGAAAATCATTCCTTCTTCATACAAGGGTGTTGGACAGGGTGAATTTGCATCAAAAGGTGTTCCACAAACAACAGATATCCCCGATGACAAGTGTAAATTAGATGCTGAGCTTTCAGGTAGCTGCATCTGCTGTAGAAAAGTCACACATTAGTAGCTACTTGTTCTTGCAGCTCCCCGGGAGGGCTGCAGGAAGATGTGGCTGGCTTCTGTGGCCAAAGCAGGATTTAGCTTCTGAGCCCTGGATAGTCTTTTTCTATCCTCAGTGTCTGCTGTGGTGACCACCCTATGTGAGGCAGCTGTGAAGGAGTAGCTTGCAGTAAAGCAAGTAACCCAAACATCCAGAGCTGCATTTCCTCCAAGATCTCCTTTCCCCATAGGCGATTTTTCAGATAAGATGGGGTTTATACCTCTACCCTGGCCAGACATAACCAGCCACTTTTGGGAAGAGATAAGCAATGAGGAAGAAACATCCCAATGGATAAGCTCTGCCTCAGTGTCCCTGTGCTGGGGTTTCTTGCCCTGTGACCAGTTCCTACAGACTCTCTAAGCAAACTTGTTCAATGGTCAGAGCGGAGAGTTTGAGCAGTTGTTGTAAGCAGGGACTTCCCTGACCAGAACTCTTGGTCTCTGCCATGAATCCCCAGGGCAGCTGGTGAGTGTGATCCTCCAGAAACTGGTGACCAACCTTGCTGATTGGGATCTCGGAGAGAGGTGTCCTCGGTCCATCCACAGCTGAACATCCGTGTCTCTGAAACAGAAAGGGAAGAGAAGGCAACAGCCCAGGATTGCCCGAGGGAAAATGGAGAGGAGGTATAAGCCAAGTAAAGTTCCTCTCAAGGGAAACAGACAAACAGACAGCACTCACCTCTTTTCAGCCATAAGCAAGAACCTGGAGGGAGATGTTCAGAAGGCCTTTGCCTGGAAACAGGTTGTGAGAATGCTGCAGAGTACCCAGGTCCCATCCAGGGTGCCCTACAAGTCTTTCCTTGCAATGAAAATGGGGTCAAAATATAGAGTTGCTTAAAAACCTCAGACAACAAGGGTTTAGGTCCAAAACAGAAAAGGGAGTGGAAGTCTTGTGAGAACCCATCCTGTGATTCCTTGATTGTGGCCACTACTTTGGAGGAAGAGGAATGAGGGGGGTTCTCTGCCCTTTGTACAGAGGAGGCTTGAGGTTGCTGAGCTGCTTATTGCTGCTGCTAGGCTGCGTGGATAAGCAGCAGCCTCCAGCCCCTGGAGAGGCTGAGCCGGCCCTAAATCCACTTCAAAGCAGAAAAGAACATTACGGCCTGTGCGTGAGGGTCTTAGCTTCTCACACGGCTCTTCCACTCCAGTTTTATGGCGTGAAGCGCACAGCCCTTACGACTGCAGTTCAGCTGCATTTTTCTTGGCGAGCTCGTTCCCACCGGACATCATTCACGCGCTCTTTGGAGTGGAAACGAAAAGGAGCGAGAAGTGGCCCCCTTGAAGTTCTACTCAGCTGGGCTGCTCGTGTTCCTGAAAAACACATCTACTTTTTTATAACTCCCCAAGCTCGCATTCAGGGAGCCTGGCTGGCTGTTTTCGTACAGGGTGTGTGGAGGGGGTGCGTGTCCGTGTTTGATGATCGGAAAGGTGTGTTTGCAGTCTGCACTCCTGCAGGCATGTGGGGAAAGGCGAGGTGGATGCAGGGGCTGCTTTATGATGTGCATGCATGTGCTGGAAAGAGATGGAAACCAGAGCTGCATGAAAGGAGGGAGATAGAAGAAGACAACATGTGAGGAGGAGGAGGGTTATTCCAAAGCCAGATCCAGGGAGTACCCATTCCCATCTCCATCTCACTTTCCCTCTTCCAGCCAGTCCCACCACATGCAGCTTTTCCATGCAAGCAGGACAGACATAGGGACAGACTGCAGCTCATGGGGATGTGGCAGTGCCCAGTCCCCCATACAGCCCACCTGTCTGTCTTCAGGCACTGCTCTTCTCCCTAGCATGTTTTGATTCCAAGACACTTTGCACTGAGAAGCCAGGCTTAGGGTAAAAATAAGCGTTAAAAAACTCAAGATAAATTGTTCTATTATTATCCTATACTTTGGGCATCACTTCCTCATTAGACTGAGGTTTTATTCCAAGAGGTGTTCCAGTCAGGCTGTCTCCCAGATCCTCAAACCATCATCCATCCTTCCCTGTGGTGAATGGTCCTCTGAATTCTTGAAACAGGACTGGATGAAGCCTGAAGAAATGCTCCTGTAGGAAAATATCCTGCCCCAGTACTGGGAGCACATGATGTAATATGCTTTTGCCAGGCCTCATTTCTGTGGTTCTAAGATAATATCAATATCACTAGCAAATATTTGCCTTGTGCTAAGAGCCAAGATGAGAGGGATGCAAATGTCAACCCATTGCACTTCCCTGTTTGTATTTCAAGTTGACGTTCCAGGGCAGAGAAATCTGGTTTTAGTGCTGCAACAGGGCAGGAGCATGGAGCAGAGTGATTCTGTGTCATCTCAGAGCCGTTCTGCCCAGTAGCGCTCATTTTCACATCTCTCCCCACTTCAATCCTCCTAGCAATTTGGCAATCCTGATGAGCACAGAGATTATTTGCCTGCAATTGGAATGTCGTCACCTCTGGAGACAGCACAAAGCAGCTGCTTCACCACGTAGATCCAGTCCTCACCATTGCTGAAGAGAGGCAGGCAGAGAAGATGATGCATCCAAGTGGATTTTCAGGGAGAATTTATTGAGGCAGGATGCAATTATCCAGCTGGAAGTTTTCCATGACATGGAGACCAAGCCAGCAGTCTGCACTGAGACCCCATCACCCAACAGCTTTGACTTCATACCCCACCCTTTGACTTCAACAAGGTTATTGGCATGAGAGCGGATGGCTGGGGTCTAATCCTTCCACTTTTATGATGCTGTTCAAAGAAAGCAATAAAGCACATGAAGTCTAGTGAGATGTGGGGAAAACAAGAACACAAACTGTCCTGCTTGCTTTCTCTGAAAGCTCCCATTTAATAAACGCATGTGCTGCTCATACGCTGAAGGAAAAGGCTGTCAAATCTGTGTACAGCATCAGATTTCTTTTATTCCTTTCCCTCTCAGTGTTAATGCCATCCCTAGAGATAAAGTCCTCTTCAAGTCACTAATTTTCCAATTCCTAATGGTGCTTCCACCAGAAGCAAAAGCCTGAGGGTATGGGAAACTTGAGGACGTGGGTTTGTGTATTGCAGTTTAATTAGTCTCTGCTCACCAAATGAGCAAATGGACATCAATTTACCCTTCCCCACTCACAATGAGCCTGGTCATACTGTACACCCCCACATCACAACCCAGTCCATAACTCCCCATGGTTCACTTTCTCTTCCACAGTTTGGAAACAGACGTAGGATAAACTGAAACAAGACCTGACGTCCCGTGTGCCTGTTCACATAAGAAGTGAACATAATTGGCCATAATTAAAAGAGATTTGCTCTAGGTTGCTAAATGACCTGCTAACTCTGAATTGCTGAGGTTGGAAGAGATCTCTGGAGATCAACCAGTCCAAACCTCAGGATCAGGGCAGGGTCAGCTAGAGCAGTTCATCTCTCTATTGATGGGGGAAATGTGAGAAACCGGAGCAAATAAAGTGATTTCCTGAATGGTGTTTAATTAAAAGCAAAACATTCAGCAGGAGAATGGTGAGGCGATGCATTTGTCATTTTGAAAAAAACCAAGGAGATAAAAATCTACATGGTCAAAATACTTTTTTACAAGACCTTTTCAGGGTTAGGAGCTCTTTTTTCTTCAAAATTACTTTCTTATCTAAGAAATTGGGCAAGCAAGAGAAAAATTGAAAAATATGAAAATGAAAACCAGAATGTTTCCTAAAATGTTGTAAAAAAGGTCAAGATGAAATATTTACTTTGCTCACAATAAATTTTTTTCTAGGGTCATGATGTCGCTGCATTTATCAAAGTTTTGACATCTCTCCTCAGAGCAGACAGGAAAACATGACAAATTCTCAACAATTTTCCCAAGACAGGGAAAATGGTTTGTATCCATTTGTAACTGAGCCTCTAAATCCCAGTTCTGGTGCCCACATTTTAAAAAGCATATGGAAAATCTGAAAGAAAACAGAGAAAAGTGAAGAATAATTTAAGCAATGGACAAAGATGTCTCGGAGCAAGAGATTTAAATCACCAAACCTATTCAGCAGATCAAAAAGAAGATGAAGAGGTGACTGGATAATAGTGCCTAAGCACTTTCAGAAGAAGCTGCGAGTACCAAAAAGATCTTTAATCTACCACTGAAAGCTATAAGAAAGCAGCTCTGTTGGAAGTTAAAGCTAGATGAATTCATATAAGAAAGAAAGTGATCTATTAAATTCTAGTGAGGGGAAAGGTGGATCCTCCACCCATGAGTGCCCAGCACATGCACAGACAGATGTTCCCAGAACTAGGTCAGGAGGAAGAGGGTGCTTGTTTTGCACAGGACATGCTGCACAGTGGATCCCACTCAGATCCTAAATCTACTGGGCTTTGGGAGCCCTAATTAATGAACAGAGTGTCTGTAGACGTAAGGCAGCTTAGATGGAGTAGGTCGCCATTCAAACAAGCTCTCCATACTCCTTCTGTGCTTTGCTTCAGCCTTCATTTTCTTCAGCTCTTATTTGCACAACTGAATCCCTGGTGGACTTGAAGCATGATGAGGGCTGACAACCTGCAAATGGACTATGTATGAGGACAGAGGGAACAACTCTTCAAAGAAACATGTGTTTAGCATGGGGCTTTTAGGTTGATTTCCTAAGGAAACAAGACAGGGTCTGTTTATCTGTCTTTCAAATGCTTTGGCTAATTTTATCAAAATCAGGCACAGTTGTAAAGCTCTCAGAAATATTGGGTTCCTACAGGGTTAGTGGCAATATGTGACTTTGTAAGGAGGAACAGCAAATATTGCGGTCCCGGATGGGTCAGAAGTTGCTTCATGAAACACATCATAAGGCAGTGGAGAACCCCACATGGAAGATCCACAGGGAACTTGGCACTGTGAGACCTGGCACCCACAGACCTGCTCAAGGTTTGATGTCTACATAGCTGCAGGATGCTGCAGATGCTTGCTATGACCTCTGATCAAGTCTAGAGGCTCTTGCCATGAGCAGTGTGAGCTGTTCTGTGGTACAAACAATGCAAAGGTCTCTTCAAAGACATAAGAGCAAACCCCTCTGTCCTCCCTGTGCTAACCTTTGCTCTTTCCCATTTCTGTGGCTTTCCCACATGCTAGCACAGACAGAATGCAGTGAAGCTGGCAGCTCGTATGGGCAGAGCAAATGCCTCCCTTGAGCTTGCACAGCATATGAGACAAGGTGGTCATGACCCCCATTAAACTCATTTGGCATTAGCAACATGCACCTAGCAAACACAAAGTGGGACTAGCATTTGGTGGTTGGAGAGCTGTATCTCTCCCTCACTTTGTTGCTAACTTGCTGCTCTGTGCTGAACAAAAGCTTTTCTTTCCTGCTTTGTGTCCTGTTTTCCTTGCTTGTAAAACCAGAATAGTGGAATCAATGTCTCCTTTGCAGAGAAAGCTGGGGTTTAAGAACACACTGTGAAAGACCCTGCTGTTGTAACACAGGTAATGGGTCTTTACAGCATCTTTAGGTCCACGTCAGAAACTCATTTCCCTGCTCACCCTAGAGGTCTTACTTAGAGAATAAAGATTGCACAAGGACTGCTCAGGCAAGCAGGATTAGAATAGCTGGTTGATGAGAGCAGAGCAGGAGAGGTAACTCACACCCTGTTATTTCAGTAGATCCCTGCGGCACAGATTCCCACTTACTCATGTCCGAAACTCTTCTTAAAAGAGGAAAAGGCAGCTGGAGAGAAACCAGGGAGTCTGCCCACAGCTCTGAGCTGGCTTACCCACTCACAGAGAGAAGTGGGAGCTAACCTCAGCCATGAACCAGCACCTGCCTTAATGAGAATCAGCAGGTAGAGCAGGTAGTCGGGCAGCAGCAGTGTGGACAATGGTGAGGAACTCATCTCTGAAAGACTCAGGTGCAGAAATACAGCTGGAATTAGGTCCTTGCAGCCAAGCCTTCCATCACCTGCTTTTATGCATCTCTGCTAGAAGCTAACCCCAAAAGCTCCTTCTGCAGCCTGAGTTTGTCACTCTCCCCAGGGATGCAGCCTTGCCAAGACCTGCTGCCCACCTGGAGGTGTTAGTCCCATTGCGCAGGCAATTCTGTTCCCCATTTATCTGCCTCGGTGAAATCTCTACACCTTAAGTGGGATAAATCTAAGCTAAAGCATCTCTCCAGTGTCTATCAGTAGATCATTAATCTGGTAGAGCATGGCACTTGTTAATGAGGGAACACAGGCAAGGGAGAGGAGCGCACACAGCCAGAGTTACACAAACTCAGTCCATCAGAGTACATGTCTAATTAAATGTGCTTTTCAAACACACTTTACTTTAGAGTGGTAATTGCCTTATTTTCCATTGGCTTAGCAGCAGGATCATGGAGACATCATGGAGGATGTGTCTCAGAGCCATGCTGGTTCTCTTGCAGCTGTCTGTCTCACTTTGCTCTGTGGGTACACAGGACGTGATAGGCTTTAAATCAGCAATAAATAGTGGCCAGTGCCAAACTATTTGCAGCTTCCTGAGGCCTGTTATGATCAGTGGAAAACACAGCACTGGCTAAGGTGGTCTTTCTGCAATGGAACCTTCTGACAGAGGGGATTAATCTCCTTATTTTACTTGACAAATCCCACCCTGCAAGACTGGTACAGGAGAGTCTGCTTTTGGGGGATGGGGTGAGCACTGCCTCTGTCAGAAATAACTCTTTGCTTTTTAAGTATTAGTTGTTTCACAGAATTATTTTTCTTTCCAGCTTGGCAATGTCCATTTAAGGCAGCTTAAATAAAACTTGACCTGACGCTGAAGCTGAGAGCTGATGTCAGAGGGAGATTTAGCTCTTCAGATTACTATTTCGTGGTAGAATGTTTTAAAAATAAGCTGAAATGTCCAACACAATATTTCTGGTGGAGGAGATCAAATGTATCCAGAGGGATTCAATGCCATTCTTGTTTTCTGCTTTGACATCTCAGCATCAGGATTTGGCAAGCCATTTCCACCTGGGTTCTTTATGAGTTTAGCGTAAATCTGAGCCAAGGCTGTTCCTCTTGTGAGCTGTGCAACTTTGCTCCACCTTTCCTCAAGGAGGATTCCTGAAAGATTCCCCAAGCAGGCAGCCAAGATTTGGTCACCCTAACCCTTCCAGCCCTTGCTTTTCTCAGCCACCAAAAAATAACCAGTTAATACCTGATTGTCTGAACATTGGCCAAGAAAATAGATAAGTGTTAGCATTTGACTGCACTGCCAATATGCATGAGCATCTGTCACAGGAAAGCCCTGTCCAAATAAGTTTGCGTGTGTGATCACACCAGCATGCCAGGTCACAGACTCACATAGCAGTTGTGTGAGTACCTAACTTTGTTTGTGTGAGTATCAAACACCATTTTCCTCTCACTTCATATTTACAAGCTTGTTGCTTGCCTTGCTCATCTCTACATGCACAAACATTCCCAAACACAAGCATACATGGAGGGATTGTAGCACCAGTATTTACATATTAATTTTCAGCTAATGCATTTGTGGACAAGCCTGTGAACAAGTATTTCCCTCCTAGGATATCTCTGAATAAGCGCTCACATGAATATTCTTTTGCCAGCAAATTCTTAGATAAATCCTCATCAGTTCATATAAGTGCAAGTACTTGCTTTGGGATTTGCCTGCCAATATACATCTGAAGATACACTTGCCTGAAAATTCATAACCACACGCGGCTCTGCATGCGAATGCAGGTTCAAAGAATATCACCTCACGCTTTCCTTTTTTACCTACACCTTTTCAGCCTGGATTCTGCTGCAATAAGTATTCACAAGAAAAGCAAGCAATGGGGGAGGCAAATGCCTTCAAAGCAAATTGTGGCTCTTATTCAGATGAATAGTGGAGGAGTCTTTTTTTTTGATACTGTCCTTCCTGCTCTTGTGATATGCATATGACTCTATATGTTTCCATTTGAGGCCTGAGGAACTCTGTTAGTTCCCCCCCGCTGCCCACGAGCCAAAAAGACGATAAGGGAATATAATGAACACAAACAATGGTGGAGATTGAATTTGACTTTTTTTTTTTTTCTCCAGGGACAGGCAGGACTCACAGATGTAGGAATATTATTGAATTCCTTTGGATACATTTGATCTCTCAGCCAAAAAAGTATGTGGGACATTTCCGCTTATTTTTAAAACATTCTGCCACAAAACAGTAATTCAATTAACGAAAGCTCCCACTGATGTCAGTCCTGAGCTTCAGCCTGGCTGAGCATTTCTCTCTGCTGTGAACACAAAAGCCACCTTAAAGGCAAGCAACCAATCTACATATGTTTGGAAAGGAAAAGCCTTCATGAAATCTTTTATGATTTAAAATGAAAGCATGTAATGAACAAAGTGTGTTGCTCATTAAACGCACCCATGTGCAAACAGGCCTTTGTCAGTCAGGTTGTGGTGTTTCAGCCCAGCTTCAGGTGAATTTGGAGCCAGGAGAGGTGTCTAAGGCTCATGCTGAGGTACTGCATCCCGCTCCCCTCCAAGCAGCCTGCTTCCCTTTGCTTTCTTCCCTCCTGGCAAATAAAACAGGAGAGTCAACATCTCTGCTCCATGAAGTCAGTTTCATGTTCATACATTAACTGAGGGCTCCAAATTCTCCAGGCCAGAGTTGCTCAAAAGACAGATTTTTCCTAGAATAACTCCCTCTCCTCTCCCCAAACCCAAACAATTACCTTGGCCATATGTTTTGTAAAAAGCACTTTTCACAAAAACAACATCTTCTCTGAAATAGAACCTGACAGCTCTCTTTTAATGTAATGTTAAATGTGAGGTTTAATCTCATAAACCTTGGGAAATTCAGAAGTTGATCTTCCCCCAGAAGCTTTAACTCTACCCCTTCATGCATGTGCCCTCCAACAGGAGCGTTTGCCAGACGAGCACACAAAAATACTTTTCAACAAAACACTATGTGTCATATTCTGATGCCTCTCAGGTTGCAGGGAAAAGTGCAGTTTAAACACAAATCAAAATCAGACAATTAAGATTACTTAAAAAGTAATATTGGAGACACATTATTTAACATCACTTGGGAATATGCAATAGGATATGGAGATAAACTGAAACCAAGATGCTGCAGCAGCAATGCATTTGAAATACCTAGGTGGATGGATTAGAAAATAAATTGGGCCTCCAGGACACTTGCTCAGATGCAGCCAGGCTGAGAGCACTTGGAAGCTGTTTCTGTGTTACAGCTCTTCAGAGCCATCCATGAAATGAGTCTCATGGATTTCTGAGATCTCCATCCCCCGAGTGAATCTCTACGTGGCAAAAACAATGCTGATCTTATGTAAAATCCTTTGCCTGGAGTCCTAGCTGAGGGCAAGAGAATGTGCTGGATGTTGATGAGTCTTCTCAAGATGTCCCTTGCTCTGGGGCAGAGCTGGGGTTCAATGTCCAGGTGGTGGGAGGGGAAGCAGATGGAGCTTGTGAGGCTGCACTGCTTGGTGTGGCTGAGGTGACTCCTGGCCTGAACAACGAATTCCCTGCCCCCTGTGCACATGTATATGCACATGCATGTGCACACACAGGACAACTTCACAATGGCAGAGGAAATGCCCCATGTCTCCGTGGCCATGAGTCCCTGCAACCCCCTGCTCTCTCAGCTCCATCCTCCTGCACTGTGGGATGGTGAGCCAGGCTCAACCCAAGGGGATCAGTGATGAAGAAATGTGGAAATGCATAGTCAAACTTTCTGGGGACCAACACAGGTCATGGAAGAGAGAACTGGGGCTTATCACTGGCCTGTCTGATCAGCAGCTTCTTCCTGCAGCCTTATTGCCTGGGGAAGTGTGTTTTGCCATGGGAAATGCTGTGGTGATAGGACAAGGGGCAAAGGTTTTAAACTAAAGGAGGGTAGATTCAGACTAGATGTAAGGAGGATATTTTTCACAATGAAGGTGGTGAAACACTGGCACAGGTTGCCCAGTGCTGGTGTGAAGATGAGGTGGATGACCCACCTCTGGAAACACATAAGGTCAGGTTGGATTGGGCGCTGAGCAACCTCATCTAGTTGAAGATGTCCCTGCTCATTGCAGGGGAGATAGGACTAGATGACCTTTAAAGATCCTCACAATCCAAACTATTCTGTGATTCTATAAAATGAGCAGGCTGCTCAGCTACAGGTACAGCCTTTCAGTGTTTTGCAGTATACAGAGGCAAACTGCCAGCCTGGGGGAATTTCAGAATAGACCTTGGAGGGCTTGTCAGGGGTTACACTGGCTCTTTAGACCTGTGTGAAGTGAGGCCAGAAGGACAAGGAGAGAGCTAATGGAGAAGAACTGTTTTGCCTGTTACATTAGGGACTTCGTTGACATGTCCTTTCTGCGGGATTGAGGCTCAGCTGATCCCTGTGACCTGCAGGGCTGTGAGAGTGGCAGATCTGCACATCCTTGTGTGCCACATGATGATGGCACAGTGAGGGACAGCTGGGGAGTGGGCATCCAGAGCCCTTCCTGCTTAGTGACCCCCCTGGGACCCAAGGCTGCTGCTGTAAATGACTTAGTGGGACACACACCTTCTTGTTGCAGCACTTTTCAGTTCACATTGTGTGAAAGGGTGAGGACTGGAGCTGTACTGAGCTGGGAGATGATTCCCAGAGTGACAGCTCCCAGCCCTGAGGAAGGAGCATACCAAGAGGTAGACAGAAAACATACAGGGGCATGAGGATGGGACAAATGGGCTTCTTCTTTCATTGCCTGGAGACACTAAATCCACGGAAGCTTGCAGCATCAGTCAGCAGTGCTCTGTGGGTCACCGTGAGTGTGAAGGATAGGCAGAGGGGAATCTGAAGATTTGCTTTGGCAACTATTGGATGCTTCGAGATGTTTGTGTATGACCCAGGACAACAGTGCCACTGTTCCCATTCCCATCCCACAAAGCAGAATGGCAGAGAGATGGCTGGGGAAATCCCAGTGTTTCTCCAGTTCCTCTCAACCCACTGGCTCAGAGCCCTTGCAGGGTGCAAGACAGGGTCTGGAGGTCGGTACCACTGTCCCTCCTACCACTGCTGGAGCTGGTGACCTCAGAGCTGTCTGAGCCCAGACTGACCAAGAGCTGCGGCAGCTTGAGCAACTCAGGTACAAACACCTGGTGCTTGGCCCTCTGCTCACCCAGCCAGTGTGAGGGACAAGACATGCCTCACACACCACGCTCACTGCTTCCAGCCTCCAGCATTTAATCTCTCCAAGCCAGCAAGGCAAAGCTGCATTTCAGAGGCAGGGATGGATGTTCATGCCAAGCAGCTTTGATCAAAGCCCTTGTTTAGTTATCCAAGGCAAGGGAAACAGCTGGACATGCTCCTGCTGGGGAAAGGCTCTTTCCTCCTTTCTCCAAACTCAGCCAACTCTAGCATGGCTGGGAGAAATCATTTTGCAGACTGAGGCTCTTTGGGGAGTGGGGTCCTTCTGTTCAGGGTACTGAAGGTTTAGATCAGTCCCTGAAGTATCCTCATGGTCCTCGTTACTGCTGTGTTGGGTAATCACTCTGAGATCCTGGAAAATATTTAGATCTTTGTTCTGGGGGCAGAAGTTAGAGATGTGGGGTGCATGGGGTTACTTAGCCTGAAAGTGTCAGCCCCTGGCAGGAGCAGCCCAGTCTTTGGACCTCCAAGAGGCTGACAAGTGTTGCCTGAACACATCATGGAGCAAGAGTTTCTCCCTAGCAAAGTCCTTGTTTCTAGGCAAGGCTAGAAGTCTAGATCCTGACTTCATCTTGAAATGTCCAGAAGTCTTTGTGTCAGGCTGAGCCAAATCAGGGGAGGTTTGATGGAGCCTTACAGTGGGGATGGGAAGATAAAGGGGCAAAAAAAGGCATCACAAAAGTATTGACTTTGAAGAATGAGATATTTCAGTGTCTGAGCAGAGGCTGAGAGTCCTTGGCTTAAGAAACAGGATGGAGCAGTCACACCGCCTGCTTTTCTGAAACCAGATCTCCTCCAGCTTCACATCTCCCCATACTGAAGGATCCTCTTGTCTCCCTTTCCCCTTCTTTTTTTTTTTTTTTCCTTCCCCCCTTAGAAAAAAGAGGAGAAGAAGGACAGGGCTGGTGCTGTTTTCCCAAAGTGTTTCCCCCAGGGCCCTTGTTGCAGCATCAAATTTCCTTTGAAATGGCTATGTGGGAAACACAGCTTCTTGGGTCACTTCCCAAATGAAAAAGAAAAAAAAAGACAATAAAAAAATGAAATAGGAAAATAAAATTCAACATATGAAGAGCAGAAGCCAAATCACAGCAGTTCTCTGTCTCATTTAATCCTTGGTCCTAGGGAGGAGACTGAAAGTGTTGTCGGGAACAGTAATTTTGCACTAACATGCTCCCGCTCCTAAATGTCTTCCTGGCTCCCTCCCTGGATTAGCCTTTTTGCCCTTTTTCCATTTAAATTCCACTAAGATTTGGGGCATCATCTCCTCGCAAGCTGAGCGTAGGAACAGACGGCTGACTGGATGCAGTTCCTGGAGTCTGTTCCAGACCACCAAAGCAACCAGGAGAAGAGGACAAGCTTCTCTTTAAACACTTGTTTGTGATTTGAAGAAAGACAAAGATGATTATTATGAGTACAAAGACTGATATTTCTGCCTTGCCATCTGCTCCTAGCCAGCCCTTGGTTGTCATGTCTGTGTTGACCCACTCCAGGAAAACGTGTGCTCTGCTGCTCAGACCCATATCCCACCCAGCTGCGTGCACCCCAACTCCTTGGCAGCTGTGCTTGAAGGTGCGGTGAACTTTTGAAAGCCACAGCTTGAGATCTCCACGAAGACATCAGCAGCCTGTAAATGTTTCCTGAACTTCTCCTAGTGCCTGTTGACATGTGAGAAGCTTTCTGCCACCTGGACTTCTTGGCAAGCAACAGACAGTGTCTGTCCTGCTTTGATCTGTTGTGCACGGTTTTTGACCGGGAGTAGGCTGAAGTGCCTCAGATAGTTTCTGCCAAAGCTGATACAATAAAGCAAAGGATTAAGTTGGCTAGGGTCAATGTTCCAGACCTGTAGGCTTCTTTGCTTGATCTCTGCAGACAAGCCTGCAAAGTGAGCAAAATCAAGAGCAAATTACGCTTTTTCCTTCCCAGATCATCCTCACTTTCCTCACATAGAACCTGTATTCCTAGAAGTGCTGGCTGATATGATGGGAAGGCAACACAGAAGACACCAGGTAGGCTATTCAGGACAGTTTTCATTGGGTTTTGGTTGTATCATGCTTGAAAAATCAGTTTTCTTACTGGTTGCCCAGCCAAGGAAATGTGCAAAACACTCAGCCTTAGTGAGACTTGAAAGTCGATAGCTCTGCTAAGCCAGCTTTTCCACGCACACAGAAAGTCAGCTCTGCTCGCTGTGCCTCATGGTTTCTTTGAGTGACTTTGTCACATCTGGGAACCTCATGGCTACCCTAAAGCTTGATTTTCTGGTCCAGCAGAGCCAGGGCCCCTGCTGACCTTGCTGAATCTGGTGGTGGTTGTGTCAACGTAAGCTTCCCCAGTCCTGATCACAGATCACCTGGTGAACACACAGTCTGGTGCAACTGATATGACACATTCCCCTCCTATTTGTCAGCTCTTGCTTGCAGCGCATCACCTCTGCATTCCACAGAAAACCCATTACTATGAACAGAGTTTGCCCAAAGTGACCAGTTTTTCGTACATGCTGTTGATGTTCTGGAATTATTTTGGTCCCACTGGCTGCACCTGTGTCTAGCAAGTCCAAATGAACCTCTCCCCAAGACCTCTGAAAAATACCTGGACAAAAGCTCCTTGGTACTTTAATTCATTTTTTTGCTATGTAAACAGTCTGAATTTTGTAGCTAGCATCTCAGTTGAAATAATTTACTGCTTCTCCAGACTAGATTTCAAGTCTCACAGGAATACCTTAAAAAAATCCTAACAAAGAATTTCATTCACTCATATATCTCCCTGTGGTAGCTCTGTCATGTTTGTTAAAAAAGGACGGCTCTTTATGCCTTGTTGTTGACTGCATCAAATTGTGAAAAATAAATAATGATCAAAACCAAATGTCATCTGTCTTTAATTAATGAACTGTTGAAAAGGACACAGAGTGCCAGGATGTTTGTGGAGCTGGGCTTAAACAGAGCTTGCAGCTTGGTGTGTATTTATGAAGGTGTTGAGCAGAAGGTTTTAGTCTATGCAGAACACATTTACTTTGAATATTGAGCTACGTTGCTCAGCCTGTTTCCGTCAGTGCCTTACATCAGTAACATCTGCATGGATGTAGCATGCTCAGTCCTGGCTGGCTGCATGGACAGTGCTGGTCCTCTCTAGCTGGTGCTTGAGAAAACAGACCGTACATAAAATACAAAAAGTTCACTAAAGTGCAGCTCCTTAGATAACGTCATCTCCTCAGAGGGAATAACCATAAAACTACAGTGTTTCTGCCATTGCTGGATGGGCTCCAAAGAAAGTCTAGGAGCTTCACAGCACCTTTGGGTTCACCAATTTTTACAGTTATTTTACTAAGAACTTTTGCAAGAGTGGTGTTTCTGATCATCCTTGTGGGGAAAAGCAGTGAATTCGTACAGACACAAGAAACCCAGCTGGCTTAGCAGCTAAAAATACATTTGGCTTGGCATCTTTCCTTGTGCACCAAGACTTTGAATAAACCTTCATTCTTCTGAGGAATGCATGCAGCTATGAAATCAGAGCTGCTCTTTTGTGTCACTGTGGGCCTCAAAATGAAATCCATCCTTGTATGTGGTGTTCTTGGAAGCTCACAGGAATAAAATTATGAGATCAGAAACAAGAAAGTTGCTGGCTATCAAAGTACCTTCTATCTATGGCATCATCATCTGGGATGTACAGAAGTTTCAGACCATTTCTACAGAGACCATAAGAAACCTGCATGTTCGTGCTCCATGAAGGCCATGAACCAATGCTAAATCCTTTAATTCTTGTCATTCTTCAGTTGCACCTTTCTCCTATCATCTTGTCTGGACTCTAAAAATGGCAAGCCCAATCAATAAGCCATCCTATAACAGTGAGTATCCTGACCCTGAAGGCAATATCAAAGAATGTGCCATTATTTTACCACTCTGTCATTTTGTCAATGTCAGCTTGAATAATGACTGCTATCTTGCATCAAATGCAGTCTACCCTGAAGTTCGTTTACCATTAAGATTGTGTCTGCCAAGGAGAGTGCAAGCTCAGCTATGAAATTCCAGACCAAGAAGGACATTTGTTTTGTTGTTGATGCGGTACTGCACCAAGCTATACATCAGCTCCTGTGACATGCTCTTGGGTGAAGAGCTGCCAGGCCAAACTTTTAGGTATCCTTCAGCCCATTTCCAAGCCCATTTTATTAATGGGAAGGCATTTGTATTGGATTTGATTAAGAATATAAGGATGGATGCACTCAGTCAGACAAAAGGTCTGTTATAACACTGTCCTATATCTAGCAGTGGCCAGCAAGAGATGTCTACATGGAATGTATAAGAACATGGCAAGGACATAGCAACATTTCTGAGCACTCTGCCAGGCTCCAATAATTTCCATCACACAGACATCCTGAGGCATGTGAGGATGTTGTACTTAATAGCCAAAGGTAGCACACTCCTCCATTAATTTGTCCAGTCACCTTTTAAACTCATGTAAACTCTTACCGTCCACAGCATCCTGAGGCAAAGAGTTCAGCAGCTTAATTATATGTTGTGAGAGGAATTGCTCTCTTCTGTTTGTTTTGAACAAGTGAAGCTCTTTGAATCTTCAGTGTGATTGACACAAGTTGGGTGCTATGGCTGGAACAAAATGGTTGTTGGAACAAAAATGTTCCACTTGTGTGAAAAGCATGATTGCTCGAGAAGGAGTGCATTTGTGCTCCCATCATTTCTTTTCAAAAGTCACAGGTCAATGTTCTGCATTATTACTAGTGGTGAAACTCAATTTGATGCATTATTGTGAGACTATTTAAAATGTCTATGGGGGATAGGCATATCTTACCTGTCTATCACATCAAGATGGAAAGCCAATTTGAATAAATTAACCATGACTCGAACCATCCATTTCAGACTCATTGACTACTGCTGAGCTGACTGGGTTTTATTCCTTCCATGTAGTGAGCTTTGCTGTAACAATTCTAAGAGTGTGTCTGTCAACCACAACCCACTTTACACCAGTTATTTCACCTACAATTTCATCTCTTTTTTTGCCAAAGGTATCTCATATTCCTTCAGCCTGAAGCCTGATGAAGCATCTTCTGGCATCCTTACAGACCTTAGAGAACATATGCAGATTGCAAACAAACCAAACTGACTGTCGTTATTGAATAGTCCTCAGACTGACAGCTGAGGTAAAGTCATATTAGCTGTACAAAGTTTGAGTTCATAGCAAATCTCATGGAATTATCAACACTTAGGGTAATTTTGAATCATTCAATAAACTGTCAAGCAACTTTCAAGCAAGACTTAGACTAAAAAAAATCCATCTTGTCTTCCACATGTTGCTAATGTAAAAGAGCTTTTCACTCCAACTACCTAGGCTGTGTCCTCTCCTTGCAATGATATTCAGGATTGTGGAGTTCCTGGTCACACAGATCTGGGTTCCAAATGAAACCTATGAAATGAATGTGTTCAGTCAACAGCAAATGTTACATATCAGCAGAACTGTCCTGAGAACTGATTTAAAATATCCATGACCCTGAGAGGAGTGCTTTAGACTCAGGACTTTCTGTAAGCCTGGAGGCCATTTTGAGGAAAGTGGGATAATCAAGAAAACATGAGGATTTTTATGTTTGATTACCCTGTGTGGACAACTTTCCTGCTCCTGACCAGTCATGTTCAGCTACATCCACCTCTATAACGTGTAAAAGCCCTTGGAGGGTACAGCAAAGCACCTGCTCAGGTGCAGCAACTCTCTAAGTGGTTCTGTTCCTTGGACTCTTGTTCATGATACCTATTAAAAACATCTTCCCTCTGAAAGATGCGTTCTGTGACTTCAGAAAACAATTTCCCCAAGCTGAAGGAAAGTATGAGCTTAACTGAGCAGGGGAAAAATGTGTATACATACATATATATACACGTATGTATGCATATATACCAGGAGAGCTTTAAAGGGGGTTTACCAGAGCCTAAAAGCTGTGATTTCATAAGAAAAAGAACAGGACCATTTAGGCCAAACACACATTTTAGTTCAACATTGACATGAAGATAGCAATTAGCCCTAGAATAGCAAAAAGACATGAGTAGAAAAGCAAATCAGTATAAATTTTAAGATAGGAAGTACCGAAAATTGAAAGAAGAAGCTAAAGATGGCAGGGAACGATCCAAATTATTGAACAGGAAGGAGTTTTCTAGGCTAATTAGGAAAAAGAGAAATGCCAGCAATGTCATGGGCCAACCATGTGTAGACAGAAAAAAATGTGAATAATGATTTAGAGATGACAGAAATGTTCAATAAATATGTTTGCTCTGAGTTTGGAAAGAAAGAAAAGGATGTGTTTATATCACACAAGGATGTCGAAATACTTTCCACTCTACTAGCAACCAAGAAGGAAGTTAAGCAACTTCTTCTAGGGATAAACACATTTTATACGAACAGGATCTGCAAACTTGCAGCCAAGAGTCTTCCTAGAATTGGCTGAGGAAATTTCTGACCCTGTGACATCAGTCTTGGATAACTCCTGGAGCACTAGGGAAATTCCAGAAGAGTTGAAGAGCTCTCATTATGTGCCAGTATTAGAAAAGAGAAAGTGGTCTAACCCAAGAAGCTCTAGGGTGGCAAGTCTGACATAATCTCATCACAATAATGGAAAAACTAATACAGGAGTCAATCAATATAGAACTAACGTGTGGGAACATAATTAGGGCCAGTTAACACAGACTAATAGAAAATAGGACTTGTCAAACACTCTTTGATGAGATAAAAAGTTGGGGTGATAAATGTGACTACCCAGATATAATATATTTAGACTTTTATAAAGCTTTGACTTTGCAGCTCATGACAGTTTGATTAAGAAATCAGTGTGATGCAATGTCCATGAAGCACTGCTTAAATGGATTACGAACAGCTAAGTGGTCTCCTAAAAAGTAGTTGTTTATGAGACATCAAGGGCAGATGGGGGTGTTTTTGAGGAGACAAGGCCTGTAGGAGTTGGTGGGAAGTCTGGCATGACCGTGTCTTGTCATCCATAATCTGGGAGGAAAAACAGAATTGCTGTTAATGAAGCTATTGGTTGACAGAAAGATCAGCAAGGTGATCAGTGCTTACAAGGACAGGACACTTATTCAGAGCTGGGGAGCTGGGCCTGTTTTAACAGAGAGTGTTCTCCTACAGGAAGAAGCAAAGTTGGGTATCTTGGGTCAGGATAAATAGGAAGTACTTACAGTGTAAAGTACTGTTTCAGGAAAGCACAGAAGAAGAGAACTGGGGAAAAATTGGGAGTTTGTAAAGGGCAGGAGATTCAGCATCAATTTCCTCCTTTGATGGCAGATTTGTTGTGTCATATTTGGATAGATAAACAAGCTAAAAAGTATAACAAATAGAAGCAAGAATAGGAGTGGGCAAGATGTTTTAATTTTGGGAACAGTCAGTGAAACTGTTCCTGGAATGCAGCACACAAAAATTACCCCAGGGTGCAAAAGAACGAATGTCCCTGTCTTAGGAGCCTCGGGTCAGGAGATGAGCACTGAATGCCTTCTTTGGCATGTGGCTAGCTGAATTTCTCTCCAAGGGTGGGTAAAGCTTGAGTGCAAGTTCTCTGAATTGCTGGCTGCAGTTTAATGACATGAATTCTATTTACTTTCCTTATTACCCATTGAAGCAGGTGGTCTGAGTCTTGCCCTCAACCTCCTTAGATTAGTGAAAACGAGATCAAGAGGCATGCTGCAACAGCACATACACATCTTAGAGGAGATAATGTGGCTGCTAGTAAAGATTTTCAGGAGCTGTTCCATGCAGTGAGAAAGGCATGACAGGGACCAATGTCAACAACCTAAAGTCAAATTCAAATTTGGAAATACATCCCAGTTTTTAATTCCAAAACACCAAAAGGAAATGTATAAGCTTCTGTCTTCTGATGCCCTCAGGTCACAAGATACCATCTGAGAAAAAGCCCTTTAACCAAGCACAAGATACTGACATAAACTCAGAAATAATGTATAAAATTTAATGGATCTCGATGGAGGACTCCTTAAACTGTGTATTTCTAACTGTTTGTCCAGGATAAGATTCCTGGACTCTTATCATGGGGATCCACTCAGCTCTCCAGTCCTTTTGTGGTGTCAATTTTTCAAGTAACTGTGTGTTTCAGCAACAGTGAATGAGGTTCCCATCCATGAAGGTGAACAAGGGAAAAGGAAAAAAAAAAGAAAGGGAGAAGGCAGGAGCAGTGGGAGGGGAGACTCAATGGCTCAAAAAAAAAAAAAAAAATCAGATATAAAAAAGAGCAAGAAAACACTCAGTGTCCTTTAAGTAGTCCATGTTCAACTGGACCATACTAACTTGTGATATAGTGAAAGACACAACTTACCATGTGGCTCAGCTCCCTAACTAAGGACTGTATCTTCCTTTTCCCAAATGGATGTGAAATAAATAAATGCAAGATGCTCAGGGCTTGGGAAGTGCTTACAGTCTCACTACTTCCCTTGAGTATTTGTTTTGAGTTCTGCTTGGTAGAGATGCTTGCAGCTGTTATTTTGTAGCCTACGTGAAATTTGTTGGTGGGTCTTGTTTTGGTCCTAGGGAGTTGTTTGTCTACATCCCACCCACGAAGCTCCACACAGAGTCCATAAAATGTAGGTTTTGTTGATAATAGCAAGCTTGAATGTACCAAAGAGCTTGAACTGTGCTTCCAGCACTTCACATGGAGATTCACAGTCAGAGATGAAGAATAACTGGGGTGGATGTCAGTCACTTGAATTCAGGTGTCTGTGTGCAGCTGTACCTTGGCAATCTGAGCTCTCTGAGCAGTAGAGCACAGTTCAGCTGCCTACCCACAGATATTTAGTGCCATCTAAGATGTCTCAGGATATCCAGGAAATTTTTCAAGGGCATGTAGTGATAAAACAAGGGGTAATGGCTCTAAACTGGAAGAGGGTAGATTTATATGAGATATGAGGAAGAAATTCTTTCCTGTAAGGGTGGTGAGACACTGGAACAGGTTGCCCAGAGAAGCTGTGGCTGCTCCTCCCTGGAAGTGTTCAAGACCAGGTTGGATGAGGCTTTGAGCAACCTGGTCTAGTGGAAGGTGTCCCTGCTGATGGCAGGGGGGTTGGAACTGCGTGATCTTTAAGGTCCCTTCCAACCTGAACCATTCTATGATTCTATGATTCACACAGGGTTTGCAAACACCATGCAGGATCTATAGGTCACCCTCCTTTCTGGGACAGCAGGAAGCCCAAAAGCATCCCACAGGTCTGCTATGTGTGCGTTAACTGAGCTATGGCCAATACTGGCAATGTAACTGGGGGTGCAGTGGGAGCTTAAATCCCACAGTGATGTGTCTGCACCCAGCTGACATGCAGACACCCACACAGCAGACTTTTGTTTAGGCAATGAAGTACAGAGCAATTCAGCTGGCCAAATGCCAGTGTCTGAGAGCAGGAGAAATAGCTCTCTTAATGCCCGCAGGAGCTGGATACCCAGTTCTTCTGAATGTAAGAGATTTAGGTGCCTCAAATTGGAGTTTTACTCACCCCCTTACAGTGCCCACAGTTTATAGCCTCCCTGGATAGCACGCTTCATGGACTTCCCATCATTCACTTAACTTTCCTTGTCGCTGGCTTCTCTATCCACATGTGCAGGTCTCTGACCATACCAGTGACCACACCAGTGATCTTGAAGGCCTTCTGAAGCCAAGTATCATTCCACCTATATTAGGATTCCTCAGGGAAAGTCTTTCTTCTGCCTGCACCCCTGCAAGCCCACAGCTTCCATCATGGTACAAGCCCACCACCATCCTTGTGGATATGTGAGTCAAGAACCTGGGTCTGCATGGTGTCACCTTCTCACCAGGCCACCGTGCCTCCCCGCTTGCTTAGACCGCTCCCTTCTGGCTGTCTGACTCTGGCCAGTGTCCTTTTGTTACTGGGATGACAACAGTCTGTAAAGGGAGCTGGGAGGCTGGAGCCAGTGCACCAGTTTGTTGCACAAAACAAGAATGAGGGAGAACAAACAGCCATCAGAGCACGTCTGTCACTTTCCCGTGTGCTCCTGGGCGGGGAGGCACTAAAGACCATACATACTTTTTAAAAAAGGGCGGATTGTGCCTAAAAAAGATGAGCAGCAATCAAGAGATATCCGTCCCTCCTCAGACCAAGCGTTAAGTGCTTTATTTACCTCTGCTGCACAGGCACAAGGGCCAGAGAGGTAGTGCACCTCTTCAGATTGGGACTGAGCGTTTTAATGCGTATGAACAGCACGCTGACTTCATTAAAGCGTTCGATTAACGCCAGAAAGGACCCACTCCAGCAGCTGCATTTATCACTAGGGCGACGGAATATTTAGAGAGAGTGATTTGGTAGGCCCTTAGCATAATCAGAATAGATGAACCTACCTTGGAGAAAAAAAAAAGATGTGGCTTTTAATAGACCCATAAGTGCACTATGAATATTTATTGTGCCTGTCTTTTCAGTGGGGACATGATGAGGTGGCAAGCAGAAATGGGACAAGGTGGTGGGCAGGATCATTCAGCAGTTCATGCCCTTGTCCATAGGGTGACTGCTGTTGATCTCAGTGAGTGGGAGCTGGTATGCCAAACTCTCCATCAGCTCTGCAGACATTCCCCCAAAATCGTGACGCATCCTTCTTATTCTTAGGAAACTCACTGACCCCGCTGTCCTCAGGCAGTCAGCTCCAGCATGTGATTCAGATCCCAGGGGACTGTGGATCCAGAGGTATCTCCCTAAAGTCACGCTGAGACCAAGCATGGCCCTGTTGTGATCTCCTCAGTTAGGAGCCCACAGGTAGATGCCATGACTCCAGGTGTAAGCATCCCTAGAGGGCTCAGCACCTTGGGTCCAGCTCTCATTGCACCTGGGTCAGACCAAAGACCCCATGTCCCATTCACAAAGATAGCCACAGCAGATACCTGGACAAGATTACAAGAATCCTGCTGTCCCAGTCATCAGCAATTTGTGAACCAGGGATATCCTGAGCCACTGATGATGTATTGGTGGTTAATGATACTCTGCAGAGCCATTCTTACATAAATTTGCTCCTTCCTTCTGTTTCATCCCCATTCTTCATCTCTCCCCAGGCTCACCACTGTTCTCCAAAGCAATGAGGAGTTTTAGGTTTTTTTACGTTTATATTTTATGCTTTTGAGTTTTGGAACCTTCAAATTAATGGTCCTAAAAAATACGTGATTACTGAAAGGAGGCTGAGAGAAGGAAAGAAGGGGAGAAAGAAAGAGAAAGAGTTAGAGGCAAGAGGTTGCCCTTTGGGAACTGGAGAACTCAGTGCAGATGATCTGAGGACCAGTTTAACAGCTGAGACATTAGTGTGTGCGTCTGTGTGTGAAGTTGTGAGTTTACTGGAAATGAGGACAGTGGTGGTTTAGCTAGAAAATCCCTAATAAAGGAGGGATAACTAGGACCATATTTCCAAAAAGAGTATTTTTTAACAACCTCCTTAGGGAAGTGGGGAATGGAAGAGTACTTCACTTGGAAAAAAAATAACAAAAAAAAACTTACATGGAAATTTTCATTAATCTCTGGAGGCTGTTGGGTCAAATTAGGAGATGAAATCTGATCACTAAAGTGTGAAGCACAGGGATTCTGGCCCATTCTAAGAGCAAATCTCAGTGCAGCTTGAACGTTGAAGCTCTCCGCTAAAGGTTTCTGCATGTACATGTCACTGTAACAAACACAACTTTGCATAGGTCTCTCTGCCTCTATACAGAGGCAAACGTGTAGATGCAAGCAAAGATCAATTTTTTTTTATTTAGTTGCGCTGCTAAAGATGTCAGTTTCTGTAATTCTCTCTGCCTCATTCTCTAATATAGATGACCTTTAATAAGCAGGACTTAACGTTTTGACAGCAAGGACTATTGAAAAACGCAAGGAAATCCTAGCTGGATTAAATTTTTAGTCCGTTTCATTTCCATTCGCTGCTTACAGCCAAGTTGTACGTGGATCTCAAACTAAAGATGGCAATTTGGGAGGCAATTTTCTTGAATTGCAGGTACAGCAGGATGCAGAGGAAAGTAATGGCAGGATTAGGCAGTTAGACATGGCATAAACATTTAAGTTACCAGTTAGATTTAACGGATTTTCATTCATTCTCTTTCTTTCCCTCTCACTTTAAAAAAAAAAAATATCTGTGAATGAGGGGAACAAAAAAAAACCCAGGAAAAAAAAAAAACTAAACAAAAACAACCCAGGTCAACACCTTACTGATAAAGGGCAAAATTATTAGCTTTGCAGTTCCCAGTGGAGTTGTTTTTTTTCCCATTAAAACAAACATCTCATTGAAGCACCTGCTAGTGGGTGGGCAAAAGCTCCCAGGGCTGCTGTAGCAAGGTCACCCCACTTCCCATGGAGTGGGGAAGCAATGCACCAGAAAGGCTCAGGACTGTGCCATTAATGTGGCTTTTCTGGTGTGGACAGAGTTTGTGGAGCAGGGGCTTTTCTCATCCTTCATATTTCAAAAGAAAACAAAGCAGACAGCACTTATTTATATGTAACACACCTTGTTAAATGGCTGCACTTGGCTAGCAGTTGGCTAGCAGCAACACAGCGATTCATGGGGGAGAGAACTGAGGGCAAGGGTAAGGAGACTCGTAGGTTGAGATAAGAACAATTTCATAATTGAAATAAAATAAAACTTAAAATAATAATTATATTAAAATAATAATGATAATAATAGTAATGAAATATACAAATGAGTGATACACAGTACAATTGCTCACCACCCATCAACCAAGCCTGGCTTGTTCCCAGATAACGATTCCAGAGGAGTGGCAATCCCGGAAGAGCGAGAGCCTGACTGAAAGCCAGAGAGAGACAAAAGAAGAAGAGACCCCCATTAATACACTGGATGTGATGTTATATGATATAGAATATCCTATTGGCATATCCAAATGCCAGTTTAGCTTATTAATTTAAACATTCCTCAGACTCTCTAGATCTTGCACTTGTAGACTAATGAAACACAAAGTCCTTCACTTCCAGTGACAAAAATGCAAACACTGGTATGTTATCAGCCTTTCTCTCATAAAAAATCCCAGGCTGAAACCAAAACACAACACTGTTTAGGTACTAAAAAGAAACTCAGCTCTGTCCCAGCTAAAATCCAGGGTACAAGAATTATGAGGCTTCTGCATTCTGCAGCCGAAGATGGGGTATGAAAATGGGTCTTGCAAGAAACCCTGAGTGTGCATCTCTTTACAACGACATCCCTAACTTCTCATTATGCCATCTCAGATCCTTTCCCCAGAGCAGGCAGTCAAATGTTTCAGAATACCCACTGGATAATGGGGTTTCACCCTCACCTGAGTATGTTAACTAACTGCCACTTTGGCATTCCACCTCAGAACATCCTGAGGCCATGAGTGGCTCCATCATGCAGGTACATGGAGGTGGAGAAGGCAGTGCCCCTCCGCCTGCTGGAGAAGCTGAGGACATCCCAGACAGGATGCTGAGTGTGCTGAGCTTGCCCCAACCTCAACAGTGAACAGGGAATTAAATTCATCAGTGCTCAGAGCAGGTCCATGTACTTGAGAGCCAGCAGTGCACCTCATGAACAGTTCCCATCTGTTGAGCTCTCATCCTGAACTGGGAGGAGAAAAAGCACCCAGGTACCACAGACTTGGGATTTCTCGCAGGACATTTCTCTGCTCACCTCTACCAGTCATTTGTGCAAACCTCAACTCTTATGAACATGACCTGAATTTGAAACAGATGCAATGGTCCAGAAACTGGGACTTCCAGATACGGGCAAAATTGTGTGTCCCAGGTGTGTGGGGTACTTCAGGAGACAGATGGACCTTTTGGCAGCTGCCCAGGGGAAAACAGTGAAAACAATGTAAGAAAAGATCAAAGACACTGGGGCTTTTTAGTCTTGAAAAGAGAAGCCCAAGACATGAGCATATCTTTGAAATGTTTAAAAAGCTGTTTCAAATCAGAAAGGAATTCTCCATGGACACTGGGGATAGCACAAGAAGTCCTGATCTAGGAGGGAAGTTCAGATTAGATGTTAGGAAACCTCTAACACTAGAAATAATGAAGTGCTAGGACAAGTTGTGTGGCGAAGAGGTGAAGTCTTCATTTCTTGAGGCATCTTCAGAGAAGTTAAACACATACCTGTCTAGGATGGAGACAATTCTGCCTTGCAGCAGGGAATTAACACTCGATCTCTCCTAACTCTATCTCCTCTTGGCATATGACTTCTGCAACGGACTGAGAAAGTGTGCCTTCCTAAAAGTAATGCCTTTGGCCAGGGAGTGGTGTTATTACTGGCAGTCCTCTCCCTCAGATGATTTTGCCACAGCAACTACTTTTGTGCACAGGACTGGTTCCTTCCATTGAGAAGCATCCAGGCTGACCTGTCCCAAAGGCCAGCCCACAAGCAGAGACGGCACCATGGCTCAGCTCAGTGGCAATAACTCCTGGAAGCTTCAAGACCCTGATTACTTGCAGCCACATGGTTCTGGAGGATAATTAATTAACCCAAAACTGGGATATAACACATGCCTTACTAAGTCAGCTTTCTCCACTGCACACTGTAGGGAAAGAAATCTTTGCAGTGCAAGTCCGGAGATGAGGATAAGGGCTGTGCTGGGCGCTGCTCCCCAGATGGGTGCTGGAGCCCCAGCCAAGCCCCAGGCACTCCAGGTTTCATCCTGCACAGCAGACAGTTGCTGTCGCTGCAGCTGGTGAAAACACAAAAAAGCCACACAGGGCCATTTCAGTGACTGATAGGCCAGCAAAATGCTGGGCACTTACACCATTTGTTCAGTGTTCCCTACTCAGGCATAGGGCAGTGGTGGCCGGAAATAAGAGGAAGGCAGGAGAAGGCATGAACAGCCCACACGGAAACACACACAGCACAGGGAAAAGAAGGTTGATTTGCTTCAGCCTTCACAGTGAAAGAAATTCTTCACTGTGAGGGTGGTCAGGCACTGGAACAGGTTGCCCAGGGAAGCTGTGGATGCCCCCTCCCTGGAAGTGTTCAAGGCCAGGTTGGATGAGACTTTGAGCAACCTGGTCTAGTGGAAGGTGTCCCTGCTCATTGCAGGGGAGTTGGAACTGGATGATCTTTAAGGTCCCTTCCAGCCCAAACCATTCTATGATTCTATGCTTGAGTGCACAAACAGAGCATTACACATCCAAGCACTAATTTACCAGGATAGCAAGCACACACGGGTAGGACACCTGTACACCCCAGGAATACACACAAACACACACACATTCACCCTAACTATAAAGAAACAGCCATTACACTTGTATACACAGATTCAACGTGTGTGCACTGGCCATGAACACACTCAAGGTGTATTCATCATTACAGTTGGTGTATCTGCAGGCAGAGTGTCACACACACACACGCTCATAACCTGTGTAAGTACATTCAATGCATTGCAGATGTACAAAAAATACACCATAACATTACATATATGAATATATACATTCAAGACAATACACATTTGCACTGTAACCATGTGTGTACAATGGATACACAAACCCTTTCCCTGGTTCAGGAAGCACAGTCCCAGTGAAGGGCAGGGCAAACCCCGGCAGCGCTCCAGGCTCGGGGAGGAGTGGCCGGAGAGCGCTCGGCACAGAGGGACCTGGGGGTGTTGATGGACACCCGGCTGAGCACGAGCCAGCAGTGAGCCCAGGTGGCCAAGAAGGGCCAACGGCATCCTGGCCTGGATCAGCAATAGTGTGGCCAGCAGGACCAGGGAAGTGATTGTGCCCCTGTACTGGGCACTGGTGAGCCTGCACCTTTTGTCCTGTGTTCAGCGTTGGGCCCCTCACTCCAGGAAGGTCATGGAGGTGCTGGAGCATGTCCAGAGAAGGGCAACGGAGCTGGGGAAGGGTCTGGAGCACAAGTGTGCTGAGTTCATGGCTGAGGGAACTGGGGTTGTTGAGCCTGGAGAAAAGGAGGCTGAGGGGAGACCTCATTGCTCTCTACAACTGCCTGAAAGGAGGGTGCAGTGAGGTGGGGGTGGGTCTGTTCAACCAAGGAACAGGTGGCAGGACAAGAGGAAATGGCCTCAAGTTGTGCCAAGGGAAGTTTAGTTTGAATCTCAGGAAGAATTTATTTCCTGAAAGGGTTTTCGGGCATTGGCAGAGGTTGCCCAGGGCAGTGGTGGAGTCCCCATCCCTGGAGGTATTTCAGAATCATGTAGACATAGTGCTGAGGGACATAGTCAGGGACTTTTCAGTGTTAGGTTAACAACTGGACTTGGTGATCTTAAAGGTCTTTTCCAATCTACACAATTCTATGTGATTCTGTGTTATTACTCATTTGCAGACACAATCACTATGTAACCAAAGGCAGTTTACACCTGCCTTGCACTTGTTGGCTGTCTTTGCAAGACCCTCACACACTACTGACACAGGCAAACCTTTGCAGGGCTAAGCATAGGGAGCTCCAGTGACGTGTCCCATTTGTCCGAATGGAGCCCTGTGTAAGCCCAGCAAAACACCCATGTGAATTCAGAGCCTGCAGTTGGTAGCCTGATATGGTAATGTCTTTCCTGTAACTTTAATGGCTTTTTAAATATCCTAACATGCCATTCATATAAAAGTTGGAGCTGAAGAGTCAGGAAATTCCCAGGTGAATGCTGCATGGGACAGCTTGAACTCTGCCCGCATGCGAGTCCAATGCGAGAGGGCGAACAGGATGGAGGATGCCAAAACTCGAACATTACTGAGGAACTTGATTCTCTCCTGGGACTCCCCAGCTCAGCTGGAAGGTTTTTTGTATTGACATGAGCACCATTTATTTTGGCTGCACAACACTGTCTCCAACAGCCCTGCAGATCCAGCTGCGTTGGGAGAGGGACTGTACACACAGCCCCACGTCCCTGCTGGGTACCAATGTCACGGTCTCTGCTGGCCGTGCTGGGAGGCGACAGTCCGATGGATGGGGTCAGGCTGCCCCAGGGATGCATTGTGGAGGGAATGATTGCTGCAAAGTCAGATTTTATCCTTGTCGATGTGAGTCCTGCTTCATTAGGTGTGCAACATCCAGCATGAGGCAGAGCCAAATAGCAATTTGCCACTGCAACTCCCCTTGGCTTCCAATCAGACCATTTACCTGGGGGCCAAAACCTGCGTTTAAGTGCCTCACTTCAGAAACCCCTGCTTGTGATGCTTTGCTGAAGCATTTCCATCACAGAAATCTTTGCAACCTGCAGTCTCAGCAGTGAGGCCAAGGGCTGAATGAGTCACAAAGGCTCAATTTCCCTGCTACACTCCCAGGGAATAATATTTGCTTATCGACCCCTACCTGGGGCTTTTCGAGGATTAGTCACTAATGCAGCCTCGCTGGGGATAGGATGCAGAGCTGGTGTAAGCTGACCTGCTTGTTCTCAGGAAAGTTTGCTTTATGCTTTGACCACATTTTGGGTTTTTTTAGGTTTGCTCTTTGCAAGCTCCATACAACCACTGGGCACTAAGTACCAGAGGGAATACCCAGGTCCAGGTGGGACAGACTGTGTGGGAAAAGGGGTTTGCCTTAGCTGCTGTGTCTTCTGCAGAGCACGAGACTGAGATTCCCCAGGGCTTGCTGTCAGTCTGTCTTCTTTCACCAATACTAAAGTCAGTCACAAACATGTATGAGAAATAAACCTGCCAAGACAGGAGAGAACCAACAAAAAAACAATCAGTGTTTGCTGAAAGGGAGAAAAGCTGAACAGCACAACATTAATTCCCACTTTCTAACATTGTGTCACAAGATAAAGGAAGCTTTATGAAAAATCACTAAAGAATATTCTTGAAAGGCTGGTATTTGGTAGACTCATCTCCTTTGTGAAATGTCCCCTCTGCTGAGACATCAGTTAGGTCTGACATGCAGATACAGAGGGTGATCAGCTATGCCATTAGTTATTGTCCTGGGGAGTGGAGATGCGGAGCTTTGCTTGAAAGGGAGGATACTACAACAAGAATAAAGTTCTGCACTCTGTCTGGATTTGGGTGAACATGCCAGCACATGCTAATCCTCTAAGGGCTCAGACATGCTGCAAGAGCTCTCCTCCCTGAGCAAGTTACCAAGGACACTGCTGTTACAATTTCCATCTCATTTGCACTCACCTGGCTGTGCGCAGCCAGATTTGGTGACCCAGGGGCTGCAAGTCCGTGAGCAGAGGCATCGTGGACAGTGCCAGTGTTATACATTTACCCCAAAAGCATGCACTGAGTGGTCTGTGATGAGCCTCAGTAGGTTCCACCTCACTTCAAAGGGGCTAGAAGGTTTCTCAGTGTGGCAGTAAGCCATGCATAGTATCTGCCCTAAGCCACAGTTGACAGCAACCACACTCCTAGGACATACTACTGTCCCTCACCACGCAGTGGCTTTTCTGTGGCAGCTCTGTGCCAAGACTTATTTCTCATACTGCTGGTGACACAGCGCATCCTTCTTTCAGAGAGGCATCAGAGACCTTGAATG
Organism: Caprimulgus europaeus; assembly: GCA_907165065.1. The sequence goes on from OU015527.1 coordinate 72,173,997, forward strand.
ACCTTGTATAGGCTGAGCTTCCAGTTGAGGCCTTAAAAGCAAGTGCTAAGTATAGGCTGCAAACTTCTGCTGCTGTGGACGTGTTGATGTGGTTGTGGTGAGGGGTGACCTCCAACCAGTGCTATCCTATGGGAAATTCCTGCTACACAGATGTAATCTGAGGAGCAATGCTGCTCTCTGCATGTAGAGCTTGCTTTGTAACAAAATCATGGTTATTCAGCAGGTCCAAGCTGAAATCTTGGTTGGGGTCAGTACTGCCTAAGGCTGGCCTGTCTGTCAGCTCTTTTTTTGCAGACCCTCAGTCCCTGCACAGGTCAGAGCCCCACTAGTAAATAGAGTCTCTGTTTCCTGCCCCTTCTGCTTGCTTTGGTACCTTTGCAGGAAGACCATTAAGCTGTTGGAAAAGAGCCAGCAATTCAGAGCCAAATCAAAGCCAACAGCCCCAGACTGCAGCCTTACCATCTTCCACCATAACAGGCTGCCTGCAGGCAAGCTCAAACAAATGTTGCTACTGTGCCAATCTTTCAATACAGGTACAAAACAGGCATTGTGGTTCAACACAGCCGTATCACACTCTGACATACAAATAACTGGTTTGCGACACGAAGTAACAAGCCTAAATAAATCTTCTGGAGAGAAAAATCAAACTTATTTAGAGAAGGAAGCTGCTTCCAAGTTTCTGTGCAACTTTGCAGGAAGGCAGTCTGGAGTCCCTGGGAAAAGAGAAGCCATCAGGAGATGAATCTACTTGGCTACGAGCAGCAACAGAAGTGTGATGCGCATGTCCACTCCTATTAAATAGTACAAGAAGAAATAAGGCCGTTTAAATGTGTTCAGGTTGATCAAAGCTCAGTACATCCAAGCAAGACAAGGCAGAAGCGCAGGGAGTTAGACCCAAAGGCCAAATACACTTGGCCAGATTTTGCCATTGAGAGTGAGTAGGTGCTGATGAGGGTGATGAGAACTGTTGCCCCTCCTCCTGTGTTGGAGCACAGTTACAACCACTGCTGGATCTTTCAGTGCTTGGGATTGACCCTGGAGGGGCTTGCAGGAGAAATCTGAGGGGTTTTCCTCTGTGAGCTGCAATGCCATGCACAACAGGCTCCTGCTCGAGCACTATCTGCGTTGCTTTGCTAGCAGAGGTATCCTAGAGCACACCACCTCAAGGGGATGAGCTAGCAAGAAGCATAACCTCAGTGTTGTCTCATGGCTAAGGGGAACGTAGGGGACTTCACTGCCTTGGCAGGTCTCTGCTGGGAGGCTATTTCTCTCTGTTGTTTTCCTTTATGCTTTGTCTCATATATATAGCCTGAGAATTGTGTGAAGAAAGAACTATCCAGCATTGTGTGTATAAACAACAACCACCATACAGGTTTGTGTTTTAGCAGAGTGCTTTTGAGTTTACCAGGGTTTGGTTTTTTTAAAATAAATAAAGAAATTGTTCACAAAAAAAATGTAATAGCAAGCTAAGCTTACAGGTGCATATCTGAGCACTCCCAGCTGGACCTATCTGTCCGCGTGCCAAACGCAAATAACTGAGACAGATAAGGAGCAGCCGCTGTGCAGCAGAGATTATACAGTGGACAGAGTGCTCAGGAGACCCTTAACCTGCTGGAGAATAAGAGACTTCGTGTTGTTTTTCACTGACATTGGTACCCAGGATGGAACACCTGATGTGCTTAGAAGAGAAACCACAGTATCAGGAACAACACAAAAGCCTGCTGAAGGCATTTACACTGCAACAGCAACAGCCCAGGAGAGCCATTGATTGCAGCTGGTTTCTGATGGGAAGCTAAACTAATGATTACTGGGGATGTCATAGATCCCAAAAATGACATGGGAGAACAAGGCCCCTGAAAGATTTTGGTACTGGAGCTGATGGGAGCTGATTTCCTAAACCCTCTTGAAGACATGGGTGCCTGGGTGTCTGGCCCTGGGGTGGGCACAGCAGTCTCTTGGGAGCATTGAAAGCTGCGTGTGGGAGCCCAGAGAAGAGTGCTGCATGTCCCCTACTATGTCCAGCTCAGGATATGGTTTAGATACTAATTCTGCTCCTTCCTGTCATGGCCAAAGTCTACCAGGGTGTTATTTTCACAGTGGAGCTCTTCAAAGGATGGGTCCCTCTAAGGTCAGCACCCAGCTATCCCAAAGAAGGAGCTGCCTTCAGGCTTTGTTGGTCCTGGGGGTCACAGAGCATCAGGTGAGCAGGGGTTTCTGCAGTGAGCTATCTCTTCATGGAAGCACATACCTGTCTCCACTCCCATGGGACCCTCTGGAGAGGCTGGTCAAGGATGGCAGCACTCATGGAGTGAGACTGATGGAAAATGCTCTCTTAGCACCTCAGGACCTCTAAGGGACAATTTGCACAGTCCTGATCATATTGCCATGCTCGGGGGACTGCCTGCTCACCCCATCCCTACTTCTACAACCTTGGCTCCAACAGTGCCCTCATCAGCTGCAACAGCAGTTGCGCTGCAAGGGCTGAGCAGAGACTTGCTACTGTGTGAGCTCCTTCACCCATGGGATGGCATTTATCTGCTCTGGGGAATATGCTGGATTAGTGGGGAGGCTGGCACAGGTCTGTGTATGGCTGTGAGGCCATCAGTGGGGACAGACTGGAGCACTGAAGAGAGGTTTCAGCATCTTGAAGTTGCTGCTAAGCCCCATGGATGTTCTCTTTGACAGAGGCTCATTTAAGTCACACACATTTCCCCTTGCCTAATAAGAGACATCAATCATTCTCCTGATATGTACATCCACAGCCAACTTCTTCACAGGGTTATTGATCCACCAAGCACAAATGCCTGTGGAGAGCCAATGAGTCCAAATGGACATCAGCAGCTGAAGTTGGTCCTGTGGCACTTACCTAACCCAAAGAACACTGGTCACTGGGTTTGCAGTGGCTCCTGTGACCATCCTGTGTGTATATGCCTCTCCTGCAGCAGCCCATGCTAACCATGAACATCCCCTGCCCTTGCAAAGGGTGGGAGACAATCGTCAGACACAACTGCTCAACATCAAGTCTGTAATGTGCATGTAAAACCCCTTGGACAAGGGTGTCCCAGTCCACAATCAGGGTGTTCAGAGACCCAGACACACAACACAGATCACACAAAACCACACAAATGAAGCTGCAAAGCAGTGATATTAGTGGGGGGTGATAAAGCTGTGCAGTCTTAGATGATAAACACCATCGGTGGCTGCTTAATAGGTAATGTGGGATTGGCACAGTCCCAGGGCAGATGTAACACGCCTACGAGTATGTATATGTGTGACTTCCCATAAATCCACGTCTGACACAAGGACCTTTGTGAACTGGGTTATAAATAATTAGCTGGACATGTCTGTATTTCTTTTTGCAGCACCACTGTCACTAGGACAAAAGCTGAGGTCTCCTGTACTCATAGTGTCTTGGATTGCGTGGCCAGAAGGGGCAGGGGATGGTTCAGACAGCATCACCCCTTGCTGCAACCTGTCCAGACATCCTGTAATGAGTCTGGTAGTTTGTGCTCAGCCAAGAAACCCAGCCCATCCTATCTGAAGAAATCCCTAGAAGGTTAATGCAATATAACCCTTGGCAGCTTGTTCCTGGTATAAATGAGGTCTTATTTTGAGGAATTTATGATTAAAGTGAATCAAGAACAGTCATCTTTCCGAATATAAGCTGAAGGTAGACTCTGATTTATGTCTCATGATGCATTTGGTCATGTTCTGTTGTCTTTGCAAATCTGTATTTTTATTGCACTGACATGTTTCTCAGGTTTAGGTTACATTTCTAATAAATATCTGATGCCATGTTGATTTCCTGTATCGTATTTCATTAGTCTTAGAGAAGAATGGAGCACCATTTTTATAAAAAACAGCAGTCTTAAAAGGAGTTTCTAACATGGAGCTTGTCTGTATTTAGCAAGTGATAGCTAGCTCTCTTAACAGTGCTAGCATTGTTAGAAGTGGGACAACCTGCCCTCGCATGGACTTGGTTATCTTAGGATAAAGGTGCCTTATGCCTGTATAACTATTTCCATGTGTGAAGAGGAATAACTCCAAAACTATAACTCAAGGCTCTTAGTGGCACAGTTTTAACTGGTAAAAATCACGCTGCTAATGGAGCCATAGCTGAAATCTTGATCTAGGGAGAAAAAATTCTGGTTTGGAAGCCATCTGTGTAGGAAAAGAGTTCTAGGATCCCTGTCTGCAGTCCTGCCTCAGTATTATAATGGAGTATACTGGTCTGCTTTGGTCATTGTGGTGAAATAAGTGTGGAAAAGATATTCTGCCTCAGGACTTGGTTATGGGGCAGCAAAGGAAAATGGACCCTTTCACCCCCAGTTTTGGGGTGCCAGTGTGGGCAAAGGAAGGCTCAGGACCATGTCCCCCATGTTTGGCTCAGGGCATAGCTATCCAAAGTTGAATCCCAATGTATTTACCACCCCATCTCCACGTGGGAAATCCTGTGAAGTCTGAAGACCATCCTTTGCAGCAAAACCCCCAAGCAGAAGAGGAATCTTCCAGGACTCTTAAAAAAGACCACTGACATTGGAGGGACAGGGCAATGTGTGATGGGAGAGATGTGAAGGGAAAAGGAGATGGTGGCTGCCCCCATGGGGGAATAATTCCTTGCAGGGTATAGTCAGCTCAAGGCCTGAGCATGCATTTCTCTCACCACTTTGCATCTCCATCATTGCACTACAATAAGGGACTGAATTCTTTGTTATTCAAATATCCTCCCTGTGATAAACTATATTATCCTCAATATTTTCAAGGATCACTCTCACAGGCATATCTCTTATTTCATTAACTCAGTTGCTGGAGATGAAATCCCTTCTTCCTTAATTGCTTTGCTCCAACCATCCTTGTTACTCTTCATGAAAGAGGCAGACAATAATCCTAATATCCTCCCTTTTTTGTTGCTGTTGCTTAACAAGAAGAGCCTTGAAATCATTGCCCCTTATTTTCCAGACCTAGTCGGCCAATAGAAAATAATTAACTCCTATCTGTGCTGACGGAGTGGTGGCTGGTGTGTAGCCAGTTCCAGGTAGTTTGTTATTCCTGCTTTATCGCCTGCTGCAGAAGGGAGACTGCAAGATTATTTAGCAAAGCTCTGCTTGGATGTTTATCACTACAAGTTTGAAGAAACAGTGCTAGTAATGATTTAATTTTATTTTATTATTTTCTTAAATAAAGGGTATTGTTTAGTCTCAGTGATGCAAATGACAAATCTTCTTGGACTCGTTTCATTTAACAAACAAGATTGTCTTTGCTGCAGTCTGTGCTACAGCAGATGATCACATAGAGACACCCAAGGGGTGTAGAAAGCTGGGAGCTGCTTGGCAGCTGCATCAGAGCTGGAGCTGTGTGAGCTGCCCGCACAGCTCAGGTTGGGAAGAAGGCAATAGGACACTTGGAATTTATCCAAGCTTGCAATCAACTGCTGCGTGAAACCAGCTTTGTCTGATCATCCCAAAGGTCCCTTTAGCTCAGCATCCAAGAGTAGCCAACAGTAGATGCCAAGAGAGGAGTGGGAGCATGAGCCAGCATATCTAATCAATATTTCTCCCTGCCTTGTGACTTGCGTCTTGGGACTTTCTGTCATAAATGTGGCTCCCACTGATGTGTCCAGCAGCTTTTCTGAACCATTAAAGCCTTTAGCACCCATGACATCCTGCAACAAGGAGTCCACAACTGGATTAGGTGCTTGTTTTGAATCTGACACCTGATAATTTCACTCATTGCCCCCAGGACTTGTGTTGGAAAGGACAATGAACAACTTTTCCCTCTGCTCACTCCCCCTGCCACCCAGGATTTATTATCTTCCTTCTCTGCAGCTGTGACTGAGAAATAATGTTGCTAAATCTCAGCTGAGGTAAAAATGCATTAATCACTACCTTGATTAATTACTGAAGGATCATTTCCTCTCTATGATACATGGAAACCCCCAAACTTCTTGAATCAGAAGTACACTCAAGGTGTTCAGTGTCACATCCATCATCTCCATGAACGTCATTGCTGACAGAGGCACATGTGGTGCCTCAGACATCCTCCTTGCAGTGCTAAGAGACACATATTCAAACTTCTGCCTTGCTGGGCACGGTGTGTGAGCAATCTGGCAATAGTAGAACACCTTGGTTTTGGGAAGATGTCCCATTGTAACCCTCTGGTTCCTAGTCCCACAGTAAGTGTCCCATCCCTGCCCTTTTATAGCATTGACACTTCTGACGTCTCATCTGCCAGTCAGGACTGTGTGCATGATAGAAACTGTCCTCAGACCTGTGGAAGAGCTCAGTTAGGGTTAGGTTTGCTCCCACAGGAGGCAAGATTGCTTTGCAAAAAAGATCCAGCTTGCAATGGGTCCTGAACATCTTCCCAACATTGAACACAGCCTGGACTCTGACCCACAGCCTGGACTCTGACCCACAGCCCTCACATGCCTTTCTGGGCATGGCTGAAGAATATCAGTATTGGAAACTGTTGTCCATCCTCCTCTTCTACAGGGCAAGACAAAGGATTTCACTCTCCAGGACTGTCAAACTAGGACCATTCAATGCCATAAAATTACTTTGATGGGAGAAGGAGGGTGGTGATGTTAAAGCAGCTGTCAGCACATTGCTTGAAGCCACAAAGAAAGAGCTATGTCATGTCATGGAGACGATTAATCTTTTATCTCTGCTCTGACTTCTTCACACAGCTTGTCTCTCCATCCCCTGCAGTTTTCCAGTTTATCAACTCCTCTGCCTGGTGATAAGCCAAGCAGAATTTAAGGTAGAGGACTGGAGAGGTGGTACAATCCCTTAGCAGCAGATCAGAAAGACACCCTTGGCCAGGAGCTGCTGGCCTGGAGTAATTTCTCTTCAGGACTCAGATCAGAAGTGGATCTCCTCTGTCCCATGATGACATTGCAGAGGGACCTTGACTCTTCCTTTGTTTTGCTTTCTGCCTGCCAAGCAAATGTGAACACTGATCCTCAGGGCCTGTGAAGTACCAAAGACAAGTCTTGGTGCAGGACTCAGGCTTCTCATGGGGTTGAGAGATGCCTTTTGAAATACATGGTCGAGGGGTACTCTGTAGCTTGTAAAAGGTAACACAAGAGCTGTGCAGACCTGGATGGGACAAATGTCTCCTTCACTGTGACCTTGTTGGGTGCTAAACCCAGTGGAGCAGATGCTGGTGTCTCCTCTGGGCTATGGTCTGTGTGTTACCTCCATGCACAACCATGAAGACTGATACCAGTCATTCTGGCAAGAGGGAGGGAGAGGATGAAATGGTTTGGAAGAACTGTCTGGAAAGGCAAAACCTGGCAAGGTTTCCAGTCACAAAAAACAGAGGGGACCTTCAGGTGGTTCTGTGGTTATCTGTGCCTGGCACAATATGAGGCATGACTGGCAAAACCGGACACAGCAGAGAGAGGAAACAAGTGAAGCCTTCAGAGATGGAACATGGCCATGCTAGCTTGATTCCCAGAAGACAAGCAAGGGAAACATGAGAACCCCTCTCAGCTCAACCCCTAGAAAACAGACCACAACACTGTTGGAATAGACTCTTTCCCTGTTGGGGTAGTCACATTTTTCCTAAAAGTTTCCAAGCCTGGGTTTCCCAGGCTCGTGGCTGCTGCTGACCCATCAAGAGCTGCTCTGATGGCGTAACCCAGAGGTGATGTCTGATTCTGCCAGACACAACTTGGATGCAGCAAGCACTCCGCTGTCCCTGGGGTTGTTTGGAGATGCTCTGCCTCTCCGGCAGGGAGGAGGGAGAAACAGAGCATTTCCAACCAGAGCCAAGAAAACTAATGGATACATTTCGTTTCCCAAGGCAGGCAAATTACTTCTGCTCCCAACTGACCCTTCGACCACAAAAAACACCATAAAACAGCAAGAGTGTGTAAAAAATAAACACAGGCACGCATCAGCCTTCCGGATTCCCGTCCCCTGAGCCAAAGGAGCTCAGGCCGCGGACAGAAGGAATGTGGTGTTGCATCAGGAGGCACTGGGATGGGATAAGGGACAGGAACATTTTATAACTGGCCTCTGGACCCTGCTGAGGAGCAGAGGGAAGGAAGAAGAGCGTGAGTGATGACTACATGTATTGCAAAGAGGGTCAAATTTGAATCTCATCTGCATGTTTTGCAAAAATTGGGATTTACAGAGTAAACTTCTTGCTCTGTTCTTACTGACTCTTACTGTCTTGGCTCCTCTGGCCAAGTCTACATCAGGGCTGTCCTGATCAGTCAGGAGATCTGCAGAGGAGATGTAACACGGGGGACAAGATTCGTGCTACAGGGTCTCAAGAATCTGAGGGAAGTGTACAATAAATTAAAGCAGCTTTTTGCCTCTCTTCATTACCTTGCAGCCTGGCTGCTAGAGGGAGAGGGAGAGGGAGAGGGAGAGAAACGGGGAGGCCAAGCAGGTTTCCACCCTTCAAGAGGAGTCTGAAGGGATACCAGAGTCAGACTGTAGAATTCTAGTATAAGCTAAAAGACATCGCTGTTCACACCACACAAGACTTTCTGCAGTGACACTGAAGACCAGCAAAATTCCTATCAAGAAATAGGCACATAGTCAGCTTAGCTGGCTGACAACTGGGCTTGGGATTTGCTGTCCCCAGCAATGGACTATGATGGCCATTCTTACTCTACCCAGAGGTTTTATTTCATCAGACTGGGAGGAGGAGATGCTGTGTGGCTTTGACCTCCACTGGTACAAACAAATATGAATGTCAAACCAACCAACTTCAGTATGGGAAGGGGCTAAATCTCCTTAGCTCTGCTCCTGGACTCCCAGAAAAATCCATGCCAGAAAGCTCACAGGGATTGAGGTGACACAGGAAGATTTACCTTACAACATCTGTCCCTAGTTAGTCTCCCCCAGCATCTGCAACTTGCTTTCCAAGGATGCATTTTACCATGGAGAACTGGAGCTGCTCAAATACAGAAAGTAATTCTAGCCTGGATACAGCACTGCTGCCCTCTGAGAGGATGAGCTTTGCAAGCTGATTGTGCCAAGATCTCAGACAGCAGCACTGAGACTCCAGACCAACAGCCCCAGGGCAGCAGTAAGTGGCACTGTGTCCCTCCCAGTCTGGTGTGAACCACATGGGCTTCTGTCATTGTACAGAACTGACAGATAAAGCTGCTGTCTTCTGACTGTCTCAGTTTAACCCTCTTACAGCCCAGGGAGTAAAGCCATCCTTCAATACCGGGATTTCACACTCTGACAGTAAGAATTTTTCTTAAAAAGCCATTTTGGAAAAAACAAACAAACAAACAAACTCCCACCCCCAAAACCCCAAACCAGAACCCATTGTTTGTGGCTGGTAGTGGTGAGGAACAGCAGCAGCAACATGAGACAAAAACAGTAATTCTGAGAAATTCCCTGAAACAAGAAACCTACATTTTTTCTCACCACTGCATCACTAATTGTATCTCTTTCATGCATTTATTTTTCAAAAGATTCAAAACAGATAAACAGAAGCAACAGGTTCCTTTCAAAACCCAGCTCAGCTAGTAAGAATTAGGAATTAAACCCAGACATGATGCAAATAAACATTTGCTTTTTGTGAAGCACAGCTGCCAGCAGCAGCAGCAGCCCCAGATCCATCCCAGTTGCCAGGTCCCTCCTCTGGCCTCTGCCAAAAGTACCACCAGGTCCTCTGGCTGAGTGCAGCAGTTGTGGTACTGGGGTGAGTTTTGGTGCCTGTTCTGTCACGGTGGCACCGTGCCTATGCTGTGCCCTCCTTCCCTTCCCTGCTCTTTTCAAGTCCTGGATGAGCTCAGGTGACAGTTCAGACCAGAAATGTGAGTTTGCAAGTGCTGGTATAAAAGAGGTTGTTTCCAATCCAAGTGGGCTACTCTCATGATGGTCAGCTTGTAGCAAGGCATTCTGCATGCTGTCATTCAATGTCACTTTCTTCTTCTTAAGCATTTAATTCCAAAACTCATATTGATTTAGGCTGGGGGTTTAGAATCATCTAAGGGTTTTAAAATCAGCTAGTCACAGCTCGCACAAAGCTGAAGACTCTATGTCCCTGGTCACCTACATTTGTTATGTGCAGTACCTTCTGAGCACATTTTAGAATATTTAAAACATTGCATTTCTTTGTTCAGAATGAGAAGTGCCAAAGGGCATGGGGCCTGCCGCAGAATCCAGACTGCTCTGCAGAAAATGCTCTCGGAGCAAGAAGCTAAACCCTGGTTTATGAAACGTACTTGGAAGGAGCTCAGCGGCCCAAATCCCAGTGCTAACAGAGCAGTTCTGAGTCGATCGCAAATAACAGGCTCTTACTGTCCAGCCGCAGTGGAATTCCGCTGAGCTTTGGCAGAGGGTAATTCCGGTGTCAGATATTTTCATGAGACCCTACTTGACATTTTGGCCGGAAATCCTGTGGCAGGTTTTGATATTCCATAACACACCGCGTTAACCGCATGGATTTCCTCCGCTGCTTTGACGGACACCACTACCCGCTCGGGCAGAAAGAAGAGTGTCTGGATAAGCCCTTCCCCCTGGCTCCCCCCTACCAGCGCACAAAGCATCAGCCTATTGAAAGTACATTGCTAGATCCAAAATCCACTGGGAGAAATAACCACTGTTCTGGAGCCTGCACGGCTGCGTCCTCCCAGACAGATGCATATGCAATTTCCCAAGCAAGGCAGACACTGAATACAATGCTTCTGATGAGGCTTTTCAGTTCTGCTCTGCTCCTGGTATCACTTGGTTTGCCACCACCTGGCCCAAGGTACTGGTGTTGCTGCAGGTTAAGGATGCACTGCCAGTCCAGGAGGTCTCAGGTCACAGGTGATGCCTCCTGCCTGGTCAGGATTTCAGGCATGAGCACTACAGCAAGGAAGACTCTCTCCAGTGCTGGGTCCCCACATGTGAGATGCAGCAGGTAGTCTGAGTGCCTCTCAGCTGGCCAGCGATCTCTGGAGAAAGAATCCATGTGATAGGGGAGATCTCCTGGAAGGAAGCTTGTGTCCCAGATGCAGTCCCTGTGCTGGGACCTGCCATGCTCTCTCACCTGCCATGACATGGGGATGAAGCACATGAATTGGGAAGATGGGGCTCTGCTTAAGAGCAGGAGGATGCTGTGCAGGAACCTAGAGAAAAGGATAAGCACTGAGCATAAATCAGGAGAGATTCACCTGGTTGTCTAGACCCATGTCCTGGCTCCTTGTCATCATCCCATCTACCCTACCAGCAACTGGTACCCCTTGCATATGCAACTCCATGTCCACCTAATCTACTCTGGAACAAGACCAGGGCCAAGTGAAGCTAAGACCACAGCAAGAGTGTCAGACAAAAACCCAGCTCCTGCAGCAACAGTTGTCACCCTACTCCCCACACCGGGTAGGGTGAAAGAACAACCCTCCTGACAGTAGACAGTTTGCAGCTGACTGTCACCTTCAGAGTCAGCCACAGACAAAGAAGATGACTGCATGAACCAGGGGAGCACCAGGGAGGCCTTGGACCTGGACAGCATCGAGGCTGCAGTCCAGACAGCTGGAGAGATGTTTCCCAATGGGGCTGACAGCTAATCTCTGGGATTTATCACATGGGAATGGTTTCCAGTATGCTGAGGATGCTAAAGGTATTCACAAAAATGTACCTGAGACATATTCAAGGCACTGCTATTGTGTGCACCTATGGATAAGACTTTAAAATCAGAAGCATGTGCATCATCTACTCACTCGTTCATCCCTTCCATAATCCTCTGTGCTCTGTTATAACAGGCAGCTTCTTTGCCCTCTGGGCATTAGCCTGTTCCTCACATGGTCCATAACCACTCCCATGTCCTGATGACTGGTTCAGACCCATTTGCTCCTGCTTTGGGTTCACGAGCTTCTTCAGGGAGTGAGAGGGCAGCGAAGGGAGCAAAGGCATGTCACATGCTGCATGCCAATATAATAAACCTTGGCAAATCAGCAGGGAAGATGAACCAGGCAGAGCCAGAAGCAGTGGTTTGAAAGGCAGAGGGCAGAATCCCAGAGGCAAGAGACAGAGGATCTGTTGCCAGCTGTTGAGTAGGGTAGCAGGGAGCAGACAGCCGCAAGGAGGCATGGAAAGACCAGACTGGGAGGCTGCCAAGGAAGAGAGAGAGTCGCATTAAATCTTATTTGTCTTTAAACAAAGTGTTCTAATTGCTAACAAAGGGATTTCAAGCAAATTGTAGTAAAACTGAGTTATTCTGATCAATTACACAGTCAAGCAAATTACGGAAGGAGTCTGAAATATTGCCAGATACAAAAGGGAGATGGAGAAAGAGGGGGAGGAGTTGCAGAGAGAGTGGGGGAGGCAGTAATTTGAGGGAGGAAAATTACTTGATGGCTTGATAAGGAGAATTATTAAGCATAAATTTGAGATACAGGTTGCTAAATCTGAATACAGAATCAAAATTGAAAGTGTGTTTTAAGGTTGGTGAAATCTGAGCGGGGGCAAAGAGAAAAAAACGTGCAGACGAGCATTAGAGACAGATGCTGTAGAGGTGTTTGCAAAGATCATTGCTAACCACAACAAGCTGAAAGCAAGGCATGACCCCAAAGAGGGTAGCTTTGTGGTGAAGACTCTGGACCAGTGCTCAGCTGGCATCAAGCCATGTTCCTGCTGTGGACTTCCTACTTGACTCATAGCTTCCTCAAAGCACTTAGCAATGACCTGGTTTTGTTGCTGTAAGGGTCATAAGGGCCACATACCCAACATAATCAGAGGAGAGACACATGAAAGCTGGCTCCTTAGCCTTGTCATGCCTTACCTGAAAACTACAGCTGACACTTCTACTGCTGTCTGTTTTGTGGATTTAGGCTGGAATCATTCAATGTGTATCCATACAGCATCCAGAACAACAGCCAGGCATGTTGTAGGAAATACAAGCCAAACCCTTTTCTTAAATGAACAAGAGTGAAATCTCACCATCACACACAACTGCATGGCTGGTGGCTCTGACTCAGGGTCAATGTACCTTGGGATGAATGCAATAATTGAGTTCTGTCCCGCTCAGTTCCTGGAGTTCCCAGCCACACTGCTGGGATCTTCAAGGTGCTCATGAAACAGCCACTGAATTCTGCAATTTGCAGCCTGGCACATTTGGGCAAGTCACCTGCAATTTAATTTTTCCACAATATATGATGGCATCACTTTGTGTTTGATCAACCCTGATAACTGGGCTGCTGCCTGCTCTCTATGGCACTGTATTGGGTTTGCGTGGCAAGGTTTTTGGTAGCAGTGGGGGAGGGGACATGGGGTGGCTTCTGTGAGAGAAGCTGCCAGAAGCTTCCCCCATGTCCGACCCGACACAGCCAATGCCAGCGGCTACAGAAACGGACCCGCTGCTGGCCGAGGCCGAGCCAATCAGTAACGCCTCTGTGATAACATAATTAAGAAAAAAAAAGGAAGGGAAAAAAAAAAAAGCTGCACACTTTGCAGCTGGAGAGAGGAGTGAGAAGATGTAAGAGAAACAACTTCGCAGACACCAAGGTCAGTGAAGAAGGAGGGGGAGGATGGGCTCCAGGCGCCGGAGCAGAGATTCCCCCCCCCGCAACCTGTGGTGAAAGACCAGGGTGAAGCGGGCTGTCCCCCTGCAGCCCCTGGAGGTCCATGGTGGTGCAGATGACCACCTGTAGCCCGTGGAGGACCCCACGCCGGAGCAGGTGGATGCCGAAGGAGGCTGTGACCCCGCAGGAAGCCCGCGCTGGAGCAGGTTCCTGTCAGGACCTGTAGCCCGTGGAGAGAGGAGCCCACGCCGGAGCAGGTTTGCTGGCAGGACTTGTGACCCCGTGGGGGACCTGCGCTGGAGCAGTCCCTTCCTGAAGGACTGCACCCCATGGAATGGACCCATGCTAGAGCAGCTCGTGAAGAGCTGTCAGTCATGGGAAGGACTCACGTTGGAGCAGTTGGTGGAGGACTGTCTCCCGTGAGAGGGACCCCACGCTGGTGCGGGGGAAGGAGACCTCCCCCTGAGGAGGAAGCAGCGGCAGAAACACCGTGTGATGAACTGACCCTAACCCCATTCCCTGTCCCCCTGTGCTGCTGGGGGGAGGAGGTGGAAAATCGGGAAAGAGATTAAGCCCGGGAAGAAGGGAGGGATGGGGGAGGTGTTTTAAGATTTGGTTTTACTTCTCATTCTCCTCTGATTTTGATTTGTAATAAAGTAAATTTGTTTTTTTCCCCCAAGTTGAGTCTGTTTTGCCCGTGCCAGTAATTGGTGAGTGATCTCTCTCCGTCCTTATCTCCACCCACGAGCTTTTCGTTATAATTTTCTCCCCCTGCCCATTTGAGGAGGGGGAGTGATAGAGTGGGCTTTGGTGGGCATCCGGTCTCTAGCCAGGGTCAACCCACCACAGGCACGCATGGAGCAGGCAGCAGGGTTAGGGAGCATGTTTTCCCTGTCTTGTGTGAGATGCAAAAGGACAAGTCACCCCACTCAGGGCTGACAAAGAAGGGATTGCTGGCTTTTAGGATCCATCCTCCTGCTAGAGCTGTGTTTAGCTCCAAGAGTGGAAAATCGAGTGCCTACACTGAGTAACAGGATCACAAGGATGTGGTCCTTGTGTGGAGTCCCTCTATAAAGCTGCTGCAAAGCTAGTCCAGAGAGTTCTAACCCAGAAATGCAGTACTCGTCAAGGAAATTACCATACACAGTTCATAACCCTGCAGCTGACGGGATTAATGGATTATTGGCATGAAGGCCTGAAAAGAGATGCTTTTAAAAGAGGAAGAAGAGAAAGACTAGAGATTATTTTTAATGGTGTTTATTTGTCAGAGAACTCCAGAGCTTGTGGGCTTCAGTTGGGCTAGAAGTTTTGAGCCCAAAAGGGAGATAAGGGAAAGGATTAGGGTATTACTGTGGCAGCGGAATTCATGTGTGTTGTATTATTAATGTTTGTAAAGCACTTTGAAAATGAAAAGCACCATAAAAGCCCTAAGTGTTGTATTTAGTAGGAGCTGCAGAAGAGGAACTTAAGACTGAAAGGACACTTCTCAGTTATCAGTGCACAGAGAGCTTGCTCTTTTGAGAGGATACCGCAGTCAGATGCAGACTGAAGTGGCAGATGAGTTGTTCAAAAGGCAGTACAAGGAGGGCATAAGAGCCCTGCAGGGTGCAAGGAAGGGTAGTGTGTCATGCATCAAAAAAAGAAGCTGCTTAGCATTACAAGAAAAAGTCATCAGATTTGCTGTCCCATCTCTCTGGAGCTGGCACAAGAACATTCTCTGCAAGGCATATACTTTAGCTAACCTTTCTTCAAAAGGCTCTTGGACAACTGCTTTCCCCTGTGTTGTTTACAGAATTTCTGCAATGGAGGGAAAATCCTGACCGAGGAAGGTAAGGAAGGCAGCATTGAAGATCCACCAGTAGATCCATCACTTCTGACCTGCACCAGCCAAGTTACATGGTCTCAAGCTGTCAGAGAGCTACTCACATTGCTCAGAGACAGAACTTTGGTTCTGGAAACTTAATTTTTTGTACTATTCTCTCACCAAGGCAGTGAATCCCAAACAAAACCAAGATGAAGCTCCTCTTCACATTGATGCAGTTCCTCCAGAGCCCTCCTCCACTTATGCTGTTGACAGGCTACAGACTAGAGTATTTTTTTCAAGTGAATCCATAAATAGATCTGCAACATCCCCACTGACAATCCTGAGGAGCTTTCTGATACACCTTTGTCAAAGCAGAAAGACCTACGGGCCAGCTGAGGCTGTGGACAAGTATTGATGGCATAGAACCCCATTCCCCAGTGGCAGGCTTGTTCTTATTTCCCCGTTGCCTGACACTCTCGCTGACAAAACACAGTGTTTGTGTATCCTGGTTTTTCTAGGATAGATTTAATTTTCTTCTTAGTAGCAAGAATAGCTGTGTTTAGTTCCAGTGTAGGACTTGTTATTAAAATAATGTTGATAAGGTACTAATGTTATTAATTGCTGCTGGAGCTCAAGGATGTCGCGTTTGGGTAGTTTGCAAGTGCAAAAGGACTGGGAGGGGGAAGCAGAGTGAATAGCAAAACCCCAAACCTGACATTTGGATGTGCCAATTAAATATTCCATATCATACCACATCATGTCAGTATATTAACCTGGGCTGACTGGAAATCAGGGGATTCTCTCAGGGATCTCTCAGGCTCTCACTCTTTCAGGGTTTGGGTTTGGGGACTGTCTCAGCTCCAAGATTGCTGGCTGGCACGGGCTGGGCATTGGTCAGTGGATGGTGAGCAACTGCACTGTGTATTACTCATTTATATATTCTGTTATTACTGTTGTTATCATTATAATTTTATTCTAATTAGTAAATAGTTTTTATCTCAACCCGTGAGTCTCCTTGCCCTTTTCCTTCCAATTTTCTCCCCTACTCCCTGGGTGGGGGTGAGAGGGAGAGTGAGAGAGTAGGCTGTGTTTGGCTGCAAACAAAAATGGTGAAATCACCACATTGTGGTTTTGCATAGATCGTTCCTCACACATCAATCACCACATCAGAGCTTTTCTTCACCCCCAGACTACCTTTTTTAACCCTGAAATTGAAAACCTATATTTGAGAGGGTGGGAGGCACCACACAGGTCTGTGCAGCCATTTCCTTTGTTCAGCCTGTGTTTGCAGTCATGCATTGACCTTCACAATCTCAGTTCCTTGGAGCATCAGAGACACATTAAGTCATACCTGTGTCATAGGTCCCAGCCTGCTGAGAGCATCCAGGGTATCTCCCTCTTTCTCAGCTCCCTCCCCATCCCCCAGCAGACCTAAGGGACTTAGAAAGTTTTTCCCCTCCTCATTCCTTTACAGACACTTAGTTCAGTCCCTGAGAAGAAGCAGACTGGAGTCCCCCTGCCCACAGTTCTTGCAGCAGTTGGCTGTGCTATTGCTTAAGTCATAATGATGAGCATGGATATTTCACCTTCCACCCATCCCTTCACTATCTCAAATCCTGGTGCTGAGGAGCAGCCATACAGCCACTACTGCTTCACCAACCTGCAACATGACAGATGTTATGTATACCCAAAATGACACCAGCACCCCACAAGAGCTCCTCTCTCATATTTATAGCCCACTGTCACTGCTAGATTTATGCCCTTCAAATATTTGTCAGCTGTTATCCCACCTCCCATGCACATCATTTAACAGAGCTTGACGTATGTAAGCGCTTTTAATCTTTTCTCATGAAGCAATTACCCCCTCCCCAGGGCCTCTGATCGTATTTGTAACTCTTCCTTGAGACAGCATCAGTTCGTCATTGCCGCTCTGATAACAGCGAGGAGCGTGGCCGCGTGAGCACACAGGCAGGGAGGTGGAGGAGGATCACTTCCCACTCTCACACTCAGCTCTCTCCCATGCCACCCCTCCTAAGAGCATATTTGGCTGCTCTGAAACCCCTCTCTTCTTTGCTGGCCACTGGTCTTTTCCCAGACTGGTGCATTGTTCCTATTAAAAACTACAGTCCTGGATTATTTTGCAATTTGCGTGAGCCCAAGAGGGATTTCATTTTCTTTCCTTCCTGTCTTTCTAACATCTCTGGTGCCTCTTTCTATTATTACCCAATCTGCGCTGGCATTCGCAATGCCTCCCAACTGAGGCAGGAGAATGTAATTAACAAGCTGTTTACCTCTCCTTCCAGATCATTAATAAATATGTTAAACGAGACCGCTACCTTGCCGAGTGATGCAAAAACCAGATGAAGCACGTAGCTTGCTTTTTAACTTTGTACTCTTTTCAACTCATGCCACTGCCAGTGAGGCTCCTCCAGAACAAATTCCCTTCCAAACCTGTGGCTGAATTGAAATTCATTTCCCCCTAACCTGGTGTATGCTTACCCCTTCACATGAGCTCTCATGAACCTGATGATGAGACACCAAAGCTGGTGGCTGAAGGAAGTACAGTTGTCTGAGTCACCTTAGTGTGACACAGGACCTTCATCTCACTACAGAGCTCATTTCCCATTCACAGAGTACCCTTGTGACACCCCATCCATGGGATCTCAAGGTACCACCAGTTCCCAGTACTGTTCTTGAACAACTTACATCCCAAACTTTATTATCACTAATCCAGGTGAGTGTTTCCTTGCCAGTGAGCTGAGATATATTTTCAGCACAGAAGAGGTGCTACAGCAAACAGGAGCTCGAGGCAGACAAGTTAAAAAGACAATTCTTTGGTAAATTTAATCTTTTCGCTTCCTTTTAAATTCCTCTCTAACATTTGCCTATGCCAACAGGGGAGATTTTGGTGAGGCATAAATAAAAAAGCTTTGTGCAGAGTTAAGGCTTTGTTGCCTGAGGTCTGTAATGATAGCGAGAGAAGAACGTGCTTGGTTTCATTGAAGCTGCTTCTGCCTCAAGGCAGCGAACAGCCTAAAAAGCCCCTGATGGTGCCCTCCAGTACCCCAGTTACATGATGTCCACAAAGTAGTCCTTCCAGGATCAGCTAAGAGAGCTGCAATCAGTGTTACCTGCTTTTATCCCAGCAGCATGGCTTTGCCTTTGCCTTTCCTGATGGAGGGAGGCTGGAGGAACTGCTCACTGGACCACAAGGACAAAGACCTCCTGGTCTCTAATCAGGTTTCTTGAGGACTGCCATCATAAGTTCCAGAGATAGAACTAAATATAGCTGCAACACTGGTTTGCACTTAACATAATGCTTGCTCGGTGGAAGATGACAGTTCTGCTCAATGGCACACTTTGATACTTTGCCCTTATCCTGATTCAGAAGGAAAAACTATTTGAGGATGCTCCAAGAGAAGAAATGCATCCTGGGGTAACCCATTTGGTGGCTTGCCTTGAAAACCCGTGAGTCCCAAGCAGCTGCAGAGGTCTGAAGTGACATTTTCTGCCCTGGCTCCGTGTCCTGGGTGATGTCTGTCCAGTAAGAAGTGAGGGGCATGTGTGGCAAAACCATGGGGGTCCCAGCCAACACAGCCTGCCTCCTACCACTTTCTGCCACCATGGAGGGATCTCTGCAAAATTCTGCGACATCCACAAAGTGGCAAATACAGGTGAAGGATGTTTTGTTATTATCTTATTTTCCTCTCTGTCTCTAATGAGGGTGAGGATGAAGAAGATGAGGACAAAAGCAAAGAGAAGTAGAAGGATCCAGAAAGACTGAAAAGCTCCTGACTGTCTCATCTTAAGCTAGCTAACAGCAGAGCTGGAAAGTTCATCTCTTGGATGATTTTTGCTCCTATATTTGATTTTGTGTAATTGCTGTCAGCAGTGGCATGGACATGGGTAAGGTGTATGTCTTCTTCCCTCTGCCAGCAGAGCAGGTGAGAAGGACTGTCCCAGCCTTTCTTGTACCCTCTGGAGTCACCTTGGGCAGGGAGATGGGTTTGCTTGTTTGTTTTCTTAATGGATCATTAACATTGCAGGCAGTGAGTGACCTGGGAGAGGAGAGAAAGTGTGCAGACAGCTCAGCCTCTCAGATTGTCCCCTTGGGCCATAGCACAGCAGCTCGGGCAGCTTGCTGACCTTGGCAGCTCTAGGGTCTTTCGAGTGACTTTTGCTTTCCTGATGTTCAGTTTGCTGTTGGAGGGTGTCCGATGGATGCCAGAGACGTGTCTCAGCATTTCCCCATCATCCTTGTTTAAAGGCCAATTAGTGGGTGCTGGGTTTGTTTTGCAGCCAGCAAGTTAGCCACCCCAGCGATTTAACAACTGCAATTTTCATTTACAGTTGACTTTGAACAGCCAGTTTTATATATGCACGGTGAAATAATGGTATAATCAACCTAGGAAAATCCATTAAAAGGGTGTGGATGTTCAAAACATGGAGCACACAATTAGGAAACCCGGTGACTGACATTACTGCTGCGATCTAATTCCTTTTTACACAGCTCATCTCTACATGGATTTGAGATAGAAGCAATTTGTCTCCAAGGCTTTGTCACCAAGGTTTCACCAATTTTCCAAATTTTACTTTTCTAAGGGAAAAAAAAAAACAACACACACACAAAATTGTAAATGGAAAATTAACAAAAAATTGTTTGAATTAACGGAAATGTTAGAAAATACCTCATGTTAACAATTTTGGAAATTTGTATTTTAATAGCTTCAAAATACTTTGCATTAGTTTGGGCTTTTCCTTTCTGATTTCTTTTTAACCTCCAATCAGGTCATTCTTCAAACTGAGGAGACATTTTGAAATTTGTAATCTTTTCTTTCTCTCTCAGAAAAGACCAAAAGCTTTCTCCCAACTTCCAAACTCTTCTTTGCAGACATTTCTCAAGTTGGGTAGTTTTTCAAGCTGGTTGTGCCCAGAAAAATAAAAAACAAACCAAAACAAAACAGACTTCTTGCACAAATCTGGATTCCCTCACAAAGAAATAATTAAAAAGACATTCTCAACTAGTTATCATAAACACTGTTTAATCAGGTGTCCACAGACTGTTTGCTCCACGTGGCTGTTTGTACAAAACTGATAATGTTCACTGAGTCAATAGCCAATATTTCTTTTTATGCTCATCAGGCAGTTTTTTCAGACCTCTTTTTTGGACCCTGTTCATGCCTTAGTTTAATATTTAAATTTATTAACTTGGCTTTTGCGTGGCACTTGAGTCCAGTGGGCTGCAGTTGTGCCTTGCTGGAGAGAAGGAGATGTCTCCTTTGTTTCCAATGTGGAAAGTGACAAATGCTGTCTGTTTTGTGGGGTAATGCTGGATCTTTGAAATAGGACCTTTGGAGCACTTCTTCAGCTGGTGTAAATCAGTCCCATTGATGTAAAGGGATGTCGATTTGCCCTCTTTTGGGGTTGCTGCTACCTGAACCTTATAGCTGTGCCTCTGTGTTGGATGTGAGCTGGCTCGCTCTGCCACGGCTCCAGGGGCAGAGCCCAGGACTGTGCCTTTCATGACCCCCTCGTGCAGCCCACAAGCAGGTACAACCCACAGAGGTGTCCTAGCTCCCAACCAGCCCTGATTGCAGCCCTGGGTGCACCATCACCCACCAGCTGCCTCATCCCACCCCGCTGCAGGACTCCTGCTGCATCTCACCCCCACACGGCTTCACTGGGACCCGGTGAGCTCCACAGCCGTGCTGTTCCCTTTCCCTCTGAGCTTGTATTAATAAATATATTCAACTACTCAGGGCCTCGAGTGACCTCAGGGCTCTCCACTATTAACCTCTCTGCCTGCTGAGAATTGGCCGTTTGCTTCTTCCCTCCCCTCCCCATCATATCTCGGTTTTAATCCATGCTTTGGCTTTTCCTCTCATGCTGTGGTTACCAAGTTTCCTTAATAGCCTCCTATGAGGGGACTTTATCAAAAGCCTTTTGAAAGCTTAAATAAATTATAGGCACAGCTCCACCATTCCCTGTTATCTTGTTAACCCTTCTGGAGGATTCCCAGCTCTGGTTGGAAAGGCAGAGCCGCTGCCTGCCTACCTGGGTCCACCCATATGTCCTGCCTGGTCCAGGAGGACTTATTGACATGCTGAGACATTTTCCAATCTCACCTCAGGAGAAAGAGGTACTCCTGGGAACAGAAAAGCCACTTATCATTCCCCCTCACTCAAAAATATATCATGCTGTTTGGTGAATTTGGGAGTATTTGATGTTATTTCCCTTTTAATTTTGATTTGCAATAATTACTGTAAATTGACAAGTATTATACGGTGAAGGTATTTGCAAGCAAAGTCAAGGTCCAATGTCATGCAGATACTGAAGGAGGGCATTTCAACAATTTTTAAAAGGTCTTTTTAGAAATAATTTTGAAGAAGAAAGAATCCACATGAGATTAATCCAAGCTTCCTGTGGAAAAGCCATTTCAGGAATCCAGAGCATAGCAATCTTTCCCAAGCTCCATGGTCTCTTCCTGACCTTTGAGCTTCAGCTCAACACAAGTCACAGGTGAAGGAGGCATCCCTGCTACTGGATGAGGAAAGACAGTGGGTGATGCTCCAAGGTAGCCATCACAGCTTGTTCCCAAGCTGGAGTGCATTTGAGTGAGCTGTACCTCCTTGTGTGGGTGGTAGGATGGTGACAGGTCATTGCCACTGTAATTCAGAGCAGACCATCCCCAGCCTTTCTACCTTCTCCAGGTGGCCTCTTGGATGAGCCATGATGGGGAATCATAGAATCATAGAATATTTTGGGTTGGAAGGGACCTTCAAAGGTCATCTAGTCCAACCCCACTGCAGTGAACATGGATATCTTTACCAAAGGAGGTTACTCAGAGCCTCATCAAGCCTGTCCTTGAATATGTCCAGGGACGGGGCCTCCACTACCTCTCTGGGCAACCTGTTCCAGTGATCCACCACCCTCATATTGAAGAACTTTTCTAGTTTAAAACCATTATCCCTCATCCTATTGCTACACACCCTTGTGAATAGTTCTTCCCCAGCTTTCTTATAGGCACCTTTCATGTACTGGAAGGCTGCTATAAGGTCCCCTCAGAGCCTTCTCTTCTCCAGGCTGAACAGCTCCAACTCCTCTCAACAAGATGTGTCACTGCCCTCTGCTTTTTCTGAAATTCAGTACCTGGATTCAAAATGCCTTTTGCAGATTGACAAGTGCAGGTAGCTCTTGCAAGTCCCAGGTTCCCCTCAGATATATATGCCTGTCGCTGCAGGAGGCTGCCTGCCCACACCCCCATGCTTCATCTTTGTAAACCTTTTGTAGAGGACAAGCATGGGGTATTTAACACCCTGGGGAGCAGGAAGTTCAGTCTCAGCCATCTCCTCACCTCTTTTTAACTCTTGTCAGTTTTAGGAGTCAGGCTCCATCCTCCTGGATCTCTTCCCTTTCCCTTGTACATCAAGCTGCGTCTAAATCAGAGCAGTTTAATTACATTTTTGCTGAGATCTCCTGGGTAATTTGAGTGAGATTGGCTCAGCAGGAAGCAATGTGCTGGCTCTGGCTCTGCCAAGCTGCTCAGACACTGTGTGCCACCTCCATGGCCATAGCAGAGCCCTGCAACTGCCCCTAGAGTAATCAGGAGAGCAGGAGATAAAGGGTGTGATCACTGCTGGAGTGTCTGGGGTTATGAAGTCCACAAAATTTCCACGCAGTGTGTCAGAACTTGATCTGATCTCCATCATCCTTCAAACTCCTTTTCTACATCCACATCTTCCAGGCACGGCATTGCAAAGTGAGGACATGACTGCAAGCATTTACACTGCAGTAAATGTAGATGGCACCGATGGGCAAGAGGAGAGATGTGCTTGGTGTTGGGCACTTCTACTGGCAAGATTGTTCCCCCACCCATTTGGTGCAGGGTAGGCTCTCCATCAATCTTATATTCCCATGGGCAAGGCAACACTGATATCTATAGCTGATTTAACAATGCATTGCTGGGCACAAGGCTAGTGTGTCTCTCCGTTTCCATATAACTCTGCGTATCTTGACAGTTTGCTGTTAATAGCAAACAATAAAGGAAGCTCTGCCATGTGTATGTACTTTCATGTCCCAGGTAGCCTGAGTGTGAATGCCTAATGCCTGCCTGATTATTATTCGCTTGGTATTCAATAGTTTGAAAAAAATAAAAAAGTCCTATAGTTAGAGAGTGAGATAGGACTGTTTAATTTCAGGCCATTATCTCCTGGTAATTGCTGGAAGAATTTCATTCTGTGCCAATGCAATGGAAAAAAATCAATTTTTTTTTCCCCCTTTATGGAAAAATTAAAAAAAAAAGAGCCTGCTTTTCTCCAAGGGGTTCAGGGCTTTCAGGCCATGGCTGGGAGCGAGAGCCGTGGCTGCTTTATCAAATTCGCATTTCATTTCCAGCATGTACCCAAGCTGCATGTAAATTATAATGAGAAAGGGGGAAAAAACAAAGAGATAGAGCTCAAGAGATGGGAAATGATAATGAAATCAAATGAACTCAGGGCCTTTGAAGACTAACAGAGCTACAGACAGACAGATATGTACATAGTGACAAAGATAGAGACAAGCAAGAGACACGCATGAGGAGACAGCCAGAGTAGCAGGCAGATGGAGAGAGATGAAGTTGGAGAATTGCACCTACAACGTGCACAAGGACACAATATGTGAGTGAGCCTGGAAGGATCTCTGCTTCATACAGACTCCTCAAGCCATGCATCATGAGTGTGCAACTCACAGGAGCTTCTACTGCATCTCCCAGCCCTGCCACGCTGCTTCAGAAGTCCCAAGGGTGCGTGATGAAACCTGTCAGCATTTTCCCCATGGGAAAGAACCCCTTCCAATCTACAACCTCACACCTCCATCCTTCCTAGTGCAGCCAAGCCATGGAGCTCATCATATTGCAAGTGTTTGCCCACTGCATGAGCTGATTTCAGGGACTATCACCATGGAAGAGAGAAAGGGCAAAAGGTCCCAGTAAACTCTACTGCTTCCCGGTCACCTGCTTGAAGGCTAAAGGGTTCAGCCCTCTACTGAGGTCAAGACTGAGCCTGGGACATGAAAGACAACCAACCAACCCCCTAGACCCTACCTGCCTGACTCAGGATGTGGACCTGGAGTTGGGAAGCAGGAGCTGTTTTACTGCTAAGTGTAAGATAAACCTTGAGAAAATTTTAATTTCTGCTGGATGCTGAGATTTGGCTCATGTCTTGTTAATGAAAGCTTTGGCAGGGACTTCAGAGGCCTCCAGTAACATTGGGACAGGAAAAACTTTGCTGCTGTGGTTGCCACTGTTCAGCTTCTCCTTCAAACCCTGTACTGTCTGGGCTGGCCAAGTTGCAAGCACAGGGCTGAGCCCTGAACAACATTCTTCCAAGTCCAGCTGGCCAGTGGTACATTAAAGAGCAGCTAGGACCCCACCACCATGAGCAAAGTTTGGAGACCTTGCCTCAGCATGTCCCACGCAGAGAAGGAGAGAGCGTGACCCGTGCTCTCTCTGAATCGTATCTGCACAACACAAGGTCAAATTCTGCACCCTGGGAGGGTGAAAGCTCACTGCCCTGGGTGCCTTGATCCACCAGGGCCAGCAGGACCCCATGAGGTCAATTATCTTGAGCTTTAGGGAGCTTCAATTCATGGGCTACCTCCTGGGTCAGTTACTCCAGCAGTTTATTCCCCTCATTTCTGGAAACCTGTGCTTTGTTCCTAGGCACGAATTGAAACAGAAAGAATAAAGGAGAAGGTTGAGCCTTTGAACAATCCCACTACCTAAACCAAAATATCCTGAGAACAGCCAGGCAAATGACAGCACAGTGACATCCAAGTTCCAGTGCTGTGAGCAAGATAATTCCCAGCTACCTGTGGAAAGCACCTGTGCTTGCTTGAATAACTTCTGAATCACTCATGATGGATTGCAACTCGTTATAAATTGTTAAGGCTTAATTTAGTCATAGATAATTATTGTCATTATGATTAAAAGAATGGCTAACAATCACTGCAACTGGACAAAGAGTGGGGTATTGGGAGAGGGCAGGTTTCAAATCTCCTCAAAAAGATGCTGCACAAGGTGAAGGGAAGGTGGCAGAGCCTTTCTGGAGGTCTGCACCAGCTACAAGACCTCTCCCAGCTCCTCTCACAGAGACAGCAGCAGCATCACATCAGCATCAGGGAGTGGGCTGAGATGCAGGTCACTGCTCAAGCTGGTGATAAGAGGCAGGCAGGGAGCAAGTGGAGACGTGGGCTCCCTACTTGCCTCTGAGTGAAGGGGATCAGGATGCCAGTGGCCTCTTCTCTCTGTCCTCACTGGGTGCTGCCTGGATGGGGGATCTCCAAGGCTCATCTGCTCCTGGAGAGCAGCGGGGGATTGCCTGGGGAAAGAAGGTAAGAAATCTGCTCCTAGGGATGTTTAATGTGGTGTGGGAGTCCAGGGAGGTCAGGATGCCAGCTGCCAGGAGGTGGAGAGTAGCACATGGGCGAGAAGACAGCTAGGTGGTCTACATGACCTGTCTGCTAAAATGGAGATGAAGTAGAAAGGGAATATTTCTCAGAATCACTGAATTTCCTGGACTGGAAAAGACCTTTAAGATCATTGAGTCCAATCATCGACCTCACACTGACAAGTCCCCAACTAAACCCTGTCCCTCAGCTCTGTGTCTACACGACTCTGAAATCCCTCCAGGGGTGGGGACTCCACCACTGCCCTGGGCAACCCCTGCCAATGCCTGAGAACCCTTTCAGGAAATAAATTCTTTCTCAGATCCAGTCTAAACTTCCCTTGGTACAACTTGAGGCCATTTCTTTCTGTCCTGCCACCTGTTCCTTGGTTGAACAGACCAAGACCCACCTCTCTACACCCTCCTTTCAGGCAGTTGTAGAGAGCGATGAGGTCTCCCCTCAGCCTCCTTTTCTCCAGCCTCAACAACCCCAGTTCCCTCAGCCATGAACTCATCACACTTGTGCTCCAGACCCTTCCCCAGCTCCGTTGCCCTTCTCTGGACACGCTCCAGCACCTCCATGTCCTTGGAGTGAGGGGCCCAAAACTGAACACGGGACTTGAGGTGCAGCCTCACCAGTGCCGAGCACATGGGTAAGAGAGCTTCCCTGGTCCTGCTGGCCACCCTGTTCCTGATCCAGGCCAGGATACTGTTGGCCCTTCTTGGCCACCTGGGCTCACTGCTGGCTCATGTTCAGCAGGCTGAACAAAAGGCGATGCCCTTCTGAGTGTGAAACGTGGAGACTTCACACCACTGCAAAACAAGTGCAAAATCTGCACTTTGCACTCTGGCACGAGTGGCTTTGGGCCAGTGGGAAATGATGCCTGCAGCAGCTTTTTGGAATGCAGTACTGAAGTCCCAGGGCAGGGCAGTTTGTGCCTTTCATCAGGCCTCTTGGTGCTCTGCGGATCCTGCGAGCAGCAGACTGGCACCAACGGGGTCTAAATTTGCACAAGAATAATTTGAAAATCCTTCAGAACATGCTAAATTCTCTTGGCTCTCACAAAACCAATGCAGGAAAAGCTGGATAAAAAAAAGTAAAAAGAAAAAGGAAGAAGAAGCCAGAGATTGATTCTTACCTCATATCATTAAAAAATAAATTGCTGTAGCGCTATAACATAAAGTAAGAATCAATCTTATTTTTTAACACCAGAAATAACCTAATGAAATACAAGATTGATTCTGAATATGGGCTTCTTGGTGGAGCCCCTGTGGGAATTGATTACAAAATTGAATGTCTCAGAGCTGATAAGATGAATTTGGAATAAATCTTACTTTTAACTACTCCCTTTTTATGCTCATAAAAAAAAAGGAAGATTGATTCCAATCAAAACTTCTTCTAAAAAGTGAGACAGTTTCGATTTGTCGAGGTAGTTTTTCAACAGAACAGCACTGAACTTCAGAGCCAATCTCACCCCTAGTTATGCATTCCCCAGGGAGGAAAAATACGAGGCACAATATTTCTGATTTACAGCTTGAAATGAGACAGTAATGATCATAATAATCAGGACAAGAAGAAGGAGAGAGCCTCAAGTGGATGGCAGCTCTCTCGACTGATGATGCCAAGGGAGGCAGTGGTTTGGAAAGCAAAGGTGGAGGAGCGGCTCCCCCTCCACCACGCTGTGAGGGACTACTGAGGACATCTCTTGTTCTGCAAACTCCAGGGTATAACACAGGTCTGGTTATACTGCAAAAAAAAATCTGCAGGGTGTCCCACCAGGTTTCCAGGGCTGTACCTCCAGCCCTGCCAGCATCTTCTGCCTGGCTCACAGTGGCAGCAGCCCCTCAGAGCCTCCTGCACTCATGGTTAGGAAATGGCTTTGAATTTCCAGCCTGAGCTCAGTTACAACCTGTTTAAACCCATCACACCATACTAGGCCCTGGGAGATGCTTGAATTCCTGCTAACCGACCTGCCAGTTCCCTGGGATGGAGGCTGACCAGTTCCACCAAGCTCAGAGCATTGGGCTCATCAAGATTTGCTTGCAGACTGGCTGTGATAATTTCCATACCCTCATTTCTAGTTACACTTCATGCCTCTTATCCCATGAGTAGCAGCACTGGTCTTATCAAAATATGAGGCAAAGTGCTCATTCAGTTTTGGGGCCCTCTCTTGTGCTTTCTTGAATCTCTCTCCCCATCACTGCTTTGCAGAAGGCAGTTCCAAGACTCTTGTTGGTTGAGTAGTTCTTTCTCATCTCCAGCTTATATTTATTCATGGCCCATTTATGCATGTTTGTTCTAGTGACAATATTTTATTTCAGCTTCAATCACTCTCCCTTCCACCTGGGCATCTCTGCAAGATGGTGGTTTGTTCCCATCTCTTCCACCCAATACTTCTCCAACAGACAGATCTCATAAGGGATTTTTTTTTCCCACTTTCTGGAAGAAATGCTATTCTAATATCCAACTTGTGTCTGTTTTGCAGTCACTGAAGATAATTTGAAGATAATTTGAAGACTATCTAATCCTTTTTTTCTTAATTTCTCTCTTTCTTTCTTTCTTTCTTTCTTTCTTTCTTTCTTTCTTTCTTTCTTTCTTTCTTTCTTTCTTTCTTTCTTTCTTTCTTTCTTTCTTTCTTTCTTTCTTTCTTTCTTTCTTTCTTTCTTTCTTTCTTTCTTTCTTTCTTTCTTTCTTTCTTTCTTTCTTTCTTTCTTTCTTTCTTTCTTTCTTTCTTTCTTTCTTTCTTTCTTTCTTTCTTTCTTTCTTTCTTTCTTTCTTTCTTTCTTTCTTTCTTTCTTTCTTTCTTTCTTTCTTTCTTTCTTTCTTTCTTTCTCTCTCCCTTTCCCTCCTTCCAATCTCACAAAAAAGACATTGAAAAGGAACATCAACCAGAGGACCTTCTGCCCCAATCAGGATAATATATTTTTTTTCCCACACAACTCGGTTTAGGTGCACAGACACTGCTCACAAGAGCAGTCTGTGCTTTTCTTTCCCATAATTGCACAGCTGGGACCGCTTGGACACGGCCCTGTCCCTGCAGTGTATGAATCTCAGACAACTCCCTCCCTCCTTCACCCGGATCTCACACATTCCCAGTGAAACGCTGTGGCCTCTCCCTCTTCCAGGACCTACATACCAGACCCATCTGGGTGGGGGATCTGAGATGAGATGTGTTGTCTCCAACATATGGGGTCCTGGAGAGAGACAGTGGTCCCAGCGCGGCACTGCAGCTGGAGATGAACCACGTAGCAGGACTGGGTGTGCAAAGGCGCCTGCGAGCAGACACACAGCCCCAGCCGTGCCGAGCACAGGGATTCCTTCCCTGTCACGCGCCCGGGTGCACCAGATGTGCTCCTGACGTCCCCGAGCGCTGTGACGCACGGGGAAGATGAAGGAACTGCAGGCACCCGCTTGATGCTCACCCCAAACTTAGGAGAGCATTCAGTGTGCCACCGTGGTCCACACAACCCTCGAGGCATGTCTCAGGTGGAAACCCTTCCCTTCCTTCTCCTTGGAAACCTGGCTGTGATTTCAAAGGGGCCGCAGGCTGAATTTGTCAATGAGGACCCTCCTGGTTCCTGCAGCCAGGGAGGCAGCTAGTTGGTCTGGATGAAGAACAATTTCATTCTCTTATCCCAGCAAAATCTGGTCTGCATTAAAAATAACAAAAAACTCTCCCAAACCCACTGTGTTTAAATAATGTTAAAGATCTAACTGAAAGCATCGAAAGCAAATTCCAAGCCCTAATGAAGAAGGATTGTCTGGCATGGTAATAATAATAAACTCACTGCACATATGCATGTATGCATGTATATATAGAAAGAGAATTTCATCTGAGGACCTAAAAGCCCTATAATTAGCCAGGTTGCATGGCCACACCAGGAAGCACAGCAAGTAAGTGCTCTTGACCTGCTGTTTTCAGCTCAGTAAAGGCAGTCACTGAGAAAAGAGGTGGCCCAGAGGAGAAGTGGAAAAGCAGGCTGACTCCCACTCCATCCTTGCTCCAGCTGCAGTCCTGGGAAGACTGCTGGGCAAGGGGTCTGGTTTTCAGCCCTGGCTTTGCTGTGGAGTCAAGAAGACCTGTGGCAGCAAGCCCCTGACAGATCCCAGTCCAGTAGAGACATAGTGGCCAAAATCAAGAAGATGTTTTGCTGCCTGAGAAAAAGGTGAGATACTGAGACTCACCAATATGGGTTAGAGGCCTTGGGGTCCATCAGAAATGAGAGATACAGGGGAGACGCCATGTCCATTAACCTCACACAAGGGAAGACAAGGAGGTGGCAGGAGACCCTGCAGAGGACTAACCCCACACAGGTCCCTGGGGCTGAGCATCCCAGTTCCCAGCCCTTGCAGCAAGGAGCTGTCCTTGTCCCACAGAGTGTCTGTGAGATCATCCTTCCATGCTCTGGGCTTGTTCGTCAGCTTTTTCACTGACTCAGGTGATGATGCTCTCAGCCCTCCCTAGGGAACTCTGTTCAGCAGTTTCTGTCATACTCCTCCACTTCATTATGCTTAACAGGTCCTCCTCTGCCTTCCTGTTCACGTCCTTCAGATCCTATGTGCTGATGAGAGAGGAAGGAAGGAAGAAAAGAGCATCTTCTAGTTCCTACCTTTGCAGGTAGTTGCGTAGTTGCATAGAGAGCTGGAAGAGTGAAGCTGATGGACTACAAGCTGTAGGAGCATGCAAAGCTCAGCAGCTGCCCACACCATGAGGGTGTGGGATGAGCACTGAATTGGCCAGGGATTCTGGATGGTGGGTGAACCCTTCACTCTGGGGCACCTATTCAGGGCAGCTCCTGAAGGCTACGAGAAGCCAGAATCCAGGTTGTCCCACACTGTATCTAGAGGTCTTCACAGCAAAGTCCACCCCAGACTTGCTGGCAGATATCTGGTCAGCTTGGAGCCATGTTTCTTAGTCTTTCCTCACTTCTCTGATCTGAGCTGACTTTACAGTTCCTGATCACATGAGGACACCATTTTCCACAGCATTCTCCAGCAGAAACTGGCTGCTCCTGGCTTGGATGGATGCACTTTTTGCTGGGTAGAAAACTGGCTGGATGCCGTGCCCAAAGAGGGGTGGGGGATGGAGTTAAATCCAGTTGCTGGCCACTCACCAGTGGTGTTCCCAGGGCTCTGGACTGGGGCCACTCCTGTTTAACAGCTTCAACAATGACCTGGGCCAGGGGATCGACTGCACCCTCAGTCAGTTTGCAGATGACACCAAGTTCAGTGGGAGTGTTGATCTGCTGGGGGGTAGGAAGGCTCTGCAGAGGGATCTGGACAGGCTGGATGGGTGGGCCAAGGCCAGTTGTATGAGATTTAACAAGTCCAAGTGCCGGGTCCTGCACTTGGGTCACGCCAACCCCGTGCAACTCAACAGGCTTGGGGAGGAGTGGCTGGAGAGCTGCCTGGCAGAAAAGGACCTGGGGGTGCTGGTCAACAGCAGCTGAATATGAGCCAGCAGTGGGTAGCCAAGAAGGGCCAGCAGCATCTTGGCCTGGATCAGGAACAGCGTGACCAGCAGGACCAGGGCAGTGATTGTCCCTTTGTACTGGGCACCAGTGAGGTCACATCTCAATTCCTGTGTTCAGTTTTGGGCCCCTCACTCCAAGAAGGACATGGAGGTGCTGGAGCGAGTCCAGAGAAGGGCAACGGAGCTGGGGAAGGGTCTGGAGCACAAGTGTGATGAGTTCCCAGCTGAGGGAACTGGGGTTGTTGAGCCTGAAGAAAAGGAGGCTGAGGGGAGACCTCATCACTCTCTACAACTGCCTGAAAGGAGGGTGCAGAGAGGTGGGGGTGGGTCTGTTCAACCAAGGAACAAGTGACAGGACAAGAGGAAATGGCCTCAAGTTGCACCAGGGGAGGTTTAGTCTGAATCTGAGGAAGAATTTCTTTGCTGAAAGGGTTTTCAGGCATTGGCAGGGGTTGCCCAGGGCACTGGTGGAGTCCCCATCCTGGAGGGATTTATTTATTTAAAGACATGTAGATGAGGTGCTTAGGGACATGGTTTAGTGGCGGACTCAGCAGTGTTAGGTTTACGGTTGGACTCGATGATCTTAAAGGTCTTTTCCAATCTAAATGATTCTATGATCTCCCAAGTGCAAATCTGGACAGACAACTAAGCAAGCAGAGAGATATGTACTTGCAGTCACCTCAGCCTGCTCCCAGGGCCCCTATGGCCCTGTTAATCACCTGGGCTTGCTTACGCTGTGCAATTTGCATGGTAATTATATTTAACAAGAACAGCAATAAAGGAAATAGAAAGTGTAATGTTGTTATCAAGGCATAATTATTCCTGAACAATTCAGTGATTACAGTTTGCTGTGGTTGGAACTAATTGTCACCAACCCTCTTCAGTGAGACACATTCCCTCTTGCTCATGCAGCATCAGCCCGAGGGTGCCTCCAGTCTCCAGCTCCTGAACCTCTCCAGCCACCAAGAGGGTTTAGACACCCAGATATGATGCTTTGTAGCACCTGGACTTGCAGCTACCTGAGCAGGTCTGTGGAAACGAGTATGATGAGCACGTCCTTTCAGTCTCTTTGCTCCTCCACAGGGTCTTTGCCACATGTACAGACACTTCAGGGCCTCATGGTGTGTCAGACACACTTGGGCAGAGCAGCAGGGGAGCCTGGGGAGAGGATGGCTCCCCTGAGGGCATCCCTGCAGGGGGGATGCAGCTAGGCACTGAAGCATCTCAGTCTGGCTATGGGAGGACATCAGACACAGCATCTCCCAGCATCTCCCTGGGAATCTGAGCGGCCAAATCTTCAGCTCACTACCCCGAAGAACTGCATTACACTTCCTGCTGTACAAGACCTGGCTGGCTAATAAGTGCCTGTGTCGTTCTCCTTCTCGAGGCTTGAAGTGCACAGAGATTTCAGCCACTGGTGAGGGTCTGCCTGGTCCCACAACCCCCTTGTATCAGCCAGTCTGGTTGTCACCCCTGTGCATGCATTTGCCCCACAGCCAGCTCCAGGGCGAGCGTGTGAGGGAGGGCAGAGCTGTGATGTAGAGCAAAACCTCTGTCTTTCCCTTCTAGTGCAAGGAAAGTTTCCTTCCAGGCTGCAGCCTCTGTGGCTGCCGGATCTCCCCACTGCCAGAGCCCTGACTATGCCATGGCTAAAGCGATGCAGAGATGAAAATCCTCCAAGAGCAGACAGGTCATTGTTCAATTGCCATTTAGCTGCTGTGCAGCACTGCTCCCAGCTCAGCCATGGTCCACAGGGATAACAACAGGGGAGCTGCCTTCTGGTGAAATGAGTGTGCCAGGTCTCAGCCAAGGAGCTGTTGCAGGGTGGCTGTCTGAATGTAAGCATCAAGCATCTGCTTGCTCCAGGTCATACATACCACAAGCAGGGACAGAATGGGCTGCACAAGTGCATCTGGATCCTCACAAGCTAAAGAAGATCTCAGCTCTGTTCCTTAGAGACTCCCAGGTTGATGTCTGCATGCTCTCCAGTGGGTTTCTGGGCACACACAGAGGTCAGCCTGTTTTTCTCTATCTCAGGGCATTAAATCCTATTGTCCTTCTGTGCTATCTCATTGCTTACAATCCCAAGAAAGATGGGAAAGGCCACAGGAGCTGGGATTTAACTTCTTCTATAAATACACAAAGACCTAATGTTCACAGCTCTGAGTCCAGCCCATCTTCTCAGCACAAAACACTTGTAGCTGATTCAAGAAACTCTCAGAAATTCCTCAATCCTCTGAAACCTAGAAAGGGGGAGAATAAAGGCACTGCTTTGTGATGTATAGCTGCTTTGTTATCCAAAAGGTAGCAAAGGAATTCACTGGAAGCAGTATGCTTTGTAAATCACAGAGCATATAAGTGTTCAAGTGTCTGGTGGTGGCTAAAGTGGATCATTCAAGAGGCTGGTAATGAAGGAAGATGTGGGAAAGGTATGGAGGAAGGTTGTGAGGTGCTGCCTGGAAAACACAGGAGTGAGAGGAAAGTATTTTCAGGGAGGAGGTATGAGAGATGAGCTTAGGTGAGCCTGTGGTCCATTGATCAAACTGAAGCTGGCAAAGCTTCAGGCTGGGGAAGTCATGCAGGAAAAAGGCAGGTGAGCTTACCTTTCTTTCTCTACCATCCCCACAAAATGCAGCTTGCAAATACAGCTGAGTGCCAGTTTGCAACCCGATGATGGGCACTCCAGAGCGGATCCAAACCAGGCAGGCTTTGGTGGGAACAGATCTCATTGCAGCACTGAATCCACACCTGCACATGAGCTCACAGCAGCCTTCACTCTCTGCCCTTGCTGGGACCCTTCATACCCCACTTAGGAGACCCCCCACAAGGGAGGTCCTATAGGATCCTGTGTAGTAGCAAAGATCTGGATCCTGTTCATGCAGCCTGAAGGGATCATGGTGCTGAAGCCCAGAATCAACAGATATCCCAACCTAGTCCCCCCAAGCTTGGCTCTCATACCCAGCAGTGCATGCAGGAAAAAAAATCAGTGTTTGGGGGATGTTGGCTCAGCCTCAGTTCTCCAATGTGTCCAAAACTCCCATGGCTCCAGCCAGCTGCTGCAGTATAGAGGACACAGCTTTGAAAAGAGCAGGGGGGCCATGGTGGATAGGACCAAGCACCTATTTCTCTGGTGTCCCAGGAAGTCTGTAAGATCAGGGCAAGCGTGTTGTAACAAATCTTCCCTACCCACTTAGCTGTTTTTCAGTTTATTTGTTTAGTTACTGACCCCAAGAGTGTTTTCTTCTGTGAATTTCTCTAGTCTCTCCTAAAACCCATACAGACTTTTAGGATTCAGACTGTCATGAAGCAACCAGTTCCACAGGTCTATCACACCTTGCCCAGAGAACCACGTCCTTTGGCTTGCTCTTGACACCTGCTAGCAATCTATTCTGTGTCCTCTGCTTCTCACATGGCTTTCTGCCACCTTCCCAAGCCTTCTGCTGCATACTCTTCAGTTATGTTTCTTAGACCATAAGCAAGTTGCTCATGCATTTGTCAGCAGAGGACTGTTCCCCACTTTTGCTCATCCTTCATGAGTCTTTTGCTGTCCTGCAATATCCCCCTAAGATGAAGGATCAGCTCTTTGTGCATTACTGAAAAGGTGAATGGACAATGGATTTTCACAGTGATTACTCCGGAATTTGGAGCAGAGCTCAGCTCAAGCTCAGGAGACAACCAGCAAGTGGCCTGCAGGAAAAGGAGCTGGAGATAGCTTCCAGTTAGCTTTCCAGTAAAAGCAAGACTTATTCACATGGTGGGGCTCCTTCGAGATAGAAAGGCTTGTTGGGGGTGGAGTGGAATGCCAGAAAAATATCTTGGCATGGCAATACCTCTGTAACCTCCTTCCTCTTCTCTGCTGGAGGACAGGAGACCCTGTGTCATCACTATCTGATAGGGATGCTGGATTAACCCATCTGTGCCAACCCTGTCCTCTCTCAGTGGCTTGGGTTGAACTGAGGAGGTGCAGGAATGGTTTGGATACAAAGGCAAGACCTAGAAGCCACCCCTCCATCAACATCCTTCTAACTCCCCTGCTGAATAGAGCCACTTTCTTAATTATCTTTGTGAATTGACACTGGTTGACGAGCTTCACAAAGAAGTGTTTGGAATCATAAATTGCATTTGTACTGCTTAGCCCAAGAGCATTGTTGGAGGTTGGTAGACAGATGTAAAAGGAAACCTTAGAGAGAACAAGAGGGATAACAAAAAGATTATCAGAACCAAGTCTGAAAAATTAATAGACCAAATCAAAATTAATTAATAGACTAAATTCAATTAATAGACTAAATTCAATTAACAGACTAAATCCTCTTTGAAAATGTGGTCACCTCAATCACTGATCATCTTTGCACACTCCCACGAAGACAGACAGTTCAACTTCTTTGACAGCCTGGGTTAAGAAAGGCCAGGCTGGAGTGGCAAGGGGGAAAGATTGGGGTTTTTTCAGGGTCAGAGTTACCCCTGAAAGGGGAAAGGCAGACTGGGGAGCCCAGGGTGGGCCTGGTAGTGGGTATGGGGAATTCTGAAGCAATTAAAAAGGTGATTTCTTCTCTCTTCAGTGAAAGCTATGGTGCTAGAAACACGGTGAGTATTAAGAGCAGTTGTCGTCCTGCTGTTTGGCTTGTATCTGGATTAGATTTGTGTTAAGGACGGAATATGAGTCTGGCTAAGTATTACTTTCCACAAATATTTGGCTTTTAACAAAAGCCCAAATGTGGAGTTTATCACATTCAGACCCAAATAAATTGCAGTGGATGTGAAGAGCAATAAAAAGTAACAGGAGAGCCAAACAAAGAGGCACCAGGGGTGGGCACTGCCAGCCATGGAGGGGGAAGCACAAGGTGTGAGTGGGGCATGGGGAGAATGGGAGGGAGGGGACAGGGCCAGGAGCAGCCCTGCCTTCATCCTGGGATGTTACCAGCTTGCTTCAGGTCACTACTTTCTCCAGGGCAGTTCTGTCATGCTATACAGCAAGCCCTGGGAGGCTCTGGCTCATTCATAAACGAAGTATTTTGGAGATGGAGCAGAAAAGAAACCATCCCCTGGTGGGGAAAAAATAATTATTATTTCACCAGCAATAAGGGAAGTCCATAATCTTGAGCTCAGGTGCAGGCAACTAGGCTGAAGACTTCTGATTTTGGATGTGCAAATCCCATCTTCTTACTATCAGAGGAAAAGGGATCCAAACTGTCCCTGCAAGTGAAAACACTGATGGAGGAAGGCCTTAAGAAGACATTTTATCATAAGAGGGTTGGCAAAGGCAGTACCAGCCAAATTTCACCCATTAAATGATTGTTTAGCTACTGCAAATGAGACCGTGATTTTGACAGTTTGCAGACATTTCCAGCTGCCTGATGAAGAGAAGGCTACCCTCTTTTCAGTGACTGAAGGGTCCTTTTAGGTTGCAAAGATCTCAAAACTGCTCTTAAAAAGGGCAGGGGAAACCTTTTTTTCCAAGCAGTGGCCCCCGCCCCCCCATGTCATCCAGTGTGCAATAACAAAATGTGCCCAGGCAGCATGATGTGAAGGCACAGATGCAGCTCCCTGTGCCCCATTCATTAAGCAACCTGTGAGCATCAAGGTTTTCCTGTTAGCATCCCTCTTCTCCATCTGCATGTTGCAGCACACCCTCAAGGCAGCCAGGCCAAGGGCGGGTGACCTTATTTACAGGACCATGAGAAGTGACCTTTTTAGATTGAAAGTTTACTGGCCAAAAAATGCAGTTTTCAGACAACTGAAACTATTAATGAATTCATGCCAAGGATGGCAAATAGTTTAATCAGTGTTGAGGAGAAAGCAAAAAAAACCCCAAACAAAACAAAAAAGAAAACACCTCGCCCCCCCCCCCCAAGAAAAAACCCCCAAACATCAGCCAAAATGAAAGTCACATTTGCAAGGCTCAAGTTTCCATTTCAAAATGACAATTTGAAACCCATTTGCCTAAATGTATTCATTGCCACTCTCAAACAACAAATGGGAAAAAATGCCTGCATTGAGGAAATGGAAAGTAGTACTTCTTTTAATGTAAAATGAATTAATGAGTAATTAATAATAAAAAGTATGCCTGTCTTCCCTTGGCTGTGTTCAGAAAAAGACAGTCACTCACTATCTCTGCTTTACTTGTGACTTTCTATCAATGCATAAGAAAGGAGGCTGGAGATGAACATGGTTTTAATTCTCCATCCTTGCTTGTGTAACTAGCACTGCAAATTGTCTTTGTTTTCAGAAAACAGCCCCTGATAAACAGGGGATGTGTGGGGATCAGTGATGAGCTGGTGCTGTGACCTCCCAACTAGGCTGTCCATGGTGGAGCACCCAAGGAGCGGAGGAGATGCTCAGATGAGTGGAGAAAGGTGGTGGCTTTGCCCTGCTAGAAGACCCTGGCAAGTGTTGCTCTCTCCAAATTGCATATGTGCTTTCAACCAACTGGTTTCCCCCTGGGAACCACTGCTCATGAAGATGTCACCAGGCCACACAGGTCCTAGGACATTGCATTTTCTGTGCACATCATTAAAGTTGTCCCCGGAGTCCAGCACACCTCAGCTCCTCACCCGTCATCCAAGATAGGTTTCTGCTTTGCTGCAGATCAGTCCCAAGCCTGGTTTTACTGCAAGAATTCACTCCAGCTCCTGCTCGGCTCCCTGATGGGGACCCCTGTTCCCCTCCTCCATCAGATCAGCCTGCCTCCCCCAGCAGCTATTGCCGGGAGGAAATTCGGAGTTTGCTCCTCAGGAGAGTCCAGTGTTTCAAAACAGTCCTTGTTCCAAAATGGAACAAAACAAAGGCAGAGTTTTCCCTGTGAACTGGAATTTAATCATTTTGAGTCACTCAACTCAGCACAGTTGGATAAAATCAAAATGTTTTGTCCTGATTTTAATTACCCATTACTATTAAATTATTTTATATACATTACAGTGTATTATGCACAAGCATTTTGATGTTTTGACCACTTCCTCCCTTTTCCTTTCTGTGAGAATGAAGTTTCCTCACAATCCACGCATTTTCACAAGCTGTTTTGCTTTCAACAGTTTGGCATTTTCAACAGAAAGAAGAAAAAAAAAAAATCTGTCTGAAAACCAGCTGCACTTGCAAATGCTGCGGGAGGAGCTTCATTCATTCAAAACGCAGTTTCCACTGGATCCCTTTTTCTGGTTTTAGCTGTTGTGAGGTTGAAAATTCAGCCTGGCTTTGAAGCAATACCGTGGGGCTCCACATTAATTGCTTCCCCGTGACTTCAGATCAATTATAAAACTCTGTAAAAGAACTGCACTGTTCTTCCAAGCCTCCCATTCTGGAGGCTTGCCTACAGGTCAAGACCAGAGGTGTTTTTCCTTCTCAGGTAATGCTGAAAATGCCAGGAGCAAGAGCATCCTTCCTGATTTCCAGAGTTTTGGAGGTGGTGGGATGGGTTTGGGTGGGGCAGCCCGAGCCCTTTTGCATGCCAGGGCAGGTTTGCTCCTAGTCTTCACCCAGCTAATGAAATACACCCCAACACATAGTCCCCAGCTCAGCATCTTCTGCCCATGATGATTTCAAGGAGGTGACATTGCAGGCCCTAGATTTAAAAAAGAAACCAAACCAAACAAACAAACAAAAAAATCCCTATCCCTTAGGATTTATGCTTGCACTTATCTCCCTTAAAACAGCCTTCACTTCCTCAAGGGAAGATGGTCTTGTTGCTTCCCTCCCTCCACATGACCACAGAGATTGAGAGCTCTTGCAACTCCACAAGATGTTTTTCATCTCAGCATTATTTTTAGGAGCAGAGAGGCTAAAATATTGACAACCGAGAAGAAGAGATTATTTCCCTGGGAAAATTTTGTTTTGTTTAAAAATTTCCATTGGAGGGGAGCTAAACGTAAAAATGCCTTAATTTTTTAATGGAACAAATGGGTATTTTTAGCAAAGAGTGCTCTTTGAAAGTCTGTCCCCCATCTTCTTCTTTTTCATCTTGATTAAAAAAAAAAAAAAGTAGAATAAATTCATACATTATTTAGGAAAGGGGGGAAATGCCCATGAAAAAACCCAGACACGTTTTAACCAGCTGAGTCGTAAAAATCTCCTTTTAGCCAATAAAGTCAGCAGGTCTGTTGGGGGGCAGGCAGCAGAGGCAGTGGGAGAAGGTGGCTGTGTGTCCAGGGGCTTTCCAGGCTGTGCGGGAGGTGGTTTGCAATGTGCTGTAGCTGCTTCCTCTCCGTGCCAGCAATACTTGATGTATTGTTATGGCCGTGTTTGCTGTATTATTAATTTAGCACCTCATTCCCTTTGAGCACTGTACAAATTACTCTTGTTGTTTATGCATCAGTGTCACTCTTCATGTGTTAAAAGAACTTTATGGGTGGTAATTAATCTGCAGAAATGCTCTCTGAAGCTGATAGTCACACACACAGCCCTGCCTGGGGAAACTGAGGCACGGGATGGGTAAGGTGTCATGCCGAGACCACAGCACCAGCACCCATTTCCACACAGACATCCCAAATTGGTACCCTAAGCCCCTTTGCTGATGGATTTTAAGGGTGATACAGTGCACCCATGAGGCTGCTGGACCTTCAGGTGGTGGGATAGGGCTGGGGGAGGTAGGAACCATGCTGGCGTGCAGCTCCAATTTCCGCAGCGACCACAGGGAAAGGATTAAGCTTCCAGATGGGGGGAATCGGCAGCAGGAGCTGGCAAAACCTTCAGAAACAAAGATCTTCTTTCTATGCAAATGTCCCTTAGAAATAAAACTCAGGGGGGAAAGAGCAAAAGGCGGGAGGTGACGTCAGTGGCTTCGTCTGGTGTTTTTTTTCTCCCCCGAGTTTCCCGGGAGGCGTGAGCGGGTGGCTTAGGCAGATGTTTGCTGATCTGATATGCTGATGATCATGCCCAGGGGGAGTGAAACTTGAAGCAATACAGTTTAACCCAAATGAAATAATAACACTTTCCAATTTCTTTCCCAGCTTTGGTTTCTAAAACAGCTAAAGGAATGTAGGAGATAATGATTAGAAACATCAAGAGGGCGAACAACGGCTTTGGAGGCTTGTTCTGAAGAAAGCAGGGTTAGGCAGAGAATTTTTCAACCCATTAAAAATTAATTGCCAGGAAACTCTCTGGTGGGGTTAATGAATAACAAGCTTTTGAGATCCTCCCAACAAGGGTAGCATTACTCAGACACCCAGGACGCAGTGGGTGCAAGGAAGAAGAAACTCTTTTGCTTTCTGCCAAAAAGCTCCCAAAAAGGGGGTGAGATGAAAAGGGCCCTGCTTGCACCACTGCTCACACCATCTTCCCCAGCAGGAAAGGCTCCGTGAAGCTGATTCCCATGCAGTGACGGGGTGGACGAAGTATTCAGGAGTGGATCCAAGGGGTTTTGCACCCTGAGACACCTGACCTGTGGGTCTGGGTGACACAGAGAGGGATGCTGCAGGACCCTCTGGAAGGGGCACTTTGTGGTTTGAATCATCCCCCAGGCAGTGAGTGATTTTTTTGGCCACTTGTTGTGAGAGATGGATGATAAGAACCCTGGTACATTTCTCTCCTATACAGACCCTGGACATGAAATAGCCCTCAAGCCTCTCTGGTGACAGGGTGAGAGATGGAGATGAGGCACCATGGCACGGAGGTCTCAGAGGATCCCAAGCCAATACATGACCATGTAAAGCCGAGGTCCCTGCTCACAAGACAGTGGTTCTTGTGAGAAAGTTTCCTTTCCCAAGAGAGACCAGAAAGGCAGGTGATTTTTGGTTCCTGCCACTAAAGCATCCATTAACAAAGCAGGTGAAGAGTTTAACGAAGCTGGTGAAGAGTCTGGAGCACAAGTGTGATGAGGAGCAGCTGAGGGAACTGGGGTTGTTGAGCCTGGAGAAAAGGAGGCTGAGGGGAGACCTCATCGGTCTCTACAACTCACTGAATGGAGGGTGCAGAGAGGTGAGGGTGGGTCTGTTCAACCAAAGAACAGGTGATAGGACAAGAAGAAATGGCTTCAAGTTGCTCCAAGGGAAGTTTAGTTTGGATCTGAGGAAGAATTTCTTTCCTGAAAGGTTTCTCAGGCATTGGCAGGGGTTGCCCAGGGCAGTGGTGGAGTCCCCATCCCTGGAGGGATTTCAGAGTTGTGTAGACACAGAGCTGAGGGACAGGGTTTAGTTGGGGACTTGTCAGTGTGAGGTTAATGATTGGACTTGATATCTTAAAGGTCTTTTCCAACCTGGGCCATTCTGTGATTCTGTGAAAATCCTAGGATGCACTGGGAAGAGCCTCCAGATGCTCAGATTGTATGCAAGGAGGGGAGGACACATACCTGTGCATGCATATCCCTGCATTCTTATGTGAGTGTGTGGAGTGTCTGTGCACAGAAGGCAGTGAGGGCACACAGCAGTACCTGCAAATCCATCACCAGACATGCCCCTGCCGGCTGAGGGTCCTGGTTCTGCCTGGAAAGACTGACAGGGTGGGTAGCAGGCAGCAACAGGGACAAGGTGGGGTGGGGAGAGGCGATGGGGCCAGAGGGAAGGGGTGACACTTAAGCTAGTGGCAGGGGAAACATGAGATGGGGTTGGTCTGGAAATAATGCAGCTCCTGCCAAATTAACAGCCCTCCTGGGGAGGGCTGTGAGAGCAGGAGAAGGAAAACCAGCGGCAGGCCCAGGGGATATGGCCAGGGCCTGGCTTTTTGAAGACATGTGCTCCCGTGTTACAAGTGTCAAGAGGGCACCGCATGAGCCTCTTTAATGAGTCTGAGGGGCAGGGGCTGGGGGGCCAACCCACCTCTCTGGGAAGCATGGGAGGGAAATACAGAGCCAGGGCTGCTGAGGTGAAGGTGCACAGCAAGGGGCTCAGTGCGGGGAAGCAATGCACTGCAGCGGGAGAGGTGACAGGAGGGCAGCTGGGTCCCCCATCTCTCCCAGCTACCCCATATGGGTGAGAACAGCCACCATCCAACCCTGATTTTCCTCCCCCAAGAATGGAGCTAAATAGCCCTTGCCTGGAGATGAGGCTGTGGGAGGCAGGTGTAAAGCTTACAGGCTTGGTGCAGGAGATAGGATAATCCATTGTGCCACGCTGACATCCAGGTCAGTGTCCCCAACAACCATCCTCCCTGCTGCACTCTGCGAGGAGGCTGCGGGCTGTACCTTGGGACTTGACATTTCCAGCAACCAGATTCATGACTTGGCTGCAAGATAGAGCAGGAGGAAAAGCAGGATTGAGAAAGGAACAGTGAACTTGTCATTCAGCCACAATTACCTGCCATAATAGCGATGGGGAGGTGGGAAAACGATCTACTAGGGAAATTGCTTTGGGTAAAAATAATCTGTTTCTTGCTCCTAGCTTGCAGCCACAAAACTCTCCTTTTTAACCCCTTCCCAGGCTCCATCTTCTAGGAGATACAGCAGCATGCATGGCTTGGGCAGTATCTACCAGGAGCTGACAATTCAGAGCATGTCTCCATTGTGTCCAGGCCTGGAGCCCCCAACACAAGAAAGATGTGGAGCTGTAGGAGCAGGGCCAGAGGAGAGCCAGGAAGATGATCAGAGGGCTGGAGCACCTCTCTTGTGAAGAAAGGTTGAGGGAGCTGGGTTTGTTTAGCTTGGAGAAGAGAAGGCTCCAGGGAGACCTCATTGCAGCCTTCCAGTACCTGAAGGGAGCTTATAAACAGGAGGGAGAGTGACTTTTTACATGGGCAGATAGTGATAGGACAAGGGGAAATGGTTTTAAACTAAGAGAGGGGAGATTTAGGTTAGCTATTAGGAGGGATTTTTTGACCCAGAGGGTAATGAGGCACTGGTCCAGGTTGCCCAGAGAAGCTGTGGATGCCCCATCCCTGGAGGCATTCAAGGCCAGGTTGGATGGGGCCCTGGGCAGCCTGATCTAGTGGTTGGCAACCCTGTCCACAGCAGGGGGGTTGGAACTGGATGATCTTTAAGGTCCCTTCCAACCCAAGCCATTCTATGATTCTGTGAGACAGTTGTCAACCCTCTCATGACTGACTCTTCACAACTGTCTGACTTCTGCTTCTTGGTTGCAAACTGCTCTCAGTTTGCAGGTAGAGTCAGTTCTTCAAGTCCTCCAAAGCCACAGCTGCACCCACTGGCCTGCTGCCACATGGGAGCTGCAGAACTACTGTGCCAAAGAGGGAAGAGGCATCGTCCTGCTGCCCCTGGCCACAAGCCCCAAAAAGAGACAGTAAGATGGGAAACTGCAGCACTCTCCATCCTCTCAGAGTGGCATGCAAGCGAGCTCCATCTGCTCCGAACCGTGCTGTGCGATGCTCCCTTCTGTTGCAAGGAAACTCATTAAGTGGCAGCAGCGTGGGGCTAATGATGTGCAGATGAACACTTCCACCTCTGTCCGCCAGAAGGCTGTGGGCCTGGGAAGTCAGGATGGTGGCACACTGCCTTCCCTGATCAGGGTGTTGTGAGGATTAATTAGGAAATACTTGCAATGTGCTTCGGAGCTGGAATGCACAAAGTGTTATTAATCAGTGTCACGATTTACATAGAAGAATTGCAGAAAATATAAGAGGGTCGTGAGTGGAAGAAATAAATCACCTCGAGGCTTTGATAGGGATGGGGAGCACAGGAGGTGGGTATAGGTCATCCTGACCTCACAACACTGCTGCTGACATTGACTGGGGAAAGGAGGGGAACACACTTTTGGCACTGCTAAGGTAAGTGGGCACACATCAACCCACCCTGCAGAGGCACCTTGGGACCCGCTGGACATGCCACGCTTGTTGTCCCATACCCAGAGGTGATGGTCTCCATTCCCTGTGGGTTCCCTTTGCTCTGGGGAGACATCACAAAGTTGCTCAACATCCTCTCTCCATCACAGCATGGGGCTGCTCCAAGCCAGCACCCCCCAGTGCAGCCCCATCAACCCACAGCATCCATCTCCTACCACAGCAGAGCTGACCTTCCAGACCAGTTATTTTTGATTTCTTTTGATCTCAAAACCATTACTTGAAAAAATGACTGCAAAGCATCATGTCCCTCCTCTGGACAGAAATCCCCTGCTTGGAGAGGGTCTGCTCCCATCAAACTGGAGCTGGAGGAAAAGGAGACCTCTGCTCCCATCTATGGGGAACTGGGAGAAGTACGGCTTGGAGGGAGACCTCTGTCTGCCCCACAGCCATTCAGGGTCACCAGGAGTGTGTCCTGCGTGTCAGCAGGACAATGCCAGCTGTGCAGGGCTGAACAACAGCTCTTGTTTTGCCCAAAA
The DNA here is from genome assembly GCA_907165065.1 of Caprimulgus europaeus. The sequence goes on from OU015527.1 coordinate 72,218,369, forward strand.
CTGCAGTACAACATCTGCACATAGCCACTGGGCTGTGAATGAGACAGGAGACTGACTGGGACAACTGGGCAGGAGTTTTAGAGCCTTAAGGGGGTGCAAACAGAATGAGCATTTCAGGAGCAGAGCAGAAGGGCTGAGCAGAAGCAGATACCACCTGGTCTCCCACATGTGGACAGAAGTTTCCCTCTAGAGTTGCCTGGAGAGCTACAAAGGATCCCACTGACCTTATAAAACCATGCACCAGGTCACAGTCACATGTATGAGCCCTGCAAACACACAGAGCTCTACATGTTCCCCTCAAACACGCTTGTACACAAGTGCACACCCCTACATCAGCCACTTTTCACATCCCTATGTGGAGAAGGAAAGTCAAAACTTTACACAAAGAAAACCTATCCTCCCATTTTTCTGCCTAGGGCATGTCTGGAAGTAGATTGCAGACTCCTGTGGATGAAAAGTCACAATTATTTAACATGCTGTTAAAATCTTCAATCTTTCTAAAAACAGTTACTGTGAGGCTGGTCCCCAGCAGCCTATGGTGGCAGGACAGCTGCTCAGGGCAGTTTGCCACTTCTGCTCCCTGCCTGGTGTTTGGAAACAGCCAATTCATCTCTGCACTAATTTGTGTGCTCAAGATTGTGGCCGGCTCTCACTGAATGTCTGCACAGGTAAAATCTGAGAGCTGGATATTTGCAGAAAGCAAACATAGGAGAGGGCACAGCCCAGACCAAGCAAATTCATTCTTCTAGACAAGCAAATATTCAGGGGATTTTTTTTGCCTGTGTTTGCTCATTTCTATTTCAATGACTTAGAGCACATGGGAGGTCAGATTAGCCACTCAGAAGACTTCCTTCTAGCCTAGGAAGCTCAGGTTTTCCCTCTTTTTTCCTCCCTTTCCCTTTCCCTTTCCCTTTCCCTTTCCCTTTCCCTTTCCCTTTCCCTTTCCCTTTCCCTTTCCCTTTCCCTTTCCCTTTCCCTTTCCCTTTCCCTTTCCTTTTCCCTTTCCCTTTCCCCTCCCTTTCCCTTTCCTTTCCCCTCCTCTTCCTTGCTCTTTCCCTCTTCTTTCTTTTTCCCTCTTCTCTTCTCTTCTCTTCTCTTCTCTTCTCTTCTCTTCTCTTCTCTTCTCTTCTCTTCTCTTCTCTTCTCTTCTCTTCTCTTCTCTTCTCTTCTCTTCTCTTCTCTTCTCTTCTCTTCTCTTCTCTTCTCTTCTCTTCTCTTCTCTTCTCTTCTCTTCTCTTCTCTTCTCTTCTCTTCTCTTCTCTTCTCTTCTTCCTTCTTCCCTGCTTTTTTCCTTTCTTTCCCTTCTTTGCTCTTTCTTTCAGTTTCCCTGGGCCAGCTGACAGCTCCACTCTGCCCTTGCCTTTCTCCATGCCTGCCCATATCTGTAGCTGCTGCTCACCCCACCTGCCCCCTGGGCCCCACACGAAGCCACTGAATTGAGAGTTAATTTGAATTTGAGTTGACAAACTCCAGCCGTACCCCATCTGCAAGGGCAGGAAATGGCCAGCTTGTTAACCTTACAGCAGGGAGGGCAGGACAGAGGGGAAATGCTTTTACCTTCCCCTCCATTTAGTTTACCTCTTAAAAAAAAATTAGGGTCAAATAAAATAACGCCCTAGGCTGACCTAGAGCCGAGGTGGAAATTCCCCACCAGCATCCAGAGGTGTCTGGGAAAGGGAGGAAAACCCTGTTTTGCTGCTTGGGATCAGGGGCTGAAGGCAAAGTTGCCAGGAGGGGAGGCCAGGCTCAGTAGGACCTGCACTGTGGTGGATGCCATCCAGAAGGACCTTGACAGGCTTGAGAGGTGGGCCCATGCAAATCTCATGAAGTTCAACAAAGCCAAGTGCAAGGTCCTGCACGTGGGTCAGGACAACCCCAAGCACAAATACAGGGTGGGCAGAGGATGGATCAAGACCAGCCCTGAGGAGAAGAACCTGGGGGTGCTGGTGGATGTGAAGCTCAACATGAGCCGGCAATGTGCACTCACAGCCCAGAGGCCAATAGCCGTGTCCTGGGCTGCACCCAGAGCAGTGTGGGCAGCAGGGCAAGGGAGGGGATTCTGCCCCTCTGCTCCGCTCTCATGAGAGTACTGTGTCCAATTCTGGGGTCCCCAACACAAAAAAGACATGGACCAGTTAGAACAAGTCCACAGGAGGCCATGAGGATGATCTAAGGGCTGGAGCAGCTCTGCTGTGAGGACAGGCTGAGAGAGTTGGGGCTGTTCAGCCTGGAGAAGAGAAGGCTCTGGAGAGATCTTATAGTAGCCTCCCAGTACCTGAAGGGGCCACAGGAAGCTGGGGAGGGACTTTTTACTATTTAGTGGCAGAACAAGGGGTAATGGCTTTAAACTGGAAGAGGGGAGATTTAGAGGAGATCTGAGGAAGAAATTCTTTCCTGTGAGGGTGGTCAGACACTGGCCCAGGTTGCCCAGAGAAGCTGTGGCTGCTCCTCCCTGGCAGTGTTCAAGGCCAGGCTGGATGAGGCTTTGAGCAACCTGGTCTAGTGGAAGGTGTCCCTGCTGATGGCAGGGGATTTGGAACTGGATGATCTTTAAAGTCCCTTCCAATCTAAACCAGCCTATGATTCTGTGATTCTATGCCACAGGGGCACATTTCACCACACCTGGCCCTCAGACAACCCCATGGGTGGCTATCTTCTTTCACCTTACTGCAGCAGGAGAACCCACTGCTGTGTCCCCTCAGCTGTTTGGGGATGCTCCCTGCTGTGCTCCCCTGCAAAGCCAATGTGGTTTGCCCAGGCAGCCATCCTCCCTCCGAGGCTGCTCCCACCACCGCAGCAACACAGCAAAAGTATTTGTCCTTTGACAAGCAACAACAGAACCTTGGATTATTTTTTTTTTTTGGTGGAGGGATTGGTGTCTTAAACCAGTTGTGAAGCCAGAGAGCTGCCAGGGCCAATGTTCTATGGTTTGCAAGAAGCTGAAGGTGCAAAGGGAACCCATGAAAGTGCTTCAGCATCTCTGAGTGAAGAGGCAAATCTTACAGAAAATCACTTGTTCACACCATGCAGCCACACTAGGTTAGGTGCCCTACAGCTGGGTTTTGTGGGCTGCCAGACCACAACCTTCAATCACAGTGTACTTTACCAGGGCCAGGAAAAAGCAAATTTTCTGCTTCAGTGCAAGATGCTGAGGGCTGAGTGCTGCAGAGGGTCTGGACCCCAACATCCGCTCTCCTCACCCAGCCTCAAACAGACACCTAAGTCATTTCCTTCTCAGCCTCTAACCCTTCTCAGCTTTTCAGTCCTGCTCCCCACTGCTTTTTTGACATTTCTCTCCCAAAGATGGCACTTCCATCTGATGCTGATTTTTCTTTCTCTGCAACAGTGTTTTTAAGCACAAGCAAGGCAGCTGGAATAAAATTAGCATTATTTAACATTACTCAGCACCAAAGGCACTTGACAGATGCAGAGTAAAGATTTAGGCTGAATGTTGGGAGAAAGCTTTCTAACACAACCAATGCCAAAATACAGGAAGAGGCAAGCGGGGAGAGGCTGGGCTCTGCTTCCCTGGGCACTGCATGGCCACAGCTGGGCTGCCCACACCTTCAGTGCCACATCTATGCTGGCCATTCCCCGTGGGGATACTGTCAGGAAAGCAAATGGACATTTCCTGCCGTGTCAGGAGTTGCAGCTGGACTGTGGCTTGAACCAACAGCATTACACCAGCATCTATTTCAGCAGAGAGAAACCTAATGAAATTCAATAAGGGCAAGTGTAAAGTACTGCATCTGGGGAAGAACAGCCCCATGCACCAGTACAGGTTGGGGGCTGACCTGCTGGAGAGGAGCTCTGTGGAAAAGGACCTGGGTGTGCTAGTGGACAGCAGGATGACCATGAGCCAGCAGTGTGTCCTTGGGGCCAGGAAGGCAAATGGCATCCTGAGAAGCCTAAAGAAGAGCGTGGCCAGCAGGTTAGGGCAGGTTTTCCTCCCCCTCTACTCTGCCCTGGTGAGGCCTCACCTGGAGTACTGCATCCCGTTCTGGGCTCCCCAGTCCAAGAAAGACCAGGAACTACTGGAGAGGGTCCAGCGCAGAGCCACTAAGATGATTAGAGAACTGGAGCATCTCCTGTATGAGGAAAGGTTGAGAGAGCTGGGTCTATTTAGCTTGCAGAAGAGGAGACTGAGGGGTGATCTCGTAAATGCTTATAAATATCTAAAGGGAGATGTGAGGAGGATGGAACCAGACTCCCTGGTCCCTAGTGACAGGACAAGGGGCAGTGGTCACAAACTGGAAAACAGGAGCTTCAACCTAAACATAGGGAAATACTCTTTACTGTGAGGGTAACAGAGCACTGGAACAGGCTGACCAGAGAGGTTGTGGCGTTTCCATCTCTGGAGATATTAAAAACCTGCCTGGACATGTTCCTGTATGATCTATTCTATGTGATTCTGCTCTAGCAGCAGAGGTTGGACTAAACAATCTTCAGAGGTCCCTTCCAATGTCTACCATTCTGTGTGATTCTGTGTGTATTGCCCCATCCATTGCTGCACCATCCAGCAGCCTGGAGGATCAGCAGCAGCATACAGATGCTTCTATCTGCATGCCAAAGCAGACAACCCCAGCATCACTGGGTTCTTAGGTCCTGTGGCCAGTGACGAAGGAGAGGATGAGGATGCAAAATATGATGGGAAGAGACTTAGGGAAAGGAGGAAGGAGCAGGCAGAGGGTTTAGAACCAGGTTCATTCTGCAGCCCAGAATTTACCCTGCCACTAATGCCTTTTGCTTGGCTATTTTCCTCTCTGTCTGCAACTCCCACCGGCTGGGTGCAGATGTGAACCGAGCCCCTGATGCTCCCTCTGCCATTAATGACTGTAATGAGGCTTCAGCCAGGCACAATATTGTGAGAACCACAGCTTGTCACCTTCCCTGTGGCTGCAGGCAATGTCAGGTTTTTCAGAAGCTCTAATGGCAAACTGTCAAACAAACCCGTCCCCTTCAGAGACGCTCCGCTCAGCCTTGTGTTTGCACATCCCCGTCCTAGCGAACACGTGGCACCGCCACGGACTTAGGAGCGGGATAAACAACCTCTCTACAAACCTCCCTCATTTGTGTGCTTGCTCTCCCGAGAACTTTAGTAATTGCATCTTTGCCTTTAAATATCACGCTGCTCCTTTGGCATTTCACTGTTTAAATGTCTCCCGCTTGGAAGATGACATTGTCTGGAGGCGGACGGATCGGGGTGGTGTCTGCACAGCGCAGTGCAGGAAAGCAACGGGCTGCTCTGCTGGTCTGACTTCTCCAGACATGTGGACAGGGTTGGAGCTGGGCAGCTTTTGCAGTGTGGCTGCAGAAAACTGGGTTTAAGCTGGGAGTGAGGATACCTTCCTTCTTCAGCCCTTGGAGCAGTCCCTCCTCCCCACTCCTGGAGGGTGCAGATACCTCGGCTACATCCCCCTAACCCAGAGCAGGAGGTAGGTGCTCTGATGGCTGGAGCCCTCCTGCCCCAGGAGTATCCCAGTAGATGATGCCAGGATCTCCAGGTCATGCAAGTGCTGTGGTCAGGTGAACAGCTGACTTTCCCAAGCCTCTGTGCTCACAGAGAGTGCTGGATCCATCCCACAGCTCCCTGCCGTGCATCCCAAACCTGCAGTCTCCCCATTACCTACACACCCCAATGGCAATGGATGCAGGCTGTTCCATACTGAAGCACACACTTTTCGTGGCTCCAAGTGCACAGGGAAATATGTTAAATCTCACCTTCCAGGGTCCTGGCTTTGTCCCTATGAACCTTAGAGCTTCATGAAGCATATCCTCAGCATTTTATGCTTAAATACATTTTGTTTCCCATTTTGCAAACAATGGGTGACCTGAAGTATTTTTTGCAATTAGTACAGTATCAGAGACTGTGATTAGGAAATGTTCTTGCAGGGAAATGGGGGGCAGCAGGAGGAATGTCCTTCCTTATTATTTTGGGGAAAAGTGTAATTATTACCCCTTAGGCCTGTCTGCAAAAGGGATTAATAATGTCCAGCTTCACAGCTGTCAAAGCCCTGATTAATTGAGCTTGCTGTACTGAAACCTCATCTGTTTGTCTTGTGTCGATGTACAAATTGAAAACACAACACAATAAATCTTACTGGGCATCCTGTACCTCTCGGCTTATCGGCTGCCCTCCTCCCACATCTCTGTTTCCAAACATCCCAGAAGGGTTGAGCTGCTGCTCTGCAGCCATTTTCAACCTGGAGCTGAGCAGTATGACCCCTGCCAGGGGCATGGTGGGGTTAAAAGCCCCAGGGCACTGCCTGCTCTACAGCCTGGTGGACCAGGACCTTCCCTTCTCTCCCAAACAGTCACACAGGAGGATAAGCTGTAGGAAAGGGGTTGCAACAAAAGTGTTTACTTTTTGGTAGGATTTGCTCCTGCATCAGAGCCAGGCCATCCTTGGGGTACATGTGTGTCCATCACCCCTCTCAGGCGTGGCTGTCTGCTTCTCTGCTTGGCAACAGCATGGGTCTTGCAGGGCTTTGGGTGGATTCATAAACAATGCCTTGCACCAGTCTGTGGTGGGATTAACCTCAACTAACTTTTAGGCCATGATTCATCCATCCAAAAGGTGGGATCTGCCTGAGCATCACTGGGTGCATTGCTGGGAGAGAAGCTGGGTCTCACAGCCCTGGTCTCATCAGCCTGCAGGCTTCAAGCAAGAGACCCAAGACATCCCGGGCAGGTCTTGGCACAAAGCTGATGCAAAACAGGGGCAGAGCAGCAGGTTCCAAGAGTGCAAACTCTGCTCAGCCCCGAACAGCCCAACTGCAGGATGATACCCTTGGCAGCAGCCTCAGCACCAGCTGGTCCCCTTGCTCAAACTCTGGGCCATGATTTTGGTTTCAAAGCAAGACTTCCAGCTTCCACCAGCACCACTGAAAGGATGTGGGTTATTTTTGTCTGCAAGGCAGCATGCCTGCCCCTTGGTGCTGAATAAATAAATTACTGTGATGGTAAGGGAGATCATTATTAATTAGAGTGCATAAAGAGCCTGGGAACCCTCCAGGGGCATATGCTGCAATGCATTGAGTGCAAATCATAGGCGTTTTTTTCAGGGACATGATATTAAAGAGGAATAGAGTTATGTGGCAGTATTTTCTCAGAGAGAGATTCCACTGGGATCTGATGGGATCCCCAGCAGGATCTGTCTCAGGATCTAAGTCCTGCCCAGAAACAGCCCTGGGATGGATTTGGGACTTCACTGTCCTCCAGCTGGCATCCCACCCTCTGCTGAATGATAATCCCAAGGCACAAGCTGTGCTAGGCAGGGTAGAGACACTGTAGGGATGTGCCCCCATTGCTTTCCCAGTAAAGCCATTCCTGAACCTCATGGGAATGAGATCCACCCGAAAAGAACCTGCAGAGCCTAAAGGTAGGTGAAAGACAATACTCTAATTAAATACCCTCTCCCAGTGGCTTTAGCTGACGCTCACAGAATAAAAACAAGTGGAAAACTAGCATGAAACCTGTGTTTACCACTTCTTATTCTATAATATGCAGTGTTTTCTCAGCGTGCCTTCAGGACACAAGCAGCTGGGAGCCCAGACTGGATGAAAAGAGACACAGAACAAGGTGTTAGTGAGGAAATGCTAGGGAGGGGTGTAGTAACCCCACCACAGCCACCACAAAGCACCTTGTGATTTTCACCCTAACAGGAGGAGAAACTGTCCTCATACCTATCCTTACACTGGCTGCTGTCAAGGGCAGCTGGCACTGGTGATGCCTGCTGGTGAACACAACCCATATCTCCCTTTTAGCAGAGATGGCAGGAGGGATAGAGATAGAGTGGGTTGTCCAGGCCATTTGCTTTCCTATCCTCTGGGAATGTCTCTTGTCACTTTACAATTCCCTGGACATGGTTTAGGCTTGCCTCACCGTGCAACTGGGCTGGGCTCTCCATGCAGGACCCTCCTGGTCCCTCTCCAGAGTGGAACTCATCAGTGAGAGGCTGAACCAGCTCCTCCAGACCAGATGTGCAACTTTGCATTCTCTCTCTGCACAAGCTTTTATCCATCCAGTGACCCACACAGCCTGGTTCAGCCACTGAAAAACTCAGACCCAGTCCTTGGCAGCACCAGTATTACACCCGTGTTCGTGGTCCCTGCCCTCCAGGTGTCCACAGCCCCGGTCCTCATCACCTCTCCCTTTCAGTAGGGATACTTGGCACTCTTTCTTGTCAGTCTCATGATGACCCCAGTGAATGGGGTGAGCACAGGCTGTCCCAGCTCAGCTAATGCATTTGGTGATGGCTCAGGTGAAAGAAAGCAGAGGGTACACCTTCCATCCACAGACATGAGCAAGTCAAGAGGGGCTGCAAGCACCAGTGAGAGCAGGACTTCAGAATTGAAACAATCTCAGCAAATTGGAGGAACAATCAGGAAAAATACAGGCAGAAGCAAGGCTGGAGTAACTAACCCCACAAGAACCCATGTGGCCTCTGCACCTGCACAGCCTGGCCATTGTATGCCAAAGCCACTGGCTGTGACATGGGGACAAATGTGCCTGGTCCACCTTGGGGAGAGCAGTTTGGCAGCCAGGGACCTGAGGGCTACAGCAGGAAACCAGGGCATTAGCAGGAGCCTGGAAGGAACCTTCTCTTCTGAGCAGAGAGAAAAGTGGTTTCTGGAGACCCCAGAGGACTTGTGTCTCCTCCCTGTCCCTGGCACCTTTAAGGAAACTCCCCCTCACGTGCTGTTTGTGCTGATCTGCTGGGGACCGCTTCGTGTTGAAGTCATTAGAACTATTTTCTGTAGCTGAATAATTTTAATTTTCTAGTCAGTTAGCTTTTAGGTCTCGCTTTCTTCTTTCTTTGCGTCTTAATTGCCTTTTTCATTTACCAGTGCTCCCCCGGCATTCTCTCCCCGCTCCAGTGTGCCCGCTCTCCTCTCTCCTTCCTGCCCTGCTTCTCTCCCCTTGTCTAGCCCCCCTGAGCTATTGCAGCTGGCCAAGCAACTGCTCTGCTTCACCCCAGAAGTGACTGTAACCAAATGAGATGTTGTACTGGGAACCTTTGTCCTTCCTGGCAGGAGATGGTGCCTGGGATCAGAATCAGACCAGCACCAGGGCTTTCACGCAGCTAAACTTCACTTGCCTGTATTCAGGCTGAAGGCCATCATGTCAGGTCTCTGCAGCTTCCCACCTGGGATGGTACCAATGGACTTTGGAGACATCTTTTTGCAATTCCCCAGGCCCAGTCCTCTCTCTCAGCAGCACTGTCTTATCCCAGCCAGGGAGCGCAGGCATCCTGACTCTGCTTTCTCTGCTTACCAGTGGGAGAAACAATGAACAAACCACATCAGAGCTGCTTTGCACGTCTAGAAACAGAGATAAGCTGTTGTAAATCTCTCCCCGCTGCTGGAGAACACCTGTCTTATAGATGCATAAAACCATGGAAAACGGTATTTTGTGCACATGAGCGAGGTGACACGCAGCATGCCAGCTTGCCAGGATATGCTCCAGGAGCTGGATGCAGGGTGTGTTTGTGCTTGGCATCAAACACCCCATCCCAGCCAGAGGAGAGCTGGGAGCTGAGCAGCTGAAGCACAGCACTAAGAACCCTGTGACTCAGTTCCCCCCAGGAGAGGGGGGTGAAGGGGCATTAACTGCCTCTGCAAGGATGAGGGAGCTCAGCACCACATTGCTTCCTCATCCAACTCAGCTTGCTAGGTTTCCCCATCCCAATCCCAGCTGGGGACTGTTGACATCACACCCTGAAACACAGGACTTGTATGTGGTATCCACAGCAGATCCTGCAGACTCTCCACCCTCAAGGGGATTGTCACCTTCACATTATGCCCAGGGCTACACCATAGCAGACAGGTTATGCTGCACCATGCACATCCCATGTAGGGTGGACCCAAGGGCAAGAAGAGAATTCTAAGGTTTGGGCAGGAGTTCCAGTTTCAATGCCTGGTCCTATACCCAGTTTCCCTTTCCATACTGATTTCCCTCCCTTTAGATCCATCTCTCCAAAAGTCAACAGGTACCCCAGCTTTGCTCAAGGTCCCTGGGCACGGTGTGGTTGCACTGGCTGAACACTACACAAAAAGCAGCCAGTCTATAAGCTGGGTGATCTGACCTGCCCAGGCAAATGCTTCCCCTCCTTTCTTTTGAGGAATTCCTTGCAGCACGGCTCAGGGTTTTTTGCTGCAGAGGCACAAAGCAAAGGAGATCAAACCACAAGCACATACAGTCCCAGAAAGCTGGGTGAGGAGCTGACTGCATCTCTGGTAGAGGGAATCAAAGGCAGCAGCTGATAAATAACACAGTGCTGAGGTCAGAGGTCCCTTTGCTGGGAGAAAAACAGGGGACAAGAGGAAACAGCAAGAATCAGATCACTCAGAAACCCCATTTATGCTTCACCTGGTTGCAGGGCTCCCTTCCTTGCCACACATAGTGTCTGACGCTTCACCATCCCCACTTTGGCACCTGTGGCCGCGAGCACAAGGGATGGGGAGCTGCAGGGAGACAGGGGTCCCAAAAGGTTTCAGCAGAGCTGAGAGGGAAGGGAAAAAGACAAGGCTGCCAAAAGGCAAGAACAAGGTGCATTAGGAAGGTGGGTGCAGAAGACAGAGACATCAGCAGCCCTTGGGGACTGCTGGGGCTGGGGGAGCACTGGGAACCCGCAGGAGTGACCTGTTGTGACTCCAGCTGGAATGTCAGAGCAGAGAGGCTGGAGAAAATTGCTTGGGGTGTGTCCTGGTTTTGCTAGGATAGAGTAAATTTTCCCCTTAGTAGCTAGGATAGCTGTATTTTGGTTTCAATATGGGTTTTGTTATGAGAAGAATGTTGATAAGGTACTAAAGTTATCAGCTGCTGCTCATCCAAGGTCACCATGTTTGGTTCATTTGCCGGTGCAAAGGACTGGGAGGGGGAAGTGTAGTAATAAGCAAAACCAAAGATTTGCATTTGGATATGTCAGTGAGATATTCCATATCATATCGCATCATGTTCAGTATATTAGCCAGAGCTGACCAGAAAGCAGGGGGTTTCTCTTTGAGATCGCTCGAGCTCGCTCTTCTGGGATTGCAGTTTTGGTTTCAGGACTGTCTCAGCTCCAGGATCACTGGCTGGGGATGGGCTGGACAATGGGTGGTGAGCAATTGCACTGTGCACCACTCATTTGTATATTCTGTCATTACTGTTATTATTGTATTTAAATTTGTAAATTGTTTTTATCACAACTCACAGGTTTTCTTACTTTTACCTTTCCAATTCTCTCTCCTACTTCGTGGCAGGGGGACAGTGAGAGGGCGTCTGTGTTTGGCTGCCAGCCAAAGGAGTGGAACCACCACAGGGAGTCTTTTGGAGGAAATCTTGTCTGCAAAATGCCAAGCCAGCCACATCAAGTGGATCCTTAGGGTCAGAGCCTACCCCTCAGGGCTTGCCCTCTGTGGGCAGCCTGGGCTGTTTGTGTTCACCAGGTTTGTATTTCAGAGAAGAGGAAGATCTGCTGTTTCTCTGTTAGTAAATAAACAGGGGACTTATTTCTGCCTCGCACTTTGCTCCTAGCCAAGCCTTTGTCACCCTCATGTGTGCAGCCAATGAGACAAAATGAAACACAGGTCTGTGGCAATTCTCATTTCAACCGTGAAAGCATCACCCTGAGCCCCAGGAGACCTGGCTGCTGTTTGCCCAGGTGGGACATGTGTCAGCTGCTGCTCCTCATTAGTTTTGCTTTCCTTGCTAATGAGGGACTGAGCAGTGATTTCTCGTGGCAGCCACACGTTGGGCAGAGATGCTGGAGAGCAAATGACTGTCTGTGGGTTGGACACTTGAGTGTGTTCATGGGTCAGGGGGTGTGTGTGGGTGGGAGATGGGGTGCAGGATGGTACCGGCTGCACTCAAGCAGGAGGTTGTGAGGGAGGCAAGAGGTGTGTGTGTGTGTGTGTACAGCAGCTGTCTGCAAGGCAGTATTGGATGGGATTGTTGTGCCTAGGTAATGGTGTACAGGAGACCATGCCTCTGTATGCACTTTTCTGTTCAAGTAGTGCATGAGAGAAGTGATGTGTATGTGTCTGGCAAGTACAGCAAAACATTCAAGCAACAGGTTCTGTAGGCTGGAGACGTGTTTGGGTGCAGAGGGATGCTCTGGCAATGCATTCAGTCAATAGTGGCTGTATGACAGGGAATGTGGGTGACGTGCACGAGTTGTTGTGGGAGGTGGTGTGTACAGCTTTCCTTAGGTGCCTGTGCATGTGTCTGCATGTGCTTGTGTGCAGCAGTTGTGCCTGTGCACTCCTTCAGCAACACGTGTGGCTGACATTAGCCCCCACAGCCCTCCCTGGCAGACAGGATGAGGTATTCCAGAGGCATCACCGTTCAAGTACTGAACAGGGCATCCTATCCCTTATTCCTTAAAAACAAGTGGCATGTCATGCTCCAGCACTGGCCTCATTTCTAAACCCCTACGAAAAAAAGACAGACAGAAAAAAAGGCCAAGAGGAATGAAAAGGTGAAGCCAACAGGGAAGTGCAGCCCTCTGAAGAGGACGTGTCTCATCTGAACATGAGCACTTCAGACACTGCTTGCGAGCCCTGTTAAGCAGCAAGCATCTGAGCAATTTGGCTTGTGCAAAAGCTGATTTGTATCAGCTCCCATCGCATGCTGGAGAGTGAGCTCTTCACCCTGTGAGCCTGTTTGACTGGGGCTGGCAGGACAAGGCAGGTGTTATGGGCTAGTTCATCGGCTCTGTACTCCCATTTCAGCCTCCTCTCCCCAGCCCAGACAGGCAATTATCCTGGTAAAACCCAGCTAAACCTAAAAATGCTGCTGGATAGGCAAATAAATAACATGCCTGCAGCCTGGGGACCTGCACAGCTGGGGACCAAAGGGATGTCACCAAGCTGTTGGAGAGCATGGTGAATTATTCAGCAACCAGCACACAGAAGGTGAGATGAGGGCTGTCAGAGATGCTTTGGTCCCCACAATGCCTTGAAGGCATGGCCAGGATGGCCTGCACAGCACCATAACCTGGTGCTGAAGATGCAAACTGGGATGCAACTGGGACCGTTGGAGTCCAGCCAGCCTACTCAGTGGTTTCCAAACTCATGTAACTGAGCAGCACCCTGGATGCCAGGCAGTGTTAGGAGAGGGCTCCCATGGCATGGACTTATCTGTTTGGGTGCCCTCCCAGCCTCTGAAATTGTTCAAGAGGGACCCTTCCCCTGACAAGTCTCCTGCCCTTGCTACCCCATGGACAGGGATGACGAGACGCCATATGCCACGTGCCACGTGTGACCAGGGTGTCTGGATGAGGCCAGGCTTGTCTGCCAGCCAAAGACATGCCCAGAAGAGCTGAGATAGTAGTGTGAGGACATGGGAAAGGAGGAGGAGCATTGGGGAGGATTTGCCAATGCCAGGATGAGTAGTGGGGCTGTACCTGGACTGCTGGGACCCTGGGGTGGAGGAGCACGCATGGGTGCCCTCCATGAAGGAGTGGTGAGATGGGCACAATGAAGGGAAGGGGAAATTAAGACCTTTGAGGAGATGGTTCATCTGACCGACTTTAGCCACTGCTGGTGGACATCAATCACACCCTAGGCTGCTCTTTTCCCAGGGCAGAAGTTCAGTCTCCTACTACCCTGTCATGTTTCCTTGCTGACCCCATGCAATGACACCATGGGGTTGGGATGAGCAGAGGCACAGGGTGTCCTACCCACCCTCACTCCTTCTGCAGGGTCAGATCCCCAGGCACCACCACAAATCCTACACAACACCCTGCCCACATCAGTCCCAGTCACATCCCTGAGTGCACACCCCTGCAACTCATGCAGTCAGTGGAGTAATTTAAATATCCTGGGCAGGACAGACGCTGATTGCTTTTTTTATCAAGATAATCTGCCCTTCTGATTTCAAGAGACCTCCTGCAGGTTTGTCCTAATATCACTGGAATAAGAGTTTAGTTTATAGGCTGTATGGCCACTCTGGGATACACTTGGCTCTGCTGTATTCCTCTGGTGTACACACACCTGCCTAAATGCTAATGTCACCCAGAAGCTGGTATGCACAGCGCATTGCAAGGAGAAAGGAGTCGATGTGGAAAAGTCTGCCTCTTGCTTTCATCAAGCAGAGGATAATGAAGCGTTAGTGCAGCCTCTCGGTGACTTCACATGTTTTTCTGCAATTGAGGAGCCAGTTGTTCTCCAGTGGGGAAGGGTCAGCCCCAAAGCAGTTCCACTTCCATATTTAAATAGCTGCTTTTTGTTTTATTGCTATTTGCCCTTGGGATCATGAACACAGGTCTCAGGGGCAGCAGGAGAGAGGTGGTGCCTGCTGCTGGGGTTACCCTTTTCCCAAATGTTACTCAAACTTACAGTTGCAAAAATGAGCCACATTGTTGGCCCAGAAGCCCATTTTAAAAGTCTCTTAGTTTTTAAAGGGAATAAAGTAGAGAGAAAGCCAGGAGCATGAATGCTGCAGCCAGGCTCTCTGTCCAGAAGTCAAAGGAGACCATTTATTTCTGGGCATCCAAGGATTTAAAGCGGGAATGGAGATACCCTGCAAAAAAAAAGGGGTGAGGAAGGTTTGTTTTCCATCACAAGACATCCCCAAAAGAAACCAGGTATGTCAAAGGATGAGATCCCATTGGGGCAAGATCTAATGAACTGGGAGAAGTGCCTAGGGACAGAAAGAGCAAGAAGTGAGGGACAGTCCCAGAGTCAAACTCAGAGGAGCCTGAGGTCCATTTTCAGAAGTGGGATGAGCCCTTTAGAAAGCAATGCCCTTCATTTTCTCCCCCTGAAAAACAGATGTTTGCACAGGAAGGAAACATTGATTTCTGGCCCTCTTTATCATCTCTCCATTCAAACACACTGCTCTTCTTCAGTTCGTCTGCAGGTGCCCTCAGCTGCAGTGCCCAAACCTGGACATGGCTCAGACAAAGCAGAATTGCAGCTTTCCGTGGCTCACATCCAACATCCAACATTAATGCATCCCAGGAGGTGAGCTGCCCTTTTTGCTAAACCATCACACTATTGACTCGTGCCAAGTTAGTGATCCATCTCAACCCCTTGATCCTTTCCTGCCACCCCGCCGCCTCTCCAGGCTCTCCTGTCTACGCATTCATGCATTCATTTATCCCTCCCAAATGTGGCACCCTGTGCTCTCTGTACTAAACTTCATCTGGCTGATTCCAGACACTCCCTGCGATCCATCCCCATCATTTCAAATTCTGAGCCTGTCCTCCAAAGTTCTTGCAGCGCCCTCATTAATACACAGGCCTGGACTTATTTAGCAGATGCTGATATCAAAATGCATATGATTATTTCCAGTTAGCAAAGAAGTGTATCTCTTTAGCCAGCAGGAATGTTGGGGTTTGGTTTTTTTAAATGCCTTGAAAAAACCTTCAATTGCTCTCATTCGCACTGATAAAAATCCAGTGTAATAACTATTGACTATAGGACAGATACTTCAAATTTATTCTGGTAAATATCTGAAAGTAGAGTCAGGCCCACTGTTGTCATGTGCCCAGCGGTCGGTCATAACATTGGTCTACGAAATGCCCACAATAAATGGAGCTGTTTTATCCTCTCTCTCCAATGAGGGATAACTATTCTTTCTTTTTTTTTCTTTTTTGTTCCTGTCCAAGCTGTTTTCAGGAGAGCTCTCTGAGATGAAAAACAACAACAACAACAGAATGAAAAAAAAAAAAAAAAGAGCTCTGGAGATGTCACTTTGTAAATTGTAATCAGCTGCTGCTCAGAAAAATGAGGCTGGGGAAAGAGCCATGCTCAGTCTGGGCGCACTTGATGAGATAACACACGCTCTAGGACATCTCTTGCTAACTTGCAGTAGCTTTTAAACATATTTCTTTTAATACAGAGCTATTCATGGCAAATATGCCAGCAGTGTCCAAGCAACAGCTCTTAGTGTTTGGTGCCCTGCCTCGAGTCTGCTGAAGAAAAGATGCTGCTGAAATGGTCATAGCTGAAGGCAGAGAGGAAGAGGAGGAGTATGGAGGATTGGTGCTTTGGAGGTGCCCAGCTCAGCCCCAGGGTTTGCTGACACTGGCCCTCTTTTGCCACTGTTTGGATGTTTGCTGAGGATGCAGCAGCAGCTCAGCTCAGGGGCTTCCTGAGCAAGATGTAATTCCCATGTAACTATGAACTGCTCTTTTCTATAAAATTGCCCAGTCTTTCCTGCAGTCCAGGTAAGATTTTAGCATCCATGACAAGGATGCTGAATATCCACTGCCTATTGCTGGAAAGACTACTTGTTTACTTTGAAACCTGGCTCCATCTGGCTTCATCCTATGGATCCTATTCCTCATACCAGAAGAGACACATTCCCACCCCATTCATGTCTTGAATTTATGAGGAATTTCCTTAACATCTCTCATGTTCTGTAAGTCTGCCCATCCTTGTTAGAAACCATAGGTAGGGACCAGTCCATCACACTTATTCTCAGATGCTGGTGTTCCTGTAATTAGCAGCAGTAGAAAGGCTCTCACTGGGAACAGGGTTAATTACCCAAGCGGAGAGGATTCAAGAAGCAGCAGGCAGGAGCCAGTGAAACCAAGGGGAGTGCATGTTCTGGAGCGTGGGGTTGTGTGTGAGGGAGGCCAGAGCCTGGCTTGGCTATGCAGGATGCCCAGGCAATGGTGAGCACTGGACAGGGAGCAAGAGCGGGGAGCCCCCTGCGCTACACCATCCCGAGCTCATACCCTCTGCCCACACAGCATCACATAATCAGTCCAGGGAGAGGAGGGATGGCTCAGCTGAGCATCCCATGGGGCACCAAGAGAAGAAGGAAGACAGGGGAAATGGGAAAGGAAAATCCAGGGGAGGTGGTGAAGTCTGGACTCCACAACCAGAGCCATGGCAGGCAAAGGCCAGGGAAACTGGGAGAGGTGCCAAGTAGTGACCCAGAGTACATCAGTGCTCCTATCTTCACAGTACCAACCCAATGGAACCCAGCTCAGAGCTAATCCATGTGCCAGGCCAGCCAAGGAGAGGATTCATGCTTGAGTAAGGGATAGGGAGGCATGAAGGCCAGAGCTGTAGCTTTGCAAGGTGCCAATGGCAAATGTCCTCCTCCCTCCGTGCCAAGTCACAGAATCACACACCATTGCCTAGATTAGAAAAGACCTTTAAGATCCTTGACTCTAATCATTAACCAAACACTGACAAGTCCCCAATTAAACCCTGTCCCTAAGCACTATGTCTACACAACTCTGAAATCCCTCCAGGAATGGGGACTCCACCACTGCCCTGGGCAACCCCTGCCAATGCCTGAAAACGCTTTCAGGGAAGAAATTCTTTCTCAGATTCAGACTAAACCTCCCCTGGCACAACTTGAGGTCATTTCCTCTTGTCCTGTCACTTGTTCCTTGGTTGAACAGAACAATCCCCACCTCTCTCCACCCTCCTTTCAGGCAGTTGTAGAAAGCGATGAGGTCTCCCCTCAGGTTCCTTTTCTCCAGGCTCAACAACCCCAGTTCCCTCAGCCGTGAACTCATCACACTTGTGCTCCAGACCCTTCCCCAGCTCTGTTGCCCTTCTCTGGACACGCTCCAGCACCTCCATGTCCTTCTTGGAGTGGGGGCCCAACACTGAACACAGGACTCGAGGTGTGGCCTCACCAGTGCCCAGCACAGGGGTAAGAGAACTTCCCTAGTCCTACTGGCCACACTGTTCCTGATACAGGCCAGGATGCCATTAGCCAAAGTCCCTCTTACTGTAGATAAACCCAGTCCTAAACCCATTGCTCAGGCCCACACACCAGCCAGCTCCCCTCATCCCATGATGGGGCAGGAGTTGCATCCCCACACTCCCACTGGATGCACAGCCTCCCCTGGCTCACTTGCCTTCTTTTCTCCCTTTCTGCCAGTGCCTAAGAACAAGAGGGAGGGGGTCTCCTTCCAACACACACTCCAGAGAGCTCTTTTCATTCTGCATTTAAAAGGGAAAGAAGAAAAGGCAGAGTGAACCTGTCTCACACGTAATCTGCTGCACAAATGCCAGCTCTCAGCAATCGATAGCAAACGCTCCCGGAGGGCTGTTTTCATTTCATAATATTTATTGGGTTGCTTTATTGTCAGAATCATTACAGTTCAATGTACTGCATGGATTTTATGCCAGCTGCGCTTAGTTTGTCTTGTTTTTAGCACTCCACATGCCTTATGTGGGGCCATGGTCACACCCGGGTTGGTTCTGCTCCTCACACAGGGACCCTCTGTGCGACATAGGGCAGGTTACTGCCTCTCTGAGGGTCTCTTCCCCCCACCCCACCCCAGGATAAACCATGGCTTGTCGAGCTAGCTGTAGGCTCTTAGGGGCAGGGATGATCTCTGCATGTACAGCATCTCTTATAAATGAGCCCTGATCTTGGTTGACCCACTGGATGTGAAGCAATCAGAGCAACAAAGCCTGAAACACAAAGGAGCTGTGAAATAGTTGCAGAGAAACCATGGCAGAGGGAGTGATGGGGGAAGGTGGGAATAGGCTGAGATAAGGGATTACCAGCAGTGGCTGGGGTTAAACATAACCCTCCCTGTGGGCAAGAGTCCTGGAGAGAGGGGCTAGGATGGGAATTGGACAGACTAGCTATTAAGTGGGGGAGCTGCCACACTCCATGTGATGCAAATACTCCGCAGATACTCACTGGCGCAAACTCAGGGCTTGACTGAGTGCCAATGGCCCATGTGTAGACAAGACTCAACCAAAGCAGTATACTCTCAGACCCTACTCCATCACCACCCATTCCTTGTTTCTCAAGGCTACCTGGAGACTAGGAGGTGAAAAGGAGGAGACCAAAAGGCTCCTCTGCATCCCCCAGGCCATAGGAGCCAGCACAGTCTCAACTCCACCACAAGAGCCTTGCCCTCCCTGCAGCAAAGATGGTCTGCTCCCCTTGCAGAGAGGGACTTCAGGGCATGAGGAATGTCTTCATCACACTTCATGAGCTCACCCAGTAAGGAAATCCCTGACACTAGTGGAGTAGTGCCTGGAAAGAGGCTGCATGCTTGCACACATCCAACTCAGCTACTAGCTAGGATTGGCAGCCTTAGGGTAAGCCTTGGCCAAGGCTGCTCCCAACTCCCAGGTGGCTGGGAACAGCTCAGTGCTTTTCCCTGGGAACAAAGTCTCTCCTGGGCATTGCCTGAGGCTGGACCCAGCAGAGACCTCAGGAGGAGCAGAACAGGATGAGATGCCAGGGCTTCCCCCAAGGCTGGGGGAGCTGGAAAGAGAAGCAGCCGATTGCAAAGGGAAAAGAGCATCCCTTCTGCAGCAGGTGTTTAACACTCACATTCTGCCATAACCCATAATTTGGGCTATAAAGGGAGCCCTGCCACTAACTCACAGATATTCAACAAACCCTGGGGGTGATCTGAGGTTTGTTAGGGCCAAGAGAGGAGCTCAGTGAGGAATCAGCACTGAGATGCCTGCCCTGGTCTCCAGCATACAGACTCCAGCCCCATGGTCAGGGGGGTGGCAGGGACCCAGGACACAGCACAGGGCAGCTCCTGTCCCTGCTCTGGCCACTGCTGCCAGCTGTTAACTTGGTGACTGCACACGTGTGTTGGGAGTTATTTCGCCAGCACATAAGCGGTCCGCTTGCGTCTCACTTTTTTCAATTACCGCCTGCATGCTGCCTTCCCAATTGCCTGGCAGGCCTTGGCTCACCTGCCTGCTGAGAATAATTTGTTTTTAATGTATGTCTCTGGCAAATTTTCTGTCTCTGCCCCCATCCCCCCTCCTTTTTTTTATTAAACATAATTATTTATTTTCCCAACTGACATTTATAATTAATTCCTAAACCGATGGTGTCTCAGCAGAGCAGGAGGGGCTGAACAAGGTATCCTCAGGGAGGCAGATACTCAGCACCTACAATTAACCTTGTCTGCACACCCATCCCCAGAGACCAGTGGCACATCTACAGGTGAACCACTCCAAGAATGCATTCAGCCCTACCATGGCAGAGATATCTACTGTGCCGGAATAAAGCAGTTCAGCCTGCCTCTAGCCCAGGATGCCAAATCTCTACAGGCAGAGTGAGCTGTCATAGCATCTCTGATGGGCTCTTCTAAATACAGCTTCACTTTTCCTTGCCTGGCTTTTCCCTGGAGATTTGCAGCCCAGTAGGGTCTGGAGACTGGTTTGCACTATCCTTTCCCAGGTTCAGCTTCTACAGCAGGTCCCTTGGTCTATCTGTAGGGTGGGAACATGTGCTGGAGAGGCCATTGATGGCTAGGGACACACAGGCTGCTCCCCTCACAGCTGCAGGTCCTGGCAGAAGGCAAAGCTTTTAGCCACGGGCGCTACTGGCTCTGCTGAAGAGACTCTGCAAGGCTGAGGACAGTCACACTGGCAGCAATGCCAGGGCTTGTGTCACTTCTCCAAGTGCACCTGGGCTTACCAAGCCACAGCTTAGAGGTCTGGAGGAGACCAGGGAAAGCCAGCACAAGGTGGGTTGGAACCACATCCTGGGGTTTGTAACGAACTCACTAATTGCTGGCAGCAGCTTGGTTCCTCCAGGGCAAGAGGGTAATTACGACCACTGTGTTTATACACTTTTGCATTGGTGGGTGGTAGTTAGAGCTACTTCTCTGTCCTGGAGGGACTGAAGTCTCATCTGGAAAACTACAGCTCTTCTGGTAGTTTTCCAGATGGCAGGTGATCTGGTACTACATCCCACCAAGGTTGCATCAGGGGGATGCTGCAAGACCTGCATCCCACACCCCTAAATCCCCAGGTGATGCTCACAGCTGGGCCACTACAGAGGAGCTCCTTCATGTCTCCAGCCCACCTAGCTAAGCAGGCAGAGCTCAGGAATGTGAATATTGCATTGGAAACTGCCTCTAATCCCTCTGCTCCCCACCTGCACCTGCGTCCTTGCCGAGGTGGGCTGTGATGATAGAGATGCAGCCAGGAGAGCTGTTTGTGTATCAGCAAGGCCAGTAGCTGCTTTATGCAGAAATTACCATTCAAAGCCACTGCTGTGCACACTAGCCAGGACATGGCAGGACTATGCTGACCCTCCCTCCTTGTACCCACCAATACCCTTATGCTTTTAAGAGGGTGCAATAGGCAAGGACCCCCAAAACACCCTCAGACATCTTCCCAGAGGAGCAAGGCTGGGGCAGGGAGGAAGCAACTTCCCTTTAAAAAGCAAGTCAAGGAGGGAAACAGCTGCTCTTAATGACCCAATCCATCAAGCTAGCACTGGCCCCATCACTTGCCTCCTAAAAGCTCCCGATCATCAGTGATTATCAAAGCCGGCCGTATGCATTTTGATCAGGCACAATCAAAGCTGAGTGCAGCTGAAAAAGCCATAAAAGCCTGTGCAGAGCAATTGATATGGAGCCCTGGCTGGGGGTCAGGCTGGGAGCTGGCTGGCCACGGGCTGAGTTCCTGCCCTTGCCAGCCTGCAAACAAACAGCTTGCTTTGGAGCTGAATGTAAAAGAGGAGAAATGCTGCATATGTCCATGGGGCTTCATTGGCAAGAAACATAAAAAGGTCTTGGGAGATAGCCTCGGTCAGGGGGTTCCCCTGGCACACTGGGGTATGTGACCTGCAGGAGGGGACAAAATGCATCACAGAATGTGGCTCTGACCCCACATTATACACACAAACAGGGGCAGGTGAGGATCAGAAATTCCTTCACATAACCCATCACCACACTGCAGGGTGCCCCCTTTTGACTGGCTGGAACTGTAGTGTTTTGCTTCCAGTTGTTCTTTTTTTCTGGTGAAAATGTTTTGGTTTTCAATCAGAAAGATTTTGCTGGAGAAATGTGGGGCCAACTTTCAATCTAAACTTGCTGGCTCTCTTCTTGAGGGCTAAAGGTGGTGCATGAGTGGAAATATTCCCAGGGCAGTCACTTAGAAAATATCCCACCCTCTTGATTGCAGTTGCTGCCAGGACAGTATGGGCTGGAAAACATTTCATGAAACATGGCCTATTTTGGCCACTGGATTATTTGAGGCTAATGAGTTAATTTATTCCACACTCAAAGCCTTGTTTGTAAAACCAAATCAATGCAAGGGATAAAATTTACTCAGAAAAGGAGATACGCAGCCACTGCTCAGTAAAAGGCCTGGCAAGCAGTGTGGCAGAAAGATGCTGTCTGGGCATCTATTTAGTGAAAACACAAATAAGATCATAGTAATTAGTAATTCATAAAGAGATTAATATCAGGCAATTAAATACATGCTCTGAGGCATGCTGGTTGAAATGAGGTCTATGTGGTGATTGTGAATTGTGAGCTGAGGTCAGTGACTGCCCAGGAGCTGGGTGTCTGGATGCAGTGACGAGACACACAGGCACGGTTGCTGCTTTGACACACAATTTCATATTCCTAGTTTTGTGCCCCCAGTTTTGTGTGCCAGGTTAGTCTTTCTTCTGCTGAGGAAAACCTCAGGTTTGAAATGGAAACCCATGCTTGTGCCAGTGTGGAGCTGAGGCCATGGGGGAAAAAAAAAGACAAAGATTTGCTTCTCCTTATGGAGGGCTCTTTGCATTTCAGGAAGTGTTTGGTGCAGCTCAGAGGTTTGATTTTCATCATTTCAGCTCGTCTCATCATAGCTCCCAGTCTTTAACTATGCTGTCATTTTGAGATTGCTCCACATCTGCTGCAGTGCTGAGTCCTGGGAGGAGACAGGCTGAGCTGAAATGGGAAGGCAGAAGAGAAATGCCAGCAAGATTCAAGCTTTTTACTCATTTCCACCACATGGACACATGATGCTATGTCTGATCAGAGCTAGGCTGGCTCTCAGACACCCTCCTTCCCTATGCTGGGCTCTGGCCAAGCACCATCCTCTCTGTGAGGGGGGATCGAGAAAGTTACCCAAGGTCATGGAAGGAGCCAATGGGGAGGCTAATTCAGCAATATTAGCACATTCCTTAATTAGTGCATTGTGCATGCGTCCAGGAGGCTGCAAGTGCACTCGAGTGAGGAAGAAGAGGAGTGTTGGCAATGGGGTGGGCAGGCTAGCACATAACACTCAGGACTGTCACATCCCTTTCACGGTGCCAGGCTCCCTGCCTTTGGGATGAGCCTGGTGATGGGGACACAGAGTGCCCGCAGGGTTAGCAATGCCTGTAATTAGCACTTAATGCATTTGACTCCCTAGGCTTGATTATTTCAGCATGATTAGCTGTAGGACCTGTAGGATGCCGCTGCAGACACAATGTCACCTGCTCCCTGCCCACTCTGATCCACGGGTGCCAAAGCAGGGAAAACAGGGCTGTCTCCTCTCTGCTGTGCATTTTGGGCATGTATTGCTTCATGGAGGTCATTGTTCTGTGAGTTGATCACAGGCAGACAGCAACCATGCTCCTGCCCCGAGCTGAGCCCAGCACTGCCCGGCCAGGCATGGGTCTAACTGCTTCTTTAAAACAGCTGGTGTCAGCTCCTACCCCCTCCAGGCAACTGAATCCTGCACTGCACTGCCTGTAGCTTTGGAAAATGTCCCCTAATGTCTTACTTAAACCTTCCCTGCTGAGTGGTGGTGGTGGTGGTTTTTTCTGTGACCAGTGAAGGTGAGCTCTGCCTATTCCAGTCCTCTTAGCAGCTTCCTTTTATGTGACTGGAGACCTTTGCCATCACGCCTCTGCCTCCCCCTGCTCTGGATTAAGCTGTCTCTATTTTCACAATCTTTTTTGCAAGTCTTGCTCAAGGCATGAACTCCAAAAGGAGCCTTGTGCAAGGTCCCTCTCAATATGCAGAGCTGGAGCAGAAAATGTGGCAGGAAGGAGCTGAGAGCACAATTTCTAATGGGTGCCACCTCTCCATCTCTGCAGGAGATGTTCCCAACATGCTGGTGCAGAGCAGAGGGAACACCAGGACACTCGAGAGTGGTGTCTAACTTCTGGCATCCTCTCCTTTGCAGTAAAAGCTCAGAGCTCAGCCACTGATCCAAAGCCATCCCGAAATGTTAGGAGTGTCATTAACGTGATTAAAGCTCTAACGAAATGAGATTCAATGAGATGAAATGCATAGACCTGGTCAGCATGCTGCACCAGTCACCTAGTGATACGTAAAGAGCTTTAAGACTCTTCTGAAAGAAGTAAATCTTTTTCTTTCTCTCCACATAGCCCTGGCCCCAGGAGGAAGTTGGAGCAGACTGAAATTTCAATCCTGTGTGCATTTACCTCCACTCAGAGCTTCCCTGAGCTAAGGAAACTGTGTCTAGTTGGATAATGGCTGCATTTTTCATGTTGGGTTCCTGTTTTTATCAGTGGAGATGGGTTATCTCCTGTCTAAGGATATTAAAATCACAGCAGCACAATAATTTCCCTGTGGGGGTCTCTAATGTGCCCTGGCTGGCTCTCACCATTGCTTCTAGTCCCATTTTGATGATGAAGGCTTTAAGTGCAGGTGAACGTGGACACCAATTCTCATCATCTGGCTCAAAGCTGTGGTCTCTCTCCTGCATAGCACTTTGAACATCTCATGGGGAAATGTAGGTCAGTATTTTTCCTCATATTGTCCCAGAGGCTTGGGGAACGTGTGGGCAGGTTGTGGGGTTTGCAGGAAGGACCAATGCAATGGTCAGTGGGCTTCAATGCACCAGAGGTCTGCATCTCTGCTGGAAAATGTGCTGGAAAATGAGTAGAGATCCCCAAAACAAATTGGTTTGAAATGTGTGTTTTCAGGCTGTATGGGAAATAAATTACTTGATCCAGCCAGGCTGGCTAGTGGTAGTGGCAGGACATGAGCCACAGGCTTAGAGAGAAACCCTTGGAGGGGGCTTCCTGCATATGTGCCTTTCCCACAGGTATCCAAGCCCTGGCTGCCCCACTGTCCCACCTCCTCTGCCCAGAACCTCCTACACATACTGGGATGCTGGAAATGGTGGAGCTGTGAAACTAGTCCCAGCTGCAGAACAGCTGGATGTGGGCAGTGCCTGCAGCAGTGCAGGGGAGCGTCTCCTCCCACGGGGTGAAGAGGCTGCAGTGGGAAACGTGCCCTGCCCTGTTTGTACCCACTGATGCATTGTACCACTGCAGCCCCAGCTTGGCTGCCCAATGCCCTGTCCTGGTGCACACACCCACATGAACGCTCATGGGCTACCACCAGGATGATCTGAAATGAAATTTAACTTCAGCCAAATCCCTCTTTTGGCACAGATTGAGCTAGTCCCAGCTGTGGCATAGAAAGGAGCTGGTCTCTGGGCTGGCTAATCAGACTCCCAGAGAGGCAGACCTCTGCCTCTGCAACCTGGCATGTCTGCTTGGTGTCCCCAGGCCACCCAGAGGACACCAGGCTTGGCAGCCACCAATGTATACCTTAACTGCAAGGAGAGATAACAACCTGCAACTCCACATTCCCTTTCTTCCCCCACGCATGTCAGTTTGTGCAGACCCTCTCCAACATGTTACCATCAATTTTCTGCTTCCTGAAATTGAGCTGGATGTTTCCAAAGCCCTTGGCTTAGTGGCACATCCCTGTTGCAAAGACTTTAACGATGCCCTGCTTCAGGGCTGACATACTGAAAGTACGTGGCCAGAGACTACATCTTTCAGTGCCAGGCTTTGCAGTCTGACAAGCTGCCATTCCTAATTGCTGATTAATTAAGATTTGCATATGCAGTTTAAATCAGCTGGCTGCAGCTGCCAACAGGACCCAGACAGCTGACAGACCTCATGGATGCACTACAAAAACATCTTGGTTCCTCTCCTCAATCAGGTGAAGTTATTTTAAATCACCCATTGACAGGAGATATTTCAAAAGCACCACAAGACACTGTAAATGAAGAATATTATTTTTAAGTTCAGATCTATGGAAATATTTGAGATTTCAAGAATGTTTCCTGTCTGTACTGAGACAAAAATGTGAGATCTTTTATCTTCCTTCAAGCTGGTACTTCCAGGTCGGAAGGAAGGTAACTGATGTAGATTGGTTTGATCATTTCAAGTAGTTTCATGCTAGTCTCAATTTACTTGTTTGTTTGTCTAAATTTACTCCCATTTTCAGACAGGCCCATTTGGATTCCTCTGCAGCTCTCTGGTTTGAAAATACCTTGGCAGACAGTTTCACTTTAATAGCCATTGTTGGTTTTGCCCCCAAAAATTTCTGAGCTGGGAAAGTTGGGGGTTTTTTTGTGACTGACTGTTCTGCAAATAGTTTTGGTTTTGCTGAAGCAGCGTTCTGGGCAAAAACAACATTTGAAACTCCAGATATGTGGCGTGTAAGTGTATTTCTGTCTGTGGATACAAGCATATTTCTATGTATTTGCTCAATTGTGTTTATTTTAGTCAAGAAAGTGAGGATTTAATATCAACTAGTTATGCAAAACAAACTGGGAAGTTTCCATTTTGGATGCTATGGCACTGCTGAACGTCCCACGCTCTTGTTGCTGGGGTTCAGCCTTTCCCTTGGCTCATAGTCATGGTCTGGGAGATGCCAAAGCCTCTGGTCACCTCCAAAGGGCTCGGTAGGAGCCTGTTTTCCCAGATGCAGTCCAGCACCCTGGTCACATCACCCAGCCCATGCACAGGCACAGCTGGCACAGGGCTCCTGGAGAATGAGATCCTTGGACAGTCAAAAATAACAGCAAAACAGAGGGAGAAAAGGAGCTACACTCAACACAGAGCAATGCCTGTGCAAACCCATCCAGAGATGTTGTTCACCCTGCTCAGGTGCATGGGTGGGACATGGCCTGTGGCTACAGAAAAACGTGTGTGTGCATTGGGTCCACCTGATGGGTCCCATATGGGATGTTCATGCTATCACACTGGGTCTGTCTGTCTGAGTTAATTTGGCTCTGGTGGTCCCTTGCCTGCTACTTTTGAGAAGTCCAAACCTAAACCCAATTTGGTTCCTGGGCCAGTCATGCTTTTTTTGAGCTTTGATATTTACCTTGTTAAGCAGGGAAAGCCCAGCGGTGACATGCACTTAAAAATGTGCTTTTGCCTGGATTGCTGCTTCTGCCCAGGGAGCTGGTTGATGCAGCTTTGGAGAAGGAGCTCAGCCACTGCTGTGAACCATGCCTGGGATGGGGGAGCACATGGGAAATAGGTGGAGAGGTTTACTCCTTCATCTGAGGATTTAAAAATCATGGCAAATGTAGAAAATGCAGTCTAGAGCTGCGGCTGGGGTCTGTTCCACAACTTCCTCACCAACTTTTATGAGCTTGGGGCTTGGTGATTGTTTTTGCTCCTGTGCTACAGGACTAAATTAGCTAAAGATACCCAGCCTGGCTGCTGTTGTGGAGAGACATCGACTTAACATGCAGCTGCTGAGCAAAAAAAAGCCTCAGATCTGGATGTAGAGCACTTCAAGACATTCACAATGCTGAGAAAGAACTTCATCTGGATACCAACCTTTCTGTGAAGACCACTGAGGAGCTAGGGGTGAGCTGGAGAGGGGAGAGAAGGACCGTGGTGCCCAGACAAAAGACAGAGTGATGGGCGGTGCTGGGGTTTGGTCTCTTTGGGCCACCCCAGGCTGCAGTCAGTCCTGGGGACAAACACAGCCCTCGGAGCTATGTGCAGAGGTCTTCCTTCTCTGTAACAGCCCACAGGCAGCTGCATTTTTGTGATACTCAACCTGATGCCACCAGCTCACATGGCCAAGAGGCAAATAGACCTCTGAACAACAGAAAAGCCTTATTTCAGCTCTATTCTGCTCCATTTCTAGCCTGCAAACTAAAAAAAGTGCCTTTTTCCTGGGAATTCTCTGACCGACTCCAGCTGCCTCCTCTATTTGGCTGCAGTGAGCAGTGGGCTTAGAAATACCAGGATTAATTAAAACAATCTTTTATGTTCCAATGCAAGCTTTATTTCCTCTACCTGGTGAGAAATGGCTCTTGCCTCAATCAGCAATTGAAGTCTGAGATTGCTGTGCTGAGCAGAACGAGCTGCCACTTTCCGTTAATTAAAGCTCAGCTCAGGGCACTGCAGCCCAGCCGGCCAGAGAGTGACTCTCAAAAGTTTGTCTCCAGCCTCCCAGGAGTAGCAAAGGGATGCAGGTGCTAAAGGGATGCAGGAGAAAACCTGCCAGCTCCCATACCATTCTGGTGATTTCCAAGACAAACTATATATAATTTGTCTGGTCCGTTTTTTTTCTCTGATAAGAGTGCTTCTGCAACATTTGGAGAGCCTGTATGAAAGGGACAGTGTCTCCAACTGCATGTGCTGAATTGATGTTATCAAGAGTTTTCCTCTTTGCTTGCACCTCCACTTCCACCAAGACTTGTCCTCAATGGATTTCTGCTCTCCTGCTGGATGCCAGAGATTTTTTCTCTCCATCATAGTGCCTGGGATGTGCTCATACCCCTAGATGGGCTTGTGAGGTTTCTGTGCTGGTGTCTGGGAGCAATATTTGGAGAAGCACAGCATTTCCCTGTGTTTGGTGTGAGAAGAAGGAGGGAAGAGTTCCTCTTGGCTGGTAGATGGCTCCACCAGGCCAGCTCTAAGCAAGAGTTAGGGCTGAAATTATGTGATCAGTAAAAACAGATTTACAATAATGGAATGAAGTTACCAAAAGACGAGCACAACACTATGCATTATTAAGACTGCTTAATAATGAAGATCACCCCTCACTGCATCAGCACCTCGTTTAGCTTCTTTCTTCTTCTCACATTAAGCTGTAATCTCTCTCTATTAATGTAAGACCAAGTTTATTTCTATAAATTAACTCTTTTTCTTCTCTAGTCGCCAGCAGATGAAAGTGAGGGTGGAAAGAGTCCTTCTGTCCACCCCAGATGACAATGTCCTTGTCTTACTCTGTTAACCAGACATTTTCCAGCCCATGAGATGGCAGGAGGATTAACCCTACTCTTCTCAAAGGTCTCTTGCACCCACCTGTACCAGATATCCTCACCAAGGGGTCCCTGGCTCCAGCTGGCTACCTGGAGTAGCTCCCTGAAGACACCCTTTGTTAACATTTGCTGTCAAGTGGTGGGGATGCCTTAGGGCTTTAAAACCTAATGGGCAGCTACTAACGGGCACAGGGACCTTTGACTGAGGAGAGACAGGGATGCTCGTGCAGGCAAACCAGAGGGTATCTCTCTCCAAGTGGTGGCACCTGGATGGGCACGCCCTGACACCTCTGATGTTCGGGGAGAATTGCATAGGACTGGGGAAAAGCTCTTCCAGTTTCACCACAGAGTTTGGTGAGGTGGTGGATTTCCCACCTTGGTGGCAAAGTCAGCCACAAAGATGCTCACACCAGGCAGCTGTGAGCATTGGTATAAGCAGGGTGCTGCTGCTTGGTTTGTCTTTTGGCAGAGGCACAGCTTTCTGCCTGCTGGCCTCAGGACCTCAGGGTTTCATTTCTAGCTTCCAGCCCCAGACCAGGGACTGTGTGAATGAGAGGTCAGAGGAGAGGAGCCAGCATTCTGCTCCAGGACAACCAAGTAACCCAGGTGGTGAGGTCAAGGCAGAGCTGCAGCCAGTGCCAGCCACAGGGATCATGGCTGGAGAGCTTTGTGAATTGCCCCAAAGTCGCCCTGAGACCAGAGTTCTCTCTCTTGAGAGCCTCATTTATTCTCACCATGGGCATTCAGGCCATGCAAACCACAGGAGAAGAGGCAAGGAACTGGTTTCCAGAAATGTTTGCAATATGTGGGCTGTTGCTCCTCTCCAGCACAACCAGAAAGCAGCTTCTCCAGCAGTCAAAAACAGCCTCACCAGCAGGTTTGCATCAGCTGGAGTTTCCCATAACTGAGGAAGCAACAGCATCCCACACCACTCTCCCACCAGTTCTTTGTGACCGCTCACCTCTTCCCTCCCAGCCGTGGGCTTGGCAGCTTCACCCCATCTATGGCCCTGCAAGCTGCCCTCAGGTAGCATCAACTCCCCACTTTGCCCTGCAAGGCACTGGGTCGCAATAAGCCCCCAGGCAACACCATCCCACCCTCCTGCTCTCCAAGGTTTTTGGATGCTATGGCATAGTCTCTTAGGGGAGCACAGCGGGATGGCTGAATCCAAGATGCAGACTCGGGGAATGGGGTCTAAGAATGTGTCTTGGGAAGCAAATGGGATGGACTGTCCACTGTAGCAGTGGACAGGCATCACAGGTTTTTGCTTCTGGGACATAAAGATTCTCTCCCAACCCTGGAGCACAGCAGAGAGGAAAGGGAGAGCATTAGCAGCAGTCATTAGCAGCCAGCCCCCAAGCAACATGCTTTCATCCACAGGATCTTGCAATGTGGAGGTGCCAAGAAGCTTCCTGCCTTGCTCCAGGGATTAAACAATTCCCAGATTTCAGGTGGGAGAGGAGGTTTGCAGATCACTGAGGACAGTGGTACCACCTCCACCGTTCTGGGCATGAACTGCTTGCAAGGTCATTCCGTCTCACGAAGCCCCAGCTCTAGTGGGACCCTGGATGGGGCAGGATGTCCTGCATTTGTCCAGCCTACTCTCTCTCAAAATTATACAGAAATTTTCAAGGGTTCTGGTCTTTGTCCCTGAAGAAGTTAGACTCATTTAGACAGGGTTTGGGAAGACAGCAGGAACAGCACTTTGCAACTGCAGAAAGGGAAAGGCTTTCAACAACTTACTTTGCCACATGCTTGGGCAGGCAAGGAGCACACAGCAGCCCTGTTACCACCACTCAGGTGACCTGTCATTCCTTCAAGCCTCCATAACTCATCTTTGGGCTGAATTTGTTTCCTGATCACTTTCTAAGCAGTATGGCCACACCATTAACTACTCCCCATCTCTTCTTGCTATGGTAGCCCTTAGCTTCCTGAGGCCATAAGAACCCATGGACATCTCCATGAAACACAAGGTAACTCAAGGTGCCTCCATGTTCCTCCATCTCTTCAAGGGTTAACAGAAGATTTTTTTCCTAGAAAAAGTTTTTCCAAGCACAGCCCTGCTGGCAGCACACACATCCCATTCCCTGCAGCACCAAAGCATCTCTGCCCTGAGGGAGCCTCAAGCTGACACTTCACTGGCAAACTTCATTTGTGCTAGGGAGAAACTGCAGCAGCACCCAGATGTTGTGCTCCCAACCTTGGCAGCTACAGGGCCAAGTACAGAGCCTGGTCAGACATATCTGCAAGAGATGCGATTGCAGAGGCACCCTCCAATTCCAAATACACCTGAGAGGTCTGTGCTTGACCCCACATTCTCTGGAAAGTCCTTGAAGGGCTTCACTATCCCTAAATAATCCTCAGAGGTCCTCTTGCCAAGCACAGGCCAGGTCTACCCTACTTAGTGAGCCGGAGCTGTTGTCAGAGCTGACACCACTCAAGATTTACTCCATCCTGCGTGGAAGGAAAGTCCAAACCCTCACATCTGAGTTAATGAAACAGTCTGAGGAGACAATAGTTCCTGGCGCTGTGAGAGCTTGCATTAGTGAGCTGGGGTTACGGAGAGCTCTGATCAATAAATATGTTGCCACGGCTTTTCAGAGCATCCATCACTTGTCAGGAAATGCATTTAGGTTAATACCTGCAGAGGGCATAAACCAGCCATAGGAATTAAAACCTGCCACATGCCAAATGGTAATGCACAATTTAATGATCACAGGATCTGATAAATAAGCAAAACTGTGAAATGAATAAATACACTCTGGCATCAACATCTGCAACTCAACCTGGCCACATTTAGAGTCTCAAGATTAACCTGCAAGGTGCTCCTCTGGGTTCATCTGTTTGCAGCACGTGGGCAGCAAAGGCAGCAACCTGCGGCTGTTTCCCAGGAGACCCCAAAGGACTTTCAGACCCAGCGTTTCTTGTCACCTCGAGCACTGGTGTAAATAGGAACTTAGCAGGTTACCTGTGCAGGGAAGGCCGTAGCAAAGGTAAAAGCAATGCTCTCTTCTCCATGGCTGTGCTGGGAAAAATGAAACAGGGAGGGTCTGAAACTGCAGCATAGAAAATTTACGCTGGACACTAGAAAAGAGGAGAACGAAGGATTATCCCTGACTGCCAGGAGTGAGGAGGATTTTAGGAAGAGGTTAGATGCAAGGTGGGCTAAGGAGAGCTGATCTTGGTCTCGGAGGCTCCAGAAAGCCCCTTCAACGTCTCTGCCTCCCCATCAGGTTCATCCTATGCTTCTCCCACCATCACTAGTGCAGTCTGGGGCTCTTGCTGCATTGCCTTG
This sequence comes from Caprimulgus europaeus, assembly GCA_907165065.1. The sequence goes on from OU015527.1 coordinate 72,250,382, forward strand.
GAGTGGGTAAGACCAGGTAGTAGGAAGGGAGCTAGCACTGAGCAAGAAATAACCCCTTAAGAGAGGAGGATGAGAGGGAGCTGCTGCTGAAAACATTGGTCGTGTCGCGCTCCAGCACCTATTCAGGGGATGGCTTGGCACAGAGAAGGGAGGACAACCAGCATGAAATTAAGAAAGGGAAATTTTCAGGTCCATAGCAAGAAAAAAAAAAATTATTGACAAGAAGATTTATGAGACTTTGGGGAAGTTTCTCTCAAGGAAAGCCTGGGACATTTGAAACTAGATTAAACAGTGAATACGGAGATGCAGACGGAGAACACATTTGCGCTGCAGGAGAGTCGGACTAGAGGGAGCCAAGTAAGGCACTGCCCATTGCTAATTTATTCCTGATCTGTTATGTTATCTATTCATGCTTTCCTACCACATCCATCATCTGACTCTCTCTGGTCTTTGTGAACATGGAAGGGGGCCTCCGTGGACAGCATGGATCGGGGATCATTAAACACCCCTCTCTGCTGGCTTCAGATTAATTTCCTTGGCAGCTTCAGGCAGCTCAAACACAGCCCTGTGCTTTCCTTGTCAAAGGAGAGAGAGTGCTGCTAACCCTCATGAGATGGCCAGCAGTATGGCACATGCAAGGAGATGAGCTGGAGGGCAGCTGCAATTTGGGCAACACCCACATCCCTAGACCATAGTCAGTAAAGGATCCTAAAGATGAATGGTTACAGCAGCACTCAAACTTCACAGAGGTAAGAAGAAAAGGGCTATGCACACTTTGGGCTGGGGCTGGGCACCTGTTCCTCAAAACCATGATGGAGGTACCACCTCACTTCAAGCCACTGGTAGACACTGGTTGCTGTCACAACTATCTGGACCACCTCCAACTGTGGGACTCCCCATACCAGGTCCTGTCCTGCAGCTGCCCTGGCCACAACCTGGGGCTGGACATGGCCAGCTCATGGACCAGAGACTTCTGCTGACCATGTCTCAGTTCTCTGGGGACCCAAGCCAGCAGCTCCCACCAAGGTCTCTGCAGCCAGCTCCAAGCTCCGTCAGAAAAACCCATGTACCAGAGATGGAAGGGGGGAATTCAAGCCCACAAGAGTGCAGATGCTTGAGCCAAGCTCTTCACACAGGGGAAGTGTAGTAGCACCAGTTCAGTAGCTCAGGCTCCCTACTGCTTTTGCTGCTGAAGATTAACAGCTCACTGCTAGAGAGCTGAGATCCCGAGGGAGTTCATGAGGTGATTCAGGGATGCAGAAGTTCTCAGGTTTGGCTTTGCTGCCCACCCAAGTGCTGAAGCTATTCCCTGAGCAGCAGCACAGGCCCAGCCACAGTCCTGTCCTACAGCCCTTTTAGTGTCCCTGCTTGGACACCACTAGTCATATCACAGCACAGCGAGTCCTTTCATGGGGCTGGTCCAGCTGAAATGAACCTGGCATGCTCCACACTCCTCAAAATACGTTTTTTTCAGACAGATCAGTGCCATCAGTTGGCTCACCATGCATTTCCAAGAGCGCTGGTGATGGCAGATGCCATAGGGTGGGATTGTGTTTGGCAGGAGGGCAGCACATGACAACCCTCACTCAACTGATGCTGTTGTGCCATTGCTTCCTACAGTCAGCGTCAGTGTGGCCTTTCAACAAATCTCTGCCTCCTCACTGTCCCTGCAGGATGCTCTGTCATTAAAGACGTCTAAAGAATACAAACTGCTTTTCCTAAAGAGCCATGAAAACGTTTACTAGGGCAGAAAAATGTGGAAGAAAAATCTTGAACCCCACCCACAACACATGCCTTTGATCTGGGCTCTGTTAGCCAGACTCGCTGTTAGTCTTTGGCCACTTGGTTGCCTTCCCTCAGGGAGCACATGCCTGGTTTTGCAAACATACACACACTCCCACACACTGCAATGTCACCTCCAATTCTAACAGCCTCTCCCTGGTTTGATTATATCACAAGCAGTTTGCTCTCTGATTAGCCCTCCAGTTACCTGCTGCAATCCCCAGGACAATCCTGGTGCAGAGTTGTGGGTGGTTAACAGCTTTCCAGACTGACTTCCATCAGTCTGCTCCATAACCGCTCCTACCCAGCCTGGGAGGACAGAAGAGGCTGAAACATGCCTTGCCAAGGGGCAATGTCATCAGGACAACAGCCACACTCTGATTTCCAGGGGTCATTTGCCTTTGCCCATTCAGATCCACCTAAAATTAATTTGTGACTCCTGGGAGTGTCAGGCTACCCAAAGGAGCGGGATCTCCATCACTTGGCCTCCTCAGCATCATTCACCACTGGGAGAGCTGCAAAGGCTCTATCCCCTGTGTGTGGCTCTCTGCCAAGTCCCGTTCCAGACTGTGCCACCTACGTGGAATAATTTTTGAAAGCCTCTTCTGACACCGTGTAATCAGGCAGCGATATGTAAGAGGGAGCTCTCATTCCTAGCTCCTGTGTCATGACAGGTGAGGAATTAGGAAAAATTATAACCCAGCATAGATTCAAATGAGAAAATTGTCCCCTGTCTTTCCAGGACCCTAATCAGTGCAAACGCAGGAGCGCTGCCTCCCCTCCCAGACTCAGCTTGTAACAGCAGAAGGGAGATGGGTCTGCAAACGTCTTCGCCAGCACAGCCACAGGGTGTATATATCTGCCACACAACAGAAGATGGGGATTGAGTTTGTGTATGCCAAAAGCATGTGGCACGGCCATCCCTGGTGTGTGGCAGTGGGACAGGAGGGGAGCAGCCCCAGCTCCCCATGCAGCCTGTGGTATGTGAGAGGTCAGTGACTGTCCTGCTGACATGCACTCTGACATGCCCACCCCTCAAGAAATGCTGCCCAGGTGCATGGTGGTGTGTGCACCCTTCTCACCACACAACCCCAGCATCCCAGCAGCAAAGGAATGAACAAATCTAGAGATATTAATGTGTCTTGCACAAATGCAGAACAGATGTTCCAGCAGGAACCCGAAAAAATACATAATTAAGGAACAGATAGAGGAATCCTGTTCCTTTTTTGCTTAGTTTTTTTCCCTGGAAAGTGTTGTCATGAGCCTGAAGGCTCTGCCAGTGGCTCCCTGCAATGTCTCAGCATGGGACGGGTGAAAGATCCAGGATGCACCAACCCCCTTTTGGGATGAGTTATCCAAAAGCCGGACTCTTTTATTTGACATCTGCTGCAAGGGAAGCCAACCCAAGGAAAGGAAGAGCTCTTCTGTTTCACCATCTTGCAATAATTGAGGATAATAGAGGGAAAAAAAAAAAAAATACAAAACAACCCCAAAGCCCGAAGGAGCGGAGGAAGAGAGAACAACTTGCAAGAAGAAAAAGAATCAGCCATTCCTAAACACAGCGTGGCGGCGCAGCCAAACCAAACAGTAATGATTCATTGACCTGTCTTCACCCTTCGTTTTTCCTATAATGAGCAAAGAAACCACAGAAATGTGGAGCCGAGGTCTCTCTCTGCTCCCAGGGAATGGAGAGGAGGATGTACAAGCCGTCAATGCCCTTTGGTGGGTTTCATCTCAGTGCAGCTCCTGCATGTTCAGTCCAGCCCCACCACCAGCCTGCTTGCCCACCTCACCTCATCTCAGTTCATCCATCATCCTCACTACCTTGCTGGCCTGGGCTTGCTTTCCCCCACCAACTGCACCAGGAAGGTGAAAACAGGTACCACAGCCAGGTCTCTGCTCCTGCCTTTGATGGGACCAGCTGGACAACCAATATCTGTGCTCTGCAGCCAGCTCTGCTCACAGCTCAGCCTGCTGTCACTGAAGCCAGCGGTGGAGCTATCTCCATGCCAGGCTGGAGCAGTGTTGGCTTGAGAGCAGATGTACAACCCATTTAGACATCCCAGCTGTGCATAGAGTGCTGGGCAGCACCCTCCATCCAAAAGTCAAAGAGACCCAGCTGTGGTCCTCTGGAAAGGGAGGGGGCTGAAGACCACAGCTCAGCTGGCTTCTTGAACATGTCACACAGCCTGAAAACCATGCATGGACTTGTATTCTGCAAAGAGCTGCACAAGCTCACAACACTTCTTTCCCCACACCAAAGGTTCTTGCCTGCAGCCAGGGAAGGGGTTGTGCTCTCCTTTCCTGAGCCCACTGGGTAGAGTTCAGTAGCTTGAAGAGGTGGCAGAGCACACCCTGAAAAGTAGGGCTGATTCCCCTGTCAAGCCTGCTCCCCAGCAACACTGCAAGACAACAGCCTCTAATGAGGGCAGTGGAGAGCAACAGCATCATCATCCTCACCTCTGGGACCCCAGCACAGCCTCACATCCCCAGATGAGCTCCCCCAGCCAGCGTGGGGGCCATCTACAGCCCAGGGCCTTCAGGAGAAAGGTGTCCCTAAAGGCTTTGGGATGTTGTCTTCTTCATTTCACCACTGGGTGATGGAGCTGTCAGGGGCTGTCCACCACATCCCAGCACTGTAGCTTGCAGAGGAAGGACAATTCAGTGTCCATTAAGGTGTCTCTGATTCCATGCCTACTCATTGACTTGCTATGGGACTTGAAGGGCTCAGAGGCCTCTTTAAAGCCAGGAGTTGCTTCTTTCTGGCCCCCAAGGAGGTTGGTAGCCCCCCAAGACTTGCCAGCAGGTGAGCAGCTCAGAGCCAAATCAAAGCCCAGGGGGTCTCAAGCCAGGGATGAGAGGTCGGTTTCCCAACTTGGTTTAATCCCAAGGGTGCATCTGGAGCCCACCAAATCCCATCAAGGGGAATCATAGCAGTGCTGCAGCAGAGAGCTCCTCTCCACAGAGACATTGTGGGGGATAGGACTATTATCTGAGTGTGATATCAAGACAGGTTTAATCTAAGCCTCCATCCTTGCTCTGAATATCTGCATCACTTCCCACATGGCAGCAGAGAGCTGGCCTTGCTACCTAGCCGTTCAGCAGCCTGGGCCAGGCATTGCATGGGTCTCGAGAGGACCAGTCCTGCCAACTGGCTAACAATGTCCTCTCTTGTTCAAAGCAGCACTCCAGTCACTGCAGCCCTTCGGGAATATGAAAAAAATTAAATCAGATCCAGCAGCTCAATAACACTTTGCCTTGGACTTCTGCAGACGAGCAGCAGGGACCAGAGGGAGCAGTAAGAGATGCAGGAGAGCTGAAATGGGGTATTCCTCCTGGTTATATTTCATTTTCATGCTGTCTCTGCAGCTTCTCATACAAGCCAGGGAGAAAAGAGACAAATCACTGAAGACAAGCTGCTTTATGAGAGTTTCCGTTCCCATTTTGTGGCCCCTGAGGGTTCTTCCCGCACTGCCCCCAAGCCTCCTAGTGAACAGCTTGATGTTTTCAGAGGTTGCTCACCTCCTCTGAGTGGAAATACAACTGTTTGTTCAGCTTCTCAGGGGGCTGGTTATCTTGTTAGATTTGTAAGAGCATTTAACAGGTTGCTTAGCTGTGTGCCCTTGAAATATCTCAGGCAGCATCTTCCAAAAGTACCGTCAGCATCACGCTGGGCTCCAGCTAATTATCTCCATCTCCCAGCAGGATGATTGGCTTGGTCCGGCACAGCGCTGACCCAGCCACACGGCTGCCTCCACAGGCACATCCGTGTCTGCCTGTCTCAAAGCCTGGGCAGACACCAACTGAGCACTGCCTGCTTCCCTCCCCTCCTCATTTCCTTGCTGTGCCCAGATATGGGGGTAGCAAAACAACCGCTGTGGAGATGGGCACCTGCCCAGAACAAGACTTCTCCTCTCCTGGCACAGAGGCTGTAATTCCCAAGCAGAGCCCCAAAACATCTCAGGTTTTCAAGGGTATTCTTGGTGTCTCCTGGCCATCCCCTCTGCCTAGGAAGTGGCATAGTCAAAATGTCCCTCAGGGCCATGAGGGAGGTCACAACTTCCCTGCCCCACAAGCCCCATCCTGCAGCCTCCCTATGGGCCACCACAAAAGTTTGCCTTCCTCTTTGCCCTCCTTTGTCCCCCACATGGTGCTATCCAGCCTCACCTTAACACCACACACCAGAGTACTCACTTGTCCCTCATTAGGTTGCTTCTTGGTCTGCAAAGGCCACCCACTTATACCTGACATGTCCCAAGCAAATCCTGACAGACCTCCTCATCCCTTCCATGCTGGGGGACATGTCCCCTGGCATCTCCTTTGCACTGTGACTGCTCCTGGTCAAACAGAGGAGAGGATGGGGGAGTAGTTGGGCACAGTTGTCCAGGAGGACACCAAGATCCAGAGGCCATAACCAAGTCGGGCTCCCTGCCTACCCTCTCCATAAGATCAAAGCCAGCAGATAGCCCTGGCAGGGCCATCGCAGCAGCAGGGGAAAGAGAGCAGCTAGGGGATGCGATAACCACGTGGGATTGGGGCAGCCACCCCGGGAACAATAAATGTGCCCTTGTTAGCAAGTTCCAGCTCGTTGCACCTCCTATGTAGTTCATAACCACTTAACAGGACCGCTAATGGCAAATTAGCCAAACATCAGTAAGCAGGGAATGTGGTCGTCAAGTCGCATACATCCTGTTAACTGGTGGCTGATTATCTCATTGTGCCTCACATGTACTAATTGCAAACTGTTTCCCATAGCCTACCAGTATTGTTTAAACTTCAGGAAAGATCCAGGCAGCAGTATTTTTCCAGTGCTTTTCACACTTCTGTACATAACCCCCAGAGCTGCAATTGCAATATCGAGGAGTTGGCCTTCACCATTTTTGTTAACAGTATTAGTGGTTCAGAGAGGAGCTTGCTGCATTCACACCTCTTTTACTTTCTCAGCTTCATTAGAGGGTCAGGGGATGTTATCAGTGTCCCTTTGGCGGTTGGAGGAATATGGTTGCAAAGCCAGGCTCTGGGGGCTGGTGGCAGAGCTAAGGGGGTCCAGGCTACAAGTAGCCACCAAGCAGTTGGTGAAGGCAGCGAGGACGTCCTTGCACAACAGGTTGGTTGCAGGTAGCTGCACTTAGAGGGAAGGACAAGGCATCTGAACACCCTGCCCCATGCAGATCCGCTTGCTCAGGGCTTAGGTGCAGCCTGAGGACACAGGGCGGGAAATGTGGCCCAGAACAAGAGAAACAACTGTTTTCTGAGCCTAGGAGGTACTAGAAGGAAAACCCCAGAGATAATTTCTTCCAGCTTCATGTGCTGTGCTCCACACCAGGAAAAAAACACTGCAAACTCTGCATTTAGCCAAGGGACATGCAGCTTGCCTCTGGGACACTCCAAGATGCAGCTCCAGGAAATGCAGCAGGGCCCCACAAGAAGGGCAATGCCCCTCAGCCTGCTTTTTCTGCCCTACCTTGCCCTCCCCACCACCTTTTGGTGCCCATAGTGTGTCTGATGATTGAAGGACTCTCCTGGACCCCCAGAGTTTGGAAGAGCTGTTTCCCCATCTGGACCAAGAGAGAAGGTCTCTCCTGGGTTGTCCAAATGGTGATTTGCTGGAAAAAAGAAGCTCTGAGAGGAGAGACAGGAGAGGAAGGACTCCTGAAAGCATCTTTGAGCACCAGACATAATGAACTGAGCTTCCCACCAGATTCTCTAGATGTTTAATTAATACTGTAAGACCCTTGCTCATCCAGCTGATCCCAGTGCAAAGCTCCCTGGCTCAGCTCTGCAGTGAGATGAAGGCAGGTGGTGAGCTGCTGGGCTTGCAGCTCTTCCCAACAGCCTTTCTCCTCCTGCCTCATCTGGATGCCCAATATCTCTGCCTGCCAGGGAGCAGTGAGAGACAAACCTCAACACGCAGACCCAAAGGGAGCTGCAGCAGGGACCAGTCCTTGGGACACTCCCATCCCATCCCTGCTCCTCATGCTCACTCTGGTTTCCAAAGGAGGCAGGGCTGTCTGCTGTCTTCTGCTGTGGTGTGGGACCATCCAACCATCCAAGCTGAGGGTTCAGAAAGGAGAGCAAGAGATCTCTCCTGGGGGAGAAGGAGGGGTGAAGGATGGTGAGGACAACTCTACTGCTTATTTCCAGCTTGAAGGACACCTCCAGGCTCCCTTCCTACCATAGTTCCAGGGGCACTTTGAAACCCAATTAACATTTACAGAGCGTTTCCCCGTGTGATGCTGACATGAGGGTTTTGGCACCAGAGAGATGTTGGTCCCTGAGCCCACAAAAGGAGCCATAACACTTCACCATGTCCTCTGAGCCAACAGTACCCAAAACCCACATGTAACATGACCATCACATACATGCAGGGATGGTAAAAGTCCACCCTGTCAGTGTTTACTTGAGAAAAGGGAATGATGTTGCAACAAGGATGCTCATTTAAAAAAATCTACATGAAATAAAGAGCCAAAGAGAGGAAACGTGTGCAGGTAGCATGGGGACTGTTTAAAGATGCCCTTTTGAAGGCTCAGCACAGGCACGTTCCTCCTCGCAGAAAAAGACATTTGAAAGGCCACCCAGGTTAAACAGCAGGGCAAGGGAGGAAAGAGGACTGTCTTCACACGTTGAAGGCTTGTCCAACTGAGGAATTAAAAAAGCACACAGCCTCTGGCAGGTTAAATGTAAATACATAATAAGGGAGCCAGAAAAGAGTGTGAAGATTAATTTGCCATGGTCATAAAACTGAACGGTCCCTCCTTCAGCCACAGGAGCAGCAGAGTCCGCAGCACCACAAGATGATCAGATGAGGACAAGGCCACAGCAGGACAAAGCAGAGGACCATTTTTATTCAAACACACTGCAAGAAGGTTTGGAAAGGTTCCTGTTCTGGAAGCTTTCTTATGGTCCATCTGAAAACAAACCTGAAGACAAGCCACAAAGTGAACTTTAAAGGAACTGAGGTAGCAGAGGAAAAGCAGGGAGGTTTTCTCCCTCATTAGAATCAAAGAATTTTAGAATCATAGAATGGTATAGATTGGAAGGGACCTTAAAGCTCATCCAGTTCCAACCCCCCTGCCATCAGCAGGGACACCTTCCACTAGACCAGGTTGCTCAAAGCCTCATCCAGCCTGGCCTTGAACACTTCCAGGGAGGAGCATCCACAGCTTTTCTGGGCAACCTGGGCCAGTGTCTCACCATTCTGACAGTGAAGAATTTCTTTCCAATGTCTAATCTAAACCTACTCTCCTCCAGTAGAAAAGGGTAAAGAGGCTAGGATGCACGGTCATTTTCTCAGCAGAGGGGCAGAGCCCTGCAAGGAGGGAGCATACGGACCCACACTGCTCAGTCTGTTCATGAATGAGCCAGAGAAGGAAGTAGACAGTGAGATGACATCCTCTGACAGCATCACATGTTTAGGGTGAACTGATTTTTTAAAAGCTGCCAAAAGATCTGGCAAATCTGCTCAGCAACGAAATGACAAATGAAATGCGGGGTCGATTAATGCAATGGAAATAAACTGTTCAGGGGACTGCTGAGCTTGTGAGCTCGGTGCTGCTGCTCTGTGTAACAGGGAAAAGCACAAAAGTGATAGCAGTTTTCAGAAAATTATAGCAAAACATCAAACATCACTATGCCGCCGTGCAAATCTGTATCCATGGATGGTGTGTGCACTTCTGATCTCCTGGCTCAGAAAGACCAGATGGAGATGACCCAAGGTCTGGGACAACCTCTGCACCAGGAGGTACTGTGTCAAATACTCCTGGAAAAGAGATTGAGCAGGGCCAGGGAGAATAACAGTCTGTAAAGCCATGTAGAAGGCATGGAGGAAATAAATATATTCTTCACTGTCTCTTAGTACAAGAAGGAGATGTCAGCAGGTGAACTTTCCACGCTCCAGTAAGCTCAGTGTTTAAGGCAGGCTGAAATATTATTTGGGAGAGGAAGCAAGCTTTGCTGGGTGTGTGCTAGGCATGGGCTACTGGAGGAGGCCATGTTGTGGGTTTGTCTCCTCTCCCAGCCAGATCTCTGGTCCAGCTTGGCTCTGATGTGTTCAAAATGAGCCTGGGCCACCTTACAGCAAAGCCTCTCCTTCCTTTGCAAGAATAACTGTATCCTGAAGGCCAGTGGGATGCAGCAGGAGATTGAAGAAGGACCACTGACTCCAGAAGTCACCTCCCTGCCTTTGAAGTAGAGATGTCTGATTTTCCCAGGTGTCATGGTCCTTCTACTTGCCCCAGGGCTGAAAGTGATAATATCCTGGAAATCCATAATCACAGAAACACAGAATCATAGGGGTTTGAAGGGACCTCAGGAGATCATCTAGTCCAACCCCCCTGCCAAAGCAGGTTCCCTAGAGCAGGTTGCACAGGAAAGTGTTCAGGTGGGTTTTGAACATCTCCAGAGATGGAGACTCCACAACCTCTCTGGGCAGCCTGTCCCAGGGCTTTGGCTCCCTCACAGTAAAGAAATTTTTCCTTAGGTTTGTAAGGAACTTCCGATGTTCCAGTTTTTGCCCCTTGTCCTGTCACCAGCCACCACCAAAAAGAGCCCAGCCCCATCCATCCCCTTCTCTGCAAGGATTTCACTCCATATATCCCATGAGTTTCCAGCAGCTTCCATAAATTCCCCACTGGCTCCATCGCAGCAAAACTAGGTGCCCCTTCCCTCCCAGCATTGGCCCATATATCACTCAATAAAATCTGAGACCCACTTCAGGCTCCTGGCAAGTGCCCCAATTTTTCATCTCCTGTCTGTGAGGAAGGCAAGCCTTCAGGTTTTGGAGGTAACAGGTTCATGGTGAAGAACTGGAGCAAGCTTTCTGGCTGGTGTGGCTAGCCCAAAGACTCAATTAAAACGGATGATAATGCAGCTCCTCTCAGTCCCAATGCTGGGCAGCTCACAGCAGCACGGTTGGTGATGTCTGTGATGAAATTTGTGCCAGTTTTGCCTGGATAGTAATGCCTGGATCAAAGGAGCTTGTGAAAGAAATTAAATGCAGTATGGGTAGATCCTCTGTGCCTGCCTGTTATAAATACACACCACAAATGTTAGCTTTTAGGCTTCTATTCCACCTTCTGAATAAGCTATTATTTCAGCACAGCCAAACAGCCAGATGAGATTCTTGCTTTTGTATTTTGATGAGTAAAGAAGATCTGACATCTTGGATGCCTCTGATCCAGCCCAGAGCTTTCTTCTGCACCTAATCAGCTACAGTCTCCATACCTCAGCCCTAACGTGGAGCAGCAGGAGGCTTCACATATTGATCAGGGAGTGCAAAACCCTTACCGAAAAGTGGCTGGCACCCTCACAGAGCAGCTCAGGCTTTGTCAGGACATCTATGGTGCTGGAGCCATGAAGAGCATTGTTTGCTGTGTGACCAGGCACAGCATTTACCCACCTTCCAGTGAAGCACATCCCTCCCAAATTAGGGTTCTTTTCCCCCAAATTACATGTTAAACTTTGCAGTAGAAAACCAGCAGCCACCCTTGAGATGCTGCTTCTCCAAGAAGCAGGATGCTGCTGATGGGCACTATCTTGGATCCAGCATGAGGCATTTCTGGGGTATTCCTAACCCCTTTGGAGAGGAGGGAGTCCGAGGAGGCAGAAATGAGAAGCTGTTGCCTCCACCAAGCATCTTTCCAGATGTTGCAGCTCCTGGCCTTGCTGACCCCCATTGCTAACCTGCTGCTGAGGTTCAGTCCTGTGCATTGCTGAGCTTCTTCCTTAGTCTCAGCTTGGATACCTTGGGAGCAGATGCTAGTAGCTGCTATGATCTATAGAGTAATTATCTATTTTCATAGAATCATAGAATCACAGAATGGTTTGGGTTGGAAGGGAACTTAAAGATCTTCCAGTTCCAACCCCCCTGCCATGAGTAGGGACACCTTCCACTAGACCAGGTTGCTCAAAGCCTCATCCAGCCTGGCCTTGAACACTTCCAGGGAGGGGGCACCCACAGCTTCTCTGGGCAACCTGTTCCAGTGTCTCACCACCCTCACAGGAAATAATTTCTTCCTAATATCTAATCTAAATCTACTTTTGTCCAGTTTATAATCATTACCCCTTGTTCTGTCACTACCTGCCCTTGTCAAAAGTCCCTCTCCAGCTTCCTGCAGCCCCTTCAGGTACTGGGAGGCCTCTATAAGATCTCCCTGGAGCCTTCTCTTCTCCAGGCTGAACAGCCCCCACTCTCTCAGCCTGTCCTCACAGCAAAGGTGCTCCAGCCCTCAGATCATCCTCGTGGCCTCCTCTGGACTGGCTCCAGTAGATCCATGTCCTTCTGATGTTGGGGGTCCCAGAACTGGATGCAAGACAGGGAGAGGAGTAACAAACTATAGCCCTAAGGAACCAACTTTCTCAGCTTGTTTACCAGAAGCCAAATCCAACTTTGACATAAACTAGAGATCACAGCTGGCAGAATCAGACCTTAACAGCAAACCACGTCCACGTGTGGTGTGCAAGGGTTTTCATCTGAACACAAGCTCTCAGTCCCATGCTTCAAGGTCATTTTCAGGGCTAATAGCTACTCACCAGCTCCTTTGCAGTTGAAATGCAAGAAGGGTCGTGGCATGCAACAACAGCCCATCTGCTGCTGAAAAGCCTCCTCCAAACCAGTCTCTGTGCACAGCATGCTGTGGGAGGCTGATACACAGCTGCCAATTTCAAGAGAAGGGCTAAGGTTGATCAGGGCTGCAGGATCCCATTGGCAAATGGTTTTTCCCAGGAAATGCATGACATGAGCTGCTATGAGCCTCCCTGGGTCTCTTTGAAGGGCAACCATGGAGGGTGCTAGAAAAGCACCACTGAATCAGAAGCTGAGCCAAAGGCATGTAGGGAGGCTGCAGCAAAACTAGAGCAGCCTTCCAATGCAGTCATCATGGCAACAGCGGGCCCCGTTTCGAGGTAGAGAAGACAGGAATCAGGAAGGAGAAATATTCCCAGAATATTTCCAGAATATTACCACAGCAGCCAGGCTGCAAATGCATCTGTTACTCATTTTATTAACAGCAAGGTGTCACAAAAAGGGGAAAAACCCATTCCTGAAATTTCTGGGGGCCAGACTCCGCCTGTGGCACAGAGGAACCCCTGCCCCCCCCGGGGAGGTACCACCGCCTCGCTCTGGATTCACAGCACTGGAAGCAAGAACAGGATCCAGCCCTGCAGCCCTTTTAATATCAAAAAGCAACATCTGTTTCTTTGACTTTCTTTAAAAAACAAGCCTCAGACAACAGACTTAGTCGCTTCTTGGTGATTTGGAATTCTCTTCCTTTTTTTACAAATGGTGATTTTGGGCTGATGAGAGGGGAGTAATGTGACACACTGACTATACAAGCTGTCTGCGCAGTGGGAAAGCAGCTGATGCCCAGGAATGCAGAGTGCTGCTCCAAGCCTTCCCCATCTACCGATACCACATCATTACCCTGGGCCTCAGTTTCCTTCTGTGACAAAGGATGCTCGTTTTTGGAAAAGCAGCATCAGGCAAGGAAGTCACTTGGCAGCTGCATCTCCATGCCCCTGCAGTTCTCCAAGGACATTTCACAAGGCAAGGCTTCCTTCTTGGCACTTTCTTAGCTACAGGAAAAACTTCTGGCCTCACCCCTTGGCAGGGAGATTTCTCCCTTATCCTGCCCATCAAGTCAGGCAGCCAATTTTAGCAGAGATCCTGGTCCTTAGGAGCCAGAGGGTAGCCCACCAATTCACTTTGGCCACCCCATCATTCAGGGGTTGTTAACAGCCCTTCATGCCACAGGCTGCCATACCCATGCCCTTTTCCTGCTCCCAGGAGTCACCCACCCTCTGCTACCAAAACCAGACATCAGAAACACTGCAGCTTGTTTTCACATCCTTGGGTTGGTTTGTTTTTCCATGGGCTATTTTTATTCTTGCCCTGATCCCAGTCATACTGGGGATTTAATGTTTCAGCCAAAGCAATAAGAAATAAAGAGCAAGGAAAGTGAATCGGGATCCAAAGCATTTCAATAAATTAAAAGGGAAAAAAAAAATTAAAGGAGAAAAAAAAAAAAGACATAGCCCAGCACAGATGAAGCAAAGCAATCAGAGCAAAAGCTGTCAGCTTTGCCAGTTCCCGTTTGTTCGCAGATCAAATTCATTGCCTTTCTCGTCCAAAAGTAACAACTCCTAAGTCTCCCTCATGCTCCCAGTGGAGGTGTTTTCCATATTGGAAACAAATCTACTTTGACATTCTTGATGCTATTTTACTTTGTCAAGCTTCCTCTTGCCTTTCACTTTTGCACCACGCTGTGTCCCCAAGGCCAAGGTGACCTCAGACGGTGCTGGCACCAACCTGGACTCACACTTGCCCAGCCAGCCAAGGCACCAGCCCAGGCTCCCAGCCACCAACTCCCTTTCCTGCTTTGGCCTTGGGGAAAAACTGACCCAAGCCAAACCTCATTTGGCAACTGGGTCCTGGACTGTGCGTTGCTCAGCAGGGAAGGGTCTTGGTGCTGACTTCCAGCTGGCAATGCTTGATCAAATGTCCTTTCCCTGCAGCACCCTGAAGCTTCAAGTCTCCAGGAAAACCTGCCTCTTCCCTGCTGGGGTCTTGTCACCAGACAGGGAAAAAAAGAAGAAAAGCTTTGCAAGCAAAAGGATGGAGAAAGTTCCTACAACCCATGCTGGCTGCAAACACCCCCACAGCAGCTCCACAATTAAGTACCCGGCTAATAGTTACAGGAGCCCTCCAGCCCTCCAGGTGGGAATTTCGGGTGATTCTGTCCTATCTGTGTGCCTGAGTGTTCTGATCTCCATTCTGGGTGGCAAGTCTCAAAGTGTCTCTGCTGCAGCAGGGACCTCCCTCTGCAGAAACAAGAGCTTTTTAAGTCATCAATAAGAATGGTCATGTAGGATGCTCCTCTGTGTGTAGCCAAGATATTTAAGATATGTTTTTCATGTACTTGAGGTGTCAATGGCACTGAATTATGCATGTGCTGGGGGCTCAGGTAGGATCATGACCAGACAGATTGTAAGAACCAAGCAAGATAATGTTTTGCAGAGTCTCTCCTGGCCCAGCTGAAGGCACGACAGCAAGAACCCTTGTGGTGGAGACTCCTATCAGCATCAGACAGTGACCAGCTCTCCTGTACAGTGAGTTCATTTCCCCAGCAAAGTTTATCCTATGCAAATATACAAGCAAATTAATTTGGTTTTTTGTTTTTTATTTTTCCTTTAACACTCTCAATGTCTGTGCAATGCTTGAGAGACACAGCATCAACAGGGCTTTTCTCCTGCACACACCTATGGTCCCACACAGCCACTCTGGCTGGTTGACTTCTGCAGATGCTGAACTCATAACCCAGAGCCTTTTCCCTAATTCTTCTGACCCATTGCAAACCCAGCCTTGCTAACCCATTGCCCAGCCTGGTCCTTGCTGTGGCTTCAACTGTCTCCAAAGCAACGGGGTTTTGATCCAGTCTCCAGGCACGGTTTTTATCTGATCTGGTTTCACCAGTGACCTGCAAGGGTGTGGATCACCCCCTCCATCTCCTAAGGTCTTTGCAGAGATGTGCTCAGCACGGCTGAGGCTGAGGCTGAGGCAGAGGGTGTAATGAGGAGAAAATTAAATCATGAAACACTAATAATTATCAACATCCCAATTAGCCAGCAGTGGTGGCAGCCAGCCATCAGGAGCTGGGGGAGGAGAGCCAGCATCCCTGCAGCATCAGTCCCTTGGTGGGCAAGCAGCTCGCTTTATCCAGACCTATACCTGTCTGCCCACTGCTGAGGACAGCCCTGGGGACACACAGAGGGACACCTTTCCCTCGTTTTCCTGGATCCAAAATGGCATTTCACCACTGCAGTCACCAGACTAGAGCTGTGGAGACCTGTGCTGTCTTGTCTGCTTGAGAGCTGCACTCTCCTGATGGGTTGCTAACGGCTGAGGGATGAGGAGGAAGCAGAGAAGTCAGTTTAATATCATTTTCCTTGTTATTATCTCTCAGCTTCTCCCCAGCAATTTACCCAAACTTCCGTAAAACTCTTTGCCAAACAAGCCCCTGCCCAAGTAGGCCTCCATGCCCACAGGACTCTATTTATAACTGAGATTCCATTTAGCAGATAAGCCAAGGGAATTCAAGCAGGATTTAAGCTAAGCAGCTATCTGTGACCAGCGGTCACGGTGTGCATCACATTAGACTTACTGGGGACATAGAAGGCAGGGGGACAGGAGAGCAAACATCCTCCAGAGCTTCAGCCAGACACCCAAGGGTTGCAATCGCTGCTAGCACTGATACAGCCCTGGGAGACTTTGGGAACAGACAAAGAATAAGGAGCAAACCCCTTTCCTTGGGATGTGGGGACTCTCCTGCACACCCCACGATTCTGCAGGTATCAGCATCGCTTCTCTCCTCCTCTGTCTTCACACCACTATCCCAGGCATGTATTTCTTGCAAGGGTTTGACTTGTCTCCTCAGCTAGGTATTACAGCCTAAGATGATACACTTAACAGGGTTGTGAAATCTGCCATAAAGTTTACTGCTCTACATCAATATAATGCCCTGCAAAGTTAATACAGAGATACCTTTTTTATAACAAGGACAAATAAAAACATGTCCCATTAGTACCCAGCATTAGGAGTTGCATTTCTGATGGCCAGGTGCTGCAATGAAATGGGTGGAGAATATTAATATGCATATGTACATACACATATATATACCTATATAAAAGAGGGAGACTATTGGATTTGTTCAGATACTCTGCAGTGTTTGGAGGGCTTTATTTCCATGCCGCAGGAGAGATTGGCTGCACATCCAGAGGCACTTCTCTGCTATTACACCATGTCAATTTTTCACCATCTCAGAGGCCCTTGTCATGGAAAAATGGATAACTTTAAATTGATCCATGGTCAGAGTTAAACTCCTGGACATAAATGCAGCAAGGAGTAAAAAGCAAAGAGGAATCAGTTACTTCCCACATAAAGCAATGGCATCAGGGTCAGTCATTCAGGATGCTGAATTTGGGAACTCCTCTGACCTCTCTAGGGAAGCAGGTGGCTCCTAGAAATAAAAATCCCCTTGGTATCTGTGGGCATTTCCACACTGAAGGGGCAGTGGGATGGAGTGCTGTGCTCCACAGCAGTGTCTGTACTGATGGCCATGGGAAGCAACTGGGAGGCTGAGCATCCCTGGGATGAAATGGGGCTGCTGGCTGCAAATCTGTCAGCTTTGGGCTGAACCCAGCCCTTGCAGACCCAGCCCTTCATCAGCCCCCAGCCAGGCTCCGGCCATGGACTGGCTGCAGCCCAGCACAACTAGCCCACATGCCCTCAGTTCCCCTCTGCCCCTCCTGTAGCTGCCCTGGCTACTTGAAGCTAAAGATTTTGGCAGTCATGCTCCTGATTTCTCCACTTCCAGCCCCAGCATGTCTGTCTGGTTTCATTACTGTTCAGCTCAGCCACAGCTCTTGTGGGAAGAAATAATGAGTTTTCACAGAGTCTGTCCCAGTCTTTTCCCCAGTTGCCAACAGCTGGCCCAATAGCTGCCTGGAAGGCGCTGGGTGAGAGCTATGGGGCTATTTGTCACCCCCAGAGAGTGGACAAGGGCACCTCAGCTTCCCAATCCACTCATGGTCCATGTACATCCACAGCATCACCCCTGCCCCAGCTAAGCTTTTCAGTCTCCCAAGCATCTCCCAGCTCTTCCATACCAGCAGTTGGAAGAGGAGGTGTTATCTACATCCTCCTCTCTGCTCCTTCTCACCTCTTCCTCACTCTCTCATTGTCCCCATCCATGTCCCCAGGTGCCATGTCAGCAGTGGGGATGCAGCAAGGCCAGATCCCTTAGCCACACCAATGTCCTGGAGGGTTGCATTGATGTCCTGGAGAACAACATTTCAGAAGAAGCTCAAGTCCCAATTGCCCAGGGATGGCAACCCCACACAGAGGCAAGCCAGCCCCCCCTAGGCAGTGAGTTTTCTGTCACTGCCTTAGTCCCTGGTGTCCCCCATGTCCAGCCTCCCCCTCCCTTGTCTCTCCCTGCCCTCTCCCTGCAGAAACCACCACCTCAACTTGTCCCTTCAAAACAGGCTTTATTATAGAAAACATATTATTTTGTTCCATTGTAAAGTGCTGAAAGATGTGAAATGAAAGGTATTAAATACAATCACAGAGTGGAAAGACTGTGTCAACTAGACTGGCAGGAGTGATAAGAGGTTTTGCCTGTTGTCCCTCCATATGATAGTCTGCACATGGCATGGCCTGGAGAGCAGAGTAAGCGAAAGGAGCACAAAACGATGCCAGCCCTGCCTGCGTCCAGCAAACATTAAAAGAAAGGTCTTATGGTGAGGCAAGCCCCCACTGAAAACCCTAGCAATGGATAATGCCAACCTGCAGTCAAATCAAACATTAAAAGCCTCCGATAAGAAAAGGCCAGGAGGAATTAGTTATACATCACCACCACCTGCTGGGTACCACAGGAAGGATCCCCAGTCGCTGCCACCCTGACAGGCAAGGTCACCCCAAAAAGTGTGTGGAAACCCCCAGAAGCAGCTGCC
This sequence comes from Caprimulgus europaeus, assembly GCA_907165065.1. Next base: position 72,268,670 of record OU015527.1, read on the forward strand.
TACCTCTGCAGTGGATGTTGCAATGCAAGGAGAGCAGTCTCCCATCAGCAGCCTGCGAGCACCGGGATTTTAAAAGCATGTGTGATGTGTGAAGCCAATCTTTTTTATTACTGCATCAATCCCAGGCAAAATAACAGACGGCTGGTGGAGGATGGGATTAATAAAGAGTTAAAGAAAGGTAAAATAATTAGGATCCTGCTCGTGGGGCACATGGAGAATGGGGCTTGTCAGAGCAGCTTGCTCTAATTTTTTGTGGAGATTACGAATTTGGTGGAGAGAGATAATAGCGTTGCTGTAATGTACTTAGGCTCTTGTAAGCCATTTGATCTGCCCCTGCCTGACACTCTGATTAATAAACCAGAGCGACAGCGAATTGACAAGGCACACAAGATGTGCAGAAAAGCAGCAAATGAGGACAACCAAATGGGATTAAAGAAGGGGAGCTGCCCCCAAGAGAAGTTTTCCTGGGGTGTCCCCAGGTCCTATCCATCACTCATGCACATAGGATGCAGGCAAGAAGATGCAACCCTCCTGTGTGTGGGGACAGTGTGGGCTACACTGGCAGGGTGGGCACCCCAACTGGGGACAGCAGCTCTGCAGAGCACCTGGGTGCTGCCCCAGGGGATGTTCAGCACAGCCCTTGGCAGCTAGAGCCGAAAATCTTGTTGCAACCTTGGAGGTAAGGCAGGATCATGCCAGAGCAGAGGTAGGCTGTCTTTCTCCAGCCCCAGTGAGAGTGCATTGCCAGGACTGGGGTCTGGGGGACATGCCAGTGTGAGATCCTCCCAGGAAAAGCATGGTGGATCACATCCAGCAGCCCTCCATCCCCAGTGCCCCTTCACAAACCCAAATTCTCCCACCTAGGAGGATCGCAAGGAGTAATTAGAAGGGGCTGCTAATGAAGGGTTACACTAAGGCCTCACGGCTGGGCTGCCCTCCTTCCTCAGTGTTACATGGAGTGTGATAAAGGCGTGAGAGATGCTAAAAAGCTAATAAGGAGGCATTGGGGAGCACTGTGCTGGAGGTCTGGGCTGCCCCATCTCACCTCCCCTCCCTTGCTGCCTTGCAGCACTGGGCTCAGTCCATCATTCCCTCGGGAATGGCCAGGCACTTTGGACAGACATGCTTTTTCATCCAGAAAATGCCAGTTCATCAAAACACTTCCTAAGAAAAGGTCACTTCAGAGGAATTTCTCTTTCCAAAAACCTTCTGGGGAAAAAAAAAAAAAAAAGACATGCAATGGTTTAACTATCCTGTTTCAACAGCTCTAAATGAAAAAGAAATCTTTTTTACCCCCCCGACAGGTGCCAAATGACTTTTCATTTGGAAACGGAAGATCGTTATCATCTTCAAAAAAAATCAAATAGAAAAGGATGAAATCAAAAGAAAATCTCTGGAAAACGTTAAAGTGAAACACACGGCTGAATCCAGCAAGGCAAGTGGGAGCTGGGCTGCACTCTCCAGGTTCTCCAGGGCAGCTGGAGCTGAGCTAGGATGAAAATCCTAGCTCAGGGCAGGACAGGACTCTCAAGTCTTGACAAGCATCCCAGGACAGTGGAGCTGGTTCTCACACCCCATCCCAGCAGAACACAAGGCTTTGCAGAACACAAGGACATGGCCAAACACCTTTCAACCCTTGTGCTCACGGGTAGCAGAGACCTCACAACTTGTGGCGTGTCAGAGCAGCAGAGCTCCATTGCCCAAAGGTAGTGATGGGTCTGAGGGACCCCAAGGGGGATGGGAATGGGTCTCACTGGGGGTGCTGAGATGCTGGGGTGGGAAGCAGGGGGCTGGTGTTTCAGTTCCAGCCTCCCCACACGTGCTTGCAGCCCCCCGACATCATCCCCAGCCCCCAGCTGTTACAGTTTAGGCTGCGTGGGGAGCGGGAATGCCAGCAATCAGGCATCCAGAAGGGAATCCAGGCCCGGTTCAATATTGAAAGAAGAAGGGCTTTGAAAGGAGTACGCTCATTTTCCTGTTTTGTCCTTTGCCAAGAAAACTGGGGGGATGGAGGAAGGGGTGAAGGGGGTGGGGGGAAGAGTGGAAAAAATGTCTTGGCTGGGCCCTCTCTGCCTTTTATCTCGTGGGCAGCCTGCCGAGACAGGGTCTTCCCCCCGCTGAGCCCACTGGCAGATCAAATGAAAGGAGAGAAGAGTTATAACCGCCCCCTCCACTGCAACCCCCTCCCCGCAAGGAAAAGGAAAGGAGGAAAAAGCAAATGGCCCCACGATGCCAACAGTTCCCACCCCAGCTGGAGGGCAGCCAGTCAGCTCCCCAGCATCCCTGGGGGGCCAGGAGATATCCCTCCACAACTGGCAAAGGGAACCTCAGAGAGACCCAGATGTGGTCAGCGGAGGGGGACTGTGTCCCCAAGGAGGTGACAGCACTTCTCAATGGCTTTGAACCAAAGGAGAAGGTCACCAGTGGCCCTGGTGAGCCTCTCCCCAGGGTCTCACTGTGCCTCTTCCTCCATCATGACAGACCCTTCAGAGCCAGCTTTGAGCAAATAGCTTAATTAAATGCCTTTATTCCAAGGACTCCCTCTGTGTGTTTGTGTATTTGTGGATTAGCAGTTAATACAGTAAGAGGCTTTACTGTAACTAAATTGATTTCTTCGCCTTTTTTTTCTTTTTCCCTTCCTTCTATATTTTTTCCTCCTCTTCCCACTCACCAGATTGCCGCCCCTTATTGCAGGATTTCCTGTGGGGACCCTCATTTTCACTGCCCAACAGTGTTGCTATGGGTGTGGTGGGGAGGCGATAGCAGCAAGAACCAGCCATGGAGATCTGAGGGAATCAGGACGCTGAAGGCACCTTTTTTCAGGGAGGATAGGTATGTAGGTGGGCACTGGCTGTGACTATTGTATGGGTGAGAAGAGATCCCTGATGTGTATGGGGTGTTTGCTTTGGCAGGCACAGTGAGCACAGGTGGGGTGGGTGCTCCAGTCCAAGGACACCCCATTTCCCAAGGCAACGAGGCCACAGGTCCCCGGAGGGAAATCGCAGCTCCAGCCCCACATGCAGACCCCTGAGGATTGCTTGGCAAGGTCTGTACAATCCCACCCTCTTTTTATTCCAGTGCAAATCAACTTCCTTACATTATCATTAAATTATTAACAGCCCATAGCACGTTGTCCCCGTGTGCTGGGTGCTTCACTCACAGGCTATGACAGCAACAGATCCATGAGGAATCAAGATCAAGGAAGAACAGACTTTGCTAGCTCATCACCCAGTACCCCCAGACTACTCCAAAAGCTCGTGGTGTTCATAGCTTCTTGCTGTGGTTAATTAAAAAAAAAAAAAATAGTTAGGCTGGTAAACACAGTTGTTACCCGAGCTGCGACCTGGACATTACTCTGGGCTTCCCAGACCAGGCAGAGACCTGTGTTGCACTTTCCTTCCTTTGCCTTCTTCTTTTTTTTTTCCTTTTCCTCATTTTATTTTCCTTTTCTTTTTCTTTTTTCCTTTTCCTTTTCCCCATTTTTTCTTTTCCTTTTTTGTTTTCCTTTTCCCCATTTTATTTTCCTTTTCCCCATTTTCTTTTCCTTTTTTCCTTTTAATTTTCCTTTTCCCTATTTTCTTTTCCTTTTCCTCTTTTGTTTTCCCTTTTTCCTTTTCATTTTCATTTTCCTTTCCCTTTTTTCATTTCCTTTTATTTTTCTCTTTCCTCTTTTCCTTTTTTCTTCTTTTTCTCTTTTTCTTTTTTTCCTCTTTTCCTTTCTTCCTCTTTTCCTTTTTTCCTCTTTTCCTCTTTTCTTCTTCCATCCTTCCTTCTATACTGCATGCCCTCCTGCCTGCCTGCCTGCTCCTTGCTCCTTTCCCTTCTCTCTTTCCTGCCTTGCCTCAGTCCTTCCCTCTCGCCCCATGCCCCATGCCCCTGCCGCGGGCAGACAGAGCTGTTCTCTCCCCTTCCCAATCGACAGGCAGCGGGAGCTGAAGCCGTAATTAAACTTGGCTGGGAGGAATGCGAATCAAAAGGCTGTTAAAAAAGAAAAGAAACGAGGGTACCTGTGGGATTACGTGAGCCAGAAAAATGCAAAGCCGGCTTCCAGCTGCCCATAAAATAGATGTCGTCTCCTTTCCCATTGGCAGGGCTTGGCTGACCACAAAAAGGCTGGGAAGAGGATTTTTACGGGAGTTATTTATAGTCTGGATGAATAGCAGTGTGTCTGTCGGTGGGTTTCTGACTCTTGGCATGTGCTGAGGTTGGGCTGAGCCAGGGGTGCCAGCCTCAACGGGTGCCACCACGTTGGGTTTGGGATGGCACCAGAAAACCTGGACACAGCCAGCCTTTCTTGCAGGCATATGAGTGGCATCAAAAGAGAAGAAATAAGGAGAAAAACTGATGGGAAGGAGCAGCAAAGGGTGGCTGCTTGCCCCCCAGCAACTTCGTTTTGGCCAATGTCACCATGTACCTGCATGGGGACAAGCTACAGGCTGTCCTAACCCGAGAGACACCACGCTAGGACCATCCATGGGATATCTGTTGTTCACCCTTCTCAGCATCTACACTCCTGGCCTGGCCTCTTTTCCTCTCTTCCCCAATTTGATGGAAGCATCCAAGAAGCCTTTCCCCCAATTTGCACCGCAAGCCAGCATGAAGATTCATCTCTTTGTGAACAAAATAAGTCTAAAATCATGCCCAAACTCTAAGCGAAGCTCAGAAGTTGGCACTTCAAGGAGCACATTCATTAAATAAAGGGAGGGAGAAAAAGAAAAGGGAGAGAGGAGGGGGAAGAAAAAAAAGATTACCTTGCTGAATTAATCAGGCTTCACTGTAATGTTCAGCCTCGGATTTTATTTCCTGTAATAAGCCCATTAATACGGGTGTCTATAGCAGGGGGCTTTTAGCAGCAGGCACCATTAGTGTAACGAGGAAGGGCTAATAGAGTTTTATTGGAATTTTTACTCCGACATCACAGCCTTTTAAAACAGCTGTCTCAATAGGCATTATTATTCTGATTAACATTTAGACAGCACAAATCATAGTGATGCCCTTGGTGTCCCGCAGGTTTTATCATAATCATTCCAAGCCCCTGATGCATCAGATGGTCCTTATGGGGGGGAAATTTTAGACCGCAGCAGAGGCTGGGGGTTGTTTCTTTTCCCCCATGCCAATGTAACGGCTACTTCTAAGGGGACCTGCCAGGCTGCTGTTACCAAAGCATGGTGGAAGCAGCTGGAACTGGCTGGATGCTTTCTGAGCATCTCTGAACCCCTGGGGAATTTGAAAGCAGGATATGAAGAGTTAAAAAACAGGCATTCTGTGTACCCATCCTGGCTTTGATCTCACTCTGTTTCTCACCCATGTGAGAATTAATTTTTTTTTTTAATTTATTTTAAATTGTGTGAATTAAATATTGCACTGGCAGCTTGAGTGCACAAACCCAGCGATTTTCTGGGCAGCGCTGTTTCAGGGCAGCAGCCAGCCCTAGGGCTGGAAAAGGTTTTCCTCTTACCCACAAGACTTGTGCTGGGTGGGATAGAGCCAGGTCCAAGCTGGAGGCATCAGGAGGGTGTCACACCAGGGGTGTCACACCAGTCCTCGTACAGCCCAGGTGCATCTGCAGGGCTGGCATGGGGGCTCCTACTGCCTGGTCAGCCGAGGTGGACAGGGTCTGACCTCTGTGTTATTGATCCTGTTTGAGCCATCAGGAAATTGAGGCACAACAAAAGGCAGCAAGTAGCCCACAGGGACAGGAGACCTTCATCCCAGCCCAAGCACATAACCAGGAGGGAATGGACGAGCTGCCATGAGTTATAGACCATTGTGAGCAAAATAAGCAAGGGATTAAACACCAAAAGCAAACAGGCTGCAAATGCACTTTTGGCTTTTATCTGTCACGTTTTGTTTCGTGGGGATAATTTATGAGGACATTTTATTGCAATCGAGCGTGGCAGCATGTGTGGGGAGCAGCAGCTGGCTCATCCCAGCTCCGGCCGTACCCTGCAGGGACTGAACCACCCAGGGTGCACTGAAGCAGGTGGCTTGGCTTGGAGCTGGGCAAGGGACACTGCATGCATGGGGCAGGCTGGAAACCTGCTAATTTTCTCGTTAGCATCTAATTAGAATGTCTCCACCTCCTCCACTGTCCCAAGGGCTCTGCCTCTGCCAGGAGTCACCTCACGCCCAGGTGAACCCCAGGGGTTGGCTTTCCACCCCAGATCCACCCTGGCATTGTGATGTCTTGCCGCTCCCACAGCTTTGTTACTGACTACTCAGCATCACTGATTATAATTAGCAATAATTTATGGCTTCCTCCTCCTCTGGAACATCAGGATGAAGGGGGATTCCTCCTTCTCGGTGGCCACGGGGCAGGCACAGATGTTTGTGAGTTCTCACAGCTGGCTCCAGCAGCAGGGGGGCCAGGCACAGCCGGAGTGCCTGATCTCAGCCATGCCAGGAGCCAGCTGGATTTCACACCAGTCATGGGCACTGCAAGGGCTCCTGCCTTCTCCCAGGATCTCCCCCACTGGTGGATAACCCCCTTTTGCAGTCGAATACATTGGCTGCCCCTAGCTCAGACTAGCCCCCTGCCCTCCCATCTATGACTGCTCCTCCCCAGCTAGTTGTGTTTCAGGGGAATCCAGCAGGAATTTGGAACCTCCAGGGGTTCCTCTTGCCTCTAAACAGGGTTCCAGAGTGGGAGACAGGCTCAAAACCACTTCCAATAGCAGGTCCTCTCTTGCTGAGAGCCAAGCCCCAAGGTAGCTCCCCAGCCCTGGGCATGCAGGGAATTTGGGTGGATCTGGAGAGAATCCACTGTTTAGCAACCACACAGATGCTGCAGTGGGATGCTATTTAATTACCTGCATGTCTCAAATGATTAACAAATTAAATTCCACCCCTGAGGCTGCTGTCCTAAAGCCCGTGCAGAGCTGGTGACTCTCTGCTGCTGGCAGGCAGCATCCAGACATCCCATTGTGTCCACCTGGGACCAGCAGCACTCCCACAACACATGGTCCCCAAGGGCTATGAAAACATCTTGCAGGGAGGTCTCAGTGACCATCAGAAGAGGAAAAAACACCAGCTGGCTGAGGCATAGGCAAGTCACCTCCAAAATTGTTTCCTGCTGGTCTCAACCCTTTGGAAAGTCCCTGCCAAAGCAGCTGCTGAGCCCAGGGGAGATGCTGCAGGCGGCCTGGGACGAGCTGGGGGCTGTTTGCTGCTCCAGAGGTTGCTCCCATGCTCCTGTGTGTTCCTGTAAGCAATAGACCTAAAAAAGGTTTGGGTTTTTTAATTCTCCTGGCATAGCAGATCTTCCCACAGCACAGAGCTGCCTGCTGCAGGGCACCAGGGTGTTTAGCATCTGCTTAAAATTTTAAATTGTTTTCATGTTAAGCACTGATGGTGTATTTTAGATAGACACAGGAAGCATTTAGCCTTCTCTCCCTCCCTGATTCCTTCCCTCCCCTCCTTCCTTCCTCTCTCCCTTCCTCCCTCCATTCCTTCCTTCCTTCCTCCCTCCCTTCTTCCCTCCATTTCTTCCTTCCTTCCTCCCTCCCTTCTTCCCTCCATTTCTTCCTTCCTTCCTTTCTTCCCCCCTGCTTCTCTCCCTTGCTTCCCTCCTTCCTTTTCTTCTTCCTCCCTAAAAATTTACTGATTTCTTCCTTATTATGTTCCTAAAAGCCCCATTCAGTCACAGGCAGCAGCAGGCAAGGAGAAACACAGTGATAAGGGCAAAACCAACAGTAAAACTGGAATGAAATGACAGCCATAAACCCAGTACCAGGAGGGACAGTAAAACTGCAGTTTGGCAGGAGCCAGCAGGCCTGCACTAATACCTTTTCTTTTTTCCTGATTAAAACACTCTGGCCAAAGATTAACTTCCTTTGCTCAATATTTATTGTCTCACCTGCGCTGGAAGGCAGGGAGGAGAGGAAGAGGGGTGGGTAGGATTGGAAACTTGGAATCTGCAGCAAGTCTGCAGCTTGGCAGCCTTTGGCAGCTGCCTGGGACTGGACACGTAACCAAAGGTGAGAATGTGGCTCCAGCAGTTACCCTCCATCACTGACTGCTCATGCCAAAGGGTCTCTGTGCAGCAGGGCAGCATCCCACAGTAGCATCCTAGGACTTACCCATGGCCACAGCAGGACTCAGTGTCAGAGCTGGGGATGATCTGAGTCTCCCAAACACACAGGACAGAGGCAACGATGGAGACAGGCACTGCTAGAACTCAGGCAAGCACATTGGTTTGTCTCAGTTGAGCCAAAGCCCCAGCAGCTCTGGAGAAACCACATCCCTTGGTAGACTGACCCATTTCTTTTAGTGGTATCAGAAAATAGGATGGAAATCATGGAATGGTTTGGGTTGGAAGGGACCTTAAGGATCATCCAGTTCCAACCCCCCTGCTGTGGACAGGGTTGCCAGCCACTAGGTCAGGCTGCTCAGGGCACCATCCAACCTGGCCTTAAATGCCTCCAGGGATGGGGCATCCACAACTTCTCTGGGCAACCTGTGCCAGTGCCTCACCACCCTCTGGGTCAAAAATTCTCTCCTAATATCTAACCTAAATCTCCCCTCTCTTAGTTTAAAACCATTTCCCCTTGTCCTATCACTATCTGCCCATGTAAAACATCACTCTCCCTCCTGTTTAGAAGCTCCCTTCAGGTACTGGAAGGCTGCAATGAGGTCTCCCTGGAGCCTTCTCTCCTCCAGGCTAAACAAGCCCAGCTCCCTCAACCTTTCTTCATAAGAGAGGTGCTCCAGCCCTCTGATCATCTTCCTGGCTCTCCTCTGGCCCTGATCCAACAGCTCCACATCTTCCTTGTGTTGTGGGCTCCAGGCCTGGACACAATACTCCAGATGGGGCCTCACAAGGGCAGAGTGGAGGGGGACAATCCCCTCCCTCACCCTGCTGCCCACCCCTCTTCTGATGCAGCCCAGGACACAGCTGTCCTTCTGGGCTGCTGTCACACACTGCTGGCTCCTGTCAAGCTTCTTGTCCCCCAGCACCCCCAAGTCCTCCTCAGCAGGGCTGCTCTCCATGAGTTCTTCTCCCAGCCTGTACACATACCTGGGATTGCCCCGACCCAAGTGCACAACCTTGCCCTTGGCCTTGTTGAACCTCATTAGGTTCTCATGGGCCCACTTTTCAAGCCTGTCCAGGTCCCTCTGGATGGCATTCCTTCCATCTGTTCTATGAACTCCAGAACTCAGCAGAAATGAGACAGAATTCCTGGCCATCCCCACATCTCCATATCCCCCACTAGGCTTAGTCCTTGTTCCTTGCAGAGCACAAAGGACATACTGGCCCGGCACAGAAGTGACCTTGATGTGTTTTTAATGCATTAATTCCATGCTTCAGCTTTGTCTCAGCTCCCCTCACTCTCCTCATTTGCACCCTGCTCGTCCTTCCAGAGCAGCTCAGGGCAGGGATTGCAGAGGATGTATTTGCCCTGATGCTGGGGTACAAGGGCCCAGCACATGGGTGACATTGCCCCCTGGCAGTGACACTTTTCCTGGGATGACCTCCAATAGCTTCCCTGCAGAAGCGAAATGGCATTGAGGTACATTCCTACAGGGAATCCCAATGGGCCTCAGTTTCCCTTTGATGCTCCAGTTCAGAAGCAACAGCCAGGTGCTCTGCAGCCCCCCCACTTCACCATCCTGCACCCAGCTAGACATTTTTAATCCCCTCACCATAAATCACTTCTTGATCACAACTTGACTGTAACTACCAAAATATAAAAGGCTTCAGGACTTTACAGCACAGCAGCAATGGTTCCTATGAATTGCAATGCCTTCCCATCCTATTGGGCAGCAGCCCAATGCCTCCCTGTGCCACAGGAAAGGCTCATTGCTCCCTTCCCACCTTTCACACCCCGATGCACAAGCTAAAAATACTGGGATAACAGGAGGTGGGTCTGTAGTGAGGAAGGAGGGGATCAGCCTAGCCATGGCCCAGCTCTCACACCCAGCTGTACCTGCTGCTCGTTCCTCTCCTGTTGCTGACTTCCATCCTGAATGTTTCAGATGTTTTTTTTTTTGGGGGGGAGAATTTTAGTTTTTATTAAAAAAAAAAAATTCTCAGGCCAATTCTGAGCTATTTTAGCAGCAGCTAAACTCCAACAGCCACTACCTGCTGGGAAGGGCATCCCGGCATGGGTACCAGCGCTCCTCGGCACGCACTGCCTCCCCAGCCTCCATGCTAAATCACAGCACAACAAACAGGCTGTTCATTACGCGCTGTTTAATTAAGCAATATGGATCCTGCCTCGATATTTACAGTCCCACTTGCTCTGATTTATTAGAGAGAGAGTCTCGTTTTTAAAGACGGCAACTGTAAAGTTTAATACTGCTTGACTTACTGCGAGTTTCATTTACGGCCCCGGGCCGAGGCACTGCAGCCCAGGCTGGGAGCCGGTGGGCTATTAAATCAGAGCTAACTGCGCGTGCAGGGAGATGACTAGCTTCGTTACAACCGGTTCAGCGGCTAATTACCCCAATCTGGATTCCCACATTTAAGCCAATTCGTTGCCGCTTTTCCAGGGCCCTGGGGAAGAGCGGAGAAGAGGCGTGAAGGCACTTGTTGCCATGAGAAGGGATGGGGACTGCGATGGGGATGGTTGCAGAGCCCAGATGGACACTGCTTGTCCCAGGAAGGAAGAAATCAGTTTGCAAGAGGCCAGCCACTGAGCTCGGCACCCCTCAGGCCATGCAGGGGCGACGCTGTGTATAATGATGGCCCCAAGCTCAAGGGTCACCCCAAAATACACTGCGATCTCCCCAAAACCCTGGGCACCTCAAGAGCTCTGAGGCCAGGCAGTGGGATGGCTTGTGGGCTTTGGGATGGGGTGACTGGGGAGGAGGATAGAGGCAGCATGCAGGAGGGTTGCATCCAGCATGGCTCCAAGCCTCATGCTGGCTGGGCCCTTCTCTATGCCCCAGCCCCACAGAGAGGGATGGGGGAGCGATGCGCAGGTGGAACAGAGCTCCCCACAAATTATCATCTTATAGGCAAAAGGAGAACATTTCTCTCCTTGCAAGATATTTCTAGCCCCCAGGAGCCCACTCACTGACTTGACAAGGATAGGGGCCTCATTAAGGAGTTATGAGAATGGCTCTTTAGTGACAAATAAAAACTATTTGTGTGAAGACGTGATAGCAGATGGCCATGGCCATCCCCCCGCATCAGCTGTGGAGCATCACTGCCCAGGACCTACCCCATGCACAGCCCCATGGCTTCCTCACGGGAAGGGGCTGCAGGAGGGGAGAGCATATTGCTGGTTGCAGCATCCCTCAGCCCAGCCCAGGGATCGGGCTGCTGCTGCCCCATGCTGTGGGTAGGCAGAGGGAAAGGGGGCAGCAGCACCATGAGTAGAGCTGGACTTCCTGGCAGCCCCCGGGCTAGCGATGAACCAGCCCTTCACTGCATCCCAGTAGCCCTGCACGGCAGCCCCAGTACCTGTGGCTGTCAGGATGAGGGCTGCAGCCTGGCAAACCCAAGCTGAGAGGAGGAAGAGGAGCAGCTCCAGGGCTGAGAATCCTAGCCAGCAGCTGCCAGGTCTCAGCCCTCTCCCAGCACCTGGTTAAGCCTTGGGAGGAATCAGTTCCCCCATGCTTCCCACTCCTCCCGAGCAGGCAGAACTCAGAGACAGGCTCAGAGCTCCCCCAAGGGAGGAAGAGGAGGCAACGCAGAGACCGGGACAGCAACAAGCAGCATGGGGCTGCCAGCACATCCCCTACAGCCCGGAGCTGTCCACTCCAGTAGTTGGGGTTCCCCACCAGAGACACCAAACCTCCCCCCAGAGCTGAGAGCCACGAGGGGACAGGCAAAGGCACTTTGCTTCCAAGTTTTATTGCCCAGGAGGGCTATGCCCCTCCATGGGGCAGGCAGCACTCCCAGTCCCAACAGTAAGACTGGTAAGGAGGGTAAGCCCTTTATGGAGGCGGAAGACACAGCCTGGGATAGGGAAGGAGACAGAAAAAACAGCACCGCCCATGTGAAGATGCCACGGGATTAGGACTGGGATACCTGAACAGGCAAAACCAGTCCCCAAGCTGGGCCAAGCCGCAGCAAGGCTCAGGAGAAGCTGGGAGATCAGAAGAGTCACAAGCGACTTGAGTTCCCAGGCCTCAGCTCTCACCACCGCCAGCTGGCTCCTCTCCCTGGCCTCACTGACCACAGCCAAGGGCTGGCTCCGCTGCTCCCCATCACGACATCTCCTTGGCCCTCTGCTTGTAGTGCACCTCGGGAAGGCTCCTCAGGCGCTCAGCTGCCTGCAGGGCACAGCACGAGGGGCAGCCAGCCAGGGTCCCAGGGACAGCCCTGTCACAGGACCCCCCTGGCTCTCCACAATCCCCCCCTGAGCTGCACTCACTTGCTCCGGGGTGAGGTCCCGCTGTGCCTGTGCCAGCATCTCGTAGCCCACCATGAACTTGCGGACAGTGGCGGAGCGGAGCAGCGGGGGGTAGTAGTGGGCATGGAGCTGCCAATGCCCGCAGTCCTCCTCCAGGTAGGGGCCCGTGGGGGCTCCTGCCGGGGTGCAGCCATGGCATGAGCCCCAGGGAGGGGGCAGGGACACGGATAAGAGGGTTACACCACACCACTCACCATGCCAGCCCATGGAGTAGGGGAAGGAGACTTCAAAGAGGTTGTCGTACTTGATGAGCAGCCTCTGCATGATAGAGGCCAGGCCTGGGGGAATGTGGGAGTCACACCCTGAGCTGGCCAGTCAAGGGCAGGGAGCATGCCAGGTCTGGGGGGAAGGGTCACCCTCAGCACCCCTCCCTGGGTGGACATCCGCGACAAGCAGGAGGGATGCACTTGGCAGTTCCCTCCCACCCCATCCATGCAGATAGCCCAAGCAAAACAGCAGGAGGAGCTCCTATTCCTCATCACTCAGCACCCCAAAAGCATGGGGCACCATGTGCTTCATCACCCCAAAATGGACACTAGTTCCCACACCAGTACTGCTTGTGCCTGGACACTTGTCCTGGTAAAACTGGGGGACTAGTGCCCCCTTTCACCCCAAGGGGACACGGACCCTCTGTCACCAGCAAGGTTACCACAGAGCTGCCTCCTAAAGAAGGCTGAGCCCAAAGGACATGGGACAGGGGCTAACGAGGTACAGAGCCACTCACTGTCCCTCTCGCCCTCGCGGAGGTCCTGGAGGCGGCAGACGTGGCGGCGGGGCAGCAGCAGGGTCTGGTAGGGCCAGGTGGCCCAGTATGGCACCACAACCAACCAGTCCGTGTTCTCCACCACCAGCCGCTCCTGTGGGACACAATGCTCGATGAGGACACCTGCAGCCCTGACACCCTGGGGATGGGCACCCCCCGAAGGTCCTGCTTTTGGGGGCTAGGAGTTCTGCCCCAGCACACACCCAGCTTCCAGGGAGGGGACGACTCCACATCCTCACCTTCCGGAGAGCCTCCTGCTCAGCATACTCCAGCAGCATGGGCACGCCATGCTGACTCAGGTGCTGCCGCTGGGTCCGGTCCTCCAGGCACGCCTCATTCGGGAGGTAGCTGCTTGCCCACACCTGGGAGGTACATTGGGAAACAGGGCTGGGTTACCTGTACCCCACATTTCCAGGGGTGTCCCAGCCATCCTGCCCATCTGCAGGTCCGTGCTGCCACCAGGTGGAGAGTCCAACATGTGGCAGCCATAAGTGACAGTCCCTCGGAGAGGATGCGACAGGACAGAGATGAGGGCATCCTCTCTGCAGCAGGCTTTGGGAACAGGGTGTGGGGAGTCCCATTCACATGTTCTGCCTGGGCTTGTTGTTGTAGGGTTGCCCATAGGGAGTCATGGTTAAGGTGAGACAGCCTCACCTGGCAGTGGGGGTGCGGGTTGGAGCAGCCCATCATGGCTCCCTTGTTCTCGAAGATCTGCGGAGGAAGAGGTACCAGGCAGAGGGTCCCAGCCCCAGGGTCCCTGCTGCAGGCTGTTGTGGTGTCCCCAGCACACCGGGAAAGCATCCCACAAGAAAGCAGAACCTTGCACCCACCTGGAAAGGCTCAGGGGGGCATGAGGTAGGGATGGGGGACCTACATACAGTCAAGAAGGTCCCAATCCTGGGTGCTGCCAGGGCACCCAGCCACAGCCCCTCTCCTCCACCCAAGCCCCCCAGGGCAGGGAGAGAAAGGCAGTCCCCACCAGCCCCGGACCTGCACCCAGGGGTAGGAGGCACCCAGCTCAGCCGACAGCTCTGCCCACGCATCGATGACGGCCCGGATCTCTGCCAGAGACATTAGGGGCAGTGTCAGGTCCGACCAGGGGTGGAAGCACATCACCTTGCTGTGAAGGAGACACATGTGGCTGGGGCTGTAGGGCACCCTCAGGGACCCCCACAGCCCTGCTGAGTTGCAGTGAAACAAGGATGAGACCCTCAAAATGCCTTCAAAACAGAGAGGTGTGCACAGAACAGCCAGCACAAGGAGGGGAGTGGGCTCAGTCCAGCTCCACCCCACCAGTCCTGGCTGACATGGCAGCACAGAGCCCCCAGAGCCATGGGGGTACTCACCACACACCCCGGGCTGCTGCTGTTCGAAACAGCGGGTGATCACTGTCACCTGGGAAAAGACAGAGATGGGGGAGGGAGAGGGTGCTGGGGCAGCACCCATGCCTCTCCAGGCCCCCCCACAGCAACCCCAGGACCTGAGCCAGGTCCCTGGCAGCCTGCTCTCCCCCCAGGAGTTACCAGGCTCAGGAGCATCAGGCTGCAGTGCAGGGAAGTCATTTGGGAAGACAAAGGTTCCCTCGTACTGGGGGTTCACCTGCCGGGGCGAGAGATAGGATCAGCGGGGGACAGAACAGTGGGAGGAGCCCAGATACCTGGGTACGGGGTGGTACCTCGCCGTTGGCCCGGGTAGCCCCGGGGCAGAGGGGGTTTTTGGGGTCCCAGCGGGGCACATCGTCAGGGGGTGGCTTCTCCAGCTGCCCCTGCCAGGGTCTCTTCACCCGGTGTGCCGACACCAGCACCCAGTCGTCGCGCAGCGGGTTGTAACGAGTGTGCTGGTGCTCTGCAGGGAGAGAAGAGCGGGGTGTCGGGGAGAGAAGGATGTGGGGTGCAAACACCCCCACAGGCCAGGTTACCCCACCCACCATGCCCCCTCCACGGTTACCCCTACAAGAGGGTCTGCATCCCACTTTATGCCCCTCCCATCTTTGCCCCTTTCTCTTTGTCCCAATCGCGGGTGGGGGTCCCCCTTTGCCACCCCTCCCTCGTCAGGGAGGGTCCCCCTTTGCCACCCTTCCCTGGGCAGGGAGGGTCCCCCTTTGCTACCCTTCCCCAGTCAGGGAGGGTCCCCCTTTGCCACCCTTCCCTGGGCAGGAAGGGTCCCCGCAGCCCCCGCTCCCCGAGGCCGGGCTCGGGTCTGCCGAGGGCCCGGGGAGAGGCGGCCCGGGCCGTACCGCTGGCGCGGAAGCGGCCGCCCCCATCCCGTTCCTTCCCAGCCGGCGATGTCTCCATGCCGCGGCGCTCCCGGAAGCACCGGCGGCGGCAGCAGCGGCGGCACCGCCCCGCGGGACCGGCCCCTTCCCGCCGCGCCGGCGCAGGGCAGCCCGCGGCCGGGCATGGCGTGGCGGCGGCGGGGGCGGTGCGGCTGCCCGTCCCGGTGACGGCGGGGCGGAGCGGCGGCGGCGGCGGCGGGCGGTATGGGGGCGGTGGGGCGGCGGGCGCTGCGGGCCGGGCTGGTGCTGGGAGCGCTGGCGCTGGTGCTGCAGGGGCTGCGGGGCTGGTTGGCTTCCAAGCGGTACGAGTTCAGCCCCGCCGAGATCGCCCAGCTCGCCCGGCACCACGCGGGTACGCGCCGCGCCTGGGGACGGCGACCACCGGCCGTGGGGGGGCGGGTTGTGGTGGGGAGCGGGACTGAGGAGGAACGGGGACAGCGAGCGGGACCGGGGACGGGGGCGGGGAGCGGCGGCCTGGGCTGGAGAAAGGACCCGTAGCGGGATGGAGGAGGTGCCGGTACAGGGGGGCCGGGATCATGGGGGGATTGGGACTGAGGTCAGGGAGGGGTCGGGGGACTGGGACAGGGACAGCCGGACCGGCATGGGGAAGGGATCTGTACCGGGGAACGGGGATGAGCATGGTGAGACTGGGGTAGAGGAATGGGACTGGAGCGAAGGAGAGATGCGGACTGGGGCAGCAGCATCACCTAGCCCGGCTGGGGCTGAACCCGGGGTTAAGTTGGCTCCCTCGGTGCTGGGACTGCACCAGGTCGGGGGAACAAGCCTCAGGTGGGTCAGGGGCAGAACCGACCCCCCAGCTCTGTCCCCATAGGGCGCAGGGTGTGCGGTCACAGCAGAGGAGCTGCATGTCACCAGAGCAGGGTCACTGTCACCTTGCTTGGGCCCACCACCTAGCCCAGCAGCTGGGGTGGGCTGTAAGGCTGGAGTGCTCAGTGCTGCGCATCCTCTGTCATTGTCTGGGTGGGCAGTGGGGCTGGGACAGCAGCTGTGGGGGTTGAAGGCTGGAGGGAGGAGACACCTTCCCTAGGCAGATCCCTCTAAAGATGTGCTGGGACCCTGTGGCTGTCAAGGGGATTCAGGGGTGCTCGCAGAGCTTTCTCCGTGCCAGGGTCTCACAGCAACCCCGGGTCCTGCAGGGCTGGACCATGAGCTGGCTTTCTCCAAGATCATCGTGGAGCTACGGAAGAAGCACCCAGGCCACATCCTGCCAGACGAGGACCTGCAGTGGGTGTTTGTGAATGCAGGTGGGTGGATGGGTTCCATGTGCCTCCTGCATGCCTCGCTCACTGAGTACGTGCTGCTCTTCGGGACAGCTGTCGACACTGGGGGCCACTCAGGTAAGCAGGGGGACAGAGCTGGTGGGCAAAGGGGGTCTCTGAGCTCTTTCTACTCCACTTACTTGGGTTGAGCTGCCCCAGCCATAATGTGCCTGGGGAGGGAGCCTGCTGCTTCACTTCTGGACAGGGTGCACAATGCTGGATAACACCTCTCGGGTGGGGACCAGCCCCCATGGTGTCCTGCAGTGCCTGCAGGTCCCTATGCATGCCATGTCCTGTGGCCAGAACTCTCTGCATCCAGCTGGCAGGCAGTGGTGGGAATCATGTCTCCCGATGCTTCAGCAGGAGCAAATGCCAAAGACACTGGAAACGATGGGGCTTAAGAACACCAAGCAGCCCAGGCTGGTTGGATGTGGCCAGTCACACAGGCAGCCTGGCTACGAGATCTGGCTGCGGTCCTTAGTGTGTCGAGGCCCTGGGGCTGGCATCCTTCCCTGCAGAGAGCTGCTCCGTGGCTCAGACCTAGTTTCCCAGGCTGTCCCCAGCAGGGACACAGTGAGACAGTGATGTTTGTCCTCCCACAGGTCGGTACTGGGCAGATATCTCCGACACTGTCATCTCGGGGACCTTCCGGCAGTGGAAGGAGGGGACCACCAGAAGTGAGATCTACTATCCAGGTAAGGGCAGCAGCCACAACACCCTGTGGGCTGTGTCCACATCCTGGGGTACCACCACTCTGCGGACTGGTCCTCTGCTGTTGCAGAGCCTGTTCCTTCCAACTGACAGAAGTCAAGAGCTCATGATGGAGCTCAGTTTGTGTCTCCAGGGGCACATCCCAGCATCTCAGTGCCAGTAAGAGATAAGTGCACAAGACTGGACAGGGGTTGGGGTGCTCAGCCCTGCAGGTCCCCATCCCACATATCCTCTTTGGGCACGATGCAGAACAGCCCCTGGGAGACATGGTCATTGTGTGTGTTGGCAGGGGATACCATCGTGCACCAGGCTGGAGAGGCCACATCGGTGCAGTGGAGTGCCGGCACCTGGATGGTGGAGTATGGCCGGGGCTTCATCCCCTCCACGCTCGCCTTCGCCCTGGCTGACACCCTCTTCAGCACTCAGGACTTCGTCACCCTCTTCTACACCCTGCGTGTCTACGCCAAGGGCCTGCTCCTGGAAGCCAATGCCTTCTTCAGCACCTTGGGCTGCTGAGCCCGGCTTGCCAGGGCACACTGCCAGGCACAGCTGGCTCCTCTCCTCCCAGCCTTCCTCCCCCTCCTCCTCCCCGAGCCCAGGCTCTAGCAGAGGACCCCTGTGCCTCCCTCAGATTGCTCTGTCCTTCCTCATGAGCCAACTGAGTGCCAGGACAGTGGGACCATGACGGTCACAGCAATACAGACCGCCAGTTCTCTTTACTACCTGCCTCTCCTCCCTTTGATTGGAGCCATGTCCTGCTTTTCCATCCCTCTGGGCTGGAGTGGCCTTGTGAGGTACAAACACCCCTGTGTGCCCTCAGCATGCAGTGGGAGAGGGGCCGGAGCTGGCTGTCCCCAGGCTCCACAAAATTTCTGCAGCTCCTGAGACATCAGGAGAAGGATGCTGCCCTTGGGTAGCCGGACCAGAGTACCTGCTGTAAAGGTCAGCCAAGAGGTTCCCTGTCTCCCTGGCAGGCTGCCGGGGCTGCAGGCAGTGCAGGGTGCTGTGTCCAGCTGGCAGCATCTCCTGTGGCTCCATCCCCGCTGATGTGGGTTGGCAGCACACAGTGTCCCCCTGGCACAGGGCAGGATCTGTGCTGGGACCCCCCCGCAGTGAGGGGATGCTGAGCCTCTGTAGTGCACGTCTCTCTTAGTCCCCTGTCTGTCATCTGCACCAGGGGACAACTGAGGCTGGAAGAGGGTCCCTTTCCCCACGGTCCCCCTCTCTGCAGTCCCCCCCAAGGGGGAGAGCCACCGTCTGTCGCCTTAACCAAGAGCCCATTCTGTGTGGCCTTTGGGCTATGCACCTACCTAGTGTCTGTGGGTGCCTGAACCTCTGTACTAGCTCAGGGTGGGATCTCACCCCTCAAAACGCTTCCCCTGTCTGTGAGACCCCCTGGGGACAGCCACCCCCCTCGGCTCCTGGTGTGGGATCCTAGCTGCCGAGGGAGTGCTGTGGTCCCCCAACTGAGCCCAGCTGCGGACCCTGCTTGCCGCCCTGTGGCCAGACCCACACGAGCTGGCTGCTGGGTGGAGGGCTTTTACCTCTACTCTGCTGCCAAACTAACCTGTGTGTCCCTGGCCACCAGGACTATAGCATGTCACTGCTCCTGTTCCCTGGATTGTCCCCATCCTGCTGACTGGCAGCCCCATACATGGGCTACTTCTTACTTTGCCACCTGAAAAGAGATATCGGTAATAAAATTGTTCATCCCACCTGCTTGAGTCCCTGGGAGAGTCTCTGGAGTATGCTGAGCCCCTGCCACAGGGAATGGTGCTGGATCTGTCCGGCTCTGGGCTCGCCACAAGTCCTGCTGGCAGCTGGGGACAGCTGGGTGCCCCCCAGCATCATCCCACCCAGGGTCCCAGGAGCAGGGCGGTGCAGTGCTGGGCAGGATCAGGCCCACTCCGCTCATGGGAACTGGCAAGAGATGCTGTTACTCCTCTGCTGTGGTCACTGGGGACCAAAAGCCTGGGCTGGTGTCAAGACCCTGCTTCCACAGGGGACCCAAAAGTCTGGGGAGCTCAATTCTTTAGGGAGAAGGTGCTGATGCTGGGCATGTGGTCCTGAGAAGTTCACACACGCACACACACAAGCACCCTCAGGTGTGAGAAAGGTACAGGAGTGAATCACAGGGTGTGTAGGCTGTGGGCATGCATGTGTGTAGATAGGTCACGTGTGTACATGTATAGGTGCCAGCAGGATGGTTTTGGCTGTGTGTGTGTCTTGGCAGGGCAGTTGGGAATGCGTAGGTCTGTGCATCTATATAGGTAGAACAGTTTGCAGGTGGGTGTTGGCAGAACAGGTGGGGGTTGCACACGCATGCATATAGGTAGAACAATTGGACATCTGTCCATACAGTCAGAGCAATTGCACATGTGTGAATGCTCAGACACATGTGGGCAGGACATTTGTGTATGTCCATGTGTGTAGGCAGCAGTTGTGCACATGTGTGTGCACCTGTGCAGGTGAGACGAGTGTGTGCACTCGTGTGTGCATGCACAATCCAAATGCACACGTGTGTACAGACCAACAGGACCACCAGGTATATGTGTGTGCACGCCTGTGTGCTCACAGGCAGACCGTGTGTGCGCACACAGGCGTGTGGGCAGGCTGTGAGTGTGTGCTTGTGTGGTCCCATGGACCATGAGGCCGCCCTGGCCCCGTGTCCTGCCCGTTCCCTGGGGTTTAGCAGGGCCCTGTTGAGGAACACGAGCAATCCCATGCCGGCCGGCGCAGGAAGGCGCTAACTCAGCAGCTCGTATCAATACCGCTCCACTTACAGCGAAGGCCGCGTAATGAAAATCCGATGGGCACGCTGGTGGGAGTAAATAAGTATGCCATTAAAATGAGAAAATCAAAGCTCTGGACAGGTCTTTTCTCTTGCCCATTGATTTCTTTTATTACGGAAATATTGCTGCTAAATAACATTAGTGTGAACAATCTCAGCAGTGTTTTCTGTAGCGCCCGTGTCAATAACTCCATCACAGGCGGGGGATCCCCCCCAGCATGGCTGGGGGGCAAGCAGCCTCGTCTGGCCAAAGGGCTGCTCTGGGGGCACCTTCATCACTGTCCCCAGCTAAGCTGGGATGTACCTGGCAGAGAAACTATGCAGCACGGGGTGGCTCGGGCAAGTGCCACCGGGATGGAGCTGGGCTGGGACCCAGGAGCCTGGGCTGTCTTACTACAGCAGGAGGTGTTGTCTCCACCCAGCACCGAGCAAGGACAGTACCAGGCATTCAAGAGTCCCAAAAAGCAGTCCTTCTCTTCAGGGCAGATGTTTGCAGCCTGTTAAGGAGCAGGAAAGTATCCCCAGTGACCAGCAGATGAGAGATGGGTTCTGGGCATAGCGTGTCCCGTGGACTCTTGCTGCCTCTGCCCCTTTCTTCCCACTCCTCCTCATCCATGCCCATGTCTGTTCTGGACTGACCCAGCTCCCTGCAGCTTACCATCATTTGGTTCACATGGAGAAACTGAGGCATGAGGTGGGAACTCGTCTGCAGTCACCCAGCTCCCAGCATAGCCCCTGGGCTTGCACTCAAGCTGCCCTTCTCCCTGTTGGCTGCTCACACATAGTCACCCAGCATCCTCTGAGGTGTCTACAGGTGGCAGTGACATCCCTGTAGAGCCAGAGGGTGTGACCAGGACACAGGGGAGGTATGCACCTTTTGGTACCCAGAGGCCAGGTGGGACCCCAGGGCACCTCAAAGGACACAAAACACCTGTGGAGTGGCCAGAGGTGGGCAAGGAGACTCAGCCACAGGCACTTGCACCATAGATTTGGCTCTGTCCCAGCCCAAGCTGAAGCGACTGCATGTGGCATCTCCCCAGACAAATGCACATCACTGCCCACCAAATACCTTCCCCCTGCAGCTCACTCTATCTTGCGGTCCCTCCGCATGCAGTGGTTATTGATCAGCCCACAGGATCTATCTCCCGATTCCTCCTGCGGTATCTCTCTGCTCTGAGTATCTCTCAATCTGCTCCGCTGTCTGCTGTGCCCGTCTATCCCTCCAGTATCTATCTATGCTGCCTCCACCACAGCCGTCAATAGCCGTTTGTCTGGGGAATTTCTCTCCAGCTAGGAGCATCACCAGACCCCAGCGGTGCACAGATGCGAGCAGGAGGGTGGAAGGGACACGGTCCTGCCTGCTGCACCAGGGAGAGCCTGAGCACAGACACACTTTGTGACACATGTGCGGAGCCCCAGAGCTGCTGTTGTCATTGTGAAGGCTCTAGGTAGGCACTGAGCCAGCTGGGCCAGGACTCTTGGTGGCCATGCCCAGGGTGATGGGACATGCTGCACTCCATGCAGATCTCGGTGCTGCCACTGGCCAGCCTGGCCACATCCCCCACCCCTAGGTGCCACATTGACCTGAGCACCCAAATCCCTCTACCCCAACCAAAAGGAGGAGGGCAGCTTCCCCAAATGCCTAGGTTCCTGCTGGGCCAAGGAAAAGTGCCATCACCATCACCAGGTCTGACTCATCCCACCCCATTCAGCCTTCAGCCCTGGCTCCCTCCTCATCCCAGTGTAGAGGGGATGTGGCACAGCCCAGTGCAGAGGGTGCCAGGACCCTAGGGTGCCATGCAACACCACTGGGAGGGACACTGGAGCCCTGTGTGATGGGGACCTATGGAACAAGTCCTGGGGGATGGGACTGGGTGATATCTTACCGGGTCACCTCAGCAGGATTGGGATTGTCTGCTAGCTGTCAACAAACTGGTGCTTAGGGGGGCTGGCAAGCACTGGGAGGTCCTTACCCCTGTTGCGATGGGATGGGATGGGCCAAGGCAATCTACAGCTGTCCAGCCCCAAAATGGGATGGTCGACAGCTGCTTTATCTCCTGTGCAAAGATAAACAGCGCCCGGGGGCCCTGCAGGGTCGGGAGCTGCCCTGCTCTCCCGAAGAAGGGGCTCATTTTTCCAGGACAGCCTCTCTAGCAGGGATGCTGCGCAGTGATGGGGGCTGCTGGGCTGCCAGCTGCTTGAAGAGCTCCGGGGATCACCAGCGCTCTGAAAGGGTGAGGTTTCTCCAGAGATGGATGCAGGGATGTCGGATTGCTCAGAAGCAGCAGCTTTTCCCCAGAAAAAGGGGTCAGAGTCTCAGCCAGGGCTGCGGAGCCCAAGAGCAAAGCCACTGCTATGGCCAGCAGCTGCTTCTGCAAGATGCCCCGGGGAAAGGCCAGGACTCACACCAGGCTGTTCAAGGTGGCTGCCCCTGGTCCCTGCAGCATGCAAGTGTCTCCAGAGGGGACAGAGCCAGCAGCCCTTGGCACCCAAAGCTCCTGTCACCCCATGCCACCAACACCAAGTGGAGCAGTGTGAGGTCTTGGTGACAAGCTGCCCTGGCTGTGGGATGTGGCCAAAGCCACTGTTGCCTGTGCAGTGGTGTTGCAGAATGCTGATGTGGCTGCTCATCGCTGGTGGGATGCTGGTGCTGCTGCTCATCCCCCAGGGACCCATGCAAGCCCTGTGGCTACCTGGGCCAAAAAAGCCAAAGGAAAAGCAGACAGCTCCTTTGCCTCATACCAAAGCTGCCTCAGTAGAAAAGAGGGGTGAGGAAGAAACTGTCAGACAGGCAGGTGGAGGGGGTGTGTGAGGACAGTGTGGGGATGCTGCTGGTAAGTGAAGCCCTCTGTTTCCTCACAGACTCTGTGCCACCTGGGTCACTGAGGTGCTGTAGCAGCAGGTCAGGGTTCTGTATGCTCACCCCAGCTCGCGTCCTTGTCTGATATCCAAAGATGTTCTTCATGGTACTCTGGTGCCTCAGTTGACCCTGTTGCAAGTGGGGACACAGGGCAAGCCAGCAGCACTGAGTCCCTCCAGTGACAGAGAAGATGTGTGGCTTCATCCTGCCCATACTAGGCAGGACCAGGGCTCTGGGAGCCTGTTTGGGGGGTCCAGTCCATGTTGCAGTTTGACCCTTCAACCAGGGTCTGGGCACACGCAGCACGACTCAGGGGTTCCTGGGGTGGCCTTGGCTTGGGTAACATTGCAGTGACCCCCTGACCAGATGGAGGTAGGGGCTCAGCACTCGCAGTTCACCTGAAACACCCCTTTCTACCCACACACAGATTGACAGTGTGGGTAAACACACCCACTTTCCCCAAAGACACATGTGTGCACACCCCTGCCTGTGCATACAGCGCACACCCCCCACCTCTCCCACCACAGCTCACACACACCTACAGGTGAGCACACAAAATGCACACACCCAGCTCCCCTTGTACGTATATAGACACTTATTGTCCCCAACAGCATACACACACGCGTGTGCACACACCCTGACAACAGACATGGCTGCACATATGCACATCCATGCAAACGACTCCACGCAATGTATGCACATCCTGCACTTCCCCAGGTCGTGCAAACACCTTACACACAGCATGCACACACACACACACACACAGGGCATGCTCCGGGTGGGTGTGCACAGGCTCCCCTGCACACACACACATGCACTGTGCTCACCTCTCCAGGTGTGCTCAGACACTGCAGGCACACACGTGGTGCACGCTCAGCTCACAGTGCGCACATGTACACATGCATAAGTGCACAAACACGCACATTCATGTGACACACGACCTTCTCCCAGCACACACAGGTATCTCTCCATTCTATACGTGTGCAATGGGTGCAGCACCCACTTGCATGGGTGCACAGACCCCTTGCGCACCCCACCTACAGGCTCCCCTCTCCCCACACATATATATATGTACACCTATGTATACCTGGACCCTCTGCACACGCCCTATGCACTCCCCTCTCCCAGCCCCCCATGCACGCCCTGCCTACACACACACTGAGGGTCTCCCACCCGCCCTGCGCCCCCAGCCCCATCCCCTCCCGCGGCCCCGCTCAGGGTGGCCCCGGGCCGGATCTCGACGGGCCGGTCCCGGGGCGCTCCCCCGGGGCTGCCGCAAGCCCGGCCCTCCCCGGATGACTCCCTTGACGTGCGCTAGCAAATGGGAGCGGGGAGGGGTGTTGCTGCCTGCCTGCCACTTGTTGCGAAAAAAAAAAAAAAAAAAAAAAAGAAAGAACGAAAGAAAGAAAAGAGGGAAAAATCCCACCCACCCTCATCTGCTGCGGAATAAAAGAAATATCGGCGGGCGCGGCGCCATGTGAGCGGCGGGCCGGGACCGGGCGGAGCAGCCGGCCGTGCCCCCCGGGACCGGGACGGCGGGGCGAGCCCCGGGCGGCGCGGGGAGCCGGCGGCATGGTGGAAAACCCCAGCCTGGCAGCCAAACCCGCCCTGGTGAGGGACGGGACGGGGTGGAGGGGCCCCGGCAGCGCGGGGGTGCAGGGTGGGAGCGGGGTGGGGGCACCCCCGGTCGGACGGGGAGCGGGGTGGGAGCGAAGGAGGGTCCCGGGAGGACGGGTAGCCCAGTGGGACGAACAGGGTATCTCCGGTGGGGCCGGGGCGGAGGGCAGACTCGGTAGCAGACGGTCCCCGGTAGGACCGTCGAGGCGGAGGTCTCCGGTGGGACCGGGGAGGGAGTCCTCAGTAAGACGCGGTCCCCAGGGGGACCGGGACGGGGGACTCCCAGCAAGACACAGTCCTCAGCGGACCGAGGAAGGCGGTTCCCCGCAGGACAGCGACGGGGGTCCCGGGTCGGATCTGTCCCCGGTGGGAGCGGGGATGAGGTCCCGGCGAGCCGGATCCCCGGTAGGGCAGGGTGCCGGAGCGGGGAAGGTGCCGGGTGGTCCCGGCGGGGGAGGCAGACCCTCCGGCAGCGGGTGCCGCGGACAACTTTTGGGCAGGGCCCCCGGGAGCGGGGGGGGCAGAGCGGGTGGGGTGCGGGGGTGCTTCCTCCCCTCCCTCTTCCTCCTCCTCGGCGCTGAGGCCGTGCCCTGTGCCCGCAGCCGCGGGGTCCGGGGGCGGCGGGGGGGCTGCGGTTGGCGGCGGTGATGGAGAGCCTGCAGCGGCAGCAGGCGGCCCGCCTAGCCCGCGGCCCCGACGCCGTTCCCCGACGGCCCCCGGCCGTGCCTGACCCCGGCCCCGCGCCGCCGCCCGCCACTCCCCGCCACCGCCCGGCCCCCGGCCCGCACCCACTGCCCGCCGCCGCGGGGGAGGAAGAGGAGGAAGAAGAAGAGGAAGAGGAGGAGGAGGAGGAAGAAGAAGGGGAGCCCCGTGACCCACCACCCCCCACGCACCACGAATGGACATATGAGGAGCAGTTCAAGCAGGTAGGAGGCATCTGCCACCCTTGCACACTGACACCAGCACCAGCCACCCCGAGCGGACATCGCCAATGCCCCCTCATGAACCCCCACTCGAGGTTCATCCCTCCCTGAATGGACATCACTTGTGACCCCCACTGCCCCCAAACTCTATCTACATCCCACCCTAAATGGGCAACACTACTACCCCACCCTCCATCCCAGTCCCACCCCAAGCAGAAATTCCCAGCACCCTCATTACCCCCGGACATTATTGCCATGTCACACTGAGTGGGAATCCCTAGTCCCCCTCTTTCTCCAAACCTCATGCCAGGCAAGCACAGTCAGTGCAACCCAGCACCCCTGTCCCAGAGCCCCATCCTGCCCCAAATGTGTACCCCCTGAATGCTCCTTACTGACCCTGTCCCTGAGCCCTGTCCCATCCCAACAGGCATCCTCATGTGCTCCCCATCTCCCCACCACTGTCCCTGCCTCACGTCCCCCCCTCCACTGCGTTCCCAATGCCTGTCCCCAGGCTCTGCACCATGGCAAGGTGCCCAGTGTCCAGGCACTTCCCTGTGCCTGTCCCAACCTGAGCAGGCTTCATTCCCAGTGCTTTCCATGACAGGCAAAATGGGGTGACCCCTGTCCACAGATGTTTTGAGGAGACAGATAAGGGCAAGGGCTCTGGTGTGTGGTCACCCCAGAGAGCTGGTGGACCACAGAGCCGAGCTCCCCGTACCTCTGCAAGGGCCAGGCTGGTCAGTGTGGCTCATTCATTTACTACACTGGCTGGAGGGAGCAGTGTGTCAACTGTTACCTCTTTCTTGGTGGGCGTAGGGGAGACCCCTGTGCCATGGAGATTGGGTGGAGGGACAGGGCTCCTGGGGCTCTAATGGAGGGTGGAGGAAGGGCCGTTCTGTGTTTAATGTGTGTGGATCTCACCCCTTCTGGGTTGTGCAAAGCCCTGGTTCACATACAGCGGGTGCTGCTCTGTCCAGGGGTGTGTGTGTGACTGTGACAGGTCGTGTTTGTGCTCCCTTTGTGCTTGGCTTCATCATTGGGGGAGAGAGGGGTGATGCTGGTGGCAAGGTGGGTGGCAGGGGGGATGTGGCAAAGGGACAGAGCAGGCAGAGATGTCCCCACGCAGCTGGTGTGTGGCTTTTTTAGCATGGTACTACTCAGGGGACAGTGGGACAAGGGGACTTACTGGCTCATGCACAGTGGCTCTGGCAGGGAGGGGATGGGTACACGACTTCCGGGTGCTCTGGGACCATTTTGCTGCCTTTCCCGTTTTGTGATTGCACAATGTGGCGTTATTTGGAGTGGCCAGGGCTCGCTTCCCTGGGTGCCTACCTGTGAGGCGGCAGGTTTGGGTACAGGCAGGGTGCAGGCAGCGTGGGCCCCACAGCTGTGCCCGGGGAGACTGCCAGCACCCAACACTGCCTCGAAAGCAACCTGGGGAGGGCTGGGGTGGGTTCTGCATAGGCCAAATAGCTTGTCCGGGAAGTGTTACGTTACAACCCGCTGCACAGAAAAAGGCTGACTGTCCGGTTCTTGGGGTCAGCCAGCAGGGAGGTGGGAAGTGGCTCCTCCTTCCTGGGCTTGGGGAGGCTTTATGAACAGAAAGCATCTCTGGCATTTCTGATCCTTCAGCCTCACGCCCTGCCCCTGGCTGGGGCTGCCCGTGCCGGGCAGGAGCAAAGCCGGCAGCGTGGTGTGAATACCGGGGCGATGGATGGCAGGGGAGGTCAGTGTGGGGAAATAAATCCTGACACCACTGCACGGGGTGAGAGCTGGCTCCTTGCTTGCTTGCTCTCATTTTTTCTCCAGCTCTGATCAGAAAGGCAATGGGTCCCTGCTCCAGAGACCCACATGTGAGTTTCCCAACTAGTGGTATGTCCCAGCCAGCTTAGGGGACAGTGGGATGTCCCTTATGTTACAAGGGGACAGATTGCTTCTGAGTAGCTTATATGGGATGGGACAGGGAGAGGAGAAAGGAATTACCAGGAGCAACCCTGCCCTGCCTTTGTGTGGTGCTGCCCTGAATGGGGTGACAGTTTGGGACAGGCTGTAGTCTGGCTTGCCCCGGGGTCTGCAGGGTAGCTGTCACTCTTGTCCCTCCCCTGTGATCGTGCCCAGGACGTGCCCCTGCCTGGGAGGGGGCTGCGAATCTGTTCCTCACCCAGCCTAGGGAACAGGTTCTCTGCTGTCAGCAGGGGCTGAGCAGACAGGGTGCCCGTGTTCTGGCTTTCAGAGGTTTCCCAGGGGCTGGGCTGTCATGCTGTGGGGCACAGAGGGTAGCATGTGCCTGCTTGTAACCTGCCAGGACACTGGCAGTGTGGGCATGGGGGTCCAGGAGCTGGGGAGAGATGCCGTGATGGCCAGGGTTGTGTCTCCCACCAAGACCCCCCCTTGAAGCTGCCCCATCCCAGGACAGCACTGAGGTCTCGGGGTCTGTCCTTGCTGTTATCCTCCTGCATGGGTGGAGAGCTAAGTGAACAGGGACCCCCAAATCCAGGCTGGTTTGCAGGGGGTGGGCAGGGAGCCACTTCTCCAGTTCTTCACAGCAAGGAGGGAGGCCTGATGGGGGTGGAGTGGGAGGTGGGTGCAGGACCAGCCACGGCGGGGTTTCCACACATGGCAGTGGTGCTACAAACAGGAGCAGAGGATGAGGTCACGATGGAGAAACCCATTGAATGTTAGCAGGCAAACGCTGCTTCGTCCAGGGAAGCATTTTGGGGAAATATCCTATGTGTTTGCCCTGTTTTTATACATTTCCTGAGGTGCCTGTTTGGAGGGGCCAGTGGGACCTTTGCTCTAATGTGGGAGGGCCACTCTGATGTTATGGGGTTGTGAGACCCCCCTCACCCCTGCCTCTTGCATCAGTCCCCGGCGCCAGTCTATGTACACTTGATAAGGACACATGGGTAAGAGACCTGGACAAAGGTCTGGGACGTCTCCCGCACCCAGCACTGTGAGGCAGCCGTGGCCCCAGGGTGGGGGGAACTAAGGGGGGTCTGGCCATATGCTACCCATGAGCCCCTCTTCCCTGGGGACAGGGATGCCTCCAGGTTGCAATGCTGCAGTGCTGTGTCACGTGTTTGACTTGGAGGGCACTGGGAAGAGCCTGGCGTTGCTGGTGCCAGCTCAGCCACGTGACTTCAGCTTTTCCCCCTGGGAGTCATGCACAGATGTGGGGACAGGCACCCTGATTTCCTCCAAGTGATGGAAGAGCAGCGCCAGACCCCACGGCTTCCTGCTCGATTCCCCGGCTCTTCCCGGAGGCAGCACTGTAGGAAAGCTTTGGGCAGGAGGGACTCAGGTGCCTGGGTTGTGTGCCAGCTCTCCAGCAGTGGAGCATTTACTGCCCTCCCTGCCAGCGCATTCAGACCCTTCTGGTTGTGTTTGGGGGGGATAACAATGCCCCGGTGCTCCTTCCTCCCTGCCTGGGAGCAGCTGTGGGGGGTGAGCCCCAGCCAGCCCTCTGGGGACTCTTGGTTGTCTGGTAGCCTCAGCAATTAATTTGGGAATGGCAGGCTTTGCCAGCAGCTGTTTGCCATCATCCTCAGCCAGCCCTGGCGTGGCTGTTCCTCTTCGTCATGGTGTGCTCCTGCTCTGTCTGTCCCTGATGCTGGCAGTCACCTCTTGCACCCACCTGCCCTTTACCTGCATTTAGAGGGGGGGCTTGCTATCCATGAACGCATGCACTCACATCTCAAAGCCTGAAGGAACGTACTCCAAGTTGGCTGCAGCCCTCCTTGTGCCATGGACCTCTGCCCCATGCCTTGGGGTCATCCCAAAATGGGGTGGCAGGGCCTGTGGTGCTTGCCCTCCTGCCTCCATCCCCATTGCTTTCTCCTGTGGGGTTGTCCCTGCCTGCCAGCGAATGGACCCAGCTGAGGAGGGGTACCGTGGGGAGAGGGAGGTGGTCTCCCTGCCCCAGACACATACCCCACCTCTGACACATCATCATCCCAGGTGTGGGAGGTTGCTCCCGGTGCTAAATGGTGTTTGCTCCTGTCCCCGGCTGCCTGGAGGCTTCTTGCCAGCAAACCTGTAGGCAGAGCTCTGTTCCAGGGCCAGGACCACCTGCAGCAGGGAGGTGGTGGCAGCAGCAAGGGTCGGTGTGCTAATCCCCAACAGCAGCAGCTCCAGCAGCTCTGACAGCCCAGCGTGAGTCCAGGGGCACAGGGCAGGAGCAGGGTGCTGCTGGAGTATGTCTGGGAGTGTGTACAGAGGTGTTCTGGACCAAAGTGAGTGTATGGATCCATATAAATGTCCATGGAAGTGTAGGGGTATACCTGTGTGTGTCTGAGTCCATGTGGGTGCTGGTATGTGTTTATGGATCTACATGAGTGATCAAGTGTGTATGGATGTGGCCAAGTGTGTATGGACCCATATATGTATGTGTGTGTGTGTGTAGGGGTGTGTATGGCACCACGTGTGTGCCCACATGTGTATGGTGTGCCCACACGTGTCTGAACACACCTGTGTGTATGAACAGGGACACCTGTAGTGTCCCAGCATGTATGTTGACACCTGCACATGCATGGACCAGTGTCACTGTGTACGAATGTAGATACACAGATATGTAGATATGTACCTATGCATGGACCAGTGTCTCCATAGAATAGTGTATAGACATGAGCTATATGGAACTGTAGGTGTTTGGGGCAGGGTTTGAAGGCTGAGCCCCCTCCACAATCACCCCTGCGCCCCTTGCCTCAGCCCATGGTGCTGAGCACCTGCATCTCGGTGGGTGTCAGCCCCCTGCTGACCCTCAGGGCCTTTCCCAGCCCCGCTGCAGGCTGAGGGATGCTGAGAGCCTCAGCGGCTGCCGTGACACCACCTCCAGATTGGAGAGTCCCAAAGGCTTGGGACTGGGGGCTCCAAAGGGGAGATGTAAAAGCTCCAAATCAAGAGTGTGAGAATAGAGGCACTGCGGGTGGGAGAGGAGTGCTGACAGGAGCCCCCATCCTGCGGCTTCCCCTGGCTCCCTCCCTGCTTACACCCCAGAATCGGATATGAGTCGGGAGTTTTTTGGGTATGCACCCCCTCACTGACTTGAGCCTCCATTAATCCTCTAATCGGGTTAATAATGGAGGTAAATCCCCTGTGCAGGCAGCAGGCTGGGCAGGGCTGCAGCGGGAAGGGGGGATCTGGTCCCACTGGGGTGCCTATGGGGGTTTGCAGCTGTGAGGGGGGGAGCTCAGGTGTGCTTGCACAGGGGACAGTGTGCACAGGGGACAGTGTGTATAGGAGGTGTGTGAGCATGCACCAGGGATAGTGTTTATAGGGAATGTATGAGCATGGACAAGGTGCAAACAGGAAGGTATCTTAATCTCTTCTCCTGCCACTCCGACCTGCATGAAGCACAGTACTTCATCGGCTTCAGTGCTTTGCAGAATTCTTCCACTTCTGGATCCCTGTGCCAAGGGACTGGGCTTTTGCTAAATTCTCTCATAACAGGATTTTTGTTTATATCCCAAAGAACTGTAACACATAGGCTTTGATAGACAATGTCCATAACCCATTCCAACAAGGACAAGAGGAAATGGCCTCAGGTTGCACCAGGTAAAGTTTAGATTGTGTATTAGGAAGAATTTCTTTCCTGAAAGGGTTCTCAGGCATTGGCAGGGGTTGCCCAGGGCAGTGGTGGAGTCCCCATCCCTGGAGGGATTTCAGAGTCATGTAGACACAGAGCTGAGGGACAGGATTTAGTCAGGGACTTGTCAGTGTGGGGTTAATGATTGGACTCGATGATCTTAAAGGTTTTTTTTCCAATCCTGGCAATTCTGTGATTCTGCATGAGTGGGTGGGTGTGAAGGGAAAGTGTGTATAGAGGTTGTGTGAGTGTGCACGGGGTGTGTGTGTATGTGCACAGGGGGAATGCATAGGTGATGTGTAAGCATTCACAGCAGGTGTTTGTGAGAGCACAGGGAGTGTGTAGGTGATGTGTGACTGTGCACAGAACGTGTGTGCAAAAGGAGAGTGGGTGTAGGGGGTGTGTGGGTGTGCATGGAGTGTGTGGGTATGCACAGGGAGAGTGTGTAAAGGGGGTGGATGAATGTGCGCAGGGATTGTGTGTGCACAGGAAGAGCATATAGGGGATGTATGAGCATGCACAGGGGCTGTGTGCAGAGGGACAGTACGTATAGGGGATGTATGAGTGTGCACAGGGGCTGTGTGCAGAGGGGCAGTACATATAGGGGATGTATGAGCATGCACAGGGGCTGTGTGTGCAGAGGGACAGTACGTATAGGGGATGTATGAGCGTGCACAGGGGCTGTGTGCAGAGGGGCAGTACGTATAGGGGATGTATGAGCGTGCACAGGGGCTGTGTGTGCAGAGGGGCAGTATGTATACGGGATGTATGAGCATGCACAGGGGCTGTGTGTGCAGAGGGGCAGTACATATAGGGGATGTATGAGCATGCACAGGGGCTGTGTGTGCAGAGGGGCAGTACGTATAGGGGATGTATGAGCATGCACAGGGGCTGTGTGTCCAGAGGGGCAGTACGTATAGGGGATGTATGAGCGTGCACAGGGGCTGTGTGCAGAGGGGCAGTACATATAGGGGATGTATGAGCGTGCACAGGGGCTGTGTGTGCAGAGGGGCAGTACGTATAGGGGCTGTGTGAGCGTGCAGAGGGTGGTGTTTGCCCAAGGACAGCATGTCTGGAGGTGAATGTGTGCAAGGAGAGTACACACACCATGTGTGCAGGTGCAGAGTGAGCTGGGGGCTGTGTGAGTAGGGGTGTGCTGGATGTGTGAGCCTGCAGAGGGCAAGTGTGCTGGTCACTGTACCTGGGGGCTGTGGTGACCTGTCCCTTGGGGCACAGGGCATCCGTCGGGAATGCCTATGTAGCAGGGCTGTGTTCCCCCTCTGTAGGCTGCAGCTCAGGGTTGCTCTGTCCCGGCTCCAGCATCCACATCCCATGTCTGATGGTGAGGTGGGAGTGAGCACCAGCCTCAGACACCGTTTCAGCTCAGGTGGGTCTTCTGGCAGCAGAAGCAGGGGCTCGGATCTCTGGCGTGGGGCGTGCCACCAGCCTTTCCTTCCCTATTATCCCTTCAGAGTGGCCAGAGAAAGGGGATGGGGCCAGAGGTGCATGGGGCAGCGGTCAGGGAGCACCCAACACACATCCCAGGTGTATGCACAGCCCCTCCAGGTGTGCAGCCCCTTACTCACCCAGCCCTATAGTGGCTGTGTGCATGTATAGACCCCCACGTGTGCAAGCACATGCCCGTGTGCACACCTATACACGCATAGCAGGTGTGCACATGCATGTAAATTTGGGGACATCTGGGGTGGTGCTGGTGCTGAAGGGGGCTCTCCTGGCCCCAGACACACTGGGAGGGAGGCATCGAGGGGGAGGAAGGGGTGGAAAGGAAAGCAAGGATGGAGGGGGAGGTGGTGGCATGGCAAGTGCTGGCAGGTCAGGGAGGTTAGCCCGAACAAATCCCCTCATTGACTCCCTGTCTGTTCAGCCATGAACGAGTAACAAGGGGCTGAGCGTGGAGGATGCATGCTCACCAGGAGACAGGGCCCACCCTCATCCCCCAGACAGACAGACATAAGACAGTAGGATGGCAGGACGGGGCCACAAACAGTGCCCATGGTGGCATCACTTAGCGTTTCCTCCAGACATGTGTCTCCAACCCTTGTGCCACCCATGCTAGCACCCTGTGCCTCAGTTTCCCCTCCTACAAAATGGGTTGAGGAGGAGGCTGGGAACCTTGCAAGCCCCCTCCTCACCCCAGCGCCAGGCTGTGAGTGGGGGGCTGCCCTCCCAAGGCCAGCACTGCCAGCAAACAGTCCCTCACCTTGTGTGAAACCAGGTTAATGTTTGCAGCAGGCAGCAATCCCGGGAACGGGGAGGGGGGTTTTAATGACCTGCTAGATCCGCCGCATTATCAGCGCTGATTAAACCTGCTGCTCTATAAAGCGCCGTTAAATATTAAGCATGATGAAAGGCTTTGGGGGAGGAACCGTGGCACTGGGAGAGGGCTCCGGACAGGGGTGTCCAGCCATACCGGTGGGGTGACCACTGAGGCTGGGGATGCTGTGGGGAGTGAGTACCCAGTGCCCAGTGGGGCTGTGGGGTCAGGGGAGCAGCCCCCACCTCAGACCCAGCAGTGCCTTCGAATGCAGCCGGTGTCCAGGCAAAGCCATCCCGTAACCATTAACTTATTAATGGCTGGCGGCAGAGGCGAGTGGTGGCTCGCAAGGTCAGGGGGTGGATTGTGCCCAGCAGGGAGCAAGCTGCCCCCCAGCTCCAGGGACGAGGGGGTGGACCCATGAGCCCTCAGCAAATTTATATGTGCCCCATGGTGGGGGGGCTCTGGCTGCGGCCATTCTTGGGGTCCCTGCATCCTGGGATGCGTGGGACTGTGCACCACTGGGAATAGCCAGTCCCTGTGGTTGTGAGCCTGAGAGGTAAACTGAGGCACTGACGGCTTTCCCATCTCCCCATCCCACTAGGACATGGGGGGACACACCCCAGTATCCAAGTGCCTGGCTGTGCACCATCTCCCTGGGGAAGGAGCCAGGGACCCCCAGCCCAGAGGTGACAGAGATGCTCCAGAGGGGTGCAAGGACTCCAAAATAGCCCGTCAGCAGTTGGCCACCCATGGTGTGCGGCTGCACCCCGGGGGGCTGGAGGGGTGCACAGAGACAAGCATCACCTGAGCTCCCTGCGTGAACAGCAGCCAGATGGAAAAATTAGCAGCGCGGCTAATCAATGCGGTGCATATTAAGCGGCTCGGGGTTGCGGGGAGGGATGAGAGGTGGGGGGGAGCTGAGCAGGGTCCAGGATCGATATGGCTTGTATTAAGTGGATTAAATCCTGGTTGCCGATCGGACCCCTTGCTGCCAGCAGGACGTGGCAGCTGAGTGGGCACTGCGGGGGGTCCCGCTGCGATCACTTCCCTTGGCAGCAAGGCTGTGGAGGGGTATGGGGGGGCTTGCCGAGGCAGTGCAGCCTGGAGATGCTTAAGGGGTGGCTTAGCCTCTCACCACATCCTTGCTCTGTCTAGGGGTTCAGCTGGGCTATGGGGTGTCAGCAACCCCAGCTCCAGCCCTACAAGCCCCTCCCCTGCTCTGGGAGAGGCATCTCTGGGGTGAGTGAGAGATGCTAATGATGTTATTTAATTGCGATGAGGAGGAGGGAGAGGCTCAAGTTCTCTTCACATCCCTTTAATAAACCATTTTCGACCCACTGACCTTTAACCTGCCTGACAAGCCCCGTTATCCCCATCCCTTAAGGAATAAAGATGTCGTCATGGCAATGGGATGATGAGAGGAAGTGGGGTCCCTGGAGCTGCACCCAGGGTGGTGATGAGGACACCCTGCTCTGGCTCTGCACCCAAGCAGCGGTGTGGGGCAGAGATGGGGTGCTGCTGGGGGTGCTGTGATTTTGGGGGGCCCAGGCACTGTGGATGGGGTCTCCGAGGCTGGCAAAGCAGAGCTACGCTGCACACCAGCGGGATATCGATCCCCAAGCTTGACAGTTTAATACTTCTGTTTATAGAGGAATATAGTTACATCGATGGCGTTAAATGAGTTACTAATTATATCAATACAAACACGATTAAAAGGGTCCTTGCTCATAGGTCACCACAAGCAGGAGCCGCTGCTCGCATTGCATAACTGCCCCCAAGCAAGGCCTGTCCGATTGCTCCAGGGTGCACGGTGGGGGGATGCTCTGGGGTGGTGTGTGCCCCTGTGGGGTGGGGGTGTCCATCTGGGAGGGTGTGCCCATCTGGGGCTGGGTGTTCCAGTTTGGGGTTGTGTGTTCCAGTCTGGAGTTGTGTGTACCGGTCTGGGGTTGTGTGTTCTAGTCTGGGGCTGTGTGTTCCAGTCTGGGGTTGTCAGTGCCCATCTGGGGTTGTGTGTTCCAGTCTGGGGCTGTGTGTTCCAGTCTGGGGTTGTCAGTGCCCATCTGGGGTTGTGTGTTCCAGTCTGGGGCTGTGTGTTCCAGTCTGGGGTTGTCAGTGCCCATCTGGGGTTGTGTGTTCCAGTCTGGAGTTGTGTGTACCAGTCTGGGGTTATGTGTTCCAGTCTGGGATTGTGCATGCACGTGTAGGGTTATACCTGCATGTATGGGGTTGTGTTTCCCCATCTGGGGTTGTGAGTGCTCATCTGGGGTTGTGCATGTCTGTCTGGGGTTCTGCATGTCCATTTGGAGTTGTGGGGTGCATGACCATGCAAGGCTGTACATACACATCTGGGGTTGTGTGTGCTCGTGCAGAGTTGTGTGCACCCATGAAAGGCTGTGCCTGCCCACCTAGGGTTGTGCCTGCCCATAGGATACTGTGCACATCCAGACATGGTTGTATGTGCCTGTGTAGGGATTTGTGCCTGTGTGGGTTATGTGTGTGTGTGTGCAGGGTTGTGCACACCCACGTGATGTTGTGTGTGCCCATTCAGGGTTGTGCACACCAGTGCAGGGTTGTGCACATGCTTGTGCAGGGTTGTATGTGCCTATGCAAGTTTGTGTGTGCCCGTGCTGGGGATGTGTGTGCATGTGCAGGGTTGTGCACATGCATGTGTGGAGTTGTATGTTCCAGCAAGGGGTTGTGCACACTCATGCAGGGTTGTATATATCCATGCAAGGTTGTGCACGCTCATGTGTGGTTGTGCAAGCCCATACAGGGTTGTGCATGCCTGGGTAGGGTTGTGTATGCTTGCATGGGGTTGTGCACACCCGTGTGAGGCTGTGTCAGCCCGTGTGGGGTTGTGTACACTCACGTGAGGTATGTGTGTCCCCACAGGGGTTGTGTGTCACCCTAGGGGGCTGTGATCTGCCATTTAGATGGTCCATCCCCAAGCCAGGCAGGAAGGGACCGTGGTGCCCAACCTGCAGGAGGAGGGTCAGTGGCAGGGCTGGGAGCCTTGGGTAAGGGGTAGAGTTGGCTCCTTCCTTGGGGCTGGGGCTATCTAGGAGCCCCTCCTTGCTTGGAGGCTGTGGCAGACCACCACCTGTGCCACTCCTGTGAAGCTGTTATGCCTGGATTCCATTGCTAGCCCATCCCCACCAGCAAGAATCTCCCAAAACCACCTCCTTTCCATCCTGAGCATCTCCAGATCTCCTGGGATACCTGGTACATCCCCAGCACACCTGAGGACCCTGCTGACAGCTCCGCTCTTGTCTCTACTTAAAAGCTGACCTTTGTTCCTTGTTTGATGTAATGTGTTTTTGCATGTCGGTGCCCCACAGATAAAAGGTTAGAGGTTAATAAATGGTGGAAAAATAGATCCCAGTGCTTGGAGGTCACACTTCTTTCAGGGGCTGGAGACTGACAGCACATGCCGGGTGGGATCCTGCCTGCCTTGATAGGAAGAGAAACACGAGTGGCCCCCCGGCAGCAGCGTGGGTGCAGGAGCCTACCCCCTGAGGTGACCCCCAGAAAGGTGGTGACTTCACCCTGCTGTGGGATGGGCAGTGGTTGCCGGTTTTAGGGGGTTTGCTCCTGCTTTGACAAGCCAGGAGATCGCAGAGGGTGGAAACAGGCTTGGTGTGGATCAGTGGGGGTTAGAGACTCGCTGCAGACAGGGACAGGCAGGGAAATGCAGGCAGCCTTCTCAGGGCAGAAGTCAAAGCAGCCCCCTGGAGCTCTGCATCCAGCCTGACCCAGTTACCGTAATTGATGGCTTGAGGAGCTCCTGTGATGGGAACAGGGCACAGGGGACAGGGTGTTGGTACCCAGGAGTTGGGGCACAATGAGAACACCCTGCTGCAAGGAAGGGACAAGTAAGTGGCACCCTAAGGGCAAGGAAGGGGTAGGGATGGAGCACCATGGAGTAGCTCAGAGACAGGCAGTCAGCACCCATGGATATGGTGGGAGACTGGCAGTAGCACCCATAGACTAGGTGAAGGACAGGCAGCTGGCACCCATGGGTTAGATAAGGACTGGGTTAGCTGTGTCTGTCGAGTGATGGGATCCATGGGGTGACTGTAGGAGCATCCCTGCATCCCTGTGTGTCCCCATGTCCCTCCATCCCTGCATCCCCACATCTCCATGTCCTCCAAGTCCCTGCAGCCCTACATTCCCATGTCCCCACATCCCTGCATCCGTATATCCCTGCATTCATCTGTCCTCATCACATCCCTGCATCCCCCCATCCCCACATCCCCGTGTCCCCGGAGCCTGACACATCCCCCGCAGCCCAGCTCCCTTTATGTGCCTGGTGAATGATGTGCTGTGTGGAGGTGGGGGGGCTCCCTTTCTATTGGTTTTTAACGGCCTTTCCCAGCACAATTGTTTTTTAAACGACTCTATTTTGTGCCTGACTTTGTTTTCTAGCTTGCATTTCTTTGTATATGTTTTGGAAATCTATTCTGGACTGCTGATTTTTGTTTCTTTTCAATGGCTTTAAATTCTTACCGGGCTGGCTGGGAGGAATTGGTGTCTATAGCATCTTCGATTGGTGCTAATTTTTCCTTCATGTGCTCTGACTTTTACTGCTGGGCCATCGATCTGGCGGGCTCCAATTTGTCACGGTCACCCAGGTACTGTGCTGGAATCAGGCGAGCGAGCCCTGGCTTTCTCATGGAGCCTGTGCTTCGTGCCCCTGGTGCAGGGGCTCACCTCCCCAGTGCTGTCCGTCAGCTCAGTGTCTGTGTGTCTGGAGCTGGGTCCATCCAATGCCCAGGAGTATCCACAGAGCCCTACGTGTGCATCTGTGCAGCCGTGTGCACGCTCACCAGTTTGCACACGCGTTGGTGCACCCGCAGATCTGCTGGGACACAGGAGCAGCAGTGTCAGTGCACACATGGTGCTGCACTCGTGGGTTTGTGCTCGTGCACTTGCACGCAGTGCACACGCGTCTGGCTTTGCACACGCACACCCACTGTGGGAAGTGCTTGTGCTCTGCAGGGATGTGTTGCTGCTGTGCTCACACCCCACATGCAGCTGAGGCAAGTGGATTTGGGGTCCCCATGCTTGGCCAGGGGAGATGGCTTTGGGGTCACCATGCCCAGTCAAGGGAGGACGATTTGGCAGTGTGTCCCTTTGCGAAGGCACCGCGTGCTGTCCCCAGCCATTGATCAGGCTCAGTCTCTCGCAGGCTGTGCTTACCAGGTTGTCGATAGTCCTGTCACCCGGGTCGAGTGGGGCAGCCCCAGTGCTCCCAGCTCCCTCACCAGCACCCAGTGCCATGGCCCTGCCAGCTCACCTTGCCCCTAGAAGGGACCAGCACTTCCCCTGTGTGGGTGGATGTGTGTCCCTGCAGATGAGAATGCTGATCCCATGCTGGGACCTGATGAACACGGACACTGAGCAGTGCTGGGAGGCTGCTGAGCCAGAGCAGGGCTGAGCATCCCGCTCCCAGGGACCTGCTCCAGGGAATTGGGATTTCCTGCTGCTCTGTCTGCATTTGGCGTCATCTTCCTGGTCTGAAAGGCTCTCGTCCCTCTGCCTGGTGCATAGAGGGGCAGAGACACTGAGGCACCAAAGCAGCATCTCTGCAGCAAGGCTATAAAACAGTTAGTGGTGTATGGGGAGCCAGCACCAGCCCCCAGGCGCAGGGAGAGCCCAGCGCTGCTGGCACAGCGGGTGCGCTGGGGGGTCCTGTCCATGGGGCAGGGAAGGCAAGTGGGGCCAGGAGTGATGCTGGGTCCTGGCACAGGCAGGGGCCCTGATCTTGGCTGTGTCCCCCTCTGGCTCGCACACCCGCATGTGCTGGCAGTGCTGACCCCTTTCTCTCCCACCTCCAGCTCTATGAACTGGACGAGGACCCGAAACGCAAGGAGTTCCTGGATGACCTCTTCGGTTTCATGCAGAAGAGAGGTAAAGGTGGGTGGCTTGGGTGGCTACTGCTGGTACTCCTGCCCTGGCTGCCTGGGGAGTGCTCACAGTGTGGACCACTCAGGCACCGAGCTGCTGTGGGTCTCTACAAGCCCCCCAGACAGGTCCTGCAGGGCTTCCCCACTCCGTTTCCCACACACACACATGCAGATGCACACTCAGCAGATTTGCCTCTTGTTGCCCCACGGGTGGGGCCCCTTGTTGGACCACCCCACAGGGTGCCTGCTGGCCAAAGGGGTTCCCCTGCCCTCCCAGTCCCCCCCACTGGGGCTGGTGGCAATGCCAGTTGCCAATGCCCGTTAGTGGTGCCTATTAGTGATGCCCATTAAGCAGGGATGCCCACTACCAATGCCCAGTGGGGAACTGGGGATGCCCGTTAGCATCCCCCTTGGTGACAACCGTTAGCAACACCTCATGATGCCCATGAACAATGCTAATTTGCAGGGCCTTTTCATGATGCCTGATGAGGATGCCCTTAGCAATGCTCATTAGCAATGCCTGTTAGTGATGCCTGATGAGGATGCCCATTACCAGCACCTCTTAGCAATGCCCATGATGCTGCAGGAGTGGGATCA
The DNA here is from genome assembly GCA_907165065.1 of Caprimulgus europaeus. Next base: position 72,308,617 of record OU015527.1, read on the forward strand.
GCAATCCGGGCAGCGCCGGGCTCCCAGGGGTTAAGGGCTCACCAGCCCGCCTGGCCTCATCGGAAATCTTTGCTATCGGCATGGGGGGCCGAGCTGGCTCCCAGGGACTCGATAAATGCTTTAACCTTCGCCCTCCCCGGCTGGGCCTGCGACAATTAAAAGTTGCCGAGTGCGGGCGTGTGGCCGGCCGTATTAATTAGAGCCTTTTGCTTGTGTGTGGATTAATGAACATGCCACTCAATAGCTAGTAAACCCCAGGCAGAGGTTAATGCTAAGCTAATTAACAGGGGAAGGCTGGCGGGGGGCAGGGGGGTGTGTGGGGGAGCAGTGGGGCTGGCCGAGGGTGGGCAGAATGGGGCAGTCACCCCCAAGCCATGCCCGTGGGAAGGGTGGTGAGGGTATCTGCTCACCTGTGGGGTGGCAGTGATCAACTTCTGGGTCAGGCTGAGACCCCACAAACTCACTTCACTCAGAGCTGTACTGCAGGGGGCTGGCACAACCTGGGAGGGGTCACACTGGATTCTGGCTGGAGGCAGGTTGTGGGGCTGGGTGCTGTCCCGTGGGTTCCCACCAGTCCCCTGGGCCCTGGTGCAGGGCAGTGGGGAGCTGGTGAGAGCATCATCACTGCCTTGCCGCCCCCCAGCATCCACCAGCTACAAGATTCATGGGCTGTGCCGAGGCTTCATTATCTCTCTCTCCAGAGCTAATTAACTCCCTCAACATTGGGTCTGGGGCTAATTAAGCAAGCGCCTGGTGGTATGGGGAGAAGGGAGGGAGCCTGATGCTTCCCTGCCAGTGCTGCTCCTCATCCCCCCGTGTCCCGCTGTCCCACTCCTGTCCCCTCTGTCCCGTGCCTCCTCTGAGTGGGTGGCATCCCCTCAGGGAGGGTGGGCAGGGGTGTGGGTGTGCCTGTGGCTGTTAGAGGGGTGGGGGATTTTGGAGCTGAGTATCAAAGAGAAAGGGGGCAGAGGGTCTGCAGGACTGGGACAGCATCCCAGGGGGTCATTGGGAGCTGGCTGAGAAACAGCACCCGTGTGCCAGTGCGAGCACTGGTGGGGCACCCAGGGGTGCATGGGATGGGGCTGTGACCCTGGGCTGTGTCCCCAGGGTGGCAGTGGGCCAGGGGGGATTGATGCCTACAGGGTAAGCACTAATGAAAAGGGCTGCATCCCCCCTGCTGTCTGTCAGGGCAGTTTCAGCACTGGCATTTGTCAGTGCTGGGTGGAAAATAAGTGGGACTGAAAAATGGATTGGGAACAGCCCAGCTGAGGGGGGCATCATGGACCCCATGGCACAGGACAGGGACACCTGGTCCCAGTGGCATGTGGGAGTGATACCATCACCCCCATCAGATGTGGGGTACGGGCAGTGAGGCACCTCATCCCCATGCCCCAACCTCTGTGGCACCCCAAAAGTGGTGAGTTGGAACTCAGGGGGACTATTTCTATGTTTGCTCACCCGGGGTCCACAGGGCCCCCCCTTCTCCCCACCAAGCCAAGGTCCCTGCTGATAACACGGGGCCATTAATCAATCAAAGAGCTAATTGCAGCACCACAATGGCTGCATCACCTCCCTGGGCTTTTGTGCCTCTCGCCCTGGCTGGGGCTGGGGCCATCACTCTGCAGGGACGCAGACAGGTGCCTTTGTCAGCGGGACGGGCACCGGCCGCCCGCCCCACGGAGCCCTGAGATTAATGGCGAGCCACTTTCATTAGCTGCTATGGCTGAGGAGGGGAGAAGAGAAAAGAAATCTGTGGGCCATCGATCAGGGACTGAGGTCTCACAAACTCGTTGGCATGTTGAGGTGATGGGGAGCCCTTGAATTGGGCCCCCTCCAAGGTGATGGGGACATTGACAGCAGCCCCTGGGCAGGGCTGGTGAGGGACCGCTGGCAGATATTGAGTCGATATCTCTGCCTTTTTCTCAGGAGTATAAACTCCTCTCCCCCTTCCTGACTGGGTGAACAACACACAGAGACACACACACACACAAAAAAAGTTAAATTAACTCAGTAAAGGAATAAAAAGAGCTCATTTTTCAGGCTTATGTGAAGAAGCCGAGCCAATATCAGGGCCATAAATTAGGGATGCAGGAGGATGGCGGTGAGTGACGGCTTCGTTCGAGGGGCAAAGCGCAGCCGTGACAGCCTCCCCCAGCCAAATGGATGGCTTTCCGATACTGCCTGCGCCCTGCCACCCCACAGGAGGAAGAAATATGGGGTGGGATGGGACAGGACTGGGTGGGATGGGGTGCTCATCCCTCCTCTGCCCTGCTGTATCCCCCAGCCGCTGCCTGGACCATTGTTCTGAGGTGCTGTGGGGCAGAACAAGGCTGTGGGGCTATTTGGGGGTGCTGGGAAAGTGAGGAGGGGATTGCAACCAGAGCCAGTGGCTGTGAGGACCATGCTGAGCTCATAGAGCCCTGGTGGCCCCATGTCCCCTTGCCAAATGGCCTCGTTGGGGGGGGACATGCTGGGGGAGCTGGGGCCAGGGTCTCTAATGAGGGCACTAAAAGGGAATTTGGGGTCATGCGTCTTGAAGGGGGGGGCACTGAAGGCCTTTAAGCTGTCGGGGGGCTGCTGGGGGAGTCTCTCTTGGGACTCTTGTGGGAGTCCCTCTCTAGGGGCTCAGAGCGGGATTTTTGAGAGAGAAAACTTGTCTGTAGGGAAGTTATAGGGCGAGTCCCTCCAGAAGGGGAGTCCCTCTGCAGAGAGGGTTATAGGGTAAAGTTATAAACCTTAAATAAAGTTTAGATGGGGTCTGTCTTTGTGGGGCTTTGAAGAGGGGTTGCAGAGAGAGTTCTTCTAGGGTGCTCTGAGAGATTTAGCTGGGAGATGCTCTCTAAGGAGCTCAAAGAGTTGTGGGGCGATGACCCTCTCTAAGGGGCTCTGGAGGAGACACTTTGCCCATCCCACTGTGCCCCCACATCCCAGCTGAAAATGTGCCCAGCCCCACTGACTGCTCCATCCATGGGGATACAGTGTGCTGGGGTCCCACTCAGGGGCACAACACCACCCTCCCAGGCATCCTGGGGTCCTGCCTGCATGTCCCATGCCCATGGGTGCTCACCTGAGCGTGGAGACACATGTCTCCCCTCAGGGAGAAGCTGGTAGTGGCAGTGGGGACAAGGTGGGGGCCATGTTCCCAGGGAGTGAGGGTCCCCGTGAACTCACCCCACACCCTTTTCTCTCTCCTGTGTGTGGCTGGAAGGGACTCCCGTGAACCGCATCCCCATCATGGCTAAGCAGGTGCTGGACCTGTACACACTGTACCGACTGGTGACAGACAAGGGTGGCCTGGTCGAAGTCATCAACAAGAAGATCTGGCGGGAGATCACCAAGGGCCTCAACCTACCTACCTCCATCACCAGTGCTGCCTTCACCCTTCGCACACAGTGAGCACCCAGTGGTGGCTGTGGGGGGGTGGGGGCACCCATCCTGGGGTACCCACTGGTTTGGATGTCCACTGGGGTGAGGCATGTGGTGTCCCAAGAAGGAATGGAGGGCTTTGTCCCTTCCCAGATGCCATCCCCACCCTGGTTTCTGCTCAGCACAGGGCTGGCTGGGAGGTGCTTGATGTTGGGTCTCATCCTGGCTGTCTCCCTCTGCAGATACATGAAGTACCTGTACCCCTACGAATGTGAGAAGCGGGCGCTCAGCTCTCCCGGGGAGCTCCAAGCCGCCATCGACAGCAACCGTCGGGAGGGACGGAGGCAGACTTTCGGCACGGCACTCTTCAACTACTCGCCAGCTGGCACCCCAACTCTGCTGGGCTCCCCCAAAATGCCTCTGCCAGCTCTTAGCATCTCCACGCACAACTGCGGCCAGCTCGGCCAAGTGCACACTGTTAAGAAAGGTGGGTGAGGACCACATCTGCCCCATGGCAAGCATCTCTCCCCAGGGATGGGCACTACTCCAACAGCAGAGATGCTTGCTGTCTGCTCTTGCCCTTTTTTGCTTGGGGAAAATAGGAACAATTTTATTCTTTTAGTCCCTCTGTGTGACTGAGAAAGGTTTATTTCTCCTGGCTTTGGAGGAGGACCAAGTGCAGATGCTTGGGGCGGTGGCCTGTGCTGCTCCATGCTAGTGGGATGAAGGTGGCACGAGCTAGGGATGGTGAGGTGGGGTGGCAATGGGGGGACCCACTGAAGTTTCTTGGTCATTGCAGAGGATGGCATGCTGGCAGCAGCAGTGCCAGGGCGCATCGCTATCCCGGTGGGACTGGCCAGCCACCATCTCGCAGCAGCCCAAGCAGCAGCCGCCTCGCAGGCAGCGGTGCTGGAGCAGCTGCGGGAGAAGCTGGAGACAGGGGAGCCCCCGGAGAAGAAGGTGGCCCTGACAGCAGAGGAGCAGCAGAGGCTGGTGCAACACGCTCTGCAGCACAACCTCCTGGCTGTGACCTCCCAGTTCCCCATGAACGTCAAGATCTCCAACCGAGGTAATGAGTTGTAACACCTCAGCTTGGGTCACCCCATCCCCTGGCACCCCAGGAGAGAGCAGCAGTGGCTGGATAGGTGGATGGATGCCCAGAGAGCCTGAGGCCTCGCTTCTGTCTCTGGGGCAGGTTCTTGTTTCTGTTTCTCTTAATGCTCATATTGGTATTTCCTTTCCCCAGATGACAGACAGGAGACCGCATTGAACCTGTCCACCAACGGCATTAGCAGTATCAACATGTCAATAGAAATAAATGGAGTTGTCTACACAGGTAAATAGAAGGGCCGCTTGGCCCGTGTAATTGCGGCCGGGAAATCCAATAACTTATAGCCACTGCCTGGCCAGCAAGTCCTTCCTTCAATCTGATGTCTTTACTATAAAATCCATCGTAATGAAGTGGCAGGGCCTGGGGAGAGGGGGCAGGAGAAGGAGGGGTTCAGTGAGGGGTGAAATTGGCCCCCAGCAGGGGCTATCAATGAAGGGACAAAATAGGGGATGGACAGATGGATGGAGGGATGGACAGATGGATGGACTTGGACTGAGAAGTGCAGAAGATACCTGGAGTCATCCCCCACCATGGGGTCTTGCAGGTAGGGCTTGCGTTAGGAGTCACCCCGATGCTGATGTGCCCAGGTGGGTCTCTGGGTGGGTGCAGGGGTTGGCTGGTTGCACAGCATGATATTGGGTGCAGGGGAAGATGTTGAAGTGCTTTGCTGGAGCAGAGGCTTCTTTGGGGTGCCGATGTGCACCTGCATGGCTAAGCAGTTCCCATGCCCCTCAGCTCCCTGCCTGCCCCCGCTGAGACACCCCCAATTAAAATCAATGGCTTTTCATTCAGGAGTTAAATATTTAACAAGCTGGAAAGGTCAGGGCTAATCAGCACACAGGGCTGCCAGCCAAACAGTCCCGGGCCACCCCACAGGCTGCCTGACTCAGGTGAGGGCAGCTGGGCTGAGAGAATCACCAAAGGTGATAGGAGGGGCTGGAGCCAGGGATGCTGGTCCCACCATCCCCAGCCTGGGTGCTGGGGGCCAGGTGGAGCCCCCAACCCTGGGCTTACCCTAACCCCCTTGCTCTTGCTCCTCAGGGGTCCTGTTCGCCCGCCGGCCCCCAGTTCCTCCGGCACCCGGTGGAGGGAGCACCCAGAGCCGTCCGAACCCCATGTCTGCCCCAAACCCACTGCTCCCAGCCCCATCACACAGCCACACTCCTGCCAGCACCTCACCGTAGGGGAGATGTCCCCCCACCCCAAAAGCACCTGGGGCTCCCCAGGGCCTGGGGGGCTGAGCTGTGGGACACAGCTGGTCCATCAAGGTGGGTGGGGGACCCAGAGGTGCCTCTTGCTGCAATACTGAGCTGTGTCCGTGCAAAGCTGTGAGCACCCACGTGGGCCCTCCTGTCCCTTACCCCTGTGCACGGGACCCTTCCCCGTGCGTGCCCTCGGACACGTGAACCTTCCTTCCCAGGCACTGCACCCCGGTGACCCCCAACCGCTGTACATCTCCTGCCTGCCCTGCTGCCTGAGGCAACCCCGGGCCCTGCATGCTGCATCCCCTACACGCTGCAGCCCCTATACCCACCCCAATGCACGCACTGCAGCCCCTACACACGCTTTGATGTGTACACTGCACCCTCCACTGCCACACTCGATGCACACACTGCATCTCCTACATAGTGTCTCCCCTATACAGACCCCTGTGCACACTGTGTTCCTTGTACACACTCGATGCATATGCTACATCCCCTACAGACTGCATCCCCTATAGATACCCCCCAGTGCACACACTGTAGCCGCGATACACGCCCTTGGTGCCCACGTTCCATCACCTATGCACACCCTCAGTGCAAACACTGCAGTCCCTATACACTGCCTCCCCTATAGACTGTAACCACAATACGCTGCATCCCCTGTGTACTACACAACCTACCCACTGCAGACCCCTGTATGCAGCCCTCCTGCACTGTCTGGGCTTGCTGCCCCCACTCTGAGGCACCCCTGGGGTGCTGGGTGCCCCCTGGCCACCCCTGGGGTGGTGGAACCTCAGCCCCCCAGGTCCTCAGCTCTGGCGGGGTGGGGGGATCACCTTGGGTGGGGGGATACTGGGGAAACTGGTGGGACTGATGGGGATAAAATATGACAGGTTGTTAGGTGGGGATGGAGCTTATTGGGGTGGGGTTGAGGGTGGGGGCTAATAGGGGGTGGAGCTTGTGCACTGGGAGGAGCTTGTTTGTGGTGGGGGAGGGCAGGGAGGCCGAACAGTGACCCCCACCACTAGAGACCTCCCAGATGCCCAGGTCCCCAGCTGGGGGGCAGGGAGACGGCACTCTGAACTACCTCGTCGGGGCCGGACGGGCTCCTCCTCCATCCGCTTGCACCCCTGGGTGCCAAAGCAGGCGAGCGTGGAGCAATGCTAACCTCTACCTCAGCAGGGGGGGTGCTGCTGGGCTCCCCCCCAGCACTCCCACCGCAGCTGCACGACCCTGTGTATCTATTAAAGGAAATGAACTGCTGAACCAAACCAGTGTTTAGGGTGGTCTGCATGACACAGCACCATCCGCCAAGTTCCAGTGCCCAGGCTGGGGACAGTCTGGGGATGCAGGACACCTCCACAGCCTGTGACACCCTGGGGCAGCAGCTGTGGTGCCTGAGGTTTCACAGCCCACCTCACTTCAGCCTCCAGCATAGGGTTACCTCAGTTTAGGGGGGCTCTGGGTTGCAAGCAAGTGCCCTACACCCACCCATGGACTGGATCAAACTGAACACCAGCTCCAGCCATGCCAGCCAGCACACAGGGGTACTTGGTCCCACAAGCTGCCCAAGTGGCAGCTGACCCATGGGTGGGGACCCCATTAGGCTGCCTGTGCCAGGTGACTAGCTTGAGTGTGGGGCTGCTGAGGTCCTGGCCACAGGACTCTGAGGTTGCTCAAGATTCAAGCAGTGTGGGACCATCCTGGCACCTGGGCAGTGCCCACAGCATGTGACCCAGCTAGAGCTGGGAGACACAGCCACACACATGGGTGCTCATGGGTGCATATAAGGGTGCACATGGAGACTTATACACCAGATCACTTGTGCTCTCTCATACAAACTCAATGACATGTGCCTGCACACAGTCACACTTGCACATACGTGTGTGAATGCACCTGCACATGCATGCAGCTGCCCATACATACAAAGGGGCAGGGGTGGCTCCCATGGGGGCAGATACCCCCAGGAATTACAACCATGAGGACAGGCCCGTTCTGGCAACCATGAAGCCAGGTCCCTGGCACCCTAGGGGTCAGAACCTCCTGTTTCAGAGGTCGCCCGTGGGAACACACCCAGTTCCCCTGGGACAGCCTCCAATACTCCCAGAGACAGTCCTAGTGCAGCACCCAGCCCCCGGGGACACCCCCCAGCCCCCTGGGGACAGCCCCAGCCCGGAGCCCCATAGCCCTGGGACAGCCCCAGCCCCCCGGGACACGCACTAGTCTCCCGGGGATACGCCCTAGCCTCCTGGGGACAGCCCCTAGCCCGGACCCCCCTAGCCCTGGGACAGCCCCAGCCCGGAGCCCCATAGCCCTGGGACAGCCCCAGCCCCCCGGGACACGCACTAGTCTCCCGGGGATACGCCCTAGCCTCCTGGGGACAGCCCCTAGCCCGGACCCCCCTAGCCCTGGGACAGCACCAGCCCGGACCCCCGCAGCCGGGTCCCCGCCGGCGGTGCGGGCGCTGTCCAGGGTGCTGCAGCAGCGCTGCCCGACCCAGACCCGGCCTCGGGGTAGGGACACGTGGGGACATAGGGGATACACAAAAGGGGACATGGTGGGGACATGGTGGGGACACGCTGCAGAAGATGCTAGGGCTGTCCCGGGCCGGGTGGCCAGAGGAGCCATGTAGATGGGTATAAGGGTGAGGGGGTCTGTGAACGTGGGAGTGTGTGTGAGTGTGAGTGTGTGTGTGTGTGCACCAGGCTGTAGTGGGGTTTCTGTGCATGTGTGTGTGCACTGGGCTGCAGCAGGGTTCCCTCTGTGTGTGTGGGGGGTGTGTGTGTGGTGGTTTCACTTGGCGAGCACTTGGCTAGCAGCCAAACACAGCTGCTTGCTCGCTCCTCATTCCCCCCAGGGGATAGGAGAGAGAATTGGGAGCAAGGGTAAGGAGACTGGTGGGTTGAGATAAGAAAAATTTAATAACTGAAATAAAATGAAACTTTAAATAATAATTATATTAAAATAATAATGATAATAATAAAATATGCAAATAAATCATGCACAGAGCAATTGCTTACCACCCACCAACCAAGCCCGGCCCATTCCCAGATAATGATCCCAGAGGAGCGACAATCCCAAACTGAAACCACAATCCTGGAAGAGCGAGAGCCCGAGCGAAAGCCAGAGAGAGCAAGAGAGGAAGAGCCCCTCACTAATGTAATGGATATGATGTTATAGGATATGGAATATCCCATTGGCATATCCAAGTGCCAGTTTAGCTTATTAATGTAAATATTCCTCACCCCCTTAGGTCTTGCACTTGTAGACTAATGAAACACAAAGTCCTTCACTTCCAGTGACAAAACGAAAACACTGGTGTGTTCTCAGCGTTTCTCTCGTAACAAATCCCATCTGAAACCAAAACACAGCACTGTTCTAGCTACTAAAAAGAAACCCAGCTCTGTCCCAGCTAAAAACCAGGACATGTGTGTGAGCGTGTGAATGTGTGTGTTTGTGCACAGGGCTGCACTGGGGTTTCCCTCTGTGTGTGTGTGTGAGTGTGTCTGTGTGTCTGTGTGTGCCCCAGGCTGCAAAACGGTCCCAGGGTGTTTGCTCTGGTGTAGGAGTGCCAGGGTGTGAGACAGCTGAACCCTGGCACAAAACTCCTGCAGACGCCACGCAGCCCGGCACAGCCCCACAAGCCAAGCCGGAGCGGGATCGATGAAACCTTAATTGGGGTCTCATGTCCCCTGTCACTGCCGGGCAGTGCTGGCCACAGCTCATCGAGCGCCAGGGCCCCGGGGAGCCAGGAGGGCACACGCGGACCCACATCCCCACTCGTTACACAGCTCAGAGGGTGATGTGTGTTGCCACGCTCCCTGGGGGGGCTTGGGGACACAGCTGCTGTCACCTGAGTAACCAGCCCTGATCGATGCCTGCTTCCCGCATCCCGCAGGGACTGTAATTGAGCAGGAGGGAGGAGACGGAGGATGTGGGGATGATCCAGCCTAGCAGGAGGAGCTCTGGATCTGGCCTTAGCACCGGGCTGGGGGGCAGGTGGCTGTGCCATCAATGTGCTACTGCAGGCTCCAGGGATGGGGACAGGGTCAAAGGCCTCCTCTCAGCCCCAAGGAGCCAGGGGCAGACTCTGTGCACCGTGCTGGGCTGTGGTTAGCCAGTGCTGTGGCTTCAGCCCCGTTCCAAGGCTTGCACACTGGATGGGATTCCAAAGGGTGGATGTCCCCCAATCCCCCAGTGCTTGAGCCCCAGGACCACCTGAACTTCTCACCCTGGGGAAGTGGGTGATCTGTGACCCTCTAGCATGGTCATTTGTGTATCTGTGGGCATTGACCTGAATCGCTCTGGGCACAGGCAACGGTAGAGCCAATACCCTCTAAACACAGACCAGCACTGTGCATACAGCCCCCAGCTCCATCTGCAGCCCCGGCCACTTCTGCTAATGAAGCAATTTCTAATTGTTGCCTTTGTGGAACAAAGCACAGCTCTTCCCCTCTGAAGATCCCGCTTCCACAGCCCAGCTATTGATCCCTGGGAAAAAAGGGAGAGCACACGGAGCCTCAGCCTACTCCTTCTGCCTGAGTGCTCTGCACGGCTCCTCCAGGGAGATCTGTGGGGGCATAGGGGTTGCTGGGGCCCTGGGCCCACCCCACAGCTCCCTCCTACAGCCTGGAAGCCCTGCACAGCTCCCTGCATGAAAACATCCAAAAGGACAAAGCTTTTTTGCAGAGAATCACAGAATTGCCCAGGTTGGAAAAGATGAGTCCAATCATTAACCTCACACTCACAAGTCCCCGACTAAACCCTGTCCCTCAGCTCTGTGTCTACACGACTCTTCAGTCCCTCCAGGGATGGGGACTCCACCACTGCCCTGGGCAACCCCTGCCAATGCCTGAGGACCCTTTCAGGAAAGAAATTCTTTCTGAGATCCAAACTAAACTTCTCATGGTGCAACTTGAGGCCATTTCCTCCTGTCCTATCACCTGTTCCTTGGTTGAACAGACCCACCCCCACCTCTCTACACCCTCCTTTCAGGTAGTTTTGAGGGCATGGTGGGTTTTGCTCTCAGTAAAGGGCAGTGGAGGGCTCCCCAAAGCCATCCAGCCCATGCTGCCAGCCATACTAACAAAACACTCACTATTAGCAGATGGTCTTGACCTAAAAGCCTGGCTCTGGGACCTTGTCTGGATGTTCCTTGGGGCATGGTGGTGCAACACTCAGCCCTGTGCTCATAGCCATTGTGGGTCAGAGACTGCCCTCCCAGCCTGGGGCAGCTCTGTCACTGCTGAGGTTACATAGGCATGATGGGGCAGTGGTGGGCTGAGCCCTGGGGTGCAGAGAACATCACAAGGTGCTGCAATGATCCCAGGGAGAACTCTACCTGAGAGTGCAGTGAGGTGGGTGTGTGTCTTTTCTCCCAGGCAGCAAGTGATAGAACAAGAGGCAATGGCCTCAAGTTGCGCCAAGGGAGGTACAGATTGGATGTCAGGAAAAATTTATTCACTGAAAGGGTTCTCAGGCACTGGAACGGGCTGCCTGAGGAGGTGGTTGAGTCACCAGCCCTGGAGGTATTTGGAAGATGGGCAGATGAGGTGCTCAGAGGTATGGTTTAGTAGTGGATAGGTATGGTGGGACTCGATGATCTCAAAAGTCTTTTCCAACCAAGCAATTCTATGATTCTGCTGTCTGGAAAGTCTCTGGCTTTTTCTCTGTGGTGCTGCTACCATGAATCCATGATATATAACACCAGATGTATCATAGAATCACAGAATGGTTTGGGTTGGAAGGGACCTTAGAGATCACCCCGTTCCAACCCCCCTGCCATCAGCATGGACACCTTCCACTACACCAGGTTGCTCAGAGCCTCATCCAGCCTGGCCTTGAACACTTCCAGGGAGGAGCAGCCACAGCTTCTCTGGGAAACCTGGGCCAGTGTCTGACCACCCTCACAGGAAAGAATTTCTTCCTAATATCTCATCTAAATCTCCCCTCTTTCAGTTTAGAGACATTTCCCCTTGTTCTGTCATTAGCAGCCCTTATAAAGTCCCTCCCCAGCTTTCTGTAGCCCCTTCATGTACTGGGAGGCCGCTAAAAGATCTCCCCGGAGCCTTCTCTTCTCCAGGCTGAACAGCCCCAACTCTCTCAGCCTGTCCTCACAGCAGAGGTGCTCCAGACAGAGGTGCTCCTCATCTCATCCCTTTGGGAGATCCCTGTAATCATGAGTGCCAGCTGGAGGCAGCAGTGGGGCTGGGGTTGGCTGCTGCGTCCATTTGTGCCTCACCTTTCGGTGAGCGGCACCTGCAGCGGGCAATAGGAGAAAGGAGATCCTGGGCAGGCTGAGGCCGAGGGCAAAGCCCATGGCAACCTCCTGGATTTCGAAGGCCCTGCACCCGCATGCCCGTAGGTCGCCATATCTATTTCTTCCGACACACCCAGCGCCGTTTTCCCGGAGTACGGCGCCGCAGCGAGGCGGCGACGGGCCGCCCGGGCGGCGATGGGAGGCCTGCGCGCCTCCCTCCGCACTGCAATCCCGCACCGCCCGCCTCTCGCCTCCCCGCCCTGCCTCTGAGAGGGGCTTCGCACCTCCCGCCCCCTCCCCTGGACCCGCCTCCCCGCGTCCCACCCTCCAGGCCCCACCACCCCTTCCCGGCCCGCCATGGCTCCGTCTCCATGGCAACAGCGGTCCCTAGCAGTGTCGCCATGGCAACGGGTAAGGGCGGGGCGGAAGTGACGCGTGGCTCCGTCCGGTCGGCGGCAAGATGGCGGCGCGGGCGGTGGAGCTGCGGCGGCTGCAATGGCGGTTGGAGGGGCTGGAGCAGCGCATCGGCGGCGGCGATGGGGGCTGCGGGCCGCGCAAGGTGCCGCGGGGTTCCGAAGGGACCGGGGTGGGGCGGGGATGGCTGTGCTGGCCCGGGGGCGCGGGCCAGGCCCCGGCCCCGCGGGGTGGCTCGGTCCGGCGGGGTCTGACAGGCCCGTCCCCTCCCTCTGTGTCTCTGCAGGTGGCGGACGAGCTGGTGAAGGTGCAGGTGGCGCTGAACAATATCGCCGGCAAGAGGGAGAGGATCAAAATCCTGTTTAAGAAAAGTGAGCAGCCTCGTGGGTCGGGGGGAAGCTTGAAGCCCCTGTGCGGCGTTCCGCTGCTCTAAACAAAACCCCTTCCCCCCTCCTCGTGTGGGCCGCTTTGATTTTGGCCCCTTGTTTTGCACATTTGGCAGAGAAATAAGTGAGTGAGTGGGGTGTTGGCCTAGTGTTGCTAGGATGCAGTTAATTTTCTTCTTAGGAGCTAGAATAGTGCTGTGTTTTGGTTTCAGTGTGGGATGTGTTATGAGAAGAATATTGGTAACATACTGATGTTTTCGTTTGTTGCTGGAAGTCAAAGGAATTTCCAGCTTCTCCGTGTTGTGCTAGTCTGCAGGTGCAAGGTCTGGGGGGTGGAGAATATTATAGTTAGTAACCTAAATTGATATTTGGATATGCCAATGGGGTATTCCATATCATATAACGTTATCTTAATGGCATCTGAACTGCATCCAGTTCTGGGGCCCTCAACATAAGAAGGATACGGATGCACTGGAGTGAGTCCAGAGGAGGCCACGAGGATGATCCGAGGGCTGGAGCAGCTCTGCTGTGAGGACAGGCTGAGAGAGTTGGGGCTGTTCAGCCTGGAGAAGAGAAGGCTCTGGGGAGATCTTATAGCAGCCTTCCAATACCTGAAGGGGCCACAGGAAGCTGGGGAGGGACTTTTGACAAAGGCAGGTAGTGACAGAGCAAGGGGAAATGTCTCTAAACTGGAAGAGGGGAGATTTAGATGAGATATTAGAAAGAAATTCTTCACTGTGAGATTGGTGAGACACTGGCCCAAGTTGCCCAGAGAAGTTGTGGCTGCTCCTCCCTGGAAGTGTTCAAGGCCAGGCTGGATGAGGCTTTGAGCAACCTGGTCTAGAGGAAGGTGTCCCTGCTGATGGCAGGGAGGCTGGAACTGGATGGTCTTTAAGGTCCCTTCCTACCCAAACCATTCTGTGATTCTGTGATCTTCAGTATATTAATGAGAGTTGACTGGAAAACTTGGGAATTCTCTCGGATTGCTCAGGCTTGCTTTTCTGGGATTGCAGTTTCGGTTTCAGGGCTGTCTCTGCTGTGAGATCGCTCTCTGGGGACAGGCTGGGCATTGTTTGGCGGCTGGTGAGCAACTGCACTGTGCATAACTCATTTGAATATTCCATTATTACTGTTATTATAATAATTTTAATTATTATTTTATTTCAAATGTTAAATTGCTTTTATTTCAACCCGGAAGTTTTCTCACTTTTACCCTTCTGATTCTCTCCCCCATCCCACTGAGGGCGGGTGAGTGAGCAGCTGTTTGGTGTTTGGCTGCTGGCCAGGCTAAACCCACCACAGGTGTCTTTCTGCTCGTGAGTCTCCCACTCAGCTGTTGGGGGTAGGAAACAGCCCACTGCAAACTGCTGTTTGCTTGATGTCTCCTTGCATCAGTGCAGTGATTTGCTCCACTTGTAGTGCAGCCCTTGAGGGTTGCTTTGCTCCTGAAATGCCTGATCTCATGAAATTACTTCTGGCACGCTTGGACCTCTCAGCACACTCGAGCAGCTCTCTCCTGTCTGTGTGGTGGGAGCAGTTAGGATCACGTGCAACTACTGATGAATGGATCTGGGGAGCCACCTCCGAACTGGGGAATGTCAGGAGTGGACACCAGAGCGGTGCCTTGTCCTGTAAAGCTGCCTCTTGGCCAAGTTTTGCTGTCTGGTATTGCAGGAGGAGCAGGCTGTGTAGGTAGGGTCATCGTGTTCCAAGGCTGCTGTGGCTATTCAGTACAAAAACATAAATCAGGTATTTGTAGATGATTTTAAGGACCAGGATGGAGGGCTACTGGCTGATTTTGTTTTGGGGGTGGGAAGAAGTAGATTTCACTCGCCTTTAATACCATTATCCAAATAAGAAGTGGGTGTTCTGAGTGTCCATAATGAAGCAGTTATTGGGCTTGAGCCATTTGTCTGTTCTTGGTCACAGTGCTCCAAAGACACGCATTTTAAAGTGCTACAGAAATTCATGAGTATGGAAAAAAACAGCCCTAAGTGGGCAGTGTTTACAAAGTAACCTGATGTATAGCATGGGGGAAAATTGCACTTGTAAATGCAGTAACATCTCTCTCTCCTACTTTTTGTCTCCAATCCTACTTTTCACTCTAGTTGAAGATGTAATAAAATACCTGGACCCTCAGTACATTGATAGGATGGCTGTTCCAGACGCCATGAAGCTGCAGTTCATCTTGGCAGGTATGGCATGGAATGAGAGGAGATGGGAGATTTTTAGCACTGCAAAAGTTGTCTTTTACCTGAGCTGGGTTGGGATGGATTTATTTTCTTAAAAAGATGTGGCAAGGCACCCTCGTTAGAGCTATCAGAGAGATGGTTTGTACAAGGGTGTCTGTCACCTTAGTGCTCCCTTGTGCACATCCATGCTGCGGTTTTACTGATTCTGATCTTTTTAGTATTGTTCAGTTTAACCCTGAATTAGTAAAAAGTTGAAAAGAGAAACTGGAGCTAGAACAGTTTTCCTCACTGCACTTACAATACGTTCTAGGGTGTGACCAAAATGGAAGACTTTTGGATATATTTTAAACACCTTCTAGCCTTGTCTTCTTTCGGCCCAGATTGTTTGGTTCAGTCTTGTGTTGGTATACTCTGTGAGTGAAACTCCTGCCTTAAATTGGTGTGAGTGAAGATCCAGGGCTGAGCAACACAAAAGTCTAAATAACTTCATAAGCAAGCTCCTTTCTATATAGCTAGATCAGCTGGAAAGGTTACCTCACCAGTATTTGTGAAGAGCCAAAGCACTATCTTGTATTTATGGATGTTGCTTCTTGTCCCTCCCCAACCAGAGGAGCAGGTTATTCCTTCCCAAGCAGCCCTTCTGGAGCAGGTGAAGAACCTCCAGCCCGTCTTGGACAGTGCCAGTATCCAAGGTATGTATCTTCTTCTGCAAGTCTGAGCTGCAAATACCAAATACCACTGCCCAAGCTGTTGCCTATGCTGTTTTATTTTCTTTCTTTTTTTTTCCCTTGACCTCAGACTTGAGAACAGCCAAGCACACAACCTGGTGTGAGTGAAGTAGGTGCAAACCTAGTGGTCTGTCTGCTGCTCCCTCATGCTGTTCTGATGTCCCATGCAAGGTCAAGGGGTAATAGAGTAGGTCAGGAAGCCAGTTAGAGTCAGCAGCCTGGCAGAGAGGGTGGAGACCAGCAGGCCATTCTTGCCTGTGAGCTCCTTTACATCCAGAACATCCCTGCAGAGATGTATTTTTAATTGCTTGCTGTGATGTTCATCACTTACTCTGATGTAGTTCTTGACTAACCCTGACTGCGGGCATCCCCTCACTCATGCCATGCAGAAGCAGTTAGCAGATGAACTTGTTATTTCATGTACAGGATAGCTGGGGGCGCTTTTTATTGTATAAAAGGTGTTTGTGGTGTGTGGCACTTGCATTCAGTGAGTGGAGTTCTGCTGTGATGTGCTTGTGGAGAATAAATGATCTTTATTTTGGGAGGGAACCCCACGTGCTGTGAAACAAACAAAATGGATTTCTTCTCTGTGCTTTCAGCAGTTCCTGACCATGCAGCCAAACTACAGCGACTGTCTCAAATCCACATTCAGCAGCAGGTAGCGTGAATGTTCTTGACAGTCTTGACTAGGAGGGAGGAGGAACTTTGTCAGTGGCTGTACTGACACTCTTGGATTTGCAGTTGCTTGAATTGCTCATTTATAGCAGTTTTTTTCCAATCCCTGGATATTTATACTGCAGACTTAAAGAAGTTTAAGTACTTTGGAGGGCAGTAGCCAGGATTTCTGACAGTTGAGTCTGAGCTGGAAAAGCACTTTGCCTGCCATAACCCTGCTCAGAACAGAGGTTTTGGTTAAACCTGCCACTTCACAAGTGGTGGCAGGTTTAACCAGCTGTCATTTCCCCTTTCACTGGGACACTGAGGTAAACCATTGCACCCTTCTAGTGTCCTAGTCTCTGGAAGGCTGTTGGTACTGTCACCTTGTCACCTCACCCTTTGAGCACTGCTGAAGCTGGCAGTGAGCAGCCTGGGCAGTGCCTAGTGTCCCCTTTCAGCATTTTGCTGTGAGTCTGTGTTCTAGGGCAAGCAAAGCATGGATGCTGAGGAAAGGCAGGCAGCAGTGCAAGCCCAGGGGCTTTGGCACTTCACCAGCCTTTGTGTTTGTGACCTCCTTATTGACTGTGAAACCCTCCCAGCTGCCACCAGTGGCCACAGCCAGGGTCTGAGCTCTCATCTCAGAACTGGCCTTGAATGAGTTTCCCGCCCTGTGATGTCAGGGACCGGGAGGACAGTTGTCCTTCAGCTTGTTTACTGCTGACTCGCTGTGGCTCCTCTCCTTGCAGGAACAGCGTCACGCTCTCACTGACAGTGTCAAGGCACTCCTTGAAGACTACAACAAAATGGTATCCTTTGAGCCTCGGGCCAGACACTGCGGAACTGCTCACCTGTCTCTGGGGCTGCCTCCCCCCACTCAGATACTGTTGGATCTCCAGCCCTGGGTTTAATGGCCAGTTCCCTTTCTGATGTGGTGACACCACTGTCCCTGTCTTACACCTCTCAGGAGCTGAGGGCCAGAACCGCCTGTCTCTGCAACAGGAAGGGCAGGGTGCCACCCGTGAGCCAGAGCTCCTGTGCTCTATCCCCGCACGGTGTGGCTGAGCACAAAGGAGCAGTGCAGCCTGCCTGCTGGTGCAGAGCTCGCCCTGGCCCATTGGATGTTGCCAGCTCTGTCAGGTCCTTGTGACCTGCCTGAAGCAAACGGCAGCTAGTCCTGGTCGTGTAGGATCCTAGGGCAGAGGCACGTCCTAAAACCACAGCAGGTAGGGAAGCTCTGCTCTTTTCTGTAGAAAACTCCTCTCCCATGGAATTGGGATTGTAGCGGTGCTGCCAGGGCACTCTGACCTTGCTTTCTTCTCTGCAGTTCCCACTTCTCTTTCCTTAAAAGTCCTGTCCAGACTCTGCTTCTCTCCAAGCAGTTTGTCCAGTGGAATGAAATACTGACACGGCTGGAAACAGCCAAGGAAGCCAAACCTGTGGCAGAGTGATGGCAGAGCTGGGAGTGCAGAGAACCCTGGGGACCTTTCAGGGGCCTTGGGTCATGCTGGAGAGGCTGCAGCACAGCTTGCACCCCGTCACCTCTGCATCTTCCCACTGGGCGTGAGCGTGCTGCGAGCGATGTCACAGGCTCTCGGGGCACCCCAGCTCTGTGGCTGCGCTGTGTTGGTCCTGAATTGACGCCACACTACTCCTTAACACGCCACTGTTTGCAAATCTTGCACTTCCCTGAAATACATTCTGGTTTGTAACCTATTTAAAAAATCCCTTTCTGCTCTTACTGTGGACCATAGTAAAGTCCTGAAACGCTAACTGTGTTGTCTTTTCCTGCCCTGGGTGCACAGAGTGTCCCTCCCTGCGTGGTTTCCCCAGGCAGTGAACTGCAGAGGCAGCCTGTGGTGGTTTCAGTCAGCCTTGTGCCAGGGGCAGGTAAATCCCCTCCAGTCCCACAGGCTGCGGCACATGCTGTTACGGCTCTTTCTTCCCACTGAGGTGAGCTGCCTGTGCCCAGGGGGATTGGGCTTTCTCCCCGGGCATTCTCCCGTCCCTGCGCTGGGAGGAGGCAGCGGCTCTTGCCTTCACCCAGCCCCGCTCACCCGAGCGGCTGCAGCACGCCAGAGCCCGTAGCCGGCCCTTTCCCCTTCAGAGAGGACTGTGAGCCGTGCCGTGCCGGCCACAGCCGGGAGCTTCTCCTGGCACAAAGGTGTTCTGGAGCTGGGGCCGTGCTATGGGACCCTCCTGCTCGGTGGGCCCCGGACCAGGCGTGTGTGAGCCCCGCGGGAACGGGGCGGCTGCCGGCGGGGGAGCCCCGAGGGGCCCGGCTGTGGCTGTCCTGCAGGGACCGGGGATGACGCCCCTGCAGCTCGGTTCCGCCACAGGCCGCGGCGGTGACGTCATGGCGGGGCGGTGACGTCACGGAAAGGGCGTGGCCGATCGCCCGCCCACCGCCTCCCTCCCTCCCGCCCTGCGCCTGCGCGCGCCTGGCGGTGACCGCCATCTTGTCGCGAGGAGCGCGCGCTGAGGCGGCGGCAGGTGAGAGCCGTTCCCGGATCACCCCCTCTTCACTCCCCCACAGACCGGACCGGGGCCCTGCGGCGGCGCCTGGCCTCCTCCCGGGGCCCTCACAGAGGGATCTGTCGCTGCCCCCGCCCACCTCATCCCCTACAGCAGCGGCCTGGCCTCCCCTCAGGGCCCGCCTGGCTTCCCTTCTACCCCGGTAACCGGCCTCTCCCCGCCCCCGGTTCCGTGCCAGTAGGGCTTTCCTGAACACCCTCCTCCGCCCCGGTGCGGCCCCCAGCACGGCCTGGCCTTCCTGACCCGTACAGCAGAGACCTCGACCTGCCCCGTAGCGGCGGTGTCCCCAGCTGCCGCCGCAGGGCCTGGGGCTGCCCTGTCCCGGCAGAGCGGGGTGCGTGCCGCGCTCCCTGGCACCGATGCGGCCTGCTGCCGTGCGGGGGGTGAGGGACGGTAGAGAGGGGGAGCATCGACCTGCCCTGTCCCCGTCGGGGAGGGGGTACAAGGGGCTGTCTCCGCGTTATGCAGGGCGTGGGAGCCTACAGCTGGCACAGCCTTAGCGCTGCGTGCTTGGGCACCGTGGGCTTTCGGTGGTGGGGAGGGGGTGCCCTACACGGATGAGGCAGGCCTCAGTCAGGATGCCGGTAGAGAGACAGTGCCTTGGCAGAGAAGGGAGCTATCAGACTGGACCTTTTTTTCTTTCACTTCCTCTCGGAGAAGCCCTTATTTGTTCGTCATGTGTCTTTCTGTTGCCCTGCTTCATGCTGGCCACGTGTGTCTTGCCTGCAACCCCTGGCTTGCCATCTCCCCTGTGACGGGCACTGTTTTGTCAAGTATCCAGTCCCTGGCCTCTCATGTAGGGTGGCCAGTCGTGGGGCTTGGGGCTCCACAAGCCTGTTTCTGTAACATACCCAAGCTGCTGCAGGTGAGCTGTGCGTGGCTTCATCGTGTGCACGTTCTGCTGTGGCTCACAGAGTGCAGCTGTGGATTCTGCTGCCGGTAACCTCAGCTCACACATTTGTTCTCTGTTGTTCCCTGAGATACAGCCTGTGTTTTTAACTTCATCCTACTTATGTCCAACCTTGTTCCTTTCACCGCCTGCCTTTCAGGCCCCGTGCTGCCCTGTGGCAGCATTCATCCTGTGGGTATGTGCTGAGGAAGACTGGGAAACCAGTGACTTCTCAGCATGAGGAGGGAATTCTTGTTGATCTTTTGGACATGGCTTTTCAGGATCCCCAACTCTGATAGCTCTGAGTGCCCTTTAGAGGAAGGGTGGTAGCTAGTGATGGTGAGCATTTCTCTGCGCAGCAATTACAGTGGGAGTTTGTATTAATAGATCCGTTTTCCTTTTCAGCACTGCAGAATGGAGAACTATAAGAAGACCAAAATTGTGGAGAAGCCTTGTCCTCTTCCTTTCACTGACCTGCCTCCTGATATTATTGAAATGAAAGTGAAGGATGGGAGCAAAATCAGAAATCTGATGGGCTATGCCATCAGCAAGATGGAGCTGGACTCGGTAAGGCAGATTCTTTTCACTGGCTCAGGCAAGGCCGTCAGCAAGACAATTACCTGTGTGGAAATCATGAAAAGAAGGCTCAAAGAGCTGCACCAGATCACCAAAGTGCTCTTCAAACAGATCGAAGAGATCTGGGAACCCATTGTGCCTGAGGCAGGGCTCGATGCCTTGACAGTGAAGAGAAACATCCCTGCCATATGTGTCCTCCTCAGCAAAGACGCCCTCGATCCTCAGGAGCCGGGATACCAGGCGCCAGGCTCTTTTGATGCCTTCTGGATCAAGACACTTAAAGCAGAGTCCCAGAGCCAGATGAAGAGGAAGCAGGGTGGAGGCAGGGGAGCCAGCAGCACGGGCAAGCAGCCTCGGTCTGCTGGAGGAGGGCCTGGGGAGTCCTGCGCCAAGTCCTGAGACGCCGACGCTGTGTTTGGGTGTAGTTTGGGGGAGTTAAGGCAACAAGCCAGCTGCTGCAGCTGGAAAGCTGCTGCTGAACTCGGGGGGCTTGCAGAGTTGTGCGGGGAGGGCAGGAGAAGTTAACTGATTCAAAATGGATGTGATTGTAGCTGTCTGAAACTGTCTTTTGACAAATTCCCTCGTCGAAGGCCGCCAGGCTCTGCTGCGTAGAGTGCAGTTCAGGGAAGACAGGAGTCACCTCTGCTTGAGCAAGGACTGTTGGCATCTTGTCAGCAACCCCCAGGGAAGGGTTGCTCACTGAGCGGGGTTTTAGCTGCTTGGGGTGGTGTGGCGGCCCCAGCAGCATGCACATGTGCCACGTGCCCACTCGTGTGGCAGGTGGAGGTGGCTCTTACTGCGGAGGTGGGACCCGATGCGGATCCCTCAGCTGCCACCTGCAGTTGCCAGAGCTCGTGTGAGCGGACAGTGGGACACAGGGCTGGGATGGCCACTTCTTCTGTGCCTCAAAGTCCATCTGCTGAGCCCATCAGGTGGTTTGAATGTAGGACTGCATGGACACAACTCCATCTGTGATTGTGTGCACGTAGCGCCCTTTCTGTCCCTGTTACACCTGGTTACACCTCTTGACACCCTTTCTGTCCTTCCACCTCGGTGGAGCTGATGGTTACACCTCTTGACGCCCTTTCTGTCCTTCCACCTCGGTGGAGCTGGTGGTTACACCTCTCTCTGCCAGAGTGGCAGGAGTCACCTCATGCCATAACCTGCCCGAAATCCTGTAGCTGCACGGGTGCCCTGGGGTGGTGGTAACGAACGGTAAGCTCCACAGGACCCTCTTCTTTCCCCTTTCTGCTCCTTTATAACGCACAGAGATGGGTTTAAAATAAAGTTTCCTTTTCACGTAACGTGAAATTTGTCATGTCTTCCTCATCCCACTGGAGGTCACCCTGTAAGCGTTGGTGGGGCTGCAGCTGCCGGCCAAAACTCTGCTCTTTCAGCTCTCCTCGAGGAAGAGGGGACCTGCTGCTCGGCATTTGTTCCTCATGACTAAACAGGCTCTGGTGTGAAGGGGGGAGGTTTTATTTCTGCCTTTGCTGTTCAGCCTGAATATCCAATAAAGGTCAAGGTTGGGTTTTTTCTGGGAAGCATTTTGCTCATGTTTTTTCTGTTCCTTTAAACTGACTAGAACTACAGCCTCAAAAAGACTCATCCTAAACTCTGCTGTGTGAGGCACAGAGCATCTTTTCTGGTGCAATAGTTTCCCTTCTGGGACAGCTCTGGTAAGTAACGCTGGGCAGGGAGAAAGTGCTGTTCCTGTGACAGAATGAGCTCTCACCAGAACAGCCTTGCTCACAGTGTGCCCCAAGCGCTGCCTGTCCTGCCCACTCTTCCCTGTGTTGGTGAGCTCCAGCTGGACTGATGCTGTGTGTTGTTAAGTCAGTGGGAAACAATACAAGCATTTAAAGAAGGGGTTTTAACTAAATCAGGGGAGCAGGAGAGACAGTGTGTCACCTGTGTGACCTGGTGCCTTCACGGACAAGACTTCACCTGCCTGTACAGCGTGCGGGCGCTTCCCTCGCAGCAGCCTGAGCTTTCTCACGGGCAGAGTTCCTGGTGTGAGCCAGGACAGCGCTGGGTTTGTGTGCCTCGTCCTCCCTTTCCCTTCTCGTGGTGGTCTCATCATCCTCTACCCCACCCTTGTCCCCAGAACTAAAGCGGTGCTCGAGGAAATGCCCCAAGCTCTCTGCTGTGACAGCGCTGGCGAGACCTGGGGACAGGGCAGAGTTAAGCTGATCTATCTGTGCTGGTCCCAGCTGCTGCTCCCTTACATCTAAGGAGGAGGCTGCTGCTGCTTTTCTTGGCTAATTAGCAGATTGGTGATAAATGCCAAGGAAAGATGCTGGAGTGTCTGATCAGATAGCTTCTGACATTGTAACAAGCAATGTGTTTGTGTTTATTTGATGTTAAAAACACCCTCTTAGCGGAGAGCCAGATCCTCAAACAGCCTGTGTGATCCTCCCTCGTGGCACTGGCACATTTAACACCTTCTCCTCAAAGCTGCAAAGCGATTTTTTTTTGTTTTTCCATTTGGAAGTTGCCCTCGGATGACTGTGGTGGCTCTTCCTTCTGGGTGCTGCAGCACCCAGCAGCGCTGGAGCTTTCCTTCCCCTGGCTGGAGATGGAGCAGCTGGCCATGGACCCCGAGCAGCCTGTTGGGTCAGCCAGGAGAGGTCCCCAGCTCTCTTTTGGATCTGCTCTTCATCCATTCTTCATCCAGCTGCCTCTTGCCCCTAGTCAGACACACTGTCTGGGGCCACCCAGCTGGACAGGCCCCCCGCACCCCGAGGGGCTGCAGCAGATCCCCATGGTGTCACTGCCGTGTGTCTGTGCCACCAGGAGGACATGTGGCCTGGCCGTGGCTTTGCAGAGCAGCTGCAGGTGCTGGGACCTGATCCCTGGGTGTCTCCAGAACACCCACAGCTGTGGGGAGAGTCCCTCTGCCTCCCCCAGACTCCTCCCCTGGGTGCCACATGTGTCCTTCACCACAAGCATTGTCCCTTTGTAGTGACACCACACAGCACACCACAGCTGCCCCGTGCCTCAGTGTCCCCCTGCACGGTGCCTGTGAGGCTGCTGCTGCCCAGATTCCCGGGGCACCAAATGTCACAGAATCATTGAATGTTGTGAGTTGGAAGGACCCACAAGGATCATTGAGTCCAGCTCTTGCCCTAGCAGAGGACAATCCCAAGATTCAGATCATATGTCTGAGGGCACATGTCCAAGTGTTTCTTGAATGTTGTCAGGCTTGGTGCCATGAGCACCTCCCTGGGGAGCCTGCTCCAGTGCTCCACCACCCTCTGGGTGAAGAACCTTTTCCTAATGTCCAACCTCACCCTCCCCTGGCACATCTTCCTGCCATTTCCCCTGGTCCTATCATTGGTCACCAGAGAGAAGAGATCAGCGCCTGCCCCTCCTCTTCCCCTTGGGAGGAAGTTATAGACCATGATGAGATCTCCTCTCAGTCTCCTCTTCCCACCCCTGGCTGTCTGCAGCCCCTGTGTCCTGGGTGGGACCCTCAGCCCAGGCCCAACTGCTCCACCCGCAGTATCCTCATGTCCCTGTGTGCACAGGACCTGATGTGTGTGTGAGTGGGAAGAGGTGTGCACAGGAGCAGGGCAGGCAGCAGCAGGTGGCCAAGGGCAGGACAAGGCAGCAGCAGGGAGATCTGGGCAGGACCAGAATCACAGTGTGGTAGGGGTTGGCAGGGACCTCAGGAGATCATCCAGTCCAACCCCCCCTGCCAAAGCAGGTTCCCTACACCAGGTTGCACAGGAAAGTGTCCAGGTGGGTTTGGAACATCTCCAGAGAAGGAGACTCCACAGCCTCTCTGGGCAGCCTGTCCCAGGGCTCTGGCACCCTCACAGTAAAGTAGTTTTTCCTCATGTTTAAGCAGAACCTCCTGTGTTCCAGCTTATACCCATTGCCCCTTGTCCTATTGCTGGCCACCACTGAAAACAGCCTGGCTCCATCCTTTTGACACCCACCCTTTAGATATTAATAAACATTAATAAGGTCCCCTCTCAGTCTTCTCCAGGCTAAACAGACCCAGCTCTCTCAGTCTTTCCTGCTAAGAAAGGTGCTCCAGCCCCTTGATCATCTCAGCAGCCCTCTGCTGGATCTCTCCAGAAGATCCCTGTCCCTCTTGAACTGGGGAGCCCAGAATTGGATGCAGTGCTCCAGATGTGGCCTCACCAGGGCAGAGTAGAGGGGGAGGAGAACCTCCCTCAACTTGCTGGTCAAACTCCTCTTAATGCACCCAGGAGACCATTTGTCTTCTTGGCCACAAGGGCACATTGTTGGCTCATGGTCAACTGGTCATCCATCGGTAATCTCACATCCTTCTCTGCAGGGCTGCTTTCCAGCAGGTCAGCCCCCAGCCTGTCCTGGTGCTGGGGGTTATCCCTCCCCAGGTGCAGGACCCTGCACTTGCCCTCATTAAACTTCATCAGGCTCCTCTGTGCCCAGCTCTCCAGCCTGTCCAGGTCTCTCTGATGGCAGCGCAGCCTCCTGGTGGACCAGCCACTCCTCCCAGTTTGGTGCCATCAGCAAACTGGCTGAGGGTGCACTGGGTCCCTTCATCCCAGTCACTGGTGATCATACGGAATGGGACCGGACCGAGTCCTCACCCCTGGGGACACCACTGACCGCAGGCAGGGGCAGGGGCAGGGCGGGACACACGGCCAGGGCGGGACACACGGCCAGAGCGGTACCGGCGGGACAGGCCGGGGGGGAGGCAGTGCCCGGGACCGACCGGGCCGGCAGAGCGCGCGCTGCCCGGCAGTGCCCCCCGCCGCTCACGTGGCCGCCGGCGGAGGGGGCGGGCCCTAGGCCCACCGCTCGCCCAATGGCGCACGACCGGCGCGGGGCGGTCACCAATGCCCGGGGGGCGGGGCGGTATCAGGCCCCGCCCCCCTGTACCGGCGGGAGGGAGCGGGCAGCGCGCGAGGCTGCGGCACCCACCGGGCGGCCCGCGACGGGACCGCACCCGGGGTCCGCACCGGCACCGAGCGCCACCACCCCGCGCCGGGACCCTGCACGGGTCACTGGGGCCCGGCTCACCGCTACCGCGCCGGGACCCCGCGGCGGGACCCCGCTCCGCACCGGGCCGCGGACCCGGCAGCACTGCCCACCCGCCCGCCGGCGGGGTCCCGGCGGCTCCCGGAGCGGAGCAGAGCAGAGCGGAGGCAGGTGGGTAACGAACGCCGGGGCCCCGCGACGGGAGGGCGGGTCTGGGGGGACCTGTTGCTGCCGCGTGCCCCGCTGCGGGCCAGGGCTCCGCCGGGTCCCGCTGCTCGGCGGGAGGCTACGGGGACCCCTGAAACCCGGGCTCTGCTCTAAAAAGCACCGGGGAGGGCTGCCCCGGCCCCCACCCGCTGCCCGCTCAGCTGCGTGCCCCGTTGTGGGGCGCAGCACCCTGCAGTGGGGTCCCGGGGGCAGGAAGAGCGGGTGTAGGGTGGGGAGGGGACAAGAGCTGCGATGGGGATGCCCAGGGAGGGGGCAAGGACCAGGGTGAGACTATGGGTCTCCCACTGGGGACACCTCCAGCTTGGTGTCCCTCGCAGGGGTCGGGGGGGGGGACAGCCGGGGTGTTGGGTGCTGGGAAGGTGCCCCCAGGCAGCAGCCAGTACCTGGGAGCTGCTGCAGCCTCCAAACCCCAGGGAGCCCTTTGGGCCCTGGGGTCACAGGACAGCAGGATGACCATGAGCCAGCACTGTGCCCTTGTGGCCAGGAAGGCCAATGGCATCCTGGGGTGCATTAGAAGGGGTGTAGTCAGTAGGTCAAGAGAGGTTCTTCTTCCCCTTTACTCTGCCCTGGTGAGGCCACATCTGGAATATTGTGTCCAGTTCTGGGCCCCACAGTTCAAGAAGGACAGGGAGCTGCTTGAGAGAGTCCAGCGAAGAGCCACCAAAATGATTAAGGGAGTGGAACATCTCCCTTATGAGGAAAGGCTGAGGGAGCTGGGGCTCTTTAGCTTGGAGAAGAGGAGGCTGAGGGGGGACCTGATTAATGTTTATAAATATTTGAATGGTGAGTGTCAGGAGGATGGGGCCAGGCTCTTTGCAGTGATGACCAATGATAGGACAAGGGGCAATGGGTGTAAGCTGGAACACAGGAGGTTCCGCTTAAATTTGAGGAAGAACTTCTTTACAGTAAGGGTGACAGAGCACTGGAACAGGCTGCCCAGGGAGGTTGTGGAGTCTCCTTCTCTGGAGACATTCAAGACCCGCCTGGACGCCTTCCTGTGCGAACTCATCTAGGTGTTCCTGCTCCGGCAGGGGGATTGGACCAGATGATCTTTCGAGGTCCCTTCCAATCCCTAATATTCTGTGATTCTGTCACTGCCCGCTGGCACCCCCAGAACCTGTCCTGAGGGGCTCGGGCAGGCTGGTGTCCCCTCATGCTGGTGGTGACGGTCACTTTCTCCCTTCCAGGCGCAGGAGGGAGGAGAGGGTCCCTGTGTCCCCACTGCCCTGCCAGAGGAGGGAAGCCGAGGGAAAGCTACTTCCCAGCGGTGTGGTGAAGCCCAGGACACAGCTGTGAGGAACCAAACTGTGACGGGACGACACTCATCCTGCTGCCTGCCTGGCCCCAGCCCCATCCCACCACCAGCACTGCCACCATCCCCTTTGTCCCCTGCCAATGCTGGAGGGTAGAGGTTGCTCGCTCGATCGCTGCGCTGGCATCCCAAGCGTGGGGCCAAGCTGTGGGCTTCGCTTCTTCCCGCGGGACAGTGGCGATGGGGGCTGCTCTCTCCACCGGAGCGGTCGTGGCCATTTCTTTTAACTGTGTCATTGCGTTGCTCATCCTCATCCTCTTCCTCATCCTCTGCAAGGCCTGCAGGACCCCCTCGTGCCCCAGGAAGAGCCCGGCTTCTGATGTGGATGAAACAAGGAACGAAGAGAAGTACCTGCTGCAGCCCTGAGCTGCCTGGGGATTTGGGTACTTCGCTGTGCTGAAGGAGTTGTGCCAGCCTGGATGCCTGCGCTGGGACTGGGGTGCTGGACTGGGCAGGATGAGAGCAGAGGGGATGCTGAGCTGCCCACAGGGGCCGTGACGTGGGGCACAGCCCTTCACCTGCGTGGTTTTGGTGCGTGAAGTCTCTGCAGATGCCCACAGTGACCATGGGGATGGAAAGAGAGTGGTTGGGGATATACTATGGGGATAATTCTGCCTGTCCCAGCGGACAGCGAGCGCAGCAGGAGCCCTGCCCTCCAGCGCACTTCCTGTTTGGGGACAGCCCGTGGGCTCCTCCCTGGTGCCCGTGGGCTGGGCTGGTGGCCACTGTGTTGCAGACCTGAGCAGGGCTAGCTGGGGGCTCAGGGAGGGAGGGCAGCAGGGCTGGCACCAGTGCTTGTCCCCAGGCAGGCTGGCTGCCACACCGTGGGTTGTGCCTGGGAGGACTCCAGCAGCCCTGGCCCCACTGGCAGAGTGGGGTGTTACTGGTCTGGGTGTCTTTGGGAGTGGCCCAGGGGTGCCATGTGCTCCCAGCCTCAGGAGGGCACTTGGCATCCATCTACCCCCGCAGCCAGTTTAACGAGCCACAGAAGGGTCTGCATGGTCTGTCCATTTGTCTGCGGTCTGTGTGTCAGTCCCCTCCAGCATTAGCACCAACACTGCCAGGCAAACAGCCTCCGCCTCACTGGGTGTGTGTCCCTGCCTGCCCTCCTGCCTGCTCCCAGCCAGTGGGGTTGACCTGCCAACAGGCAGCAGACGTGTCACTGTTGGTGTCCCCATCCCTGCTGAGAGCAGCCTGGGACAGCTTTTTGCTGGGGAGGTGGGAGACATGGTGGGAGATGTGGGTGCCTGGCCAAACAGCACTGAAGGGTCTTCCAGCCCCATCGCTCCCCGGAGACCACAGTGGCTTCATGGGTGGGGATGCTGGTGGTCTGGCTTGTCCCCAGGCCTGGCAGGTGCCTTCCCCCACCCTGCCTGCAGGTGCTGTGGGTTTTGGAGGGCTCTGCCTTGCCCATTCTAGCGCCGAGCAATAGCCAAGGTCCCTGCTGGCACAGCTGCTGCAATAAGGGGATAAAGGGGTGGGCTGTGGCTGGGAGGATGCTGGCCAGGGACCCTGTGCAGGCTTGGCCAGGCCTGGCAGAGCCTGTAGTTCCTCCTCATGTCAGGTGTAGCTAACGCATCCCTTCACAGCGATGTTTTTACTAGACCAATAAAATGATCGTAGGACCCAGGTGGTGTCTCTGAGCTCTGCCCAGCAAATGGAAAATTTGGAGGAGGCGATGTGTCCTGCCCATCCCAGAGGGCTGAGGAGCAGCTGCCCCAGGGCTGGTGGCCCATATCCCTGCAGGACTGCAGGCAGTTTGCTGGGTGATGGTGACGTGGAAGGGCTCATGTCTGCATCTGTCTGTGGCTTTTACATGCTGGGTGAGAAACCTGGCTGGGTATTTCATACCTGTGGTGTGTCTGCCCAGGCTGGGGGCATGGGGCTGCCAGCAGGGAGCATCCCCCAGCCCCAGTGCTAGAGGCACCGGAGCCTTTCCAAGCCGTAGCATTAAATTATAGGGCCGCTTGCTGGGGATGCAGGCCAGATGAGTGGATGGAGACCTGCCACCACCCCTGCCTGGTGGAACGAGCACCTCTGGTCCCCAGTCCCAGCAGCTGTGCACAAGGCTCCAGCGGTGACAGCCCATCCCTGCTCATCAGCATGCTGTGAGGCCACCGCGGCTCCTGCTGCCACCACAGCCACGTAGCTGCTAATCCCTCTGCTGCAAAGCACTGGAGTGGTGGGAAGGCTCTGCAAACCCCAGTGCCCAGCTGTTCCTGCTGCTTCTGGCTGGACAGAGGTGGCTGAGCCCCACTCTGAGCATCCCTGGGGAGAGCAGAGCTGTGAGCATCCCAAAGCTAGCAGCTGGCAGCTGCTGTGATACCCTGTTTGCAGAGATGGCATGTCCCTCTCCCACAGCCATGGGGAAACAGACCAGGTCCCCAGTCACCCTCTGGCTTAGGTCACCACCCTGATGTCCAGAGGGCTGTGCACAGCTGACCCCACAAATTGCTGTGGGGTTGCAGCTCAGTCTCTCTGGCCACCACTCCTGGTGGGACTGGCTGCCCTTGAGCTGTAGTCCCGAGGTTTCCCTAGGGCTGGTGGGACCAGCCCTCACCTGCCCTCCATGGGGCTCTCACCCACTGCAAGCTCAGCCAAGGATGGGGAGGAGCTGAGGGCTGTGTGGCTCTGGGGGACTGAGCATGGTGAGGTCTGCCTGACCCGAGAGACGAGCGCACGCTGTGGTTCTCCCAGCCTGTTTATTTGTCCAGGGATGGAGGCAAAGTGTTCCTGCTATGCAAAGAGCGGGCGGAACGGGCCCGTGGCTTGCATGCCAAGCAGCCACCGATCAAAGCTGGGTTTGTTTGGCCACCAGCCCCCAGCAGAGCCATTGTTCCCCACCTCCTCTTCACTTCCCTGCCTCGCTCTCTGGCTCTCTCACCAGGTTAAGCAGCTTGTCCAACTTCGCAATTTCCACCTCGGGGCCCTTCTTAACCTCCTGGCCTTTCTTCGCCTGTAAAGAGAGCAAGTGGGGCAGAGCTGAGAGCAAGTGGGGCAGAGCTGTGAGCAAGGAGGACTGCGGGCATGGGGAGGGGTCTGGTGTAGAGAGGGATGCTGGGCTGCTGTGTCCCAGCTTGCAGCCCTTGGTGGGAGCAGATCCAGAGTGGGATGCACCTGCCTGTCCCTGTGTTTGAAGTCCAAGGGGCCATGAGATGTGTAAAAGCCTCCATGGGCCAGGGAAAGGCAGTAAGGAAGGGTTTGGGTGGGGATGGCAGTGTATCATCGGCGGATCTGCCACTACACAAACCCTCTTTTGCCTCTCTCCTCACAGCCCTTCTGAGCCCCATGGGACTGGACTGTTCTCTAAACCCCCTAGCTTCTCCCCCCAGACCCCAGGGAGGTGCCAGTCATAGAACAGTTTGTCTTGGAAGGGACATTTAAAGCTCATCTGGTCCAACCCCCCCCTGCAGTAAGCAGGGACATCTTCAACTAGATCAGGTTGCTCAGAGCCCTGTCCAACCTGACCCTGAATGTTTCCAGGGATGGGGAAACATTCCACCTCTCTAGGCAGCCTGTGCCAGTGTCTCACCACCTTCATTGTAAAAAATTTCTTCCTGATATCTAGTCTAAGTCTATCCTTTTTTAGTTTAAAACCATTTCCCCTTGTCTTTTAACTAAAGGCCCTGCTAAAAAGTTTGTTCCTATCTTTCTTATAGCCCCCCCTTTAAGTATTTAAAGTCCTCAATAAGGTCCCCCTGGAGCATTCTTTTCTCCAGGCTGAACAGTCCCAAAATGCACAACTCCTAGGGAAGCTGCAGTGATGTGGATGTCAAAAACTTCCCCAAAATACTCCCCCCATACCCATTCCATGCTGGTGCTCCTGGGGAGAGGGAGCCACAGGAGCAGGCATTGGCCCTTTTGTACCCAAATGTGTTTCCCCAGGAGGGCAGGTGGGTGCCAAGAGCCCCCAGCCCAGGGCGATAAGGGAATCCCAGGGGGGCTGTTAACTTGTCACTGCGGCTCTCTTGCCCCCGGGCACACCCCAAACCTCCCATGGCACAGCATGTCCCTGTGCCTCATTGCATGCTGTTGTCTGAACCCTGGCACATGCCCCAGCATGAGCAGGGAGGATAAGCCCTTCCCCAACCCCCAGAGCATCCATCCCAACCCTCCCAGGACCTCGCTCCCCAGGTGCTAGAGCAAACTGCCAGCATCTTGGGAGAAATCACGTAGCACAAGGGAAATAAGCCTGTCTGGTTCAGTCCTCGCTTGCCTGGGAGCAGCAGGAGCTTCCAGCTCTGGTGGGAGATAATGTCCCTGCTAAGGGTACCAGTGCCTCTCTGCTTCAGGTAGAGCGTGTCCTCCCTGCTATCGGCTGCAGCATCAGTGCATTGCTCTCACTGGAGCTCTGGGGCTTTGAGAAAGTGATAATCAGGTTTGGGCTCTCCAGATACGTATCATGGCACACACGGACGCAGCAGAGGACTTTTCCAACCTTCACTCAGCGCACCAAGCCCTCCTGCAGCTCAGCATTCTACCTTGCAGGGTTCCTCCAAAGCAGCATCCAACTAGTTGCCACATCCCATCACTCAGTGCTGCCTCTGGCTCACAGCCTTTGCCAGCCTGCTAGCTCTTGCCTTGCCTCTGGAATTGGGGGGTGGATCCCTGCTCCGGGGCTGTGAAGCCTCTCTGTGCCCAGCATGGCTCTGGGTACCTCAGAAAACAGATGCCAAGCACAGGCGAGCAAGAGGGCTGGTACCCAGTCTGACAGGCAGGCTCGGGAGAGGTGGCAGCAGGTCCCCAACACAGTGGCACAGCAAGGGGGAACATCACAAACCAGGCTTGGAGACAGCCCAAGGAAAACTGCTGTGCTGGCTCCTCCTGGCATCCCCAAAGCATGGCCTCTCCATGGGGATGCTCTTGGGAGGCCAAGGGAGCAGTGTACAGCATCTGAGCAACGAGGCCACTTGCTTTCTTCTGTCCCTGCTTAGGAAAGATCAATTCTCCTCCCGCTGAATCAGCTCCTCTAATGGCCCTGGGTGCAGCAATTACAAACACACGCTTCTCCTTCAGTGCTGGAAAGGAAAGCTGGGGCACAGCAAAGAGAAAGCGGTTGGGCTGCAGGGATCTTGCTATGTGTCTCTAACGAATGTGGTCAGCGCTGAAGGCGATGACTGCTGGGAAATAGGTCCCCAGAGGATCCCAGGGCTGCTCCCTTGTCCCAGCCCAGCACAACCCTAACAGAGCAGAGGCTTCCTTGGCTGCCAGAGGGCACAGCTGGGGTGAAAGCTGCCCTGGGGAGGGGAATGGGGACATTTTGAAACCCCTCTGCTTCCAAGAAGACAGCCCCGCTCCTTGCTCAAGTGCTGGGATAAGCCAGGGTTGTTTTTATTTACCAAGTCCATCGGCTGCATGCCGGAATGGAGCTGGTTTGTATTAACACTGCTAAGTGAGCAACGCCCTCCGTGGCTCTGGTCCGGGCATGAGGAGCGGTGTTTGTACTAACAGCCCACGTCACAGCCGAGCATCTCTCTGAGTGAGAGCGCTGGGATAAACACAGCTGCTCGGGGTATTTCGGGACTTAGCTATTTCTGCGGAAAAGCTGCTTTGCTCTCTGATGATGTTCAAAACACTCCCTTTGGCACCCTGCGTCACACGCAGCACCATACACAGGTCATTGGGACAGGCTAGAGAGGCAACTGCTTTGCTCAGTCAGGAAAAGGAGTTGATGAAGCCACCTCCCACCAACCTGCTTCCTTTCCAAGCCCTCCGTTCTCGCCACTGGCAGGGTTCAGGGAGGGTCCCTAACTGATGCCCTCCAGGTAGTAACAGCAGGTCCATGGGGGACCGTGTCTGAGCCTTGCTAAAGTCACCAACCACAGGCAAGGCTCAGTTCCTAGTTGCTGAGCTGTCCCTGAAATCTTGACTTTCACAGTCTCAGCTCCTTTGGTGCTTCTGAGCAAGCTGCAACAAAGCCACACGCAAGCCTGTAATGAGCCGTAACTGAACCAGAGCCCCAATTTAACGCCACATAACCAGGCAAGCAGGATGACACAGGGAAGGAAAATTACAATGTCCTTTTGGGGGCACTGGAATGGAAAGTTTCCCTTTATTTCTCCATCTGCTTTTCCCGGGGCGGCTGTGTGTGTGAGCTGGCTGTGCCACTGCAGGCTGTCTGACAGCACCACCACGGCATCCGCCTGGCTGCATGCAGCAGCTTCCTACAAATCCAGGGGCTTCACCTCTGTCAGGCCTCCGAGGAACAGCCCTTCTTGGGGGCAGAGCTGCTGGAATTTCCCAGAGCTCATGTGATGCAGGGAAGCATCACCTCCGTGCACAGCTGCCACCAGGCTCTCCCTCCCGACGCATGCCATGGCCAGGTGTGGAAAGGGCACTCGAGGGGCTCTGCCACCCGGCTTGTAGCTGGGCCTGTCCTCCGCCTGCATCCCTGCTTACACCACATCCATGGGGCTCACCGTGAGCTGTGAGGGAGCCGGGGCAGAGCATCCACCCCACAGAGCTGACAGATGCAGAGCTGAGCTTACATGGGAGGTCTGCCCCCAAGGAGCTCATTGAACGGATACCGGAGCTGCTCACAGCAGTGTTTTCATTGATTTTATCATCAACAGTTCCCAGCAGGAGAGCAAAATGCTGTGGGCTGAAATGGTGATGAGGGATGCGTCAAGAAAGCTCATGTCAGGGGCAGAAAAGGCTTTGCAAGGGGATGGACTCTGCCCTGCTGACAGGGCATGACCCCTGAGAGGTGAGATGTGGAACAGAACAAACCTCCTACATGCCCTCATGCTGATGTGTTCATGGCCAAGTCCCCCACTGCGCTCACACTCACTTTGCCTTATCCCTGGGCTCTGCTCTGGCTCTCCAGACAGGGAAACTGAGGCCTGGGGCTCCTGGCCTTATTGGCAGAGGGGACACAATTGCTGCAGGACCCTCCCTCAGTCACAAAGGTAAGTACTGACACTGGAAGCATGGGGTGTAAAATGACTGAGGCGGAGCTCCAGGGGTGAGGGCAGGGCAAGGACGAGGACCAGGATGAGGATAAGGACTGGCTATTTGAAGACCCCAGATCCATTGCCCTTGGGAGCCCCAGCCCCAGCTCTTCCCACACTGACACATACTGAACTCTACATCCAGGATATGGGAGTCATTTAAACTGGATTCCCTGCGTCTTGGCTGATGCCTTCATTCCCTCGCTGAACAGTAAACCGCTGAGTTAATAAAACTCTCCCATAAAAGCCTTGATGCTGGTGCTTTTCAGCATCCTTTTTTTTTTTTTTTCCCATTGGTGGAATAATCATAAAACATCTGCTGTAGGGTTTCGATTAAACAAAGCAAAACATGTTTATGTTTTAAAGTAGCAAGGAAGTCAGCCATGCTGGCATGAACATAGACAGGAAAGTCCCCAGAATTTCCCCAGGAGCAAAGGGGACCCTTCCCCTTGCCGAGTCCTGGCCAAGGGGAATAGGCCTGGCTCTGCCCTGCTGCTGTCGTGACAGAGTGTCCCACTCCCTGCCATTCCTGTCAGGATGGGATTTCTGGGCACAGCTGTGTTGGGACAGGATCTGGCCATGTTACACACCAGCCCAGTGAGCTAGGACAACAGCTTCCCACACAAAAGGAGTTCAAGCTTTTACAGACTGATTTTGAAGTGAGTGAGAAGCTCCAAGAAGCCATCAACAAGGCTGCCCCAAACTCCCATCCTTATTATCCTCGGTGGGAAGGGGCATACAGCCTGCTAGGACTTGAGAGGTAAGTTGCTTCTGGAGAAGATGTTTTCTTGTTCTTTCTGCTCTGCTTAGGGGTTGTCTCTGCAAGGAGACAACTCTAGAGTAAGGGCTCCTCCATTAGAAAACATACCAGCAATAGGTCCAGAGAATTAAATGAATGAAAGCAAAGAAGAGACTTCCCTGGAGCATTCTGTTACAAAGACCAAGGAGACCCAAACTCCTTCATGAACACAGCAAAATTTTCCTCACCAGCTGCCTGAGCCACCAACCAAACATGCATCAACAAGGGTGCGGGATACAACCTGCAGCCCTGAAGCCTTCCAAAACCTACCCTGTCATGGTCCTTTTGCAAACACATGCTGTTATATTGTGGGTAAAGCTGAGAGTTATGCTGAGCTGGGGATGATGTCTGTGCCAGGACCACTTTTGGGCTCTCAAGAAGCCCATTTCATAGAGCAGCAACGTGCTTATCAACCATGGAGAGCCTCCAGTCACAGTCACAGCCTGATTTGACAGCGTTGCTTCTGGCCCATGGAAGGATTAGCTGACAGACTGGAGATAAGGATTTAGGCTTATTTTGCTCCTGTTTGGAAATAAATGACGCAGGAAATGTTCTGCTTGCAGAAAAGCCCAGGGGATGGCTGGGGCATTCAGGCATCAGCAACCGCACAGGATCATTGGCCTCAAAGATGCTCATCCCTCCAGCTTCAGCTGAAACCTCTTATTTTCAGGGCAAGCACCTCTCCTTGCTCTAACTCACGTATTTGACGCAGAGATCTCTGCTAGCACCTGCATCAGACCATGCCAAGGCTTAGCAGAGCAGAAGGGCCTCATGGCCCCAGGTCACCTGCCCTTGCTTGCTGGAAGTCCCCAGTGAAGCCATTGGAACCAGCAAAGATACAGTGCTGGGACCAGCCTGTGGCTCAGCAGCATGCATCTGCCAATAAAGGTGTGGATTGGATCCACACGAAATTGGATCCCATCTGGAAGGGGCTGGGAGTATCACTGAGAATAAACCAGAGGAATTGGGTGACATGCAGAGGATGTGAGCAGGCATCACCTGTATCTAAATGGTGGCTACCTACTTGCAACACACCACACATGCTTGCAAACATCCATGGGAGAGAGGAGAGAGAGATCATCTGATGGAAAGGACAAGCTCTGCAGCAGCAGAGAGATAATAGCAAGGTCAAACCCTCATCCATGGCCATAAGGGAGGACACCCATCACCACAGCTCCTTGTCTGCTCTGCCAGAGGCTGGCTGGGACCCCACATCCTTGCTCACCCTCCACTATTCTGGCCAAGCAAAAGACATTCACACAGGAGAAACCAAACCCTTACCTGTGGTTTTTTTTTTTTGCAGCCTCCAGCAAAGCTGTGGAGGAGCCTGGCTTTTGCTTTCATGCTAATCTCCACTGACCCTGGGCAAGGAGCTCAGGAAATACTAAGCAGTGAGCCTCTGAAACACGTTGTGGCAAGTTGTGCTTACAGGATTTAATGAAGCATTGACAGTGCCCTCTGAAAGCACTTGTGAGCTGGCTTGATCCAGCTGTATACCCTGGCTGAGCATAGGAGGCTGCTAAACTTCATAGCCCGTCTCACAGTGACTGCAGTGCAGACCCTGGTCTCACCAAACCATGGGGAGCATGAGGAGGGTGCTGGTGGGCACTGCAAGGTGCAGGTCAGGCAAGACCAGGCTCACCTTAGGGCTGAGAAAAGCTTAGCACCAGGATCTTCTGCTTGGGCTGCCAACACGGTGATTTGGCTTCCAGCCATGTTGTATATTCCCTGTTCTTGCTAATTCCAGAGCCATGAGCAACGTCTCCTATAGGCCACTAATTTTGCCACCTCAATCCAGCCATTAAGAAGACCATGTTTAGCAGCCATGCATGAAAATTTCAGTGAGCAAGGCCAAGCTGAACACAGACAGAGCCTGTGGTGGTCACCACAGCTCCTCTGAACTGGGCATTAGAATGCCTTGTTAACTCCTGAATTTATCCCAGTACCAGATGCAGAAACCCATCAAAACCATTGAAAAAAGTCCATCCTCTGCCTTTTCTGCATCTGACACTTATGGGTTCAAAACAGGGATGTGGTCGCATCCTCAGTTCATGTATCACCAAAAAAATATCTTTAAAGTGAAGGGTATGTTTTAAAGTTATCAAAAGGCATCATGGTCTGAAACAGGCCAAATGAGCAAATACCGTTAACTCTGCCCTGGACAGTTTCTGTGATTAGGAAGCATCAGCAACAGGCTCTCTGCTCCTTCAGGAGGTCACACTGGGTTTTGCCAGCCCTGGAAACAATTTGGCCACAATCTGACTATGAGCAGTGTGTGTGTGAGATGGAGAACAGCTTCGCCTTTGGGCATCATTACCCTCGGTCACAGAGACAAGCCAACAGCAGCCGCCTCGAACAGAGCAGCTTGATGAGATGACAAATTCCTCACAAGGTGCATGGAAAAGATTTTCAGTCATATCAGTTCACAGATTTAGTGCTAAGCACTGAGAAAAATCATTGCATGCTCAGTGTGCAAGATAATTGCCCTTCCCTGACCTGCAGAGTCTTCATAAAAGGGCTGAAGTGGAGTAAAAAGCCCAAAAGCTTTTGCCTCCAGCTCAGGGGGTTCCTGGTGGTGCAAACCACTGTTGGGCTAGGGACAAGGGGATGGGATGCTCTTTCCTTCAGCTCCCCAGGGGACAAACAGAGCTTCCCCCACTCCCCTCAAACCCTGGATCCAGCCTGTCTGGGTTCAGACTTTCTGAAGTGCCGTCTGGCTCTTCTGGATGGGATGGATTACTTTAATTAGCTCTTATCACTGCTCCCTGGGAAGCCCTGTTACCCAAACAGCCCATGTGCTGCCAGTTCTAATGGCATCAGCTGGAAAGGCTGTTGGGGGCATTAGTGCCCAATGATTTAGCTGTGGGTTCTCTCACACCCAAGCAGTGGGGAGGAACTGAGAAGTGGGGTTTAGTTGAGATTGTCCATACAAACCATGAGACAGGCGATACCTTGGCTTCTACCTTGACTTCAAACATTGCTGCAATCCTAGTGAAACACAGACACCAAACCTCAATGCAACCTCAAGACACCGAGGCTTCCCTAGCTCCTGTGCCTACCATGAGAAGCCACATCTGCAGCACCTCTGCCAGCCCTGCAGTGAGAGGCTCAGGCAGACACAGCACCCATGGGTGGGCATGTACATCAAACCCACCTAAAGGGGCTGCCCTGTGGTGCACAGGGACCCCACCAGTCTTCAGCTGCAGCCCTTGGTGCCATCTGGCAGGCAGCACTGTCAGCCACCCAGCAACATTTCTTTATTGCTCAGCATCTCTTACTTTTTTCTTACTTCAGCTCTAGTGTTTTTGCATGACAGCCCAGTAAGCTATTACAGAGAGAGTTTAACAAAAGCAACCCAACCCAGATGCGAGCATGCAGCTCCTACAATACATTGGTACTGCTGTTATCTCACAGAGCATAGCATCTCATGCAAGATCATTTGCAGGTGTTCAAACAGTCTATTTTTAAAAGCTGCAATTTTTTCCAATTTCTCTTTCTCTGGCCACCACTGTTAAAATATATATATCCCCTGTGATCACCTTTAAAACTGTCTTTATAAAGTCCAGCTACTGTTTCTCTCTTACCACTGCACTTTCTTTAAAGCTTTTGTCATGCCAGTGTTTTTATATAACCCATAAAAATATTTGCATATGAAGTATATTGTTGTTTGCTGCTAATGTGAGAGTATGTTAATATACTTCGCTCTGGATAAATACAAGTACACTAGAAACTGAGTTTTCCTATAAATAGGCATGAAAATAAATGTTTTCACTCACAGATGCCCATATTTAATAACACTAAATGCCAATGGCATGAAAGATATATTACAACTGATACTGTTCTGCTTACTGAAAGAGCTCAGTCTGCAATTTAATGTCAGGCCACAATGCTGTCTCCCTCTCTCTTGCTTTCCATGACTGCACTTGAACTCAGGGACGCTCCAGAAATAGCAGTAGATATTTCAACTGTGTGAACAATTGTGTCATCTCGACAACACGTTCTCGTGTGTAGGCTTCATTTAAATCACAGTGTTACCTGGAGCAGGGCTAGGAGAGGTTAGTCCACTAGTCTGCCGGGGTCCATGGAGGGAGCAGCTACTTTTAAATTGTTTCTGACAGATGCTTGTCCAGCACTTGACCCAGTCCTTGGGGTGCCCAGCACAATGTGCCCAGAGCAGCAGACTGTCACGCTCTTACTCCCATCTCCTGCATGGCCATTTCTTTTGAAAACCCCCTGGGACAGTGCTGCCAACACATCTCCTGGTGATGGCTGCCAGCACATCCCTCTCACACCCGCTGAGACCCTTTCCCTAACCCTTTTGCTGCTGTCTTATAACCTCAGAGTGCTTCCTTTCTCACCCACTAGCCTGGGATCTCTTTAGGGGTGCATATCCCTCTGCATCTCCCTGCTTCCAGCCTCCATGTTGTCCTTGCTGCTCTCCTGCTCCTCACATCTGTCAAGCCTGGTACCTGCTAAGCAGCATGGCAGGATCAGCTCACGTGTCCTGTTCGCCCCTCTCTTGCCCATGCTCTCCAGTACAATACCTCTGCTACAGCAGGGCACTGCTAGCAGGTGAGATTTTTTTAATAAAAAAAAATAATCAACCTTACTGGTTGATTATTCATATCTCCTTTCCCATCTCCTCCTACTTTTCCTCTCTTCTCACCAAAGTACATCCTGTTTACTTCAGACTGTGTCTCCCATTTGCCACAAGTTAAATGACTTGCACAGCTTCTCTCCACTTGCTGCACAGGAAACGGCCAGAGAAATGATAAATGC
This sequence comes from Caprimulgus europaeus, assembly GCA_907165065.1. Next base: position 72,347,974 of record OU015527.1, read on the forward strand.
CACAGAAACACTCCCAGGTCTGGAAACCACACACGCTATTCGTCTGGGCTATGTGGGACGTCACGCTAAATCGCATCAGCTACGATGGAGTTATGCTGCAGCATGCAAATCAGGACTTAAAAGGGGTCAGCAAGAAGCTGGACACAGGACAAGCATAGGAAATCCTGCAGGTAGAGATGTTGCTCTTACCCAGGATCCGTCTCTGTTACAGCAGCTGAGAAATCCCTCACCCCAGAGACAGACAAGGCTCAGCTGTAATTACCACAGTGCCCCTTTGCCCTGGGAGCTCCTGGTTAGCAGCTTTGCTGGTGTCAGTCCTGTCCTGAAGACAGACTTGGCACAGGCTGCTTGGTGGAGGATGCTCATTGCTGCCTGTTGGGACATCTCCTCTCTAAGCCTGCACGGCCCACAGTGATGTTGGGGTTGTGTTACACACTCCCCACTCACGTTCACAGTGACCCAATGACACTGGACTGTCCACAAGCGTCTGAGTAAGAGCTGTACAGAGAAGAAGAGGACTCAAACTGGACCAACTGCAAATGCAGGGCCCAAGGACTGCGTACCAGACAGAAGCACAGAGGATAAAACAACACAGGGGAAAGCCAGTGATGTGCTGAGAGACAGCTCAGGGGGTTCCCTGAGGAACCTGCACCTCTGGAGCACCTCGTTTTCCTTCTGGGAGATGCTTCAAGCAGTGAGCAGATCTGCACTGACCTGATCAGCAACTGCTCTGTTGGAAGCAACCCAAGACAGACTTGAATATCAGCTCCTTGGCACACAGTGATGGAGGCGGTGATGGGGCTGAGGTTGGGGATTCTCCTGACCCAGCAGCAGACTCAGATTCCACATACACCTGTGACCTGTCCCTACCCGTGTCTCACTCTGGCCCTGCCACCCAGGAGCTGGGGTCTGCTGGGTCCTGTTTGCAGACAAAGATGAGGTGCACCCTGACTAAAAAGCAGATCTAGAGCCTGTGTTTGGGTAAGCTGTCCAGGCAGGAGGCAGCCATTTTAATGATAATCCGGTTTTAAGATGCTGCTCTGGCTCCAGCCCAAGTCTTTGTGGTAAGCTCCTTGACATCCTGTTTAGAAAAGCATTATTAAAATTTAATTGCTTCATGCATATATTGCTGTTTTAATTATAACAGAAGCAGAAGAGAGATGCAAGCAGTAATCTATCTCTCTGATGCTAATACATATCTGAAGAAGGAACTGGTCATGGGAAAAGCCAATCCAACATCATCTATGGAAACCAGAGGGATATATTCCCAGTGACTGACCATGCTGCCAACAGCACAGTCACAGTGTGGCCAGGGGTGGCCTCCCTGAACTGCTCTTTGCTTTGAGCCACTGACCAGGAGGTTGCACCTGAATTAATTTTACATGTTTGCTGCTGTGCCTCTGTTGTGCCAAAATGTAATTACTTCAGTGTCATACACCAGTTAGACCCATCTGCTCAGCTGGCTCCTGAAACTAATGGAGCTTCTTTGCAACAGAGTGTTGCAAAACAAAGGCAAGCTGTGAAGAAAACAATGTAGAAGTCAATAGGTCCTGAAGGTAAGCAATTCCCAAGGTAATCTCTCCATTGCTCAGCAAATCCCATCAGCACTAAAGATGAAACAAGGTGAACCAGCAGCTGACAGCTTCAGCAATACAGTGGCCAAGCTGGCAGCAGCAGCTATCTGAAAACTGATTGCTAGATTTAAGGACTAGCAGGATCTGGTTAGCAGAGGTTAACTGAAGCTGATGCACATGCCTAACACTAAAGTGGACAAATCTGCTACATTAAGAGAGCCACGGTGGTATGAAGCCTGTCACCTCAACGAAGCTGAGAGCCTCAATGTAACAGCAAACAAAGTCTGATCCTCGCTCTGCTCTCTGTGCTGCTGGAGCTGGGACAGAGGGAAATGGTTGGGGCAATGCTGTCAGGCAAGCAGCTAGCAGTTTGTCCTGGAGGGCCCTTGGAGGAGATGGCAGAAATCTTGCCACATCTGGATACCAGTTGTGGCTGCAGGTTCCCCCAAGTGTGGTCAGATCATCATCTCAGGAGGGTTTGGGTTGGAAGGGACCTTAAAGATCACCCAGTTCCAACCCCCCTGCCATCAGCAGGGACACCTTCCACTAGACCAGGTTGCTCAAAGCCTCATCCAACCTGGCCTGGAACACTTCCAGGGAGGACCAGCCACAGCTTCTCTGGGCAACCTGGGCCAGTGTCTCACCACCCTCACAGGAAATAATTTCTTCATAATATCTCATCTCAGTCTCCCCTCTTCCAGTTTAAAGTCCTTTCCCCTTGTTCTGTCACTATGTGCTCTTGTAAAAAGCCCCTCCCCAGCTTCCTGTAGCCCCTTCAGGTACTGGAAGACCACTAGAAGGTCTCCCCAGAGCCTTCTCTTCTCCAGGCTGAACAGCCTCAACTCTCTCGGTCTGTTCTCGTAAGAGGTCACTTCTTCCCAGGCTCTCCTGTTTCCATTCTCATCTGAGACCATGCACAGATCCTCCTGATATCATCCCAGTGTGAGGAGTTCCCTGAAAACCAGATGTGTTGTCAGGCTGCAGGTCTGGGAGGAAGCAATAAAGGCTGAAGAAGAACTTAGTGAGGTTATGAGAGGTCTCAAGGCGGTAACCAAAATTGTTCTTCTTCACCATTGCTGAGGAGATGCCTAAACTGACCTACAAGAATGGTGGAAGCAATTGCTCTGCAGAAATAAAGTCACAGCTCCCACCTATATCCCACTGCCTCTCCCACAAAACAGGTAACCATGTGGATCCTGTGTATAAAGTGCTGTGAGACTCAGACCTCACAAATGCCAAGACATGGTGGTTTCTCCAGGCACTTTGCTGATCATGCTCTGCTCCCTCACTGCGGGGGAGTGCTCAGCATCCTTTGAGAGCTGGGTGAAATGCTGCCCAGTGGGTGATAAGCTCATTGCACTGCTGCATGCCCGACACTGCACAAGTACCTCAGCATCAAGAACAATCCCCAGAAAAATATATTTTCACAGCTGGCAACCAAGCAGGAAACAAAAGAAAGATAGAAAGGGGGCACTTGTGCTCAGAAAATTAAATCCAAATTTAATTCCAGTAATTATACTTTCATTAACACCCTATTTGCCATAAAGATGCATAAAATCCCTAAGTGAGAGCTGCAATTGCTCCGACGGTGCGAAGAAGGTAACTGGGGAAATAGTGCCAGCCTCTCTCTAGCCTGTAAAATCCTTAGGAAGCATGGATCATTGTGAATGGTTATTGCTTGTAATTTAACTTCCCCAGCAACCATCTGTGAATGAGCCAGGAATCCAGTGAGAGCAGCAGAGAACCTGTAATGGAGATGATTTATTCCAGAAATCCCTGATTTAACTGTAGATACATGCAATATTTCCTATGTGACCATCTGGGGCTCGGATGCTATTGTGGCAAGCACAACATGAGCCAAACTCTCACCTTGCTCCCTGCTGAAATCACACCATGTTGCAGCCATGGGATTACTGATTGGGTTGAGCTCATTAACGTAATTCTGAGCCCTTGGACAGCAGGAACTTGGTCTGGGCTCTGCACTGATGCAGGATCAAGCACAGCTGAGACCAGCCTGGGCAGATATTTTTGGTACTTTGTGAAGGTCTTCACTGAATTCCCCTCCTTGATTTCAGCCCATGTCTCCCATGTTTCAAGGTCATGTGGAGATCTGATGCAAAGTCTTTCAAAGTCCTTGCGACCTTTCATGCCACCAGGCCCTCTCAAGACTTCATAAGTGGACTCTCTGCTAGATCATCCGAGGAATGAATGGGAAACTTGAAATGCCAGTGAGGACACCAACCAAGCCCCCAGAATAAATCTTCAGACTGCTCTGTGATATCATCTCAACCACCCCACTGAAAACTGCTTTTTGGGGTGATTTTTCAGCCTGTTACTCTTCCCACTTCTGTAGTAACCTTTGCAATCTCCTGGCTTAGCTCAGCCATGTACTTGTCATGTGGGTTGGCATCAAAAGTATGAAGAAAGGCAAGTATACAACCACAGGAGAAGGTTCCCTCAGGTAAAGCCAAGGGTGGCTACAGAGGCTGAGGATGGGAGCCACACTCAGCCCCTGTGTAATGCTGTGGCATAAGAGTAGCTGTCAGTCTAGTAAGAAGCCTAAGTGTTCAATACTTCCTGTTGTACAATAGACAAAGCTTCAGCAGATTTTCTCCAGAAGGCTGCAACACAGGCAGGCAGCTCCAAGACAGAAAGTGCTAATTAAGAAACACAAGGTGAGTGTTAATGAAAGAAGCTTTGGGAGGTGGGAGGAAGTGAAGAAGGTAAACCCCTCTCATGTCCTGTCCTCAGTGCTATGTGGTGCCATGTCCTCAGTCACTGGAAAAAAGGAAAGCAGCTTTCTAGGGCAGAAAGAAGACAAGGAGATGGTGGCTTTGCTGGCCCAGTGCTTCATTTCTCTGCTCCTGGTGATGAAAAAATGATGGCAAAAAGATTCATTTTCAGCTAGTGGATAGGAGGGTTCCAGTTTCACCTAGAGAAAGAGCGGCAGAAGGTAGTTTAAGGGCTGAACCAAAATGTTAATAAACCAGACAGAGTCTGGTCCAGAATCCAGCAGAGATTATTACCCAGATTGTTGAAGGCTGGAGGATTTTGCACTGAGGAGATACTAAGGGTGCTGGGCTTGTTCAGCCTGGAGAAGGGATGGGTTTGGGTGACAGAAGAGAAGCCTGCCAGCATCCAAGAGGAGGATGTCAAGAAGACAGAGACAGGCTCTCTACAGGGATGTGCAGCAGGAGAATGATGCATAACAGTCATAAACTGAAACAGGGAAGGACTTAATGTGACAAAGCTTTTCTCCACAGTGACAGCCAACCACTGGAACAGGGCATCATAGAATCACAGACTGGTTTGGGTTGGAAGGGACCTTAAAGATCATCCAGTTCCAACCCCCCTGCCATGAGCAGGGACACCTCCCACTAGACCAGGTTGCTCAAGGCCTCATCCAACCTGGCCTTGAACACTTGCAAGGAGGGGGCATCCATAGCTTCTCTGGGCAACCTGTGCCAGTGTCAGAGAGGCTGTGGGATCTCCAGACTCAGAGATTTTCAAGATAAGCCTAAGCCCTGAGCAACCTTGTCTGTTCTCAGGGCTGACCCTGCTTTGAGCTGGAGGTTAGACTAGAGATCTCCCAACATCCCTTTCAGCCTGAACATGCCCATGGCTCTGAAGTCCCAGGATGTTCTTCTCCAACAAGTGTAAACTGAAGGATGAGTTTTGCAGCTCTACCCTACTCTTCTGTGCTCTTATTGCAGACAGCATTTCTAAACAAATGTTCTCTTAACCATATATTGCTGATAGTGTCAAGACTCATGCAGAGCAGTCCAGCCCTTAGTGGGGCAATTTTAGCCCCTGCAGAATGCTGGCACACTGTCAGAGGGGACAAGCTAGCACCCTCCTCCCAGAGTATTCAAAGGTTGAGGAAGACTTACAGGCCAGCTTGAATTTTGGTGTTAGAGGGATAAAGAGAGGATGAAGGACTCACAGGGAATAATTACAACAAGGAAGCACTGGAGGAAACCCATGGAGAGCAGGAGCCTGAGGCAGATGGGCAGAGGACCAAGGAGGAAGCTGGACTAAGAGTCTGTGAGAGCTGGCACCACAGGGATCAGAAAGTGAGGACTGTTTCTCCATGCTTACTGACAAGTGGGAAAGCTCCAACGTGACTTAAGGGACCTTATATGATCCCAGGCATATGGGGCAAGTATATCTTTTCCCACTAGGCTTATTTCAATGGCAGAAAAGGGATAACATTTATTTAATGTCTACCCATGCTCACTGTTATCATAACACATTGTCTCTGACTGCTTACAGTTTGATTGTTTAACACATGAGCTAATAAATAAGCCAGAACCAAGAGAACTGAAGAGTTCAGGAGTCTGTAAATCTCTTCATTTTCAGCTACCTAGCCTGTTCCAAGCTGTGATTACCCCTTTATAAAAGCTATGGATCTCTATAATGCCGTCCGTCAATCCCTGATCATTCCAAAAAGATCAAAAGCAGAAGCAGATTTAATAGATTTTAAGCCCAGAAATAACTGTTAGGATTCACATAGCCTCAGTCAATAAACTCATCACACCAACGACTCCTCTTGGAGCTAAAGCACATCTTTCAGTAAAATACAAGGAGTTTTGACCTGAAGGAGTTTGAGGGATGCAGACAAGCTAGTGTAATGCTAAATATGTGTGCTCTAGTCCTTGTTTGAAGTTGGTCAGCTGCCAAATCCCATTATACCTCTTTCTGCTAATTTAAAGAGCATCCCACCATTGCAAATACCTTCCCATGCAGGTGCTTTTAGGCTGAGATCAAGTTATGGCTTAACTTTTTTGTGAAGTCATAAAATGCTCCTTGAAGCTATGCTTCCCAGACCTTAGATCAACCCTCTTACTCTTTCCAGACTCAGTTTGCATTTTTTATCAACTAATCACCTCCACTGAAGTGTCAACTCCGTATCTGTCCCCTGCAGCTGGCGATGGATTTGCTAATGCCAGTCCCAAACACGGAGCCCTGGTTTCACTCCTGCTCTGAATTACTCCAGTGAGGTAGCCAGACTCCATGTTTGGCTTGGTGTTTCGGTATCACACTGGGAGTTCATGTTTTCCTTTATAACCTTCAAGCCTCTTCCAGCATCTCCAGTTCCAGGACGCAGCCCCAGAGCTGCAAGAGCAGTTTTCACAGGATTTATATCCACCCTTTACTTCTGGCTGTGCTCTGATGGGCACTGGTGAAACAACGCTGTGTTACCAAGTCATCTGGGTTGGCCTCTGAGACCGTCTTGCTGGAGCCATTTACTTGGCTGCAACACTCACATCTGACACTGACAGCATTTTTAGCAGGAGCTGGGTCACAAAAATACTCTGCTGAACCTTGCTAGACTCACCTCTACCAGGCAGAGATCCCTGCCTACAGTTACCTTTAAGGATCTCCTGGTCCCAGCTCACTTTAACTGAGTCCATGCAGGTTTTCAGTAGTGCTTTTTCTTTTAAACAGTATGTTTATTTTTAAAAGAAAGTCCACACTGAACCATTATCTCAGGCTATAAATAATATCTTGCAACAGATTTACCAGAAACCTCAGTCAAACAGCATTTGCCAACCAAAGCTGAAAGCCCATGAAGTAGTAAGTCCGTAGGGAGCGTGGCGGTGTTTAAGAGGTCTCATGTTGAGAGACAAGCAATTCTTTCTGAAGCAGGGGAAACAGCTTGATTGCAATTCTTAAGTTTCCCCTAATTCCCTCAACCACATCACATGATGTGTGGCACTTCTGTAGCAGCTTTCAGCCAAGTCCACCCAAGTCTTTTACAAACTCCAGGCTTCCTCACTCGCAGGTAGGAGCAGGGGCAAGGCACGGTCAGTGGTTTCACTGCAGCCTACAGAAAGCAAAAACCGTCACTGTGCAGCACTGTGCATCATGGAGACACAGGCTGTACCTTTCCCAACGAACCCCTGCCAGTGACTCCAAGCTGAGTAAGGGGCGGGGACAGACAGGAAGGGAGAAGCCAATTGTCCTTTTCTTGGGAAACCCTGCCGAGCCTGTGACCACAACTGTGGGGACTATTTCAGAGATGAAGGAACTGAGGGCTGGAGCTTTCTCTGCCAAGCCCACTCTCTTTCTTCCTTTGCAGGTAGGCACTGGTGGTGTCCCATTTTCTTGTGGCTTTTCTGAGTTACAGTTCAGACTAACCTTGACTCTAAGTGAAGATCTGACTGATTGCAGAGACTTTGCCTACATCACCAGCCTCTGAAAAACCATGCTTGGCAGCACATCCCTGGCTATGAGCAGGGTACAAACACCCCACAGAATGAAATTTCACTTTGGGATTTTTTCCCCTGCCAGTGTAGAAGGGATGACAGATCTCTCTGCAAGTCTTTGTCCCTACAGCCACCCCAAGATGAGGTTTCCAACCTCAGGAACTGCACCTCAGGCCTGGCCTACCCCAGGCTCTCCCCATTGTGGGAGCAGGACCCACACCGCTCTCCCTCACTGGTGCTTTAGGCTGGGAAACCCTGTGAGGCTGGGCTAAGTGAGAAGGCACCTTCACAGCCCTGCCTTTAGCCTCGTGGTAGCAAATGAGCAGAAGTTTCTCAGGCTTCCATGTCCTTGTGTAGCCCAAGTTTCCCAGTTGGCAGGTCACAAGAGCCATTTAGACAGTGTTTTTATAGCAGAGCTTTTCTTCTTGAACAAGCAGTTGTAATTGAAACCCAGTCCATCAGCCTTTTGCTCTGCTCTATTACAAACTCTAACCATGCAGCAAACCTTCCTTGGCACACTTTTTTTTTTTTAATGACATGAAAGACACTAAATTATTAATTTCCTGCACTCCCACTGGACGTCCTTTGGTTGCTGAGGCCAGATAAAATGAGAGCCTTTGAGTTCCTTTTCCTGGCTTAGCAGGTTCCTTCAGTGTAGATCAAAGCAGGAGGCCTAATCCTGGAGAGGGATGAGCATCGTCCAGTCTCACAACTGCATTTGCAAAAGCAGTTTGTGGTCATTCTGGTTTTGGTGCCTGACTTCCAACAGCAAGTCAATATAATCATCAGAAAGTCAGAGGAGGCAAACAAATAAGAAAGCAGAGACTGAGCAGTGCTCACTTCCACAATCCCTCTTCAGTCCTGGGAAGGAACCTTTCCCCTTTCCTGCAATCCCTAGTCAGCAGGATATCACAGCTGATATCAGCAAGTGGGGAGACGTCTGTTCTGGTTGAGCAAGGCATGGCAGGGAGATGCAATGTGCCTTTTATTAGCTCAACTAATATATATCTGGAGAAGAAAAGACACGCTTTAGGGCACATGCACTTCTCTTTTCTTCCCAGATATGTTTGTTTGCCTAATAAAGGGTGTTAATCTGTGCCCACATGCTTTGACTTGCTTATGGTGTATGTGACCATCCTGGCTACAACAGCCCCAGCCCCTTGGGAAGGCAACTGTTTTCACATTGGCTCGACCTAATGGCCTCAATCTAAAGCATTTATCTAGGGGAATTTCAGAGGATGATAGGGATCAGAAAGCTGAGAAAGGTAAATGCAGTAACTAACCTAAAAAATCCCTACATTCTGTGATTCTGTGTGATTCTGTGAAAAGAGAAGCACAGACCCTTCAGTTTAACCTCACTTCTCAGAAGATGAGTGGGACAAGCCAACAAGCTGTAAGTGTCTGTGAGGAGACGCATTACAGCTAACACAGATTTGTACCAAAGAGGTCATGCTGAACAAATCTGATTTCTTTTTGCAACAAGTTAATAGACCTTGTGGAGAGAAAAGACACAAAAGTCATTAATCTCAACCTCAGGAAGACTTTGCCATTACCTAACTTGATATTCTGATCCTCAAGTGAAGCAAAAGATATATATAAAGTAAGGAGAAGCTAGTAAGACCCGTCTGATTAGCTATACCCAGAGCTGTCAGCACAGAGTTTTGTGCAACACTCATGACTTCGTGGTCTGGAGGGGATCTGGTCAGCATTTCCGTTAGTGCTTGGACACTGGGACAGATGGGAAGGCTGCAGGTGTCCAGGAAGGCAGGACTGGAATCTGAAATTACTTTGCTGAATCAGAGATGTGACCTGGAAAACTCCTATGTGATTTAAAAGGGACAAATGAAAGAAACTGCAAGTGAGCAGGGACAATTCCCTGCACAAATACAGGGTTGTGGGGAGAGAGTGTTCTGCCATCAGGGCTGGGGTGAGAGGGATAACCATCTGGATGGGACCTGGCACTCCTGTGCTGCTGTGAACAGTCAGAGCTGTCCCACTGAAGAGAAATGGGAGCATGGGGAAGGCGATGGGAGAGATACACCCATAGGACACCACGCAGCGAGGGCACAGCTCATGGGACACAGTCTGGGGGATAACCATAAGGAGATTTCAGTTCATCAAACTGGGAGGTGGGAAACACAACCCTGCCCAGGCAGACCAGGACCCTGCAGTAGGTGAGGAGCTCACACACTCCCTGCACTGGGAGCAGTGGGATGACAGGCAGCTCCCTGGAGGGACGTGGGAGTAGGGGAGAGCACAGGATCTTTGCCCTAAGACAGCCTCACACGGTTGGTGTCTGGCATCCCATCTCACAGAAACCGTCAGTGAATTGGAGCGTAACAGCTTCCCTCCAGGAGAACCTTGGAGCTGCTTTGATTGCAGCCGTCACTGCATCTCCCACAGCCAGTTGCACTGTAAGGCAGCCCCTCTTCTCTCCTTTGCAGGGCTCTTCTCTTCCTTTTCTCCGTGGGATAAAAATAATCCTTTTGCGTCAGCTCCATCACCGTGAGCAGCAAGACATTTTATTCATCGGCGATTCCTTCTCTTTTCTCATTTAAACAATTCCCCATTGAGCCCATCAAATTAATTTGAGCAGGGGCTATTTATTTGGCCTGCCTGCTGGCACAGGTGTCTCCCTTTCTTTTCTTTCAGAGGAGGCTGGTAGATGGCATGAGCATGAGTTGGGGAGAGACTTGGCAAGGGCTGGGAGCAAGTGCCCTGGTTTCAATCAGGGCATGCAGGGGCACGGAGGTCAGTAAGATCAACACACCCAGTGTCAGGAAACACACAGGAGAAATCTGCAAGCAAAGGACTTCTTACAGCCATGTAACTGGGATGTGTTTTACACAGATATACTCTCCCATGCAGGGACCTGCCCCCCATGTCTCCATTGGCAGCCTCAGCCCTTTCCAACCCAGGCCGGCTGTTTGGGGAAGGCTGTGTCAGGCTCTGGCAGCAGCTCAGGAGGAGTTACAGGGATGCAGCAAGCTGTTCCTCTGGCCCTTGTAGCCACATTTGTTCCTACTCCATGTCACATGAAATTTTCTGTCTGTGTCACTGCAGCAAATACCACTGGGTTCTGCAATGAAGGACACTGCCCCAGAGTGCCCAAACAATGCCCAGGGACAAGGTGAGTCATATCGCAAGCAAGGAACAGCTGATGATCTTGAAGAGTAAAAACCCACCTTCTCCAAGCTCTGGGGCATTGCAGAGTTCAGTGACACAATGCAAAACCATGACTGTGATGGGCCTTGCAAATAAAGGCCTGTGTTCCGTTTGCCATCCCTGCTGAGTGAGTCTTCAGGTGCCTGAAACACTGCACAGCCATGAGCTGGAGAGGATTAGTCACATTTTTCCATCTAAATTGCATGACCAACACAAATAGAGGCCAAACCAACTCCTGTGGAGGTACAGAACCAACAGGGAGCTGCTCACCTGCATCCCAGGGTTTCACATCCTTTGCTGGCAAGGACACTCATGGGATGCCTGCTCCTGCCTGTTCATGCCATGAACCAGCTCCTTGTCCTTTCACTCACACTACTGCTGCCTCTTCCCTCTGTGCCACACCAAGACCTGCACCCTCATCCTCCCCTTCCCACAGCTCTTTCTACCAGGATGGACAGCGGAGGGGCAGCACAGGGACAAGATGGGGTTGCTGGGCTGTATTGTAACAGCACATCACCGTTGTGCCTGCCAGTCGTGTGCCGGCTTCTCTCGGTATCCTGTTCCACTTTCTAATTTCCATCAGTTCTGCAGGAATCTGGCTGCCCTAGCTTGAAATTTTGTGCCTGATAGCCTTTTACATCCAACTGTCCTCCTATGATGGACACTACAGGGATGCAAGAAATCCTGCCAAGGGCTGGGCCCCGGTGGGATGTAGCTGTCCATCAGCGTACGGATGGACAAACTCAGCTTCTCTCCTAGGGTATAATATACGGGATGTGTCCCAAAATGGGGACTCAGCCAGAGGGACACTTGGGGAAGAGAGACTGCAGGGGAGTGGATCCGTGGTGTCTATGGAACCTCTCACTTGGCTGCTGTGGTTCCCAGGGAGATGGGTGTCATCCCACTTCAATGTGGAGAGCAGATGTATCTCATCCAAGGAGATGCAGGGGCCAGGGCCAGGACCAGGGCTGGGTCTTCCAGGCCCCAGCCATCACTCTGCACCAAATCCTCATGATGAGCTCTTGCTTTGCCCTTCAAATGCACCCTGCAGCTCAGGGGCTGAACTAACAAGCTTTCCTCCTCCACACTCCTGCAGCAGAGCCAGTGCTTAGGAATACCTACACTCCCAAGAGCTGCTCAGGGTTCTCTGGCAGAAAAGTAGCCCAGCCTCAGATGACCTGTAGGATAAAGATCCACACAGCCACCATCAGCAGGCAGCCATAATCAGTTATGGCAGGGGGCTGGGCACCAAATAGCCTCTGCAGGAGAGGCTGCAGGTTGGCAGACCTGCTCTCACACCCAGCCACTGCTGGGAAATTGAGAGTCTCCCCAGAAGCTTTCCTCACTGGCTCTGCTAAGGGCATGCTTTGGAAACAGCCCCTTCTCTCTGCCTTTCTACCAGGGCTGTTATTCAGACAAAGAAGTGGTGATCACAGAATCACAGAATATTAGGGATTGGAAGGGACCGCGAGAGATCACCCAGTCCAATCCCCCTGCCGGAGCAGGAACACCCAGATGAGTTCACACAGGAAGGTGTCCAGGTGGGTCTTGAATGTCTCCAGAGAAGGAGACTCCACAACCTCCCTGGGCAGCCTGTTCCAGTGCTCTGCCACCCTCACAGTAAAGAAGTTTCTTCTCAAATTCAGGCGGAGCCTCCTGTGTTCCAGCTTACACCCATTGCCCCTTGTCCTGTCATTGGACACCACTGAGAAGAGCCTGGCTCCATCCTCCTGACATTTGCCCTTTACATATTTATTACCATTAATAAGGTCCCCCCTCAGCCTCCTCTTCTCCAAGCTAAAGAGACCCAGCTCTCAGCCTTTCCTCGTAAGGGAGATGTTCCACTCCCTTAATCATCTTGGTGGCTCTGTGCTGGACTCTCTCAAGCAGTTCCCTGTCCTTCTTGAACTGTGGGGCCCAGAACTGGACACAATATCTCAGGATGCCCCAATTTTCTGGAGAGCATTAAAGTCGTGTGCATAGGAATGAATCCACAGAGGACAGCTAAGGAAATAAAAGGGGAGGAAAGGTCAGCCAAATGGTCTGCGAGGCTGGGCAGTGCCTCTCTTGACATAATGTTATGCTGTGTCCACTCCTCTGCTGTCAAGGACTTCTGATAAGGCACTGGAGAAAGCAGAGGTTCCAGCTCAAGGAGGAGTTGTGCAAGCGGAAGAGGTGTATTCAGGCAATCACAGATCTAACCAAAATGCAAATCCTTTGAAGATGTCAAACAGGGCTTCTTCTCATGCACTGGGCATTTCCCAGGACAGGCAGTGACAAGCTCAGCGGGCTGCAAAGGAGCAAAGCCCAGGCTGCTGGAGCTTGGGGAGCTCTAGGATGTCAGGCACCAAAATACAGACATAACCTGTTCAGGAGGAAGAGGATGTAAAGCCTGCCAACAGCACAGTTGTTGTATCAACCTAACTGTGCTGGAGAAATGCAAGGGAAGGAGTAAAATAAAACCTCACTAAAAACCATTTTGCTTGGCCAAATATAGACTTCAGTTACTCTTGAATAACCAGAGGGCAGCAAATCTAATGGACACACACCAGATTTATGTCTAGAGAGGGGCATTTAGCTCAGAGAGTTGACTATTATTGATCACAAAGCCAAATCCCTCTAGCAATTTTCTCCAAACCTTTAGTATTGCAAAATGGAGCAGTCTTGCACCACTTCCAAACATAGGCAACCCTTTTTATTACACAGATCTTCAAAAAGAAAACTAGAAAGTCAAAGCCAGTCCTCCTGACTTTGTCAGTGTCCCCCTGACAGCACACAGCGCCTCACAAGATGAGACTGGCACTTCAGAAATAATTTATAAGTACTATTGAATTTTCTTAAAATGGGACTTTTTCTTTCTCCAGTTGGCAGTGTTTCCATTTAACCTACTAAACACACTTCATCCTGACCACTGAGAATTGACTTCAGCTTAAAATAACTTGTAAATACGCTGATGCTGTCTCTCTACCAACTGCCAAACAGAGCGGTCACAGAAAGTGGCATTACACAACAAAAATAAGGTTGAAGACACATGGCCATGAACAGCGAAAAGAAGAAAAACCCCAGCTCTTTGACCTTGTTCAGCAACACTGCAGTAACAAGGAGTTCTCTTATCTCTTCACATAGTCTAATGCAACTCAAAAGTTATTTCTCTGAAGATGAAGAAAACTGATTGAATGAAAGCAGAGTCAAGTCCTGTAGATTTATGGCTGGCTTATTTGGGTTAGGTCTCCAAACAGTGCTAGTGTCTAAGGCTGCCACATCTCTATCTGGGATCCAGAACTTGTTGTACCTGTGGTGTGACAGTTTTGGACATCTGGATTTGTGCCATAGAGCCACTCTCCTGTCCACAGTAGGCATGTGCAGGGTCTCCAGATAAATATCCAAAGGCTTCAGTTCTGCCCAAGAAGGACCATCTGGCACATGGACATCTCCTTTCCCAAGAAACAGCTTACTAGGACTAAATAGTTCCCTCACTTTATCTCAGGCTACACTAGACTGGGAGACATCCTGATATGGGACAGTGAAAGAAAAGTGGATCCTTGGGGGCTGTGAAGGTTTTCCTGCTAATGGGTTTCCCAGCACAATGTCAGCATGACGAGGAAGGAGCAGGCAGAAGGGGCAGAGGACCTTGCTTTTGTCAGTGCGCATCAATATCCCCTTTGGTAGATGTTGATTTACATGGAACTTCATACCAAAATGGTTACAGGGTGCCAGTAATGCTGCTAACACCCTGGTGAGCTGCACACAAGCAACATGGCCTTTTGCTGGCCTCAGTGTGTGCTAGGGCCAGCATGCACTGGCAGCAGGGACTGTCACAGCAACCACTTCCAGCCCTTCCTGCTCCAAGGCAGGCTCAGAGCGACCTGTCCCTACAGGCGTGTCTCTGCTCTTCTTGAAGGCCTCCAGCACTGGATTTCGTTCCTGTACCAAGGAGTCAAGGCTGGTGCGTGTGTCCTTACCCGGCCGACACAAGCGACACATAAAGCTGTGAATGGCTAGAAACAGAATTTCACAAGTCTCTGGATCCACCTCACAGAGCTCAGCTCTTCCCCTGACAGTACAGAGAGCAGCTATCTGCAACTAGCCTAAATAACAGAGGAGGGACTGAAAGGAAATCAAAAAGCATTTGCAAATCTCAGAGAAAGCAAAGCCATCAAGCTGCAGGTCAGTTTTTACGAGACCCAAGCTTATCTGTGTGTGCCTCCTTATCAGGGGGCCGAGCCACATCTGGAGGAGGCAGTCCTGATGCAGGCAAGGCAGAGCAGCGCTTGACGCCAAGTTCCTCCAGCACTGCTTGTGCTCTGTGCTTTTGGGTCACTGCACAATTAGCCAGCCCTGAAGAGACACCAGGAAATCGGCCACCGCCCGAACAGAACAGAAGCGACTGCGGGAATTTCAATGAGAGGAGCATTTGCATGAGAACTGAGGCACTGGGAATTGCACCGCTAGAAGAGCAAGGCTGGAGCTGTTTGGAGAGGAGAGGTGAGTGCTGTTCTCTCAGGCAGAATGATACCACATGAGAGCTGTTGAAATAGAAAGTCTGGGGACAGAATGTACTTCCTTCAGTGCTAAACCACTCACCAGTCCAGGACTGATGTGACCTCCAAGACTATATCTAATCTATAGCTTCCTTCTGTAAACGCAGTCCCACAGGCAGATGGACTGTACCTCCTGGGACAGAAGGAAGGAGTTCAGGTTCAGCTCCCCATGCTGGTTGGTTCACCCCTCACAGTTACTAAAACATCTTCCAGAACTACAGGAAAACACTAAGAACAGAAACAATCTCCTGGTCCTTAATGCTTTCAAGTTTCTCCCCATCACCCTAAGTCACAGCAATGCAAGGTTACAAAGCAGTCAGGTTCAAGATCAAGCATCCCACTGCTCATTCACACTGTCCTAGCTTAGTACCAGCTCTGGACCTGAGCAGCATCCCACCAAGGCTGGGCATAGGGACAAAACCAGGGTCCCTTATTGAGAAAGCACTGTGAGCAGTGGGTGCTGCTGGGGAGTATGAGGAGGAAGCAACCTTAAGCCCCAGGAGATAGTGAAGGAGGCAGTGCTGTGGAGGGGGATAGGCTGAAGAAGAGATTTCAGCCACTGTCTTCCTGAAACTTTACACACTTTATCAGTCTTCCACAAAACAGCTTCCCTCCTTCACCTCCTGAAAACCCCAACATCCTCTCACTATTCATTACAGTCCCCCCTGCAGAGCCTGCCACCAGCTATGGTCAAAGAGCCAAAGTGAAAAATCCAGTGCCTTGGCTGAGCAACCTTGGGCTGGATCTGTCCAAGAGCAAAAATCATCAGGGCTGCAAAGAGGCAGGGAGGCACAAGGAGTCTGGAGGTGACACTGGCTGGTGAGAGAGAGTGGAGCAAATGCCCAGAATGTGCACATGGATAGGAAGGCTCACGGCCATCCCATGCCCCCTTGTTTGTCTGCGCACTACAAGCTGCTCACAGGCACCCAGCACTGGACTCACAGGTGTGTGCCTGCTGCTCGTGACCCACACACTGCCTTGCTTCTGCATCCTGGGATGGGTGAGAAGCTGTGTTCCCCTTCCCATTCCACTCATACCCAGCCAGACCCTCTCCACCAGGATTTACTGCCTGTGAAGTAACTTGATTGTGCCTAAGGGACAGGGAAAGAGCTGACTTGCGTGTGAAGAAACCAGTAGCAGGAACAGAGACTGAGATAACAATCCTAGATAATCCAAGATAAATATCCAAGACAAGGATCAGGCCAAGAAGCTGGCTGCATCCCTGGATATCAGCCTGGGTACTGGCCAAGGATAGTCTCAGCAATGCTGTATTATAACCTTTCCTTGACCTGCTTTTGTTTCTCCTCCCACTCTGCTGTGGTCTCCCAGCGTTTCTAAAAACTCTTCACGCTTTTTTTTCACTATCACCTGCTTGCTTTGGGCATTGACAGGGGTTGTTCCAGGCTATTTTAGCAGTTTTTTGAAAACAAACCAAAGCCCATGAGCAGCTACATTCTCACTGCGATGACAAAATGCTTTAATTTCTTCCAACTCTCAAATGAAACCCAAAAGGCTTACTAATTAAACACCTCTGCCCCAAACTGATTCTTCTTACAGCAATGCTTCCCTCGGGTGAACTCAACCACCAAGGTCGCTACAAATTAGGAACAATACTTTATTAGTTAAACAATTCCTGCCTGACAACCAATGCAATATTTAAGGAGTGCTTGGAGTCCAAAAGCAGCTTGGATGACAGTAGAGAGCCACTTGTTCCTGCTGCTGCATCTTAAAATACTGCAAGCATTTCTGCCCCACCTCTGAGCTCTGAGCAGAGGGACCCAAACTAGTTTCACCAGGTTTCCTTGTGGGAATAGGGAGGGCTCCAGGACCCAAATCACCAGGGAAAATACACAAGGACACCTGCTGCACTTGGCATGAGCACAAGGACCTCTGTACCCTCTGTGCACACAGATGTGCCCTTGACACAAGTGTCTGATGTGTGGCAGAGCCCCCGTCCCCAGCTTCCTCTCAACAACAAATGTGCATTTTCCCATGTGCCACTAAATGATTTAGGAGGCCAAAACTCACACGGAGTTTTAGGCATTTTTGCAATGTTTTACTGTGTATCTTGGTGAAAGTCACTTCTGAAAATGCTACCTGAGTGCTTTCAAGAAGATCCCCCCTTGGCTTATTTGTTCTGCCAAATGTTCATAAATGAGGCTGTGCTAATGCTGCTGACAGCAAAACTCAGAGTATTAAATAACACTTCTTAAAGATCCCAAAGTGTTTTACAAACATGAATTAATTAAGCTGCAGATCAACCGTGCAAATTATTTAAAGCACTTTTAAACCTCTCCTCCTCACTCAAGGACATGAAGAGAGGAATGAATCAAGGTCTGACAAGAACTCAGGAGGTCCTTACTCTGCTTATTTCAGCTTATCCACCGCAGCAGCTTTAACTAACAGGCAAACCAGAATAAATTCAGAATGTCTGAAATCCCACTGGGATGAAGTTAGCTCAGTCTCTCTTGGTGAGCCCTATCTTGGAAGCCTAGTGACAGCCAAGGAATCTGCAGAACATAGAGCAGAGAGCACTACATCTGTTTTTAGGGGAAAGAGGGATTGGCATGACATGTGGCTATTAAGAGCTCTCTCAAAAAAGAGTGATTAGACTGCTAGTCATACCTGTCAAAAGCAGCTGCCCCAGCTGTGTGGGAAGCTGGTGGAGAAGCTTCACAGGCAAACCCCCATGGCACCAGTGTAAAACAGAGGGACCATGAGATGTGGATGAGCCTCTAACTGCCCCTTCCCATTGGCACACCATGTTCTGACAGACCTCAGCAAAGGTACCTTCCCATCTCCTGAGGTATTGATGGGAACAAGACCATCTGAGCTCACAGATGCTGGGGATGGTGTGAAGGCCACAAGCTCCAGAAGCACTGGCCATGGCTTTTCCTCCTGGGTGTCAGACAGGTTTTCCCATTGGGTGCTGTGGGGATCAAGTGCCAGAGAGGCCAGACTGGAGTACTCAGGGACCAAGCCAGGCACAGACAGTTTTCTTTACCTGTGAGGAGGCCGCCGGGATGCCAGGACTCCTGTGCACAGTTTTGGACCCTCTCCACTTATAAAAACTATGAATATTCTGTGACTGTTAACTTGGCTCTGAGGACTCCCAGAAAAGAGGGAGAAGTGAAGTCATTTTACAGAGGAAAGCTGGTTGCACAGGCTAAAGGTTTAAAGAGCATGCTGACTTGATCTTCAGAGGAGCCAGGATCAATACTCTGGAAGTACACTTGACTCCCCACAGTGAGATGACACTCCTGCAAACATGGCTGGGGGTTTGCTGCTAGTTAAGGACACAAAGGCTGGTCCTGGCACAGCAAGGAATCAGACAGGAGGATGCAGTGGATGTCACTGCCTGTTCTGCCAGAACTTGATTTCCTCCTGTTTAAAGCACACTCTTGCAGCAGCTAAACCTTCTCACCACAGGGCCCTGGACACTGGCATTTTGTGCAGGAGATGCCACATCAGCCATGCAAGATGAGCTCACTTGTCCACTTGTGGCACAGGAAGGTAGCTGAGCTGGCTGGGCCAGATCCACCACTTTGCTACCACACTGCTTGTCATCCATTTTAAATTCTCCTCTCTTTCAGAGAAGAGCTGCTGTAGCCAGGGGACCTGCACACATTGCCAACCATGCCTGAATATCCCTCCTCCTTCTCTGCATGTGCAGGAAACATTTAGTTCAGTGTTTAGTGTCCTTTCAAACTCAGCCAAGCAGGCAGAAGACAGATAGCTTAATAACATCAGAGCAGCAGAGTCCATTTCCATCTCATTTATATGTTGCCTGGGATATGGTACCTATTGGTTTAAGGTCAGCAGTAAGTGATTGAGCCACTCCTGAACTCACAGTTTAGACTGCTTTGTCAACGACACACAATTATTTGCCTCTGAAGAAAGCTGGCAAAGGGAGATGATGACATTCATACCTGCATGGAGGGCTGCTGCTGGCCACCAGGAGGAAGGAGACATTTGAATTCATTCAGACCCACAGTACTGCTGGTTCATGCTCACCCCACAGCTGGGGTGCAGAGGAGAGCAGCCACATTTATGTGTGTGTCATTCATCTCCGCTGTTGAACCCTTCTGCACTCAGGGTCCATGGCAGACACAGTGCTTGCCCATGCCCTGGAAGGACTCATCAAGCAACCAGGAAACTTGTCCTGAGCCAAGCTGATGACAGCCCTGAGAGCCTGGATGGTCTCAGGCTGTGGTTTTGATGAAAATAGAAAAGTGTGAAGCATATAAGACATTCTCCTCCACAGCTTCCATGCCCAGCCCCAAACAGACTGCCATGCTACTGTGTTTTCTATGCCCTCTCAGCACAGGGAATATTCACATTTCCAATGGTTTCCAGCTGAAGGAACTTTTAAAAAGCACTCAGACGACTCTGGAATGACACCAGGGTGATCAGTTCCTGCCCAAAGACTCTGCCTAATACCGTGGGTTAGTAGAGTATATAAAAACTTGGGGGGTACATAAATAAAAGATGATAATCTTGAGAGATTGCTTTCTTGGATCAGTTCTAAAAAGCCTGAAGCTGGAAAAGCTCCACTAAACAAGAGGCAACTGGATATGAGAATTACATGGGCTCAGAAAGGACATTGCATTTACAGCAATTCAACTCATAGATGGATGAAGCCCAGAAAGAAAGTCTAGTAAAGGATCCTTGTGGGAGAGGCCATCATCCTTCATGACTAGCCCTCATGGCTGGGTGGGAAAAGGGGCTTCACCATCTCACAGAGGCATGTGCATCTCCTTGCTGCCACTTGAGACAAGGATCCCAAGCCTCCTCACAAATTAAAGACAGTACTTGCTCATTTACAGCAGAGATGACACAGTGGTCAGGGGGTAGGATCATCTCCAATGATCCAAGCGCACAAGAAGACAGGCAGCATGGGCTCTGTAGGAGGATTTGGGAGGGAGTTGGGATCTCCTTTACTTGGTTTCAAGGAGTTTTCCAAATAAAACTCAAAGCTCAGAAAAGATGGGAGCTTTGGGAAACAAAGGAGCCTCTGTAGAGCTTCTGGTCTTGTCTGGACCATGGTTAGAAAGTGCCAACAGACAGCAAACCTCCTTCCCACCAGTCCCTGCTCCTGCCCGGGGGTGAACTGAGCCTTCTTACTCCTACAGGAACAGAGGTAGGGATCCAACATCCCAGACATCCTACCCAAAAGGGTTGAGGCAATCTTAAACACCTTGCTAGAGAGAGCAGCTTTGCCAACATCACAGTAGAGGGGACAGTGATAAGGCATGAAGAAACCTGCTGGGGTTTGTTTCCTCCATTAAGGGCAATGCAGGTCGTCCTTACCTTGGGCATCTTGCGCAGATTGGGAGAGAGCTTCAAGCAGGTAACGTGACCTCGTTCATCTCCAATGATGACAACAGGGTAGACAGGGTTAAACTGGATATGGGTTATTTTATTTTTCTTCTTGGCCACTACTAGCTGGGTGCAGAGAGCTTCATATTTATTAGTGCTCAGATCAAACACATGGGCCTAGGGAAAAAAAGCAAAGAACACAAAAGGGATTAATCAGGCAAGAACAGCACTCAGCACAGAACGATGGCTGGAGAAATCAGAGAGGAAACGTCCCATGGAAAGGCAGCCTCAGCACACAATTACCATCTGCAGTCAGGGTCTTCGTCCTCTTTCAGGTAACCAGTGTGCAGAAGCTGCCTGCTGCCTTTGAGGGACTGTTCCCCTCCTGCAGAGACTCATGGAGTGAGGACCAGTTCCCTGCCGTGGGTGCAAGGTCTTTCCAAGACCCTTAGCAAGGCTCCATCTGATCCAGACTGGAGAAGGCTCAGAGCCTGCATTGCTAATCCCACAGGTCTTAATGTCCCTTCTCAGTGCTGCAAGTAATGAGACAACCAGGTGTTAAATCACAGTCTAACACGGATTGATGCACAAAACAGGGAATGCTGTCAGAAATACTTATTACTCTTTATTGCAGAGCTTTCCAACATTTCCAGCCTAGTAATAACATTAAAGACTCAAACCAGTAATTAATAGGGAAGTGATGGGAACATGGACAGTATAATTAAGGGTGTAGCCTGGGGTAAAGCCAGGGAAGCACAGGCAAATGCACAGCAGAGGACAGCCTGGCACTGGCAGACCACTCTAGCCCAGCTGCTTTGGATGCTATGCCTGTACACATATCCTTCTCCCACAGCATTGAGAGAAGTGACAGGCAAAGATTGGCTAAATAGGAAAGGTGAGGATGGAGGGAGACAGACCCAGGACCCTGGTCAGGTGAGATTTCCACTGGCATGGAACTCAGACCGACAGCACTGATACAGCACTGACACAGACCTGCCACATCACCAGCTGCATGATAATGCATGTTTCATCATGACTCCAGAGGGAATAGCAGTAGTTACTTGAGAGGATGTGTTAACATTATCTCCCAATAATTGCAATTAACTTCTGTCACTGATACAGCCTGCAAAGGCTAATAAAATATAACTTCTCTCTCTTCCCTGGTGCAGAAGCGAGCAGTCTCCAGCATGCTGGACTCCCACCTTGAATCCACCGTGGAGACTTTCAGTCTTATGTTTCTTTTACCTTTTCTATCTTCAGAAAAACTAAGGAAGGGAATATTTTATGCTAACAAGTACAGTGGGAATATGGGGGAAATTAGAACTGAACTACTTGTACATCTCCTGCCAGCTGTGGCTTGTTTACCAGCATCAGGCAGATGAGATGTATTATTTCAACATTGTGCCATGCTCACAATTTGAATCTAGGAATTATCTGAAATTGGGTGGTGTTACCCTATAAAAGCTTATTCCAAAGAGTGTGGAAGGTTTTGTATCAAATCAGTAAATGCACTTTCCCAACACACACCAATGAGTTGGCGAATTTTATCTGAATCCACGTATAGCAAAGAGCTGGAAAATGTGCAAGCACACATCCCAGGCAGTCTCATGAGTCTCTGTGTCTTTGTAGGACTCAACATCTAGCAATTTGTGGTATCCTTAGTCTGGGCAGGAGGACTGTGCAAAGGTTTTACAGATGTTGAAAACAAGATGATGAAGACTCCTGCAGACTGAAGTAAAATAAGACTTTTCCAGTTGAGAAAGAGCTTGAAAAGTGGACAGGGTTCTCAAGCATATTTTGAAGAATCCATGACAGTATAATTCAAGAAGGGAATCCAAATATCTTCTACAGATGAGGATCTGCAGTTTGGAGAATCCTTCCCCAGTTAGTAGGAGCATACGTGGAAAAAAATACTTCCTTTTTATCTGCTCAGAATATCAGATGCCAGCATTAAATTCTGAGTCTAGGCCTGACACTTCAGGTCCCACACTCCAGCCAAGGTAATCCCAACTTCCTACCTCCAGGCATAAACAAAGGTGGCTATCCTGGCTTGTACTTTATGCCTGCTGTCTTACTATCTCTGAAAAACAACAAGCTCTCTTTCAAGCCTATCAGCCCTGCACTCACTGAAGATTTAATTGCTTGCCTTCAAAGAGTATATTTTTATTAATTTAAGGGCATGATTCACCTCCCCCCACCCCGCCAACAGCAGAAGCTCAATGCTTAGTAGCCTGGGAAATGGCCACTGGTTGAGTAGCATCCATTAATCTAGAAAAAAAAAGCAGCATGGAATTAGTGGCCACTTTTCAGCAGCCAGGTCTGTGCTACAGTGCTATAAGGCTGCCAAGGTATCACACATGCACACCCCACCTAGCACTGCAGTGGAGAAAGATGGCCTGTCTGCAGGCTGAGTGCTGAGCAATGCAAATCACTCTGGGTGAGGCTGTTTTTCAAAAATGTCACTGACAGCCCAGGCAAGCACAATGCCTGGGACAAGAACTTGAAATCACCAGCAATGTGGAGAAGGTCAAAAGCAAACAAGTTTATGAATGTTCCTACTATAAAGCTCTTCTTTTATGAGCTTCTAAACAAATGGGCTTCTTTTCCTTTGCCAAGGGAATCATGGAAAAGAACAAAGTATTTCAGTTCTTCAGCTGGAAACATCAGCCTCATATCAGCTGTCAGACGCTCCAGATGGAGGGGTGGGCCACAGGCGTTAGGAAGGACTTCAGAGGTTTTGATTTAGAGGCTTACAGGCACTCTCGGGAGAGAGGGGTCGGGCCAACATTGTTATTGGTGCTTTGGGAGTAACCTAAAAGGGACACAAAGCTTCCCACAACACTTGAGGTAGTTTTGTAAAGCAGCAGAGCTGCATGTGACCAGCACCATCTGCAGATCTGCCTGGGGCTTGGCACAGGGCTTTCTGCCCAAAGAACGGGAGAATGAAAACCTGCAGCTCTCCCTTGCAGTTCCTAGTCCCATGAGCTGCCCTGCTGTCTCAGGTCCTGGGATTAAGGATTATGGAGTAGGATCCAGATGGATCTCCCAACCCAGAGACTCACCAGCAGCACACAACTTCTCTTCATCCCACCGCTCCGGTGGCCCTTATCCCTCCAGACTATAGATCACTTCTCACATCCAAAGGCAGCCTGTCAGGTTTTGCAGTATGAGCCCTTTCTGAGTATATGACCCAGAGAAGTGTAACCATGACCCACAGAAATGCCATGCAAGCCCACGTGTGACTCGAGTATCAGACTCACAGGGAGCCAGGATGGCCAGAACCACATCTAAACCATCTCCTTGGAGAGCAGGTGCCTCCACAGGGAACCCTGCTCAGGGCAGGCACTCATCCAGCAGCACCAAGACAAGAGCTGCCACCCAGACATCAGGCAGTTGGTGCAGATCACCATTTTTGATGAGGGCTGATACTTGTACAACTTTCCACATGTGGTGGACAAGCATATTTACATATTCACTGACATACAACGTGCCACGCTGTCCTGGGCTCCTACAGCTCACAGGGCAGGCCTGCTTCTACCCATCTGGCCCCTGATGCCTCACTCAGTACCATAGCATCACCCAGACTTTCATCTCCAGCAACACAGCAAAGCAGTGATGCTTGTCAGAATGTGACACTCCACAGTTCCACGAGTCCATGTGAAAGACAATAACTTGTTGGGGGTCCCTAAAGCACAGAGTGTAACTCTGATGGGAAGACAGCGTACAACAACATGGCAGATGAGTGCCCTTCACTGGGACACCAGCTCGAGTTTTAATGGAACTGAGAACTGTGTAGGAACAAAAGGCACATCAAAGCAGTATCCTTGTCACAGCTTACAAACCAGTGAGGGTCCCCCTGTGAATAGCCCCTCTCTTTCCTGACAGCTCTCCAGGCCACTTCTCATGCTGGCTAAGCTGGTCACAGCACTTCCCTCCCTGTAGATGCTGAGACCTGGAGCCACCACATTCTCACCCACACTCTTCCAGGAGCAGTTTAGAGACTACAGAGTGGAGGTTTCAAACCTCTGATTTTCAGCCTTCAGAAGAGTTTCCACTGTGGTGCAGGTCCCCAGAGAGGGAGCTGGGGTCTCCTGACAATAAACTTGCTTCTGCAGATCCTGTAGAAGCAAACCAGGGACCTGCAGGGTCTGTGGCCCTGCTGCTTGCAGACCACAGCACACACCTGCATTCTTTCTGCTAATGGGAAAGGGCATTTCGGTTCTTTTGTTACGGACTCCTTAGAAACAATATGTGGCCACTTCCTCAGAGAACCAGGAACTTGGGGAGAGGCGTAGAGAGAAAGGTAAAAGAAATCTAAAAATGTCTGAAATAGGAAAGTGCAAGAACTCTCCTTTTCTTCCCCCAGTTTGCTGCAGATCCCCATGGAGAATAAAGCATGGGGCAGTAACCAGTAACTCCAACAGCTGTTTTATTTATGGCCCTTGTAAACCTGCATGCCAATCCCAAGAAAGTGCTGGAGGACACTTATCACCCTCCAAATGAAGCCCAAGCTGTTGAGCTAAGCTAACAACATCAACCTTCAGCATGGGGATTATGAGCTGGCATTAACAACCATCAAAAGAAACCTAGACTCACAATCTCAAAGTGCTGGACAGTCTGATGGTAGATATGCCAGGCAGTTGTTAAAGCAAATTTGTCCCTTGGTGGAAGGAAAGTAACTCTAGTAAGTCAGTAGCCCCTGAAAAGGAGCACTGAATTTAAGCAAATGCCCCATTCTCTCTGATCAGGTGAATCCTGCAGTCTCTGTCAACGCTTTTTATTCAACAAGAACATTTTAAAAGTACCATCATGGTAACAACAGAACCTTCATGCCTGATGCACAGGCAATGATGGATCTAACTCTGCTGTGTTACATTTGCAGAAAATATCTGACATAAACAAGCTGCTTTGATGCTTGACTCTCAAACAGCCAGAGAAGAAATCAAGCTCAGTTGCATCCAAACCAACAGCTCCTCTGTCTATGAATCATGCAAATATATTCTACCTCCCAAAATCCAGTGGTTCCCCACTGAGGTTCTGCATGGCTGCTCTGTAAGCACAGCACAGTGCATGTCCAAGGCTATTACCATAGCTCCATCATCAAAACACCTTCAGAGTTTTGAACATCTCACTTCTCCCTACATGCTCTGTAAACTGCACTTACAGCCTGAAAGTCAGCCCAGGCTCTCATCTGCTCAGCAGCTCTGAGATGACTTGAACTCTTCTGTCCTTATACTCTGCTGTCACTCCTTGAAGCCTTGCAAGCCCAGGGAGGGAAATGCCAGGGAATCTGGGGGGGACTTGGACCCTTCAAACAGCCTCATCCAAAAGCAACCAGCCTCACTGCCAGCAGATTAAACTATTTCACTTTTGTGGCCCAAGAAGAAGGGAGCTGAAGAGCTACTTTGACCTATCCTGTCTTTATTGCATGCCTCAGACACATGCTGCATCTGCAGTGGCTGCAGCCTTTGCTGTCCTTTTCTTTCAGGCTTCCAAGGCTTCATTTCCCAGCAGTGGTCTGGGCAATGCTAGTATGCTCAAAAACAACCTGATGGCAACCAGAACCAAGGCTGTGGGGAAATACATATCTGTGTAAGTACAAGGCAGTACCTGGTAACTTGGCAACAAAAATAAAATCAGTGCAAGAGCAAAAGGTGAGGGATAATTTAATACCATGCTGCCCTTTACCAGTTGACATCTCTTTCACCGCTTGGCTTTCAGTGTCCTTGTGATGGATTTTCTTTCTTTTCTTGACTAAATCATGATACTTCATCCATTTGCAAACTCCACAGATGATTTGTTTCAAACTTTCAGGTAACACATTTAACAAGTGGGCAGGCCACCCCCAGCCCCTGCCTAGCACCAAGACAGCTGTGAAGCATCCGAAAGGCAGGCAGGCAAGGCAGCCCAGCTTGCAGCAAAGCCAAGCTGCCATGCAGTGGAGGCATTACTTTGCATGATTTCTATACTCCCACTGCAGCCAGAGCAGCCTTCAACACAGTTAATTTTCTCTAGGAGGACATTTTTGAGTGACGAACAAGGGTTTTCAGACAGTCCTTGGTCCCTCTGACATCCCGGGCAGTCAGAGACTTGGCAGGACAAAAGGAGACCTGACTCAGAAAAACATTCATCACCTCCCTGTTTCTGCAAGGATGACACAGGAATGCTGGTCCTCAGCTGTCCTGATACCAGCACCAGAGAGACTCACAAACATATGGGCTCTCACAGCACTTTCATGATAGTGCTGAAGGACTGAACCCAGCTCTGTTACAGGTATACTCAGAGGTAGCTTTGAGCTCAGGAGGATAAGCAGGCACCCATAAAAGCTGCTCTTTGGCCTGAGCTGGGTGAGCTTTGCCAGTTAGGATCTGGCTGCATGTCCTGGGGTACCTGAGAGGGCCAAGCACATCCCTCTGGCCTGCAGCATCCCAGCCTGCTGCTCCAGGGTGCGTGACACAGCGGGGAAGAGGAGGTCTGTGTCGCCTGGCTTCGCTGTAGGAGCTGTTTCACTGTAGGGCTGCATCTCTCAGCTTTTCTTCATTCAGGAAGAACTGGGTCGCTCACAATTTGACATGGCAGGAAAACAACATCAGCTTCAGTTGATTTGACTCAGCTCCCACAAGCCAGTAAGAAATCAGAGCCTCAGCACGTAGAAGAGCTGCTATTCATTCAGACAGGCTGTGAGGATCATTTGACCTCTTCTGGAAACCATGTTACATTGTTTTACAATAAAGTGCTTGTTTATCTGAGCTAACCTCGTCACTCACCACTTCTGCCAGCCCGGCTCTGCTGTGAGAGTCTCGGTGATTAGGATCCTCTGTTTTGTGCCTTGGTCCCATACACTTCTGTGTGTGGTTATCTGGTGCTAAATAGCTCATATATCCCACCCCTCAGCTGGCTGCACTTCAATTTGGTCTAATACGGTTCTCTCATGGTGCCTGTGACTTTTCTTTTTTCCCTCCCCCCCCCCGCCTTCAACATTAATAGCGTCCTCCAGAATGAATCACAAAGCCTCCTTCTGCTCTTCACTTTCGTACTAAATGTAACCTTGCTTTCCAAATAACTTCTGAGAGGTGAAAGTCAAACAGGGAAACTAATCTGTGCTGAACTCCTGCAATAGCTAGGCTGATGACAGCAGCCAGTACCTCTGCCTTACACTGCAATCCCTTCTGCAACAGCACAGAGACCAGCACCCAAAGTCCAGCCTGAGTCCTGGTTGTGCTCATGAGGTGACTCTCCCCTGCATCTCCCAGGGTTCAACTCAGCAGCATGGTGTTAGCAAGAACACAGCAGCGCAGTCCGTCCCTGGCCCCAGCCTCCCTTGCAGGCTTGCTGCTTCCCCAGTCTTGAAATGAGTCTTGCTCATTTCATATTGTGCTTTTGGTTTGTGTCTTTAGTGAACTTAATCTCACTGATTGCAAATTGCTGCTGAGGTTGTTGAGCTCATTTACCATTTCAGTTCTGGCAACAAAATACTTGTAAGTTATGCCTGCTTAGACCCCCCACAATTACTGCTGGGTTTCAGTGCCAGCCCCAGTCCCCAGAGCATCCCTAGCCACACTGCACAGTCTGCTGAGGATGACTTCCACCATGCCACATCCACCTTCTCACCTGCCTTGTAGTTTGCTTATGGGCTTGTGCCAACAGTGTTCCCTGTAAACATACTATCTCTCCTTCCTCTGATATACCAGGCACGTTACTCTCAAAAACAGTATTAGACAGTATCAGTATGTGATATGGCCTTACTAAAGCCCTACTAGACTGGCTGTTCCTTGATCTACCAGTGCGTATGAATACACCATTCAAATATATGTCCCAGGATCTTTCTGGATAGCACACTTAGGCTGCTGAATCTCTCCTGCACTGTCATGAATACTGGGCAGGTCGTTCCTCCAGTCCTCTGACACTTCCTTACTCTGCCATCCCATCCCAAATGCCTGGTGAAGGACACAGAAGCCAGTTGACTGGCTTATTGTTTCAATCACTCCCTTATGTGCCCTGGGGCAAATCTCCCAAGGTTGTGCCATGCAAACACATCCCAGCTGTGCCAGTTCCTACTGTGACCCACAGCCCAGCCCCTGATGTCATAGACTAGGACCAAGCTCCATCTCTTTACACTTTGGCAGGGTCCTGCCCCACCATGGACAGTCAGCGCTGGAGGCTGGGGCATGGGTGAAGGCACAGGCAAGGGCAGCATCGATTCTGGTGGGAGAAGCAGTCACTGCTCTCTGCCACCTGCAGCCCTCTGGCAGGCCAGTAAAGCTGTTCATAAGGCAGATATCAAACTGTCATGGTTTGGAGACTAGCATTTACAATGAACCAGCACAGATTTCAGGTCATTATAAAATGCCAAGCAATAAACATCGAGGCTCAGGAGTTGCTGTCTCTGTACAGCAGGATGGGGCAGATTGATGGAAGCTTTCAGTGGCCCTAATGCCAATTGTCCCCACTTGCAAATTCAAACCTAAGTGAGGGGCCATTCTTGGCAGCAGCTGATAGCAAACAGCAGAAAGGCACCTAGAGGCAGGTTTCTAAACTCTCTCTGATACTCCTGAGGATCTCTGTGCCCCCAGAAGGTTTTTATGCAAAGTCTAACAGGTGAATCAATGAAAACTTTGCAGATGCTGCCCAAGTAATTTTTTCAGTCACATATGTCCATCCAAGTAGAAAAAGGCAAACTTGGTTCCTGTATGGCTGAATGAACTAGTCTCAGCAGGTGGGTTTCATCAAAATGTTGAAAGAGCATAACCTGAAAGAGCATAACTTGAAACTAGCTCTAGTAATGAAAAACTGTGAGTATCTGTGTAACAAACAATCCCTGCATTTATCAGTTTGACTTTGCACTGAAACCACCTAGTGTGCTGACAAAGTCATCTCACCTGTAACTCAGTAGCTAAGGGATGTGAGTGAGCAGTAGTGTCCTGAGGTGCCAGTACACATCTTGAGGCTTGGAGCTCACCAGAGCACCCCACAATGGGATGAGATGGGATCTGCAGCAGGTTAGACATGACAGTTTAGACTCTGCAGGACAATCCAAAATCTTCCAGGCTGGCTTTATTCCCTAAAAGCAGCTGCTAGGGTACAGAAATACTAGTGCACAGAGAGCTTGGTGGCTGGGAAGCAGAAGGGAGGACAGACAGACTGGCACAAAGTGGAGGCAGCATTAATTTCAGGGACTCTGTCCATCTACCTCACTGAGCTTTGACATGCCAGCAGCCCTTGTTTTAAAGCAGACATAAGTTGCCCAGCATTCCACATCAATCTCAAAGATTCAGCAGGGAATAAGAAAGCCTTTTAGGTTTTGTGGCAGAAGAAAATGAACAGTTTTACCAGAAAGCAACCACTTATGCTGTGAATGCAATTTCAAAGCCATTTTAAGAAAGCCCCTGCCCACTTCAGCCTACTCAAAGGTCCTTCTCGGTGACAATAGAGGGACCTGCACCCCTTTAGCGTTTTCACACCCCAGCAATTGCCCCAGCCATGATGCAAAAAGCCAGGAGACACCTCATCCTAGCTCTGCAGAGCTAGCAATGGCTGCATGAGACATGGACAAACCCCATGAGCTGCTGTAGCAGGGTAGGAGGAAAGCAGGGACATTGTAGCTATGAGGGGTCCACAGTCCTGACTCCCCTGGGCAAAAGCATTGACTGAGGCTGAGAGGTCTGCTGGCACCCCTGATTCATGCCCCACAAGAAGAGGTAGGATTAGGTGCAAAATACCCAGTGAAATATTTGCAAAGCTAAAAGGTTTAGCAAGCTTTCTATCTGCAAAATCGTTCACGCTTTTAAAGCTGGAGATTGGCTTTTGCTGCCAGTCAATGCTAATTGGGCAGCAAGTCTCTGCAAACTGCTCTGTGGACACACACACATGCCAGTGCTAAATGTTTTTCTCCTAGCTGGGAAAGGATGGCTATCAAGACAACAGGCATTTCTTTGGTGTCTTATTCTCTAAGTGAGATACAGAAGGAACCTGGTCTTCAAGACTTGTCACACAAAAACAGATGTTCACTAAAATATGTTTCTATAAGCAGGAAAGGGCACACTCACTTCCTGAGCAGCACAAAGCATTAGCTATTATCCTGAAGGTTTGGGTAGTTTCAAGTATTTCACATCTTGAAAGTTCAACAGCTCAGCTTCAGTAATGGGGAAAAGCCCTGGAGCAAGACCAGGACAGCAGCTTTCTCTGCAGAGTGCACTCTTGGATGACATTTATCTTGAGGCTATCAATATTTACTAAAGACGGCTATAACATCACCTTGCTCTTGCTGCATTAGTCATGAAGGATGCAGACCACAAAAACATGAGAGCAAATGGACTTGTACTTAGTGCACCCTCCCAAGCCTGTTGTAAAACCCCAAAGATCCTCCTTCTCACACAAGGACATGTCGTAGAGTCATAGGGTTAGAAGACAATTTAGGTTGGAAGAGACTCTCACAAGTCCCTACTCCGACATCCTGCCCAAAGCAGGGTCAGCTCTGAGGTTGTATGTGGTTGCTCAGGGCTTTACCCAACCTGTTCTCGAAAACCTCCATGGACAGAGATGGCACAAATTCTCTGGGCAAGCTGCTCCATTACTTGACTGCTTGACTGCTCCATTCAATTCACAGTGTAAGCTTTTCCTTATATCCAGTTCAAACCTCTTGTTTCAACTCATTTCAGCCGTTGTGTTTCATTGTCCCTACATGCCCTGCCTCTAACTTCTTGATGACCTCCTTATAGTCACTGACAAGCTGCTGATAGATTCCTTCTCCAGACTGAACCAGCTCAGCTTGACCATGCCGTTACAGCCATTGCATGGGGTAGCTGTGGCTCAAAGCCCAGGATCCAGCCATGTGGTGGCACCTGTGACATGAGTGTCTTTGGCTTTTTTAACAGGGGTAACGATTCATGCATGAATTCATCACAAGAAAGCATCTGCATGCCCAGACTGAACCAGACATGGAGGTTTGCAGCACTACTCCTGTACAGCACAACCTGCCAACACCATTTCCTTATTTAAGGAAAGTAAACAAAAGAAGACCAGGAAGGAAATTTTGGGTATGATTCCAACTTTTACAGGTTTCAATTTTATTTTTTTTCTGCTCTAAGTGTAAGTATGAGATGAGCTTAAAGGAAACCCTTAAAGTTTGAATCCTGTTGAATGCCACAGGGATTGAATTCCACCCCATTTCTCTGCCCTCTGTCCTTATGATAAGCTGACCAACATGTCCAGATTTTCTGCACCCTAAATGTAGGGGTCCAGGCACTCAAATCTACCTTCACATTTTTTTTCTTTCCAAAGCAGGACTCTCATCCCAGCTAGCCTTTTTCTTCATGTCATGCTTTTACCATTTACAACCTAAACTAAACTAGGTGTTCTCTAACCTCATTTTATTTCAGTGCTAATCACATCAGTATCTGCACCCAGGTCCCTCTAGGAGATGGCCTGGAGGGACCACAGAGCTGCTGCCAGCCAACTGAGCTGCAGGACTCATGTTTAGAAATAACAGATCTCTCCACCTGTCTGCTTTAGGAACCACTGTGGAGGCTTCAGGGAACGTAAGTGTCATCTGAAATGCAATCACAGAGCACAACTGCAGCGGACTTAGCACATTGATTGAAACCAAAGCTGAATGCTCTATAGCAACCACTCTGAGTGCATTAAGTAGAGACTAGCTTCCATAAAAGCAGCTGGCTGTCCAGTCCTTTTAAAATCAAGCCACTTATTTAGGCACCTAGTTATAGAATTCGGAGGTTTTTTCCAAGTAGTGTTGGCATGGATGTGCATGTCTCAGTGATAATTTTATTTTATTTCAATTTTCATTGCAAATCATTCTGAAATGAAATGGCCATTAGGCAGAGCAGGAGACTAAGGAAATTACCCAGAACATGATAAAGAGCAACAGTAGCAGTTAGTATTCATTGCACCAGCAGCAGCACACCCAGGCTCAGGTTATTTATGAAGAGGTGGTGCTGTCTAAAGCTGATGCCCAGCTGCCAACACACACATTTTGTCATAATAACCCTGGTATTTACAGTTTTTCTTAAATCCCCACCTCCTGGATTCACAGGGATTGAGAGATTTTTAGATTCTAAAATGCCCCAATTTCCAAGTCAGTATTAAGAGTTAGGGGGCTAACACATGCATTTTGGAGACAGAGTTGAATGAGGAAATGTGTTTTTCAAAATATGCCTGGTATCCCTTTAAGACAGCAACTGGGGCCTGATTTTAAAACCACCTCCAGGCAACCTGCAAGTTTTGCAGGCATAATTATGTGCAAATGCAAAGTTAGAGGCTGTTTATGAGCAGGAGCCCTTTAATGTTTTATTTTCCAACTGCACGTCCTGTAGTGTTCTGTATCCTGTTAGTGTAGATTTTTTCTCAGCATTAATGGAGACTGCCCTTTGTGAAGCACTTATTCCCCAGAAGTGCACTCTTCTACAAAGTGGAACATGTCCAGGAACGAAAAGCCTGTAAACAACTATTTACTCCACTTCCACTGCAGATCTAGAAAGTTCTGCTCAAAATAGAAACTAAACCATGTCCCAGACACACCCTGCTGCAACCAACATGGTTAGTTGCTAAACACAGAGGCCCAGGGTTTCCATCAGCTTCAGTCCTGGTCAGCCCACCACAATGGGAAGGCAGCTATTCCCGAGACCTTTCCTACTTGGCAGCCCAGTTTTGGGCTGCTCCTGGCTGATGGCCACTCTTCTCAGAGTTTGAGATTAAAGGCATAAAGCAGAATTAGATCCTACTAGATTAAGATCTAATTAGGATTACTGAATTAGATCCAAGGTAGGATACCTAAGGTGAGATACCTGGGTGCAGTGCTGCAAAGTCAGATGCTCTTCTGTCTTATCCATAGCCTCATACAAAAACTCCAGGCCCATGGATGCTGCAGCTAATGTGACTGAAACAACACAATGAGAGTCACTGCAGTAGTGGCTAGGACAAGCTAGGGGTGGGATGGAAAGACCCCATTGCATAAACTCTTACCAAGTCAACAGGAGCTTCCCTGCAGCAGGTAAAGCTCTGACAAAGAACCTGGCTCAACTGAGTAGCACAAAGCCTCCCTAGAGATGAGCTATCACTGCAGAAACTTGACCATGTGAATAAGAAATCTAAGCAAACTCAGTGTTCACCCTCCATCTGCTCATGCTGCCCAGGATGTATCACTGCCTGCAGACACGTCCATCCACTTCCCCACAGTTAGGGGCCAGGACACAGCTGGCCCCTGGTACCCACAGTTCTCTGCACTGCTTGCTCCAGCACTCAAAGCAAGCTGTGAATGTCAGCAGGACTCTTGCCAGCTTTGAGGGTGCACACAATTTCACTTGTGGAAGACAAGTTAGAGGACATGTAACATTGCATTCATTCAATTCATACATACCCTTCATTAACTATATTGGAGAATGGGGACAGACAGATCTGTGGAAAAAGGGCCTGATCCTGACCCTGCCTGAAGGGGAAAAGCATCAACTCTGTTTTCTGTAGGCTGTGACATCCTGAACTTCTCAGGGAGACCAGATGCCATAGTGAAGAGATTTCTATTGCTTAACTGGGGAGAGACAAATTCACAGCCTGAGCCAGTGTATCAGTGAAATTAATTTTTTGCTATAACATAAAAGTTAAACTGGAATAAAGTTGCCAAGGCGCCGATTCAATGATAAAGATATATAAAGGCCATCTTTTTGCTAGAGTAATTTGGCCTAACTGCACAGACTTCCCAATTTATACCAGCAAAACATACAGCCCATGGCGACAGAGCAATGTGGTCTTATAGTACAAAGCCAGTGTTGATGGATAACTATTTGCCCTGGCTACTTGCCAGGTGCAAATTAACCATGTGAGCTACTAGGATGGATGGCTAGGGGCAAAATATAACTGCCATCATCTCAATATTAGGACTGGTCTAAGTACTTCATTACCAAACCATTACTCTTGGAGGCGGCCTCACACAGTGAGAACATGTTGATTTTATTTAATTGTAACAAAGCTCTATTGGCTGACCCCAGGCATATTACTATAATTGATTTTTTAATATCAATGTAAGTCTATAACCACTTTATTCTATTGCTTCTCTATACCTTGGAGGTTCAGAACCAATGCCCTGATGTCAGCTGGTACTAAGGGTGCTCTGATCTGGAGCGTCATTCCTCCATGCCCAGGGATGCACTGTTTAATAACCTGAATTCACACAGAGGGAGCTCAGTGTTTTTCTCCTGGCATGTGCAAGCTGCACACCTGCACTAATGTGGTCAACATGAGAACAAGCAGGGACTTGCATGCATTTGCAACACGTACCTTAACGCAGCAGGAGCAATGGAACAAGTGAGCAATGCATGCCCAGGGCAGAAAAGCATAGGAGAAAGCAGCCTGTTCCCTGCTTTCCTCTCTGTCCCCTGAGTACCTCCATCCCTGGAGTGAGAGGAACAAACTAGGACTACAGGGAGGTTTGGTTTGCTTATGCTAGAGGCTGGGGGGTTTGGCCCCCCAAGAAGCACCTGTGCTTAGAGAAGAGGGGCCACATGCATTTCTGATGGCTTTGTCAAGGCTGCAGTGAGCTGTGCAGCTGATCCTCAGCATCTGGTAAAAGCCCCCTGATTTGTGATTTAACATCAGCTGTTTGCATTATTTGACTGCAGCTGAGACATTTCTGGCCTTGTTGCTTGCAGGGGTGTGGTACAACTTAAGGGGAGAAGGAGCAAGAAATGCTGCTCTGCAGGTTTCCTTATCTCTGTTGCTTTATGACTTGTGTGTCCCCTGTAATCAGACTGAACTAAAAGGAATTAATAGTTTTAGAGCCTTGAGCTACCAAAATGACCCTGCCATCCTGAGGCAAGCAGCTCAGGCAAGCTGCAGCTAACTCAGCCTGTCACTGTGGTGGATTCCTGCTGGTGGGGGATCTGCAGCTGACATGCTTGGCCAGGATTGGGCTGACCCATCCCCATGCTCAACCCTAGTCTCCCTTGACTTCCTCTTGGTTCAAATCAGAGCAATGTTGCTCCCAGCCTCTCACCTTGCCATCAGTGGTGACTGCAGCAAAAACCGTGGAGGAGTAAGGGGCCCAGGCAACATCCCCGACAGCAGAATTCAGGTCATAAACAAACATCGGAGTCCTGTAAAGAAAGACCCAGGCAGAGGACTTATTTAAACAGATGCCACTCTGGAGGTGAACCATTGAGCTATAAACATATTGATGCTGCAGCCTGTGTTGTTCAAGGCCACCTACAGAAGTGGGAGATGGGGTATTTCACTATGTCAGATACCAGCCAGGGTCTGAGCCAAAGGCAAAGCAAAGCTGAGCATCAACCCAAATGGGTCAGGATGGGTCCTGCTGTGAAAAGAAGAAAGGTAGCATGTTTTTTTTTTCTTTCTGTAAGCATTTTTAAAGCTTCTTCCCAACACACACAGCAAGATGGAGTCTCTCTGGTTAATAATCATACAGGAAAAAGTTATTTTCCCTCTCTGGACTTCTGACAACATTGAATATTAGAGCAGTATTGTCAACAGGAAATATTTGACTCTGACTGATTTACAATAAAATCAATTTCCTGATGAAAACCAGATATTCCTCAACCACTAACCCTGAAATTAATTATGTGTTTTCAAATGTTCCAAATTTTTTTTTAATTTTTTTTTTGTTTCTCTGTCTCCCAGGAGGTGTCTGGCCACTGAGGCCATAAGCCAGCCCCTGACATTTCTCTAAAGCATTGCTCCAGAAGAATAACCCTGCCACAGTGGGTCCTGCCTGAAAGAAGCCAGGTCCAAAGCAAAGCAGTCAGGCTCTGTGCCTACTTGGCAAGTTCCTGGGGCAGCTGATGCTAAATCTTATACCTCATACCTGGGGAGCACAAATCTGAATCATCAGCCCCAAAAACAGAGATAAGAGCAAAATCAACACCCAAGAGGGACACTGAGGCTGAGGTATGAGCAGAGTTGACAAGTGCAGCTGGCATGTTAGGCTGGACCTCCCTGCCCATGCCAGGACCCAGCAGGACCTACTTGATGGTGTGATCCCAGATCTTGACTGTCCAGTCAGAGCTGCAGGAAATGAAGACTTTCAGGTGGTAGGGATTCCAGCTGACTGAGTCCACAGCCATGTGATGGGCTTCAAACACATCCAGAAACTGGCTTGAATAGCATTTTGAACACTGCAATGGAAAGAACTAGTCAGTCATCTGAGCTAGAACTTCTTCTGGAGCTCATATTCCTGCAGAAACATGCCTCTGAATACTTGTATGGCCTCCTAGGCTCTTCTGGGCTGGCTGGGAAGAGGTGGCTGGTACCCAGGGGTGCTACAGAAACTAAGTAATTTCGTATATGCTGTTTCACTCTACTTGCAGGCAACACTGAGGTTCCCTCTGCAATACACAGAGGTAGGAATTGAAGTTATCCAGTTGGATTTACAGCCAGAACCAGGTCCCAGAGCCCAATTCTCCACAGCCCAAAGCTCCATTGACTTCCTGCCAGCCTGGGCTCCTGCCATGCCTCTGTAAAAGGCTCTTGGGAAATGCAGGGTAAAACAGTTCTTGTGTTGCTCAAGAGCACACATCACAGTGTGCTTTTGAAGTGCCATAATTAAAACTTCCAGTAATGGTGCTGTCAGCACAAGAATGACCTATCAGGCACTTTGGCTCTAAGGATTTTGGGAACATGCCAAAAGTCTCTTCCCTGCCATCATTCTGTGACAGCCTGTTCTGAGAGCCTGCCCCATCACACAGCTCTGCAGCTCTTTCTCTTGTGCCACACATAACTTCACGGAGATGTGTGAGACCCACAAGAGGCTGACCAGCATTCATACATGTCCCCAGTGGGCAGGTGGGCCACCTTGTACCCCAGCCAACAGCAGCCTGTGAACTGGGCAAACCCTGCACATGCATGTAAGGGTCAGGCCAGCAGCATCACAGCTGTAGGTGCTACTGAATGGGAAAATGTAGGATGTGTGCAAGAGCTGGAAAACATTTGGGAGCCTTGGAAAAGTCACTTTGTGTGTGAGATAATGAAGTGGGGGAGAAATTACAATTTGCTTGCCTGCATGAGCAGAATACAGGACTTTTAGTCCAAGTCCTGTCAGTTCTGTGTACAGAGAAAAACCTGGTTATCCTTCCCAAAACTCCTCCCCTTTGAGGGGACTAGAGGTTACCTTCCTTAGCAACAAAGACCTCAGCTCACAAGTAATGTTCTCTTGGTTGTGTTCTCACACACAAGCCATATCCACACAGCAGGCTGGGGTTGGTTTCAGGATATTCTGTCAGTCTGCCTTGGTACTGTCACTACAAGGACTTTTCAGCACCTTTCATTACTCCCTAATGAATGCCGCAACACATCATCTGCCTGAGCAGCAGAATTGCTGAAGTGTTACATGACTTTATTACTTGCAAACTAAAGTTCTAACTAATCATAAGGCTTAACTGTTTATTATACATGGCACTCACATGACCTCTTTTCTTCTGATGCCCTTGTGCACTGTTGTAGGTGCTGGATTGAGAGTGCTAAACTATTCACACAGCAGCACCTCCTTCACCCCT
Organism: Caprimulgus europaeus; assembly: GCA_907165065.1. The sequence goes on from OU015527.1 coordinate 72,386,295, forward strand.
GGAAGGCTTGACGTGGTAGGAAACAGAAACAAGGAAGTGGCTCATTTCCCACTGAGATTTACTGAATATCTATAGCTTGCTAGAAGTTGGGTGCATACTCTGTCTCTGAGTTACTGTCCCTGCGTGTAATTATGGGACTGAAATCTCCTTTAGTGGCATGTTTCATAACTTTACTTCATAATTCTTACTGTTCAGCCACTAGGAAAATTGGTACTTGGCTTGTCTTGAAAGTCACCCTGTTGGGAACAGACAGAATGGGTCAAGAGTAATTAACAAAAGAGAGAAACTGCTTTATCCGTCTGTCCTTCAAGTATGTGGATTGAAGGCCCCTAATACCTGAGGACTTTGAAGAGTGAGATCCTAACCAGATTTGCCTGCGTCCAACAGAACTGCAATGCTCAGCGCTGTTTTTAAAGCCTCGTTGGGGCTGAGCCCTTGATCAGTGCAGCTCTCCAGGCACGGGTACGGGAGGCCCATCATGCTCTGGGATGTGCTGATCCTCAGCATTGGCTTTGCAGTCTGCAAGTCTGGCCCAGAGCTGAGGCCCATGCCTCGACAGGAAAGGGATCTGTGGTTTTCCTACAAAATCAGCAGCAAAAAGAGTTCTGTAGGGCAAATGTCCAGCTGTGTCCCTTGTGAGAAATGAAACCTGCGTGCCCACTTTAGCCTAAAGCCATACACCATACTCTGGCAGTGCCTGCCAGCCCCACGCTGTCTCCACCCCAACTTCTGGTGTCATCTCTGGTGTGTGAGACAGGGTCATGTTCTTCCCAAGATGCATTTTGAAGAAACACCACAAACTTGACAAAAAAACTCAGAAAGAAGTATGACTTTAACAAATAAAAGAGTTTCTGAGATAAATAGAACTGCTGGCAAAGTCCTCCCCTACTATTCACTTTTAAAACCCTACAGTTATTAGACACATGTCAGGATGAAAACAAAACCACTGGAAAATGTGATGCCTAACTCCTGACAAGACAGCTTTGAAGACGATGAGTAGATTCAGGGAGCAGGCATTTGTGCAGCCTGTCTGAACTTCTAGAGCACTGCTCCAATTTGCTGAGAGTGTTTTTCTCCTATTTAAATGGTGGTAGATGTGTGTGAAAAGTAAACAGTATTTTTATGATGAGACAGGAAAGCAAGAACATGTCTATGGCAATATAGGAAACCAATATGATGATGACTGGTGACAGGGCTACAAAGCATAGGGGAGGAATACTGGGAGGAAAGGAGAACTCCAAGGACACGAAACTTATGAATAATCTTCATTAACAGTACTTCAGTTTACACTAGATGTTAGTCTGACATAAAACTCCCCCACATCCATGGTGAATGGATGGTTACTAGTGTCCTTGTAATATAGAGGGTTTCTTTAGTTCATTAACAGAAAAGTTGAGATGCTAGGCAATATAGAAATACAAAAAATAATGTTTTTCAAGGAGGTTTGTATCTGTCAACAGAAAGAGTACTGCCCAACACTGGCACTCCCAGGCAGATCAGAACACCCAGCTGCTCTTCAGAAACCACTGACACAAATGTGTCCTGTGTTGTTGTGGACAGCTGTTACCAGCAATGCCAGAGGGTCTCCTTGTTTTTTTGCTGAGTACCTTCTTGTAGAGATCTGTAACAGAAATGCTAAGATTTGTAGAAAGGCTTACAAATGGAAACAGAGGCGTGGGAATGCATCGGGAGAAACAACAGGAAATTGTGTTAATTGATGGCAAATGCAGTCAGTGACAAGGGACAAGAAAACTGGACAGAACAAATAGAAGCCCCAAAGAGAGTGAGGAACAGAACTCAAGCCATAAAATATCCAGACAAGAAAAACAACTTTGTCTAAAACAAAGCAAGACTAGATGCTGAGTCAAATCATCTCTCCATTACTAAAGGGTCACTGGAAGTCAGAGCCTGCCCAAAAAACAGTTTGTCATCATCATGTAAGGAAAACCCAAGAGTTGTGATAAGGACCTCTTTCATCTGTATAACCACAAGAAATCCTGTCCTGACCACACAGATACAAATGTCTTGGTGGTTAGTAGGAGAGAATGACTGAGTGAAATTAGTTTTGTTTAGAATCAGAATCACTTTTTCCTTCTATACAGTCTTGCACTGAATTTTATTTTCATTTATTACACTCTCAAGCAAACTGCCAAAGACTGAAATAACCCTCTCTTACATGAATGGGTTTAAATCTCATCATAATTTTTCTTCTGAAGTCCTGTTTATTAAGAAGTAATTCTGACTAAAGAGTTGAAGTCACAATAATGTTTCAATATGAATCTCAGAGACCATACCTTTTGATACCAAAGCTGAGCAACTCCTAAACAGCAAATGAGATATGCAAAGAGGCACTTTTGCATTACAGAATCATATTAATGCAGAAACAGTTTGTCCTCTACGTAAAAGGGCGATAGATCTGTGTGTAATCAAGATAATGATTTCTTGGCTTCAGAAACACTATTAACAAAGCCATTTTAAAAAATTCACTGTATTTGTTCTGCAGCTAAAAAAGTAACATATTATCATACTATTTGTGGGCATGCCTGGTCTCTGAAAAAATGCATCCCTAAAATTCCCTTTTCCATTTATTTAAGAAATAATCTAAAATTCTGCCCATGTGGAGAGCAGCCCATGTTTGATCCCTGAGTCATACAGGAGTCTGCTCTCTCACTCATCATGCAGTAGCAAGGGCAAATGCAGCACAGAGACCTGAGGAGCTCAGTGCAGCCACAGGACCCAATAGCTGCTCGAATGGCTGTGGGACTGTCACTGTCCTCAGCATCTGAGCGGAGCAAGGCTCTGGGATGCAGCCCACAGGTAGCTCCAGTAATGGGTTCAGATGTGCAGTGTTTCAATAAAGGGTGTGATGAAGATGTGTGGCAGTCCCTGAGGAATGTCTGGAGCAGCAGTTGATCCCCAAACTTTTGAAACTGCTTGTAGCAAACTCTTGGGGCACACTGAGGGTGCAAGCGCTCTTCCACTTGTTTTTCGTGGATACTATGGAGGCCTGCTTGTGTAGACACAAGAGTTCTCTTACCTGTGTTAACAGATACAACCTGATGGAAGATTGCATCTTCCTGCCCATGAGAAGACCTGAGTTTTATAGGGCAGTGTTGCACCATGTGAGAGTGGTCCTACTTTTCGCTAAGGCTCACCAATGCAGGAATGTTTTGTTGCTTATCAGTAACCCTGAAATCAGCCTTAGCACCAATAAAAGAGAAGATCCTATACAACAGTATCTCTCTGCATTTGTCCACCCAATAAATGGTTAAAATACCTGTGTGGCTTCATGGCTGGGATCACTCCTTGTGTTAAAAACCCATCCTAGTTCTAGTTTCACTGAAGATCATCCAAGGCAGGAACACCTACAGCTTTGTCAACGCAAGTGCTGCCAAATTCTGTTCCTATTCAGTCCTCCTCTGTGAACAATTTCCTTTGTTATGTAACTCAGCCAGGACACCAGCCTGAACGTCTCTCCTGAAAGGTAACTGATGGCCCCCACCTAACGTGACACCCACTGTCATAACTCACTGACATCCGTCACTCACCTAAGCACAGAGGGAGTTAAAACATGTGGTTCTTTACTGCCTTTTGATCAGGACCAGACACAACAGTATCCAAACAATTTGGAGTATAATACCCAGGGTACCAACTCCTGCAGGTGACCAGCCAACTCAGAACATCTGCCTGTGACTGAAGAGATGCTTTGTACCCTGAAAGTATCAACAAAAAGCCACTGCACCTACTTCACTGCCCATTGCACATCAGCCCAGCTCTGCCACTTCTCCCACCTCCCTTCTGCACCTGTCTTGTCCGACGCAAGTGAGCACTACTCAGAAATCTTCCCTAGATACTGCCTGGCAGAGGGAGAGATGTCAAGCAGCATCATCCCTCTGGAAGGGATATGTATTTGTTAAGTCTGTCTTGCCTAAATGATTGATATTGATTTCAGAACATTATTTCCTTTGGGCTCTTTTTCTCTGTTTTGATTCCCTTTTGCAGACAGGCCATGGGGAAGGAGCTTACAGCATCTTCTAAGGATGGCTGGATGGATCTGCTCTGCACATCAGCTGCCTGCTTGTGGTCCACCTCCCAAACTGAAGGGCTGTGGCTACAATATTAACAAAGCCCCAAAGCCATCTCAGAGGAGTGCTCTGCAAACAAAAGTTATATGAGTGAGCAGCTACTGGCTTTATTTTCAAGGTTAAATACAGCAGAGTTCAAAACTTCCTATTTTTAGCTTGATTCCTTAAGAAAACACAACACCTATTTGCTGTTGTCTGTTTGTCTCTCCTCCCAAAAAACTTTTGACTTCATTGACAATTTCAGCCAAAGCCTGTGGCACTTGGCAATATTAAGGTCTTACACATTCTATAAAAAAGGATAATTGCAGACTGCAAACATCTAGGAAGCCCCCCCACCCCAGAAAGGGCAAGAAAATCTTGGCAGGTGCCCTCAACACATAGCTGGAGATGGATGGCCAACAGCCCCCAGCTTGGAGCTGGGCACCAAAGCATCAGGCTGCAGGAGGGCAATGGAAGGGAAGGAGCCAGCACTGTCTGCAGGAATCAAGGGTTTTAGTATGGAGGTGGGATCACTGAGCTGGGGACAGCATGGGGGTGATCAGAGAGCCGACAGTGAGGAACTGGAGATAGGAGGGCAAGGAAAAAGTGGAAATGGGGAAAGGATCTGGGATGTAATTGTGGAAGGGAAAGGCTGTGGGACAGCAATCCACAGGAAATAAGACTTCATTAGCCTCACTGCTCATGCGATAACAGGTCAAAAAAGGAAAAGAGATGAGATTTTTCCTGCCATTTCCCCATAGTCATGAGGACAGAGGATCAATGCCTTTTAACTTCTGCTCTGATCATGCTTAGCACCTCACTGACACAGCTGCAAAGCATTCTGGGATGCAGTTTGCATGAAAAACGTTTCTGCAAAATAAGGTCTTAATTGGGTCTGTGCAGAGAGCTTTCTGTGACCCTCTGTGTCTCGGTGCTGGTCTCAGGCTCACCACGGGGATCTGAGGGCAGGACCAGGCTCTGAAGTTGTACTTTGTTACTGCCTGAGCAAGCAGTTAAGACATGAACCTGAAAGACAAGCACGTGTCAGGGGATGTAAAACAAGGTACAGAGAAACCATTCTTACCTTGTAGATCTTTCCCTCTTCAGTACCAACGAGAAACAAATAGTCTATTTTTTTGTGAAAATCAAATGATGTCCCACAGCCTGTTAACAGAAGAAAGGTCTGTCAGGCAGTGAATTGGTTCATCTGGCCAGTATGTGCTTCCTGCCTATCATACACACAAAATGCCAGCATTTCCAAAAGTGATTTATTAGCCAGAAGCTCCCAAAAGAGATTAGAGACACCCCTTCTGCAAACACTTTCCAAGCTGTGCCTGTCCCCATGATCTGCAATTTGAAAAGCCAACACAGAGAAAGGGAAAGGGGAACTGGAAGAACTCTAGGGGAACTGGAAGAACAGATTGGCCTTTTGGTGCACATGTAAGAATTGTGAGGCCTGCCTCCTATTGGGAAAGAACAGATCTTTTCTGTTTGTTTAATATTCACAAAAATATAAATGTTTTCCCATGCATAAAAAAGCCCAGAGAGGAAACATCACATCATACATCCCTGTGCCCTTTTCAACCTTAGCTCAGAAGCCATTTAGCAGGCTCATTTCAGTAAAGCCAACAGCAAAGGATGTGATTTGGGAAGAAATCTTCTGCCAGGCACAGAATTATTTTCTTAACTTCAAAAGCCCTGAATTGGGTAACATTGTGAATTATGTTTAAAACAGGTGTCAACCTCAACAGGATGTGACTCCTTGAGATTTTGTGGCTTCTGCTCCTGAGGCCAATTCGCACGGTGGTGAAAGAAAATTTCAGCAGGGTCCTTGAGCAGAAGGTGGGATGTCTGATGAGTGCCACAGCAACTTGGGGCTGTTGACCAGCAGGGACACCCACCACAATCATGAGATGAGAAACAGGAACAAGCAGACAAGGCTCGGAAACATAGTCACAGAGAACATTCTGCAAAGGCAGCTGTCTTAAACATTATGTCTTAAATGTTAACAAAATGTAGTCCTCAAAGGAATTGTTAAGGTCATTTCAACCCTGTAATACTGTCTGCATTTTTAACATTTAAATAGATTGTTAAATATTCAAGACAAGTCTTTGAAAATCCATTTCCCAGTAACACTAACAAATAATCCCAAAGCCCCTGGGACTTCTGCAGTACACTGCTGTAGCTGGTATCTTGCAACCTATGTGACAATGCAAACCTTCTCACTAACAAATTGTTCAGCAGTTACTAGCCTAGAAACATGGCAATCCTTAAATGCAGAACAAGTGCCTCCTTCAAACTCAGGCCATAGCTTCACAGCCAAAAACAGCTGCAGTAGGATGATTAGCAGATTCCTCAAGGCTCCCTGTGTAGTCCAGGACCTCAAGAACTGACTCATCCCATCCTACTTCAAACACAGGATGGTCAGGATGAGAGGATTCAGCCTAGAAGAACTGCACTGTCTCTACCTTGTACAGAGGGAGCCCAACATAGTATCTCAGAATAGATGTTGTGCTTTCGGAGAGACAAAACCCAGTGAGGCACATGGCACAACTATCTGGGTAAGCTCTGCACCCAGGAAAGGGCAAAGGTTGCTTTTCGTCTTTATTTGGACAGAGCAGATCAATGTCTGGTGGGAAGAACAAAACTGACTCAGTTTTCACAAATACAGGCAATGTCTGTGCCTTTTCAGCATTGGGATATCCCAGTAAAACAGACATTTTTTTAAATTAATAGTCACCTTTTTATGCCATTAAAGACAAAATGTAACCAGCAAAAGTTGACTCAATTAGTGGCCATTGCTCCAGACAGACTTTCTCCTACTACATGATGAAAGCAAGGAATTGTAACTCTTCTTTAGCTCCTTTCCATCTCAACACCCCACTCCCAATTTAATTCCCAGAATGACTGATTAGAGGCTTTGTGTCAGTAATTAATCAGCATGACAAGGACTTGGGCTCCTACCAAGTGTTTGCAGCTGCAGCCCCTCTGGCCCCTGCATCGTTGTTCCCTCTACTGACAGCTTGATGACATCTGTATGAACCAGCTCATTCTGCAGGCAAAGGAGATTCCACATAAATAACAGGCTTTACAGCAACAATACAGAGACATTCAGTACTTTGAAACGGCAAATTTTATGGAGGAATTTTAAAAAGCTATCCAAAAGTTGCTTAATTTTTCATGCTCGCAGTTGGAAACTTGCTAACATGCTGTTTTACATAAGACCTTCAGGAAACCAATGCTTTGGTGCACTGTAACTGAGAGCCACTAGCATATCACGCAGACACATGCAGCTGATGTGGAAAGCTTTGGGTTTTGGGGTCAACGTTTTTGAGTGTAGGTTGACACTGAAAGCTTAAGTCATTGCGCTACGTTAAATCACCTTGCATGGTTTAAGATGGGTATTGCACATTATCATGGAACTAACTAAAACCCACATTAATGGATAGTAACTTACCACCTTGCCAGTCTTTGCTTCTTACCATCTTCCTATTATCCCCAGAGCAGCCTCAGTTCCCAACACTCACAACCTCATGGGCTCTAAGGTTCAAATAACAACACCTAGCAAGCATCCCCCTCAAGGGAAAAGTGCCCAATATTGCTGTTATCAGCTGAACTCTAAAAAGCTCTCAATGCAGGCCAGACCCTCCTGTGCTAGGTGCTGTATGTTTATAGGGCAAAAAGGCTGTGTCCCAAAGAGCTTACAGTTGAGGTGGGAGACAGGAGACAGATGAAAATAGACACAATGTGGGTGAGTATGAGGAAACGACGAGAGGGCAAAGATCCATTCTTAGACTAGCTTTGGGAATTAAAATACTGCTGCAGAATGTCGTTGGCTGTGAATATAAGAATACCCTGGGGCTGATAAAAAGAACAAAGAACTAAAGATTAAATTAGTGAGCAGTGTGGGCTGAGGACTGGATGTTTTCATGAATCTGCAGATTTCCCACTGGAGCATGGTGAGAACAAAACAACTTAGCTCACTGAATCAAGCTTCAGTTGGAGCTTCTCTAAGCCCAGAGCAGGACTCAGGTGGAAAAAGAGTCTGTCTAGCAAAGTCAATCTCAGGGAATTGCATGTTAGGGAAGGTGGGAGAAGACCTTGTGAGCATCTGTTCAGTGCTGCAATTCAGAAGGGACAGAGTTCTGTAAGACATTTTTATCGTATTTTGGGGTACAAATTTACAGGTTTAAGAAAGGTCAAAACTCATAAAATAATGTACTTCCTTCTTACTAATTTGCACTGCCACACACTCACATGCCATGGCCTATTGATGGCAGTAATTGTTCTCTGAGAGAGAAGCAAGATGCATGCAGAGTCCTGCAGCCTGCAGAGTCCTACCTTCTGTTAGTGACTCTTCTTGCAGCACATGGGTTACATCAAGTCAGATTCAGAGGGTAAAGGCAGGAGGGATGCTAAGAAAGAGGCCATATATGCTGGTGCATGTCTGCAAGAATTGTAAAGAGCAGTGTACAGAGCATCCAGGAACAGAGTACATTCCGTGTGCTCCTTGCTGCCCAGCCAAACAAGAGTGCTGGTGGTTATTAGGGGCATAGTCAGGACATACTGAGAAGGTACTTGCCTCTGACTAGGCTTCCAGGTCTGCCTGCTCTCCAGAGAGTGTCTACTGTGTCTAAGCCATGGCTGGTGGCCACATGAGTCTGGTCCAAAAAGCAGCTTTGGAGCTGCCTGCAGCTCATCATGCAGGTAGTGATAGAACAAAGGGTAATGGGTTTAAACTGGAAGAGGGTAGGTCTAGATTGGATATTAGGAAGAAATTCTTCACTGTGAGGGTGGGCAGACACTGGAACAGGTTGTCCAGAGAAGCTGTAGCTGCTCCCTCCCTGGAAGTTTTCAAGGCCAGGTTGGATGAGGCTTTGAGCAACCTGGTCTAGTGAAGGTGTCCCTGCTGATGGCAGGGGGGTTGGAACTGGATGATCTTAATGTCCTTTCCAACCCGGACCAGTCTGTGATTCTATGATATGTCTGGTGTGTCTAACAGAGGTCAGACACATGATCTGGGCAGGCCTAGAGATGTGCTAGCACACTTACTCTCTGTTCTAGTAGAAAGGCAAACCACATGAGACCTCTCTAAACACACACCTTTCTGTAGCCTTTCTCTGAAGATGTCTCCCAGCACTTCCACCTGGCTGAGGCCTCTGTGGACAGCTTCTGCAGCCTCTCACCTTTGCAAAGGGTGTTACTTGTGCAGACTTCCCTGTTGTTCTGCTTTTATTTTGTACCCAGCTATGCAGTCTGGAAAATGCATCTGTTTCCAGGGCTGTTCATCACCAGAGCCATTCACATATTCCTCTGAGTAAACAGACTGTTGACAGTTTGGCCTGCCAGGAATACTGAACAATAATATGTTGCTTCTGCGTAACAATTACAAAACACTTTGTAAGCATTAGTGAATTAGGCCTTGCAGCTGCCTGTTTCCCTTTAGTTGTTATTAGCCTCAAGTGATGAAGGAGGCCCAGAGCTGTTCAGTAATTTAGCTCTAGGTCATGCAGGAAGGGTGAACTAGGGCTACTAATCAAACCTGTGATTGCTGAGGATCAGACTGAGAAGCAGTGCCAGGCTGCATTCATTCCAACCAATTACTTGACGTGGCTCTGACAGCTCTCCCTTTCCATGTGCACCCAAGGTGGGAGAGTAAAGTCATCCAGATGCCGTCCTGCATCCTTCCTTGCCATTTTACACCTTCATGATGACCCAAAACCAAGCCAAGACAACAGCCTAAGTACACACAACTTACATGCTGTCTCATTAAGTTTGTCCAAAGTGATTGTGCCCATTTCTAACAGAGACTACCATTATGGTCAAGGTAGATCAACTGTCCCCTGCTAACATTTGACAACTCTTCTATCCAAATTTTGTGTGCAGCTTGCCAAAGATCCAGCTGGAAGTAAGAATGAATTTATTCACTTTCTGCTTTTAGCTTTGGAAGTGTCAAACAGCTATCAGTGTTTGAAGAAGCTTTACTTCTGAATAGTCCTGTCAAAAAGATTAACAATGCTCTCATTTATTCCCTATTTGCACTATGGATTTGCAGAATAGAAGACCTCTGGAGTCTCTTCAATTTTATTCTAAATAAAACGCAGAGATAGCTCTTTTGTAAAATTGGAATTCAAGTAGATGGTCCATTTCTCCTTGCTGGGTACAAAACTGCATATTGTAACAAAATGCCTTTTTCATTCTGTTTCTTGCTTTCCCTGTTGAACCTCCATCAAAAAAAGAAACCAGACGGAATCTAAAACTTTGCTGTTTTCCACCCCTGCCTGATAAGTTCATACCAGCTCTGGCAATTTCAGAGGTGAGTTCACCCCAAAAAAATTTAAAACAGTGCTTTTCACATGGGTGTGGCCAAGTTTAAAACAGAAGTACAAGGAATAAATAGAAATGATGTTGTGCTAAGTGGATGCAGGTCTTAGAAGTCAAACCAAGGATGGTTAAGTGGGTAAATCTACATGCTCAAGGGACAGGAAAAAAATACCAAAACAAACCAGCTTACATGGTGGGAACACAGCTAAGCACAGATGAATCACAGAAATGTTGCAAAAGACCCTCTACCGGGGGAGTTGCCATCAGAGTCCATCTGCAGATTCTCAGGTTGTCCCAGCTGGGGCATTTCTCTGAAGTAAGAGGCTTAACCCAGTGTTTCTTGCCTCCTAAGGCAGGCTGAGCACACTCAGTTACTGGGGTTCAGCAGATAGGTGTAACCTCTCAAGTCACTTCAACTGGATGTGTTTACCTATAGGCACGTGTTACCCACTTCAACATAAATCTTTTGGGTGTTTCTATACAGGGCACAAAACAGGAGCTGAGTGCTGGGACAATGTTAGCCTGTCCCTGTCTAGGAAGCTCTGAGAGCTCTTTTGGGAGAAGGACTTGGGACACACTTGCAGGAGGAAATTTTGTATGCAAAGCTGCATGTATGAACTTGGAGGAGTTTATAAAAGATAACTTAATAATCAGTGCCATCTGCATACACCTACCATATTCACGGAAGAGGTTTGCACGTTTGAAGTGAACATGAGACTAAGATATAGATATAAGGTTAGATGTGAATCCCTGCCCATGGCAGCAAGGCCTAAAATTTTCAGAATAGACAAGCCTTGAGTAGCTTGATCTAGCAGGTTGAAGAAATGAGCACCCAAGTATGTAAAGAAATTTCTTTGCTTGCTGGGGAATAATGGGACAGCTGCTTCAAACTCATATTTAAGGCAATCATTTATTTTTAAAGTAAAAGATACTGAAATCTTCAAAATGTAACGTCAAACAGCCAACAGAAAAATAACCACACTGAGATACTGAGATATAATTCTAAAGATCATTTGGGGTCATTAATGCTAAGTTTCTATCAATGTATGTACTCTGAAAGAAAAAGTGATCAAAGGCAGGGCATGCAAATGAGTTAAGAGAGGTTGTCTTGGGTGTGAGCTGGCAAGATTATGGCAGGGGGAAACCATCTGCCTGTCTAACTGCATGTTGCCTTCCCACTGCAAATGCAAGCTTACTCTGTGGTACTTTGGCCAGGAGGGGCGAAATTTGCACCTTCCCTCTCCCATTCTGAACTACAATCTGTAGGGGAACATTTTGAGAGTGAGAGTTTTGAAGACTGGAAAGAAAGCAGTTTATTCTGCTCTGGCTCTGGGTGACCCTCCTGAGACAAGGAAAGTTTCAGAGCAAGGACCAGCCTTGAATTCCTGCAGCTGCAAAGCAGCAAAATTATCTCCTGTGCTCAGGCCCAAGGGTGCTACAGGTGCAGGCAGGATGAAGGTTAGGTCCCGAGCAAGGAATAGGCTGGTTCTGCTCATTTCAGAGTTTAACATGGAGCCACAGATCCAGCTGTGACTGGACCTGCAATCTTTTGCTGCCACTTTTCTTTTCAAACCTGGCTCATTATAAATAAAAATAAAACTAATGCATTGTTGAGCTTTGGAGGTAATTGGTTGTTATTTGGCTGGGAAAAGAAATTGCCACTTACTGTTTACCTTAACTAAAGTCCATGAAACAATCCGTCCATCCGAGGAGACAGAGAAGAAGTTCAAATTGTTTTCCATGTCATCCTTCTGCCATTTGACCTTAAAACAAGAAGACAGTCCCAGTCAGCACAGGGCACTCAGCATCAGCAGGGGAGAGTCCCATGCCCTCAGCAAGGTCTTCTGAAATCCTTCCTAAAGAGCAGTTGGCTTCCAGCCCAGAGGCTTGCTGGTGCAGAGCATGTATGAGCACCCTTACCTCCACCGGCAGTTTCAGAAGAGCCACCAGCACTCCTGTCACTCACATCCCCGTAGGGATGCTCCAGAGAGGGGGCAAAGCCCCACACCTGGGGACTCTGCACCTACCCATGGCATCTTCCCCAGCAACGACAGGAGCATTGCCATCAAAGATGGGCCTTGTGAGCTGTCTGAGCTAAGCAGTGCTCTGCACTATGGCACACACACCCAGAGATCCCTAGACATCTCCAAACAACACCAGCAGTGCCACAGAGAGGTCCCCAAGACACCTGAGGACATCACTGACCCTGCACAAACTAACCTCTTCCCGTTTGGCTAATTACTCTGAGTGCAGTGCCATATAGATATCCTTCAGCCAGACAGCCTCACATGAGCTTTCTGTTCCTATGTGGGGTGCAGACCATTCCTTGCAGGCATCATGTGACATGGGTCCTTGGGACACTTCTTTTTCAGGGAGATGAAAACATCTCTATTAAAATTGAAATCTTCCCTACACCTTCAGAGCATCTGCCTGCCTGGTAAGGAGATCTGCCTTTTGACTGTGACAGCTCAGCAGGAGAGATTAGAACTCAGATAAATGGCTTACAGTTTAGAAGAGACATTTCAGTTAGACCAAAAGCATTAAGAATGCTCAATTTTCAGATCTGGGAATTCAATCAGATTGAAGGGAAAAAGATGACTTGTCACTGGGCCTGTCAGCACACACTCCTGTGGGCATCTGTCAGTTCAGGATGGGGACAAGCACTTCAGCAGGTTCTCCTGAGGTTTTCAAAGGTGTTTCTGTCCCTGTCCAAGCAGTGCAGCAGACACATTTCCCTAAACATAATCCCATAAACATGATAAATGGGCATGATTATCCTAGAACTTACCAAATACTCTATCTATGACCAGCTATTTATCTAGTGCCTATTCCAGAAAACAAGCAGCATTCTCAATACTTTAATTACACAGATTGGGTATTCTGATGATACTTCCTTGGGAAAAACAGAATTAATTCTGTTTTGTAAAGTTGTTTATAGCATGAAGTTCTGTGTAGCACAAAAAGTCAGCAAGAGACTCAGCAAAGAGTAATTAATCCTCTAGTGAACAGGATTCCTACCTAGAGCACACTATTAGAGGAAAGAAAAATAAAATATAAAAGGAATCCATCTGAGAATACACCAAAATGCCAGCTTCATGTCCATAGCGTACAACTGAAGAGTCTCAAGAGGCATATACCTTTGAACATTCTTGCACAGGAGAAATCATAAGTCTCCAAGTTGAACCACTTGTGCTACCTGGCATTAAAGGAATGGCATAATTCAATACAGTCCGGAATAAAACAGCTAATGATAAAAAGACAGGTTCAACGGCACATTTGGAGAATGGTGATTGCCAAGGTTGGCCACCATGCACTGAATGTGCTGGGTATATCTATTCCAGGAATACCTCCCAGGGATCATGAGCTACTGCTGACAATGACGGTCACCAGCAGCTCCTTCAGATGAAAGGGTTGGTGTAGTGAGGAGTTTTCATTCAAAGGGAGAAATGCAGAGTTCAGGGGAACTGGTTACAAACACATGCCCAACATGTCTCATAATGGGCACAGAAAACTGTCATGTTTCAAATCAGAGCTTCTTAAAATACCACTCTAAAATTGTCTGACAATAAGATGTTTTCACTTGTGTGTCCAACAAAGCTCTCCTCTAACTTATGTTCTTCCTCTTCAGTTTACTTTCTCAAATATTTGGGAAAAACAGTCACACTTCTCAGACCGTCTCTAAGGCAAACTGACTTTGCTTGAGGTAGGGAAACTACTTCTCAAGATAGTATCTCCTGTGAAAACTCTGTGCAAAGGTTTTGCCATTTAAATCTGAAAGCAGCTAGCACAAGTGGCTCTGAAATCCTCTATTGGGACCAGACTATACCGCAAGAAAAGGGACTCTCCACTACCTGAAATCTGGAGCCCGAACCCCGCAATGCCCTGAGCTGCAGAGAAGACAAATACAGGTGACATATACGTGTGCATCTTGCACTCAAGCTCGAGCCAAGTGACAGCCCATCACACCAATGGAAAATACACAGACAAAGGCTCAGTGGCTGGAGTCCACCCTGACCATGCAGACACAACTCCTGAGTCCTCATGTCTATGCTAACAGAGTGTGTTGCAGGAACCTCATCTGGAGGTCACTGACAACATAAACATGATTATGAGCTTATGGGTTTTTTGCCCAAGCCAGTTCCTTCCAGTATTCCACAAGGGAAGAGTTTTTCCCCGGGTTTGCCCACTCCAAATACCCTCTCCCTCATGGAGATCTATTCAAGTTTTCTACTATCAGTAGTCAGTTAGGTGTCACAACTACTTCCCTTCATCTGTTACACAGATAAGTGGAATCAACAGCCTCAAAAAGAAAGTAGGCTGATTTAGAATCATAGAATGGTTTGGGTTGGAAGGCACCTCTAAAGCTTATCTAGTCCAACCCCCCTGCCATCAGCAGGGACACCTTCACTAGACCAGGTTGCTCAAAGCCTCATCCAACCTGGCCTTGAACACTTCCAGGGAGGAGCATCCACAGCTTCTCTGGGCAACCTGGGCCAGTGTCTCACCACCCTCACAGGAAAGAATTTCTTCCTAATATCTCATCTAAATCTACTTTCATCCAATTTATAACCATTACCCCTTGTTCTGTCACTACGTGCTCTTGTAAAAAGTCCCTCCCCAGGTTTCTTGTGGCCCCTTCAGGTACTGGGAGGCCGCTATAAGATCTCCCCAGAGCCTTCTCTTCTCCAGGCTGAACAGCCCCAACTCTCTCAGCCTGTCCTCACAGCAGAGGTGCTCCAGCCCTCGGATCATCCCCGTGGCCTCCTCTGGACTCGCTCCAGTAGGTCCATGTCCTTCTGATGTTGGGGGCCCCAGAACTGGATGCAAGAGAGTAACAAACTATAGTCCTAAGGAACCAACTTTCTCAGTTTGTTTACCAGAAGACAAGAAGATTTAAATCTCCCCTCTTCCAGATTAAAGCCATTTCCCCTTGTTCTGTCACTCCCTGCCCTTATAAAATGTCCCTCCTCAGCCTTCCTGTACCTCCTTCAGGTACTGGGAGGCCTTTATATGTTCTCCCTGCAGCCTTATCTTCTTCAGGCTGATCAATCCCAACTCTCTCAGCTTTTCCTCATAGCAGAGGTTTTCCATCTGTCTGATCATTTTTGTGTCCCTCCTCTAGACCTGCTCGAATATGTCTGTGTCTTTCCTGTGCTGAGGACTACAGAGCTGAACACAGTTCTCTGGGTGGGGTCTCACCAGAGCAGAGTAGAGGGGGAGAATCACCTCCCTCAACCTGCTGGCCATGCTTCTCTTGACGCAGCCCAGATTATGGTTGGCCTTCTGGGCTGCAAACCAAAACCACATTGCTGGCTCTTGTCCAGCTTTTCATCCACTAGTACCTCTAAGTCCTTCTCAGCAGGGCTGCTCCAAATCCCTTCATCCCCAGCTTGTACTGATACTAGGAGTTGCCTCAACTCCTGTGCAAGACCTTGTGCTTGGCCTTGTTGACCCTCATGAGGTTCACACAGGCCCACTTCTCAAGCTCGTCCAGGTCCCTCTGGATTTGCTTGGGGTACTCTTACTCCCACATTCAAAGCAGTCAACAGTAGCTGAGTTAGGTACATATTGTAGACAGCTTGAACACAGCCCCTCAAGGGCACCAGGATCTGCCCTCAGATGACTGTCAGCAGCTCTCAGTGATGTTAGCATGAATTTCAGAAATTGACACTTAATACTTTCAATTTTCCTTTAACACCTCTGACACCTTAATAGTGTTTGTGATCTTTTTTCTCCTGATCTCTGAATCCCATGTATGCTTATTACAGCAATTAGCCTTCATGATACTGCAATCAAATTGGGCATCTGCTCAGAACTGGCCTTTTCTCTGCTCCCAGAGGCCCATGAACGTGGCACAACCTCCTGTCATTAGCAGTATCCGTGCTGTGCGGGGTGGGGCATCTGATGAGGGAACGAGGCAACTGTGTGCATAGTGGCAAGAAGTTAATTCTTTCCTGAAGCATGTGATAATCAACCCAGGATTTTGGCTGCATGAGAGGATTTACAGAAAAAGTTCAGTTATGATGCCGCAAGATTAAAGAACCACATGAGAAAGGAAAGTGTGTGTAAACAGCAGAAAGGACACAAGTAAACACAGAGCAGCAAGGCTTTTGCTGTGCCTGACCATAATGGGACCTGTAGTAAAATCAAGAATTCACTGCTATTTTTTTCAGTGTGATCTTTAACCTGACTATTTTTGCAGCGCAGAATTAGTTTGTGAAACTCATCGCTGTTAGAAGAGCCTACCACTTTTAAATTTTTATTTCTTAAAGCCTGTTTATTTATAAAGAGGTTGAAACTATTCAAACCCCTATTGGTTCTTAGAAAAAGAAAGATTAAAACCTGCATGTTCACTGCTATGTACAGCAAGTTAGCAGGGCAACAATCCATTCATTCTTAGCAAGGGAATACTATCATTTTTGTCTATGGCAGCTGGTAATGGCTCCTGTCCAGCAGCAGATTAGACCATTTATCCAACCTGATTTGAAAATTCCCATGTTTCTGATGTCATTCCTACAAAAGAAATAATGCTCCATCAGTTTTCATGGCACAGAGGCTATTAGTCACTTGCACTGACAAAATACAATTGGTCAAAATCATCCCAGCCATGAGGCTGACTCAAGTGCTTTGCAGCCACAGGCTGTTTGCCTTTCTTCTAATGTGACACCTGCTACCACAAACACAAATCCCTCTGGCTGGCCCTTGGCTTGCCAAAGCTCAACTTTGGGGTGCCACATGCAACACATGAACATTGGCTGATGAGCAATTCCTTCCCTTTCTATTAATTACCCTTCAAGGAGCCCTTTGCCAACATTGGAGTACCATGTTCCTGCTGGTTCCTGCTGACACCTGCCCTAGGTGAAATCAGAGCATTTTGGTAATTTGATGTCTAAAAAAATGAATGAAAGTGCCATAGGTATAGAAGAGGAAAGACAAAGGCATTATAAAATCTCCAGGTCACTCTTAAACGAACTGGCCAAATAAGACACCTGGATGGCTCGCACAAGCAAAAATCTCCTTGGGCTGCTGAGAAATGTCCATGGCAATATGATCTGGGGACAAATTCCTTCCATTGCTAACTTAGCAATGAGTACAGTCCTAAGCAAAGCCATCATAGCAATGAAGGTTTGGAGGGACCCAGAAAGGATATCTATTCTGGTCTGAAACAGGATCAGACACACCACTCGTGCAATGCACATAGGCTGTTCAGTGCATAATCTGCCTTATACAGGAAAATTTCCTTTACCACAAGTCAAGCCAATTACTCCTTATCATCTCCCCAGTGGACACAGGGAACAATGGTTTATTCCCCCTTTTATAACAGTCTTCAAATGGATAAGAAAAGGTTGCTCTGTCACTGCTCCTTTCTCTTTTTTCCCCACCCCCAAAAAACAATTGCTTCGACTGTTGTTTCCAGGTCCTGCTCTTCAAGTCTTCATTATTCCTATTCTTCCCCTTCAGCCCATTTCTGCAGCTGTAAACATACAGCACAGGGCCACCCCTAAGTACTAGCAGACAGGAGTTACAACCTTCTCTATCTTATATTCTTGCTAATAAATCAGAATGACACATCTTTGTGCAGCAGTATTGCATTGCTGACAGTTGGTGCTGATCTGCTATACTTTCTCCTTCTGGCACTCTGCTGCCTAACCAGTCATCTCTTGTTTCATATCTGTGCATTTAATTTCCTTTTTCTAAGCATAATTTAATCTTGTCTTTATTGAATTTCATCACATTGATTTTGGGCCTTTCTTCTAATTTATCAAGATCATTTTGAACATAATCGTGTCCTGTAAAGTGCCTTGTCCTCCCAAGTGGGCTTCCCTATTCTGTAATTGGAGTTGTTAATGAAAGTATTGATCAAAAGTCCAGGACAGACAGATGGAGGGTCTCAGTTGAAGCATCTTCAAAGTCTAACAGCAAGCTCTGTATAACTGCTCTTTGAGCACACTACCTGAGCCACCTGAGCAGCCTCTTTATGGTGATTTTATCTAATTCAGAATTCTCTACTTTGGTTTTAAGAATGTTACTGTGTGAGCCTAGATCAAAAGCTCTAGACAAGTCAAGATGGATAGAGGTGATAACCTTGACTGCTTCCCCCTTCTTCATGAGGCCCATTTCTCTGAAACAAAAGAAAGGAAAGAAATTATACTGGCTTGACAATTTATTCTGGACAAATCTGTGTTGGCTTCTCTGAATCACCTTATTATCTAGACATTTACAAAAGGTTTTGCCATTTGTTCCAGTGTTTTTGCAGTCACCAAAATCAGTCTGGCTGGTCAGTAATTCCCTGGGTCCAATTCTACCATTTTCCTCCAGATATTTTTTCACTTCTTCTGGCCCTTTGAAACCTTTCCTCCTTTTCATGGCCATGGTTGTCCTGCATGTCAGAGTACAGTCTGATGCACTGCTGTGCTATCATCCACATTTGGCAAGTCCCTGTGGTTGGCTTAGGATGCATCTAGCCTAGCTGAATTGTCCAGACACGGGTTTCTGGGCTCTGGTACCCTGTCCCTCCTGCGTGCAAGGACAGTCCCTTTGAGGGAAGCACATGCAGAAACCTCTTTTGACAGAAATTCACTCTACAGCATCACTGAAAAGTGTTTTGGGCTTGATGACAGCAGACTTTTTATGTGTCATATTCCAGTCTGCCCATGTCACAGGTATGTGAATGTGTACAAGTCAATAAGCAACATGCTTCCTTTCATCTATGCCCCCAAGCACACCCCAACCCTCTGAGTCAAGGTACCTCTGAGTCAAGGTACTCAATCAGCTTGCATGCTACAAATGGCAATGAACATAAACACTAGCCTCTGCTTAAAATATAGGATGGAGGTAGCCCAAAACTCCCTAAAATGCTTGTTAATGGTCTGAAATTGCTCTGGCTAGTTTTCTAAGTGCTCAAGGGTATGTTTAAGCTGATCTTGCTGATGAGCAAGAACCTGTCTAAATATACTTTAACATGCTCTTTTGCCTATTCTGACCTGTGCTTTCCTCCCCTTGTTACATTAATCATACCAAGCAGCCAGTCTTGGACACTTTTGGTAAGACTAAACAATACAGCATCAAATATTTCATCCTTCTTCATACCACTCAGTAGCAGTTGAAAGCTTGCTGTAGTAATGAGCCTATATTCTTCATTCCTTTAACTTCTAATATATTTCCCAAATATTTTTGTCTTCTCTTTTATGACCCAGGATAATCACAGCTCATTTTGGACCTCCACTTTCTCTGTATGAATTTTTCTTTGTACTTCTCTCTAATAATCAGCTTTAGACACATGTCCTTGTTTCTGTGCTTCAGGAGTTTCTTTGTAATTCACTGCCAAGCTCTAGATGCATCTGTAAGGGCTCCTCTCGGAGAGCTTGCCATTCTGCCCAGCCCAGCAGCTCAGGGAGTTCACCCATCTGTCTCTGTAGCTGAACAGAGCCACAGTTTCTTGCAGAAGCACAAGTGCTTGCCAGCCCCTCTGGGCTCTCACAGTCACCCTGTTTTCCCCATACTTTGTGGATAGAGGGCTAAGTAGGAAGATTTGGACACTTCTCCTTACATTCACACTGGCTGAAGACTTTTACTCAAGGCTTCCCACTGGCAAACTTCTGCTCCTTGAGAAAGCATGCAAACACAGAAAGGGAATCAGCCCTCAGCTCGCTCTAGCTGTGCCTGCCCTGGCAGCAAAGCACAGACACAACCCCACTGTCGAAACCACATTTCCCCAGTGTCTTGATGCACAAGCCGGGGCCAAAGCAAAGCGTCATCAGAGCCCTGGGGCTCTCTCAAGGTAGAAGAGCGGAATATGTCCTGTGATACAAGGCTGAGAGAGTTGGGGTTGTTCAGCTGGGAGAAGAAAGGCTCCAGGGAGACCTTATTGTGGCTTTTCAATACTTAAAGAAGGCCTATAGGAAAGATGAGGAGGGATTTTTTAGCAGGGCCTGT
The DNA here is from genome assembly GCA_907165065.1 of Caprimulgus europaeus. Next base: position 72,406,619 of record OU015527.1, read on the forward strand.
AGCACTAGGACAAGGGGTAATGGTTTTAAACTGAAAGATTTAGACTAGATATAAGGAAGACATTTTTTATGATGAGGGTGCTGAAACACTGGCACAGATTGCTCAGAGAGATGGTAGATGCCCTCTCCCTGGAAACATTCAAGGTCAGGTTGGATGAGGCTCTGAGCCACCTCATCTAGTTGAACATGTCCCTCCTCACTGCAGGGAGGTTGGACTTTTAAAGGTCCCTTCCAACCCAAACCATCTGTGATTCTGTGATTTAGCAAGGGCACAAGCTCTCATGGATACAGTTTGGCTGCATCTATCACACAGTGTCCCAGGTCACGAGCTGACAGATCAACACAGTGTGCATGCTTACAGAGGCAGACAGACCAAAACTCCAACCAGAAGCACCCATCCAAACCTGAACATGTTAGTCCAACACTGGGCACTTTTGGTCTATGTAGAGGATACTTTCTTGATTTCACTGCTGTTTGTTAGCCTGCTTCAGCATTGTGTTGAGGGCTTATGCTGAACTGCTGGTCTATGACAAATGCTCCACAGGTCACATCTTCTGGAGCCAGGCTGATCTCTCCTGTGCTCTGGTGCATATATTCTCCTGGACTCCCCTGCAGCAGTCTCTGATTTGAGCTAAGAAGCAGTTCTCATTTCTTCCCCCTCTCTCACCTCCGAATGTGTTTCTTGTTGGTTCCTGCCAGCAACTTTCAGCACACTAACATCCAGAAACATCAAATCATTACAAGCACAGAAGAAATCTTTCACATTCTCCTCTTGTCAATGACAAATTGCCACTTTTTTGTTTACTCCCCTCCCTGTGTCACTTGCTTCTGCTGTTTGCCCAAGGGATCTGCTGTGGTGAAAGCTTCCTAAGGCAGACAGCTGACCCCGAGTCCACTGGCTTTCTGTTTTGCTGGAGCAAATAGTTTGTCCCTCCTTGTTTCTGACTCAAAGTAATGCTTCTACAACAAAGCCCTTAAATGAACTCCATCAAGGACATTGCCAGCTATTCCTCATTTGCTGCTTGTCATGCACCATAAGTGGGCCTGGCCACCTTGCTGAGGATCCTCAGTCAGCTACCAGAAGTGCAACTAAGGCCAAGGCATCTGGAGGAGTACATACAAAAAGCAAAGCTGCTCCCCTGCAATCATAGAATAGTTTTGGTTGGAAAAGACCTTTATGATCATTGAGTCCAACCATAAACCTAACACTGCTGAGTCCATCACTAAACCATGTCCCTAAGCACCTCATGTACATGTCTCTTAAATACCTCAGTCATGAAAGACCCCCCAAAATTATTCAATCTGTCACCTAGAAAGCACAGGCTACTTCACTGGCACGCAAAATAACTCCAGTGTCAGTCTTCATGCAGAGGTGAGGAGCAGGGCAGTGTCTGGAGTCCCCAGTGACAACTTGGATGGCAGTACAAGTTCTCCTGTGTAGAGGTGGGAAGAAGGAAGCCAGAAAGCTTCACACCACACTGTGGTTAGTTGGGGTAAAGAGTGAGCTAAATCCAAATTATTAATTTTGACTTGAGGTAATAATGAAGATTTTAAAGAGCTGTGACAACTGAGTGCAGACTATTTCCTCCAAGATTTAGGTCAAAGCAGCCCAGTCCTCCTCTTTGTCTAAGTCTATACTCAGGGGAGAAGGAGCTCCTGGGTCCTGATTGCACTTTGGCCATATGATACCACTGTGGCAGGAGAAGATTTGGCTCTGCCCTGGCTGTGTGTGGGCCTGGGCTTCCTGCCAAAGGTAAACCCAGGCAGGCAGGCAGGGAGGAGCCATGGTAAGCCCCACCTGGCCCCTCAGTGAGGGAGATCAGAACCATGAGCTTACTATCATGCCCACCTTAAGAGCCAGGATGGCAGGGTACAGAATACAGCTCCTGCCCTGGGGTGCACATTCAGCAAAACAGATTGCTGTTTTATATCAGGGCTTTTTACCATTCCTGTCTATTACACTGGGATCCAGACAGCATTTCTGCTGTGGAATGTCTAGCAAGAGTGAAAGAGAGGAAGAATCAGGCCTGCCCTACGGGAAGAGCTCAGCTGCCATTGTCAGACTTGAGAGTCTTTGCACATCCAAAAACTTCATAGAGAAAAGCGTGGAGTTGGGGGACACTAACACCTTTCTGCCATTGCCTGAGACACCTGTATGGGGAAGAAGTTGGAGGATCTCTTTTGAGGGAAATGTGATTTTTTTGGGCCAGTGCCTATGTGGAGCCAAAATCAGATATGCTAGAAGGGTTCATCCGAGCCTCTGCCTTTCAGACCCCATTCATTGTTTACAAAGTGGAAGGCAGGTCCCACGACAAACCACAGGTAAAGCAGAAGTATTGAGGCCTTCCTTCTTGCAGTGCAATCTAAAAAGATAAATTGGAACGAGACATTTAACAAAATTAACTTTAAGGAGCACAGGCCAGAATACTGAGATAAGACTGATATCTCCAACTCTGCAAGACCTGCTGAAATCCAACCTAGGGTGCTTAAGGGAGCAGCTGAGGCAATCTCTGAATCATTAGCAATTGTCTATGAAAACTAGGAGACAAAAGAGGTCCTGGAGGATAGGAACAGGCCAAAAATGCCCCCAGGAAACCCAAAACAAAACCTGTCTAGAAGGATAGGTTAAAGTACTGTTGATCAGTCCGCTTAACGCTGAACTTGGAGAGCTGGAACAAAGTATAGAGTCATCCATACAGACGTACAGGATAAGAAGATAAGGAACAGTGAATATGGGCTTATCAAGGAAAGATCTTGTCAAACAAAATTTATTTCCTTCCTTGGCAGGGTAATGGCTCTGAAGGATTAGAGGGAAGGAGTAGATGTAAATTTTGTAAAGCTTTTAGCATACTCCCTGTGATGTTTTCAGATGCAGAAAAGAAGGGCTAGGTGGAATTACTATGAAGCACATGAATGATTGAAAATGAATTTTCAAGAGTTATAATCAGTGATTTAAAGACCATTTGGGAGAACAGCTTTAGATGGTTCCCACAAGGGACTGTCCTGGGTCCAGTTCTATTAAATATTTTCATTAGTAAATTGCATAGTGGATTGCAGAATACATAGAATATTTGCAGATTATACAGTTTAGAGACAGAGGATTCTGTTAGGATCAGGACTAAAAGTTAGCAGGAGACATAGTCTGGAATGATAAGGTGAAATGTGATAAAGAAAAGTGCAGAGAGATGCAGACAGGAAGAAGAAAGCATATAAACATGTAGTAATTAGGGAATTTCTGGCTAAGTTACAGTAGTGCAGAAAAGTGTCAGAGGCTGGTGCAGGAATCAGCAAAGTGGTGATACTGGCGGAGGGGTGGGGGAGTTACAGAAATCTTTTTCACGTGCATTAAGATGTGCATACCATGTAAGACATCGTAGATAATAACTCCAGTCTGTCAATACTGGTGAAGATAATTAGACTGCTCAATCTCATTTTGAAGAAAGCACTTCAGGAATGGTAACACAACTTCTGTAATGGCATGATGGGAAGAGGACATTCTCAAGGCCTTTGCCAGTTCTCATTTCTGTGATTCATGAACAGATCCACAGTTCCAGAAAGGAAGGTTCAGTCTGATTTTAAACTCAGTCTCAGCTCTCACAAGTTTACTGCATGTCACGTTCAGACACATTCTGACTGCTTCATTCACTGCAATAGATGAGACTGCTGTGTATAGCAGGCAAGTCTTTTGAGTGTGAGTAAAAGCTGATGGAAAGATATAAATAAACATTACTTTGAGTTCCATATATATAAAAACCTTTAAAATAAATTAATTGAAAAATCTTCCTTTCTTAAAATCTGGGTTTTCTTTTAAATGCAAATGTTTCAGCTCTGACAGTAATCTGCAGATAAGGGAGCTGCTAAGCAAAGGAGGGTTCTCAGTGCTGTTCTGTCCTTTGTAGAAAAATTTGTTGATGTTTTACTGTAAAATCATGCAACAAGATAGAATGGCTCACTGTGCTCAGGGAGTAAACTTGACCCCATGACAGAAGTCATTAAACAGATAAGATCTGCAAGGACTAACTCTTCCTAAAGGTGAGCCAGTAATATTTAAATACTTGGCTATACTGTTTGCATTAAAGAGGAAATGGTTTAGACAGCTGATGAATGTCAAAATGTTCAAAGATCTCAATGCCTTCCAGTCAGTTTGGGCTTCCTACATCTCTCTTACATCTTTAATGAGCAACTCTGACTAAGGTACTCCCTCCCATCCTATCTGAAGCAGAAGGAGGGATTTACTGAGATGTCTCCTTTTATATACTGTCTTTTTGTGTAAAGCAGCTTTCCTGATAATAAACATTTCAGTTAGGAGGGTCAGTGTGGCTGACAGGTTTGGTAACGGTAGAGAGGTACTGAAACAAAGGCAGCTGCTTCATCTAAAAAGTTAGGCAGCATCCAAGGCAGCCAGCTTGGTAGGATCATATCTTACCTAGCAAGGATGCAGGAAGAAGAATTCTTCAGACTACTGCTGTGATAACCAAAAGCATCTCTAAACACCCTGGGATAGAAGACATAGCACAGTAATGCCTGGGTGCTCCTGGAGTAGGCCTCGACAACAAGCCATCAGTCACCTGCATCATGGGCATGAGGCTGGCTGATGAATTTATTCATGGGTACCAGCAAGTACCAGGCTTTCCCAGTGCAAGACGGTTGCTTCTGCTACAGGCAATAGCAGGACCTTCCCATCTAAACAATTTTCAAATGCCTTCTCTCATTCTAGCAGTATATGGCTACTTGTAAGCTTTACTACAAGCATTCCTGGAGTTTTCTCCTCCAAAAGTCCTTGAAAGCTTCCTGACAGCTGAAGGAAAACAGTTAGATGTGTTCACCAGCAATGAGGACACACTGTAAACTAAAACTCCCACTTCATATTTAGCCTCATAAACACTTCTCTTCTGACAATCACTTCTCTCTCACAGCTAGATCAAATGCTCTCCACCTTGATGGCATCTTCCTGGGACTCACAGCCCCAGCCACCATCTCTTGAGCACCACTGAACTCAAAGGCTCAAGATCAACAGACAAGAGCAAAGAATCAGGCCCACTGCATCAGAGCATTCACATATCACCCACAACTTTGGGGTGCAGAAAAAGGGTAGCAAAGAGCTCTTCTCTCCTATCAAAGAGCACATTTGGCAATACTGGGAAGGAGTCAGCACTGAGCTGAGCAGAGAGCATGGCTATGGGAGTGCCACTGATGCAGTGCAAAGGCCCAGCCTGGGGCTTGTGCATCACTCACGCTTCAGAGACTCAGATTTATCTGGAGGAAGCAGAGCTCAGTTATAAATAGCACGGGATAAGGCTGGCCCTACTTTCAGTTTGTTTTCTTCCTGCTGGGATTCGGATGCTCTGCTTTGTACAGCATTTCACCAGGAATCTGCTTGCTTATTCCACTCACAGTGCTTCCCACTGTATTTATTAGGCTGGTACGTCAACAGACGAGGAGTGAGGAACCAGACATTAGACTCTCACCTGTTTGTCCCATCAGTAGCCATGTTCTCAAGTCAGACACAGCATGCAGCTGGGCTGTGGGTGCCAGAGACCATCCAAGCTCAGAGGTATTTAACCAATTGCAATTCACAGGTCTTGGTTGCAATTCTGACTGTGCTCATCGAGTAAGGTTTCCAATTTACAGACAAAATACAAAGTTCCCCACTCCACGCACAGGGAAAGCAGCCACACACAGCAGGCAGGCTCGCATCCAAATCTCCAAGCTGTACAATGCTGCTAAATCAGAGACAGCATCTGTAATGTGCCTGCCATCATCACAGGATCAAGCAGGCTTGCAGCAGGGATGGGGAGAGCTGTCTCTGGGGGCAACCAGGTGCTGAGGGTCCCGGATACTGCATCGAGCTGTGGCAGCTCACCGTGGCACCAGCGGTGGGAGAAGGGTGGGAGCTATGGCCAGCCCTGGCTCCCCACATCTCACTATATAATTGTATGACCTCAGCTTGCCTCTAGCTCTGCACTTATCACTCTCTTATCTCTATTCCATCCTCTTCAGAGAGGCACTGTTGTTTCACAGCATCAGTGCCATTAAGGCCCATCTGGTCCATTTGATTCCTACACCTATTTTGAAGATCCAGCAACCAGCAGTCACATTTCATAGGCCAGAAAATAAACACATTTTTTTCCACTAAGATCCAACATAGCTTCCTGATCCCTACTGAATGTTTAGCTAACTTTTGTGACTGCTATAAAGCAGTAGCACAGATCCAACCAACCAAACAAATGCATTACAACTTCTCTGCCCTTTTAAACCTCAGGCTAACATTTTCCAACATCCCAAGGCCTTCAGGGACTCTTAAATTTCATAAGTGAATTTTTCTCAACAGACCAGCACCAGTACAACTAACAGGCAAAGAAAATTACTTAGACTTTGCTTGCAGACACCCAAAAAGAAATAAACAACCTGAAACCCACAATAAGATTGTTTGGATTTTAGGTAAAAGGAAAGGGAGGGAGAAGAACAATACAGCACTGGAGGAGAATCTATTTAGCAAGCAGCAGTGAGAGCAGAAGGCAGAAAGTAAGTTCAGCATCTCTGAAGTACAGAGGGAAAAGCCGCATCAAAGCTCCTTTTCAGGCAAACGTTACATGATCTGCAAGGGATGTTTTGCAAGAGAATTTCTAACCCACAAGAATCCATACCCAAGGCACAATTTTAAAATAAACAGCTACAGAAACTGAATCTCTAGAAGGCACTGTCTGATACCATCTCAAAAAATGCAACATTGAAGTTAAAAGATCAGGGATTTTGTTCATTATTGTCAAAGATACTTAGGAAGAAGCATTTGGACACCTACTTTATCTAACCTTAAAAGTGGCTCAAAAAGTGCCCCAAAGGTTTTGAACAAGATATAAACATGCTGCAAAATATTTTATCCAGAATTTCTGCCACAGCAGTCTTGCACTTTCTGTCATCTCCAGCATGCCTGAATGAGCCCAAAGCTTCCAGATTGCAGCTAATGACTGCTCTGACAAGGACACCTCTGACAGATTGAGGATCTGGAGCCCAAATGCAACCTAGCTGGACCATAGATGTTCATCCCACTCCTCTGTACTTCTGTGCATGTGCTGAATTATTTGTGATCTTTCTGGTGAGGATACAGTGGCCTCCTTTGCTCCCAGAAAATCAGAGGTTAATTAGACTTTTTGCCCTCTTTGCACCGGGCCAGGTATGCAAGTCAGGGCTGGTAGCAAGAAAAAAGTAGTAGAAAGGTGGGGCTGGAGAGTAAGGTCCTCTGTTGCACTGAGGCACTGAACTGACCTAGTATGAGAGATGCAGTTTGTTTTCATTACTCCAGAGGTTTTGTGCTAAATGATCCTCACCATCAGGTTTCTCCTCTATTATCCCTTTAGGGTACATTCTCCCACTTGCCATCTCACATCCTGATGCTCCTCATCCCTATTTCCGGTTGAGCCTCCTTGGTTTCAGGTCTCTGTTGCTCTCCTTTCTTCTCCAGATTTCTGTTTCTCCTCTAGAGTTATCCCCTAACAGTATCATCACAGAGCTGAATGAGGTTTTTTTCACTGAACCAGCCTCAGCAAGCACCTATTTTGTACTCCTTAGCAGTAAAGGCAACAGGAAGGGCGTTGAGCCTGTTCTGAGACAGCTGATCTTTATTCTGACCTTGATAGCAACCTTCTGTCTTTTCTTTTTCTTTTATTTCCTTTGCATGAAACTCTTTGTTTGCCTGAAGCCAAAGGGAAAAAATATTATGTGAAGCAGTAACACTCAGAGGCAATGCAAGCTGCAAAATCTGTTTGTCTGACTGCAGATGACAGATTTAGGAGACTGCCCGTCATCAGAAATAAAACAATGAGCTGGTGTGACAGTGGGTTATGAATAAAATGCTTTTTCTTCTCCTAAGTGCAGTGAATACAATCAGCTTCCTGGAAAGGCCTTTCTTTGTGGAGCTGTGCCCAGTAGCACGGAGTGGGGTGGAGAACAGCAGGTCATGCTGACTTTATAGGGATTCTGCAGCTGAACTCATTTACTTCCAGCAGCAAAACAAGACCTTGGTGAGTCTGGGGTGCCTTCATGAACTGCTAAGATTTAGTGTAGACTTACTTAAGGACTTAGATTAGAAAGTAGAGATGGAGAAGGGATCACACAATTATGGGGCAAACTCCAGCTAGCAAGTCTCAGGTCTTTTTTACCTGGTTTACGTTTGAGATGTAGGGTCTTCCACAAGTTCTCCTGGGAAACTATTCTGTAAGCTGACACTTCCTCTAGCTTCCTTTGGCAGTTGGCAGATTATTACCATCCTGCCTTGTCTTTTTTATCCTAACCACAACCATCACATTTAACCTGAATGGCATTATGTGAAGAATTAGCAATCAGTGTCCAGCCCTTTCTCCTCCCATGCATGAATAAAAGGCAGAAAATAATTCTTTCGGGATGCCATCTAAAGCTCCATGGTACTGGCTCCTCAGGGAGGCCAGATCAGCTTCAGTAAATTAACAATCAAACAAGTTGCTTTTCTAACCAGTGATCTCTCCATAGCAATTCCAAACTGCACTGTGCACATGGGCAAGCCTGCCACAGCTGAGATTTGCTCTACACACAGCCAAAATAAATGTTCCCTTTGCAGATCTTGGGGTCAACATTCTGCAGTGGGAATTTAGTCAGTAATTCTGATGGTGAGTAAGTTAAAAAAAAATAATATTTCCAACCCTCTGCAGCAGTATCTGCTCTGTACTAGTCCCAGCAGCAAGCACAAATAATGTCCTTTTGGTTTGATGTGAAAGTGAACTAGAGCATACAGTGAAATGTATGCTAGGAGGGAGATTGAACAGCAGAAACAAACGTTGACACAGTAGATAGTTTCAGTTATCAATTGCTGTTTATGAACTGCGCCAGCTTCCAAATGCTTCAAATCTAAAATATTTAGTATATCCCAGCGATGAAAGGTAAGAGAAAAAAATCTCTTTTCTCAGCCGTAAATTGACCTTAATCATAATCTCGTTTGAGAAGAAGGAAGAAAGTCAGAACAAAGCTCAAAGGCTGGCAAAGGGAAAGGCTCTATGCTGAGGGCCCCTTTCCAGCAGGGTGTCACTTCTCCCCTGAGGAGACTGCTCTTGTGGGCTCTGGGTGCCAAAGCCTCGTCACATTGTCCCACTTTGGCCACCTTCACTAACATCCAGAGCCAAGCCCTGGGACTGAGCCACTGGCTCGGATACCCTGTCCAGGGACTTGATTTCTAGGAGTAGTCAGTGCTGGCGATGATGGGAGCGTGAAGATTTTGCTGACTATTTGGTGTGTTATTATGATTAAAGTGGGTTTTAGCTTAAATCCACATAGGCTTTTGCGTAGCAGAACGTGACAGGTTTGACACAGTTGTTGCAAGTACTCTGATAAAATAAGCAGAATTTGATTATGTAGAAGAGTTGGGTTTAATTCAGAAGTAGAAAATTGTAAAGCATAATGTATAAGTTAGGATTGTCAGTTTTAAACTAGGTAATCACAGAAAGCTCATCAAGAAGAGACTGTAAAGTCTCAGGCCTGTTCTAATCACTAACTTAGAACTGAAGTTAAGAACAATGTATCTTCATCATACAATTTCAGAAATTGAAATTTGTTACCTTAGTGTTCATAGAAGCATTAAGACTCTATTTTACTGATCACTGGGATGTGACAAGAGAACGTGTTGAGCTAACTCCTTGGGACAAGGTAGATGGAAGTGGCCCTGGAAGCAGGCCCAAGAAAGAACTGAGCATGCACAAAGGAAAAGTACAACCAAAGGACGCAGTGGTGAAGACTGTTGATGACCACCAGAAGACCATGATGACCACCAGAGAGAGAAAGTGCTCATGCAAAAGGGACGTTTACATATATTACATATATTAATGAGTTCCTGGAAATGTAATGCACATGTTAATGACTTATTGGAAAAGTAATGAATATGCATATTTTGATGGTATAAAGCTTTTGTGGAGAGATGAGTCGGTATGCATGAGAGGTGGAGTGATCTCCCATGCATCCAGCGTGGTAATAAAGAAGTGCCTGCTTCTTAAGACACAGTTTCTCAGGAGCTGATTCCTTTTAAGCTGGTGTTCACAGCCAAAGGCAGGGGCCTCAATTCACTGACCTGGGAGACAATTTCTAGCTCTATGTTCCTGTAAGACCTAAGGTTTCAGTGGTGCATTAGCCACATTGCACTGTGTGCATATACCTTCACATGTCTATGCCTGTGTTTATTCCTTTCTGGCTTTGGATCTCAATCATTTGGCAGTAAGGAGTTAGACATGTGCAATTTAACAGAATTTTCCATTATTTACAATGCAGCAGCACTTAATACATGGAAGACAACTGCCAAATCTATAAGAAGCCATTGCTACACTCTTTAAAGATACGGGGAGCAGCAGCAGGCAGACAAACTCATTCTGAGGTAACAGAATTAGAAAAATTCATATTATCCTATTTGCTTTTAATAATAGGCTAGGCTAACTCAGCTTTGTCCTGTGCAAACCTACTGAGATATTACTAAGTCACTGATGATGAAATGCCACGAGAAAAGGGCTGCCAGCCTGCTTTACTCACTTCCCATTTTGTTTCCATTGTGAAAGGGCTGCATTGTTTCAGACAGAAGGAGCCAGGCAGACCAGATAACAAAGGCTGCTAATTGTTCGAGAGAACTTTGTTACTTTTCTAATTGGTCTTCAAAGTCATGGGCTTGCAGTCTCTACAAAACTGAGGACTGCATAGGGTGGTCTAGACAAAGACCAGGCTTCAGACTAGTAGAGGTGTTGGTGGAGGAGAAAGAAGCATCTTTGAATTAAATATGAGATACAAGGCATCACTTTCTAGATTATTTAATGCTGAATGAGGAATAACAATCTGATGTCTCAACTTAACAGTCCATCACGTCGCTTTCCTCCCATCAAATGGAGATAAAACCTTTTCTAAACTGTTTGGCTGATTTTGATAAATGCCTACAGTTCAGATCTTTCCAACAGCGGTACAAGCTCTTATCCTGATTTCTTTGCAATCACCTTGGTACTACTCTTGCTCACTAGTTTAATAGCAAATCAAAAACTTTAAAGTTGACTAAAAATATTGGTACTTTATTGCAGAAGAAAACGAAGAATAACGATTCTCAGCACTCAACCTTTGGAAATAAAACAAACAAGCAGAATCTAGAGTCTCCTCATACCTACATCTATCCACATCCATGAGGTAGTTTCTCTCCTTTTCAGAGATATCTCTCTAAAGTGCTTAATGATTTTTTCCACCTCTGAGACACACTGCTGCCAAGTGGTGTGCATAAAATTACCTCTAAAAACCCCGTACAGACTGCTTCTACATTTGAACATACCTGCTTCTGGTCTGTAGGGAGAAGGCCACTAATAACACCCCTTAAGCATACTCTGTCCTTCCCAATATCATCTGGGGCACAAATGATCTGGGACTCTGGCATCTATAGGGTGCAGTAACACCTGTTGACCTCCCATAGCATGCTGCAGCAAGGCCACGGAAAGCTGCACATAGGAATTGCTATTCTGTCAGGCTTTTTTACTGGAAGCATAAATGGCAATGGGAGAAGCCTGGAGGTCTCTGCCTGACACATTGTATTATGATAACAACCCATGGATGGTGTACTGTGCTAACCTGTAAGAATAGCTTAAAATGTTTGCTAGAGGAAAAGCTTTGGACAGACAAGCAGCAAATATAAAATTCAGGTCTTCTCTGAAATGTTACATTTGCATAACCTCTCTGTTTATAGCAAGTACCAGTCTTGCTCTTGGCATATTCCACATTCATCTGCAGTCCCATCAGGATCCTTTGATTTCTTGGACTTTTATTGGAAGATGAAATAATAAGGAGTCATGGCTGAAGGACAATCCATGCATGGCATGTGCCAAAGTACAAGGAACATTGACAGTGTGCTTAGATGTATGACTGCATTAGGCAGCCTAAATCAGGTGACAGCAATAGTTAGCATCAGCAACACCTGCTAGCAAACCAAATACACACCCCTGGACCTCGATAGACTCATACAGACCATGTTGAAATAAGTGCTGCCACACTTTTACTGCTATAAATGAGATCAGAAGTGCACATGCCTTCCAGTGCTCCAATCTTTACTCAAATAATACTGTAGACATAACTATAAAGCTAGCTGGATGTAGCAAAATATTCACCCCAGTCCTTCACAGTATCATCCACATGGGGACTCTTTGTGACAGGTGCCAGAATGGCATTACTTTAAAAGCATTACTTGCACATCACCATTCTTAATTCACTAGAACACTTCAAGGTCAACTACAAGGTAGTGTGACCTGAATCCCAGTGGCAGCCACTTCCACAGGCAGCTGCCCCTGGGTTTATTGTGCCCAAAATGCTCTCTTTTAGGGCTGATACGTGCATTTTACACACCGCTCATCACCTGCTGCCCTGTGATTTTGTATTTGGAACATAAATAGCATTGAATACTGGTATAGACAGAGGAGGTCAGCTCCTCCCCGAACAGGAGTCATTCAGAAGAATAAAAACTAAGGAGAAATAATTGTTTATAGCAAACTTTTGCTGACACGTTCTGTTTCTGTTGAGGACAAAGGATTCATGCAATTGTTTTGCCTTTCTGCATATTTCAAAATTAGCTTAAAATACAATTTAATAACCAATTGCTAATGCATGTATTAAACCAACACCTTTCTCCATACAGCACTTTTCCTGATGTGCCCAAACTCAGCCCAATTAAAAACTCAGTTAGAGGAAAGGAAAAGCACCCTTACCTGCCACACTGGCTCCGTGTGCTTTCCTGACTTAGCACTACTCTTGTAGCTGGGCTGCAAGGTTGCCTTCTTCAGGTTGTAGATGGCGACGTTGCCATCATAGAAGCCCACTGCCATGAGGTGGGGGTGATCGTTATGGAAGTCCAGGCACATGACTCCGTTCTCACTGCTGAAGACATACTCTGGGAAGGAGGGGTTCTTCAAGGTGTAGAGCAGGAGCATGCCCTGGCCCTGCTTCATGAAGTCATCTAAACAAGGAGGAGCTTTGCTGTTAATTGAGTTTGCAAGATCCTCTACTACTGAGACATACAATCTGACAGCACTCACCTATGCCTAAAACCAAGCTGAATACAAAGTCCTGTGGGAAGAACATCAGTCACAGGACCAAATGTTCATGTTGGTGAGCCTACATCTAAACATCCTTTTCTCCATTGACATGGCATCCCCAGGACATGGGCACAGAGTGGTTATGTAGAAAAAGCACTGTTTGTTTTGGTAGTTTTTTCCTAGGAGAGAGACTTGAGAAGCCTCGGAAGAAGAGTGAGGAGGAAAAAAGGATCTTGTGGATGCTTCTTTTTTTGGGGCTAGGATTTCACTAACATTGCAGACATGCAGGCTGGAACAGGAGGTATTTCAGTTTCTGTATTGGCAATATTTGATATTACAGCCTCCACTGCTTCTTCAAAGAGAAGCATTTCACTGAAGTATCTGTAAAGCATCGTATCCACTGCCATTTTGTATAATTATACAATGCGCAAGTCACTACAGCTTTATTTTCTGCTTATGTCCAACATCTCCTCCTTGCTTGGCACAAAAGCTCTTTTTTTGCCAAGATTTTCCATTTTCTTTACGATTTACTTTCACCTTTCCTTTGCACTGCCTGAAATTAGCTCTCCCTATTCTCAATAGGACCATATTTCTTCTGTGTTTTTTTTTAATAATGTCCTGACTGTCTCTGCAATTCTCATTTTTTTTTCCTCATCTAAAAAACAATTTCCAAATTCTTTTAAAGGAGAAGAAAAGCTGTTGATGTAGATAAGCTCTCCAGAAGCAAAGAAGGCGCTTTCCTAATCTCTGAAAACAATGCTCTCTCTGAGAGTATCCTAGCCATCTTTCCAAGCATTTTTTCTTACTGTCACATGCCCCCAGGCACACAGTACATGGGAAACAAATTTATTACTTTCTGTGCTTCAGGTACCCACTATATCTCCTATTTCCAGAGCAGCCATCTCCTTTTAAAAGCACTTCCTACTTTTTCTAACATTTTGACCAGCCTGCAGGGTAAGGACTTGTTAAATGTGTATCCCAGTGATAACACTAACTTCAGAGAACTCTCCTTGGTGGCAAGCTGATCCCAAATCAGCATGCAGGTACAGATATTACTTACCTCAATTTTATCAGGGACACGTAGAAAACATTCAAAGGACCAGGAAAGAAACTCACACATCAACAAAACTATTACTGCTGCTTTGTATTTGGATTGTGGAAACACTGTTTTCACAAGTTTCTCTGTGCCTTGGGGCTAGGCAGTGAAAATGGTTTCCTTATTTTGCAGAAAGGTGAGATTACAATACTGGCATTACTTTAAACGTATCTGAACCCAAATAATATTTTTAACATATTTTTTTGGAAGAGAGGGAAGCTTGTTCCTAGAATTCTAGCTGAAAAGAAAGTGAAATTGCTTTTTCCATTAGGGTTTTGCCCTGTCCTTTGAATTCACAGAATTGTCTTCGTTCTTAGCCAGGTAATGTCATTGAACTGGTATTAAGCTGAGGTCCAGCCATGATGAGAATGAATCCCTCCTATCCGCAGGAGCAAAAACACTTGGGAAGACTGTAGAAATGACCTAGTAGGAGTGGAAATGGCAGCAGAATGGACTATAGAAGTCAAATTGGTCAGACAGCCTTTGAATTCAACCTATTTCAGGCTCTTATTTCTCCTGGAGTGTGCTGACCAGCCAGATGTATTTCTGAGTCTGCAGTGCACATTTCTATCTGTTGGCACTGTGCTGAGTGGCCTGAGACAGCTGTCCCCAATTCTCCGTGCACAGACAGCAGAGGAGACATCCCTTCAGAGGGTGATTCAGCCACCTGAGATATGAACTGTGTTTTGGAGGTGCTTCTCTCTCCACAGGTCTGGCAGTATCACAGCCTCATTCCTCAGTAGAGATGAAGGAGCAGGCCTTTATCAGGCAAAATAACTCAGGAGCTTCCACAAGTTCACCTCCAGCAAGTTAGCCTGGCAGGGGAAAAGCAAGGTCTTGGGGAACAAGCTCTGGCAGAGTGAAACATGGGATTTGGTTTGCAGATTAAGACACCCAAATGGAGGTTTACATGTGCCTGTCTGTCTGTGTGCTTAAAGTCTAAACTCCTGCTACTGTCAGTAGAGAGCACTCAATCCACTCCACTGAGGACAGAAAACTCACCTTAGAGAAGATCCCTATGTTAGGTCTGCTCCGATTTACTCTATGGGCTCCACTGTTTTTAACAGCCAGCTCTCTACTGACTGTTAAACCCATCTTCATCCAAGATCTGAATCCTACTCATTGTCTCCTTTATGTTGCGAAATACCATAGATGTGGGTTAAATCACAGATGTGTGAATACTGCATGTAAGTCTGGATAATATGATTGCTGAAGTACAGCCTATTTCTGATGAAAGGCAAAGTGATGAGAATAATCCACAATTAACACTGAAGCATGGCACATAAATCCCAGTAAAACAATAACCTTCTGAGAGCAGCCACATAAATCCATTGCAATGAAGGGTGAATTCTCACCCAGAGTACTAAACTGTGACATACCAACATGTTCTTTAACAAATGGGGAAAAAAGGGCTTATTTCATTAGTGATTTTCAGTGTTCCAGAATGGCAGGGACAGCGCATACCCACAGCAGTGTATCTGTGGCACAGCTTTGAAGCATGGCCTTTTCAAGACAAAGGTTTGTGTTTTTCAATAAAAACTAGCATAGCACTGCAGTGAGCCCCAAATCCTGTGTAGTCAGTCTCTCAGGATGCAGGTAGCTTACTGAAAGTATGTTAGAAGACCACAGAGCACACAGCAAAGCAGAGGGTGCAGACCCAAGAGCTGACAATGGCTATACCACTGCTGGAGGTGAAAGCAGAAGCTTCAGATCTGAGACAGCTGCTCTGCACCAAATGGAGGCACCAGCATGCACGGCAAGAGCAGAGTATCTGCCCCATGCAGACCCATGAAGTGGAAACTGGCTCTTTTTCTAAGACACAAGGGCTGGAGATACTAGAGATATCAGACAGTTAACCTGACAATCAGTGCCAGAAGAGTTGTTCTCCTACTCTATGAGAGGACACAAGGCAGCACAGCAAGAAGAGCAGACTGACTGAACAGACTCTTGCTGTAACGAGGAAGAGTTCCATGTCACGAGGATACTCAGCGTTCACCTGAGCAGAGTTTAAATTTCAGACCCTGACACGTAACAAGTGTATGTGAGAAGTGCAGTTTTGCTAATCAAAGATGCAGATAGCATGATTACTGCTCTCAAGCTGAAGAACTGAGCCTGTAAGCATCACAGACAATCAGAAATAGGCTTCAAACCAACTATTACTGCTGTCTAAAACATTCACCTGCTTTTGTATTTACAGCTGGACAGATTCAACTCAAATCCTTTTCAGTAAAACACTGATTTAGTGGTAGCAAAATACCTCAGAATATCATTGTGGTATGACCAAATAGTTCATGCAAAACAAAAATATGAAAAGTATCAAAATCTTCTGTTCTGATGCTTACTAAATGTCTGTTTTAACAGATTTTTCATTTACATTTTTCTTTAGTTGAATTTAAAAGAATCAACAAATGTTCAATATCAGATCACAATATTTTGTTTACTGGACAGATTTTTTTTTTTTTCATCTTTCCCTTTTGGTTCACAAAAAACCCCCATGAGACACGTGGCTTTCCTCCCTTTTCTCCAAAATGCTTAGTGGTGAACCAGTATGCTCAATACAGTAGTATCCTCAAGCTAGAAACTACAATGCTTGGGGTAAATCCTGCATTCACATAGTAAATGTCAATGTGAAGACCCTCTATGGTCATGAGTCAAAGTAGATATTTTTACACAAGAAGCCAGTGCTACAGTTTCTTGTGTGATAAACTGGCAAATTACCTTCTCTTCAGAGGATTTTAAACCCAAAACACTACAGCCTTACATCTTAGATTCTGTGATACATGGCTTTCTATAAATCAAGTCTGCCAGCTGTCTTGCTGATATGGCTCAGACCAAGAAATCACCTTGTTAAAAGGAACCACTGCTGCTTAAAATCTGTCTTTTCTCTGCCAAGAGCCCATCTAAAAAAAGAAGCAAGATGGAGAAGCATGGTTGTGAACAGCTGCTTGTTTCTGAGCATCACAGCTGCACAAGCACATCTCCTCTCCTCTCCTAGATATGCCCATGCTTTGATGAGCTTGCTGTCTGGGGCTCTCTCCTCTAGGCTTGGATTTCTGAGAAGCCAAGGGAAGGAACTGGCTGTGCTTTACACTCGTTAGGAGATCTCCTCTGGGGAGAAGAGATCAGTTTCAAAGACAAAAATTTTGGTACCCAAAGAAAGGTATCCAAAGGCTCAGATGCTTACTTGCCTTTCAGATATTTAAAGTGTAGAGGACAAAAAAGGTTACCTGCAGGCCAGCAAATTTCTCCAAGTAAATTATTATTATTATCCAGGTCTACAAAACCCTGTGAGCACAGTCTAAGAATTTGCCTGTGCTACAGCCTGCGTGACACAGACAGATGACTGAGCAAATCACAAATTAATGAATTCTCAATACTTTTTTTTTTCCTATCGGTGAACAAAACCTGTGCAGCGTGGCACTGAGCACAGGCTAATGTAACCTGCTGAGAAACATGCTGGGTGAGCTTGTGCTGCTTCAGCAAGGCTCTCTCCTGGCTTATTTAAATAGCTCTGCCAACTCCATGCGTTGCTGCAGTCGCAGAATTGGGTGTGCTGTAAGAAAGGAAACGGCTGGCACTTCGAGCTTCACTGTATGCCAATGGTTCAGAAAAATCAGGAAAAAACAAATCTTTCCAAGGAGCACAGAGAGTTTGGGCATTTGCTGAACGTGTTTTCAAAGGCTCTTGAGGAGTAACAATAATAACTAAAAGTTTTATAGCACTTCAGAGTGCTATAAGCCTGTATCCACAGCAGTCCTTTTTACAGCTAAGGGAATGAGAAAGGGCAGTGGAGGGCACTGGCAAAGACACTAAAGCAAGCTGGAAGAACAGGGAGCAGAACTAGGACTTCACAGGACTCTGCTCAAGATGGCCCCATCCCAGGGACACTGGGAGAAATTTAAACTGGGATCACGGATGCCCACACTCCATGCCAGAAGTACTTGAGTATGTTGCTGTGTTGATACAAGCCTTGGTCACTTATGAATCTGGCTGTGAACCACGCTGTGGGCAGGGAAAAGGCTAACACTGAACTTTCAAAACAGTCCCTTCCCAGAAAAGAAAATGTTTTCAGAATTCATTACTTCATAGCTCAAGGCCAGAAAGCCTGGCCTCCTCTATTTTGCAGCTCACAAATGTTATTGGTATATCCTGTTTTGAGCCCAATAACTTGGTTTTGGCTAGTACATACATGCTTCATTTGAAGATCTCGGGAGACAGAGAAGCCACTGTTTCATTTTGCAGTTTGTTTCAGTGTTTCATCTCTCTGAGTAATCAAAAAGCTGCACCTAATTCCTTATTTGACTTATCTGGCTTCTCAGTGTTAATTCTTACTATACCTGTCTTCATTAGATGAAGGACTTCTTTCATATCTTGTGATTTCTCTTCAGTAAGATACTTTAAAACTGAACACTAGTCACTTTTCAGCATACTTTTAACAACCTTCACAGCCTGAACTCAAAAATCCCATGTATTTTCACCAGCCTTGCACAGAGAGGCCTACTCAGCAAAAAGCTGGGAGCCAACACAGAATCACAGAATCTCAGATCCACAGAATCACAGAATGGTTGAGGTTGGAAGGGACCTCTGAGGGTCATCTAGTCCAACTACTCTGCTCAAGCAGGGACTCCTAGAGCACATGAACCAGGATTTTTAATATCTCCAGGGATATCCATATCTTCCACAACCTCTCAGGGCAGCCTGTTCCAGTGCTCAGTCACCCTCACAGTAAAGAAGTTCTTCCTTATGTTCAGGTGGAACTTCCTATGCTGCAGTTTATGGTCATTGCCTGTCATCCTATTGTTGGGTGCCAATGAGAAGAGTCTGGCCCCATCCTCTAGACACTCTCCCTTTAGATATTTATAAACATTAATGAGATCCCCTCTGATTCGTCTTTTCTCCAGGCTGAACAGGCCCAGCTCCCTCTGCCTTTCCTCACATGAAAGATGCTCCAGTCCTCTAATCATCTTAGTCGCCCTTCGCTGGACACGCTGCGGGAGTTGGAGCTTTGCCACACCAGTCAAAGGCGCTGCCTTCACAGCTGCAAAGAGAAAGCCGCTTCTCGAGAGACATGGGGAAGACCTGAATATTAAGAAACTTTCCACAGATATGTGGATGACATCACATGGCTAGGACTTGTGCTAGGGCCAGATAAAATTAACTTGCAGTCCAAATTTCAACTGGATATTACCTTTTCTCCACTTTTAGGGCATCTTCTCCAACTTTCAAATCAACTTGGGGCTCTTTACTGAACTATCTACAGTTCTTCTGCATGTTTTGAAAAATTTTGGCTCCAGAACCAAACATAATATTCCAGTATCAGTCTCACTAATGCTTAAATAATCTCTCTGCTGCCACTCTGGACTCCCAGTTTGTACTCCAGGATCATGTTCACCCTCCTTGCCAAGATATCTCACTGGGAACTCAAATTTATTGCTTCTCCACAAAAGATTTCTTTTTCTTTTTTATAGAGTTGCTGCCTTCCAAAACACAGCACTCCTCCTTGTTTAGAGAGGTATAATGTCCTATTTGGCTGCCTTAAAATGTATTTGGTTTGAATAATTCCAGTTTACCAGAAGATTAATCACTCTGTATGACAGCCCTGTTCTCAGCATGATCTACAACTCCACCTGCCTTTTCATCAGTCACACATTTCATCTGATGCGAGTTTATATTTCCAGAGGACCAATGAAAAAAATGCCTAGCTCCAGGGCCACCACGGATCCCAACAGCACCCTCTCTGAGCCCCTGTCTCAGATGATAACTCTGCCAGTATTTATTTTCTGACATTTGCCAGTGGCAGTTAAACCCCGCTATTGAGACCACCTGCACTGGGATGAACTCAGTGAGCCCGGACACTTCCCACCCCAGGGAAATACGTGCCCCCCATTTAGCAGCTTTAATACTGCAAGATCAGCAAGCTCAAAGCAAGCCCATCAGTGCAGTGGAGGGAAACTGTAGATCATTTTGGTTTATGCTGATTCAGATGTTTGCATGTCAAATTTAGGATTCTGCTTGACACCTTTCACCAGCTGCTGAGCTACTTCCTGGCATTCCTGATCAAGTTAATGTTACTAGCTGGGGCTCTGTTTAGGAGCACAGACCTTGCAGGTTGGATATGAAAGGGGAAAAAAACAGAATTTCTAAGTCTTTTGGACATTTTAGAAAAGACAAAATTGACAGATGACAAGACAAGCTGTAATTTACACATGTCCTGAGGCTATGTCAGCCCTCATAACTGCTGTGGGCACATGTTAGAGGCAAGACACACACCTCAGAAACACGAATGGATAGATACAAACAAACAGCCTTTAACAAAAATGAGCTGTCAGGAATGTTTGCATCTTACTCTAAAATACAGTCTGGCAACAGAATACAAGAGAGACCACAGTCAACTGGGCCAACAAAAACAAGAGATTTAGGAAATGTCTGAAAAAATGCACTGTTTGTCACTGCATGCAAGAGTAAAGGCTCAGAAGCAGACAAGAACAGGGGATAAAAATACGTAGCGCCTTCCTGAAGACAGCAGGAGGTTTGCAGCTCAGCTCTGCCCTGGTTCACACAAAGGTGAGCAGGTGAGCACTGCAAATAGAGAAGGAATATGTGACTAGGCTGAGTTTGCAACGCTGTAGGTAAAAATAGAGTTTTCTCATTCTGATCAGACAGGGTTTTGCATAATAGGTCTAGCGGACACTACGATTATTTTAAAGATTTTCTTCTTTAAATAAGATATTCATAAGGGCTTGGTTTTACAGTGTAAATAGTAATTGTGCAACTGCCCATATGTTTTGAATGCTAACTTACACTTTGAATATATTCAAATAAGAGGGAGAGACAGTCCCTATTTTTACCTTTTATGACACATGTACAAACTAGCAACAGGGAGATTTGTATTCCAGACCCTGCTGTGCCAAGATCAGCTAATATGGTCTTAGTCCTTTCTTCTCTGTATTTCTCACAGCACTTCTGAGAATACACATCACAGATGAAGGAGGAAAGGGGTGACTAATGGAGGCTATAAAATTTCCATATACCAACAATGTCAAAAGCAACACTCGTGTTGTTTTCAGGAATGCATTTATGTTTGACCCTCAGCTAGATAAACTAACAGTCTTGCATAACTCGCTCCCATAGCACCTCAGAAAAGAGGGAGTGGAGGACACTTCCCTGCTCCAACACCCAGGAGGAAGCACTTGTATCCGCAGAGCACCCTGCAGCTGGGAAGCTGGACAAGTGCTAATCCTCCCGTTACACATCTGACAGCAGCTGGCACAAGCAGCTGAACTCTTGCTCCTGCCTTTCTTGTTTTGGTCGGCTTAAGATGCAATCGTTATAGTTTTTCACTATTTAATACCTGAGGCCCTATTTCCTCTATGCCTGCTCTAAAGAACTAGCATACTTGCTAGCATTTGCAACCAACTAAATATTTAAGAGTGCCATCAAGTGGCCAAGTGAGGGGCTTCCAGGAGGCACACGTTGTTCAGAAATCCCCAGGATCATGCAACAAATGTTCATCTATAAATGTGCTGTCTTTGGATAATCACACCAGCCTGCTGTTACCGCAAACTAGCTAGGCTGCCAGTATCTCAATATTCCTGACCTGAAGAGCTCTGAGGGGGATGCACACACTGCAGGAGATGCTTATGTATTCCATAATTAAAGGATAGGAATGGTAAAAGTTTTATGATGGTGCTGTGTCCGTTTGAAAGCAGACAGATGCCTGATGAGATGGATATGTACAGCTCCGACCATGGAGGAGGAAATTAGAAATCATACTGCAGCTCAGAGAATTTTTCTGAAGATATTTGGCAGAAGACCCAGATTTGATTGAGGAGCAAAGAAGCAGCAGAGTTATACACACAGGCCAGCCTGCAGTCAATTTTGCACAGGTATGTACTTCAAGAAACAATAAATATTAAAAACCGCCATTACAGTTCACTACCTGCCCCTATCTTGTTTTCAGCAGTGGTTAACATCAAATGTTTAAGGATGTGTATAAAAACAGGGCTTAAAAACAGTGATATATTTTCTAGAATACAGTCTAGGGCCTTACTAATTTGTGGTTAAGCATCTCCCAGGTCCGTAATGGCCCTCTTCCAAATTCTCTGTGCAGCCAAGTACCAATCATCAAATCTAAACACTGTCTTTCAGCATTCCTCTTTGTATAAGGCTGGGATATACACCAGATATTCAGTTCTTCTCATAGTAATTTGGGGTTTTTTACTTTCTTTTATTTTTAGTACGTGAAATACTGTGCATCTCAAACAGATATGTGAAGTGTATGATTGGTGGTTAGTATAAGTGGTTTTTAAGAGCTAATAAAGTAGATTTCAGAGAAAAACTACTGGTTTTATAAAAAAAAGAATGAGAACAAAAGTAACTTTTATATTTTTTAGTCTCAAATAAAGCTCATTCACAATGTATATGGCATCAAAGCAATACCTTGCAATCCTTTGATCAGATAAGAAAGGCAGGGCAAAAAGAGGTAGTTATGGCAAGAAGAGAGAGGATCCTCAGAGTGAAATTTTCTAACACCAACTAGCTGTTATAAGGGAATGGAACTGGTCCAAAAGGCTCATATAAAGCATCAGGTATCTATGCAAACCAAGAGCCTCATTTTGGCTCACACTTAGATATGATGGACAAAGGATGAAAAAGAAAGAAAAAATTCACAGAATCACAGAATAGCTGAGGTTGGAAAGCATCTCTGGATATCTTAAAGTAGGGTCAGCTAGAGGACTGCCTTGAGTCAGGTTTTTAATATCTCCAAGGAGATATCTCCATAACCTCTCCACACTGCAGAGATACTGTTCCACTGCTCGATCACCCTCACAGTAAAGAAGTTCTATCTTATGTTTAAAGAGACTTTACTCTATCTCAGTTGAGATCCATTGTCTTTTGTCCTTTCACTTGATAGCTCTGAGAAGAGTCTGGGTTTGTTTTTGTTATTCTCTTCCAACAGGTGTTTATACATATAAGAAGAAACTTCCACCTTTCTCTAGTGACAGCCAACTTCAGAGACTCTCAGCTCTGGGAAGCCAACCAGTAGGTAAAGCAAACCAGACTACAAGTCTGGTCAACACCATGGATTCACTGCGGGAGTTAAAGGGAAGTTTAGCTCCCCATATTTACTGTCCCCACAAGCCAGGCTGTTGCTGGGCTCTCTGGCTTCCGTCCAGCATCTCTGCAGGAAGAAGCCTGGGACCACAGAGCATCTATAAAGCATGTGCTGCTCCAGAGCATCACCTTCCTAGCCCATGTGAGCCAAGGTGGGGAGGAGAGTGCACCTGGGCACCTCTCCTGTATCTGAAAGGGTTGCATCTGGCCCTGGGCAAGACAGAGTTGAACTGCCTGGGAACCTCAACACAGCAAAATACTCAGACACTTCAGAGAGCAAACAGCATGTTACAATGTGAAAAACAGTTCCCAGTGTTCTGCTGGGGTGACTGTGTTCTCTGAGCACACTCTTACAGCTTGGACACAAAGACAGCACCAAAAGTGCCCAGGGAGGCTGAGCCAAACATCTCCAAACTTCAAAATCCTTGGCATCCACAATCTGGTATCCACAGTACCAGCATCTTGAGGACCTACTGCGCTGGCTTCTCTTTTAAGAACTCACTAAACAATAAAAAAGCTGATACAACTATTCCTCTATGAAGATTCTTACATAGTACTGGAAAACACTCCATCAGGCACCATTTGATGGGAGGAGCTACAGAATGTCAATGAATACCAGTCAGCTCTCTTATACCTGGAGGAATCTGATGAGAATAACTCAGAGCTGAATGAGCTGTCAATAGCACATGAAGCAATACTTGCTGCCTTTCTTTTACTGCAGATGAGAATCTTTGCAATATTTTATTGCTAAAATTTAGCGATTATCTAAATTCAGTGTGATAATGTTGCAAAATTAAGGATGCCTAGATTACCCAGTCCTACACACAGAGTAAGCGTGTAGTACTTCACACAGGACAGTTGTATTCTCCTTATCATCCAGGAAAATAGAAGTGTAGATTTGTTGCTGAAAACACACCTCAAAGCTAGTTATATGTTTCACTGTTTAGATTCCTCACTAATACAAAGATTTAAACATCTCTGAATACTTTTTTCCTGCCTTCTCTAGCTGACTTCATCCCACAATATCCTAAAACTCACTTTTATCCTCACATATATGGCAGCAAAGCCATATCCTTGACTACAAAACATGCAGCACTCAGAATGATTCAAAAAAGCAAACAAAAAACCCCACCACAGAATATGTAGAGTTTTTTACACTGTTCTGATGTTAGAAGTTTCTAAAAACTGGAAATTTAGTCTGCACTTATTCCTCAGTGGCCAGAATTTTTGATGTATTCTTGACAGAATCTTAACTTGAAGTGGCCTGTAATATAAGTCAGTGGAGTTAACATCCAGATATTCCTGGGTATATTCTGACAGGTTGGCAGCCTAGAAAATATTACCAAGCATGAAATATAGAATTGAAAACTATGATTGAGTTCCCTAAGTGTGGATCAGCAGAGAAAAATGTTATACCGAAGAATATGTGTTTTTGTTTTGCAGCAGCATAAAACAGAGGTAAGCTAAAAAGAGTTTTGACATCTCTCAAGCTTCAACTCTAATGAAAACATTAGATAGATTTCCTTCAGGTTTTTACTGATCCTCTCTGTTGAAAAATGATACTCACTCATCTCCAGAACAAAAGACAGAAGATAAAAGTCTTCAGAAAAAGTCTTTAATGGGGCCTTATACAATTTCTTTGTACCATTCTTCCCTAGGAATAATGACAAGCTATCTAACTTCAGGAGCTTACAGAGTAACTTACATCTTCCTAGAATTAATGATGGAATAAGCCCAATGCAGATTTATAAATTCTAAGGCCAAAGGAGATCATTGTATTTGTTCCTATGCCTAATTACTTCCACCATTAAAAATTCAATTCATTTCCAGCTTTCTGAGATGTCTGAATTCTACTTCCAGTTGCTAGATTCTGTTAGATGAAAAAGTAAGATGAAAGAGTTCGGTTCTGTAAGATATCTTCTTCCTTTCCCTTCAAGTAACTAACAGACAGTAATGAAATCCCTACTTAAATGTCTCTGTAATAAGCTAAGTTGAGCTGTTTAAATATTTCACTCTAAAGCTGAGTTTCCAAACATAAGTCATAATGTGGCTCATCTCTGGACCTCTTTCAATTTTAACATCCATTTTGAAGACTTGTTAATAGCTGGATACAACACTCCAGGAAGAGTCTCCTCAGCATTACAAACAGAAGTAGAACTTCCTCCCTCCTGCTACCCTCTAGTATGTGAATGCATACAGCACCCCATGTCAGATGTCCTAAGATGCATTTCTGCAACTGCTCTTCCAGATTTAGCTAGAAGTTTTCTTTCTCAGAGTGTACATCAAGATAGAAGAATATTTTCAAGTCCAGTTTCATGACTGACATAAAACAATCTAACCACAGGCTGCTGCTAAAAATGCTGATCTCTCTTTCCCTCTGCCATTTTTTCTTACCTCCTCTGTGCTCTAACCCCAGTGACCCTATGCTTGCACATCTGGCTGAAAAAACAGTATCTTAAATGGCACTGTCATCTTAGGGTACTGGTGGTGATAGTGCATGCATGTAACACTCAACCTATACAATTAGTAGATCTTAAATGAAAACTAGGTCTTTAAAACTGCCCAGTGACCCAGCTCTTTGACTGGCTACTAGCCAGCAGAGACAGACAGCTGACTAAGCAAGCTCCCTGCTCTTTGCAGGAGCAGGGGATGGTTGCGAGAAGTTAGGGGCTCTCCAAAACAGAATCATGGTGTGATGGCAAAAGTCTGGAGAAGCAGCGCTTCAGGTTGAATAATGTCTCTGAAAAAAATGCCTCTAGAGTCACTGCCCCTTTATGGGAATTGCTGGAATAGAGCCTTCTGTTTCTGGGACTGCCCTGTGGGATCTGAGATGAAAGCAGCTCTGGATACATGCCATCTTCTGTTGTTCCCTTGGCTTGGCCTTTTCATCAGTAAGAATGGAAAGCAGCATTGTCTGATCTCATCTGGGAAAACACAGAAGGTCAAGGCAGAAAGGAACTCAGACACCACAGCAATGGAGACTATTTAAGTAACTAAAACAGGCAGGCAGGGATCCTGCCCCCTCTGCAATCCCACCTCACTGTGGAGGAGCCCTCTCATCCATTGGCTCTGAAGTCAGATAACCACAGCACCA
Source organism: Caprimulgus europaeus (assembly GCA_907165065.1). The sequence goes on from OU015527.1 coordinate 72,432,986, forward strand.
TGCTGGAGGGCAAGGTCAACTAGAAATTAGCTCTTCTGGGAGAAGTGCAGTACAGGTCATCCAACCCTTAAGTATTTCTACCTTAACTCTTCCTCCAAGCCATGTTTGGCCTGGAGGAGGGTCAGATCTTCTCATTGATTTCTCTGTTTTGTAATGGCTAGATGCCATAGCTGGAGCAGAAGGGGCTTCAAATGAACAGTAGGAAGCTGACCTCTGGTGCTGGGAGTAGGAGTATAGAGAGAAGACAGCAAGGAAGGCAAGCTCCTGTGCTCCTGAGCACTGCTTCACAGTCTGTGTAGTTCTCTGGTAAGATTCACTCACTAGCATCACTTCAGACAAATGAATAAAACCATTTGATGAATGAAAGCAACACGTTGCAACAGGCTACAGTGCTTGGCAGGAGTATTGCTGTTTTCATTTCTGTGCTTTCATATCACTTCTTCTTCCACAAAGCATCTAATCAGACGATGCTGTACAGCAGAAAATTAATGGTTTACTTCAGAGAGCCGCCTCATGATGCCAGAAAGCACGGAAGGATTGTTTGTAAATATTTGATTAGAAAAAGCAAGTAAAATTGGCATGAAAACATGCAAGAATTAATGCTGTGCCATTACCCAATAGGGATATTTATAGCACAGAGGTGATGCCAGCCAACATTAACACATGCAGCACTACACCAAGTGCAACTCCGCCTGTACAAAGCTAGCATTCTCACAGATCCAGTCTGTAAACAGCTGACTGACAGGAGCAGACATAGTTTCCAGGGGATACACTGGGTGTTCTGTTCTGCTCCGTCTCTACACAGCACACAAAAGGGAGAGTGCAGGAGCATCCACACAAAAGAGAGGGTGCAGGAGCATCCTTGGAGTCTTTGTGTGTACTCTCAGCCCTCCTTTACCAACTGAAACAAGGGACAAGGCTCAGGGTGGCAATGAGCCCTGCTTCCTTGGTACTCAGTGTCCTTTGAAAATGTCCCAACAAGGAGCAAAATACATGACCAGTCATTAACCCACGAATGTTCTACCGCAGATGTTTTCATGCAACCGAACCCTGCTTTGAGGAGGTGTTCCCTTGCAGGAGTCTCTCTCCAAAGAGAGGGACATTGGTAGGGCATAGCCTGTGATGAGCTTCCAGGCCCTCTGCATACATGCCTACACAAGGAATTAAATGTCCCTGTTACCATAAGGCAGCATGGCCACAGGAAAGGAGACTCTCCTCCAGGCAGGATGTGTCCTTGCTTGCTCACCTGGCTGAAGTGGGAAATCCCTTATCTAGTTTCCAGTTCAAGCCCTGTTCCTTCACTTCTGAATTTCAGGTCTGGAGACATAACAAACCCACTGGCAAGGGGTTTCAGGTCCACTCTTGCAGGTTTTATCTCCAGTAAGTGAGTCTGACAATAGTGGGACAAGCTGCTTAAGAGGAGATAAGAGCTTCCAACCTCTTGAGCTTTAAGACACTGGTCCTAAAATTGCCACACATTTGTTAAAATTCATCAGGCAGAATTAAGCCTGTCCTGCTATAGAGAAATTATTTCTGGAGGCTCACTCCAACCTGATTTTACATAATTCTTTAACTTCTTACTTTGACTTTTGTATGAAATCAAAGATAATAACCAAATATTAAAATCAAACTGATGAGCTAATTTACAGGTCCTTCCAACAAACAAGGAAAAACTTGTGTTGTAATGCAGAAGGCAGAAATCATCAAACAACTTCCCAATGAAAACAGTGGGCTGATTCTGATTCTTGTTTATGTGAACAGAAATTAGATATAATTCTATAGCTAGACATGCTGGTAAGCCTAAGCATGAAATCAGAATGCAGCCTAGTGGCATTCTAGATACTGCCTGATTGCCCTTTCATACCCAACATGGAAAATAACAGTAAGGTGTGGTAATGATCCTAACTAACAGTAAGCTTTCATTGCCCAGTTATCCTAGTCATTACATGTGGTTTTCAGAATTCCTGTTTTGCAGCTGTTTTCCCAAACTGACAACAATTTCTTTCTCCAGTTTAGCTGGAAGTCACATACCCTCCTTTCTCTTAACTAATTCTCCAGTTATGTAAATACATATGTTTAGTAAGAGAAAAAATGCATTATTAAAAGTACCAATGGCACCCAGTGAGGCTTAAACTGACAACTGAAGAAATAATAGAACTCAAACTGGGAAAACAATAGCTTGTTAAAATGTGAATCAGCTGGTGGTCAACACAGAACACAGTCCCAACTGACTGTCATTTGTAAATTTATTGAGATTTCCTTTTGGTGGCACCCACCTTGAGAGTCCAGTTGAAGTCATTTATATACCGTAGCACAACTCAAGGAACAGCATTACAGTCTTAGTATTCAGGCTGGGACTACATACTGTCAGCTGTAATACCATATGCAAGAAATGATAAGAATTTGTTTCAAAGAAGAAAAGGAAATTGCAATTTTCAGAGCATGCTGTGAAGTCTGGAAGGATTAGAGGCTGTCAGAGATCCTGCAGTACAAGAGGCATACAGGAAGAAGCTAAGCTCTGATGTTTTTAAAGTACAGGAGATCTCAGTGGGGCTTGGGGTTTGGTTGGAAATCTTGAAAAACCTTTTGCAAATCTGAAAATGTAGTTCAAACTTTCCTTTGCAAAACTTAATTCATTCTTCTCTATAGGAACCCAAATTTGGAATATTACATTAAGAAAATCATAAATAGTTCAGCCACAACAGCAATCTAACCATTACAGATAAACTGAAATGCTTTCAAGGAAGCAAATTAACAGCAAGGAGCATCGAACTAGCAAAGCTGAACCAGAACCATGACTCACCAATTACTTCCTATTGTATTCCAGGAATCAGAGTGGAGCTGCAAGCTGGCTTCGCAAGAAAAGTGAAATGGCAAAAGTTGCAAGTTGTCAGTTCTGCACAGCCATGAACCCACTAGGATTTTGCTCAGATCACAGAAGTCCATTTACTTGAGAACCACTGCCTCTACCTTCATGAGGGGATACTGCTTAGAGAGCTGTGCAAGACATCCTATAGACAGGAGCCACAACAGAGCTGCCAATGCCTGCAAGTTTACCAGGAGAGCTGCAATAGCAGGAAGTTTTTTTCCAAGCCTCAGCTTTACCATTTAAACACAAGTTCTGCTTCTGCTTTGTTTCAGAACAAAACAAAGCTGGCCCTCACAGCAATAAAGTTTTAGAACACCAAATAGATTCCATCCTGAAAACATTGGAGGCACATAAAAAGAAGTCAGGTCTTGCAATCTGTAATAATCTCAAGATCTTGAGAGTCTACCTTGTGATCTCTGAATGATTAGACTTGGCAACACTATACCACCCTCAGGGAAAAATTTCCTAACTACCAAAGAAATTTTCCCTTTTCACTAAGAGATGAATTCCCAATGCTTATTAGTATTACCTTTTCAACTTCTTCCTGTTTTCTTGCTTTCATATGTTAAATAGCTTTCTGCTGAAGACAACAAAAATCCTGATGTTGCATCCAAAACAATTTCAAATACACTATTTTTATCATAGGCAAAGACATATATATTCCACCATTCCCCGTCTCCATAAATTCTGTCCCACAAACTACTTTAGTAATCTATCTTATTTTACTTTAAGGGCATCTATCGAAATAAACAAATATGAATCACAGAATCATAGAATGGCTTGGGTTGGAAATGACCTTAAAGATCATCCAGCTCCAACCCTACTGCTGTGGACAGGGTTGCCAACCCTGATCAGGATGCCCAGGGCCTTGTCCAGCCTGGCCTTGAATGCCTCCAGGGATGGGGCACCCACAACTTCTCTGGGCAATATACTCATTAGTATACTTGTCAAGTTACTACATACAAATAAAGAGGTATTTTGCCTATAATGGTTTGTAACTAAGCTTATTTATACATGACCTTGCCTTTAAGGGTGACCACAGCATGCAGTGTAGCAAGGGGCAGGTCAGAGAGAGGAGTTACAGAGAGGAAATTTTGCATGCTTCATGTTATGTGTTCATGTTGGTAGTTTTCTGCACTCTAATGTGACTCCAGGGTTTCACTGACATGCATACTGCTCCTGCTGACTCATAGAGCAGTGCTGTATAACTTACATGCTCTGTATAGACTCTTATACAGTGCCCAGCATTTTGGTGTGGGAAAAACTAAGTTCATAAATAAAGCAAAGAAACTTGAAGTTGGGTTAATAACTAGCCCATATGGCCAGCGTGGTAGTGACAGTCACACCACTGCAAATAACATCTGTTCAGAAGGTCTGATCTGCAGACCTCACGTACAGTGACTTATCTTTTCCCCATGTGAGAGAAGACAATTCCATCTTAGTGCACAGACACAACGGTACTGTCACAAGATAAGGTAATTAACCCAAACAAACTGATTGGAGCAGCATGTTTGAGGGTACTTAAGCATTACAGCTGAAAGACACCAAAATTTATTTCAAGCTGGTATATCCACTGCACCGCAGCCCAACAGCAACATGCTCATCAAGAATTCCTACTGCACCTTCCACATGGTAGGACAGAAACAAGAATGTTTTCTATAGCAACCCATCCAATATGCAAAATCCCCTCCTTTCACCCCCAAGGAACTGCTTGACAATTTAGACTCCACACAGGGATTCACCATTAAAGTGCCTCCTTAGCTTGAAAGACTCTGAATGGAATGAAAAATGCAGATCACCCGATCATATCTAAGCCTGCAAAAGTTAACTTGGACAAAAAAAAACCGTAACAGAATTCTGTACAAATTATTTGTATTATCAAGTTCTTCAACAGCAACACATCACTACAGAGGCTGCATTCCTGTAGTTGTGAAAGATTAATATCTTCTTACCAAGGATTTTAAAACTTTTGAGCTTTAATAGTATTGATTTAATTAACCACAGTAAACTATGCATTAGGTGATAAATAAAACTCATGGATTCAGCAGTGTTCGTTATCTGTGTGGCTGATTCCACAACCACAGTTGTACCTGAGAAAGAGAGGAAATTGAAAGACCTCCCAGGTCATTGGATCCAGAGCCTTTTCCTGGAAGGCAACCAGAGCAAATCCATAGCATACCAAACTCTCCCTTAAACTAATATATGTGTCTGCAACAGCCTTAAACAGCTCTTACGCCTCCTTGGCATTTATCAGCCCTGATATACTTATGGGGCTCTATGGAGGCTAAACAAATCAATCCATTTAGTCTTCCATTGCATGGAGGCTCAGGGATTCCTCTGAATAAAGTGCCATATACATCTGGATTATTGCCAGGTAAAGGATTTTACAAAATTCCTATCCTTTGTGAATCTATTCATGTCAGTGAACCTCACCCTTGAAGTCCTAATGCAAAGAGTTAAATCAAGGCTGTATCTTTAGTCTCGCTACTGTTATCTCAGATAGTATTCAAAGCCCTCACATTAGGATATATGCTTTGTAGCTCATATCAAGGTTTTAGCAATGAAAAATAAAGCAAGCACAAGAAAACCAAGTCCTTTAAAGTACAGGTTAATATGGAAAAATAGTTATGTATCTGGTATAAGAAAACACAGGCATAAGTATATACATTATAGATAATTAAGATTGGATTGTGTTTCATCCAGATTTTACTTTGCTACATTTATCTACTTAAATGGTGTTTTAATGGGGGAACAGAGTATGTGTTGGTGTCCATGTGTACACGGCTCATCCCACCACTCTTGAGATGTGATGCTGGTGAGGGTGGTCAGGGCCACTAGAGCTTTTTATGGCTTTCAGGGCCCTGACAATATTTTTGCTACTTAGACTAGAGTGTGAGAAGTAGACCTGAATCCAGGACTTTTGCTATGGAAAAGTCAAGCTATTATGATAATATAATCCTAGTATTTGAAGGGAATGGCAAATACAAAACCAAACAAATAGTGTTTGGCTTATATAATACAGACATAAGAACATCTGTATTTCAGAAAATGAATCTTTGCAATAAAGCACAAAATGATGCTTTTAAGAGACAGCTTGTAGAGCTGTTTTGCTTGTCCTCAATATCTGTTGATCATCTCCTGCTGAGTCAAGGGGTCTCTCAGACAGAGAGTCTTTTAGCAGATTTTTATTACAAGACCATTGCCTTGACATCGATAACAAAGAGAGTTAACCCATCTCTGTTTGGTTTCTGTTGTGCAAACGCTATAAAAAGAACTCCCACAGTAACTTAAATGTAGTTTAGTTTCCAGGGACAAAGCTAAGAAAGAGAAGGCGTCAGACTGGCTTTATCAAACAGGTAAGACTCTATGGCACACAAATGTTTAGTCTCCTGTGGATAAAAATGCACTAATCAAACTAACTGGGCTAGACAGAGAGGTAAGTGGGTGGAAGTTAATGGCCTGCAATGCACCAGAGACACAATAGGATGTCTGAGTGGCAACTTTGATCCCCAGGCTCTATAAAATCTTTTTTCCAAAACACATGAATAGAGCTCTTTACTATTTCATACTTAACAAAATGCTCCAGCAAAAGATGACATTAGGAGTTGATTTAAAATTAAATTAATTAAAAGATAAGGCTAGGAAAAATTAGGCAAAGCTTACAGAATTTAAATTACAAATCAGTAATTAAGTCACCAACTGAAATTAATCTTTCATATGATTCACTTAATGTACTATACTTATTAGGCTATATTTACTAACAGAATTTATAGTAGCACAGGTACTGTCAATGTTATGCTCTCAAAGCCTGTATGTGTGGTAAGAGATATTTAATGTTTGGAAAACAGACTTTAAAGTGTTGTAATTTACATTTAATTGACTACAATTAGTTATCTCAATAAACTGGATGCATGATGGCTTTAATTTCTAACACTGATTCCACTAGGGAAGTTTTTCAATACCGTGAGACCATGGAGGAGGATACAGATGTTTGCAAACGAACCCTAAAGCCTCCAACATGAGGCAGCACAGAGAACAGCCTCTAAAAAGATTAGAAAAGTGAATAACTCAGACTCATGAAGACTATAAGAAATGAAGAACATGATTTTTCCACATTAACTCTTGTTTTAAATGAAAAAATCATGGCTGCAACAGACCAAAACCTAGAGACAAGTATCACATCTTTAAAATTCGCACAATTTAAAATTTCCAGAGGTTGGGAATTTACCATATGCCAAAAGTAATTGTTCTCAATTACCCATTTTCTACTAAAAAGCCACACTTTGTCTGGCCTGAATTCATGTAGCTCCAGCTTTTCTTTGATCTTGTTACATCATTTGTCTGATAGATTAAAGATCCCTTTGTTACACGATCTGCTTTCCCGTTATAAGGAGTCAACAGACCACAGTCCAACTACCTAATACGCTTTTCTTTGACAAGTTGAACAAACCAAATTCCTTTTATTTGTTTCCCAGCTCAGTCGTCCTGTTCTTAGATCATTCTTTCATTTTGTTCTGAACCCTTCCTAGTTTATTGTCCCTCTCCTTGGCACATCACCAGCAGTGAGCATGCCTTTCCAGGGTGGTCATTCTAGCACTAAATAAAAAAGGCTCTTTTAGCCTCTCCGTTCCTTTTTAACTCCCCCCCTCTCTCTAGAACCAAGGGTCTCTGATGCAGTACAGCACTAGGGCTTCATCACAAGCTTTTTTTGAAATCATTGCTCCTCAAGATAGGGCTCCTCCCTGTATGCTTGCATGGCTTGAATTTCTTTGAATGTACACATGGACACTAACACAGAGTGATGCCGTGTACTCTGCTACAAAGGGATCTAAACAGCTCTTTGATCTGATTGTTCCATTTCTTAGCACCTCCTAGATGTTTGTCTCATCAAAACATTTTATCTGCAGTGATTTTCTGTTTATTTCTTCTTCATGGATGAAAACATAGATTAGCATTAGACCTAGTTGTTAATGACTTTAGATATGCTTGCCTCAGAGGCATCTGATTGCTACATTTTATTTCCTGTCTTTTTTTTCCTCAGCAGTCTCTTTTAATTAATACAATGCAGTAATGGAAAACTCCTTACAGCTATTAAAAAGTCACATAGCACAAACAGCACTCATAAATTAATACAGAGCATGCCCATGTTCTCCAGGGTTTTCCTTTTTGATTGTGGGGGTATTAAGTGTCCATACAAATGTTCTTCAACTATTCACAAATAAGACTTACATATTCCCTTTTAATTTTTTCTCTGTGATTATTTTGTTGATGCTTGTTTTCTGTATATTCCCTTACAGTAGCAACTTTGCATGTTACTTAGTGTGGCTTCTGTCTGCCTAATATAGCAAATAAAATAACTTAAAATCACTGGTAACCATTATGTTTTAATTCTGTAATTGATTCTTTTTCTTTTTCTCAACATAAATTCACTACTAACAGTTAGATATCACTAACTACTTTATCAACTACAGTTAATAACTGGCATCACCAGCATTTGCAGAAGGTGAGAGTCTTTCAACTTACAGTACAGATACCCAAAACATCAATGAACAATACATTCACAGCTAAAAGAAACCACTCAGCCACCATGTTGGCACTACACAGTCCTCAAGCCTGTTACCAAAAAGTTAGAGTGAACTTCCTAGGTCTTTTACCATTGAAGACATATTCCATTTTATCAACTTCAGACCAGCACATGCCTCTGAATGGACATGGAGACATTTCCCCAAAGCTAGGATCAGTTATAGCATTTTAGTGCTTGATACAAACATAGGCCAAATAGCAAATTGAATCCAGATAGCTATATTAACTTCTCTTTGAGGTGTGTGGGCCACATGAATCTCTATCACTCTTATGTGGTATTGCACTCAGAAAACTTCAGTAGCTTTACTGTGGGACCCCAAAAGGCTGAAGTTCACTGCTGGACATGGTCCAGCACACAGGCCATTATGTGATTGATGAGCTGCCAGCCCCCACTCTCCAGCACAACCCCCTCACATGAATTGCTTATGCCTACAGCCTTATACAAGGCAAGGAATTTCATCTAAGCAATCTAAAATGCTTTTTCTCTCTCAGAATCTTTAACCTCTATTTCCAATATAAAAATAAACTCCTGCAGCTTAGAGAATGATTAGCAAGGATCTCTGCTCCCAGAAGTCTTCTCTGCCTGTTCTTGGAACATAATTTAAATATATAAACAACTCCAAAGCTACCTGGAAAAGACTTTCTGTAACCTGGTTCAGAGATCTGAATTTGTTAGGCAGTATTCAATCCACTTAGTGCTTTTATTTAAAGTTCTTCAGTCATTCATCAGGAAATACTAAATTTAATAGCAGCCTATTATGTAAATCCATTCCAGACTATCTTCCACATGCTGCATCACAACCTTTAAATCTATCACTGCAGAGAAAATTACCCATGAACACCTGGTACAATTTCTAACACTGACTCTCCTTAAGCCCACAGCCTACACTGTTAAATCAAAGTTTTCAGGCTTTTAGGGTTCTCCTTCTCAAACATACACTTTTGTCCTTGTCACAAGGATTGCCTATCATCTGTAGGACTTCGCTCTCAGCTGTGCCAGGAATTACACTGCATGCAATATTCATTAAATGGACTAAGTTTAGTCCTCGAATCCATGTTTTAAATAAAGTACTATCTTGCATGGAGGTGGAATAATAAGTTTTTGAAAAGAGAGCTGGGCTCCATAAGTTGTTGTTTCCATAATTTGACTGAGATGTCATAGAAAACTTGAAGCATTTATCTACATTTCAAGATCAGATAAAGCATTATAGCTTCTAACAAGAAGTTAACATGAATTAAAGATCACAGACCTTATCTGTAAGCAGTGAGATTCTTTCTGTATGAGGACCCCAGTTCTGCTCAATTATCTCTCCTATTACTTAGATCCCCAGACCCATGGAGAGGGTAAATGTCTTGCCACAGCTACCATCCCTCTTGTCAGGATGAGTGATTAAAAAAACAAAACAAAAACAAACAACAAACTGTGCTAACAAGGATATATCTGTATATTTCTTCAGCATTCAGTTAAATGCATCATAATATTTGATTATAAGAAACTTAAACAACATGGAATTAGCAGAGCACATACTAGCTGGATTAAAAATTGGTAGACTGCCAAAGCCTAAAGTAGCTCTAAAGAGCCTAAAGAGCTCTAAAGAGAAGGAAAAATGAACAGAGATGGTTTCTAGGGCAGATTCCCAGTCATCAGTTCTAAGTCCAGCAGTGGTTAATATTTTTAGTTTGATCTACATAATGATATAAAATGTTTGCTGCAAGAGCCTGAGGATGACACAGTAGTGGGTGGCATGCATAAGAGAGAAACTAGGTGAGTATGCCTGGTGATGGCATTTGCACTCAAGAAGAACATGGGTACATTGCAGAAAGGTTAGAGGAAGTTCACTGAAATAACACAGCAGATGGAAAACAAATCTTGAGTGTGGCTTCAGGAGTTTAGCCTAAAGCAGAAAAAAATGAGAGTCATCTTCATCAATGCATATGGGCACTTATACCACTTATGGAGAAGGGACTTGCTGGAAAAGCTTTTTAAGCTTGCTGCCAAGAGAATGATGAGTTTCAATGGCTGAAAACTTAAGCTAGACAAATGCAACCTTGAAATGACATGTCATTTACCAAGGGGCAGACCAATTCAAAGTTGGAACAGTACAACAGGGGAGAAGGACTTATCGTGAGATGGAGTTTTAACAAGGAGAATGAACATCATTCTAAAATATATGTTTTGACCCAGCTTCTAAGAAAAATCCTCCAGCTAGCACATGAAGGTAGGAGGGGATCCAGCCCTGTTGTCCATTATTTTCTTTCTTGGCTCCAAGAAGAAGGTGGCCCTCCCATGCTCGGAACACCTAGAGGCTTGCCTTAGAAGAGTTATGATTGCAGCTTCAATGTTTTGGTTGTTTTTCTATTGGGATCAGGAAGGAATGTTTTCAATTTTTAAAAACAGAAAAAAGGAAAACCCAGGGAACTACAGGCCAATCAGTTTCACCTCTGTGCCTGGCAAGATCATGGAGCAGATACCCCTGGAAACCATGCTACAGCATATGGAACACAGAGAGCTAATCGGTGACAGCCAACATGGCATCACTAAAGGCAATTGTGCCTAACAAAGCTGGTGGCCTTCTATGACAGGGTTACAGCATTGGTGGATAAGGGAAGAGCAAGTCATATCAACTACCTAGACTTGTTCAAAGCATTAGATACTGTCCTGCAGACCATCCTTGTCTCTAAACTGGAGAGATATGGTTTTGATGAGTGGACCACTAAGTGGATAAGGAATTGGCTGGATGGTCGCACTCCATGTTGTGGTCCTAGCAGAAGTCTTATAGGCTTGGAACATGCTGTGTACAAACATTAGTGGTGTGTAATATGGAGTTGATCTTAATTTTCATTAAATCATTGGAGTGAATACGGGATTGGTATTTTTCTCCTAATTATTTTTTTCCACTGTTTGCTTTCTAGACAGATGGGGCCCAGGCTTATTGCACAAAAAGAGGGAGAGGAAAATGGCATATCTTCAGATATACTCTTTCACTCCCTGCAGGATGACTTTTCCCATCTAGAAGTGAGCTTCTTACCACTTTCTTTATTCTAATCTCTAATTTAAATGCCTGATTCTGCAATATACTCATCACCAGTGATCGTATGTAGCAATGAATCCTCCTTTCAGTCATCTGTGCAGGACCAGATCCTGGCTGAGAAGCTGCCTGCAAGGCAAGAGAAGCATGTTCCTTGACCATGCCAATTCTATTTGACATTCATCTTGCTATCTTGTCTTCATTACCCTTCCTGGAGATAACATTTCTCAGCGTTACTGAGGACCTAGCTCCTTGAGAAACTGTACTTCATCTTTTGGTACTAAGTGTTCATGGAACACTGAGGAGGAATTTATTCAATTGACTTGAAGAATGGCAGAACTGCTGAGGGATGAGATTTCAAGCACAGCAAGCAATGCCTACAAAGCACAGAGGTGAGCAGGAAGCTGCAGTACCTTGCTGTTAAAGCCACTTGGCTTATTTTCTCTTCTCCCAGTTCCCTCCAAAGCACCCTGAGCATGTCCCATTCAGGAATATCCTCATTACAATGACCAACCATCAGCCTTGATCAGTGGAGGGCAGTAAATAAAAGACTGTCCATGTGCCTTGGGCAGTGTATTTGAGAAATGGGAAAGTACAACACTGTCCAGTAAGTATTCTCAGTCTCCTTGTGTTTACCTGACATTACTTGTAGGAGAGTGCAACAAGAGCTGGCCCACGGTTTCAGCATTCAACCATGACTTCTCAGCATCAGGAAGCCTCAGGATGTCTATTAAATACCATCTTTGTGAAATTCCTGACCCAGATTTTACACCAATTTAGTTCAGTCACAGAGTCACAACAACTCTCACTTTGGATGCAGCCACATCAATACAAGGACCCTGTACTAGGTACTAGCATTGCTTGTGCTGATTTTACACAAGAAAGCTAAAGCAGTATAGGCATCTTTATGTGGTCTACTTCAGTCTACATGAGGCGCCGTTTCAGATCCAGCACTGCGAAGAACTGAACAGATACCTTTGCCAGATACCTCAGTTTGCCAGTGCTTTGGGTGTGAGTCCATACTCCTTACCCATACTTGTGACTGGCCAGTCACCTCCACTGAGCACAAAGACAGTAGGATAAAATACACTGGCCATACATCTACTGTCTTTCCCTACTCACCTCATGTGCTGACAGACGGGGCTGTACATAAAAAGCCATCTCTGAAGGCTTTCAGAGGCACACTTGCTTCCACAACATGAACTAGGGTGATTCTTAAGACCTGAGCTTGTGTTTGTGGCGCTCCCATCAGCAAGGCAGAATACAAACCCAACACCCATCACAGCCTCTTTGAACCCTGCATTGCAGGCTGTCACTCTAGATAGAAACTCAGCAACCTCATTGATGCAAAAACAAAAACAGACAGACAGCTCCTCCTGATGGGAATAAAAATTAATTCCAGCCAAGCAGCACAGATCCTGAATTGCAAATTACGATGACAATATTTCCTTGTTCAGAAGTGACTGCCTCATGCCAAAGAAATGCCATTAGTATCAGAAATCCCATCCAAATAAATCACTGGTGAAAACTCCAGAAATATGATACAAAAGCAAGGGAGAGGCTAAGGCCCTCTTTTTTTTAAAGAAATCACCACAATGGAGTGAAATGGAACAACAGTAAACAAGGGACCTTTTGTTTCAAAAAGTATTATTTTGGGCAGTAGGACAAACGTGTTATTTTTACGTTGGCAGTGCTCCCAAATGCATGCTGAACAAAAGACTGGTGATATAATTATGGCCACTGGAGATCAAAAGATCTGGGTTCTGCTCCTGCCTCTACCCCAGTCCCTGTGTTAGTCCAGGACTATTTCATCTGGCCAGGATTAATCTCTCATCATTTTAGCCATCTAAGAGATAGGCACCTAGGCTAGGTGCTTTGACTAGGCTCACTCTACAGTCCACAGGGAGAGACCATCCCTTCTACTTAGCTCTTCTCTTGGACACCAGGCTTACAGCAAGATGGATGATCTCTGGATGTGCTGATCTCTCAGGGCTGACTAAAGGGGAAGCTTAAGGCAGAGGCTCAGCTCCTAGCTGTTTGCTGGCTACAGCTGGCTGAGATGAACTATGCCCCCTGTGTCTGCTATAAAAATGGGACAAGAAGTCTTCTGGATCTCTTGCCCACTTAGGTGGCAAGCCTGACTTAAGGATTCCTCTGTATCCTTATATATTGCCCTTGTCATAATTAACCCTGGCAGAACTAACATAAACAACAAATACTTCTGCACAACTGAAAAAGCACACATCGGGGTCTTGCTTAGTGTAACAAGTTAGAACAACTGTCTGAACAGACTAATGGGAGGTTACCATCCTTGAGCTTGTATCTCTCCTCCTACACCTGGGTTGCAGGGCAGTGGGAAGGCACTGCCCAGTTCCTACACGGTCTGAGCACAGGGGCTGTGAGCACAGTAAGATTTTGCTGTGCTGTACAAGGTGAGGAATATCCTGAGCACTTCTCATACTTTCTTTTGCAAAGGCTGATCCGAATTGTTCTTTAGATTAGCTGATGCCTGCTCAGTTAAAGAAATTATCAGACCAATTTAGGCTTCTTGGCAAACTAACAGGAACACTTCCAGGACTCAGATGGAGTGAACTTCAAGAGAAAAAATGTCATTTTAAGAGGAAAACGAAATGTTGCAATATTGGAAGTGGAACACAATCCTTACCAGTAATAAATTAAGGCAACCCAGCTGGTTTCATTTTCAGAGTACAGAGAAATACACAGGAATGACTAATTGGGACCACACCAAATGTCCCTGTAACCAAGTATCTCATCTCCAGAGTACTGAGTAGCAACTGCTTAGAAACTCTAAGAACCTCAGCAAATAGAGGTCTATCCCCTTCTAAGTACTCAGAGCTTCCAGCAACTTGCAGTAACAAACTTACTGAATCAGATGGTTTGTTTTTCCAACAGCAAACTAGCCCTCCATGTATTTATCTAACCTCTTTTGAATCCATGTGTATTTCTGTCCTCCAGATCACAAAGGAAGGAAGGAAAGATCCATAACTTCATTATGCATCATATTATTCTGTGTTAAATTTGTCTTAGTCCTGCTACTCAATAATTTCATAAGGTCTCCCTCATTCTTGTGTTATTGGTAATGAACATTTGACCCCTTTTCACTTCCCCTATGCCACTCAGGATTCTACAGACACATATCATGTCCCTGTCTCTTGTCTGCTATGAGAGTCCTAAATGGTTTATGCTGTCTGATAGAAAAGGCATTATATATATTTCTGTTAATTGTTGCTACCCTTTTCTGGACCTTCTCCAATCTTTTCACAGCCTAACACATTCTTCCTCAGAGTTCACAGCCAGAACTGCACACAGTAACCAAGATGTCAGTTGACATCTTGCTTTTGTTCTCTTTTTAGTTTTCTATTGTTGTTCCTACTGCTGCTTTATATGTAGTTTTCTATTTTGTTTCCACTGTATCCAGAAGTTTTGTTTTCTTTTTCTTTCACAGTAATTCCCATCAATTTTTGTTTTGCCTTTTGACTATTGCTGAGCACTACCAAGTGTTTTAAAAGAAACAAGTACTTGAATGACTTCAGGATCATTTTCCTGAATAACAGCAATCTCCTTGGAGCCTAGTGCTGAGGTTTTTATTCCACATGCATTACACTTCTTTGCAATGAATTTCATTAGTCATTTTATCCGAGCTGAGAGCCTTCAGCATTCATTCAAAAAAAGGTGTTTACTTAAATACTGAATTATTTGCCTTGCTAGTTCAGAATATTCATAACAGATTTTAACTTTTTCAGTACACAGAACACCAGTAAAAATGTCCACTTGTAATTTGCAAGCACATATAGATTAACTGAAATGGCTGGTGCCTAAAGATGTAGCTACTGGTAAGGTCCTCTCTTTGGCTCAACCACTCTCTGTACTGCACAAGGACCTCCTAGAGTTCAGGTATTTAAGGTAAAAGTTTTAGTGCCTAATAATGCTATCTTCAATTCTCCATCACTGGTTACCTGTAGCACCATGACTGATCTTTATTTCAAGCCAGATGGAGAATTATTAGTGCCCTACAGAAGAGCCAGCTTTTACTTAAACAAATAAAATACTAACACTCAGAGAAGAAGGACAACTGTCTTGCTAAAGACAGTGGGGAGACTGACTGAGTCAAAACATGTAGCCCTTCCCACAAATCTAATGACTGTGGTCTGACTGTTCTGTAGACTGTCCTCTTCTTGCAGCAAGGAGAAGGTTCTGCTGCCCCTGCAATACTATTCTTTTCTCAGCCCCTCTCTGCTTCATGTCAGAGTTAATGGCAATATCTGGGGGGACATCTTCGCAAGGAGCAGAAGCCCTGGAGGTGTGCAGGTCGGGTACTGTTGTGATCTTCACATCCTCTGAGAAAAAGCCAGTGGAGACTTGAAACAGTTTCGGATTTTGGTTGTTTGCCTGTCTTTCCTTGTTAGTTAACAACATCCACCTGATGTAAATCTGAGGCTTTAAGGTCATACTGTTCACTACATGAGAATGCCAGCAATGTGACTCTACAGCAGCTACTAACAGTGGAGAAGAGTAGAGTCCTGGTGAGTCCCAGAAGCACTTTCAGTGGACCTGAAAAATTTATTGACTAATCTGCTGAGAAGATAATGTTGAGGTCCCAAAACTACCTGGGCGAGAAAGACCCCCAGAAAACTTATCTCACAGCTGGCCTCATCACTTTGGGAATTTCCTTGGAAGCAGTGGTCCTAGGCAGGAACTACCAGAATGCTATCCCCTTCCTAAAGCTATTCATCATAGTCAGCAGTTTAGGTAGAAAGTAGAAGAGAGTGAGAGGATGGAAGAGAGAATGTTTATTCACAGTGACATTATTATCCCACCCGCACAAGAGTAAATGCAGAGATGTGAAGACAATAATTCAGAGTACAGCAGTCAGTGTGTCTGTAAGCAACAAGAGATACTGAACAGGAGGAAATGCAACGTTGTTGATATGGATTCCCAGGTTAAAAAAAAAAAGGTAGATGTAATGCACACAGCAAAACAACAAAAAAGGTGAGCAAGCATCAACTGTGTGAATTCTTTTCAGTTTCCTGAACTGGATAGAGATTAACACAGAGTGGCCCAGCAACCCCTGAACCTTGTTCATTGCTATTCAAAATAACCCCATGTCCAATCCCAGACACTATAGCAGTGAAAGTGCCTTTTCACAATATCCAGGCCTGGTGTGCCCTAATGGAGAGCTCACCTTCTCTAAAGATATCCCTAACAAGAAAGCAATGAGTTTACACTTAGAGAAGTCTCTCACAATTGGTTTCTGGCAAAACATAACATATCTGGTCTTTCAGCAATTTTAGAAGGGCAGGAACAGAGAAACCAGAGCTCATCAAGTAAGGATTAAGGATTAAGTGGTGCTTCTAAAGGAAAGTCTTTGTTCAAAGGGAGAGTCAGGACATGGAATGTAAAGGCCTAATACCTGAGTTAAATTTCAATTTACTGCTTTGAAATTAGGTGAGTCCTTGCTATGAGATGCAACCATACTCCTGAGTATTATATGATTTGATCTCACTGTACCTGTGTAATATTTTAAATCTTTCAATGATTCTTTTGCATTTGTTACTTACAAGAGCCATGCCCCACTGCAAATAGGTCCTTGTACTTTGGATTCCTGTAGTGAGAAAATACATATAAGATTGCATTTATTATTAACCATACAGTTCCACAGAAATGCACAGTGTTTCACATATTAATATCAGAGTCCATTCTCACAGGACTGCACACAATCTGAAGGCTTGACCCTTTGAACATATGCACTACTAAAGTTTTTCTATGAGTAATTCTTCCAGACTCAAGGTGCATAAAAAGGTAGAACATCAGAAGACCACAGCAGGAGATGAAAAGTATAAAAAGAGCACAAACAGACATGATGTCAATCTCCAGCACTTCTTGGCTTATCCATTTCATAATCACAAAAAGTTTACTGCCAGAAATGAGGTCTTTGAGGAAAGGAAAAAGGAAGGAGTATGTTGGTTTCCATCTTTCAGGGACAAGAATAAAGGATTTTTAAAATCACAACAGAATAATAAACTTGCTTTCTCTATTTGTTATTAAATAATGAGGGATACTTCCAGAGACAGTTATCAGTTCATGAATTACTTATCATTCTCACAGACCAGCAAGGGAAACTCCTTTCTGACCCATTCAAACAGTATATTCACTGAGGCATACTGACTATGATCATTAGCCAGGTACTATGTTTTCTGAAGCACCCTTATTTGAAAAACATCTATCTTCTCAGTTTCTGCTGTGGTGAGGACAGGAGGTTACCTAAAACAAAGGCCAGTACTATTGCTGTTCCTGAGCTTACACAGTACAACCAGTGAAATTCAATTCTGTTAAATGAAGGTATGTGAAAACTATCTAATGGGTGTTTTCTCAGACTTGTTATTCCGAATTGATAAAAGAAAGCCACTTTGTCTTTTAATTTCTCCTTTTTCATTTGTGCTAGTAACTAGGCATGTTAATGCTCATGGTCTATCCACCATGTGCACTGTCACTGCTAATCATCTGAGAATAAAAATTAAATTAGAAAAGTTTATTACTTAAGGCGATTTGGGGTCATTCTTCCAATTCCAGGGCCATCTTTCTGATATAATTTCCTGGAGATAAGAATAACAGCAGCACAAACTATCTATATAAGATGCCTTTTCTCCCAGTTTTACATCTCATTTTACTGTTTTTTTTGTAATTCTCACACAACTGCATCCTTGATATTCCATTAAAGGGTAATTACTGCAGTAGCTTGAAAGGACAGAAGACTGAAGTCCTGCTTGGTCTCTCCATAGATCCTCTTTGACAAGACACAGATGTGTTTACAGTGCCACACAAGCAACTGAGAGGAGGCCTAGCTGCTGGGGAACACGAGGCAGGAGCTGACTATGTATATCTCAGGCTCAGTGCATGAACCAAGCCAGCTCTGGAGAGATTCTGTGATGTTAAAAAGTACAAGGACTTTTTCAGGTTGGTGATGAGTGGTTTTTTTTTTTTTTTCATGGCAATATCCACGGTGATAACACCTCAGAAAAAGAGAGTGACTGTTTTTGGACTGACCAGAGATAAATTCTGTACTGAAAAAGTGGACTGCAGGGCAAATGCCTGCTAAACTGAACTGTGTAAGATCCCAGTACAAAAATACCACTGTTGTCTGAGCAGCAATTGAATACATACCGTGCATAAAGGTCTTGTCTGCCATCAGTGCCTCAGGATCTTATAGCCTATGGTGATCCCTGTCTGGCACATGCAATATTTGCATTTCCCTTTCTGCTGCTCTAATTCTTCTGTGTTGATATTTGTCAAAAATATAGTCATTATCCCTTCTCTTCCCCTGGGCTTTCCAGGATTGATTCCTACAGTATATTGTCCAAAGACAGGATATGTCTATCCCAGCTTTCCCAAGAAAGGACTCTGCTAACTACATTCACTTTGCACTAGTGCTGGACAGAGCCTGCTGTGCTTTTACCTTTTGCTAAATTGCACAAGCCTGGCCCATTCAGCCTTACACAAGGTGCATTGGATCCAGAAGCACCAAGCATGTCTAGATGCTGCCATAGCAGCTGATTGTAATTATTCAAAACAATGTTTCCAGATAAATCAGCCCTGCTTTGTAAGGTGCCATGACGTTCAATCCCACTCTCCTGATAAACAGCCGAGGTTTGTAATAAAGACACTTACCAAGAGATGGCAGTAACTGCAAGTCTCTTGGTTTTCTCATACTGGAACTTCCAGAGTGGGAGGAGGGTTCCTTGCTGGTCTCTGTATTCATCTGAGGCATCCTCAAAATATTTAAAATCTAAAGCAAAAAAAATCAAGGAAAAGGTCCCGGTGAATAAACCTGAAATAAATCATCATCGTGCAATGCCAGGGAAGCTTTAAAAAACACTCTGTTATCCTCACAGCCTCTGCACAGCCCAACTGTTAGTATAAAAACTCTCAGTCCTTAAGTCTCAACTCCAAACCAGCGCCTATGCCCTGAAATACCTTTTACTGAACACCAAGTTCTCAGATAAAAAAAGCTGATGATCTAAAAGCAGACAAAGGATGAACAAAAAAGCAGAAGCCCAGAGTGAGGAGTGACCTCAGGCTGCTACCGGAGCTAGATAAGGCCTTTCAGGAGAGAACTGAGCAGGGATAGCAAAATCCTTGCAAAATAACATCAAGACTTTGAGTATGTTGCCATGGCTGGGACCAGTATGCCAGCAGAGAGATGCTCAGCACTGGCTGCTGTCACAAGCATCTGCATCCAGGAGGGACATACCTGCTGAGGGAGAGAAGTGTCACAGGGAGGGCAATGCTGACCAAAGCTGCTGGCCCCAGCCTGCTCAGAGCAAGGCTGATGTGGCATGTCCTTTGAATGTCCATGGTGTGCTGTCCTGTTTGCTTTGTGTCAGTCAGCAGGTTCCCAGCCCTGCTCATTTTAGCCATTTTTCTACTGTATTGCATTGTTTTGTTTTGTATTCTATGCTATGCTACTCTATTCCAATCCATTCTACCCTTCATAGGGCTGTGACCACTCATCTGCAGGAGTTCTGGTTTGAGTCAGAACTATTTCCCAGCAGGGTCATACCTTGTGCAATGTCATCAAATATGTTCTGATTCACCATCCGCTCCATTATTTTAGCAGCCTTTGAGATCTTGTTTATATCATCACTCTGTTGAAAAGAAAAACAAGGAAGAGAAAATCTGAAGGTACTCACACCAGCACCTAATGATAAGGGCACTTGAATTAAGGCAATGACTTTATTACAAGTTTAGCAAGATGCCATCCACAGATGCGCTGCAATAACTTCAGTGTTTGATCCCATTTTAGCTCCACTGGAAGGTACTTATCTGTGAAGACAGTTAAGAGTTCTGTCTTCCTGAACTCATTTAAGCTACCTCATGATGGGATGAGCTAAAAGCACACATGATCCCTCCCCCACCTCACTTGATAAGAGTTAATTAGCTTCAGTAATGAAATAATCTATGCTTGATCATGCATCAGCATCTTTCCATCTCTACCTGGAGATCTTTAAAGCCTCATATCGTAAGTAAAGACCACAGGATTTAGAAATCCTTTAGTCAGGCACTGGGTGATTCCAACTCGATGCATTCATAGATCCATAAGCTCATACAATATTTAACCAACATGCAAAGGACAGTTTGGTGTCCAGCTTTTGTGATAATTGTTTGGATACTGTGGAAAATCCCATCCTCCTGGCCAGGGAGCACCACAATTGCACAAGCTTGCCTATGTGAAGGTATGCAGATATACCTTTAGGTATGCAAGTACTGGACATCTTTTTGGGGAGTAGCACCTTGAAAGGCCAGAAGTCCCTGAGTAACTGTATCAGTAATATCATATTAAGACTAAGATTGCCTAGGAAACTATGAAATAGCAAACTTGGCTATGGGCATAGCAAAACCATAACCAATAGGGAAAAGGAAATTAGGGTCAGGTTGTTGATATGGAAGAAGACAAGGGTCAAGAAAGGAAACAATCCTGAATGAGGGAAGCTGAATGGGGGAAGAAGCAGCATGGACAAATGGAGAAAAGAGAGCATAACAGGCTGCTTGACTGTCAGCAGGTGTCTAGTTGGTATGTTTGTCTGACAGAGCCCTGTGCCTTATCACCACAGTCTTATAACCATCTTCTTACTAAACTCTACTCCTAACTATTTTTGTGCTCTCTAAACCCTGTGTGTGTGTGTACAATTACTAGCAAAATCCTAACTGGATTAACTGGGAAGTAGGACAAGATGTGGGTGCCACCAGCTGGAAGGACAGAGCTTAAAAGTCCCCAGACTGTGCTGGACCACGAGGATGATGCCAGCACAACTCTGCACAATTATGTGAGAGTGCCAGGGCACAAGCAAGTGCTCTGACAGCATGCTGCTTCAAGAATCTGAATCATTGTCTACTAAGGTTGCTGCAAAGCCCCATCAGTGTTTCAAAGCCTTTCATCCTCAAACCCCTGCTAGGGACTGATGGCTGCCAGCACAGCATGATTTCCTCCACAGTGATGACACTGAAAAGAAACTTGTCATCCTTGACACAGCTCAGAGAGTGCCCTGCACATGAAAAGAAAAAGTTAAATGACTTGCCAAAACTACATTGCACAGTCACAGTCAGAACCAAGAACATGACTCCAGATTATGAGTGTCCCAGCCCTCTGCTTCTTTCTTGGGCTCTGCACAGACTCAAGGGAGACTGAGAGCCTTGCTTCAAAGAGCATGAAACCCAAAGGACCACATAAAGATGACAGGACAAGGGAGTTTCAAAAAGGCAATTCTGTAATCTGCAACACTTAAAATCCACAGTTTGCCTACACTTGCAGTAATGTGAGCAGTCAAGTTCTCCCATCTCAGAAAGAATCAAGTAGAACTTGGAAGCAAGTTAAGAGAAGGGCAACAAGGATGCTCCAAGTCACAACTGGTTTCTATATCAGGAAAAACTGAGTAGGCTGAGACTTGCCAGTCTGGAAAAGAGATGGCTTGACAAGAAATGAGACAGGTCTATGATATCCTACATGTCCCAAAGAGGATGGACAGGGACTGGTTGTTTACTATTTCTTCTGATACAAAAAGTAGGGGTGTGAAGTGAAGCTAGTGGAAGTCAAGTCCCAAATAAACAAAATGACATAACTCTTACAGAAGGATGACACATCTGTGCAACTCCTTGTCAAATCGTGTTATGAATGTAAGAATTTTACACAGTTTCAAGGAAGACTGAACAAGTACTTCCATCTATGTGCCAAAGCACATCAAGCTTAGGAAACAGCTGAAAATACTTGAAGGCTGGAAGAACATTTGGGACTGGGATATACTCTTGCTGTGTTCTTACCCTTCCTTACAGGTTCCCTTGTTGTTAGAGCCTTGATCTGAATCATTGTGGCCACTCTTATGTTCTTCAGGTTTTCCCTGCATCTGTGGAAGGACTTCTTGAGAACAGCACAGAGAATTTACTGCCATGTTCAGGATTTAAGAAAGCACAGGAAAAGGTGTTTTCAAATTTTAGCACACTATGATATTCCCTAGACATTAGGAATTTGTAAGTATTAAGAGAAATTAATGAGAGAGAGAAAGAGGATGCTTGAAACTTCTCAAGTAGAAATCAATACTCTCAATTGCTGGGATTTCTCTCTTTTGCCTTTAAGTTGCCATTATTGCTTCTGCCACAATAGGACCTGTTTTTCTCTAAAGTACTCCCTTAAAAAAAAGCAATTCACCTTTGCTAACACTTGTCCAGCAATATTGGGATCATGACTATAAAAATGTCATTGGCTGCCACCAGCATAATGCTCTGAGTAAACTTAATTGACAGAGGTTAAATGCTGAAAAGGATACAATTTGATTTAGAAAAAGAGAAGCGCAATAAACACTTTTCTCTCCAACTTCGTAAAAGTCACAGCTATCAGGTGTAAAGGACAGATCCCCTGGAGTCCTGGTGGCTCATCAAGCGCGTTAGCTAGGCTGTCTTCCATTCACCCATTACACAGACAAAAATCTCTCTTCTGTTCTCATATGCACCTGCTGCTGGAAGCAGCTGGGGGAAAACGGCAGTGCCTTACCCTACAGACATGAGCAGGATCATGGCTCTTGTTCTCTTACACCCAAGGAAACTTGCACCGCAAGCATTCTGAATTTCCAACCTGAGACATCGTTCTGGACTGAAGATCAGAAGAGAAGTCCTACTGTATCTGTTTTCAAAGATGAATGCTAGATACTGTCTCATATATATTTTTTATTATTATTATTTTATTTTAATTTTTAATTTTTTTACATACAGAAATGCTCCAGATGAATCAAAAGAGCTTTAAGTCAGCTTTCCTGTTATGCTGACAGGTAGCTATGCTGTTAGCAATGCAGCCATGAATAACTACATTTTTGGCATTAAACTGGATTAGAGTATGTTATTTTCTAATTTGATCCTGTTCTATTTCAGGTTTGATTTATTCTGTATGTTACTGAAATAAATCTTCAGTGGATGTGATAGGCTTAATTTGCCATTTTTTTGTAAAGATCTGTTTGAAACTAATTTTTTTATTGTGGGTCAACTCTAGTCTAGCTAGCCAAATGTAATCAGAGCTCATCAGCTAGCAAATAAGTTTCATTAATTTCTGTGCATAAATTATTTTTAGAACAGCAATAATGCTAATGGAATCATATGTAAGATGGATAATGGGTGCTTTGAAAACAAATGTCTTGGTCTTGTTCTGCTATTCATTAACACTGCTTCATATTTGCCTCTCAGCAGCTGGTCGGTTGCAATGTGTAACTCCAGCAAACTGAAGCATAAAAAAGGCTTCTGCTGTTGTATAATTGTATACCCAGAAGACAAACCTCACCCTAAAACCAGTGCAATAACTGCTTATATCTCTGGCAATACATGCTTTGAGCAACCTGGTCTAGTGGAAGGTGTCCCTGCTCATGGCAGGGGAGTTGGAGCTGGATGATCTTTAAGGTCCCTTCCAACCCAAACCATTCTGTGACTCTATGATTCTATCTACTGCAATACATATACTGGCAATACTAGAAGAACTCCTGGCTTGCAAAGAAAAAAGCACAGTACAGGTGTGTTGTCACCTCTTCCCAGCACTGCAAAAACCCACTGCAAATCCCAAATAAAGTCTCCAAGTTTTAATCCTACCAAGTAGTTATTAATTTCCAGAATTGTACTCAACTGTTCATTTTCACTGTTTGCTTTTAATTCTGATGCTCTGTAAACAGCAGACTGAAGACGAGGGAGTTGGTAACAACTCATCCACTCCCTGAGATGACCAGGAACAGGTGAACAATAATGTAAAAGTTAATTGTATCCAAATTTCATCTGTTATTTCAAAAATAACTGTGGTCATCCAAGAGCTTCCAAATTATAATTATGACCCTGTGGGGTGGGCTTTCTTACCAGGCATATCTGAAGAAGGGGTAATGCTATAGTGAGACAGACAAGTCAGACAGGACCTCACATGACTCAGGAAAGCACATTTCTCTGTTAAATATAAATTTTGTTTGGACTTTTAATGAAACTGTTCAACCACTTCTGCTTCAGAGGAGATTAGAGACTGTTCCAGTGCAGTAAGTTCCAGCTTTAACATATTCCTAACTGGTTCACATCCATCTCTATTTCTGTTGACACTATCCTCTGCCTTAGTAATACTTCTCAGTGTCTGTTATCTACCTCACATTCCCTCTTTACCCTTGCATTAGCAGATAAATATGCTAAGACATTTTTAGTCTTTTGTATTTGAGCTTTCAATTTCTTATAGTCCTTTCCGCATCTATGCAGGTTTGTAATCTATCATCTTTGAAAAGGGGTGATAAAAATCATATATGCCTGTACTACTCCAGATAAAGTGTCACCCCACCTTACATAAGATAAATAGTTTTTCTCTGCTATCCCTCACACAATATATTCCAGCAATGTACTTATCTTCTCATAGCCACATCACAACTCACCAACTGATACACTCATATTTCTCCCTGCCATTTCAAACCATAAGCCCTCCCTTTATCAAAAATTGCTTTGATACTCCAAAATGCACAGTCTTCATCTCCACTGGTCCCTCACAGTTTGTACTAATAACAACTTTCCTGGCTTATTTAATAATTTCCTAAAGGCACTATAGCAATAGCTTTACAGAATTTTAGCTAGATTACCTTTACTATACTTTCCTTGTCAAAGGAAACCACAACTTTTATCAAAGAAAATGATGAGATTATCAGGACACAGTCTACCTCTGGTAAGCACATGCTATTTTATTCCATTTAGTATTTACTCCTAGTAATAAAATACTATTATTTACTCCTGTATTCTTTTCCTCCGTACTAATTCTATTGCCTCGCCTCTGCAGTACTGTGTTCAGCTCTGGAGTCCTCAGCACAGGAAAGACACAGACCTGTTGGAGCAGGTCTAGAGAAGGCCACAAAAATTATCAGAAGGATGGAGCAGCTCTGCTGTGAGGACAGGCTGAGAGAGTGGGGCTGTTCAGCCTGGAGAAGAGAAGGGTCCAGGAAGACCTTATTGTGGCCTTGCAGTACCTGAATGGGGCCTATAGGAAAGATGGGGACAGACTTTTTACAGGGCCTGTAGTGCTAGGTCAAGGTGAATGGTTTTAAACTTAAAGAAGGGAGATTTAGACTACATGTAAAGAAGAAATTTTTCACAATGAGAGTGGTGAAACGCTGTCACAGGTTGCCCAGAGAGGTTGTAGAAACCCCATCTCTGGAAACATTCAAGGTCAGGCTGGATGGGGCTCTGAGCAACCTGACCTCATTGAAGATGTCCCTGCTCTCTGCAGAGGGTTTGGACTAGATAAGCTTTAAAGTTCCCTTCCAATCAAAACCATTTTATGATTGGTGTGAAAAGTCAGACTAATAGAACCGTTTTTACACCTCTTACATACCATACAGCCTTGTTATACTCCAGTTACATAGCTCCACCCCTCTTTAGATAGATTAATTAAAAATCCTTACTATCAGACTTGTGATTTCATGCCTTGCCATCCCAGGGTGAGAGGAGCTATCCCGCATGAGCTTAATTGCATTACGCTCTTCGCATTTTGCTTCTACCTCAGTCGCTGTCATATCTACACTCACAGGACATCATGGGAAGGGTCGTACTGGATCAGACCAAGTGTATCTCTGGGCCAGGATCCTCTCTTCAATCAGAGCCCTAAGCAGATGGCCCAGGAACAGCAAGAACAGGACAAGTAGATACAACACTTCTGCCTAGTTCTCAACGCTTTCAACTATTTTCAGCTCAGAAAATTTCATATCATTCCTCTTCAGTATTCTGTGTTTTTCCTGTTCTGTTTGCTGTCTTGATTAAAAACTGAGGGAAAGTTTCAAATGTTGTATCCCTGCTTTCAGATATAGCACATCCTCTTCCCTCTAGATCCATTAGAGTGACAGACATATTGAGAGATTTCCAAGAGTCACTCATCACAGTCTGCATTCACATACTTTCTGTCATTCTGACTTTTATGCACTCACATTCTTCTTTCTATCATTCTCATCCTTCCTTCTGCTGAAATTCCTGGTTGTCTCCGTTTCTTTTTGTGTTGGCTGACTCTCTCCTGCTTTGCAAAACCACATCTACCTTGCTTCTTCTCCTCATTTTTCAGTGCAGTGCAGGGCTTCATTAAACTTTTTTTCCCTTAGTGAGGAGCTTATACCTCCCTGTCAAGGCTCTTCTCTCTTCTCTGCCTTTGGCCACATTCTTCTCCCAGTCATCTATTTTCTTGACCTCTTATTCAGTACCAGTATTGTTTTATCTTTCTTTTCATCTACTATGTTTTCAAATCCTCATCGGACACTCTAGATCTTGGATCTTCTCTTTCATGGCCTCTTACAATAGTAAGATCCATCACAGATCCACCTCTGGTAATACCCACTCATTTCACAGAATAATAGAATTGTAGAGTCATAGAATTATTTGGGTTGGAAAGGACCTCTAAAGGTCACCTGTTCCACCTCCCCAGCAAGGAGCAAGGCCATCTTCAACTAGATCAGGTTGCTCAGAGCCCCATCCAACCTTACCTTGAATGTTTCCAGGGATAGGGCCACAGCTCTGGGCAACATGTTCCAGTGTTTCACCACCCCTGTTGTAAAAAATAGCTTCCTTCTATCTAGTCTGAATCTACCCTCTTTTAATTTAAAACCATTACCCATTTTTTCCTCCTCTTCCCTTTGGGTTGAATCCAGCGCTATCTCAATATCTCTTACAATCTTTTTCTTCCTAGTACCTAGCCTAACAGAAACAATGGTGGAAATCAATTGCTACTTCTAGCCATTGCACCCTTGATCAAGATCAGACACATTTCCTGCTTGATGTTCCACAGTTCCCCTTCAGCAATGATCAAAGGCAATGTGTCCTCAGAATGCGTTTATCTGGAAAAGCTCTGTTTCAATTACCATGTGTAGTCTAAAGTATGTAACCTGTGAGTGGGAGCACCACAAAACCCACAGTCCATTTGCTGACTTGAGACCATAATTACAGATTCTGATGCTGTGAACCTTTAATTTCCATACACCTACAGATGTAATGCCTGTTGTAAGTCTGATTTTAGCCTTGGATTACTCCAGGCTGCATTTTTCCAGCTAATGACTGGAAAATTCAGCGGGTTTTTCATACACTTCAAGCTGGTCTGCCAGCCTTGCAGAAGGTTGCAGTTTGGGAGACTGGCTCATAAAGAAGCTTTCCCTTTCACTTTTCAATGTATTGACTTTCTGGCTTCTTTGCAAGTCCCTTGGAAAGTGCTAAGAGTGAAAAGCAAAGCGACAAAGGGAGGGATCATGGGTGCCAGCTTTTCACTGTTACCAGTGGAGCATGCAGCAGGTTTTTTACAATATGGTTTAACTGGTAGAATTTTTATTTCACTTTCATTATCAGCTTTTAGCAGTCCACTCTTTAAGCCCATATTTGTATCATTGGCTTCAGGTTTAATTCTCTAAAACGTGCTCACGTGAAAGGTTTATCAGTTTTAGAAAAGACTGAATTTCAATGGCACAATTCACAGGAAAAAGCTTGTCAGAACATGTTCTTGGTCTGTTTACACTGTAAGGCTTTTGATGGCACAGTGCTGCTGGAGCAGTTAAACAAGCCAAATCCTCTACAGT
The DNA here is from genome assembly GCA_907165065.1 of Caprimulgus europaeus. The sequence goes on from OU015527.1 coordinate 72,461,077, forward strand.
TGAATCAGCCATCTGGTAGGAAAGTGCTAAGCTAGTTTCAGAAGCCAGCTTCTATTACATAGATACATCTGAGTTACATTGATATATCTAACCTATTCTAGGGGCAAGCTAAGAATTGACTTCTAAGTTTCTGTATTATAGTTCACAGTACATTTTGCTCCAGTCATCATAGAAATTATTTCAGTTTGCCTTCTAAATGGTTTAACTTAGACTGGGGCAGGGAAAGAACCACCCACAATTCTGTATAGATCAAATTCTGTTAAAACTACAATAGAAACTTCCTGAATCCGCTGAAAACATTCTGGAACATGAAGAACATCTTTCAGGGTTGACATATTGTATTCTTAGTGTTTGAAGTGGGATGACATTTTCAAGATGAGGATATTGTCAGGTTAGGGGAATGGACTGTGGCATCTCTGCAAGGCACTCCTAGGCTACTCCTGACAGTGTAGCCTGGATTAGGAGTCAGTATCACCCTCACAGCAAGATCACAACACTAGCTCAGAGCTTGGCAGGAGTTACGATACGTGATACTCTGAAAAGCCAGACTAACGGAGGCCACTCCAGTTCAGCAGCCTTTGCCACTCACTCTGCTACTCCACAGGCCTCAGGGTGGCTGACCTCTTCTTGGGATGATCACATCACTATGACTGAGGTATCACCATGCTGTGTAATTACTAACTGTGGCATAAGACTTCAAACACTGGAAGGGAACACTTCTGTCACTTTCCAGCTAAGTAACTATACAATGCATCAAAGATCCCCCAGCAAATTAGGTCAAGCTTCCCAGAAACATTATTCAATTTTAAGTATGTAGGCTTTGATTTCAATCAACTATTATTGTTTTTATATAAACTATATATTATTTATATGTATATAACTAGAAAATATAAAAATTATAATTCTACAACATTATCATTAAAATAACAAAAAATACTGAAATGTGTTTCACTACAGTGCTTTAGTAACATTTTGAAAGAATTCTAAAGTTCTTTGCCTTTCAGATTGGAAGATTTTACGAAAACCTCTGCATCACTTAGAATTCTTTAAAAAGTAACCCAGTGTTTCTATTTATTTCATTCCTTTATCCCTCCCATGCTAATAGAAAATGAGATACAAACATGGTAATGAACAAAAAAGAAAACCATAAACTCACTTGGAAATCAGGTTTGAATACAAGATTGTGGCTCCACGCTGCTTTGTATTCCCATAAAAAGTATAGCAAAATGGAAAGCCTGTTTTGGAAGTATAACTAATTTTTGCATTTCTTGGAGTTGTTACTTTACAGCTGAGACAACTAGCTAGCATGAGTTGCTAATTTTCACTTAATTTGCATTATGGATGCTCACCACTCTGAGCAGGCTTCTTCCAGCATTATGAAACATACCTGTGACTCCAAAGAGTTTAACTTCCTTCCTTTCTTCTTCTCCTCTTCTCTCTTTGCTATTTGAGCTTTTGGTTTTTCTTTCTCTTTTGACTTTTCCATTTTCTGAAGCTCCTCCACATAGGCATCATAGATCTCCCACTGAGAGACAGATAGAACCAGGATTTACCAGGACTTGATTATACTCCATAACATAGGCATGTACCCCTCACAAAAATATGATAGCCCTCACAACAGTAACACTGAAGTCAGCTGAAGACAACAAGCTGCACAAGAAGTGAAGGACTGAAGTCCAGGATTTGTAAAGCTTGATAGGGTGTGTCTTACTTTTTAAGAACATATGATTGCATTCTTAACAATTTCCTTCTCCCAACACTCTTCTTGGTGCTTTGACTCCATCTCATTTTTGTAAGACCTTCTGTTTGGCTAATTTACCAGAGTTTAATAGGAAACATGCTTTAAACATCTGCTTTATGACATTTCTCAAGTGGTGTTGGAAAATTAAATTGTAGCTGCTTAACACAATTTAAATCTTGGACTAAAACTCTGCAGCATATGATCAAATGGAAACTGTTTTACATCTTCTGCTATGCCACATGCCAGGAATATCTCACTTGAGTAGAAGCAAAAGTAATTCTTCTACTTAAGAATTATTCATTAGTACTGGAGTGCTTGTTTTGTATCTAAAGCAGGTACACTACTTTCAGGACAAAACAAAAGACAATCTCATTCTGACACATCAGCTTGGGAAAGGAGTATGGTTCAAACACAAAACATAGAGTGGAACATTGGAATAAAAAAGGTAGCAGAAACCTTTATCAAAACAACTGCATTGTGTTGTAATTTTGCAGATGGAAAAGAGGTGGAAAGATGATCTAAACATCAGGGAAAGGACAAAGAAGACGTGATGAGAAGAGTAGGAGAATGAGCAGAACAGAAAACTTTGGAAGAGGAAATTATGACCATCTCCAAGAAGGAGAAAGAGTTGAGGGAAAAAAGAGTGTACATTAAAATATTATTTTATATCCACTCAAATTTACAACAGGATAAAAAGAAAACAAGGGTAAACTTTTCCTCTTAGTTTTCAAACATTTCTTGCAAAATTTTAGCAACTTATTATCTTAAATAGCTCTGTTCTCTCTAATTCTCAAGTCATCTCACTGTCAGAAAACATTGAGAGGAAAGCCCAGCTGGAGGAAAGGAAGATCTCGGGCCAATTACTCTGTGATTTCAAGTTCAGGAATAGATCAGGTTACAGTTTTCAGCTTGGCAGAGACACCTTCACTCCCCTGCCTACCACTTTCCTATAACAGCAAGTTTTAAGTTGCTGCCATTACCTTAGACCTTAGAAACCTGCTTTGCATACAGCTAAACTTAGACAAAGTAAAAATCACAATGCTGCATGTATCATACTCTTAACCATACTCCCAAAAACATCATCAACTCTTGTAAATTCACAGCTGTACAAAATCTTCAGAGGTCTCCACTCTCTAAACACAGTGCTCAAAGTGGAGCTACCATGCAGACATGTCATAAGCCCTTTTTCATTATTTTTTTCCTGCATTTTGAGACCTCATTGAACCTGTGTCTGGTGGGATTAGCTGACAGAGGTGTCCTGTAGCTGATCACATATTGAATGCTAGACCAGTCCTCCTCCTCAATAAGCAGCTCTACCCACCACACAGTGACGGAACATCTTCAGCAACAGGACAGTCCCAGCCCCAAAGACAGCCATACCCCTGGAGGAGCCAGTTCCTGCAAGAGGTAGTTGCAGTTGTGTCCTGTTCCTGCAGAGCTCAGCTGCAGCTCGCCTCTTGTTGAGTCCAAAACCATTCTCACCCTGTGGTTTCCCTATTTCCACTCATTTAAGGCTCTCTAAAGCAGACTGGCCAGGGTGGCTGGCAAACAACAGATCAATTAAAAGCAGGTAAACAGAGACACTTGATCTTAGAAATATAAACCATTAGCAAGTTCAAGGCAGAAAAGAGGGCTACACTGGTTGCTCTCAGATTTAAACCAGAATCAAAGCCACAGTATGGGTTTTCATTCCACTCCAAGGAAAGCAAATGTAGCAATTGGGTTTTTCCTTTCTCATATCTAAGCTTCCTAAAAATCTTCTAAGACAAGCTTTAAAAGTAAAAAGGATATACCTGGTTAGCAGTGGCTGAGAAATCTTCACAAGGTGTAGGCTCTGATTGACATGCTCTGTCCTGAAAAAGAAAAAGCATAAACAAGTGTAATCTTTGCATTGAAGCTCTTTGCAGTGACAGAGTCCAGCTGTGGAAATAGCCTTTTCATGGCAGGCAGCTAGAATAACATTGATCTAAGATGAATTCAACATCCAAATGACTCCCAGAGCACTGCACAAACATTATCAGCCATCATGCAACTAAAACCAGATTTTCTTGTGGACCAAAAGAAGGTTCACCAAACCTGATTTTTTTCCAACATACTTAAAATATTTAATTGCAATATTTCATTTTGAAGGAGCTGAAATGGTTTGTTTCACCTCTACCATTTGAAACTTTCTGCTATCAATTATGGTATCAACTATTAACATCCTAACAAATTTGAAAAGTTTTGACCTATATATTGAAAACCCACTTGGGTACAGCAGTCAAAACAAAAGACTTGAACAGAATGATAACTTATAAACAATTCATTTGATGTTACTGAAATAATATTTTTATCACCTTTACATCAACATTCTGAAATAAATTAATATATTTCTGTGAAACTTCCATTTCATGGAACAGCATTTTCTTTCAAAAAACTGTTGTGTCAGGACATTTTTAAGAAGCTGCCTGTAGCATTTCACTGACCTCTGAAATAAAGCAGTCTCAGAGGTGGAAGCTGCACATCCTGTACAGCACACAGCAGTACTTCACAGCTATTTAAGGTCTATATTCTGCTTTCAAAGGCAGAATCACAGAGAGGCACACAAGCCTCTCCCAGTAAAATCAATAGGAAGAGAATATAGAGATCTAGGGCCAGAGAAAAAACAAATTCCGTGGCCTCTGCAGGGATTTTTTGAAAGATGAAGAATCTTAGCTCAGACTTTGCACTAAGCACCCCACTGTCAGATAAACTCTCCTGAGATCCTCTGGTTCTGCTAGTGGGAAGAAATGGTATTCCTTCTAGGAAGTAGTAGCTTCAGCAACACGGTAACTCAGGTCTCTCCAAGACCATAAGATGTAAAGGCATCTCACTTTAGGTGTAATGGCTGAAAGAAGGCAGGCAGACTCGCTGGGGAAAATGTATATACTATGATTCCAATGCAGCAAGGAAAATAAGAGAATATCCTCTCTGAAACTTGTATGTCCAACTCAGAAACCTCCTTTTTGTGCACTCAACTGGGAGCCAGCGTCACTGGTACTGCTCAGTCAGGAAGCCCTGTGAAGACACTGGGAATGACTGCAGGCTCTGCAAAAAGCTTAGGGAAGGAACATAAGGTCTTAGGTCTGTACTGATTGGAAGGTGCATGCACAGAGTGGGAGGGAGACATATCATGTAGCAGTAGTAAAGATTTGTCATACTTACATGACCCTGTTACTGCAGTACTTGTGCTTAACACAAGCATAAATATCTTATCCATTTAATACAGGAACACTTAAATCCCTGCTCCATGGGTAAGAATTGAAGTACAAGGCCATAAAAGGATTCTTTGGCAAAAGAAAATTTAATTCATGGATTCTAAGCCCTCAGCTACAACCCTAACCATTGCTCTACTTTTTCAGGTGAGAAAACAGACATGAAAAATGTTATATTGGTAGCACCAAAACTTCTTGTAGGCTGCCCAAGTCTATGAGGCAGGAATTTTTCTGTCACCATTTTCATAATCCCAAATGTTTTACCACAGTATTTTTTTTCTCCTAATGGTATCTACGGAGATTACAGGATATGACACAAACACAGATGATCCACATGCCCTCACAAAGGAAAGATCCTCCCAGTCACTGAAGGAAATGGCAGCATACCCGCATAGGGTTGTTGAGCGTCCTTGAACCTCTCTCAATGAAGTTGAACTGGTTTGCAAGCTTCTTCTCCTTCACTCTTGGAGAAGGAGGCTCTTCTGGCTCTGCTGCCTCAGTTACTTCTGCTGCTTTGGACCCCTCTGCCTCTGCCTCTTCCTCTCCTGCAGCCTGCAAGAAAATAGAGCAGTGACTCCACCCTGAAAGAACGAGACTTTTTCCTCCTTCAGAAGCACTTCTGAGACTGCTGGATTTCTGCTGCTCTGTGAAGGAAACTGAAATTGAAGATTCAATATTTAAGATGGAAATTGGAGGACTTCCAGCAATCACAGCAAGGAGATTCTGGAATGGTATCTAAACAGGAATATGGAAAACTAGAAATTGAAGTTACTTTAAAACAAAGCCTGACATGAGTGAGGTAATACAGCATGACTGCCTTTGATAAAATGGACTCAGGGACCAGAAGACTGTGTTAAGAGTCCCACTAACTGTGTTTTTGTTTCCATTCTAGACCATGAGCTTTATCTGAAATTAGTCTGAACTTGATTCCAGGGCCTGACACTGTGTGGATAAAACCAAACTTCTCACAGCATACTTGTTTCCTGATCATCCAACTGCCTTTAAATCAAGCCACTGCTTATTTCAAGTCATTATATCTGCTGCTTTCATCCCTCCACATTTTGTTTTTCACCAGTTTCTCTTTCAGGGATGGACATGATGTCCAGAAATATTCCAGAGCCCAGTAAATTACACTCTGTCTTGATACAATATCTGGATAAAGACAGATCTGGTGTGAAGGACCTCATCCTCCTACACAGCTTCTCCAAACCAAAAAATGGCAGAAGGACATCAGCTATTCAGTCAAATCTGCAGGATCCTACCTACAGCAGAGACATCTCAGGTGTTAAAGAACAAATTACAGAAGCTTCTCAGAAAGCTCATTTTATAACAAAGGAATGTAAAATCTAATATTAAAAATGAAATGGACAGCTCTCAGGTGACTATGGAGAATTACCTGAGTATCTCCTGTGCTTTCTTCTTCTTTAACCTCTGCCTCCCCAGATGTTACTGCAGAAGTTTCAAGAGGAGCCTTTTCTGATGATAGAAAGGATAACTGAATAAGCCCAGGGCAATAGGAGATATTATCCCATATTCTGCAGATTCTTGTATCTTCTGAAGCATTAATATACAAATGCACCCTTTTTAACGCTATCTCATTAGACAAAACAATTTGGAGGGTGATTGTTTGCTTGAGGCTAGAAAAGAAGACAATGCTATTACTAGAATGAAACTACAGTAATTCTGGCTGGACTGAAAAAAACTTCTGAAATCCACTTCTGATCTGAGTAGCTTTGTTTCTGTGTATCCCTTCAGCTCTGGACCTTTCTGCCCTCCAAAGTTAGCTGCAATTATGTACAACCATGAAGAATGCTTTCAAGGCACACAGGAGTTATAACATGGTTTGTTCTTGTGTATATGGATAAAAATGTATATACTAGTCTTGTTAGAGAATGATGGGTGTCTACATTCTAATGGCAGCCTTGGGTATATAGTCATGATAGCATCAAGCTGCTTGAAACTAGCTGGTTTGGAACCGACAAGTAGCACTGCCAACAATAACAATTCATGCTTTCATGGCATTGAAGGTCCCATTCAGCACTTTGCCCTACTTCAAATCACCATGCACATTTTGTTAAGTGTAAAATAAAAGAGGCACTGAGCCTCAGAAGCTGCAAGTAACAACTATTCTCAGGAGCTTATCTAGTGTTATCATCGTCCCTGACAGTTACCACCTTGAAAGGACACTCTTTGTGACACAACTTATTTTTTCACAAACAGCATAAATATAAGAAAATCTCTAGGCAGTATATCTTTCCCTGCTGAAAATTCAAATGAGAAATTTACTAACAAAAGAGATTTTCAGCCTCTGATTAAGGTGTCTTTTCAACTGAAAACACAAGAATGGAAATAGTAGATCAGTTCAAAGGTCCAACTAGCTCAATATCTTGTATCTCACATTGTTTAGAAGCAGATGTCCTGGTATGAGTGTAAGAATTGGTCAAGCATATGATAGTTTTCTGAATGATCACTCAGCCTCCAAACATTTCTGCTTTAATACTTCAAATCATGGCTGAAACTTTCAAAGCAGGCTAAGGAATTTAGACATATATGTCCAACCAATGCTAGTGGAAGACGTTTAAAAGACAAATAGCTCTGAAAATTTCAGTGTTAGTGTTCACATGGTTCAAAAAACATGAACTATTTTCTACACTGTGGCAAACACATGGCTGATGATTGTTTTTTTCTGTTTTTGTTTCTCAAGAAGGATGCAAGCCAAAATAGGAGCTGTTCAATTCTGTGGTGATGAAGCATGATCATTCCTTCATGTCAAAAAGTGGTACCAGTGCCTAGCTGAGAATTATTATGGTTTCTGATAATAAACCTACCTACTGACGTGCTTAATTTGATACTCTGCCGTCTGCCTTCATCTGAATCTTTGAGTATCATGTTTCCATTCAAAGATAAGTGAATGGCCATTTGATCCACATAGCTTATTGGCTTGTATGCTCCTTCCTACAAAGAGGGAAAAAAATAACAAAATCAGCATGAAAAAAAAAAATTAAACCAAATATACTGTGTAGCCTAAATTGCTAAAGCTAAGAAGATCCACACTGATAAATATGTTTCTTATTGGCATATTTACACTGACTTTCTTTCAGCAGGTATTTATAACCCAGGACACTGAGAGCCATAAATTAAAAATACAATTAAAAGAAGCAAGAACATGGAACCTGTAGTTCTCCACCACCACAGCAAGTGAGTTTAAATTAGTTCTAGTGGACCTCTACTACTCAGCACTCCCTAAGAGATGCTCATGTCCTGTCGTGCTGAGATCCCTGAATGAGTTGTTGTACTGACATAAGTGCAGCACTGTACATAAAGAGCAGTTCTGATCTGGAGACAGTTCAGGCTCTCAGAGCCATGCTAAGCTAAAAAGCACTGTACTAGTTCAGCTGTTTGAACTTAGCTTGATTGGAACTTGCTTTTGGACCACTGTACAGTGCAGGCATGCACCTAGGCTCAAACTGTGTGTTAAGATTACAAGCTACACCTAAAATGAATCAAAAGCCACTGCAGACCATACATGCTTCAATGGTTTCTTCTTAAATAAATGATGGTTTTCTGTAGCAATCACAGTACAGCATCAAGCCCACTTTAGTCACTGTGGAGGATCTGAAGATATGGATCTTTCATCATAGAATCACAGAATGGTTTGGGTTGGAAGGGACCTTAAAGATCATCCAGTTCCAAACCCCCTGCCATCAGCAGGGACACCTTCCACTAGACCAGGTTGCTCAAAGCCTCATCCAACCTGGCCTTGAACACTTCCAGGGAGGAGCATCCATAGCTTCTCTGAGCAACCTGGGCCAGTGTCTCACCTCCCTCACAGGAAAGAATTTCTTTCTAATATCTGATTTAAATCTCCCCTCTTCCAGTTTAAAGCCATTTCCCCTTGTTCTGTCACTAACTGCCCTTGTAAAAAGTCCCTCCCCAGCTTTCCTGCAGCCCCTTCAGGTACTGGGAGGCCGCTATAAGATCTCCCCGGGGCCTTCTCTTCTCCAGGCTGAACAGCCCCAACTCTCTCAGCCTGTCCTCACAGCAGAGCTGCTCCAGCCCTCAGATCATCCTCGTGGCCTCCTCTGGACTCGTTCTAACAGGTCCATGTCTCTCTTGTGTTGGGGGCTCCAGAACTGGACACAGCACTGCAGGTGGGTTCTCATAAGAGCAGAGTAGAGGGGGACCTTCTACTCCTCCCTTGACCTGCTAACCATGCTTCTCTTGATGCAGCCCAAGGTATGGTTGGCCTTCTGGGCTGAGAGCACACTGCCAGCTAATGTTGAGCTTCTCATCCACCAGCACCTCCAACCCTGTCTCCTCAGGGCTGCTCTCACTCCATTCTCCACCCAGCCTGTATTTGTGCCTAGGGTTGTCCTGACCCAGGTGCAGGACCTTGCACTTGGCCTTGTTGGACTTCATGAGGTTTGTATGGGCCCATCTCTCAAGCTTGTCATGGTCCCTCTGGATGACGTCCCGTCCCTCAGCAAGTTTGCTGAGGGTGTACTCAACCTCCCCTCCTCAACTCCCTTACTTGTCCTTCCTAAAGAGCCTGTATCCTTCCATTCAAATGCTCCAGTCATAGGAGCCAGCCCACCAAGTCTCTGTAATGCCACTCAGATCATAGCCCTGCAGGCACGTGCATGTCTCTGACTTTTCTTGTTGGTTCCCCATGCTGTGTGCATTTGTACAGAGGCATTTAAGTTGGGCCTCGATGAAGCTGACCTACTGGCTAGAGCACTTGTGCTGCAGTTGTACAGCATTGTGCTGCTCCTCTGGTGCTCTCCTGCCAACCTGTGATCTTTCTGCAGGCTCTGGGCATCTGCTGCTGGCAGTGGCACCAAACTGTCAGGAGTGGGGTGGATTGAAGTTCCCATCCCCTGGCAACTTTAGTTCATTTGAGCATGTAGTTTTCCCTGGAGGGGTGCAGGAGGATCCACCACAGCCATACACACCCTTGTTGTGGTTGGCCTTCTGGTTCTTGTCATGGCAGGCAGCTAAGGAACATCTGTTTCTATCACTTGTTTCTATCCCATAATTAAGGAAAACATCATTTCCAAATAGAAGAGAAGATGACCTTAATTTCTTCCACAAGACTGATTTCCTTTCTCTGGTGATCTCATGTAATGGTTGGTCGAACTAGCTGCAGTAGCACAGAAATAAGCTTGGGAATATTTCACCTGTTTTTCTGTTCCCTGCCTAAGGTTGGGGGTAATCCAATGCCAGAGCTGGAGGAGCTTTCCCTGTATTCTTTCTTTCAGGGTGTGTAACCCTTCCAAGGGAGGACAAAGCCATCATTCCACCCTCCTCCTGCAGCAGCTGTACAAGCTAGCAGGAGGAGGCTGTGCCAGGGTAATGTAGCATATACTCTGCACACACAAATGTGAAGGTGTGACTCTTGGATGTTTCCTGGCAGTATTTGAGGCACCCTCCTCTGCTCACTCCTACTCATCATGAATAGAGCTCTTGTCAGTGATTTCACAAAGCACATTTCTGTGCTCTCTTATAATTCAAAAAACTGAATCTTGAGGTAAGGATATGGAGGCATAACTGTCTCACAGACTCGGCAAAGCATTGCCTTTTGTCCTCTAACCACCACAGAATGGAAAAAGTTACCACCTGACACTGGCTGCATTAATTATGTTCACTGCCAGATCTTCTTGAATAATTGCTATATCCTACTTCTGAATAAATATGCCAATGCTTTTAGACTTTTATCCTCTGCAAAAATCCTTTAGGAACCATTAGCACTAAATACGTAACAAGATGAAGCCACATTAAAGAGAAATTTACGCGGTTATAAATCAAAGGAATTAAAACCGGTTAATTGCAAAAAATCTCATCCTAGTTTTACAGGTCATTCCACACTTACTTTAAAGCTGTATCTGACAATATTCTCGGGAGCATGAGGATTATTAGCTGTCAGGAAGCGTGTAAATTCCTCTTTTAATTCCTTTGGAATAGAAACAAAATAGTATCATAAGGAAAACTCCACTGTTAATACAACATACAGCATACAAAAATCACCAGGTTTACGCTCAGTTCTATGATGTTCAGTTCACTGCAGATACCTCCCGTGCAGCTGATGCCTCCCCAAGAACAATGCATGGAGCCAAGCTGGCTCAGAGTGGAATCTAGAACAGTCTTGCTTCCTACCATAGTATCTCAGTGAGCTTTCTTGAATTCTTTCACTGTCATGTTAATTCTTATCTGAGCTATGGTAGCACCTGAAAAATGCTAGCTGCATTCTATAGGGCAAGAAAGACAACCCGTGTCTCAAAGTGTACACTGTCCAAAAATAAACTCAGCAGCAGTGCTTGCAAGATCAATCACTACAAACAAAAAACAGGACTGGTATTAACTGTTTTCACTGTTTGAGTGGGGAGAAGTATTGTAGCTTCCCTTTGCGCGCTACTTGTGGAACATAGAGCAATGCTAGAGTTTTACATGGCAGTGAGAAGAGAGAGACAACTGCAGTTGGAAGGGTGACAGACTGTAATCCTACTGAACCAAGCTGAGAAGAAATGGTCATTAAACTGTAGGACACCTCCCTATTCTGTATATCACATATAAGCACCTGAAAAGCTCAGGAGTGGCTCTGGGATCCTCCTTACTGAGGGGAGCTCTGGCCCCATTCCCTTCTTGGTTCAACTCCATGTAGATATCTTGTCTTAAGAACAGAACTGTGTCTCAAAGCACATTCTCCCTGTTCTCCCGCTGAAAGCCGTTTCAGACACTGTACTTCAGCAAATACTGGGGTTTTCCTCTTGCAGAATTTCCTCCAAAACAAATGGGTAAGAGGTAGGCTTTGGCTTACAGAGTTTTGTACCCATCTCATAACAACTATGGGCACTGTTTTACTCACAGCTTCAGTCAGCTCCAGTTGATCTGGGGGTTTGACTAGAGTCTTTGCTGCCCCCCATTCATCTGCTCCTTCTCCCGCTTCAGTGGAGACATCTTCATCCTAGCACAGCAACAGCAAGCCGATTAGTGCACCAAGACTGGGATTGCTTTGCTCCCTCCCAAAGCAGCACTTCTCCAGGCATGGAGCAAGGAGGACAAAACAGCATTTCCCCTCAAAGCACAGATTTTCCTCATCTGTGCTTTGAGCAGAGCAGATAACCCCTAATGGCAAGGCCAAATCTGAAGACTTGTTGAAGTGCTACACTTGCCAGCAAGAGTTCAGTGGGTTGGAGGAACTGCTGTGTGAAGATAACTCCTGGCCTGGAACAAAACTGGAGTAACTGCAATAGCAAAACTCAAATAACTCCAATTTCAGTTTAAGAGTTGGCAATTTTGTTTCTTTTGACCATATAATACCCAAATGAGCCATACCCTAGGGCTACTCAAAGGCACAAGTCAAAGACCTGCAATTACTTCTGAAGTGCTATTCTGTAAGTTCTATCTAGAAATTAGTTCAAGATGCAAAGCCACAGGAATGCAGCTCCTGGAGGAATGTTAACCTTTTTATTGCAAAGGCCAGCAGGTCTGCATTCTCCTAACACAGAGAGCTGCTCTTCTTGGGCTGGGCTTGGGTTGATGTCATGATGTCATGATACAGTATCATTAACAGGAAAGGAATCACTGCAGGAATGAAGTGCAATTAATTGTCATCACAGATAAACTCCCAGAACACAAAGTTGCTGATTAAAGTGTTTAACTGCTCCAGGCAAAATTTCCCCTCAGTTTGAAATGTGTAGTGGGTTGAGTTAAAATAAATCAATCAGTCTTTTGAATACAGTTCTCTCAGGTATGCTAAACTTTATAGCCATACGGGAGCTGCCCGTGAGACCAGGGTATAAGTGAAGGCTGTTTGGAGGGACAGAGACTGGACTCAGCAAAGCTTTGCTATTTGCAAAAGTATCAAGGTAAAAAGCACATGCTGTGTAAAAACATGCAGTGGCTGAAAGTAACAGAAAATTCTGCATGCACTCAGAGAAAGTCACAAGCTGCAGCCTTTTTTTTCCCCAAGGGAGCTGAAATGAGGCAAGCTGTAAGGAAGGTCAGGCGCTCTGATGCACAAGAGACTATGATGGCAGAACAGTTGTTTATGATTTAACGCTCCCCACATGAACACCTGCTTGTAGGACATTTATCATACACAATTCAATGCCAGTTATTTCAGTGTTTTCCCTAGTGAAACAGATAGAAAGTGTTGTGGGTTTAACATTTTTATTTATGTTTTTCATTTAAAAAGAAATAACTTTCTATTTTTAAGGGTCAAAAGAGGAACATTTAACAAGACTGTGATTTTTCCTAAGAAAGTGAAAAGTTGTTTATCACCATGCTTGTTTAAAGGCATGTAAACTGTCCTTCCCTCCATGCCAATGGAGCTAAATACAAGGAAGGTAGATTAAACAAGGATGTTGTAAGCATTTATTTGCCTGACAGTAAAAACATTATCATGAGGCTAACAGTACAAAAGTTAATGTTATTTTCTCTAATGCTTGTATTTCTATGTCAGTTAAGTGAATAAGGGCTATCTTTTGAATTTTCTAAACTAAGCAAGCAGTTTTCTCACAGTTGATGTCAGCCTGTATTTTGGAATTTACATCCTAAATGTTTTCCTTTCATCTTGCAGTTTACCTAAATTATACCTTTGTTTTAGTGCCTTTAGTGTTTATTCTAACTTGCTAGAGTAATTCCCTTCTCAGTACGAAATCTAGAGCAACCCCTTACTGCTAAATCAATTGGAATGTTACCAATTCCATAAGACACGACATTATTCAGACTGAATCTAGTTTGCATTTCACAGACAAATAAGGGAAAAACATTTTTTAAGACTCGTGGATTTATGCAGCTTACCCGTTTTTTAGACGCAGCTTTAGCAGGCCTTGGTGCTACTGCCTTTCCCCCTGAAGGTCCACTTTGGCCCTGAAGAGAGAACATACCCAGTGTAAACCTTCAAAGCACCTTGTTTCCTAACTAAACCAAAACAAAATAAAAATTTAACGTGCTTACTAATGTTTGATGCAATGGTATGTTCAAAAGTCAAGTATACTGGTGTTTTGTCTTTAAGCCACTCGAATGAAAGGCAGTCACTTTCATAATGGTGGTGAAGTCCCCATCCCTGGAGGTATTTAAAAGATGTGTAGATGTGGTGCTTAGGGACATGGTTTTGTGGTGGACTTGGCAGTGTTAGTTTAACAGTTGGGCTCAATGATCTTAAAGGTCTTTTCCAATCTAAATTACTCTATGATTCTAATATAAGAAGTTTATCAGCATGAAGAAACGTTAGGCTCTATCCTTGTTACTGTCTATTTGTGACACACCTAAATGTCACACACATGGGGTTCTACTGCCTTATCCAAACACACAGGAAGGCTGCTCTTGCCCCCAGTGCTTGCGTGGCACAGTAAGCCTGAAGACTGTAGATCCACACCTACAAAGCCATGAGTGTTGAATAAACATGGTAAACACTGACATAGTTCTTTATAAGGAGCTTTGCAGAGTGTTTCTAAATGAGATTACCCGGAGGTTAAGGAATAACAGAAGGGCATCGGTCACAAAGCTTTATGAAAGCCTTACAGAAAGTAGGAGAAGAAGCAAAGAGGATCCTTTTGAGATGATGCTGAAGGACAGACAGGACCAATAATTCAGAAGGCAGAAGGAGAGAGAGCTGATAAATCAAACAAAGGAGACAACACTGGAAACCTTGGCAAGAACAGTTTCAGAATGGATGTCAGATAATATTGGATGGGATGGATGGGAAAAGCAGAGGAGTTACTTGGAAAAAGTGTTTGACTTTGTGACAGGAAAGAAGGGGATACTAGAAAAGAGGGAAGGAAAATGAAGGGATGGGGAGATTGGGATTATCCCCATGGGATTATTGATCTTCTTTAGAAGAACATTAAAGCATGCCTTTCAGCTCAGATCAAAGGTCCACCTAGCCAAGTATCTCTCTCCAACTGTATTCAAAAGCAGATATCTATGGAGCTTTCCCCAGGCTGCTCTCTCAGGTTCCCACAGGGACCTGAAGCAGAAATGCTGTCCTTTTTATTTCGTAACAGTGGATCTTTTTCTCCACAAATTTATTATTTTGGAATCTATGCACATTTTTAGCACCTACAACTTCCACAGTAAGGATCCCGTGGTAAAACTACATGCTAATGCAAAGAACCGCTGCTTGCTTTTCAAGTCTGTCACTTGTTGCTTTCATCTGGTTTTCCTAGTTTTCCTACTGGAAAGTCTGGCTTTATCACATTATCTGTTGCTCATCCTCTTTTCCATGTCTTTTATGAACACCTTAAGGAGCAAGAGTCTCTGCAGAGATTCTTAGACTCCTCTCATGATTCCTCTTCATTATGAAAATTAAATATTCACTTCTACCACCTGCTTCCTATGTCTTAAACAATTAAGCAGCCATAACGACTTTGACCCAGTATCCTCAGGTCTTGTTTCCAAAGCCCCATCACTTGTTAAGACTTGACAATAAGAATTCAGAAAATAAATCTTTTCAGAAGAGAACCAACTGCAGCAGAGATGTGAGGCTGCAACTTCTGGTGCTGTTTCCCTTCGTACAAACCAAGCTGTGTAAAACTGCTGTTACTAACAAGGCGTCAGGGATTATTTTTATTCCAGAAGATACATATTAAAAGCGATGAAAGATGATCAGACTGACACATTTCTACGCTTAGAAAATGTGCCTCACTTTGAAATACAAATTGTTATGGCTCAAGTGGAGAAAATAAAAAGTTATGACATTTCCTTTATAAACCCACAGTGGGCTGGTAGCAGGGGACAGCAGGTAGCCTAGGAGCCCCAAAGTCACAACCACTACTAAGACCACGGGATTACACAGCTGGACTGTCTCCCCCACGTCATTGCTTGGCAATGGGCAACAGAGCATCATGTCCTACAAGGATCATGCTACATGTGAATCAGACGCGATTTACGCAACCAAATTTAAAACAGAATTTTATTCAAATTCAAACTCTTAATTTTAAATATGAAACAAAGCCTACTCATTATTACTCTTTGTAAATGAGTCTATAAAAGCATTTATCTAGCAGCAAAGGCATTGACAAGGCAATCTGAGGGTAACTGGCTTTGGCAGTTGTACACATTTCAATTAAGATAATCCGAAGAGTAAATATCTGCAACTGTAGTTAAAATCCAAAAGAGGCACTGAAGAAAAGCTACAGTTAGATTGCACTGGGAGGAAGCAGCACAAACCCAGCCCTGCTCCCCACATCACAAAGGGTTTGCAGGGTACAGCATGAGCAATTTTTTCCAATCAACCAGGGGTCTATGGCTAATTTGCTTTATTTCTTTTGTCTCTGTACACTACCATCATGGTTTTATGACTGTAACTTAACGATATAGTACAGGCCTGGTATGATAAAGAGACTCTGAGGAGACCCAGGATGTGGCACAGAGGAGTACAGGCAGCAGATGATAAGGGATGGGGCACATGCTTCACATCAGGGACCCCACAGCTGTAAACATCTCACCACTGGCTGATTAGAGAAATGCAAACCTGCAGACAGAGAAACTGGACAAAGCTGGATTTAGGGCTAACAAAGAAAACAAAATAATAGTATCTAGCACACTTAAAAAGCATCATATATAGTAACATCAGGTGTAATGTAGAACATCAGAACAATGAAGAAAGAGAAAGGTGTGAAAGTGTGATAGCTAAAGTATAAAAGAAAGTCCAGCTGGGTCCCAGAGTGAAGAAGAAGAAACCATAAACATGCACATCTTATCCTCCACAAAGGACCCCAGATGCTGACAGCTTGCCATAACACCACCCACACAACCAACAACAGCAAAATGAAACTATTAATCTCGGGAACCAGAGGACCAGAAGAAGGGTGAGTGCAGCATCAGAAAAGGGACAATTTTAGCTGCATTTTTTTTCCTTAATTTCTGTAATAATTACATCTGGACTGATTATAATGTTTAGACTAAAATTTCAGTCACAATCACACTAGTTTTATATATCTGTGTGGGTCCTCTTTGCCCGTAAAGGAGATTTTGAGTGTAACAAAGTTTACAGACTGTTTAAAAAACAGAACCAGGCTCTGAAATTCTGAACTTTCATCCCATGCACGCTTTTAGCCTTTATCAAAGGGTAGCTGAGAGTACCACCATATCCAGTTGTGTACAACTGGTAGAGGGTGTTCAAGGGAACAGTCTCATTGAGTCAGTTGGTGGGATTTACCACCCTTCTTGGTTTGTCTCAACCCTACTTTACTGCCAGACCCTGCTCCCTGACTGTGACAGCTTTGGGTCTCCCTGGGAGCTAAGTGAAGTAGCTCCCCACAGCAGGAAGCAAGAACATGACTGGCAGGACAGTTATAAAATTGCACTTATTATCTCTGGTATTTTGAACTGAAATAACTCCAACTGCCCCCTCTAACATGAAAAATTATGCCTTAGGGCTACTTGGCTATCACACAGATCCTTGGCACACAGCCCACTTCAAAAGTGTGCTAAACCTGAAGAGGGACGATGGGAGCCAGCACACATTGGCCAGTGCAGGCCCTGGGCTTTCTTCCATATGTGCTCCACAAAGACAGGACAGCAGTATCTGGAGGAGATGAGCACAGGTTTGTCTGGCAGGTGGTGATGGAGTCTACGAAGGTGTTGATCTTTAGCTCATTCCAAGGTCCTACCTAGGCAGGTCCTCTTGTCTCCTGCCTAGACAAACCATTTCACAGCACAGAGATGTACTTCAACACCAACAAAAGCTGAATATCTTATTTGTTGGATATTCTGGACTCTGGCCAGTGAAGGTAAAGACTGCAACTCTACTTGACCTGATACTCTACAGAGGTCAGTATAAAAAGCAGAAAGCACCTTTCAGGGTGCAAGCATTATTCCTGTGGGAACGTGCTACAGCAGCCTGTGCTAGCAAAGTGCCTGAGGTGACGGTAGGTTCATCCCAAAGAACCTACAACTGTTGGAATCCAGATGACACAAACATGAAGGGATGAGATGAGATCCTAGTATTTTGGCAACATTAGCACAAGGCAACACTCATCAGAACCAGTGGGTCTGTTTAAAACTACTATAAGAAGCCAGGTAGGGAGCAAGCATGGGTCAGTCAAAAGTACAAAATCTTTTACAACACCTCCTAATCCAGATAGTAGGACAAAGCCTTCTGCCATGCCACTTGCTGAAAAAAGCAGTCCTAACATTCTCTTTTATTAGGGTATCTGTGCTTTGTCCCCCTGCTGTTTCTTTCGCAAGCTCCTCCTCCCTGTAAATCTTTCCAAAGCAGGTACACTGTCCTCATCATACTGTTCCTTAAAAACTCTTTCTGCCACATTAGCTGTGAAGAGTCCCCAGTAGCACCCGGGTAGTTGGTGTCCTGCCACCATGGCTCAGAATGACGGCCGTTTGTTTGTCATTCTTCTTTTTACCGCATCAATGTGTTATCCATAAACTATTATTTAAGATGTAAACCTTTTGTTCTGACAGCTATTTCTTTGTTCCACATCACACAGGGTTTGTATGACAGGGAAGAAGTCATAAATGCATCTGCAATACAAGTAAAAAATAAACTATAACTGTGAATCAACATAATGATTGTATATTCACTAGCAAGATGTTCTCCAAAACGACTGGCCTTCATAAGCACCTCTAAAATTCAAGCACACTTTTGCTTTTACATAATTAGCTACAGAAAAATAAATAAATATAAGTTAACAGACTATTCTTATCATCTCAAAGGGAAGCATTGAGAAGTTCGAAAATGCGAGAATTAGGGTTGCTGGGGCAACCTTCAATTCACTCCATTGGGCTCAGGCATTATGATACACAGCTTAATTCCATAATCACACACTTTGTTTTTGTAAGTTTCCTGCCTCACTTAAGCTCTCCCACGCTTACAAGCATGGACAGAATTCAGACAATAAGTTGTTACTAGTATTTTGGTTTATGTTGTTGTTCAGCATCTAGAGTCATTTTTCTTAATGCATAGCCTAAGGCAGACACCCAGCAAAGAACGTTTAAATCCAGTTACCTTTTAGTAAATTCCAGAGAAACTGAAGGAAGGTCTTGCTACAGAAAAAATCAACAGTCTTCTAAATCTTCCCAATAAATGATGCTACTATCCCTGCCTTTAATAATAATAACAGTTTACAAGGAGTGTGGATAATTATGAGGAATTTATATTAGGAAAAAAGAGACGTTGTTGCTAGGGAACTACAGAAGGGGTAGAAGGCATTAAGGAGTTACAGGGAGTTTCTCATCTCCAGGTCACCATCATAACTCACCACCCTGGGAGGTGCTCCACTGCTACAGCAAGAAATGCCAGACTGAGAATTCATACATGCTAAACATGTTTTTACTGTGATTACTATCCTACATGAAATAAACAAACAGATTTCCATAGATTCCATACCAAAAAGATATTAGAAGCCCATAACACAATACTTAATTATGGATATAGAAAACTTAAGTTACTGTTCTTTTCTGGACCCTTCTTCCAGGATGTGTTTATATGGTAGCAGCACCTGGAAATTTGTCCCTGGCCCAAACATTGATTATGCTACAAGACAAATAGACTATTGACTACAGCAAAGATACAGTAATCCAACAGGATGATACAGATGAAGAGAGGAAACAGCTGAAAAGTGATGCTTTAAATGCCACTTAATTTCCCTTAACCTTGCTGCAGCTCCCTCTAACACAGACAAGCCATCAAGAGGTGCAAATAGCTGCAAAATCAAGTCCGTCAGCAGGAAGTTTCCCTGTTGCTGACCCATTCAACAAGCATTTCTAATTGTATTTTTAAGTAGGATGTTTGGGTTGTCTCCAAACGAAAGTCCTTTAAA
The DNA here is from genome assembly GCA_907165065.1 of Caprimulgus europaeus. Next base: position 72,480,834 of record OU015527.1, read on the forward strand.
TATTTTTGTTGTTGTTGTTATAAAAAATCCAACCAACCACACAAAAAAACCCCAAACTAAAATAAGAAGAAACTACTGGCTACCTTCCAAAGGACATTGCTGTAAATGAAAAAAGCACTACCAGGCTGGCATTTCCTAAGAGCTCTCTTATTTCTGCATCCCAGAAACATATAATGGGAGGGCAAATATCAAAGAGATGCAATGTCTAGTGGAAGTTTTGCCCTCAACACCCTAATAATGTTGCAGCTGGGCCTGCAATGTGGAAAATCATACAATCACAGAGTGGTTTGGGTTGGAAGGGACTTTAAAGACCATCCAGTTCCATTTCCTCCGCCATCAGCAGGGACACCTTCCACTAGACCAGGTTGCTCAAAGCCTCATCCAACCTGGCCTTGAACACTTCCAGGGAGGAGCAGCCACAGCTTCTCTGGGCAACCTGGGCCAGTGTCTCACCACCCTCACAGTGAAGAATTTCTTCCTAATATCTAATCTAAACCTCCCCTCTTTCAGCTTAAAGCCATTTCCCCTTGTTCTGTCATTAACTGCCCTCATAAAAAATCCCTCCCCAGCTTCCTGCAGCCCCTTCAGGTACTGGGAGGCCGCTATAAGGTCTGCCCAGAACCTTCTCTTCTCCAGGCTGAACAGCCCCAACTCTCTCAGCCTGTCCTCACAGCAGAGGTGCTCCAGCTCCCTGATAATCCTCATGGCCTCCTCTGGACTTGCTCCAGTGGGTCCATATCCTTCTGATGTTGGGGCCTCCAGACCTGGACACAGCACTCCAGGTGAGGTCTCACGAGAGCACAGAGGAGCAAAATCACCTCCCTCAACCTGCTGGCCACACTTCTCTTGATACAGCCCAGGATATGGTTGTCCTTCTGGGCTCAAGCGTACTTTCTCAGCTCATGTCGAGCTTCTCACCCATCAGCAGCCCCAAGTCCTTCTTGAACAAATAATAAAAATAAATAATCATACTCAACTATCCATTCAAGTCTTGTTCTTCTTGCTCACTCTATCCACAGTGATTATTACTCTCTCTTTTTGTTGGCAATCTGACAGCCACTAATTGCTGATCTGAGACTCATTAACCAAATTTACACAAAACTGACAGGACTACCAGTACCTGCCTTCTTGACTGACTATCAAAAGCTCTGAAGCTTTTCCCAAGTCCTGGAACAATCCTGTCTGGTTTGTTTTTTACACTTAATTTCTAGGGCCCTATTTTTCAACTATTTCATCCTTCACTGCAGAAAACCTCTGACCTGTCAGCAGCAATGCTGATGGTAAATAAATAATCCTGATGTCCTAGGAAGTAGAAATGTACTCTCAAGAGCATGTGTTCATTTAAGAACTGGGTTAAATTCTGAATTTGTGACCATAGAAATCCTTCAGGGAAAAATGTGTCCATCCCTCACATTCAGATCCGAGGCCTGCCCTGATGAATCAAGTAGGAGATGCAATGATGCTACCACATGTGCTGTCCTGCCATCCAGGAGGAGGTTCCTCACTATGGCCTTTGCTTCTCTGCTGTACTGACAGATCAGACTGCCCCTTCCAGATTAGCTCTTGCAGCTGGTCACTGCATGGTGAGAAGCCACTATACAGTAACTCTTTGAGTAATGTGAAATTTCTCCTTATGCTTAAAGCATAAGGTGGGCTGAATGATCTAGATTTGCATATGCAGCCTAAAATACCAGAAAACTCAGAGGCAAGCATGATGCCTCTGCAAAGGTTGATTACTCCGCAAAGCTGAGTTGTCAGTTCATATTAAGCAACTTTTTCAAGGGCTGAAAATCGATTACATATTAATGAAACACTCATCAGGGCAATGACAAATCCAGACTATATTTTTTTAAGATAATTTAAGAGACATTTTTGCTTCCCATGCTAGTTGTCCCCATAGGACAGTCAGACTCCAAGGCCGAGCAATAGTAGATCACTCCTGCTAAGCTTACTTCATCTTCCTGAGCAGAGACATTATCATTCCTGTTTCCTCTGGAACACAGCACAGAGGCTAGCACATAATCTGAAAAAAAGAGGAGAGCACAGCTGCTTGTAGGATTCGGAAGGGAAGAGAGAGAGATATTATAAGAGCTGAGCTTGACATTTCTGTAGAACCATTTAATAATGTCCTGATAGCTTTTTATTCTTGTTTTGAATATTAGCAAATTCCATAATACCACCACTTGGCACAAGGAGCAGACAAGCACAGAATGGAAACAAAGCCAAAGGAAACAAAGTGACTTCTAGCCTGCCCGGCAGCAGACATCCATTTACACACAGTAGGGAAGCCAATTTAACAGCTATTTTCCAATATATTTTATAATCTGTTTTCTGAGACACTAAACTGAGTGTTTATTTTATATTCCATGGATGGTTTAGTGCATGTTTAAGAGCCAGTAAGCACCTTAAAAACCTTTGCTGGCAAAAAAAGTAAAATATGTCTGATTGTTGACTGTGTTTGCAGAGGGAGTCTCTTTGTTTTTCTTTGACAGTTTGCTGAATAGCAAAGTTGCTTACATATCAGTGAGTTCAAGATCACAAGTCATGTGTAACAAGAAATGCCTGGCTGTCCAAATTCAAATGCTTTATTAGCAACACTAAGTGACCTGTTGCTGACAGGGGGGTTGACCTTAAGTGATAAGACCAGTCAGTCTGATTTTGCACACTGTAAATGCAAAGAAGTGTATGCAATGACAGTTAAGAAACCATAACCACATCTTGCTTCTCCTTGGGGTGGGTTCAGCCACAGATGTACACAGCAGCATAGAGTGCTATCCACTGCTCACACAAGGCTTTTCCTTGAGCCACAAAGACATGGAAATCTGGAACCAGCACCTCCAACAGCATACCTCATAATCATGTTCAAAATAACTATCTCAAAATTCTTGGCCACTTTCTCTCACCGCTCAGGACCATGAATGAGACTGATACAAGGCTAAAAAGGTGCTGTTCCCAGCTGTATCAACAACTTCCTGCTTGTCCCTGCACACGCCACCCACGTCAGTGTCTTTCAAGAATATTATCCTTCTGAGTGTCCTGTTTGTCATACTCCAGATCTCATTTTCAACAGAGCTGAGAATCTCATTCTTCCATTCCATTCAGTCTGATGCAGGGATGTTGGCTCATGCCTTTCCATAATTCTACATCTTCCCAAAATATTGTTGAGCCCCAAGGGAGCTCAATTGTGCACAACACACTTCAGACCTGAAAGGATGAACGTTATTAAAGTACAGAGCATATATAAGTATTATTATTTACAAAGCTGCATCGGGAACACAAAGATCTGGACATACCTAATTATTTTAAAACTTTGAACACTGAAATACATTTCTTATTTAATGTACACAAACATACAAAAGCATAAAGATGCTTCCAGTTAAGGCTCAGAACAAGTTAAACAATTCATCTGTAAGGCCACAATCTTTATCTCTGATAGTCAACTGGACTTTGACATATTTTCACCCAGGAATATTGGAGATTTCTTTCAAAGAAAAAGACATCAGGTGGCTGGAGATTGAACTGGAGGCTGAAGTCACATCAATAAAGAAGAGAGTGAAATAAAGCAAGAAACTGATGTCAGAGGAGAAGGCAGATACAAGACAGGCACATAAGAAGGGCAGGCAACCACCACCTGTAAGGGAAAAGAAGAAAAGAAGAAGTGATCACAAAGCACTTGAACACAGCCATGAAAGCAGAGGAGGGGCTGAAAGTGGCACGTGGTAAAAGGGAAGGACCTGATAGTGTTTAGGTAACTATCTCAGCTTTGAGAACAACCTTGGGAAGAAAAGTTTCAAAGGGAAAGCAGTCAGCAATGGAAAACTGAGGAGGCAGAGGAGAACAAAGCAATATATAGGAAACAGAAGAATGAAAATCACAGCGACAGGTGAAAAGAGCATAGCGCTGGAGGAGAACAAGCAATAAAAGGGACAGGGAATGAAAGGCCGGGGAAAGGGTGCTCAGGAGAAAAAGCAGCCTCACCAGCAAGCAGCAGGCTTGTTTCCTGCCTCGGTGCAAACACTGGCAGAGAGGAGGAATGCGTATGAGGGAGAAGCGCAGGAGCTTACTCGCTTATTTTGAAAGGAGATTTTCTTGTCAAGAGTGGGGATCTAGACCTTGACTCACCAAATAATCTTACAGTGGCCATCAGGGCTCAGTGAATACCAATCATTAGGCCTTGATTAAGCAGTGAGTAGTGCAAAGGCACTCCCTGGACTCTCAAAGCCACTGAGATATGGGCTACATTGTGGGCTGTATTTTGAGTCAGGACTCCAGAGCCAGCTAGTCAACCACACAATTCCTCCACTGCAAGAATACTCTACTAGCTAAAAGGACATGAAACAGCAATCAGATTTAACAAGCTCAGGGCAAATATAGGAAAGGCAATATAGAACAAGTTAAAAATCATCATATTTTATATTATTTTAATGAAAGTTACATGAAAAACCAAAAATCCTAAGAGTTTAAACAGTCTATGATGCTTCAAAAGCTTTAAAATAAAATTAATCTCTTTACAGCACATTAATTAAGTTTTTCAAGTAACATGTGAATTAAAGTCTCTACATTTCAGAATATTTGAGATAATGGCTACTGAAAATGATTGAAAATATTTACATGTAAATTCTAAAAATAAAAGAAACTGAAGCTCAGAACAATTCAGCATTTCACCCAAGGTTTAGTTTGTATTATTATTATTAATGAGTTTTACAATTTTAGCATTAACATATTCATTATGTAGGACTGGATATGTTTTTTGGTTCTGAATTTTTGCCCTTTGCAAGCTTTATAAAGCCCTTTGTAACTTGATAATTACCATTACTTCTTAGTAGAAGGGTTAGGAATGCCTCAGCAATCCTCTCTCTTACTTTTGCCTACTCTAAAGCCCACAAGCCCTCCTACCACATGTACAGAAGCACTCAGATGGCTCCCAGAGACACCAGGCGCCAGGAAGGAACATTTCAGTACTTCTGGATTTCGGGCTCCAACCCTTGGTTGCAGGAGCAGGGAGATCTGATCTGGCTCTGTAGAGCTAGCTCACACTTATCGGGGTTTATCAGGTCAGGATTGAGAAGTCACGTCGTACAGACCCTGGGGAGGAACTTTTTATAAGGGCAGGCAGTGACAGAACAAGGGAAAATGGCTCTAAACTGGAAGAGGGGAGATTGAGATGAGATATTATCTTTCCTGTGACAGTGGTGAGACACTGGAACAGGTTGCCCAGAGAAGCTGTGGCTGCTCCTCCCTGGAAGTGTTCAAGGCCAGGTTGGATGAGGCTTTGAGCAACCTGGTCTAGTGGAAGGTGTCCCTGCTGATGGCAGGGGAAATGGAACTGGTTGGTTTTTAAGGTCCCTTCCAACCCAAACCATTCTGTGATTCTGTGGTTCTATGTACCCCATGCTACCCTGTTATAAGTTGTCAATAATTTAATCTTCCTCAAAGTGGAGTCTGTTTTGCCAGTGATGGAAACTGGTGAGCGGTCTGGGTGACAGAGCCCTGGGACAGGCTGCCCAGTGAGGTTGTGGAGTCTCCATCTCTGGAGATGTTCAAAACCCGCCTGGACACTTCCCTGTGCAACCTGCTGTAGGGAACCTGCTTTGGCAGTGGGGTTGCACTCGATGATCTCCTGAGGTCCCTGCCAACCCCCACCACTTCGTGATTCTGTGTGTTTCTGTGATTCTGTATAGCCCTAGTGTGGATAAACCACAGTCCAGAGGAATCACTCTTGGGTTACTAGATGGGGATCAGACAATGAACAAGGGTTGCTCTTCCCTTCTTGTAAGAGCTCCTGCTGTCTGCACCCCTTCACAGACCACCCAGGATTACCCAGGGATCTCAGCAAGTGACTCGCAGCTCTGAACCGTCATGCTGGTCCCTATTTTTTCCCTTCTGTTTTCCTTGATCAGTTATAGCTTTCTGGCATGTGTTCTGGACTGAGGAAGCAGGCTGCTTGTTCTTGGTCACTTCTTGGCCACCTCTGCTAACCCTCTTTCCCCCAGCCCAAAGATCAAATATGTTGGGAATGACCTAGATCTGTTATGAAAAAGGTTTTACCAGCCAGGTCAGTTTCTGCTTTTAAATTAAACACTTTGATACTCCAATAGTAGATGAGATCCAGTAATTAATGTGACCGAGTCCTTCATCCTGTGAGGGGATGCACACAGACATGCCCATGCAGACCCCAAAGGCAGACACTGAGGTCTCACAGACACACATCCACCCACATTGCTGCTCCCAGAGTAGTGTCAGAGCCATGAAGGTTAGCAGATGACCTCATTTCATTGTCTGAACTAAGACCAAATAGTAAAACAAAAGGAAAGTAATAAAAGTTATAATTGAAATAATATTTTAAAGCTTTTTAGAAACAGGCATTTCAACCTGTCTGCTCAGTGTCCCTGAAAGATTCTCTGCCAGACTGGGGACACCTCAAGTGCATCAAAACCCACCTGGCGCATTAAAAAGTGTCATACGCTGTAACAGTGATGCAAGGGCATGACAACGATGTCTGAGGACTTTGTAACCTCACAGGGTTGCAACAGTACAGGGACACAGTGTGGGATGCTGTGGCTCTGGGATGTGCTGGTGGCATGGAAATGCCACAGAACACGCAGGGTGTCACTGCCAGGGTGAGGGCACACATCAGTGATGCAACATGATGTAACCAGGCAGCAAGCAGCGCCATGGGGGGATGTGCTGAGCCCCCGTGTCCCACCCAGCCCGGTGGGGTTATAGGGCTCAGCGGGGCACCCTGGAGGGAAAGGAGCTGGGGTGTGCATGGTGACGCAACGTGTGGTGGCACTGGGAACGGTGACGTCATCGCGGGCCTGGTGTCACTCCCGTGACACGGTGACACTCACTCCGAGCAGGAGCTGAGGGCGGCGCAGGGCAGCAGAGCGACGTTCCCTCGCGTGAACCGCGGCACGAGGCACTGCAGTGACGCCACGGGGGAGGGCGGGCTGACGTCATAGTGTCGGTGGTGAATGTCACCACAGCCCTGTCACACGGCAGCGCGGTGTCCCCCCGCTGCGATGTCCACTCGGGACAGGCCCTTACCTGCCGGTGCCTGTCATCTGCCTTGGCTGGCATGGCGTGTCGTTCCTCACAACAGCCCCGCGCCCTGACGGCCAACGGCCGGAAGTTGATGCTGTTACTATGGCAACGAGCCGGAAGCGGCGCACGGCCAATCTAACAGCAATAACTGCTAACAGCTACCCGCCCTGGATATTCCCTCCCCCCCTCCTTGCGAAGTGCCCCCTCCCCCCCCGAGGGAGGGAATGGTACGTCCCAGCGGCGGCGGGGCGGGGACCGCGGTGAACCGAGCATCCGGGACCCGGGATTATTGACAGAGACCCCGCCCCCCTCCTGCATATGCAAATGAAGGGCGGGGCGGCGGCCGCCGGACCCGGAAGCGGCGCGGCTGAGTCACCCCGGCGGCGGCGATGAGGCAGCAGCCGCGGCGGGCGGCGGTGTCGTCGTCGTCCTTCGGTGCCTGAGGAGCATCCCCGCCCGCACCCGCCCTTCTTCCCTCCCGCCCCGCCTGCCGAGCCCCAGCCCCGCCGCCACCATGATGGAGGAGATAGACCGGTTCCAGGTGCCCGCCGTGCGCGCCGAGATGCAGCCGCTGGTGAGGGGCGGGCGGGCGGGGCCGCGCTGTCACCGGGAGCCACCGCCTCACCGGGGGTCCGGGGGCGGAGGAGGTGGGGGGGGCGGGTGTCAGTGCTGCGGGGGGGGGGGGGGGGGGGCGGGTGTCGGTGCTGCGGGGGCGGTGGCGGCACTGAGGCCAGGCCCGCTCGCCGCGACCGTTATGTAACGGCCGTTGTCGCCGCCGCCATCCCCGCGGCCCTGGGGCTCCGCTCAACCGCGGCTGCTGTGTCATCTCGGGGCGCCCGCGGTCACGGCTGCCCGCCTGGCCCTTCCGTCCTGCCCCCCTTCCCCCTCCTCCCCCGGCATCTCCCCGGGCGCTGTCGGTAGCACCGGCAGCAGCCGCCCTCGGGGAGGGCGGGGACGGGCGGGGGACAACGGCCTCGGTGGAAACGTCGCTTCTCCAAACATCGCAGCGACCCGGATCATCCCGGCCTGGCTGGCGCATGGGGCGGGTGTTTCCCACTGCCTCGGCCGGTGGGCTCCAGCACCGGGCATGGGAGTGCCCCGGGCAGTGGGGGGGAGCACCGGTGAGAGCAGGCGAGCACTTCAGAAGCTGGAGGCGCAGAAGAGTGGTGGGGTTTTATTTGACTTTAACAGAAAGGTGGGATCTGGGGGAAGAATGAGGCAGTGTTTGTGAGCAGCCGGGTCTGGGAGCCGCGGGGAGCGATGGTCCCCAGGGACGGGGTATCTGCGCAGCACGGGTGGGAAATAACGCCTGGTGTGAAGCTGCAGGACCTTCTCCACCGATTGTTTTATAGACATCGCTCTCCGTGCAAAGATGTTGTTAGATGGTCGTCATGTGAAAAGTCCAGGTGTTTTGCAAAGGAAAATCTCTGTCAAATTTGTTTTGCTCACATTAAATTCTTTACATTAAAAAGAAAAAAAAAAAAAGCAATCTGTGAGGGTTTGGTTTTGTCTCCTTTCCCTATGCCAGGGCATGTGTTTTTCATATCAGGATGTTTTTTCTACCCCATAGACACAATTATTCTCGATTAATGAGCTCAGAAGAGGTTGACATAATGGTTACGCTACTATATGGGACCCTGGGGAATCTTTGGAGAGAACGAAATATACAGGCTTGTGGGACTTTGCAGCCACATAAATGGGCAGGTAGAGTGGTCCTGGGCTTTTGGTAGGTTCTGAAATGACACTGATGAAGGAAGGCCAGCTGGCTATCAGTCATGGGAGATGCTAGATCATCATCAAATAGTCCAAAACTTCTTATGAGTGTTAAGCTGCTTTGCTTTGATGCTACAGGCTTGCTTGTGTGGTGTTGTGCCACAGCCGCATGCTAAAACACTTGAACGTGTTTGCCCATTTCTGTTTCCCATCTGGAAGAGATTCCTATGTGTATTTTTCTCCCCTGACTCCTATCTGCCTCACTCTCTTCTTGAAGGTGTGTTGTCATGTGTAGCCTGGGACCTGTTGAAATACAGTTCACCTTGGCATTACAGTGGAAGCTGGATGATGGGCTGACTCGCTCAAGGTGTTGATTCCCTTTAGCACCTGGAGTTAAGCAAATTCCATCTCAGTGTCTGATTGTGTGAGACGGGGATATGAAATGTTTGGAGAGGTGGAAAGAACTTTAATGAAATACTTGCACAGAATCCTTTTGACAGCAGGTGAGGATACATTATTGGTAGGTTCATGTTAGCACTGAAGATACTACTGAGACTTCCAGCATATCAAACTATACATTATTTAGAGTTGGTGTACTAGTCCTTAGTTTTTTATTGCAGCTAGTGTTTGTAAAAAGCTGAGAACAAAATCATCTTGTAAACAGAAAGACTCTCTGTGAAGGGCTGCAAACTCAAAATACTCTTGTTTTTCAAGAGAAACAGATTTCTTATGGTGGGATTGTTGACAAATTGTGAACATATTTTTAGCTGGGTTTTTCATAGAACCACAGAATGGTTTGGGTAGGAAAAGACCTTAAAAATCATGTAGTTCCAACCCTCATGTCATGAGCAGGGACAGCTTCCATTAGACCAGGTTGCTCAAAGCCCCATCCAACCTGGCCTTAAACATTTCCAGGGAGGAGCATCCACAACTTCCTTGGGCAACCTGGGCCAGTGTCTCACCATCCTTACAGGAAAGAATTTCTTCCTAATATCTCATCTAAACCTCCCCTCTTTCAGCTTAAAGCCCTTGCCCCTTGTTCTATCACTCCCTGCCCTTATAAAAAGTCCCTCCCCAGCTTCCTGTAGCCCCTTCAGGTACTGGGAGGCCGCTAGAAGGTCTCCCCGGAGCCTTCCCTTCTCCAGGCTGAACAGCCCCAACTCTCTCAGCCTGTCCTCACAGCAGAGGTGCTCCAGCCCTTGGATCATCCTTGTGGCCTCCTCTGGACTCGTTCTAACACGTCCATGTCTTGTACTGGGGGCTCCAGAACTGGAGGCAGCACTGCAGGTACTCAAAAGAGTGGAGTTGGAGGGGAGAGTCACCTCCCTCGACCTGCTGGCCACAGTTTTGTTATTGTTGATTCTTTAGCTTCTAACCTTTGTAGTGGGGAAGGAAACTGTCCATACAAGCTGATGTGGACTTGTTGAATGCCCTCCTTATGTGTGGTTTTTATCAAGCAGAAGCAACATAGTGACAAGGCTGGCCCTCTTTAATCATGTTGAGAGCAGTGGGCATAGTAGTGAGATTAGCAAGTTTGGAAAAGCTGTTGGCAGACAAAAGGTACTCCTAAGTATTTTCTAGAAACCTGGTGATGATAGTGGAGGAGTGGAATTGGCATGGGCACATGTGTTTGCATGGATGTGGAGTGAGCAGAACCTGAAGTAGTCATCCACTCCAACCCTGCTGTGTCAGGATAGGAGGGTATATTTTCCAGCAGTAATAGTTAGCTTAGGAAGCAGGTTTCCCTCCCTTCTTCAGCAGCCAAGAATTAGGAAATTTTCACAAAGGGCTTTAACACTTGTCTTAAAAGAATGATCTGAACCTGTGCTTCAGGTTTTCAGTTGATTTTTAACTACTGGAGCTCATAGTGAAACCTTGTTTGTGTGAGGGGCTGTTGTTGTGACTGAGTGTGTAGGATTCTTCTGTGTGCCTGGAAATCCTGGCATTGGGCTCAGAAGTGGGACAGAACAAGTCTGGTACAGCATTTCCAGAGGCTTCCTCTGCTTTGTAGCTCCTGGTCTCTACATTGCAAGTACAGAGGGACTGAATGCTTGCAAGAATCCTCACAGTTCAGAATCTGGCTGGGGTTTATCACACTAATTTGCTTGGGGTAACACAGTTCTCCCCAATGCTGCTGCTTTGTTCCATTGCAGTTTTCATTTGCCCCTTCCCTCTCTCTCCCATCCTATATTTTAGAGCACAGAATAACCTTAGCATCTTGGGACTTCTTGTTTCTTCTTCCCAGTGTAAAAGCTTTCAGTTCCACATGGCTTCAGGGAGAGATGAGACATTCGTTTTCCAAATCCAGAGGGCTGAGGTAGAAGTTTGTTTTCCAGGTGAGACCTAACAGTCACTGTGAACTGCTACTGAAGCTATTAAAAAAAAATATGTTTTGAAACATGATCCCCTGCTGAAAGCAAAGAGAGAAGAGAAGGTCCCTTTCTTGATTGAAGTGCATACACTATATGAAATGTTTTTCTCATCCTGTTCAGGCTGGAGAGTGTCCTAGGAGAGCACTGTTCCCTCTGAGTCTGGCTAGTACCAGGCAGTGTGAGAAGGGTCCTGAAGTGAGGTTTATGAACCTAGTCTTTGCTCAAAATGTTGAAAAACTTTGTGTTGTTGACCAGCACGCATGCTTTTGAATGTCTTCATCTGCGTAGATAAAATGTCATCTTAGCTTTTGATGTCTATGCTGAACTCAGGATAGCTGCCGGTGATCTGCCTAGAAACCGTCTGACAGACAGGCCTGCTGATCTGCTAATGTTCACAATTAAGAGATAGGTGTGGCTGTTAAATGCCCAAGGGAAGCTGTTCTTAGAAAGTAGTCTGAAGCCTTTCTGAGCCCCTCAGTCTCCAAACCTGTCACTGATACTGGCACTATTGATCAGTTGTCTGTCAGGGATGATGGTACACTAGTGTCCATTGAGTATACATCCTGACAATAACCAGTGCTGTATTTACTGAGCAGGGACAGAGAATCTGACGTATCCATGTTTTTTTGCAAAAGTAACTTCTATAAAGTTACTCAATACCCTAAAATGTGTCTGTTGGGGTAACCTCTCTTTAACAGCCTTATCCAGGCAAGGGCTGCATTGACAACTCACTGCAAGGCTAAGGGCAGCACCTAACTAGTACAGACTGGAGCTGTGTGGAGTACTGCTTGCCCTGACAAAGCCTGCCAGGATCTATGGTTGCTGCAAGTTTCTCTCTGCTAATAACAATTTGAATAGGGGTTGTGTTGCAAAGCCAAGAAGCACTTGGTTTGCAGGCTGCACGTTGGCCAGCTCTGTCATATGTGACCTCCTACCCTTCACATGGATGTATTGATGTGAAGTTAAGAAGGTGGGCAATCATTTCCTCCTTTATCCAGCTTGTTTGGATGAGCATTGCAGAGACAAGCAAGCTGTCTTGACCCTGCTTGACCTCTACAAACATGTGTTATGAGATCTGCTATGTACTCAGGCAGACCCAAGGAAAGGTTCAGTGCAAGATTTAATGAGAGAGAGTTGCTGTGGGCAGATGGACAGGATGGTATACAGACCCTAGTTAAACATTGGCAGGTTGTAGCATGGGATGAGGCCCAGTGTTTCACATCTTTGCAAGACACATTACTCTGCATATTTTGATATTGTGATGCAATTCTATATTTATTCACTGTGGAAGGGAAGACAGGCTGGTAACCGGCACTTGATGACATTCACATCATGCCTTTCCATGAAAATGAGATGGGCTGTTCTGATACCCATCTTGGATGCTGGTGGGTCTTGGCTTCCATGCCAAATACGCCCACCTCTTCAAATTAATATAAACTAATTTACAGAGGGTTTTGTTTACTCCTAATGCTTAGTATCAGGTATCACTATTATACAGGCTGGGCACAGAATGGATGACAAGTGGTCCTGAGCAGAGGACTTGGGAGTGGTGGTGGACGAGAAGCTCAACATGAGCTGGCAGTGGGCGCACACAGCACAGAAGACCAACCATATCCTGAGCTGCATCAAGAGGAGTGTGGGCAGCAGGTCAAGGGAGGGGATTCTGCTCCTCTGCTCTGCTCTTGTGAGATTCCACCTGCAGTGCTGTGTCCAGTTCTGGGATCCTCAACAGAGGAAGAACATGGACCGACTGGAGCGAGTTCAGAGGAGGCCACGAGGATGATCCGAGGGGTGGAGCACCTCTCCCATGAGGACAGGCTGAGAGGGTTGGGGCTGTTCAGTCTGGAGAAGAGAAGGCTCTGGGGAGACCTTCTAGTGGCCTCCCAGTACATGAAGGGGCTACAGGAAGCCTGGGAGGGACTTTTTACAAGGACAGGTAGTGACAGAACAAGGGGTAATGGTTATAAACTGGATTAGAGTAGGTTTAGATGAGATATTAGGAAGAAATTCTTTCCTGTGAGGGTGGTGAGACACTGGAACAGGTTGCCCAGAGAAGCTGTGGCTGCCCCCTCCCTGGAAGTGTTCAAGGCCAGGCTGGATGAGGCTTTGAGCAACCTGGTCTAGTGGAAGGTGTCCCTGCTGATGGCAGGGGAAATGGAACTGGATGATCTTTAAGGTCCCTTCCAACCCAAACCAGTCTGTGATTCTATCTCTTCCCTATCAACAAGATGCAAGCTCAACTGTGTAAACTCTGTTCCACTTAGTTTCCATTTGATTTTTTACTTGGCTTGCCATGATCCTTCTGCACTCACAGAAAGAGCTTTCTTTGTTAGCTGCTGGGTAGTGGGTTAGTTTAAGATAAAGTGAATTCCCAGCATTGCAGGGATGCATAGTGTGCTAAGGCCTGAAATTCGTTGTTTCTGGGATGTTTATACTTGGTAGTTAGATATCTTGGCTGATGGGGTTGGTATTTTTTGTGTTGACTTCCAACTAGACAATTTTTCTCACTCTGATGGTGGTGGTGCATTGTTGTCACGATTGGTGTTGGTTTATTTTCTTTAAGTTTTTTGTCAGGAAGGTTTCCTAACATATGATTCTCATTACAGAGGCAGTCATTGAAGGAAGAGAGAGAGATAAAGAGACACTTGCACAGTGAGGATGCTGCAGAGAAAAAGAATTTTAAAACTCTTTGAAATAGGAATGGAGAAACCTCTAATTATATATAGACACATTTTTTCAGCACTGGAGCCTCACTACATGCTCTACCTGTGATTTATAAGTCTGTGTTTTGTGTTGTTAGCTAAACTCTTGCAAAACCCTTAGTATTTTTGTTAAAATGAAATGCACTGAGCATGATGTAGTGGGGTTGTATCATGAATTCTGCAGGTACATGAAACCCTCCTGAGCCTGTATCTCTAGCATACACCAGACACTGGTTGGCATATGATGGCAAACTGACAGATTACAGCATTGGATCACATATTGCTCCTGTACACTGACACAGGCAGTTTCTGTTCTTAGCACAAAAATAGAGGCCAAGTAAAAGTGCTTTTGCCCACATGGCACTAGTATGACTTTTCCTAAGAAAAAGCACCTGTCAAAGTGTAGCAGCTTCACAGGGGCTTTGACATGAACTCCTCAGACTTTGGCTTGCTTTCTGACAGTGACAGCTGGAATGCAGTATTTCAGTTCCCCAGTTCTTAGCCCATGTGAAAATGGGAGCTCTTTCCAGAGGAATTGGGATGATGGTTCTTATATCTCATTCTGAAACATTATGGCCAGGCTGGTTTGTGGCAGATGGGTGCCAGGCTGTGGGACCTTGGGCTGCTGGCCTGACTGGCTCATCCTAGGAAAGTTGTACTGTGTGTTAAGATCTCTGTTTTGTATGATGCATCCCTAAAATGGAGAAAGACCTAAAAATAGAAAACTAAAAGTGACTAAGAAGCAAAAAGTAAGGTTATACCTGTAGGGCTTAGAAATAGTACATTAATATAACATTAGGTCTCTAGTGCAGATACACAAGAAGCTCATCTTTCTAGAAGGAAAAAGCTTATAAAATGAAAATGTTATCCCTATGTATATTCATTGTAATGTAGCCCAGGGGTTACACAGCTGTATGTTTTGTAAATGCTTACAGTACATGAGATTTGTAATGTCACAGTACTATGGGTTCTGAAATAGAACTATTTCAGATAGTGCTGCTTTTAGCTACACCGCCTGTTTCAGTGTCCTGCAGTGTCATCCACAGTAGTAGTCTAAAGATTACCTCCCTGAATACTTCAGCTCATTGGGGTTCTGTCCTCTCCCTGTCCCATATCAGACCTTTGGTCCAGAAGTACAGGAGCATTTTTATTACCACCCCAGGCCAGGCTGAAACTCCAGCAGTGATCCAGCACAGCCTCCTGAACTGCTGTGGTGAGGGATGCAGCTGCTGTAGCTAGAGGATGACCTGTCAGGACATGAGAACATGTTCTGGCTGGCACTGTCTCTCCAGGCACACCGTTTCTCCTTCTCCATTTCTTTGTACAAGCTCTGACTTCAGTTGTTCTGCCAGTCATGTTTGGAAATCTCTTCCTGAGTGAAGAAAGATGTTTAAAAAGGGGCGCTGAACTCTATGAAACCTGCACAGTCCCCTTTTGGGATTCTTCCATAACTCCCAAGAGGTCGTTATGTGTAGCTTATACTGACATTAGTATCTACTCAGACACCAATTTCTGGTACTGGTACAGCTGTTTACTCTCTTTCAGTAGGTAGTGGCAGGTCCACAAAGAGTCAGACAAGATGAGCAAAATGCCAGGGTGAGAGGAGAGCAATGCATGCCCTTAATTCTGCAAACCTTCGTTATAGGAAAGCCCTCAGCTTACCAATGGGACTGCAAGGGTGTACATGGCCTCTCTGGAATTACATATTCCTTGCTGTGAAACTGAAGAATGAACTTGATAAGAATAGAGAAGACCCCACCACTGTTTGATCTGTGGGGCAGGGATTAAGAGTGGAGCCAGTCAGTCATGATGGTGTGCCTATTGTTTTCCAGACATTTTAAGACCTTGCCCGGAGTAGTTGCATTTTGGCTTCTATGCAGATGAATTATCTGTCACTTTCCACAGGCAGCCTGTAGAAATGTGTCTGTGCTTTCCCGTCACACTCACACGTGCCGTACATCTTTGGTGAAGTCTTGTGCCATTTTGAATATAAGGTTCCTCTGAGGTTATTTAGTATCTGTCACTATAAAATTGACATCATAGTGATGCAGCTACTTGCAACTAGTAAATCCATCAGTTCCAGCTCCAACCCTGACCATTAGTCTTTCTGACTTTTAAAGTGTGATCTTGTGCAGTGGATCTGTGTCCATTTTGTAGTATCCAGTAGAAAGCAGCATTTGCTTCACTGGTTTGACTCTGAGGAGAGTGAGTTGGAGTGAATGAAATTGTCAGTGGAAATTTTCTTCATTTTGAAAAGTACCTGCTAGGGAATCTGCTCAGCTTTTGGGCATATCCATCACTGATTCACAAGACAGAAAGGTTTATCACTTTGGGAAACTTCTTTGCAAATAAATACTGTCTTAAATAATGTGTATACTGGATGCGTCTGAACTGCTTTTACTAGGTGAGTTCCAGAGTCATCTTAGTCATGGACTGAGAAAGGTTTATTTTCAGTAGTAAAGCTGAAGGTAGCATATGCTGCTTTTGTTAAGAAGCACATTGGCTGTCTAAAGATGGGTAAGACCTTATTTCCTATACAGAAGGGAAAAGGGAGAGCATTACTTTTTATGTCTTAAAAAGCTATTCCAGCTGTACTGGCAAGCTGTCTAGTGGAGAGGCAGCCTCTGCCTGTGAACAACTTACTTTGCTAGAACATGTTTAAATTCTTCCTGAGCTTTCTAAGTTCTGTTGCACAGCTGTGGCTTTATTACCTCTGTTGACAAGTTGTCTATCTGGAGTTAGTGGAGAAAACATGTCAACAAAGCCATGGTATAGGTCAGGCTATCAAATCAGTAGCCACCAAGCAACTCTTGTAACCCAGCACCACCTGCCTGCCAGAGCACATTGTTTAGACTCTACATGCAATGCTGAAATAGGCAGCACTAACCTCATCAAGGGTCTTCAGTCTCCTTTCCCACACGCTTCCCAAACAGACCTGTTAGAGCTCTTCCACTGAGCTGCTGTTTCTTTCAGTGCACGGGACCATCAGACATGAATCGTTCTTCCTTGGGTGTGGTACAGTGTCTTGGCCTGTGCTTGTCTGACACTGTTTTTCTCAGTTTCTTTTCAGTGACCTTCCTGAGCTAAATGCCATTAATGTCAGCAGCTGACCTTTTGGGCTCTGCAGCATTCACTGTGATAAATTCTGTAGACAGTCTCTTCTCCAAAGCCAACCACAGCAGC
Source organism: Caprimulgus europaeus (assembly GCA_907165065.1). The sequence continues at coordinate 72,497,848 of OU015527.1, forward strand.
GATATTCTTGTGTGTTTTACTGATTGTATGAGAATGTAGGTTAGTGATTTAGCACACCCATATTCAAATACACTGTTTACTTAGGTTATGTCTTGTTTCAGGTTTTTGTTTGTACGTGGCCCCAGGTGAAAACAAATCTTGTTTTCTATCTCACAGATGCTTATGCTGACCTAATTATTGTTTCCTCCCCTGTCCTTCAGTGAATTTGGGGCATAGCAGTGTCTGTTCACTAACTGTGTTTGACATAGGCATTGGAAGAGCTGTTGAGCTTGGATGAGGTAGCCTGCTTTTGTGGTAGCCTCTCCTGCTTATTGCTTTCAAATAGATCTCTTGAGTTGGCCAGTATAGGATTTTTTTTTTCCTGGTGAGCCAAGTTCTGCGGCTTCCTTAAATGCGATCATTTTTGTCTTCATCAGTTCTTCATTTCACTCGTATGCACAGTTGTCTGAGGTAACTTAAGATTTTTCATGTTTCTGAGGTGCACTTCTGTGTCACCTCAGGCTTAAGGTACTTTATTTTCCCCTCAAGGTGAGAAAGTACTGCAGTCCTTGCAGAAGAGCACACTGGCAATGTATTGCAGTATTTAAAAGGACTTATTGGTTAGACCCATGCTTGTAAAATCAGAAGAGATTAATTTACGCTTGCCTAAGCTTTTTTGTTAATATTGCTTAAATCATGCCCCCAGACAGTGTTGATCTGGCGCTTTCTCTGGCTGATGTACTAGCCTTAGAGCAGACTAATGGTAGGACAAGGGAAGCAAATGAGACTTCCAATGTTTTGAGCCAAGCTAGTTCTAGGAAAACAATTTCTTAGAGCATGTCAGAGCACGCAGGTTTAGTATCTGTTGGAGATGAGGAGGCAAGAGGATTCAGATCCACTCTTGCTCAGCCTCCCAGTTCTGCTGAATTCCTAGCTGAGTTCCAAACTGAAATGATTATCGCTGTCTTGCTCTGCAGTGGTGTGACACGTTCTTTAAAGTCACCATATTTGTTAAAAAAAAAAAAAAAAAGTCACTGAGAGAGCTACCAGGGTCCAGTAAGTCCAGTCTGATCCTCAGAAGTGCTCTTTATATCGAGAAACTGTCAAAGAAACAAAATGCACAGGAACCATAGTGGTGGTGCTCATTCAGAAAATGTTTTAATTCTATATGAGTAGAGCAGTTCCATAAGTCAAATCCTAATGTTTGTGGCCATGGTTAGAAATCTCTTTGAGTATAAGGGCTTTTGCCTGCAGTAGTTAATGCAGGAGAGGAAGGTACTTGACTATTTTAATACTCATGGGGCTTGTGCTCATTGGTAGTGACTTTGTTATGGGGCTTAATTTTTAATCTGAAACTTGTTTTGCGGTTAGTTGTCGCAAGTAGCTTGACAAATTTCCCAGTTTCTGGAGTCTGCAGAACCTGAACATCCAAGGAACTATCTGAGCAGATTGACCTTCTGAGAAATGGGAGAGGGAGGGAGAGAAGTCTGCATTGCATGGTGTGCGTGTTGTAAGTTGAAATGAAAAAACAAATAGGAGTGTTCCTGGCCAGAGATGGCACTATAAAGCTTTTGTCTGGCAACATCTTGTGACTGATGCTTCTAAAAACAATATGCTCCTTTGTATGAAAGCCTGGTTTTTCTTCCCAACCACGTGCATGTGATGCAAATGGAAAAAGAGGCCAGAGCAGACCCTCCAGTAGAACACCACATAGACACTGATATTCTGCAGGTACCACTCTGTCAGCTGAGGCATGGAAAGGTGCAATTGCACTGATGGAACAAAACTAGCAAAGGTTCACCCTTCCAGAGTTGGCTTTTGTAGTTTGGAGTAGGGAGTCTGAGAAATGTGTGGTGTTCCTGCTTCTGTTCAGGAACCACATCTGTCAGCACAGCCGCCGCCCCTCTGCAGCAGCGCTTCCAGTCCCACGCTTCTGTGGGACAGCCTTGTGCCAACAGCGAAATCGATGTAGCCTAAGTACAGCCTGTATCATCAGAGCGCTGAAGTGTCTTTTTAGTTGTAGCATTGAGCCCTAATGGTTGCAAATGTGAATTTATTGTGAAAGCACAAGGGAATGCATGATACCTGGACCTTGGTTCTCGTCGCGTCTGGCCGTGGAATACATGTGGAGTAAAAGAAAGCCGAGCACGGTGTCCCTTGAGACAAGCTGGGGGGGTATGTGAACAGGATGGGGATGGGAATGTGTAACAGGGCTTTCACAGGATCCATGTGATAGGGAAGCAGCAGGAAAGGTTTTTTTCCTGAACTTAGGGTTCTTAAACTTCAAAGAATCTTGCAGCAAAACTGTGTTGTAGTCCAGGGAAAGACTTAACTGTTCTGCTCTCCCCCTACCAACGTATTTCAGGTCTGTGGGTGTGTCTAGATCTCTAATCTTAATTTCCCTTTATATAACAAAAAAAAAATTGTGAATAGCAGTTCTGAGAATAGCTGTAGGAACAGCATGTTCACAAGCTTTGAAGATGGAGGTCACCTAGCGCAGTGGAGCATGCGAAAGCTGCACTTCACATTGTGTTGTTGGCAGTTGATAAGCCTAGGAGAAACTGCCAGCTAGTGATTCCATTTCTGTAAATGTGTGTATGTCAAAAGCTGGATTTAGGTTCCAGTTTTGATCACTGCGCTAGGATTAAGGGGAATGAGTATGGTAAAGGAGTTAGAGGAAGTCCAGCTCTTCTCCAAAATGTGTACTGAGGTTTAACTGGCAGGAATTGCCACTTCAGGATATTAATGCGAAGCCTAAAGATACAGCCTGGAATTCTGCAAAGCACTAGCGATTCCTCTGCTGCTCCAATGGAGTATAAAGTCATACTGCTCCTTTTCTTCATCTGTTCCAGCAGACCAAAACCCTTTGGTGGATGTACTTTAGATAGCATATCACAAAAGCACTTATCTGAAAAGAATTTCTTTTACCTCTTGCAAATATTAGGGCAGTGATTGTGATTGTAACGGAGATGATCCATGCTGTGTATGTAAGAATTATTATAAAAAGATTATCTGGTTGTGGGAGAATGCTTCTGTTCTATTATGTAGCTACATAGAATTTATAATCCATGTTTTCTGCAAAAAAAAAAAAAAAATTCCTTGTGCTGCAGTGGGAAATATCATATACAAGCTGTTATTAACTCTGAGGCTTTGTATTTGCAACATTGAATTCTCAAAGATTAATCTCTAAATTTGGGGGGCAACATTTCTTAATGTAGAGACCAACTCAGCAAAAAAAGTTTGTCCCATGGGGTTAACTGGTGGCACACATTAAATCTAGAGGTGCTCCAGTATTAACTTTGAGGTGTGAAGTTTGCGGTGCTTGCTGCTTGGTTTGCGGCCGTAAGCTGTGCTTGATTTGACAAATGGAGCTGCATTAATTAGGTGCACACTTAACCTCTGTTCAGTGACTGGGACCCTGGTTGTTGTTCAGTCTGGGTATGAGATGGAGAAAGTATGTGCTGCCAAGGCACGAGCTTTCTTTAACTCTGATCTGGAAACTAATAGTCCATGATACAGACTAATAGTGCCAAAGTTTTCCCTTGCATGTCCAAATGATTAACCCTTGAAAGCAATATTAATACCATGTGCCTATATAGCAGTGCTGATTTGAGGAGCTGTTGGCTAATGTACTAGCACCTTGTTAGAGAGGTACCAGGTGCTTTTACTGGCATGAGGTGTGTGTTTAAGCTGGTTTACTTAATTTCCTCATCTATTTTATGATTCTGTGTTATGGCCAAGAAACTTTACTCTTTCTTAGTAAGCCGTGGGAGTTTGACAGATTCTGAATGGCCATTGATAATTCTGTAAAAAGTAGAAAAAAATCAATGTTAAGTCTTCAGACTTCTCAACTTCTAAGTCCACATCTGGCTCTGAGGTTACTGTAGTGTTGCAGACTCATTTGATTGCACAAGGTCCTGACAGCTTTTGCAAATCTTAATTGGTTGGAGAATGAAATATTTCATTTACAGTTTCTGACTTATCTTTTGTGGAAGATTAGTCAGAATTATAGGAACACGTTGTGAGATTTTTTTAATAGATATGTAGGAACTCAAAGCCAAGTCATGATGCATTTTTGTTGACTCCTCCTTTCCAGGCCAGTTGATTTTGGGTTTTTGAAAGATTTTCAAATGGCTACTAAGTCTGGCTTGCTGCATTAATGAATAACAGGGAGAAAGATAGATGCTTTTACCACAGGTATCCTCCATTGCTATGGCAGTTGGTAGATGTTGCAGAAGAACCTGCCAGGAGACTTTGCATAAATTCAAAACTCATTAACATCACAGGGAATTGCCAGCAGTCGGTTGCAATGGTGATAACGTTTTCAGGGTGACACACAGAGAGCCAGGAGGCATGATTGAGGAAGGCCTATTAAATACCACTCCAAACTTGACCTTCTGAAGTATATTAGACTCTTGCTGAGATTTTATTCCCTTGATATTGCAAACTTGTTCTTTTCATTTAGCGGGTGAGTTGGGTTTGGGGGTTGGGGGGTGCGTTTTTTTGGTAGTGGGGGAAGTGGCCACCTTGTAAGAGTGAAAAGCTCTTTGGGCTCCAAGGTGGAGACCCCTCAGCCCAGGCTGGGACAGTGAGCGCTAGAGAAACACCTCTGTGAATCCATATGGGTGAGGGGAAGGGCTGTCCTGAAAAGAAGAAGGTGGGGGAGGCAACCTTGAGGAGAGGCCATTGACCTAAACAAAAAACAACCATCTGCCAAAACACAGGTCAGACAGAGAGACAGCTTTGTTGCCAGAGGAAAGAGGAGGAGGGAAAAGGACAGAGAACCTTGAGATACTGACTTCAACCATGTGGAGTAGAAGACAAAGGAAGTCCCCTGCAGCCCATGGAGATTCAACGGTGGAGCAGAGACCCACGTGTAGGCCATGGAGGACTCCACGCTGGAGCAGAGAAGTTGAGCCCGAGGGCAAGTGTGACTGCAATTGGGACCCTGAGAGTCGCTCGCTGCCAGAGCGGGGGTGGACCGCCAGAATGTGGGGTGATTCTGCAGCCTGTGGATGTCCCCATGCCGGAGACAGGAGCTGAGCCTGAAGAGGTCTGTGACTCCATGGGAAGCTCAGACTTTCATGCTGGGAAGAGCAGCAGAGGTGAACTGACTGAACCTCCATTCCCTGTCCCCTGTGCTGCTGGGGGAGGGGGACGGTAGAGAAATTGGAAGCAAAGTGATTTGAGCCCGGGAGGAAGGGAGGGGTAGGGCGAAGATGTGGTTGTCATGTCTAGTTAGATGCTTTGCAACAAATTAAATTGATTTTCCTTCCCCAAGTTCAGTCTGTTTTGCCCGTGACCATGACTGGTGAGTGAGATGTCCCTGTCCTTCATTCCTAATCCTGTGTCCCTTGGATGGAGTCTCACCGGATGGGGGGAATGAATGCAGGACCGCATGGTCCCACTGTGGGTCTAACCACCACAGCAGGGCTGAAGAGCTTGCTCTTAATAATCTGAAGCTGTACTTCAGGCTGTGATCTTAATTGATAAACATGACAAATCCTTTAATTTTTCAAGGTTCAAGTCAGTTCATCCTTTTTATTATGCAAGGGTAGAAGTGTTCTTCCTTGGTCATTACTTGGGAATGGGACTTAACTCTGTTACCTGCCAGTGACGATAAAACCTTCAGCTTAACTGGTAAATCATACCAAATTTAACAGGGATCTCTGCTAGATGAGCATTTGGTAATTGCAGTTGTACCCATTCTGCTTTTTCTTTTGGAATACCTACCATGATGCGTCTAAATAGTAGGTTTCAGATGGACATACACCTGCTCTTCAAAGATAGGACTGCTTCTCTGGCAGATCGTAGTGCTACACATGCTGTGTTGCAGGGAATAGTGGATGCCATTATGGATCTGTCAATGCCATCAGAATCCTCTCAAACTTCAAAATGATGTTACACGCGTGGAAATAGGATCCTTCTTCAAACAGTGTGCGAATAGCAGTTTCAATTGCCGTTTTCTATTGCTGGGCCAGATTTTTCAAAAGCTTGCTATTGTTTTTCACTGAGTTTCTAGGTAAGTTTTGCTGTATTTGTCAGTCTCAAGTGCCTGCCCACAAAATCTATTGTAAGCTAACACTGTCTGAACTCGTGTTCCACTCTGGATTGACTGATGTGAGCAGTGCTCAGGTAGTGAGCACATACTGGGGCTACTTGGTTAGTTTTCAATAAGATCCTGCAAATACGTGCTCCAGCCAAGTCCTCTGTACATCTGTTACTGTTTGGAAGAGGGGATTGTGCTGTGGTCACTTTGAGCACTGGTGGGATGTACAGTCCCCTTCACAGGACAAGAGGCACCTGATGGATGTGGCTAAGATGGGATAAAAACTATTTATGGTTAGGATTCAGATTAACTCTCACCTAAATGGTGTCAACAATTCCAGTTACAGACTTCTTAAAGGCTAGAATGACCAGATGGATGTTTTCTGAAGTTATTTTAAAATCACTTACTTTTGTGTTGCAGAAACATTTCTTTCAAAACTAGAAAGATAAAAATCTTAAAAAGAGGAATTGTTGTGGTATTTTACCAGTTTTTTTAGCAGTTCTGTCTGAATTTCTCCTGTTTCTACCTGCTGCTAATTGCAGGTGTCTTGGCAATTCCCGTACGGAACATTGGATAAAGGACTGATAAACCACTGGGGCTTATTACAGATCGTTTTACTGCTGAAGTGTAGAAAGTGGTTCTGTAAATCTGGCCTCGTTCAGTTTGGCAGAGCACATGTAAAACTAACAACAATGTCCAGTGAATGTTTCAGCCTAATGTTTCCTGAGTTTGGTTGCTACTCTGAAGCTCACATAGGTTTGTACCAGGAAAGAGCAAATACTTTATTTAGGGCAGAGAGGTGTGCGGTTAGTGTACCTCAAAACCTCTAAACTGAAAATAAAGATGTCTTCAGGGATGGAAGGGTTGATCCCTGAGATCTCAACACCAATGATGGGGAGAGAGAGAGAGAGAGAGAATAACATTTTAAGAAGTCTTAAGGAGCTGTTACCCCATGGTGTGCCTCCCTGTCAGTGGATGTCTTGGTGTTTGTTGCTCTACTCTGCTGCAGGTGTTGGGCTGTCTTCAGACCTGTCTGAAATGCAGCGTGATTTTCAATTGCACAAAGCTAGTGGACTCTTGATAGAGCTTGTGTGTCCCCCAGTATATAGATCTGCATCAGTCTTCTTACCTACCTTAAGAAACCCAAACCAAGCCATTTAAAAGGTCTACATGCTTGAGGCCATCATACCTCTGAGTGGTGAGTGATGCCTTAGGGGTAGAACAGCTGTTACAAATCTCCTTTAAAACCACAAAAGAGGACCCTACAAACCACTTTTTCAGAGATTTTCATAAGTAGGATAGTATGAACACAGTGAGACTGGGGCAGGGGAATGCTCCAGGCAAAGGTGAGGAACTGAAAGTAGGTGTAAGGGGAGGGTGGATTGGAAGGAGGATGCAGGTATGGTCCTCCTGGAGGAAGACCGTTGCAGCAGTAAGTGGTGAATGTAGCATGAGGCAAGGCAAAGGGCTTAACATGTTTGAATCTGTCATATGCCAAGTACAAGTGTCATCCAAGTCCTAAGTCCTGTTTTCATCCTTTAAAAAGGCATTAAAAAGTGATGTGCCACTGCTGTTGTTCTGATGAGCCTTCTCCTTTAGGAATGCACTAATGGAAATAAATCAATTACTCTAGCTGTCATTTCAGCCATACTTGCTTAAAGGAGCAAATTAGTATCACCATGCACAATTCCCTTCAATAATGGCAGTTGGACATTTTTGAAAATGGACAAGCTTGCAGCTTTGAGATCTAAGCGGGGAGTGCTGGTTAAATGTAATAACTCCGTATACAACCTTTGCTTACTGAAATGCAGCAAAGGAAGTGGCAGCTTGGTCTGTTCGTCAGGAGCTCTGTAGAAATGGTAGGTGAAAATCAGGTGTTATTTTGAAATTGAGTGCTGTGGTTCCTATCAGACTGCTATGATAGTCTAAATGCTGCTGTGCAATTGAGATTAATTTGTATCATTGTTAGTCTTATTGTCTTACCTTCTCATAGTTCTAGCTTCAGAGGTAATTGCATATCATTAGTAGGCAGCGTCCGTATGTAATAAAACATAGTACAGTTGGGTGCTGGCAACTGCAACACCTCCAAGAGCTCACAATCACATTTGCTGAACTCTGTGGGAAAGTTACTGTGCATATGCAGGGTTAATATACTGTGCCAGTCTCTTTCCTACCACCTGTACAGAGCTGTGTTTGTGAACTGTCGAGGGGAGTTTGCTCTGCTGTTGCTACCTATAACGTGTCAGTGCTTTCACCAACTGTCCTAGCCTTGATAGCACTTTATATTATTCCAAAAAACCCTTTCACAGTCATCACTTCTTTATAGAGGTCTCTCCTCTCTGGTGTTGATACATTTCTACCACTAGCTATCATGAGTTGCTGTTGAATTGATGTTTTCCTTTCAACTTCTCTCTCTGGTTTCCTCCCCTCCTGCCACTAAAGTTGAATTGAGAAATAAGAACTAAAGGAGAAACCTGTACCTTTTTGTTTTGTTCCAAACCTCAGCTGATAAGTTTATGGAATGAGCAACATCTTTCCTTGAAATCTGCATTATTACCAGGTTGGTATGAACAAATGATTGAGATTCTTACCCCTGCTAGTGGAGAGAAAATTAATCTTATATCTTTGAGTTGTTGAAGCCCAGTAACTTCTCCTGATTAGAAGGATGTGATTAGTTCTACCAGAGATGCTGAGAGCATCACTCCAGCTTTTACTTTGTCTCAGGTACTAGGTGCTGGCTTTGGTACTGCACCAAGCTTTCATTGGCTACTAGATGTTTCTCTTCCAGCAGTAGCTGTAATGGGTGAAATATTAGAACTACAAGTGTCAATGCAAGTATCTAAAAGAAATGACTGCATGACATTGCTCTGATGAAACAGAAAGGGTTTCATAGTACATTGTCTAGCAGTAATAATGTGCACACTTTTCATTTTAAGGAAAAATAGGTTGTGTGCTTCGAATGCAATGGCCAGTCTTCGGTAACATCCTCAGCATATGTTTAAGCTCTGTTTACACAGATCTGTAAATTTAACTGCCTTGCACTTGATGGGATGTTGCTGCATGCTTCTGTCACTTGTTCCACAGCAAGTTGTATGGTCACAGTCTTGAATGTTACAGCCAGGAATGAGTTCTTGGTCATGCATGCCAGGAAACACCACAGGACACTGAGCAGCCCCAGTGCCCCATGCTGCATTTTTAGTGACTCTTGTGCTAAAGCTTTTGAAAATAAATCCAGGATGCTAGGTTAAAAGTTGCTGGTAAAGCAACTAGCAGGGATTCTTTCTGATCTCCAGAGGAGCTGCTCTTTGAAGTCCATATCTCTTTCTTATAGCTTAGAGAAGAGTTTCTACAGATTTAGCAATGTTTGTGGTGATGAGTCAGGACTTTCCTCCCTAGAACTCAGCTGAAGGTTAGCCCTTGCTGTGCTAATGCACTTTGAATGCAAAGGCCAGGTAGTGGTAAGAAGAAAAAAAACAGTATTTAGGGTGCTTTCTTACAAAGCTTTTTCCCCAGTTTTTATAGAACACACTGATGGCAATGTGACACATCCTATTTTTAATGCAAACAGCTCCCTTCTGCATACCCGATGTTATCTAGAAAATGGGCAAGAGAAATAGCAGCTTTCAGGTCCTCTATTTAGAATGGAGAAATTAGGCTGTGTTACAAGGTCCAGTGAACAGGAATATGGACTGTTTGATGGTGGCTTTGCTGCAGGTTTGCCATCTGGGTACTTATCCAGCAGATGAGAGGAGGCCTATGTGGTGGTTCCTTTGCTACCTGCAGGACTCTAACAAGTTTGAATAAGCTGAAGTATTTCAGGGTTTGCAAGATAAAACCTTCCTGTACACTGTTTTGCTTTTTTGGTGTAGCAGGTACAACTGGACAAATTGTGGGCCACTCCAGAAGCACATGTATAGGACTTGGGGGTGTCAGCAGTGTGTGTCTGATCTGTGGCCATCAGCTAAAGCTATCGTACCTGCTCATGTATTCTGCTATAACCCCTTCACCTGCATTGCTGTTTGCAGCTGGCAAATTGTTGCCATCTATCTGGCCTTGCCCCGAGGAAATGTTCTTCCCTGGCTGAGGTAAAAATTGAACCCAAGCTCTGTCTGCTGTGGTCTGCTGGCAGGAGGAGTTTTAAAAAGCAAAATCTTTCTTATCTTCTCACATTGTTTCCTATCTGTGAACTTGTCTCTACTAAAGAACTGTTGAAAAATGGACAGACCTGGGCAAATGATGGTGGAGGGTTTTAGATCTGTCTCAAAATGTGTAGAAGTAAGAGTCACAGAAACCTCCTGATGAGCCAAAACCAGTACAATTTTCTGGTTAGTCAAGAGATTTTTTTGCCCAGACTTCCAGGGAAGAGGCTCATGGTTCACTTGGGGTGATATGCCCCATTATTGTGAAAAGTGTCATCTTGTTGATATATTGGGAGTGCCCTGGTGTAGCCCTCTTTGGTGGCATGCTGGGCTTTGATGGGCCCTTCTGTCTCTCAGAAGAGCTACAGATAAGAAACTAGGTAGTGACTTGTGCTTTCCTGAGGAAGAGGTGGCAGGCAGTAAAAAAACCTCAGATTTTAAATATTTTCTCTATAATAAATGATTGTTCTTTGTAAGGTTTAAATTTTCCATGTGCAGTGTTGATTAAGAATGTGATAATTTTTGGTGCTGTATCACTGTATCATTATGTATTTTCATAAATAACCAGGTCTGGGTGTTAGAAAAATAGCTCTTGAACCAGAGTTGTACTTAAATGTCACCTCTGTGTCAAGACAAAACCTCTGATTGGATGTGCACTCGGTTAATATTGATTAAAATAGCAGTCTCAGTTAAGTAGAGTCTGGCAATAGTGCCCTTGTGTTGCTATAGGCAACCAACATGTTGTAAACTTACTGAATATTAGATTTATATTTAATGTTTCCATGGTCTTTGTGGTAGAAACAAGGCTTCTTCCCATAGATGGAGAGCTCTGACAGCCCTGTGAGTACACAGAAGCAATGCTAACAAGATCAAGGATTTAGATGTCTGTTCTCAATTGATTATTGTTTAAAGGTCTTTCCACTGTGGAACAGGTTTTCTGTTGAAGTCTGTCTTGTCTTTTATTCCTGGGTGGTTGGGGCAAACGTATTGGAACCACACAGTGCTCACACTGCACATCTGAGGTTAAAAAATGAATTTTGAGTTTACTCTTCAACAGTGCCTCTGAGGTTCTGGCATATCTCTCAGTGGAGGTACCAGCCACCTTCCTAAGAAATAGAAAAGGCAGGCGAGAGTGAAACAAGAATAGACTGTTTGCATCATCTTTCCTTTGTAACTCAGTAGCTCATGGCTCTCCTGGAAGCAGTGGAAATTCTCCAATGACAAGAACCCAAAGAAAAATTAATCCTGTCCTGGCAGTGAAACATTGTAGGGAACCTTACGGCTCCTGAGTGCTATACACTTGTGTTCCACAGCTGATTTCTAATGTAATCTTGCAGCATTGATTTTTTTTTTCTTTATACTCTCTGATTGTTCTCACTGGAATTGGATGGTAGTCAGCAGCCATTGTAGGATAGAAACATCCTGTTATGATGAGTGTGATGACCACATCCTCTGTTCTCCCTGAGTAGCCACCACTCCTCCTGTTCCTACAGACAGGATGTTACAAACTGACTTAATAGAGGACCTACAATTCTGAAGTGCTTTCACTTGACAAGAAGTGTATGAATGTGCCTTTACCAGAGATAAAACATATTTCTATAACAATTTTTATCTCATACAATTTAATGATTTGGCTGTGTTTTTCAGCTAACTAGCATGACATGTAACTATATCATTATGAGCTACGTATCATTTTCTTCTAATGGATTTCTTAAGTCTTTTTCATGGAAGGAAGCTCCTCTCCAGTATGGGATGGGGTATTATGTAGGTGTTCCTTGCCTTTGCAGTGGTGATGGCTGTTACAACCACGTGGGAAAATGAACGGGTATGTGGTACTGTTCTTCATTCTTAGGAACATCTGAGGGTGCATCTGTGGTGTAACCAAACTGCAGCATAGTGTAGAGAGACCTGAATTAATGTTAAACTAAGCATCTCTGTCCAGGCATCCCTGCGTGGAGCCCAGCAGGACTGCAAGGTGTGTCCCAAAAAGCTGTTAACAGCCTTCAGTAAGCTTTGTGCTTTTCTGAGGAAAATACACCTCAGGTAACTTGTTTAAAGCTAAGTGGAGTTCTTTTTCAGCTAGATGATCTTTGAGGTCCCTTCCAAACCCATACCATTCCATGGTTCTGTGATTCATTCTACACTGCAGTAACTTAGATAGTAGCAAATCCCTCAGAGCACTGTATTTTTTTAGCCACATGGAAGAGATTTGCCTTTAAGCTATGCAAGAGTGCATGCCAGTCATGCAGAGGTTGTATTGCCTCTTGGTTACATTTCTTCATTTACTGACATATTCAAGCTGCTTCCAGTGAGGTTACTTGTGGAAAGAGAGTCTGGAGGGAGATTTTTTGGATGTTCATTTATTTTACTTTAGTTTTACAGGTCCTAAAGGATGTGTTTTGTAGGTAACTCTGCAGGGGTAGCCTTGTGGAAAGTGGGACACAAGTATCTTTGCTTAAAAGCAGGGAAGAAAACTTGATTTATCTTGGCAGTCACTTGCTGAACTAAACTGTAATTCAATTTCCAAGCAACCTGTGCTACAGAAAATTGCATAGAGTTACATATCTTCCTGGTTTGTGCAAGGCAAGGATTACTGGGGCAATTTCTAGAGTTTTTGCAGAGTAACAGGGAATTTCCAGCAATGCTGCCATGTTCCCTCCTGCAACACTGTCTGCAAGGTGTTTCGGGAGTAGGATTTTTTGCTTCCTGCAGCTGCTGGAAAAGTATTTCAGAACGGGGCAAGCTATGGGGATTGGTCTCTGGTATCTGTTCTGTTCTTGCTTGGAAGAATTTTACTCAATAAACTTTTTTCAAATAGTTTTGGTGTTTTCTGTAGGAGACTCCTGTGCTGCCATGGTGCACTGGGCTCTAGAGGCAACTAGAAACAATGAAAGACCTCTAAAATGCCCCTGTGAAAGCCATCAGATAAGAGTTTTAAATTACCTGTATGCCTTGGCTGTGCTTTTTCAGCAAGGCATTTGACACGGTCTCCCACAGCATCCTCACGGCCAAATTGAGGAAGTGTGGATTAAATGATCAGGTAGTGAGGTGGACTGTGAACTGGCTGGTGGGAAGAAGCCAGAGAGTAGTGGTCAATGGGGCAGAGTCCAGTTGGAAACCTGTGTCCAGTGGAGTCCCTCAAGGGTCGGTACTGGGACCAGTATTGTTCAATATATTCATAAATGACCCGGATGAGGGAACAGAGTGCACTGTCAGCAAGTTTGCTGATGACACAAAGCTGGGAGGAGTGGGTGGCACACCAGCAGGCTGTGCTGCCATCCAGAGAGACCTGGACAGGCTGGAGAGCTGGGCAGGGAAAAACTTGATAAATATAATAAGGGCAAGTGTAGGGTGTTGCACCTGGGCAGGAACAACCCCAGGTTCCAGTATAGGTTGGGGAGTGATCTGTTAGAAAGCAGTGTAGGGGAAAGGGATCTGGGAGTCCTGGTGGAGAGCAGGATGACCATGAGCCAGCACTGTGCCCTTGTGGCCAGGAAGGCCAATGGCATCCTGGGGTGCATTAGAAGGGGTGTGGTCAGTAGGTCAAGAGAGGTTCTTCTTCCCCTCTACTCTGCCCTGGTGAGGCCACATCTGGAATATTGTGTCCAGTTCTGGGCCCCACAGTTCAAGAAGGACAGGGAACTGCTGGAGAGAGTCCAGCACAGAGCCACCAAGATGATGAAGGGAGTGGAACATCTCCCTTACAAGGAATGGCTGAGGGAGCTGGGCCTCTTCAGCTTGGAGAAGAGGAGGCTGAGGGGGGACCTCATTAATGTTTATAAATATATGAAGGGTGAGTGTCAGGAGGATGGAGCCAGGCTCTTCTCAGTGGTGTCCAGTGACAGGACAAGGGGCAATGGGTGTAAGCTGGAACACAGGAGGTTCCGCTTAAATTTAAGAAGGAACTTCTTTACTGTGAGAGTAACAGAGCACTGGGACAGGCTGCCCAGGGAGGTTGTGGAGTCTCCTTCTCTGGAGACATTCAAGACCCACCTGGACGCCTTCCTGTGTGATCTCATGTAGGTGTTCCTGCTCCGGCAGGGGGATTGGAGTGGATGATCTCTCGAGGTCCCTTCCAATCCCTGACCTTCTGTGATTCTGTGAATGGTTGGGCAAATGGAGACTTAGTATGAAAATTCCTCCAAATGCTTTTGGAGAGCTATGTTCAAAGGATTTTTTTTTTTTTTTAATTTTTAGTAAGTATTTGTTTCGGGACAGTCACATCAAATATAGCAAATGTGTGAGCTACAATAGAAACTGCTGCTAGACCATTGCTGGGTCAATGTATTGTGTGGAAAAAACTGATGTAAAAAGTTGGTCCCGATTGGTTGTAATATTGACGTGCCTTGGATCTGGCTTCAAGCTGCTGTGCAGGGTTTTGTCTCTCTAGTGCCATCTTATTTGTTGGCCAGTCTCTAAGGCACTCGGCTCCCTGATGCAGCCCTTTTATTCACAAACATCCATACAATTGCGCTCAGCAGAGCTTTGAGGCTTTCTTACATAGGGAGGTGTTTTGCTTGAGACTTTTTCTGGATTAAGATGTCAGTATTTTACGTGACACAGTTCTGCAAATCAGCTAGTTTGCTTTCAAAGGTATCACTAAACATGTCTTTCTTAAACAGTCTTCTTGCTGCCAGCCCTCCTGCTGCTGTCCCACCCCTCCTGTGTTACTTCAGATTGTCGTGGGGTCAGATCCTGCTTTCAATACTGGGGCACGGCCAAGTGTGTTGTGTGCAATTGCAGGTTTCTGTCCTCAATGTGAGAGCCACTGAGCTTTGTGTGCACCTACAAGAGACTGTGGATGAAGCAGCTAAGGGAAGATGGCTTGTAGTTTCCCAGCAGAGGTTTGTAAGGGTTTTTTTGTGTGACAGGGTGTAGCTGTTGGCAAAGAGGTGACTGCAGGCACCAGCACACAGATGATGGGACCACCTGAGACGTGACACAGGCTGTCGCATCTATGACAAGTTGTAGCACAGCAAAGGAAAAGAGTTCCTGGGAAAACTTAAAAGCCACAGCCCATCCATCAGCCCTACACACAGAAGAGGGAGCCACGGGCTTGTCAGGTATTCAGTGAGATGAGTTTTCTGCCATGAAAGCAGCAATTAAGCTGTAATTAGGCAGCAGTAGGACTGATGAAGAAATGCCAGAGGCCAGTGACCTCTAGCAAGGCTTCTAATGGGAAAGACACAGCCCTTGAAAGTCAAACCTTTTCCAAGGTCAGAATTTCTGAAACCTTGGTAGACACAAACCTGCCACTAGAACCTGATGGGGTGGAGGGAGCGTTTCCAGGGAATATTAAATCTAGGTATGTGCATTGGCAGTGCACCTTTAGCTGTGGCTGATGACTGCGGTGGTTCTCTCAGCACCAGCCTTTTTTTCTAAGCAAATCAGCATAAATTTACCTCCCTTTACAGAATTAACAAGGGGAGAGACCTCTGCCTTCTAGACACTCTTACTTTCCTGCCCCTGTAGAGTGGGTTGCACAGCCAAGGCCAGCCCCTTCACAGTACAGGTATAGAAATCACATGGCAGAAACCAAAAGCAATTGCAGCATAAAAAATACCTTTAAGTCTGAGCAACTTCCAGCTTTTTTGGCCACCTTATTTACTGAGAAATTCTTGTCAATACGTTTGGGTTGCTCAGTTAATCACATAAAGCATTAATGCCTCTGTTTTGGGGATATGTGCTTATTTTGCAGTGTACTTCTCACAACCTGGTCATTGTCAACTGAATTTAAAACTAAGAGTTGTTTTTCATACAAATATTCAAGTTTACCACAGTATTTTTATCACTTCTGTGGATAAGCAGTACCACTTTATGCTGCTGGAAGAGAGCGGCATCTGGTTAAGTATGTATATCTCATACCAGTCTGAACAAGACACATTTCTGCACCCTGGAGACAAAAAGTGAGGCTTCAGAGGTGTCTGGTTGGTTGTCAGCTGGTTCTCTGATACTTTTCAACTTTCCTTCTTTCAGGTAAGCACTTACAAAGGTCCTGTGTAAGAGACAGTTAAGCACAGAAACACTTTTATATACAAGTTTACAGAAAATTTCTGGGAATATTACTGCAAAAGTAGGGAATGTAGTGGTTACTACATGCACTTTTTAAGAAGGGAGATGCTTAAGGGGTGTAGTGGAATGGAAATGGTGAAGAAACATGCAGAAACAGTGCTTTGCTGGACAAATTTGGATCATTATATTATTACTCGTTGCAATCTCAAGCCAATGATGTCTGTCAGGTGGTAACAGGTAATCATATGGAACTTGCCAGGCATTTCACTGACTAATGTATTTGTATTTTATTTTAAATATTTAATCAGCTATTTTTAAGATTCAAGACAAATATTTATTTTGTAATCAACCTGTATGAAAGAAACTTGCTACTGTATAAATAAAAGAACATGTGATATCAACGCTTCACAGTCAAACTAGCAAACTGGAAAAGTCACTAGCTGAACTCTTGGTGCTCAGGTTAGATGTGCAAAGCCCCAGCTTCTTGAATAATCATCTCTTCAGGGGCAGGAGAAGGATTTTTTGGGTTATTAAGCTGAACTAGTTGAATAATAATATCACAGTTGAGAAATCAACTGGGAGTTGGAAAAAGAGAAGAAAGCTTACTTTTCCTCACGCTGTGAAAGAGGTCTGAGGCAAGAGATCTGTTTGTTCTGAAATCTTGTTGGACCTGTCAGAAATGTGATCAATTTTGCAACACATTGCTTCAAAATGTGCATTTATAATCTTAGATGTGCGGTACTTTAAGACTTTTCATTGCTTTTTAAAAGTTGGACTGGTGCACTTGACCTCCAGTTTATCTTCAAATGTAATTTCAGCAGAAGAGTAGGAAATCAGATTAATTTATCATGACACCAGAGACTGAATAAACGTAACGATGGGTGAATACTTTTGTATGCAGACTGTTACCGGTAGCAAAAATAGTAATTTATGATGTAAGACTAGAGTTAGTGGCAAATTGAAAGTTAACTTTGTCTGAAAAATTAAGAGACCAGTCATCAGAGCAAAAACTAATACATAAATGGAAAGTTAGTCAATGCCTTAAATTTATGTTCCATGCTTGCTGATTTTATTTTTGAGTCACTGATGTTAAGGGTATAAATCACTTAAATTCATCTGGCTGTCTTTACCTTGCAACTGAAGGCAATGAAGACAACCAGTGCTGCTAAGGATATACTGCCAGGAGCAAAGATGTGTTTTTCCCTTGCCAGTTCTACGTACCAGGTCATTCTAACCTGGTGAAGCCCTGTGCCTTCATGCTCTTCTGATTGGCACAGCGCAGCTGAGTCTCTGCTCTAATGTTCTGTAAAACGTTATGGAGCCTTGTTTCAACATGTTCTGTTGGTTGAGTTTCTGTCATTCTTATTAATAAATGTTTATTTGCATTACTCCATGTTTCATAAAGCTTATTGCTCAAGACTTGACTGTTCTAATACAGTTGTGTTGTCTCTTGCTGTAAAAGATTATCTTCTTGTGGAATCAACTTTCCTCCTAGAAATAGCTGCACATGGACTAACAATCATTGTATTTTACAATGTCTTTATTTGATAGCTTTGGTCCTAATCTCAAGGCATGAAGTTCATCAGTCTTGGCTTACTGCAGTGCTGGGAGGATAGGCTGGGTTTTCTTGGGAGTCTGAAGCTTGACAATCCTTACCATCATCACAGACACAGTAGAGTTCTGTGCTGTGTGGAACTGGGAGGAAAGGGCCACAGCAGTGCATAGGACAGGCACATTCTTCCAAGAAGCCTCCCCCCTTTCTCTGGCCCTTAGTGAGTCAACAAATTTTTGCCACCAACACTTCTGTGATTCAAAGGCTGGTTTACTTGAGGTAAGCTGAAGCCTTGCTGGGTTTTGTTCTCTGTAAGACCGAAATACTTTGGTGAAGTGGGTAGGGTACAGAGCAAATAAGGAGAAGAATTTAGCATAAAGAGCTGGAACTCTAAACTAGAAAGGATGACTTTGACTTCCCAAAGCTTCAGTCAAAGAGTGTTTCTGACTTGTAGTGGTGTTATTCTTTCATGTTTGCTGACTGGCTTAGCTCTTGCCTGCTTTATTAGGAAGATGCTCTCTCCATCATACTCAGTCCAGAACTGGATGGTCACATAAGATCATTATGTGGCTTCATGCAGCATCACTTGTGATGGAAGTGGTACAGGCCAAATCATACAGTCCATTACCAGTCATTACAGAACATTACCAGTTCTCTGTTTATGAAAGTATGGTTTGAGTCCTTAAAAGCATTCAGCAATCCAGTTCTGGATGAGGGAAGGAATCCTGCCACAGGGTTACATTGCACACTGCTCACCAGGAAAATGTTCCTAGAGAACTTAAGTGAAGCATGTGTGATCTGGGCCTTTGAGATTTTCTAACTTTGAATTCTGCAATGGTATTTTTAGAATTGGTTTCCAAATGTGGAGCCATGTTTTAATTTCTATGCAGGACTGGAACACCATGTCAGCTGTCCCTTATGAATGCTTGAGCGGGTTTGGAGGAAGCACATCTGTGTCTAATGAGTCTAATTAGAAATGAAAAACTCACATTTTTATAGCTTTGGGTGAGTAGAAAAAGGTTTTAATACAGAGGCTGTGTCTTGATGTATGAGTGATATTGGGGGGAAGGGGATGTGGGGGGAGGAAAAGTGACCCTGGGAAAACCTCTCACAAATTTCTTCCAGTTTTTGAGGCATGTGCACAAAAGCTCATTATGTTTCAGTTTTAAAATACTATTCAGATCTCTGGAGGTAGATGCTATATTGCACATTTCATCGTATTGGTTAAAATGCAGATTAATGCCCAGAATGCTATTGATTGATTTGCCCCACTTCTTAGATATGTGGTAAGGTCTCCTTTGAAGTACCTCTGTGGCATACAGGAAAATGACAACGTATTTTCAGCAGCACATGGAAATGTGAAGGTGTGTCATGAGATAGTTATTGAAGTGCAGAGCCTGCCTCCATGACGTAGTTTGGTTGCAGGAGGACAGGAGGTTTATGCGACAGTGAGTCTGTCTGTTTTCCTCCACATATGTTTTTGTTGGCTGATACAAGGCGATTTTAAAGCGCTTTCCCAAAGATAATTAAGATGCAGTGTTTCAGCAGTAGGGTAGAAGAGACCCAAACAAGTGCCCCACTGTGAGAAGGACGGACAGAATTCAGGCAAGCTGGGGTCTGTGTGGCAGCTGCATGCAGGCTGGGCTGTGCACTCCTGGCTCTTGCCTGGTCCAAGTGATGTTTTCTGCTTACTGATAGTGGTGAACTAGAAGGGATATTGCAGCAAGCTGAGGAGAGGATGGTTAAAGGGTAAAACAAACGAATCTTTGTGTAACCAGGATTAATTAGTTTTCCTGGTCAGTGACCAGCCTGTTACTTTTTTAGAAGGAAATCAGAAAGGTTGATTTTTAGAGGAAAAAGGTGGCATAGTCAAACAACCTGCAGAGTAACAACTTGTAAGGTACAAAACATGTTAATGAAGGATGGACTGTGGCCACATGGTAGCACAGCACTTGGGGTCAGGACTGTATGAGATGATTTAGAAAGGCCCCTCTGAGCATCATGTTTTGTTAACTTCTATCTCTTTTTTTGAGGCTGTATTATAGCTTATTCTTTCCACCCTATGCTTCAGCTTCTTTGTTCCTGGTTCTCTGATGCATCTCCTATTGTCCCCAGTAGCCCAATGTTCCTCTGTATATTGGTTGGGGTATTTTTTTTGTTTAAATGATAGATTGTGATTTCCTTCAGGCAAAAATTGAAAAAATCGAAGTAACAGATTAAATTCCTCTCTGAAAGCCTCAGCTACAATAACGCCGGCTTCTCCCTCTCCCACACAGGCTTAGAATGAATGGAAGATAGGTTTGGGAGAAGAACTGTACTGGAGAAACCTGCTCTAATGTTTCGGATCCTTTAAATGAATTAGCTGTCCATCACATCATAACAGAGTATAGCCACTCAAGTCCTGCTGTGCTCCATTTTTATTAGCAGAATTTCTTTTTTTTTTCCTTGTACTAATTCTTTTCAAAATCAAAGTAAAAATAAAAATTAATTCCTCTTTGCAGCTCTGATGTTCTGGGGCAAAATGCAATGACTGTGCCCTTGCACGAAGTCATCTGTGACCTGACTGTGCTAGTGTGTGTGCATGTCCCACTGGCTTGGGGAGCAGTCCCTCCTCAGGCCCCTCACCTCGTGTGGGCAGGGTCGGGTGTGACTAGAATCCTACCAGCCAGATTCAGTGCAGACCATCTGCTTCTCACAGCAGTGCTGGGTAATGATCTAAGCATGCTTCACGCCCTGGGAACTTAGTGCAAACACGTTCTCATATGGTGGATAACAAGGAAGTCCTAAACATTTCTATCCTGTAGAGAGGCTGTGAAAGCAGTAGCTGAATCAGGGGTGGGTCAGATGCCAGCAGTCAGCAGAGATGGTGATGCTGTGGACTAAAGAGTCACTCCACCACACACAGTGCTGATAGATTGAGCCCTCGGCGTGCTGAGCTTCACTTGCTCAGCCGCTGCTGCAGGGAAGGCAGTTCACCGCGCTGTGCTTGTGTGCTTGTCCCTGTGGAGACAAGCTGTTCTCTCTGCACAGCCCAGGGCATCTCTTCCAGCCCTCTCCTGTTCCTGCCACCAGCCTGCAGCTCTGAGGGAGGTTTTGCTAACTACTAATTGCTCGTTTCATTCAAACAGGGAAGGAAGGGTCTTGGTGGATGTGGCTTTTCTCCCATTATCTTAGGTTTCAGAGCTGCTCTCTGTAATGCTGCAGTGCAGGGGAGGCTCATCTTGTTCTGTTCTGATGGAGTGATGAAATACAAGTCTGTGAAGATCGTGAAGACTTGTATTTCATCCAACCCTCATCCTCCTGGGGTCCTTTTTGTTGGCCATACATAGCCAGAGTGGGGCGGTATCCTCGGAGGTGGTGGAGGATGGTGGGAAAGAGAGAAGAGAGGGGATACAGGGCTTCAGGACAGCAGAGCAAATTAATTCTCCCAAAAACCTGTTTGTCCTTTCTCCAAGATTGCACACCTGTCTGACCTCCAAAAAAGGGCACAAGCTTTGGGAAACTCAAACACAGGTTTTCCATATGGCAGGAAAGCCATGTGGATGGATAACTGGAGTAGCACAGCGGTTTTGGAGCTCAAGTAGGCTTCAAGAAACATACTTATGCACCTGATATCTCAGAGTTGGGACAAAAAACTGGGGGAGAGACATTGCATTGTCTGACGTGGCTGCTGCTGGAATCAAGAGACATCAGGATCCCTGGAAAGTGGTCCTGCTCTTTAGCATGGTGAAACCCTATTTATTAAGTTGGTTTCATTGCAGGAAGGGAGGAACGTTTTATCTTTAAAGCCATGTTGTTTGGATTGCAAACAAGAGAGATTTTTCCATTGTCTTTTCCCCCATCCTTTTTTTGATCTCTTTTTCAGTAACTGATTGCTGCTAATTAGACTGTTCCAAAAGCAGCAGAATAAAACAGAGCTAGGGGTTTTTTTATGTTTTATTGCTAGTAATCCTTTTTTTTTTTCACCCTGACAGAGGTACTCAGAGTGTCTGTTCTTGCTGTGCTGCTGGTGGGCAGAGCTGCAGAAGTCCTGCCTGTCTGCAGACAGAGGACAACGTTGCATTGCAGAGGGATCAGGGCTTTACAACTTTCATGTGGAAAGTTTGCTTTTCCAGCAGGTATGGTCATCTCTGTTAGGGACTGAGTCCTGGGCTGCTGTTTCTTTTTGTATTGGCCTACATGAGCAACTGCTAATAAAATCTGCAATTTAAACCAGGGCACTGAGGTGAAAAGCTCTGTTGTCCTTCATAAGTGCCTTGCAAGGGTTAACCTTATGGAGGGAATTGGCAAATTGACAAGCCAATTTTATTAAATCTAATTTTTCATGAACAGTTTGAGCCACTGACCCTTAAATGAGTCAAAACCTTCAGATCACTGTCTTGGACAGTAAACACCTTGATATAGTTTCCAAAACCAATGATAAACTACGGCTTTAAAGATTCTTTTAATTATTACAAAAAACCCTTCAGCAGGCTAGATGCTTCCTTCAGAAGCTTGTTATATGTGAGCTGAGACAAATACAAAAGGAAAAGGAGTCAAATGTAAGAGGTAAATCTGCTGGCCACATTCTAATCTGGTAACTCCTGTGTGGTGTTTCAGGTTTTCTGATTAGAAAGCTGAGTATACTGGTCTTTAAATGTTAATAAGCCTTTTGTAAATGAGTTTTAACTTGTTAATTAAGAATTTCTGGCTATGGTTATGACCTGCAGGGAAATATTTAATTGGCTGTTTTCCCTAGCTGGTTAAATGTCTTCTTACTAGGAAAAAAAGAAGAGTGTATGCTTATGGGATTTGAATACCTCAGACTTAGTGTAAGGCAGGATTCCTGTGCTTAACACTGCTTTAGAAATTTTCACCGCTGCCCTCTGCAAGGCGACTCTCCACTTCAGCAGAGCGAGCACTTGCTTGCCTGCCTCGGTTTGCTCTTCCCTCCGAGATGAACACAGGTAGTGGGAGGCAACAGAAATATACTTTTATCTGATGAAGCATGGGCACAGGTTTCCCATAGATGTGGAGCCTCCATCCCTGGGGATATTAAAAAGCCATCTTATCATGGTCCTGGGCATCCGGCTCTAGGTACTCTTGCTTGAATAGGAGAGGTTGGACCAGATGATCTCCAGAGGTCCCTGCAAACCTCAGTGAGCCTGTGATTCTTCTCAGCCAGAAGAAGAGGGAGGGAAGGAATGCTCCCTTGAAGTTGCAGTAGGGCATACTGTGAGTTGGCAGCTAGCAGAGGTGCAATAGGCCAGAGAGGAGCAGGGGGACATTTGCAGCCAACCACCAGCCTAGGTTTGGAAAAGGTAGTGGCAAAGGTGTGAAAGATGACACTTGATGTTCCCAAATGAGATTGAGGGTGACAGAGCACTGGGACAGGCTGCTCAGAGAGGTTATGGAGCCTCCTCTCCGGAGATATTCAAAACCCACCTGGATGCAGTCCTGTGCCACTTGCTCTAGATGTACCTGCTTTGGCAGGGGGGTTGGACTAGGTGATCTCCAGGGATCCCTCCCAACCCCCACCATTCTGTTATTCTGTGACTAAGATTGTGCATGGAACCAGAACATGGGCCTGGGTCCGTTGCCAAATGGGAATGCCTACTTGCAACCTGGACTGGCTTTACAGCATCCAAACAATGTTCCCCTCTGTCTGCTAGAAAGCTCATTGAATTACTGGATGGCATGCTAAATTCCACTTGTGTGTTTGCACTTAAGTACACATAAAAGTTTGGTTAGATAGGCTGGAGAAACTGTAGAAATTAATTCAGTGCTCCTTACACAGACACCCACTTTCCCTTCTGTAGCTGCTGCTGGAGACAGCAGTACGCCTTGAGTGTGTGGGGCAAACGAGGAGAAGGCACGATGTGGGCAGGATCACAGAATCACAGAAGACTGGTTTGGGTTGGAATGGACCTTAAAGCTCATCCAGTGCCAACCCCCCTGCCATCAGCAGGGACACCTTCCACTAGACCAGGTTGCTCAGAGCCTCATCCAGCCTGGCCTTGAACACTTCCAGGGAGGAGCATCCACAGCTTCTCTGGGCAACCTAATCATTGCCATCACTTTCAGTTACTTGGGACAGGGCTTTCCTGTTCAAGTGAAGAACACTTTGGTACCTTGCACAGACATGCTTTCTGCGGTACAGAACAAGGCCAGAAGAATATTTCTATAAAAGTAATTTAGAACCTTTCTCTGATTACATTTTGAAGACAATGATTTGTCACTGTGCTGCAGCTTGCTTTTTAAGTGCTTGTTTGTGGCTGAAAACAGTCCGAAGCTTGAATTTGTATTTCAGCAGGTTGCAGACAAAATCAGGAAATCCAGTCACGTCTGTGTTCAGCCGTTACTGAGTTTAATGAGACCTGTATCTCTGCAACAAATGGCACCCAATTCGTCTTCATCTAATCATCCATGAAATCCTCCACTGCTAAAATAATCTCGGAAAATTTGAGGTGCATCCCTGGTTGAAACTGTGCTGTAGCAGTGGCCATCTGGAATTGCCAGTTGCAGCATAGCTATGAAGAGTGAAAAAATCCTCTTCCTCTGCTCTGTTATAAAACTCTTGAGTGTTTGATTTGAGAGAGCAGCCACATGGTGGTTTCCACTGTTGCAAACCACTGCACTGATTCAAATGTATTGAGATGAGCAGACAATGTGAAGGAGTAGATAGAAAATGACTGAGGACTGTGTGTGCAAGAAAATGTTTAAAGCAAGTGCTGTTGGAAAAGTGAACAATATTCTGCTTATTAGTGTAGATTGGAATTTCCTGCTAGCTGAGAATAATGCAAAGGTCACTCACCAGCTGCAAGCAAACAGCATGTGGTTGATTCTAAAATTAGTTAATCTCTAGCCTTTCCATTTCTCTTCCCTGTGTTTCTTGTTCTCTACCTTAGGCTTGGGACTTCTATTAAAGATACTGCAGGCTTCAAGGAATATAAAGTCTTTCTTTTTTATTCTCTGTAAACTGCTGCAGTTGAGATAACTAGATGTCTGTTGCCTATCATTATGGCCAGGGTATTACTACAGCCTGAAAATGCTTTCCATGAGTTCAGTGACATGATTTTAACTCTCAAATGGCTTAGAGTTATCCTTTCCTCCCATTGACTGGAGTCTGCTGGCACAACCATGTTATCTGCAACCATATTACACTGACTTTTTTAAAGCTTTTTCTTTTATCTCCTGGGCTCAGAGATAAGCTCAGGGAGAACCTGAATAATGGCCTCAGAAAGCCCTCAATTTCTTTTTGATGATGAGCTGGGAGCCGCTGGTGTGATGATGCAGCACCATGGCCAGTCTGGAGGTGGGAAAATTGTTGGAGCCTTAGATGGAAAGGAGGACAACAGCACTGCAGGCATAAAACTTGCCCCCATGTTAGCTGACATGCAAGGCAGTGCTAACTACTGAAGAAAATAACTCCATAGGACTCCTGCTTGGATATTGCAGAAAGGTTGTAGCCTGACAGCTGTATAAAATCAAGGACTTACAGAGCAGAAACACCCATCCTGGGACATGTGGCTGATCCTTTTCCTGCAGAGGTGATTTGTATGGCAGAGAGGAGCTGATCCTTAGACTGTGGCCAGCCAATGACACAGGATGGACTTGTCACATTCAAGGGAGTTTAAACACTGTTAGCCAATCGTGCTGTCTGGATATAATAAACCAAATCTTCCTGTCTGCAGAATATTACTGGTGAGATGCTAGTTAGTCTGATACACATCACAGGTAATGAATGGATGGCCACTCAGGTGCTGTTCTGAGTGTATGAGTATTGTATATCTAAGCCTGAGACCAGAAGAATATTTCTATAAAAGTAATTCACAACCATTTTCTGATTACATTTTGAAGACAATGGTTTGTCACTGTGCTGCAGCTTGCTTTTTAAGTGCTTGGTTATGGCTGTAGGTGAGATCAAGACACCTGTGTTCTGTAGGTGTATCTCACTGCTTTGCACATGCTACTGGTACCTGCTGTGGGTAGAGCTGTGTTAAAGCAGATATGAACACAGCAAGGCAAGATAACATTTTATAATAGGTAAAGTCTCATTTTTGAAAGCCCTTGTAGTTAGGAGAATATGATCTGGAATGCCCTGCACTGAGGGAGAGCTGCAGACATGGACACTGCAGGGGGGAGAGCTGACAACACTGCTCTGTGCAAAAGTCCCAGGCATCTTTGTTTTTTCTCCAGCCTATCCATCCACTGTGGCCTCTTTAGTGGGACAGGCAGTAATATGTTTGATAGCTCCTCTGATCCCCTTGTTTATGTTGGTACTTGTAAGAATTTTAAATTTAGTCTCTTGTTAAGCATTCAAAATCAACAGAATCACAGAATTTATCAAATCATCCTATTTCTTAGCTTGCTTCTTTAGGCTAGAGCTAATGTTTCCTCAGATTGCAAAGTCAGAATTTTCCTTTCTTCTCTGTAATAAATGTAGATATGGATTTAGGCTTCAGGATTTCTCACTTCTAGACATAAGAGACAAGATAACTGGCTTCTATCATCTCTTCGATATTCTGCACATTTAAGCAGATCACCTGGCTGGGCAGCCTAGTGGGATTTTAATACAAAAGATGTTAAATGCAAACATACCTTTTAAATGTTGATTGTATAGAGGTGTTCTTGTCCTTATATACTGAAAGAAGAGAACTTCATCTTAGATGTTACATTCTCCTCTCTTGTAATTTTGTTTTGACAGTGATAAGAGTGCTTAACAAGGCATTGGGGGCTGCAGAAGCACACTGTTACACTAATGTAAAACTCAAGCAATGTCATTAAAAGAAAAGGTTTTTCTTCAGCTTCCCTTGGTGGACTGCAATCAGAGCATGGTCTGCAATCTTGTGTTACATCTTAAGCATCGAAACCTCTGTACTGAAAAAAGCTACAAAACAGAAAAAACAGCAATCAGTGATGTGTCCATTTATACAGAACACCCGAAAAATATCAGCAGATGAGAAGGAAAACCCCCCCAAGCCATGTCCTTATGCTCACTGAACTTTTGTGCAGCCTGACCAGGGTGACCCGAGTGCTGCTGGCATCCAGAGCTGGCTGCCAGCCGCGGGTGCATGGGGTGGGCAGGAGGACACTGGTTGTTGGCACGGCTTGTAGCGATGCAGCGGGAGCATTCGGCAGCCACACAGAGCTTCTTAGAAGAGGTGATGGCCAATCTTTTATTTATTTCCAGCTCTGCTTTATTTTTTTAGTAGATTCCCTGACCTCCTTTTTTTGACTGTTCACAGGATGTTCATGACACATGGCCTTAAGGAGGGTTTATCTGTATCACCGATGTCATTCAGGATGCTTGTAGCAACATCCAAGCCATGCTAGCAGGGGAAGTGGGAGAGAAGAGTTGGATGTGTGGTGCTTGCTTGAGTATTTCGGAATGGCAATCATAGCCTCGTGTATTTCAAAGAAAAAAAATAACTTGCATTTATATAGGGCAGAAAATACAGCAATCTGAAATACTTACTGCTCAGCACTGCTCCTTAACATCCAGTTTAGGGGCAACACTAGAATAGGTTAAGTCTTAAATTCCATAAAGTTAAAGAAATCTCATCTTAATTCAACTACCTATTTATGACCCTTCCACTAAATTTGGAACAACTGACTCTGGGCCATTAAATTCAAGCTTCTATTTCCTGTGTCTTCCCTAGCGTAGTTTTCACAGTCTCCCTCAAGTAGGCTAATTATGGAGTTGGAGAACAGATGAGATGGCAGAAAACCTTTCACATGTGAACTGCCAGTTCCAGCCCAGCAAAAGAAATAACCAAGCATCATTACAAAGCTGTTTGGACAGAAACCCACAGATTTTCATAAAGACCAAATTCTGCTTTACCAGAGGCCATATAAAAAATGGCTTAGGAAACACACCTTGTACTAATCTCGCTCTTGATCTCACCAAACTGGCTGCAAAGGAAAGCAATGCTGGCCATCCCCCACAACGGTGAACTTGCTTACAGTGTTCCTTACTAACAATAGATCTGTTTTAATATGTTAATATTTAACTTGGAAGGACTGCATGGCTCCTCAGAATGCCCTGTCTCTCTCCCAGCGCTACAAGCTGCTATCGGTCACTTTTTGTTGGATAGGTTGGGTTGCTGCCAGCAGTGCTGAAGGGTCTGGAGTGTTAGGATTAGCTGAGGCCATGGAGTGTCTGGAGGAGCATCTCTAGCTGTCCCAGCAGTAGTAGCTGACAGGTTACACTGGGATGGTGGCTACCAATGCATAGCATTTGTGTGCACCGCTGAAATCTACGGATAACCCTATTTACATCTCATGTGTGTAGAAATGGGGACCGATATGCATTGTCACCTTGTGTTTAATGGGCCTCCTGGGAATCAAATGCAGACACTCATCTGTTCTCACTCCTACAGAAGAACACATTGCTTATGAATGTGCAGATACTCTGCTGTCTCAGGTTTATCCAGACTCCTCCTGCATAGTTTCTCTCTTCCCTGTTTCTTACTGTATCTGTGAATCACTCTGCGGCTTGTCATAATTTATTTTTACAACACACTGGAAGGTGTAATAGGGAACGTACAAACATGCCAGGGAAAAGCCACCTGAAATAGCCAATGTTTCTAATTGTAAAGTTAAAGCTGCCTTTCTAAGCTATTTGGTGCTTTATTATACCTTGAACTACCTGAAAATGTACTTTGCTACAATTAGACTTCCAGATACAATAAGTGAATTGTAAATGAAAACCATCCAGTGGAAAATTACACTATTAGCCTGGAGCAGTAGCCCTGATCTTTACAGTTTATGGTGCTGCACAGCCTACACATCCAGTAATGTTCTGTGAGTCCATAAAGTTGAGAGGACAGTCTCTTAAAAGCAGAACAATTTAGTTTATTGAAAAAACTAAAGTCATTATTACATTCTCTTATGTTTATTATTTTTTTAACATTTCCTGGCTCTTACACATTAGTCTGGTTTAAATGGAAGGTAATCTATTTTTGCCTTACCAAGATCTACTAGGCAACATTCCTGAAAGGGCTACATTTAAGTAGTTTTGGTCATGGTTTTTGTACCTGCAGGGTAAAGAAAAATATATATGTGTAGATTTCTGTCCAGGGAAGAGTAATAGTGATTGTAATTTAGAGTTTGTGTGTTCTACAGCTGTGCTTGGATTTTAATCCCTTTACTTATATAGGGTTGCATCCTAATCATAGAATCTTTTTGGTTGGAAAAGACCTGTTAGATCATAGAGTCCAACCTAACACTGCCAAGTCCACCTTTCTGATGTGGCTTCATCCACAGCTAAGATCACACGGTTCTTCACTCACTCCTTCCCACCTGATGAGATGGGGAGAGAAACACAACAAAGAGCTCTTGGGTTGATCAATCAAGACCTCTTTGAGTGCAGCTCTTGGTTCCATTGGATTGTGGGGGCTTCATTCTGCTCCACATCCCTGTCTTGCAGCTCAGGGGGTTGGGGACCTGGAGAACAGCTGGTCTATTAAAGACTGAGGCAAAGAAGGCATGAAGGACCTCAGCCTTTTCCTCACTCTTTGTCACAATGTTTCCCCTCACAACCAGTAGAGGATGGGGATTCTCCTTAGCCCTCCTTTTGCTGCTAATGTATTTATAGAAACATTTTTTTTATCTTTTACAGCAGTAGCCAGATTAAGTTCTAGTTGGGCTTTGGCCATCCTAATTTTCTCCATGCCTACCCTCATGACATCCTTGTAATCCTCCTGAGTTGCCTGCTCTTTGTCCAGGGGTCATAAAGTCTCCTTTTTTCCCTGAGTTCCAGCCAAAGCTCTCTGTTCAGCCAGGCCAATCTTCTTCCCTGACACTCATCTTTCAGCACATTTCTTTAAGATTACCTTCCTGAGGAGTGTCCAGCCTTCCTGGACTCCTTTGCCCTTCAGGACTGCCTCCCAAAGGACTCTGTCAGCCTGGCTCTTAAACAGGCCAAAGTCTGCTCTCCAGAAGTCCAGAGAAGCCATTCTGCTGACCCCCCTGCTTACTTCTCCCAAGACAGACTCCAACCATCACATCCCTCACAAGTCCTTCTCTGTTCACAAACAACAGGTTCAGCGAGGCACCTTGTCTTCCACACACTCCAGGAACCTCCTCGACTGTCTCCTCTCTGTTGTGTTGTATTTCCAGCAGACATCTGGCAAGTTGAAGTCCCCCAGGAGAACAAGGGCTGACGATCATGGAACTTCTTCCAGCTGCTTGTAGAATATTTTTTCTGCCTCTTCATCCTGGTGGGGTGGTCTGTAACAGACTCCCACTGTGATATCTGCCTTGTTGGCCTTCCCTCGATTCTTACCCGAGTAAACACAATCCTATTGTCACTATCATTAAGCTATTGAGGGCTACCCCACTGCCTCTCCTTTCTTGCCTGTCCCTTCTGAAGAGTTTATAGCCACCCATTGCATCACACCAGTGTTCCAGGTTTGCTGCTTTATGCAAACGCTTTGCTGACTGTACTAATTAATTATCACCGATTCATCATAGTGTTAGTGGAGAAATGGGAGTGGCAATGTCACAGCTGGCACAGGAAGAAACGAACTAAAGCTACACAGGAGAAAGTGGGGATTGGGACCACATGATCTAGATTCAAGAGTGAACAATTCAGAGTACTCACTGTCTAAAGCCATCATGTCCTGGCTCCTTAAAAGAAGTCATCACACTGAGATTGACATCTGGAGACAGCAGTCTTGAGTACAGACCCTTCTTCATCTGGTCATTGCACTGGGAGCCTAGGGCATTTCAGATGCTGTTAGAGATGGTTTGAGTAGGGTCTTCAGTAATTATGTTAGTTGGCTTGGGCACAGGACATTAAAACTGACATCTTGTCCTTCTACGGGATTTGAATAGGTGCCAGTTTGCATAAGGCTTGCCCTAGTTAAAATAAACAGAAACAGGAGAGCAGCTTTCACTTGACTAAAGAGAAATGCTCTGGATAAGTGGTTCTTTTGCAAGAGAAGAGGTTGAAGATCTTACGCTTCGTTTCGCTTATTTCCACCTCTGTTTGTAGGTAACACAGAATATTCAAGGTCTTCAATTCTGAATGTGTCTGTAGTTTGTTTGGGAGGTATATGTAGCTGACAGGGATCAATACCTTAATACAGTTCTCAAATGATCTGTTACAGGGTATAATATGTGTTAAATGAAATTCTTCATCTTCTAAGATGTAGAGGACCACTGGTGGGTTTTGGATTAAACTGATGTGCTTTGCTGTTTTTTCTTGAGAAAGGGGAGTTTGCCAGTGGCATCTCCCTTCTTGTATTTTTTTGAAATGCAGTAAAAAGAAATAGAGTCTCTTTAACTGTCTTCTGAAACATACATGATTCTTTTAGATTTGTACTTTCTTTTTAATTAATGGAGAACAGCTGTGGAATTGCTACTCCAACAACATAACAGATGGCTCTTACACTGCAGCCTCTTCCATCCTAGTGTGGCTTGTTTGTTGATCTTAAATCCTGGTATCTTGACAAGGCTCAAGTAAGATTTTGCTGTTTTCATTGCAGTGTAAGTAAGTGTAGTGTTGCTCCAGTAATTTTGCATTGAAGTTTTGTCCCTGTCCCCTTCAAATTTTTTCTTTTAAAACAAGAACAAAAGTATTGACTTTTTTCCTTAAATCTCAGCACTGGAGTAACACATTCAGGTAGAGAGATTGCAATGAAAATACAAAGTTCCTCCAGCTGGAAATGGTTTTACAAGGGAGGTACTGAGTGCAGTAATGTCAAAGACACTTGTTTTAGACCTTGAAACTTTCTTCCCCCCATTGCCTTACTGAGGAAAGTTTATTAAAAAGAAGAGAAGGTGTTTGGACTGTGTAATAGTTTGCATAGAAAATACTGAGCTTGCTCAGGTCACATTTACTCTCATTTCTGAAGCAGGGATGAGCCTTCACATTGCAGAGATGCGTGGACGCTTACTTATCTCACAGACTTAAACAGATGTAGGAATCTTATGCTTGAGAATTTATTTTTTTGCCCTGCATGGTTTTTGTGACAGTAATCTTGAATATAACATGGAATGCAGCAACCCCCTCCCTTTGCTGTGCCAGCAGAATCCATGAATCAGCATTGCCCAGCTGCTGTGGCTTCACAGAGCTGGATCCTGACGTTGAGGGCCAGTTGATGTGGTCTTGATTCCAGCAGTAAGCACTGGGCTGCATGTGTGTGCAAGGAAAGGTGTGATCCCAAACTCACTCTGTCCCTCCAGGGATTAGAGCAGCTGCTCGGGCTCTCTGGGCTGGTGAGCACCACAGGTCTAAGGAGACAATCAGATGATAAGGCAGCCTGTGCTGCCAGAAAAGCCATACCCAGCTCTTTCAAGGAAAAAGCAGCATGCCAGCCTGGGCTGCCAGCTGAACTGTGCTGTTGTACGTGGTGGAAGAAATACAAACACATACTGCGAGCAAATGTCACAATTTGTGGGTGAATGACTTGTCAGCCTGGCAGTTGGTTGTGATTGAAGAGGCAATGTGTTGCGTTTTTAGTAAGAGGCTCATCTGAATAGCTGAGATTTCAATTCAAGTCATTATTGTAGATTGTTGTGTGTTCACCTGCCTCTTATTAGTTTGTGCTCTCTGTGGGGATGTGACTGGAAAGTGATTTTCCAAACTCTTCTTTTTATTGATCATCTGAAGGTAGAAGTCTCAAGAAGTCACACTGACAGATGGAGGAGGACATCCTCTTTCCAGGGGCTCAGTAAGAAGCCCTGTTTGCTGATTGTTAGTGGGCTGGATTCTTCTCCTACAACAGAACACCTTCACTGTGATAATTACCTCCTGTAAACTGTATTGATGGTGTACAGGCTACTTTTGGAGGCCTTTGGAAAATAATATTCTTCAGGAGAAGCTGTACAGTACAGCTGTTGCTGGACGCAGCAGAGAGTAGAGACAGTGAGGAGTTAAACTGAAATGGGGGGAGAATGCAACTTCAGCATCTGTGTTCTCCACACATCCATGCTTTTGTGAGATACATCTTGGCTCTGTATGAACCACAATATAGCTCCTCTTCTACTTGGTGTACTTTTCTGGATTTAAAATGTGGCATGCTAATGCAATTGGATACCCACTAGTGCGATGGAAATACAGAACAATTATTAAATGTTTATGCAAGATGAGCAGCAGTGTCTGAATTCAGGGTGCTGGGCATGGAAAATCTGTTTGGCGTGGCTCCTGTATAATTAAGATGCCACACGTCATCTCTTTGTGCATGGGTCACTGTCAGCACCTGAGGATTATTATGGGCATGATGGCAGCAGGCAACTACCTCTGTAATTTATTTGATGTAAAAGCTGGACTTGAGAACTAGCAGCTCTAACTGGAGTTCAGCCATACAGGCGGTTTTGGAACCTTCAAAAGCAGTCACAAATTCCCTGAACCCTGCCTCATAAGACCTGGGGGAATAGTTGTATCTGAAAAACCCTTGGAGCAGTTGGAGTAAATGGCCCTAAATGATATTGTTTGTGCAGTTTAGTATCCATTCCTGCTCAAAGCAGTTCTGCGGGGATTTTACATAGTGTAAGAGCAGAATAATTTAATTTTGCTATGTCAAAGTCTATTAGCTCTCCTGCAAACAGGAGATACTTCACAGCTTCTTGATAACTCTGAAATTACTGAGGTGGGAAATTCAAGTGAACTGTATTTGCCTGTGTAAGCACAGGTGTATACCCAGTGTTGACTACATTGCTTTGCTTCAACCGGTTGCAAATACTGCAGAAGTGGAAGCATAAAAAGCAGATAGAGACAGGTTAGATGTGCAGGAGCTATCCTGTGATTAAGCATAATGTACTCTTAATGTAATTCTTCACATATGATATTTATCCTACTGCCTGTACAAACTAGGTGAAACACAGATTACAGTTAAATTGGTGATCACTCCGGCATAGATGAACCACTTGAGTCGTTTTGGATGTTTTCTGGCCACGACTCTGTTTCCCTTTCTGTGACCCAGTTCTGTTGGGCTCAGGCCACCTCTGTGTGCTGTCTCGGGATCACCCCACATCACACCCCTCAGTTAAAAGCTGTCTTCTGCAGGCTCTTTACACAAGCTCTTGCAGTGATGTCCAGTTTCCAAATATGATACTGACCATGTGGTCCTGTAACTTAGGTTGAAAATGCTGCTTTAGAGGTAAAGTTGTTACAAGATGGATTTCAGTTGAAGAGACAGAAAAGAGTTTAAATCGAAATGTAACCAGCATAAAGGAAATTGAAAGCCTCCTAATTTTGTCAGGGTAAAGCACAGGTTACAGGTAGGGTAGGGGCTGACTCACTTCAGGAAGTGAGATGTCTCACCCAGAAATTATCTCAACAGGAGACTAGTTTTTCGAGACTAATGGGCTCCCAGCTACGGGCAGTGAGTTTCCGATGGGTGAAAATAAAAAGTCTAGGAATAAGGACAGGGAAATGGTAAGAGCAAAAGTAGGTGTATGAAAGAGTAGTAAAGAGCTAGCAAACCTAAAATTATGTCCTGAGATAGCTGCACTTAGCTTACAGGCTAATCATTACGGTTTGTGTCGTTGGTACATTATGTGATTATACATCGTAATGGGCCAGGACTCTGCTGCCTCTTTTGAAGGTCACTACAAAGCACTTAGACATATTGTGTTTGTACAACATCAGCGTCAGCTTAGATAGATCTGTATGCAGTAAAGTATGCTGCAGTTATTATGCCCAGGGGTTAGGCTGTATGTAGATGAGCTTTTTAAAACGCGAATTTCATCTAAAGCATCAGAAGCTCTCTCTGAGCTGTGGTGCTGGAGGCAGGCACCTAATGAGACTGCTTTAATACAGCTCTAACATACATATTAGCTAGTGACTGGAAACACAGTCAATCTTTCAATGTTTAAGCAGCACTTTCTGAAAGTGCCTTCAATTAACAGCTAATGACAAGCTTTCTTCCGTTATTCTCTCGTTATCATGTATAGCCAGATAATGACAATGATCACCCGGAGAGACTTCAATTTATTTACAATTTTTTATTTCACTGGGAGGCTTCAGGATATTTAAGGCAGTAATGTTCCTGATTTGTGCCTCCATAAGTCAAGTGCCTGAGTGCAGCTTCAATCTATCATTGTTCTGAAGATTTACATTTCAGATAGCTTTTTCCAGCAGCACAGATGTTGCAAACCCTAAATTAATGCACAAGGCTGCATTTACCCTGCAGAAGATGGAACTAATAGGTAAGGAAAACAGTATCTCTTTCCCATGCCTGTCTTCTTAATGATAATGGAATTTAAAAGATCTACAAAGGGCTTTTTCAGCTAAATATCTCATGTCCACCAGTATTTGAAAAAAGAATAATGAGCTGAAAGTGTTTCTGTGCCCACCCGCAGTGTTAATTGAAAGCTGTGAAGACAAAGAGGTAGAAGCAGGCTCCAGGGACCTTTCTTACAGAAAATATGTGAACCTTCTCTCCTATATCTGAATGTATTGTCTAAGCCATCCTCATTAAGCTAAAAGGCTTCATTGGTAATAAGAAGTCTTCTTAATGGTTCCCCTTGTATTAATTCTATAGGCAACTTACAAACCAAACTGAAACCCTTGCAGAAGATCCTATTCTTATGTTTTGTTGACTTTTCCCTAGTCTCCACTTCTCTGCACACTGCAGAAGAAACAGACACAAACATGGACCTAACCTCCAAACTTACAACTGAGAAGGTACCTTAGGAGGAAAATTGTGCATTTTTAATTTGTTTTTTAAGGTCATGTGTTGCTCTTCTGCTTTTATTTGAAAGCTCCTTGTATGAATGAGACTCATAGGGAGAAGAAATTGTCAGATATGACAGGTAGGTAGAGAGGCAACTCTTTACATTGATCAGGGATGTGTGACATAATTGAAACATTGGGGAGGTCTGTCTGAATTGCAGAAGTTCAGATGATAATGAGAAAGGAGTAAGTTCCTGAGAAAATTAACTGAGCAAAGACCATAAAGCTGTTCACAAGGCAATTCTGGAAAAGCATTTTGCTGGAAAAGGAAGATGATAGGGTGAAGAAACAAGCCTGTATACTGAGACTGACCTTTAAAGTGTCTGAGGAACAGTCTGGCCTGTGAGACTTGTGATTTGTTTATGTAATTTTCAGCTTAATATCAAGTGCTTGCAGGAAGGGACCACTTTTCAGGACTGCAATGTAGTCCTGGAACTGCAGCTCCTGACCACTTTTTTTCCCCTGCAGTATAGTTTGAAGTGTAATATTGGTACTTAGTGCTTTTTGGTGCATGCTATCGAATGTATTCAGTAGAAATGCGTTTTTGAAAATGCTCTTGTCACAGAGGACAGCCATAGAGGAGAACCCTGCTCTCCTGCTCTTCTGTTGAGCAACTTCACTTCTCTGGATCTTAATTCTCCCAAATATAAAATCAGGGATAATTATTCAGAACTCTCTGCAAAAAACACTTTGAAAGATGAAAAGTATGGTAGAAAAGCTGAGACACAGCTTTTCAGCTGTGTCCCCTAAGACACAGGGAAAAAAACTTAGCATCACTGCAGGGAACACGAATTAAGCCATCTGTGCAGTGTGGCGACAGAGACAAAAAGGCAAGCAGAAGTTCAGGGAGATTAAAATGCAGACAAAAAACTGTGGAGCCATTCTAGATCAGTATTATGTTGCCTGGGACATGGTGTGTGTTTCTGATCACCCATCTTAAAACGGATATTATGGAATCAGGAAGAGTTTGGGGATCTGTAACAAGAAAGAAAGAGTGAAAATACTGAGAAGGCATGCTAGGAGGAGAAAACTAATCAAGGAGGTAGAAAAACATGAGATGAGGGGTTAGTAGATACCCAAACTCCTACTCCAAAACACAAGATATTAGGAACTTAATGGGGCGGAAAGACACTGATCCCAAAGTTGAGGCCATAGGGTGAGGAGGAGAGGCAGGGACACAAATCCATTCCTACAGCTTATAAACCTGCTGGAACAAGACATCAGTTAATGGATAAGGAGGATGCAGGGATCTACACCAAAGTAAAAATAAACAGTCTGAGAAGGAAGAGGAATTCTTTTATCAGCACCTCTGGCAGCCCTCTAATTACTGGGGCTTGAAAGGGAACATTACCAAGTGCCAGGTTATCCCTAAAGAGATTTCTTACCTTGTTTGGGGTGAATGAGCACAAGTCTTTGATAAGATCAAGGTAAAGATCAGGGCTGCTGCTCTGATTTTTTATAATAGTTCTCTTACTCTTACTTCACCAGGTGTTGCCCATCTCCCAGCTCTCAGTGGAGAATGGCTGCATGGGCAGTGGGGTGATGCTGGCAGGGAAACTGGCAGGGTTGCAAATAGGATTGCAAGACACGCCAGTGGGTCACAGGGGAAGGATGGGTCTGCCATGTACAGAAGGATGTGGCAGAGCCATGCACACAGAAGATGAAGAAAAGCAATAAAAACAGAATTCCTCTGACAGCCAAGTAACTAATTTTGTCACGTGACAGATAGTGTCTGAGCACCTCACAAGGTCCTTGTTGATCTCTGCAGCCTTCCTCTGCTAGGTGAGAGGATGGATTAGAAAGCTTTACCAGATCCCCCCAGTCCTTTCAGAGTCCTTTCCCTCTCCCTTATGATCTTGGCACTGGACAGATAAGGGCTTGAGACAGAGACCGGTTAAGGCCGGAAGATCATTTGGGGTTTTCAGTGCACCATACCTATCACCTGATTATTTTTTTCCCCTCCTGATTTATATCTTTTCACCTACTCAGAGTGCAGCTCCCACTCTGATAGCATTTATAAGCACTCAGCATATCACACTGCAGGGCTGTGATCCAAGAGCCCAGCAGAGGAAGGAGGCTCTTATTAGTGACCCTTTGTGGGAAATCAGGTTTTAGAGACTTGGCACATTTCATGTAAGAGCAGAAAGGTCCCAGTTCTCTAGGACAGCCCTGCATTGTATAACCACAACATCATCTTTCCTACTGTGCACTGTGCTCCCCTGTTCCCTACATGACTTGCAACTTCTGCAAGAAATCATACTTGGGCTTCTGTTTCTTCCTTGTGTAACCCTGATTGATCTCCAGCTTAGGTCCATACTGGCTCCTGAATTACAAAGGGGAAGGGTTTATATGAGTATGTCATTAAAGGATGTTTTGTAATACACAGGTTGCAGATGCTCAAATTAGGCTGCAGTAGCTGTATTTGAGACCTTGGCAAACCAACCCTGTTTTTTTTCTAATGTCTGTTCCCTGCAGTTCTAACAGAGGAAAATGGACTATAAGGAAACCCCAGCGTGGCCTGACACAGCAGCACCAGCATGGCTCTGGGCTGTCTGAGCACATAGCTCTGCACCACCAGCGTTAGCTGAGTTCAGACAGTTAGGTTCTTCTTCATTGCAAGAAGGCTTCTGGAGCTTAACTCAAAGATAATCTGGGACCAGCTGGGGAAGCACCAGCAATGTCAGTGGTTGTCCTTCATGTGTGCAAGCCCTGTAAGAGCACAGAGGTGCATCATATCACAGATGTCTGGCAGCTGTGTCCTCCAGGGCTTTTAATCCTGATCGCCTTTCTCTGTCCCTGTCCTGTCTCTTCCTTGCCCTCTTGGTCTTGTTCTTCTAGGAATGTCTTTCAGCCTTTCCTGTTTGCCCTCTTGGCTACACATCCAGTCTGTTTCTCCCATCCCCTTCTCCAGCCAGTTCTCGTCCTCCTGGAAAAGCCTGCCTTCCCTCCCTGCTCATCCTCTGCCAGTCCCTTGGCCTTGTCAGTCTTAGCCTTGGACTGCAGGTACTGAGAGGGATTTCACTTAGAGGAGAGGGATGTCACTTAGAGGCAAGGGCTCAGAATGACAAAATATGCTTCCAGCACCCACTGGAACAAAAATAAATTATTTTTATATATGTAGTTATATGTAAATATATATATATATATTTCAAATCAAGCTGAGAGAAATGTGCAGAGTGTGAAATTTCACCCCAAAGAGTAGATATTGGGCAAGTGAAAAAACCTGTCAAAATGCAAAGGTTTGGGCAGTCACACTCTACGAGCAAAGCAGGCAAAACCCTCTGTGACTCTCAGCTGTCTGCCTTCCAGTAAGGCCTTGGGGAGCCCCAGTGCAGGGCTTTGGGGCTGGTCCACGTCTCCACAGCAGAAGGAGCAGCAGCCCTGAGGGAGCTCAATATAGAATGAGAGCTGATGAGCGTGTCCTAGGGAGCACTGATGCTGTGGTCATCCTTTCATCTCCCTTCCCAGCTCAGCCAGGGATCTGATTTGGCTTTTTTGTGCGTACAGTGAGCTCCCTCGACCTCCTCTTCCCACCTCATGCAGCGTTTCCTCCCGTGCTCCACAATCTGCTGCAGCTCCTCGAAGGGGGCCGGGGACAGATGGCTTGATTTCAGCTGATAAAAGGGCTGCCTTCAAAGGAGAAGCGAGGCAGAAGCCGTCTGGCCTGATATCTCTTTCTAGTGCTGTCAATGGGAGGCCGAGGAGACAAGCTGGAGACAGATGGAGACCAGCTCCATTGCAGGGAACACGGAGAGGAAACAAATTCTCCTTTAAAAACGCTCTCCTCCTGCCACTAAATGGTACATTTGCCTTTATTTCAAACAGCTCCTGCCAAGCCGAGTTTGTCTGAGTATTTAAGGTGTGCTTTGGTCTTTGCTCAGTCCACTGCACTACGTGAAAGATAAACGGCGCTAAATATCTTCAGATGTTCTCGAGGGGCGGCCTGGCATTTTGTGTGCCACTAACTTTTAAGCTCAATGTGGTGAAATGCTAACCACGCTTGTCAATTCCCATCTGCAGCGTTTGGCAGTGCTGGGGCGGTCAGGCACCTTGCTGAGCCCAGCCCCAATGGGTAGCCGTGGGGTTGGCAGGCTCTGCAGGACCTTTGCAATGCATAAACTGCATCCTTGCAATAACCGAGGGAATCAAGACTGAGCTTAGGAAATAGAGGAGATGGTGAGAGAGCTGCTACGTCTGGGAATAAAAATAGGTTTTTCTTCAGGGACCTCAATTTTGCATTTTTCTGTCAGGATCGGGAGAGGGAGAAGCATCCCTGCCTTTTGGAGATAGAATAATTTGTAAGCCATGTTTATAAAAATCAGTGATTTCTCTCTAAGTCAGCTCCTGTGCCTTCATCTCAGCTTCCCTGATTAGTCACATAATGAGGATGTTTCTAATACAAACGTGTCAGGGGAGAAGGGAGCCAAACAGCGCTTTATCAGAGGAGATTCTGTATCCCCCCGGATGCTAATTAGTCACGGAGACGCAGGCGTGGGGAGCGGGGGCGAGGCAAGCTCTTATTTTAAAAGCCGAAATGATTTGTGCCCTCACAATTTCTCTCACTAGGCTGGCAAGCCCTGCCAAGATAGAGAGCAACTTGAGATCTCCCTCGGCTTTCACATCCCCTCCCCTCAGACATGTTTGCTGCTCCTGCTGCTGTTTGTGGGGTTATTTCTGTCACAAGCTTGGCTAAACAGAAACTCTCTCCTTATAAATATGGAAATCTGATGATTGAGCTCTCCATCTCTTGGGATGAGTTGGAAGTGTTGTGCTAAAGAGAAAAGGGCTGCTGAGCACTTGACTTGGTGGCTTTGTTTTCTCTACTAGTGGAGAGAAACAGGTAAGGTTTTAATGCTGGTCCAGCTTTGCAGGATGGGCAAGTGACTTCTCAAGCCATGCTCATGGCAGCATGCTGAAGACTTTGAAGTGGTGACCACACTGAGCACGTGAGGTGAGGACAAGAGTAGTCCTGCCTGTCCCGTGCTGCCTTCTCAGTGCAGTTAGTTACCCACCAAGATCCTGTCTGAACCCGCAGCACTGGGTGGGGATGAATGCAGGGGCTGTGGCAGAGTCCCCTGCTCTGTCCAGGCTAAGCTGGTGTCAACCACCAACATCCTCATCTGTCTGCAGTGGGACAGATATGCTTGGCACATGAGCCTTTGGCAGCTGCTCATCTTTTGGGTTGTGTTGGAAGAGTCTGTGTTTATAGATTTGTTAAAGAGCTTTGAAGACCACTGGGCATCCATTATTATTCCCGAGAAAGGTTTTAAAACCTCTATCCCAGAGTAATGGACCCTCACAATGCTTCTTCAGGACTTTGTTTGGATCCTGCTTACAGCCTCTTTTCCTTGGTTTTCTCAGCATCCCTCCTGTCTAGGACCAGAGGTAGCTTTGATCTTGGACAAATACACAGATGTTTGCTCTTCCCTCAACATCCTAACTGCATTTGCTATGCAGCATTCCCAGATCTTGGACTTCCCTAAAAGCAGGGTGTTGAGTCCTTGAGATTTCAATGCTGATGATTTTAACTCTTTCCTGAGCTGGTTTTGGCTGAGTACTTGAAGGGACATGCAGTGATTCCCAGCTGAAAGCCCTTACAAGATCTGTCCATGCCTTGGTTGTGAGTGCAGGCTGAATAAAGTGCAGGTGTACAAACTCAGCTTGTATGAACAGCAAACACCCTGTCCAGGGTTCCTTGGGTTGAAGATAATAGACCAGGCAAACACAAAGCAGGTGTGTGATGTAGAAGGTGGTTTCAACATGAATCCAGAGGCTGAAAAAAAGTTCTGCAGTTTACACACATCTCATTTTCATTCCAGAAATGTCTGACATCAAGCTGACACTCAGCAGATGGCATTGTCCATTGTTTGGGTCTCGTCATTGACTTGAGACCTCAGTCAGAGAGCCTATAGAGCTGGATACCCCTGCCCTCTGAGTGAAGGGGGATTTACTAGGTGTAGGAGAAAGACAGGATGAAGAATGATTGTTGGAGAAGGAGAAGCAATCAGACAGCTCAGAAAAGGATCTGAGGTATTGGATTGAAGGTGCCAGGAGTATTCCAGGAGCAAAAAGCAAGACCTCATTCATCTTACACGTATAGGAGTTGAACAAGTAAAAATCAACTGCCTTTCTTAAAAAAAGGATCCTAACTGCTAACTGGAAAAGAGCGAGTGGCCCCAGAGGTATGCTAGTAATAGCTGTGACATTGAACCACTGATTGGAGTCCTTGGTCTGTTGAAGGGTATGGATGTGGAGCCCTCCCAGCTTTTCCTGCTATTGTTCTTACAGCCAGAGGCTCTGAAAGCTTAGTAACATCGTATTTGCCATGCTGCATCCAGTGTATGGAAAGCATGGCCTATGGAAGCAATTATCCCATCTCCAGGATGTTGGAGGGAACTTACATCACTGGAACAGGATTCTCCTGCTGTCATTTGTATTGTTCTGCGACATTCTTGTCAGAATATATAATCTCTGCAGTATCTGCCAGAACCAGCCAACATTTTTAGTGTTTCCTTCAGGCAAACCTTGATCTCGTCTCTCATGTACAGCTGGAACAGCCTAGCTGCATGTGGAGGGGATCTGTGATGTACGTGTATAAGCCCATAACCATAGCATTTCAGTAGTGATGGCATCACTTGTCTTGCACTTTCTCAGCCAGTTTCTCTGGTTCTTGGGGTTGTCCATAAGAAGGAAGCGCGATTCCTCTCTACCACACAGGGGTGTCTCTGGTTGTCTTCATTTCAGGCAGAAAACTCAACTTTTGTCTTTGAAAATAGATTTTTCCCTTTGGTGACAATCCTTTAAAGCCTTGAAGGAGCAAAGATGGGACACACCTTTGAAAGAAGCTTTAAACACTAACCAACAAGCATGGATTCAGTCACTGCAAGATCCTCTGTGGTCCCTTTTCAGGCAGCACTAGGGCTGTGCAGAGCATTGCAATTTTCTATAGGATTCAGCTACAGCACGTAGCCAAGAGCCTGGGCTACTGTTCCTGCCTCCATCCTCCAAACACACCATGACCTTGGCTTTGACACTTCTCTCAGTTTTTAATAATTTTGACAATGTCCTCCTTCATGAGTTACAGGTTTAAAGAACAGTTGTGAAGTTGTTTGGGGTGTTTGAGGTCCTGGTTTGACCAGATGCTGGTTGCTAAACTGACTCTTGCAGCAGCTACCAAGGATGTTGTGATGCTTTATTGCCTTAAATACTCATATGTTGCATCTCAGACCTGTGACTGTATAATCAAAGGTACAAAAGTGAAGGTGTAAGGTCCTCATGTATATATCCTTTACAGGGAAGTAAATGTTTTGGTGTTTAAGCATCCTGAAAACATACCTCAGTTAATAGCTGGTGTTAAGCAGTTATTGCAAGCCAGCAGTTTGGCAAGTGCTGCAGGCAGTGGGGACTGCAATGTGGCATTGCTCTAATTTGCAATGTTAATGATCCAATTTAAGTCATGTAAGGTTAGCACAAGATACCAAACCTATGAATGCATGGGATAACAGTGATGGCTTATGTGCGTGAGCAGAGCCTGGAGGGAAATACAGTGTTAAATATACTCTGTCATGATTGAAAGAAAAGGACTGAGGGCTGCTTGTGCTTCTGGTTTCTCAGAGGGAAATCTAACAGAAATCATGTAATTACTCCCATTTTTCTTCCTTGTCCCTCAGTTGCTTTCCCAAAGTATTTGGTCTACTTACTGAATTGGTGCTTCCTCTGTTACCGTAGATGCCGAGGATTAGTCATACATCATCTAAAAAAAGGAACTTTCTTCCCTGTGCTGTAAATGTCATTTTTGATTAGGAAAACAGACCTCTGAAATGTCTTGTTCCCTTTGCACAGCTTATGCCTTTCTGTTTGCTGCATTTTTTTCAGCTTGGATGTGGCAGTTGGGCAGACTCTCAGTGGCCAGGGCTCCAAGGCAGCATTTCAGCACAAGCAGTGCAGCACACACAGGCAGACTGGCACTTCTCTTCTGCCCTCATTTGAAACAAAGCAAAGATCTGAACTCCTGGTTACCTCACAGTGAGTTGAGCTACCCTGACTGCAGGTGTACAGATTAAAAAGTCATTTCAGTGACATTCTGGTTCAATTTAATTAGTAAGACTTGAAGTTTTAAGCATGCAGCAATATTAACACTGCTGGCTTTTCAATTGCTGAAAAAAATGGCTTCAGATACCAGTTTGTCTTACAATTATAAATCAGTCAGGTTCAAAGTTTGGATTTTATAGTGGATATTGCAGGCCTAATTTGTTACTGTTAAATAAGATCTATTCAGCAGTTGTTCAGAAAAGAAAAACAGCAATGTTTTAACCTGTGCATTGGCAAAGCTAGTAGAAAGTCAATAAACAGTTGTTGTTTATTGCTTTGTTGAAACTGAGTCAGTAGCTATGAGAATGTATTTCAGTGCATCAGTCGCTGTGTCACCAAAATGCCATTTCTTTTCACTTTGGTATGGGGTGATAATGCTGAGATGAGCAATTACTGCTCTGGATCCAGCAAGGTGGACATGTTGCTGAAAAGTGATAACCACGTCTTCTTGGAAGCCTTCTGCTCTGGTCAGCCTGTGATTCTGGAGTTCCTTCAACAAGTGAGACTTAGAAAAAAGATGGTTTTCTTCATCTCACCCAGAGAGAAGGTGAAGACTAGCTATGGTCCTTGGAAGTGGGTAGGGAAGTTTGGAGAACCTCTTGCTCCCAGGATACCTGGTGTTTGCCTACATGAGTCTTGTTTAGAGGGACCCAAAAAGGTCAGAGGTCTTATGATCTTTTACCAAATCCAGATCAGGCTGCCCCAAAACCAGATCAGCTCTGTTGACTTTCTGTGACAAATGAGTTTCTAACCTGGGCTTCCAGCAGCAGTTCCACAACTTTATCAGGCAAATGTTCAGGTCCTTAGCCTCACCTCTGCAGTTTTCTCTGATATTTCCTGGTACCTCTACTGCAATTCAAGGTAATCATTTCTTGTTCTGGTGATCAGAAACATGAAAAAAATTACTCTCTTTTTCTCTGTGGCAGCTCTTTCTGTATCTCAAGACAGCTATTGCATCCCTCCTTAGCCATCCCTTTTCTTCTCTGAACAACCCCATTCTTACAGTGTTCT
The DNA here is from genome assembly GCA_907165065.1 of Caprimulgus europaeus. The sequence goes on from OU015527.1 coordinate 72,542,346, forward strand.
TGCATGGTTGTAGCTTCTAGCTTTTATCTATAGGACAGCTGAGGTGATTATTATATCTTCCTTGAAATAACGGGCTGCAAAACTGGGTGTTTAAGCTGAAGCCTTAGGGATGCAGAGGAGAACCTGAGAGAGTCTTCTGTGAGGTTTGCAGGTTCCATTCCTGCCATACATTCCCCTGTGATGCTTCCCTTTCTCTTACTGAACATGCTATTACTGACCATTGTTCATCTATATGGTTGATTTGTCTTGATCCACTATAAATCTCATATCCTTTGAGCCTCTTCTTTTATGCCATTTCTCATATAGACAGACTATGCACGTCTTGGTTTCCAGTGGTTTTGTTCCCAGGGGCTTTTTTTAAGCACTTTATGCTCATAGATATTTCATATCTATACTGTAGTGGTACCTAGAGACCAGAGAGGTCTGTTGTCCAAAACACTGTGAGATTGTGCTTTTACATACCCACCTGTGCACATCAGAGTCCCCTTCCCAGAAGTCTGCTGCCTACAACTGCATTTCACAACATAGTCATAACTTGAGGCAGAGTGAATCTGCAAATGGCATAAGATTTTCTGTTCCCAGGGCAGAGAAGTTGAAGGCATAAATATTTATTAGCAGGAGCAATGTTCTAGCCCAAGAGTCTGGGATGACAGCATGGGAATGATAGAAACTTCTTGGTGACCCAAATGTACTGTGTGTATTTGGGGTGCATGCAGTTTGTCACTTGTTTTTCTGCTCAGTCAGCCCTCTCACATACATAACATCTATCAAATTTTCCAAACACAATGTTTGATATGGAAAAGGAGGAAAATAACTTGGGCTTGTCCTTTCTTGTTAGCCTTTGTTTGCAGCATGTGATCCACATGGGCAGCTTCAGAAAACCGGAGCCTGCCGAGTGGCAAGTGCTCTCTGTGGTCTGTCACACATGTGTTGGTGCTGAGACTTCCAGCATCTTTAAGTTGGATAGAAGAGAGCAAGCACAACATTGGTTGGTACTGGAGAGAGACAAAGGTAGCAGTCAGCTCATACTGATTAAGCTGATGACAATCAGACCAAAGCCTCTGAACTGTGGAGAGAAGTGGTGGCTAAAACTCTGTATATTGGGTCTTGAAGATAAGGGTAATCTTCCCCCTGTGCTTTATCAAGAAGCAGAGCTACTTAAATGGTCATAGAATTTCCCACAGACATTAGAGTGGAGAACATTTTCTTAGGGCTGTAAAAATGACTGATTTTTAGAGAAGTGTGGACAGCAGGTCGAGGGAGGAGATTGTCCTCCTCTACTCTGCTCTGATGAGACTCCACTTGCAATGCTGCGTCCAGCTGTGGGGCCCCCAACACAAGAGGTACAGGGATCTGCTGGAGCAAGTCCAGAGGAGGCTACAGGGATGATCAGAGGGCTGGAGCACCTCTGCTGTGAGGACAGGCTGAGAGAGTTGGGGCTGTTCAGCCTGGAGAAGAGAAGGGTCCAGGGAGATCTTATAGCGGCCTCCCAGTACCTGAAGGGGCTACAGGAAGCTGGGGAGGGACTTTTTACAAGGGCAGGGAGGGACAGAACAAGGGGAAAAGCTTTAAACTGGAAAAGGTGAGATTTAGATGAGGTATTAGGAAGAAATTCTTCACTGTGAGGGTGGTCAGACACTGGCCCAGGTTGCCCAGAGAAGCTGTGGATGCTCCTCCCTGGAAGTGCTCAAGGCCAGGTTGGATGAGGCTTTGAGCAACCTGGTCTTGTGGAAGGTGTCCCTGCTGATGGCAGGGGGGTTGGAACTGGATGATCTTTAAGGTCCCTTCCAACCCAAACCAGAGGGGCAGCTGAAGGCTACAGAAACTGCATGTGCCCAATTCCCTTCCACGTACACTGGGATTCCAGAGGACTGACAGGGTGGAAAGCAGAGGATTGTTAAACTTGCAAGAATTTAGAAGTATTGACTGTGAGGGAAAGCAAAGGAACTTTCCAAGGCATTTTCCAAGGTGCTATAAGGGTGTGTTTGCACTCAGCACCCATCTCCATTGCTCAGAGTGTAACTGCACAGTTTGCTATCTGTTTGTGGCTATTTCCCCCTCACCTCTGTAGTCAGGACAGGTTGCTGGGAGAACTAGACAGTAAGAGTGAAAAGGCTATTGACCTGGTGCATTATGGCAGATGTGTTTCTTGCTAAGTACTGCAAAAAGAAAAGGAGGGATTTAAAAAAAAAAAAAGAAAGGATAAAAGCCCTGCTGAGCATGCCATCTTCCTTAAATCCCTGATTTCAGTTTAAAGTGGTTTCAGCTTCTCTCTGTGCCCCTGCATACCAAGGATTCACAGCACTCCTGCCCCATGAAGGTTCACTGGAACTAATTTCTGATATTCAGAAATGGCACATGGTACACACTGTAAGACATGGTTGTACCTAGCAGGAGGACAGTTTTCAAGGTCCATTGTGTCAAGCCAAGAACGTGTGGCTTGGGCCAGAGTTTAATCAAAGTTTTCTCCCCACAATCAAAGTTGCTCACAACTTTGATTAAATTCTGGCCCCAGACAAACATTCATGCAGTGGCTTGATTGAATGTATTTTTTCCCTAGGAATGAAGACATAAGAAGGCCTCAGGAACAAAAAATCACGTAGATATATAAATTCCCATAGCCATTTAGACCCCCTGCAGCCACCTCTCAAAACTTGCCCCTTGATTGGGAGCATTGTGTTCTCCCCAGCGAGCAGAGGGAAATCACATCATCTGGCCTGGGACCAATCGTACCACATAGCTGAGATTTTGATGTTGGGGTGGGAGCTGAGTGCATCAATTTAGGGAGGCTTGTAAAAAAGGACAAAACCACCAAGTAAATTCTGATAGCCCACGAGTGAGTCTCAGTGTGCTCATAGGCATTCACAAGCAAAAGGCTAATTAGTCAAGTAAATGTTTCTCTCAGTGGATGAGCTATAGAGAGAGAAATTCAGCCGTTCAGTATGCACAGAAGCAAAGTGTGTTTGTGCAAAGAGGCAGCTCCAGCCAAGCTGCCATGGGAATGCTGTCATTCTCACAGCCAGGGTTGTTACTATGGAGCCCTGTGAGTTGCTGCAGAACGTATACGAAGTGATGGATGGGACATACAACAGTGCCTCGGCACTGCTGGGCTGGGGATGGATACCTGCTGGCACTGGAGACACTGTCTGTGACACAGCTCCGTTTCCTTTTGGATACTCTCTGGAGGGAGCAGACCTGGCCTGTGCAGGCAGTGGTGATCACCCAGACCCTGATGGTGCTTTGTGATCCCGCTGTGCTGGTCCTGGGTCTGTTGTGCAGCTGTAATGTGTTTGATAGCAAGTCTGCTGTAGAGGTGCCATGCTGCTGCAGCAGAAAAGTATAATTCCAAGGCTTTGAGATGAATCCCTGGTGTGGACTGGTGTTATTAGGGACTCTGGTGTTGTGCCCTTTGTTATTCCGACCTCCTGTGTTAGAGACAGGGGTGCAGCCTCCACCAGTTGCCGGCTTCCTCTGTAGTCAGTGGTGGGGAAAGGGGCACACATCTCCAGGGATGGATTTGTCTCCTTTTAAGATGACTGTCCAAGACAGGATGGAATGAATCACTCTCTGAAAATCATCTTTGTCCTCTCTGGAGGTCTAAGAGGCCTTTTCTATTTGTTTGGTCTATAGCCCATCTTTAGATTGCTCCAGCTGAGTCATCTGGTTGAGGACCAGAGTCTGGATCCCCAAAGGCACCTCAGAACATTTCTTCCCTCTCACTGTTCATGCAAACAGATGTCTAATGTCACTGGCAGCTCACCCACAAGGAACTCTAATGTCAACACATCGACTTTCAAGAAAAGTAGGGGCTGGTTTTGATTTAAAGAGTTTAAGCATAATTTTAACAGTTTGAACCTGAGCTAATCCAGGTGTCCAGGCCCCTTTCCTGCTGTCTGTGAGCTCTCGTGTCCCTGTGCTGGACTGCCCAGCACAAGAGACAGTCTGCAGCCATTGCACCATGTCCTTTACCATAACATGTCTGCTCCTATGCTTTCCTACAATCATCAGATTGCAGCTCCAAGGACTTGCTTGTGTTCAGTAGTAGTAGGAAGCATCTAGCTCTTGGAATCATTCTCCTTAAGAATGGCTATGTCCTGCCTTTTCCCAGGCTGTCAGAGAAAAGGTTCTGAGAAGCCTGGACCCACCTTACACATCCCTTTGGGAGAGGTTCTAGGATAGCTGAGAAATAGTCATGTCCTTTGCATTTTCTGCCCATTCCCATTAATATCCTTTTCTTATAGCCTGCACTCTGGTCTAGGACTTTCAGCTGGGTGTGTTTGAGATCAATCCCATGTTACAAAGATACCACAGGAACTGGTCTTTGGTTGAGATCAAACTGGTCTTTGGTTGAGATCATAGAATAGGCTCTGACTCAGAAAATAAGAATGGCTATTTCAAGTCAGATTGAAGGTCTCACCTACCTGTCTCATGTCCCCAAGAGGACAAGCACAGGGGAGCACTCTGTCCCTGGGGCAGCCTCAGCCAGGAGCAGTGCTTTTGTATTTGATTAGTATTCCTTCCATTCATTTTTCTAACCCTTTCCTGAGCCCCTTTAGCACCCACAGCTGCATATCATCTACTGTGTGGAGAAGTACTGAGTTTGTTTCCAACTGCTGCATGTTAACTGTCGCTTGATATCTCATGCTTGTAGAAAAGAAGGGCTATCTGATCCCTATTCACCTTCTCACCCCACTCAAGATTATTTAGACTTCTCCCAGAGCCCCAGTCCATTGTCTCTCCCTGGCTGAAGAGTCCTGGTCTGTCTAGTTGGGCATCTGATGGAGCCTGTCATCCAAGATCTCTTCCTGGAGTGACAGTAGCTAGCTACAGCTCATCATTTTCATTTATAAAGTTGGGATTGTTTTTCTTCTGTGTAGCACTTCACTTTTAGCTTCACTGAATTCTAGCTGCTGTATTTTTGCCATTCAGCTGCTGTATTTTGTCATTTGGTGTGGTTATTATGGTAGAATTTTTAACCTAAAATGCGTGTGATTAATCATTTATGCCCAACTATGTTCTCCTGGAGACTGGCTTGTTTGTTTGCAACCTGTTCTAACCTTTTTAACCAGTCATTAAACTGCTGCATTAGAGGAAAAGTGCAGCAGTGACTGCATTAGAGGAAAGCAGAAGAAACTGCATATGGTTCAGCATTATCTATTTAATGCAAGGTCTTGTGAGTGCCATCCATTTTAAGCACTGACAAAGTCTACTGGATAGTGCAAAGGAGCAGAATTTTGAGAAAACATAACCCTCCATATGTTATTTGACCAGTTTCTGTGAAGATAGACCCTAAGTCAAGACTCACATTGTATCTCATAAGCACAGTGTGTTAAAAAGGCTAACATGCACTGCAGAGAGAAGGCAGGCACTGAAAAAGGGACACTGGCTCATTGAGTGATTTTTTTACTGAGAGCAATGGTACCTTGCTTTGAAACTCGGTGACCCTGCCTTGCATACAGGTGTCAGTGCCAAATGATAGGTTGCATTTCTATAAGAAATTGTGTACAAAATACAGACTCCAGAAACTGAAGAATTTACAAAATCAATCCACTAGTTTGGAGTGGTATTTTCTAGTATTTAGTTTCTGATGCTTTGTTCCATTTCTTACAAAGTGTTGGTTTCTTCAGATATTGGACCTAGTACCGGATGTTTATTTTCCCTGTGCAGCTCTACTTATTATAAATCTGAATTTACATACACATACATGTATATATATATATATACATGTTCAATTTAATTTCTAGCTTCTAGGTGGCAAGAAGTGAACGTATTTGAAAACCAGTTGTAATTTTAACTGTGGTGCTAAGTAGAAATAGTTCCAGCAGGTTTGAAGTTTACTGTGAAAGGACTTGAAATATTTTTAGCAGTGGTAGAACTGCCTGAATTGGTAGTTTGTCTTTCTCTGGATCCTTTGATGTGCTGAACCATAGAGGTCGACACTACCTAGATTAGGTTGTCTGCCAGTAGGCGTGACAGAAGGGACTCCGTGTTTGGGGAGCTTTGGTTTTCAGGGGGATTTCAGTGACAGTGAAAAGTACTGTGCTGACAGATACTGCAATTAAATCCTTCTGGTTAGCCACAAAATAGATTCAGCATGAGAATTACAGACTTCTTCATCCCTCTCCCAAAAGGAACCGCAGGTTGAATTCTCCTACTCATTCAGTTCTTGTTCCTTCTGAGCTGGACTTTCACACAGGTGGTCACGAGTTTTTTAGTTTTAATCATGAGGTTGACTGATCCACTTAGAACTTGGCTGAAACTGTAAATGCATTTCATACAAGACCCCAAAGAGCCATCACAGGAAAATTGTTTGGGACTACTGCCAGCCCAGGCTGAATTTGAACTGATGACCCACCCTCCACATTATATTCCCAGTATCATCCATCATGTACATCTGATGCTGAAATCTGGCGTTTCCAGAGGTACTTTTAGCATACTAAATGTGTTTCCAAAGTTCTGTGTTTTGCCCCTGACTTTCAGTTGTTCAAAACACCAGCATGTTCTCTGCTCCCTCTAAGTGTGGGTGGGGATGGACTCACCTAGCAGCCAGTTAAAGAAGAGACTGCGTAACTTTTATCTAAACCACTCTGTTTTGTTTCCTTTTCTTTCTTAACAGGATCCAACAGCTGCATCTATTTCGGATAGAGATTGTGATACGAGAGAGGGAGAGACTGTAGCCATGAACTATAAGCCATCCCCACTTCAAGTGAAATTAGGTGAGTCTTTGCTGATGGAGAGTGAAAAGGCTGAATCCAATGTCTGAATTGTGGTGAGTTGGTTGTGGGATCATAAGCAGATCAGCATGCATGTGGCTGAGCATGCCAGCTCGGCTCAAACAACTCATAGAGCAGTTTCATCTGTGATTCTGCTGCTCAGGGGACACACCTACAAACATGTAAGGTAGAGCAAGGAAGCTATGCCTTGAAAGGAAGGCATAACTTTTTAAAACTACAGATTTTTATCAAGCTAAGATCAAGGCTTGGCCAGATAAAGAATGAAGATAATAGAGAGGGACTGTAAAAAGAAGACAGAATAACTGCAAACAAAATGGAAAGTATCAGAGACTTGGGCCACTACCAGGAAAAGACAGAGCTGCGTGACTGTGATATAGAGGGCTTGTAGGTTTGTAAAGGTTCACATACAAATACTCATGCTGTTTCTGAGCAATATTTTTTAAGTTCTGGAAGCAGAATCATCTGATTAGCACAATATGCTCCTTCCTCACAAAGCTAATGCTTGCAAGAGGACAGCAATCTGCACACGGCTGTCCAGCTTCCAAAACCTGAGCCACTGTTGTGCCACGCAGGCTCAAGAATCTGATGAAGGACAGGACAGAGGAACAGTGTACTTTTTGCCAAAAGCATGGGTAAAAAATGGGAACTTAAGTCTGGAAAATTTACCAAGCAGTCCCCTGGTTGTCCTTCACATCTGAACAAATTTCATTGACAGGATGCTTCTGGAGCTGGTTGAGGGTGACTAAGCCATGTTGGGGAGGGCTCAGAAGGAAGTGAGCGCCCAGATGTGCAGTGGAATAGCTGTGGCTCCTACCAAATGAGTAACAGGGAAGGTCAGCAGACAGCTAAGATTTGAAGATTTGTGAAAGTTTGGACATTGGTGTGTGATTATGAAGAGATGTTCTCAATAGATAGGTTTTACCCAAGGACCTGCAGTACTACTGCAAACTCTAATGTTGGCCTCATATAAGAGGAGCCTTAAAGAAACACCAGGAAGAGGCTGAGGAGCACTTGTGAGGTCTCAAGACTCTGCCTGAGTACTTGGTAAATTGAATAATCAGATAGATCAGGTCACAGCAGTGCAGAAAGGAGTGTCACAGGGTAGATCCATAGACAGCAAAGGAAAGGAGAGTTGTTGAATGGGCAAGATCTTGCTGAAAGAGTGGCTAGGAAGGGGAAGACAGAAAGTTGGATATGCAAACACAGCCCAATGATGCAGCAAAGCAGAGGACCTTGAGCTACTGATACAGGATATGCAAGTGCATTGGGACAGTAGATCTGTCCTGCAGTCAGTCATTAATACTCTGAAACCAGTGGCTGCTTTTCATGAAAGGCAGGGAGCAGCAGTTTGTGTTAATGACAACACAACTCACAGTTTGGTAAAAGATTATCAATGCCAGCATGCCATATGCCACTAAGATCCCTTTTCACTGCCAAGAGAGTTCTGTAATGCTATTAGAGAGATAATTACTACTGCAATTGTTTTTTTGGATAATTTAACATCAGGAATCAGGTTGGGGAGCAATTGATACTATTATTGGTAAGTCTCAAGATATTCTTGCATTTCCAGGTAATAAAAATATCCTCCAGAGATTCACTAATGTTAGAGGAAATGGTGCTATTTTAGACTTGGCTTTGGTAAGTCATGAGGACATTATAGGAGACCTTATCATAGGAAATAGATTTGGATTCAGGGATCACAGTTTCAATTCAGTCAAATTAAATTAAAAGGTAATTTGAGGTAGATCTGTAACAAACCTCAGTTTTATAAACTAAGTACTTAAGCAAAGCCAGTAAATCAAGAAAACCAGGACCTCAAAACATATCAGGTAGTGTTGAAGGAAAGGTCTCAGAAGAAAGGACATTGCTGATGGAGTTCAACAGTCATTTCATTTATATGCTCACTAATGACTATGACACAAAAAGCAGGAGTTGGCAAAGATTTAGTCATAGCATATTTGGGAGACATCAAAGACTCAGAAATACCATAGAGAAAATAACATGAAAACTGGAATAATAGAAATGAGAAAAATAAGGCAGGGGAAACTCAATCTGCTGCAAACTGGTATTTACCAACTGCAGGTGACTAAGGAAGAGGAAGCCTATTACATCAATTGATTGCGAGGTAACTAATTATTGCAATGGACTAATACATGAAAATATTCTGTATTCACACTTCTGCAGAGTTTATCAGCTTTTTTCCAAAGATCAGATGCAACAGAATGATCAGCTTTTCTGCCAGAACTTTTGCTTTTCCACATAGGGAAAATGTTATTTCATTTAGCCACTGCTGAATGTTACTATCCACCAGTAAAGAGGCAAAGAGAGGTATTGTAAGAGTCTGAAGAGTTTTTGCAGTAAACAGAGATGTATCAAAGCCAGGACCTCCTTCCCAGCTAGGGCTCCTGCCCAGTGAATACTCAGGGCTGACCACAATATGATTATGAGGATAATAGTGGGTAAAACCTACCTGCTTAAAAGGAATTGTCTGACAAGGCTGATAAACATCTTCCTGCTTTGTCTCCAGAGAGAAGCCTGTTCAAACACCTCTCTCACAGTGTGCCTCTAATCAGGCAGATGCCTGTCCAGTAGCGTTTGGATCGACTCTCTACTTGTAGCCATACCTAGATGAGCTCTAGGTTACCTGGGGAGAACTAGACTAACGATGTTATCTGTATCCAGTGTAACATGCCTTTAATCCACATCAGCTCCTGCTGCTGTTACTGTTAAAATCTGCCTAGCCTTTCCGTTTTTCAAGCAGTTTAACGGCTTGCATCTCCCAGTTCTGGCCCTGTTCATCCAGCTAGATTTTTTTGTCTCTTCTGCATTAGACTTGTCAGGATTTGGATTGCTTTTTTAAATCTCTTTAAGGCTAGGCAAAGTTAAGGTACTACCTGAATGTTTAATAGCCTGACTGACAGAGCCATTGTTAGGGGTGGTAGCAACTAGGGTTTAAATCCTGTTGCAGATTTTCCATATGGATAATGGCATTTTTCACTGTTAAATCAGAATCAATTGTTCAAATGTCAAATGCTCTGATGGAAGGTTGATAAATGTCATTTTTCACTCTGTAAAGATTCATATATAAATCTGTCATATGTGTTTGCTGGAAGCTTGGTTCAAGTGAGCTCAATTAAATACCAACCCAGCATGAATACAACTTTTGCTTCCAGAGTCTGCAGTGGTTGAAGTGTGACAGAAACAGTGTGCTGTGCTGCATGCACTGAACACAGATTTATCCCACTGCTTGAGTGGTCCTTTCCTTGGTTGTTTCTCCCCCTCTAAATAAATACATTTGGCCACATGTTTGCTTGAGACATCAGTTAGATACAAGAAAAACTTTACAGATGGCTTATATTTCTAATGACTTCCTAAAGGTTACACCTGGTTTATAAGTGGAACAGTAAAACATTAAATTTACTGTTGGGGCCACGTCAAAAAAGAGGAGAAGCTCACACCAAGGGGAAATAACATCTCCTGGTTCACATAGTTCATAATCTCAAACCTTTATTGATATTGTATCCGTATTAATTATGTATTTGTTACTTCTCTAACACTCTCGCTTTGTCCTTCTGTCAGGAACTGCAAGGCTCAGCCATGCTTCTTGCAAATCATTTGATAAGGAGGCTCCCAACAGCACTGTGGGGGGCTGGGTGTCCATTAGCACTTAGGAGGTGTCTCCAGCACATCCTTATTAGGAGGCATATCCAGATGGAGCACATACCACAAGCCTTTTGAAAACAAAAGAGAGTTGTGATAAGGAGAGAGGGAGGAACAGAATAATCCCCAAGTGTAAATCTCAGGGGCTTGGTATCCACTGGAAGGCAACAGATCCTTGCAGCATCCCCAAGAGATGAGATATTATTTTAATGAAGCTTATGCCATCTGTTTTTCTCTTTTGCATTTTAAATTGACCTTCTCTGGGCTGAAATCCCCATCCACACAGTCTGTCTGTCTTACCTAGCAGCCAATGACCTGACAGTTTGTGTTAAAACAGAATGGGCAACACGGCAATGGGTTGGAGTGCTGCAAAACTGGGCACAGTGGAGATGAGGGATTGTGGCAGTGGCACCTTCATCAGCACATCCACCACACTGGGAGCTTGGCAGTGAATCTCCCCCATCCCCATCTGCAGATGAACATATGGGAGAGGCCAGCAGACAGAGACACTCACAGCAGCCTTCATCCCTCTGAGATACCTCTTGATTTAGATGTAAGCACCTCCTCTTCTTGACCTAGATAGAGAATAAGGGTGTGGTGGGTTGACCCTGGCTAGAGACCGGATGCCCACCAAAGCCCACTCTATCACTCCCCCTCCTCAAATGGGCAGGGGGAGAAAATTATAACCAAAAGCTCGTGGGTGGAGATAAGGACGGAGAGAGATCACTCACCAATTACTGGCACGGGCAAAACAGACTCGACTTGGGGGAAAAAATAAATTTACTTTATTACAAATCAAAATTAGAGGAGAATGAGAAGTAAAACCAAATCTTAAAACACCTCCCCCATCCCTCCCTTCTTCCCGGGCTTAATCTCTTTCCCGATTTTCCACCTCCTCCCCCCAGCAGCACAGGGGAACAGGGAATGGGGTTAGGGTCAGTTCATCACACGGTGTTTCTGCCGCTGCTTCCTCCTCAGGGGGAGGTCTCCTTCCCCCGCACCAGCGTGGGGTCCCTCTCACGGGAGACAGTCCTCCACCAACTGCTCCAACGTGAGTCCTTCCCATGACTGACAGCTCTTCACGAGCTGCTCCAGTCTGGGTCCATTCCATGGGGTGCAGTCCTTCAGGAAGGGACTGCTCCAGCGCAGGTCCCCCACGGGGTCACAAGTCCTGCCAGCAAACCTGCTCCGGCGTGGGCTCCTCTCTCCACGGGCTACAGGTCCTGACAGGAACCTGCTCCAGCGCGGGCTTCCTGCGGGGTCACAGCCTCCTTCGGCATCCACCTGCTCCGGCGTGGGGTCCTCCACGGGCTACAGGTGGTCATCTGCACCACCATGGACCTCCAGGGGCTGCAGGGGGACAGCCCGCTTCACCCTGGTCTTTCACCACCTCTTGGGGGGGGAATCTCTGCTCCGGCGCCTGGAGCCCATTCCCTCCCCCTCCTTCTTCACTGACCTTGGTGTCTGCGGAGTTGTTTCTCTTACATCTTCTCACTCCTCACTCCAGCTGCAAAGTGTGCAGCTTTTTTTTTCTCCCTTCCTTTTTTTTTTTTTTCTTAATTATGTTATCACAGAGGCGTTACTGATTGGCTCGGCCTTGGCCAGCGGCGGGTCCCTTCTTGTAGCCGGCTGGCATTGGCTGTGTCGGGTCGGACATGGGGGAAGCTTCTGGCAGCTTCTCTCACAGAAGCCACCCCATGTCCCTTCCCCCACTGCTACCAAAAACCTTGCCACGCAAACCCAATACAAAGGGTGAGCATAAAAGCCTCTTGAGTCACCTCAACCTGGCCTTTTGGCTTTCTGTGTGACAAGAAGGAGATGAGAGCAAGTGAATGGCCAAGCAGATGCCTCAGGGAGAGATGAAGGAAGTCTTGGTAGAAGTAATTTTCTAACACATAACTATAGTGCTCATCCTGCAAGGAGATAACTCAGATGAGACCACCAAGGCTTCTTGTCTGCTTCTGCTTCTTCTTGTATTAGTCCCACCTCTCCATCTCAGGATGTATAAACATCTTAAGATTTTATTTGGTGACAGCAGAGGAGTTCATATCTCTGGCTTCTGCAGTCTCTAGATGGGAATGGGGATTCTCCAGGGGTACACCAGTTAGGTACCTCCACTTCCAAGTACTGAATTATTTTACTTGTGCTAATTAATTCTTGCTTGTTAATGAACAAGATTCGCATAAACCTTGTGCAAATAACTGGAATGATGTTTGCTTACAGCAGGCAACTCTGGTAGGGGTAAAACAGCAACAGAAACCCCGTTGCAAGGAAATACAGCATGTTGTTCTTCCCTGGAGTGCTTGACTTGGGCAAAACCAGAGACCTAATTTATGGCTGGGCCCCATCGTGGTGGAGACTGGAATGAACAGAGTTATTCCATTTGGGGATGGAGGCTCATGACACAAGCTGTGTTGTTAGCTCCTGCCTTCCTACCTGCTGCTGTGCATTCATGGCAGATACTGAATTGCTGTACAATCAGGGAGGAGTAGTACTGGGAGTATCAGTCAGTGAGCTGAGAACTACAAAGCCCTTAAGGTTCAACATAACAAAATTGGTGCATTTCTCATTGAAACTTTACAGGTGGTTTCTAATCCCAGTAAAGGACAGACTGCCTTTATCTCCTAGTGTTGTTCCTGAGACTGATCTTTCAATTGGTGTGGTTATTTGACCTCCCTCTCCTAGGGTTAGGTTCAGGGCTTGTTCTGAAGCATCTCCATTAAAGAACCACCAAGTGCACAGCAGACCATCCTATCCCAGTGCTGTTCAAAAGGGTACCTTGCTCAGAGATCCCCTTCCAGGGCTGTTCTTGCCAGGGGTCAAGATGAATAACTGGGAGATAATGCCCCATACAGAGCAGGCAGCAAGTATCTTGCACAGGCTGAATGGCTCAGTCCCTGCCTGCATCTGTGTCTCTGTGGCTCCTTTTCTGTGTCTTCTCTCCTCATTTTGCTTCACAGCTCATGACTTGTAAGTCTTCATATAGAAAACAAAATAATAAGAGAAGGTTGTAGTATACTGGGCAAATCAATGCAATTAGTGTATCCTTTTGTCAGTACTTCCAGTACCGTACTGTTCCCAGTTGTTTCTCTATAACAAGGCGATTAATGCTAATTAGGTACAGCAGCTGTTGTTTCTGGGAAGAAACTCTGCAGGTAAATTAGGGCAACATTTTATAAAAGAAGCTGTAACTCTTAAGCTAGGTCCCCAGGTTCCAGCTCTATTGACAAAACTGCAGATTTCCATATCCATAACTGTTTGCATGGCGACCTCAAGTGACATCATTACCTTAAGTGCACAAAGCCGTTTTCCTCCCCTGGGAGCACCCATTTCCTTGCACACAGTCTGTACTTTGTACAGAGGGGATGAGTAATGTGGAAGCCAGAGCACAGCGGCAATGTAGCACTGCTATTGATTTTCTTCATGAAGATAGAAGTGCAGCCTACCACTCGAAGGTCTCCTGGGGCTTGGGAGGAATTTATTTAAACATTATTTCGTGTGTTATTACTCTTTCCATTTATAAGAGAAATTGCATACGCAGATTTATTGTAGTATCCTTCCTGTAGGATATCTCCAGGCTCTTTTTGGAGAGGATGAGAGAGTGAACAGCTGCATCACATTAGGGCACTGGGGCTGTCTGCAGACAGAGCAGCAAAGATGAGGACAGAAAAACAGTTGTGACAGGCATATTATTACAGATGAGTTTGAGAAGAAATAGAGGGGCGGAAAGGAGGAGGTGTGTGAGACACTGTAGCTGACACAGGCTCAGGTAAACAGTAGAGCCATTAAGAGAAACTGGGGCAGAGCAATTCACCAGCGTTCAGCAGAGAGCTCTGGGTGGGAGGGAGTGTGCAAGTGGGTGAGACAGAAGGTACCAGTGGGAGGAAGGTACCAGTCAGCAAGTCCCATGAGCACATGAATACACGCATAATGTGTCATGGTGTTCACCAAATGAGACAAGTCTTTCTGTCATTGCAATTTGTTTGCAGTTTACTGGGCTTTCCCAGCCCTCCACCACCATACATGCACCTCTCCTGTGAACAGTTACTGGGTACCCACACAGCTCACAAGCCGATAGACACGCACCCACCCACTCACATCTTTTGTTGCACACACCACTCCTGGCTAATACACCTGCAGATAAAAAGTCTTTAAGGAGGAGGCTGTAAGGTAGCTGAATCATTTTGTTGGGCATTATCTGGCCATCCTTTAACCACTCCAAATTTTTACAGTACCTACAGGTCTGATAGTCTAGGAGAGAGAGCTAATCTTGAAGATCTGCTTCTACACAAATTATTTTACTTTGTGATGAGAATGGGCCAAAGCATCTGGAATCTTAATGGGGATTTTGTGCCTCCAGCAGAAGACCAGAGCTGCAAATTACAGGTTCTTGTCTTTGCCCTGACCCACCATGGTCTGTGACCTCAAATCTGAAAAGCAGCTCAGAAGGCAAAACAAATTAAGCAAATAATTGAGATTCTCTGATAGGAGGAAGGAATAATTCAGTAATTGAAGTAGTGATGACAATGAACACTACCTGGACTAACAAAGCCTACCTCCAGCAGGCAGCACCACAGCAGTGGTATGCTGGTGGTCTGTTCAGAGGTCTCGTTGCACAGTATGCATTTCTCTCATCAGTGGTTTCTGTGAAGTATGTGGAGAGATGGTTTAAAAGAGAGTGGTGTCCCCAAAGGTGATTTACACCTTATTCCTGACATTAAAAAGAGTAGCACCAGCTGAGCTGACAAGGCTGCTTGCTCAAGTGTTGGCATCTTTGACAAAATTAATACAGAAAAGGACAGTAGTACTGTTTTCTGGCTTCTCAGGGCCCTGTGTCCTTAAATGTATGTTCCACCTGATCCTCTGGCCCACTGCAGGGGAACATTTCCCCACTTCTGAATTACCCAGGTGTTTCTGAAATTCCTTCTGATGTCTCCATAGGTAGATGAGTGTTTGCGTAGCACTCAAGGGAAGCAAGTAGAGCCTGGTGTAATTAATGTAAATTGTCTCCAGACCACAGCATCCGTGGACAGTATTGGATGATACATTTTTTTAATGTGTTTGATTTATTAATTATGAACCTTAAACTGTACCTGATGGTTAATTGATTTTTTTCTGACTATCCAGTGATGTGGGCTCCCTCTTTGTCTTCTCTGTGCTGCACAGCTCTTACCCAGGAAAGGTTACCTTCTGCTTATTGAGTGCTGGGGCTAAAGTGCTCTGTCAGCAGATCAGGCTGTAGAAATATCACACACTTCTCAAAGGGAAGGGATTTGTGTTGGTATGTGAATTTCACTGCTGTTCTTGGTTTTTAATTGCTATCATTAGGCACAGAGGATGCTCACAGCACCCTGAAAACTTCACGTTGCTTCTCCGAGATCTTAAAAGATCCTTTGAAGGCTCAGAGCTCAGAAAAAACACACAAACCTTGGTGTGCCACAGCAGGAGAGCAGAGTAGACGAGGATGCCATCAATATCATATGTCCTGTCAGTGGCAGGATCCTTGTTAGGTGCAGGTGCCATGGTGGTCCTGGATGCAGACCTCAGCTGAACATGAACAGAGAAACATCCAAGGAGCCCTTCTCCTCTGAACCCAGGGACAGTCTTGGCTACAAGTACAGCAGATAGCACTGCCCCAGTGTGCCAGGCCCAGCAAGTGATGCAGCTAAAGCACCATCTGCATGGCCAGGCTCTTAATGTGGCAGTTAGGGAGATGTACCACATGAAATGGTGGAGAAGAGGTAGGATAGAAGCAGCAGCAGCAAACTAAGCACAATTTTTGCCCAATTAGCAACAGTCAGATTTCATCATGTCCATCAGTTTTGGTTCAGAGGTCTGAGGCGAAGAAATTCCCAAAAGCAGGGAGCAGCACAGAAGAAATCACGGAGGTTTCTTCTGTGGTTCTTCATAGAGCAAGGGCTCTTGGAAGCAGGTCATGGAGCAATATGGGCCTATGATGAGCAAGAGGCTGTTGCCTAGGTTAGTAGACTTGTAGAAACAACTCTACTGCAGCTTTGGCTGTTCTCAGCATCTCAGCTTTAGGTCAGAGATACCACCAGCCTCTTACATCAGCCAACACCACTGCTTTATAGAGAAGTTTTAGGAACGGGAATTAAACTGCAGTGGAGATGGTGGGAATAGTTGTGCAGAGAGGCTTCTGGATCTTGCAAATCCTGTCTGGGACTAAGAGGGAGCTTTACCTGTTCCCTGACAATCACTTCTCCCCTGGCAGTAATGAGGTAGTGGCCTCTCCAGGAAAGACCACAGCCTGACCAGTCACAGCCTTTCTGCTCTGCTGTGTGCAGAAAGCCTTCTGGCACCTTTCCTCCTTTCCTTCAAACATCAAGCTTTTGGCACAGCTCTTTTCTTGTTCCACTTGATAGTCATTCTCTATAAAAAGGGTCTTACTGAAGGAAAATAAAGATGTTTTTATAGATGCTACATGCTAACCAAGATAAGATTTTATTTAAGAAGTTGGACAGTCACACCAGTAATTGGAAAATCTGATCTCATTTCTCCAGTTGTTAAACACAACTGTCATTCAAAAAGTTTTAATTACTGCCTGCATCATGGCTGAATAGCTTGTGCTGAGGGTATGCATTTATTGCATCGTTCATGGAAATGAAAAATTGCAGCCTGGTACTGTGCAAAATAGCTTCTTCCAGAAGGAAAACTGGTAATTTTTGACACGGTCTCCCACAGCATCCTCGCTGCCAAATTGAGGAAGTGTGGAATAGATGATCAGGTAGTGAGATGGATTATTAACTGGCTGGTGGGAAGAAGCCAGAGAGCGGTGGTTGATGGGGCAGAGTCTAGTTGGAGACCTGTGTCTACTGGAGTCCCTCAGGGGTCGGTACTGGGACCAGTACTATTCAATATATTCATCAATGACCTGGATGAGGGAACAGAGGGCACTGTCAGCAAGTTTGCTGATGACACAAAGCTGGGAGGAGTGGCTGACACTCCAGAAGGCTGTGCTGCCATCAGAGAGACATGGACAGGCTGGAGAGCTGGGCAGGGAAAAACTTGATGAAATATAATAAGGGCAAGTGTAGGGTGTTGCACCTGGGCAGGAACAACCCCAGGTTCCAGTATAGGTTGGGAAATGATCTCCTAGAGACCAGTGTAGGGGAAAGGGATCTGGGAGTCTTGGTGGACAGCAGGATGACCATGAGCCAGCACTGTGCCCTTGTGGCCAGGAAGGCCAACAGTATCCTGGGATGCATGAAAAAGAGCATGGCCAGCAGGTCAAGAGAGGTTCTTCTCCCCCTCTACTCTGCCCTGGTGAGGCCACATCTGGAATATTGTGTCCAGTTCTGGGCCCCAGAGTTCAAGAAGGACAGGGAACTGCTTGAGAGAGTCTAGCACAGAGCCACCAAGATGATGAAGGGAGTGGAGCATCTCCCTTATGAGGAAAGGCTGAGGGAGCTGGGCCTCTTCAGCTTGGAGAAGAGGAGGCTGAGGGGGGACTTGATTAATGTTTATAAATATATGAAGGGTGAGTGTGAGGAGGATGGGGCCAGGCTTTTCTCAGTGGTGTCCAATGACAGGACAAGGGGTAATGGGTGTAAGCTGGAACACAGGAGGTTCTGCTTGGGTTTGAGGAGGAACTTCTTCACAGTAAGGGTGACAGAGCACTGGAACAGGCTGCCCAGGGAGGTTGTGGAGTCTCCTTCTCTGGAGACACTCAAGACCCGCCTGGACACCTTCCTGTGTGATCTCATCTAGGTGTTCCTGCTCCGGCAGGGGGATTGGAGTGGATGATCTTTCGAGGTCCCTTCCAATCCTTGACATTCTGCGATTCTGTGATTGTTCATCAGATTTTAAAACATTTGAGCATTCCTGAAATCCTCCTTCTGACTTAACCTTTACAAAAAGCATGCCCTATAGACAATATTTGCATCCTTTCTCCAGGTCCAGTTATAAGAGTAGAGAAAGGGTAACAAGTATGTTCTTGGCAGATAGATCCAAGTCTTCATGTATTTGCTCGAAGAATCATTTTGAGCTTCTCATGTGTAAACACTGCAATCTCTCTGCCTCCAGCTTCAGCACAGTACCAGTAGTGGACTCCTGTTCTCTCCACTCTGTTTTGCAAACTGCTCCTCTCCCAGGCTTTCTCCCACTTTCTGTGTCAGTGAAGTCATCCGTCCTCACTTTTTAAGACTGCACAGCTGAGCCATTGCCTCTCAGAGACTCCTATCTTTCTCTTCATATCCCTTTCACCTGTGAACTCTGCCTAAATAGTTTTCCTTTTTTTTTTCTTTTTTTTCTCTCTGTTCCTTTTTTTTCCCCCTTTTGCTGCTTACTTTGAGAAGAGACTGAATTGATTCAGCCTAAGCCTTTCTGAATAGGGAACTGTTTCAATTCTCTGTCTTGTAAAGTACCACTGTTTATAGCACAATAAAATAAATCCTCTGCAGGGTTTTAAGGCAATTCTACTGTAAACCCAAAACCATCATGTTATGTTTGCTATAACTTTGATTTTTTTCTGCCTTCTGCTCTAAATGCAAGACAATACCCACTTTTTTGCTCACTGCTATGAATTGGTGCAATCAAGTCAGCAGGTGTTGATGTCTTTTAGAGGAATGATGCAGTTGTGTCTGGCTCAGTAGTCTGAAGCTCTTGAGCTTAAAGTGCTTTCTGACATGAGTAAATGGTGAGCTGGCTATGAGAAGAAAGTTTAATCACACCAGGTGTTTCAGAACTGCAGGCTCCTGGCAGCCCCCTCACTGCAACCAAGCTCCTGAGTAACACCAGCTGCTCCGTGCCAGAAAACAGTTCCCTGTCACCACCCAGCCCAAAAGTAAGAGCAGGGTTTGGTTTTTTAAAAAAAGAAATAATTGTTCTGATTTATTTTAAATACTGATTGTAGGACTAGGAGCTTGAGAGGAGAGATGAATAGTACAAGTGAGACAATTGTACTTTGCATGAGTTCATCTGAGAAATCGTGCTTGACGTCATAAATGACACTGTGCTAAAAATATGTCTTGACAAAGGCTAGCGTATTCAATATTTAAAGGAATGCTGTCAGGCATGGGTAGTTTGAGTCCAGAATGGAGGCTGCTTTTAAAATCAATATTTTCAGGTTTTGCTTACAATTTTTAAAGAAAAAACAAGTATCTTGGGCATAAACTCCCCAGTAAACACTAGCACTGGCCTTTTTTTGTTTTGTAAGTTCACTAAAAGAGTATATAATTGGTTGTTCCAAAACTGTTCACAAATTCATGTCTAATGTAGAAGGTGTTTCTGGCTATGAAGAGTTTGTGAGGCTCAAGTCACAAAACAGCTGTACCTTTTTTAACTACAGACTTCCATCCAGAGCATGGAAGACTCAAGTTTGATTCCTTTTTCTGCCTGAAATGCTTTAACTACCAGGCTGAAATGTGGCTTTACACAGTCTCTGATCTGTGGGGCAGGGGGTGAAGCAAAATGTGAAAACAAAAGTTTGACATAGTGTTGTCATGAAAAATTGTTGTCAGGAAAAGTGGGAGACAAAACGTGCACTTCTCATAGAGATAAAACGAATGCTCCGTGTTTATTTGGTACAGGTTCCTTTTATACACTTTGCCACACAACATGTGATGCGTGCCAGCAACTAATTGGTTAAGACTCCACCCACGTGACACAGTCAGTGAGGTTCACACACAGCATAAAAGTCTAGCTCCTTAGTAATTAAAAGTCACCCAGCTCCTTAGTGACTAAAAGTCACCCATGCCTCAGTTTCTCACAGCATGTTTCTCTACAACATAGTTATTTCTGTGCAGGCAGATGTTTTGGTTTTAGTTCCTCCCAGCTCACATAGCTGACTCACTTCTGCCTATGGGCAGAAGAGCTACTACACTAAAGTCCTTGAATATGGCTTTGGAACCTTTGGGCAATCCTTTGGGTTTTGCTGTCCTTCATCAAAAGGGGATGATGAGTAACACAAGGAGGTGATCTTTATTGCCAGTGTTCTTCTTTCAATTTGCAATTAAACATTCATGGGTACCTGGGAGTTTCCACCTCCCTAGGAAGTAGTGTCGTGACCACATTAGAAAAGGCTGTGGATGCTTTGGGACTCATGGACTAGTGGAATTGAAGCAACTCCAGGGGGTCTACAGGACATTCATCTGACCTAGAACCAGACTGTAATCTCCTCCGCTTCAGGGCAGGGCAGACAGAGAAAGGGAGGAGGGCAGGAGTAGAGAGGGAAAAGACAATGCCAGCTGTCTGCATTTACCTGGTAATGACCATCAGATGGGAGATGACCAGGATAATCTGGAGAGTTGTAAGAGGAGTGGAAAAGCTTCATGTGAAACTTTGTCTGTACTAGTGAGAAATAATAGCAACACGCCTGAGTTGGCAGTAAATCACCTGTAGCATCTAGTGGGTACTTCATTCCCAACCTGTTTCTTTTCTAACCTTGATCACCTTAAGGAAATCTTTTTTCACCATGAGGACAGTCAAACACTGCCAAACTTTGCCAAGGGAGGTGGTGTCATCTCCATCTTGAAGGTTTTGAAAACCTGAGTGAATAAAGCTCTGAGCAGTCCCGTCTGATTGCATAGCTGATGCTGCTTCGAGCAGGACATTGGGCTAGAAGGCTTACGAGGTCCCTTCCAACTTGAAGTGTCCTGTGATTCTATTCCTAGTTAGGACTCCAGTTATTTTCTTAGATGTCATATAATTTCTACTCAGTACTAGAAAAGCCTGTCTAATTCCTATCTAGTTACCTCTTGGGTTCCCAACACAAACACAGTAGGATTTGCAGAGGTAGACTTTGGTAACTTGAGCACACTGGCACAAACCAGTCCTCTTCCATAAGCACTAGTATGACCACTGGTAAACAAGATAAACCTATTTGCTACGTGATTTTCACTCCATTGCAAATGTTCTTCTTTTGAATTACTGCTCTCTGTTCTTTTCCTTTAATTCACCACTCTCTTCAGTTGTACAGTGATTGAATTTAAGAACATGTTAAAACTAATTTTCTCCTTTGCTTGTATCTCTTCCTGACTGCAGTGCACACACAGGGAAATTTGTTCATTTCAGATGTGTTTCCTGTCTTGCATTTAATCCATGGTTCTCAATGTTGAGTGATCTTTTAATACCAGCAAGCAGCTGATTCCTTGAGCCCGCTATGTCCTGGCAAAACAAGGGCATTCACAGAGTGTAGTGATGGAATATGACAAAGCAGAACCAGATTCAGGGTGGTTGTGCATGTGTTCATGTGAGGTGTCACACAGGTGACAGTCAAGCAGCTGCTGAGGCAGCTGTACAATACTTCCATTTCACAGACCAATTTGAGCTCTTCTTGGAATTGGTGATGTCTCAGTCAGCCATTGGAAAAGGCACTTAAATCTAAGATTGGCAGAGGGGTTTTTTTCTGCTGTAATTTGGATTTTTAAGGGGACTTTGCAGGAAAAGATCATGACCCAGAAGTTGGCTGTCACACACAAACCCCTACCTGCTGCATGCCACCAGTAATTATAGGAAAGAACAGCAGAAGAAAAAGCTAATTAATCCTCCCATCCCACGCTTTTTCCCATTTGCATCCCATGCATTTTTTTCTGTAGGATGGGGGAATGGATTTTAAGCAGAGAAAGTTAAAAATCATGCTGGAGAATGAGGTCTACTATTTTAAAAACTTGAAAAACATTGTTTTGATCTTCTCATGAGGATTTTAGGGCAGGAGTGGAGGCAGTGGGCAGATGTTCAAGACTGTTAAAGGTGTGGAGGTTGCTTTGGGAAAGAATGAATGCTGATCTGGACCAAACTGATGTGTTGCCTGTAGCCCAGAAGAAATAAATTCTCTTTCATGGTCTTGGACTTTAGAACAAAGAGATGCTTATGAAAAGCTGATTGTTACATCTAACAAGGTTACAGAACAATACTAAAACTTTTGAAAGGTGGGATACAACAAAAAAGAAACTTCACAGTGGAAACCTCAAAGACAAGCTCTGTAATCCAGAGGCAGAATCACAGAATTGTGAAAAATTAGTCAGAGAATATTTGAGGTTCTAAAAACGATGATTTGTGAGTACGTTTCTTCCGATCCTTCACCTCAAAAAATTATTTACTCTGGCTTCCTGAGTATTCATTGGGTAGTTAGTGCTCAGGAGGGCCTTTAGCAGTGGTTAACAAACAGGGCTGTTCAAAGGCTCTGTGGAGGAAACAGGGTTAGGTGGAAGGAAAGGGTAAGTAGTGGCATGTCATGGTTTGTAAATGGACACCACTGTGAAACCTGTTCTTTGGGTCAGTCCTTCAAAGCCTCTGGGGTTTGCTACCTATTGATCCCCGTGCCACTGCAGCAGTGTGGAACTCACCCAAGTGACTTCAAGTGGTGGCCTTGGTCCTCAGAGATTCCAGAGGGAGAGTACCCCATGGGTACCATCTGTCCAGGCAGTGACTTCTGCTTTGCTCCTTCACTCAGAGACTTTTGGCTTCACTTGGAGATTGTCAAATGTACCTGGTAAACACCAGCTCTCTCATGGTGATGCCTTGCCAGGTCCTTAGCACCTTGCACTGTCCTTGATAGGTGTTGGTTGACCTTCATGAGGTCTGTTGCAGATGATCAGATTATGGAGCCAGTGGTGAATCGTAAATATGTTTTTTCATTAGGTCAGCCAAAGGAAGCAGAGTGCATTTAATACTGCAAGGAAAGTAAGGAAACCATACAGTCACTGTCCCAGCCACTGAGGCACTTCCAGTGAGCAGAGTGTGGTAGGTTTAGCCCCAAGTTTACCTCTCCATGTTACTGGAATTTGCTGTTGCAAAGCACTCTCACCAGCACAGAAACAGCAGAGGCACTTGGTTGACATTCTTGTTCCTTCCAATTCTCTGCTTTTAAGCATCAAATTGATGCAATTTACAGAAGAAAATACTTCCTGCCTCTGGTTTCCAATAACATCCTCTCCAGAGAGCTGTGGAAGAGCAATGGCTCCCCGTGCCTTTCCCACCAGACACTGCTGCAGAGGTGATGCTGTCAGAGCTGCTCTGACAGCTTTGTCGCAGTGTGGTCAGGAGAGGAGATGCAGCTTCCCCTCCCTTATGTTTTACTGGACCCTGGAGACTTGATAGGAAGAAACCTTGTTTCTGTCATTGGGCTGAGCCAATGTGAGTTAAGGCGCCTGGGGCACAGAGGCAGCGGACAGAAAAATGCCAGGTTGTTTTTCTGTCTCTCTTCTTTTTTTATCCCTGTGAGCTCCAAGTCAGGAGACATCCCCTCAGTCAGATGGCTTTGCTGGGTTGTGTATTGGGTGATGGGAAAATGATTCCTCTTCTCATTCCCCTGGTGCACACACTGCCCAAGGAGAGGCTCTGTTGAAGACAGTGCAGTAGATCCCAGGGCCCCCAGATTTTGGCTTAATTGCCATCCCTGGAAAGGACAAGACTGTCAGTCCCTGGACCTCCTCCATATCTCTGCTTCCTCCACTGGTGTTGACCTGGAGAGAATTAAAGGTTTTTTGTTCCCCAAAGCGTAGCGGTGCCCTTCCATTCACCTCACAAACGCAGCTGTTAGCAACCACAAAGGTCTGTTGAAAGCAGAGAGAATTTTCTGCCACCCTTTCACTCTGCTCACAGCTTTTCCCAGTCCTTTTTAAGCACTGTGTGTGCCAGCATTAGTGGGGTGGAGAGACTGTCAGGAAATCTGAGTGTAAAAGCTATTTCTGTTTGGGTCTTAGCAAAAGCCAAGTTCTTTCCAGCATATTGTGCGTGAGAAAGAGATTCCAGGTCTGAGTGAGTTATTGAACGTGTGTGCATGTACACACACCACAGCTCCTTCATCCTCCCTGCACTTGCTTGAATTTCCTTCCTCAGGGGACCTGGTACCTCGTTCCTGCTCCCCATCTCCTGCAAACACCCCAGCCCATATGTTCAGAGAGAATTTCTGATGTTGCTTCACAATGAAGTTGTCTCCAGGACAGATAATTCCATCACCCTTGTTTTCTGTCCTCAGGGTAATTTGAGATGCAGTATGACTTAAAGTTGCTGAGGCTTGTATGAAGAGAAATAATAAGGAAAGAAAGATGACAGTTGATACTACTAGCCCTGCATGCAGTTGGTTGGCAATGGAAATCTGTGTTCTCGATTCAAAACACAGAATCAACAGGCAAATTAGTTTCTTTAAAAAAATGCATAGCAGAAAGAAAAACAAAGCAAGCTTGTATCTCTGCAAAGGCTCTCTGAAATCCCACCATGCCTTGAGATAACAACCCCTGTTTCCTCATGTCTTTTGCTCTAAATTGGAGTCTGTGTGGTTTTGTTCCTTGCACATCCTGCTGTCTGCTCCATCTGCAGATGTGCAGTACGCAGCCAGCATCTCCCCGCTGCTGTCTCCTCCTCCCTCCCCTTCACCTCTGCCTGTCCACCTGGCAGCACCACCTGGCTGAAAGGCAGGCAGGTCATTTCTTATAAAACCCTTTAAAAAGGGTTGGAATTAGCACAGATTCTGGCAAAGTTTTTGTCAGTGAAAAAAAAGCTGACCCTCCTCACTCCACTTTTTCATCATTAAATTCAGCCTGCTTTCACTGTGCTTAAGTATCTGTGTATACAAGGTAAAGCCTGTTGTAAATATTAATTATTGAAAGATAATTCAAACTTAAGTTAGAACCAAGGGGAATCATACATCACTGAAACACCTTCGATTTTACCTGTCTGTACTCCTTATGCACACTCTGTTTTCTGTCTTAATTTCCTCAGGCAATGAACTACATGTCTTCTGTATACACTCACTAGTCCCTTAGCAGTACTGAAATAAAACTTTGCTTGCTGAGACCCTCAGGCTGTTTCTCTCCTCTTTTCTTCTGCTCTTAAAACTCTCCTATTCCTCTTATCTCACCTCCAGCTCCTGTCATGCAGCTAAACAGGTAAGTATACCAAAATAAAACCTATGTTTGTATGCAGCTGGAGATTTTAGCTCACAAATATGTATGTGCCAAGTGAAGCTGAACATGTGTGTACTGTAACCCAACACAAACCTGACCCAGGCATGCAAGAGACACAGGAATAATGGTTGTATTGCTTTTGCTTGTCTACTCCCTTTTGCCTTAGAAATGCTGTGGAAAATCCTTAGCTAATGGTCTTTTGATAAGCAAACCCAAGCTGGGATTTTTCCTCTTGTCAGTGCATACAGTTGGCTATCAAGGAGGGAGGTAAAAATGTTGGTCTGCCAGATTTTCTGCCTCACTGGGTCATTTTGGAGAGTGGGTCAGATAGCAGGGACTCATCGGCTGCCGTGTTGCCAGCAATCTAATTTAGTGCTATGGTGTTGAGAGCAGGCAGCTGGGAGGCAGAGTTGGAAGGGGGATGGGCTTGTTTGCCAGTCAGTGGGGTCTCATCAGGCCTTTAGCTGCAGCAAGACAGAAAAGCCTGAGTCTTTGCAAGGTTAGTAATGTGTGGAATGAGATGCAGGGTCTGACATTGAAACTCCAGGTTATACCTGCCTCCCCTTTGCCTAGACTCCCTTTCCCAGTCCCCCTAAAAGCAGTGTTAAACCTCACTCAGTCCAACAGTGCTTTAGCACCCATGCTCTCTCCTTTGGGGCTGCCTGTGGTCTGGCAGAGAGCGGCACTGGGATGGCAGTGCCATCACCACAGCCCTGCATGGACGCGCCGGTGCCTGACAGCTTGTGTTAGCAAACCGCTTCTGAGCATCACTGCCCCACGCACCATCCTGACAAAGGGTAACAAAGATGTAAGTCAGCATTAAAATACTAAACCTTATTGCACTGACATCAGAGTTCTATATTAAGAACTGTCATCATCTTTACCTGTACATTGCTTCTGTTTCAGCATGAGTCTCTTTGAGCTCCCCCTGCCTCCGGAACTGCTGCTCCTTTGACAGAGGTTTCAGCTCAGCAGTGCACACGTCTGACTTCCAGCTGCAGGGCTCTGCGCTTTGGGATGACATCTCTTATCCCCGAGCCCTGCTTCCCCTCCTGCAGCACTCAAAGCAGCTGCAGCCAGCAACCTTGTTTTTCATCTTGTCTTTCAAGCCTCTTTCTCAGGCGTTTCAGCAGGGACATGTTTTCTCTGGTCAGTCCTATTTCCCTCTGTCGTTCAAGCGTGGCTGTGTTTTGCCAACAGTCCCTTTGAAAGCTAGAAGGAAAAGGCAGCCACCAAACTCTCAGCCCTGCACCTGGAAGGAGGAGGACATTGGAACATAAAATAGCTGGCAAAGGCCTCCTACCATCCCTTACACCATTGTCTACTGGCTAACGCTGACGGAGAGCAGCCCTGCCTGAGAAAGGAGACAGGGGATCCTCTGAGGATGGGAAACGGTTTAATCATTTATGATAATTTGGAACTAATCCCTGAGCCCAGTTGTGATTTCCATACCAGGCAGAGTCCAAGCAGGATCTGAGCAGGAGCAGGAAGGTGGCAGCATCCTGCCCCCTCTGCTGAGGCACCCTACAAGGAACGGATCACAGCACCCAGTGAGCTCCGTCCTTCAGAGCATGTGGCAAAGGACAAAAGCCATGAGCTTTCCCTAAACTCTTTGCAAACAGGAGGAAAGGAGTTCCTGCTCCTCCCTGGGGTGGGCCACCCACCCAAATCCAGATGAGAGCAGCATGGGTATCAAAATGACAGGCTAGGCTCTTTGAAACGGTGCTTGTGAGGTTTGTGGCTGCCCTAGATAAACCCTGCCTGCCTCCCTTCACACTGTCTGTCGAGACTTCAGAAGAGAGGAGCGAGATTCTTTGAGCTGCAGCAGGTATAACAACCAGGCTGCAATGCTGAGCTCTCCCCGAGGACCACTATTTCCCAGGGATGGGGCAGCAGCCCCAGGTGCCACCCAAACAGCTTTTGCAGGTGCTTTTGCAGCAGGACAGAGCAGTGTTGGGGCATGCCACACACCAGGGCTCACACAGACATCCCCAACCCTGCTCCTAGAGGAAATGGATTACATTAGGGGCCAGTATCCATCTGAAATAGAATTCCTGCCAACCTAATTAATGAAAGCTTAATCAGCAGATTGGTTAATCATAAACTTATTAAATAACTAATTGAGCTCTGAGGCTGTTCATCAAATTTCCAGACAATGGCAGTCTTGCTAAGGGAGAGATCAGGTCAGTAATCCTGTTAAAGGAGGAGGTTTGCTGTGTGGGACAGCTCTCCAGCTGAGCTGCTGCTGATCCGAGTACCCGGGACTGGGGCTGATAAACTGAATAACAGGAAGAGGCACCCTGGGCTGTGCATATCCTGTTCTCCCACAGAGATTCATAGTAAACAGGCAATTCATCTAGTGAAACAATGCCTGAAAGTCCTCTTCTGGGGAGCAGAATATTTGGAGGGTGACATGTTAAGTTAGTAACAATCAATCTTGCTTTCCCTTTTCCAGGGAAAAAAACAGTAAGGTGTCATACTGCAGAGCAGGGGTTTCTCAAAGCATGGTGGGGTAAGAAGTGTCCACCCATTCAGCATGCCAAGCAGCCTGGTTGCCTTTCTCCATCTACTTTCATTTTATTAGATTGAAATGCATAGGGTTGTAGAAACCCAATGCAGCAGATGATAATACAGAATGGATCAAATATATAGCATTTTGCTGCTAAAGCAAAGCCAGAAACACATCTGGGACTGTCATCTGCAGTCCAGTCCTGGGAAAAAGAAAAGTCCAAGGGTCTTTTCCAAGCAGGATGCTGGAGTCAGCAAGCTGCAAGTCCCTTCCAAGCCCATGTGCTACCTGTGGCATTAGCACCTCTGTACGTATTCGTTTTGGCTACTAGATGGGAACTCAACGAGTCATTCCAAGCAGTGGTATCTGCCAGCTAGTGAAAGCTTTCCCAATTACAACATATTGAAAATAAATTAAATCTGTAGTTTATATAGATTATGAAGCACGTGCTCTCTGCCATAGACCAATCATTGAGTGTGTATTTTAGACTCATGCAAGCGTGGACATTTGATTAAGTGTGTAGGCAGTTCAAGCCTACTTTTGTCAGACTCTATTTGACTGGTTTTTTATAAAAATATGCACTATATAGTGATCTGTGTAACCAAAGGCTGTAAGTATTCAGCTAAGTGTGTTTGTACTGTTACTCTCCTAAATATACATCACACTTACTACATGCATCAGTGATCTTAGTGCTTCTTCACAGAACATCAAAACCCATAGCAAGTGTGATGTGGGCACTAATATTAACTCTGTTTATCTGTTAGACTATGCCTTTAGCGTAACTGGTGCTTTAAATGCAGAGAGCTGTTTAAATGAAGAGAGTTAAATTGCACTTAAAAGACTCCTTTTCTTTCTTATTTTTTTGTCTGCCTCACCACACAGTAGGGTCAAGCAAACGTTTTTGTCTTAAGACTGCGTTCAGTTGAGTAGCAATGATGATGAGGCATTTGCAGAAGTTCTTTTCAGGTAAAATAATTTAATTCTCTCTGTCCCTTTAAAATATTTTAAGGGAGAGAGTAACACAGTTTTATGGATTATATTTTGTAGAGTTCAGTTTATAAACTGAAACATTTTTCATAGAATCATTTGGTTGGAAAAGACCTTTTTGATCATCGAGTCCAACCGTACCTGTCCACTGCTGAACCATATCTCTGGGCACCTCATATACCTGTCTTTTAAATCCCTCCAGGGATGGGGACTCCACCACTGCCCCGGGCAGCCCCTGCCAATGCCTGAGAACCCTTTCAGTGAAGAAATTTTTCCTGATATCCAATCTGACTCTCCCTTGGCACAATTTGAGGCCATTTCCTCTTGTCCTGTCACCTGTTCCTTGGTTGAACAGACCCACCCCCTCCTCTCTGCACCCTCCTTTCAGGGATTTGTAGAGAGCGATGAGGTCTCCCCTCAGCCTCCTTTTCTCCAGGCTCAACAACCCCAGTTCCCTCAGCCATGAACTCATCACACTTGTGCTCCAGACCCTTCACCAGCTCCATTGCCCTTTTAGCTGGGCTTGTCAGGATGCAAACACTTCCCGAGATACCTGACTTTGTTCTTCTCACTGGCAGGAAAAGTATTCTTTGAAAAGTACATTAAAATACCAAATAAATCCCTTTCTGAAGGTAAATGTGAAAAATTAAAAATAAATAAATAAATAAAGCTGATGCTGTTCATGTATTCCAGTTTTGACAGTGATAAATGAAATCTTTATATGCAGTATTTTGCAGGCATTAGGAATAAAAGTCTCCATCCTCAAAAATTAAGTGAAAAAACGCAGGCTGAATCACAACAAAATGTCCTTGTGAGCCAGAAACTTCAACAATAGATGCCTTTGAAATCAGTAGAGAAAGATATTCAAAGATGAGGAGAGATGAATTACTGCCTGCTGCTACATAGCTGCAACCTGTCTGAATAAAATGGCTGCAGAGACAGCTCAGGCAGAGGACTGGGATGTGGGAATCCAGATGCTCTACGTGGCTTTAAGGTAAACCAGTTAAATATTTTTTCCTGGCAGTAAAACACAACTCACTGGTGTCACGAAGATAATTCACAATTATATTGTGTCATGAAGAGGTAAAATGATCTGTGTTCAAAATAGTAATTTTTTTCTCTAATGTTTACAGCCATAAGGTTTTATCTGCTAGCTGGCTGGCTGCATTGGATGCCCTGCTGTCCTGCACATCAAAGCCCAATAGTGGATTTAAGCAGAGAAGTGATTCCTGTAGTCACATGAAGGTCAGATAATGAGCTTTGGAGCTGGGATAGTGTGTGTATGGGATGGGGACACGCTGCTGGAACATAAAGCTGCTTTTGGAGGTACTTGCAGTTTAAGTAGATGGTAGCTTTGGTTGGGACCAGAGCACTCATTTACTTCCTCTGTGCTGAGGAATGATGTGGCACTTTGGTTTAATGTGTGTTTTCTGAAAGGAAACACAGAAAGTAACATCAGCTAGGCCATCAGAAACCTCCCTGTGACTTGTGCAGTGCTCTAGGCGAGCGTTACCCCAGAATGAGCCCTCACACAGTGCCCTGACTGCTTGTTGCAGTAGCTCCTATCCTTCATAAGGGATGCAGACATTGTCACTGTACTCCCTAGGTCATTCACCAGTTCTTTGTCTGGTCAGGACTTCTTGGGAGCTGAAGGGAGCTTAAAACCAGTCAAAGCTCATTGGAGCTTGTCCAGAGATGGGCAGGGAAGCTGGTGAAGGGTCTGGAACAAAAGTCTGATGAGGAGTGGCTGAGAGAACTGGGATTGTTTGGTCTGGAGGAGGCTCAGGGGAGACCTTGTCACTCTTTACAATTACCTGAAAGGAGGTTGTAGCAAGGTGGGTCTCAGTCTCTTCTCTCAAGTGCCAAGCCATAGGACAAGAGGAAACAGCTTCAAGTTGTGCCTGGGTAGGTTCAGGTTGGGTATTAGGAAAAAATTATTCTCCAAAAGAGTGGTCAGAGGTTGGAACAGGTGGTGGAGTCACCAAGGATGGTGTTCAAGATGTGTGTAGATGTAGCACTTAGGGATATAGTTAGTGGGCATGGTGGTGATGAGTTGATGGTTGGACTAGATTATCTTACAAGTCTTTTCCAACCTTAATGATTCTGTGATTCTGTGTTTGTGCCAGCTCTCAGCCATTTGAAAGGGACAGAGAGCAGCAGCCAGATCAACAAAACATAAGGAAGTGCAGCTACTTGGATGTTTAAGACCTGGTCTGAGAGGGAACTTGGAAGACCAATTTATACACCTACTCTTGCTAGCTAGTTCTCACAATTAGACATAGTTCACTCATTTCCCCAAGTTTGGCTGGGTCAGCAAAAATAACATACTTCAGCTAAAAATACTGTGTCTTGCCCAAGTTGGTTGGTTGGATGTCTTAGTTGTCTGACCCTTGCTTATCTGAACAGTCTTTTCTGAAGCCAGGTGAAACAATCCTGATTCAGATGGCCTGTCCTGAATGATCAGCACTGATGCCCAGTGCATACTAGCTTGAAACCATACCCCCCAACCAGGGGACTGGCTGCAGAAAGATCCCTTTTGTTTCTGCTACTCCTGTTTAATAAAAATAGCTTTTCTTTTGCCTCTCTTTGCGATGCAGGGCGGCACAGCCATCAGTTGTGCTAGTGCCACCCACATGGTCACACTTAGACTCTCCAAATCTCCCCAGGGACCACATCCCTCACCAGGATCAGCATGGCCCTGGCACACAGCTTTCTTATACCTCCCTTTCTATACAGCCTGCAGGCAAAGCCCCTATTGATGCACATAGCCTGAAACCTCTCCAAGAAGTGACACAATCCTCGCTGACAAATACTCTCTGTCAGAGGTGAAAGGTAGTGAAGGTTTCAGTGTTAACTAGATGCATGCTAATGTCCCTGAGCTAAATGTTGCAAATGGCCTGAAATCAGGACTTGGGCTTGAAGTGGAAATTGTAGTCAGCACTTCATTCTTTCTCCTTTTCATTTGTTCATGACTCTGTTCATCATTCAGTGGGATCTGAACAGACAGATTAATTTTATTTACTGTGTAATTTAAATTCTCAGCTTGTTTGAGAAGGTAGGTTTCATCAGGGAATCACTGCAGTCAGCCTCTGAAATGGTTCAGCTGACCATGGGGGACAGAGAGGCAAATGCATACCAAAATCTCATCTCATAGACCTTGAAGATGGAAAAATACAACTCTGTTACACCAGATTAATTTCTCCTTGTCTTCCCACGGTAGCAGATCCCATGGACCTGCACTGCACTGTCCCCATAGCAGGAAGCTCTGTCTTCCCCTGGTCAGGTAGGTCCACAAGCAATGGAGTTAGTGAGGTTCAGCCAGCAGCTCTCAGCAAGGAGACAGGAGCAGTCAGCATCTGCATGCTTCCAGCCAGTGCAAAGGAAACAAATCAGCCTTGTCTGCCACTGAATGACGTTTGTGCCTCAGTTGAGGGGGATGCATATGGTCAAGCATAGTGGCAGTGAGAGGTGATGGCATCCTCACCCACTCTCCACCCACCACTCACTGACCATAGCCAGAGTCAGTCACTGTCTTGGGACAGATGGGAGCCATGTCTCTGAGGAAGTCTGATCCTCCAAATAGTTCTTCAGCATAGTACAGGGCGATGTTCACCAGCTACCTGGGTTGTCTGCTTTGCCTGATAGCACAAAAGGAGCAGTTCTGCAGGAGACTGAAGCATGTGGCTACTTTTGGCATTTCTGATTTGGGGCAGAGAGTAGGCAAAACCAGTGCCCCCCCCAATAGCAACGTGTAGCAAAGAAGCTGTTCAGCATTTCATTTTTAAAAAACAGGAAAACATTATTAAAACTGGTTGTGATTTTGTTTAAATGCTGAAACCAGAGGAGTAGTTGTAAGGATTTTTTCAAGTCTGATTTTTAACAGAGACACATTCATGTTAAGTCCATTGTGCTTCACATGCTCCACGAGGGAAAATTCCCTCATCATAAAGCAGCTAGACACATCCAGCCAGCTGAACAGGTAACCATTTTAAATTGCACTAGGTAATACAGCAGTGCTTGAAGTCATTTGTTAGGGCTGTAGCTCTTCACAGTGGTCAGGGGAGAATTCAACCCTGCTCAACTTAGACACAACTCTCTAATGGAGTTTCCCTGTGGGAGTGTGCTTCATTTGTCAGCATGCAGTTATTTGCCCATCCTCTGACACATCCTAAACCAGGCAGTGAAAGCATACTAGGGCAGGGACAGTTTGCTGAGAGCCCAGCATGCTGGGGCACCATCTTATTAAGGACTTTTGCATGCAGCTGTAATACAAGACCATTGCCAGACAGGATGCAGGGCTGGGCCCATTATGGTCCTGGTTGTGTCTGCAGCATGTGTTTCCTTTGCTCCTTTATACTCAGGTGTTGTCCCTGCCTCACTGAAAGCTCTGTGGGCTTCTTTGGCTGTTGTCTTGTCACCAGTAGAGCTTACCCTGAAGCACCATTTGGAGCAGATGCTGAATGTCTCAGATGGTGTCAGTAAGCAGAACAGGCTGGTGTGAGCTTAGCACAAAGGTAGCAGCTTGCTTGTTGAGCAGATTCATCTTCCTCCTTTAAGTGATTTTAACATCATAGGGGGACAAAGTGTCTTAAAGGTGAAGTGACAAGGTGGACAAGAAAGCAGGAGTGAGATGTGATGTGGTTGGTAGGTCCATACAAAAGGGTGTCCCACATGCTGTTCAGAGCAGTATAGTGGTGTCAAAAGGATCGTGGACCCCCTCCTCACATACACACGTGCACACGAACACGCACACATGCTGCTCCATGTGCTCCTCTTCTGACACAAATGTCCAGGATTAGCTTAAGTGGAACTGGTGCAGCCAGAGTCCTCAGTGCCTCCTGCTGACAGCACAGCTGTCTGTTCTCCATGCTCGCCGCTGAAACAGAAGCTAGTGCTGCTTTGCTCCACTCAAGCGTGGAGCCAGGTGGATTACCTGAGGTGGGTTGACCCTGGTGGATGCCAGATGCCCACCAAAGCCTCTCTATCACTCACCCTCCTTAGCTGGACAGGAGATAGAAAATATAACAAAAGGCTTGTGGGTCAAGATAAGGACAGGGAGAGATCATAGTTACCATCATGGGCAAAACAGACTCGACTTGGGGAAATTAGTTTAATTTATTACAAATCAAATCAGAGTACTGCAATAAGAAATAAAACTAAATCCCCCCACCCCTCCCTTCTTCCCAGGCTCAGCTTTACTCCCAATTTCTCCACCTCCTCCCCCACAGCAGCACAGGAGGACAGGAAATGAGGGTTTGCGTCAGTTCATCACATGTTGTTTCTGACGCTTCTTCCTCCTCAGGTGAAGGACTCCTCACACCCTTCCTCTGCTCCAGTGTGAGGTCCCTCCCATGGGAGACAGCCCTCCATGAGCTTCTCCAATGTGAGTCCTTCCCACAGGCTACAATTCTTCATAAACTGCTCCAGTGTGCGTCCCCCACAGGGTCACAAGTCCTGCCAGCAAACCTGCTCCAGTGTGAGCTCCTCTCTCCACGGGGCCACAGATCCTGCTACAGCTCAGGCTTTCCCCAGGGTCACAGCCTCCTTTGGGCACCCACCTGCTCTGGTGTGGGGTCCTCCATGGGCTACAGGTGGGCATCTGCTCCATTATGGACCTCCATGGGCTGCAGGGGAATCTCTGCTCCGGTGCCTGGAGCACCTCCTCCCCTGCCTTCTTCACTGACCTTGGTGTCAAGAGAGTTGTTTCTCTCACATATCCTCACTCCTGTCTCTGCCTGCAATTGCTGTTTCTGCAGCAGTTTTTTCTCTGCTTTTAAATATGCTATCACAGAGGTGCTACCACCATCACTGATGGGCTCAGCCTTGGCCAGCAGTGGGTCCATCTTGGAGCTGGCAGCATCGGTTTTATTGGACGTAGGGAAAGCTTCCAGCAGCTTCTCACAGAAGTCACCCCTGTAGCCCTCACACTGCCAAAACCTTGCCACACAAACCTAATACATTACCCAACATAGCCACCCTGCTAATGATCAGACAGGATCTTCAGACTCCTAATTGAGCATACTTAATGTCAAAAGCGCATGCAGGCTGCTTCATGCCCTACCAACCTCCTCTGCTCTATCCTGCTTCCTCAAGGAAGTGTCTGTCTGGAAAATTAGTGAAAAGCCAGCAGGAGCCTGGACTTGGTTAAAGCTGTCTCTCTCCCTGAACTGTACTAGCCCTGCTAGGACTGCTAATGATTGCCTGTTTGCCCTGCACGCCATCACACCTGTACTCACCATGTGCTCAGTCACCCATAGCCACTTCATGGGAAGGGGGATGTCAAACCACAAGCGTGAGTATTTTGTGAGGTACAGTGGTAAAAAGTAGAACAGCCAAGTGAAATGAAAGCTAAACAACTTGTTTAAAATACTCGCAAATTCCATGTAAAGAGCATCGTTTTGCTGTGATACTGCTCTTTTAATGACAGTAATTAGTGATTTCTCTAAAGTAGCTGGAGGGCAGGCTTGTGTCATTCTGGCTTCTCCATCTCCAAGTCTCTGTCCTTCACCTTGTATCTGTGCTGTGTTAGCTTTTCATTGATCATCCAACAGCACAGTCACCAACACAAAACAACCAGGGGCTGGAAATCAGTCTTCTGTTTTTTCGTTTGTTCTTGCATGTCCCATTTTCTCTGTGTTTGGCAGGAGTGCCTGTTAACTCTTCCTCATTCTTCTAGTGCCCAAGAGTTTTATAGGGTCAGCATTGGTTTCCATCCAGCTGCATTGCCTTCCTAGAAGTTCATTGCACCTACTGGAACACCACAGGCAGCACAGGCAGTCGTCAACATGGAAACCCTTCTAATAGCCAGCACCAGAAACCACCAAGTGCTGAGGACAAGCTGTGCCCATCCCCTCTAATGAGACCATGCCCTCAATGTCTCAAGCTAAGCAGTGGCCTTCAGGCTGGGGGAGACATGTGGGAACACAGATCTCATCCAAGTCCAATGGGGGATACTTGAATACCGTATTGGAGAGTCTGGAATGACTGAGAAGGAAAGAGCATCTTAGTTTTTCATTCTCTGAGAATCATGCAGGTGCATAGTTGTCAGGTTTCACACAAAGGTTAGCACAGTTAGGTCAGCAGATGGTTGTGATCTTAGGATTCATGCTGATGTGGTTGTAGCATCAGCCAGTATGGGGCAGACTTTAAAGAAAAAGGTCATTACTTATCAAGGCTAGGTTGTGATTCCTTCTCTCACCTTATCTTTACTGGGCTGGTTACGTGTCTGATCACAGATTCTATGAGAACTACTTTAATTTGTGATATTACAGGGTTTTGTTAAAAGGTTGGACCCTTCAGGAATGCCTAAATCAGTCACATTTCTACAAAGAACTCAAGTATTTAGAGCTTGAGAACCTGGCCTTCAGACAAAGATCTGAGGGTAAAAAACAGATGAGCTGGAAGCCAGAGAAAGAGCTCACTATCTAGAAATGAGGTTCACAAACTCCACCTGTTACACCAGGAGGAAGCACCACACAGAAAATGGGCACTGAAGACCTCCTTCTTCCATTCTGATGGACCTGATGGTTGGTGTGGGAGGCTGGAATATATAGCCCAGAATGACTACAAGAGATTGGCACCCAAAAGTTCCCTGGGGTGATGTGGAAGCAGCAGTAGTTCATAATACTTATAAGGCTCAAATACTAGGTTTCCTTACCTCAAAGCCTGGCATGACCCCTGCACATCACTGCCTTCCAGGAACTTGTCCCAACACATTCAGGCTGAGCAGGCCTCCCATTCCCCCCCTGGAAGCCATCACGTTTTGGCTACCAGAGACTCAGGATTTGTAGCATCCAAGAGGGAGGTGAAATGTTGAATCATGCTTAAGAAATTTGTCTGGGAACAAAGGCATGGATATTCCTACCACACTTATGTTGCATTGGGATCGTTCACTCCAAGTCACTAAATAAGTGAAAGAAGGGGTAACATAGGAAATCTCATATCATTCAGACCCTCACATTGCAAGAGCATTCAGTAATAGCATAGAAGAAGTCATGGAGAGACCTAGTGGAAGAAAAGGACACTTAGTGAAAATACAGATTTATCAGCCAAATTAATAATCTGAGTTGGAGAAGAGCATTAGTGCTTGTACCAAGCAGTCGATAGAAAGCAGAGAGCACAAGTCCATTTAAAAGGTTAAGGCAGGCCTTAACTGTCTGGACAGAAAATGAAACCTGTAACCTTATTGTCTGAGTCAGGTGCCTTTTGTGAGTTATACAGCCTCTTAAAGCATTGGCAGCTTGTCACTGTGCTGTGTATTTGTGGTCAGTGCTGGAGCTTCTGGTATAGATTTGTGGACATTGGGTTGTATTTAGGGTTGCAAACATTGCCTCCATAAAACCCTACTATATCCCTCTGTGTCTGAATAGCAGAATTCATGTGGCCTGCAAAATATCAGCCTTTTATTTTGGAGACAGAGACAAACAATGCATTTGCAAGTTCCAGTCCTGAGAAATTACTCTGATTTAAGGTTTTTACTTCGATCCTGTATCAGTCTCTTTGTTTCTCATGCCAGAGAGAGTTATTAATCTGATCCTTTTCCTGACAAATTCAATGAGCATTTGTTCACCTCTGCTGTCAGCAGGAGCAGGGGTGGCCATGGTTTGTAGGAGTATGTACTCTTTTCTGCAGGTTCCTCAGCCACACTCATCATAACGATCTCTAGGCACCTCTGCTGCTTATTTGTCTCTCAAGAAAGGCAGCCTTGGACATGCATTGCCCTGCTCTTACCTGTGTAGAAGGGACAAATTGGCCCACCTTGCACTTTCCCACCCTGGTAGACATCCTGCTCTTCCACTATAAGTGGGAAAAGGTGCTTTTCTCTCCAAGGGGAATAAAATCTGCAAGACATAAAAATGTATCAGCACATGTCACACACTGCAGGGGAAGGAGAAGCAAAACGAATTCACTATTCAGGTTCCCCAGCAAGCAGTCTGGTAAGCCACTATTATTCAGGCACACCACAGAAATAGTTCCCAACATTTTCTCACACTCTGGAGAACGTTTTCCACTGGTCCCTTTCCTGTCTCACTGGCCCCACTCAGCTTTTCCCCACAAGCCTTGCCTGGTATTGAAGGATGAGATTGGGGCAGTTAGTTCAACTTTTACAGCTAATTACTAACTCAACTCAACTGATTTCCCACAAAAAACAAGGAACTTTGAATCAGAAAACTGAATATTAGTTTGAAATTGACTATTAGTATGAAAACCCATCATCCATGGGCTCTTCTCCCTGCTAGAGACAGGGCCATATTAATACAGTATAGACACTGTGTACCTGCAGAAGGCTTAGCTTTTGGACCTTAGTTCTAGTTTTGATCCTGTGGTGAGAACTTTTTATGAGAAATAGTGTCCCCTAAAGGAGAAGCTAATTTAAATCTTCTCTTGTGCTGAATATATAAAGAAAACTTGACATACTGTCCACGTTTTAAGGTACATTTCAGTGGTGAGTAGAACATGCTCTGAAAATTTAAGCAAACAATATATTGTTTAAAAATACAGCTGCAGAATGTTTAACTTTTTTTTTTTTAAATAAAGAAAGCAAGCTGCCAAGAATCAATGTGAGATAAAAAAGAAAGACACACAGGGGATATCACAGATTGCCAGGAAGAGAAGCAGGGAAGGCAGCAACACTTTTTGCTGTAGGATGTGTTAGACTGGTGAGTTTCCATCTAGGGAAAAAGTAATAATTTGGGCCTGGTGTCAAGCTAGGTAGGGCTAACACTAAATTATGGTGCTGCTCTGATGGAGACACTTTGCTATCCCCACTGGGCCCCTCAGCAGCAGCTTCAGGAGGAGGATAAAAGGTAGAAGGATAAATTCCCTTGCCTGGCACAAAGCACAGTCTTAGGGTCCAGGCAGAAGCCGGGTGCAAATAGAGAGGTCTCTGCCCTTTCTCTGCCCCAGCTGGGTCACATCCAGAAGCTCCATGACCATCTTAGTGTGGTATTGTCAACCTGCTGTGAGTCAAGGTGCATTAGTTTTAGTGCTTGGTGACCTTGGAGGCAATGGGACACAGCTCATCTGGCCTTTACAGTGTCTCTCCTTGGGAGAGGGAGAGTTTATGTCCTCTGCTATTAATTCTGCTGTGCCCTTTGCTGCTATCCAGTCTGGGTTTCTGCAGCTGTATGGTGATCTGCCAGGCTATTGCCCTAATTTTGCTTTTCCCTTTTGTATCCTGTGTGCAGAGAAGCAGAGGGAGCTGGCTCGGAAGGGCTCCCTGAAGAATGGCAACATGGGAAGCCCAGTTAATCAGCAGCCCAAGAAGAACAACGTGATGGCACGCACAAGGTAAAGGACTGGAAAAGGACTCAGCTGTGCTCTAAGCTGCAATCCCTCCTGGCCTTAGGATGGGCAAGAACGATGTTCACTGCCAATTGCCTACTGCCAAACACGCTGCAAGAGCAGTGATCACTCCTCCCAGAGCTGGCAAGCCCAAATGCTCTGTGCTGTGTTGCATCCCATCCCTAGGGATGCAGGGACAGCTGAGCCCAGGACCAGAGACAGTGCAGCCTGCAGCAGGCAGAGGCAACCCAGCCTGGTCAAAACCAGGGGTTTGATATGGCTCTCTGGCATGTTGTGAGTAGCCTCAAGTAACACCTAATCCCAGCAGCAGGAGAGGGACAGTGCTGCTTCATGTAACACAGACTGGTTTAGAGCTTAGTTCTGCCTTGGCTGCTTTTATCACAGTAGTTCCCCTGCTGCTTTTTGATGATGACCCCTTCCCCATAGTGATTGATTTAATGAAGGCTTATAAATAATCCATCTGTGTGTGTTTTGCTATACACCTCCTCCCCACTTTGAACAGCGTGGTCATGCCTTTACTGGAGCTGCTTTGGCACATCTTTGTATGACAGTATCAGACAGTGCTAGAAATGGCTGTAAACAATGATGTTACTAGCTGAATACTTTCTTTTTGGTATATTTCTATTTTTTTCCATGCAAGCTTCAGTACACCAATGTATTACTTACCCACATTCAGGAGGCAGGAACCTCCCTGAGCCCACAAGATTGCACACTTTGCATGCTACCAGAAAGGTGGCAGTTTTTAGTGGAGGACCTCACTTGAAATGACAGAAGAATCTGTGTGAATGCTGGGTGTTTACTGATGAATGGGAAAGTTGCATGGATTACCATATATTAAGTAGGACAGGAGCTGCAGGTCAGAGCCTCTCAGTATGTAACACATCTGACAGATGAGGTTCCTTGTTCACATTAATGCCCAAAAACCCGAAATTGTAGTCATAAATCATGGCAGGACTTTGTCACGTTTTATTTGTAAGCCCATGCAATGTTGATGGAATACACTGCATTGCTCCCTGCTCTGTGTTTGGTTGTTGAGGCCCTTCATGGTAGTGAGATATTCAGCAAATGCTCTCAGCTGGGTTTTCCAGGCTCACTGTTCCTCCTTGTCTTCCAATTAGAAG
This sequence comes from Caprimulgus europaeus, assembly GCA_907165065.1. The sequence goes on from OU015527.1 coordinate 72,582,529, forward strand.
CTAGAAAGACTTGGTTTCCTGTGGCAATAGGCTGCATGCTGGCTTCCCATGAGGAATGGTAGCAGATTTGCTGCTTGAGAGATTTAGAAACACTGGAGTTAGTGGAGGAAGATGGTAAGAGAGAGAAGATGGGATAAGTACAGGTGTCTACCTGTAAAATTAGTGACTTTTGCTGGGAGAGGTTGTTGTTTCTGAGCTGCCAGTGGAAGGAAGAGTGGTTTGAGTGAGGAAGAGTAGAGCAGTGACACCTATTGACAAAAGTTTTTAAACAACCAGCTCAGGTTTATTCCATTTGCAGCCATCTGCACACTGTTCTGAGATGTGGACCCCTCCACAGCCAAGCATAGCCTGGCTTGCTTTTTTTAGTTACTTTTCTCAGCTCTTAGAAGGGTCCCTTGGGATCTGCAAAACAGAGGTTTGCAGCCATTGCTTTAGTAGCAGATGTAGCCAAGTTCCTTTGTTCCCATATGGCTGGGAGGTGTCTGGCACAGGGTCCCACTGGCCCAAGTTCCTTTGTTCCCCAGCTCCCTTGGCTTTCTGGGAACCAAGCTGCACCACGAGCACAGCCCTAGTAATACCTCAGAATGGTTCAGTCTGTCTTGCCACAGTCAGGGCAACCCCAGGAAGGCAGAAATGCCACAAGCTTGCTCAAGCAGCTTCTTTTCACAGTATAAAGGTAGCAGTATAATGGGAAATATTCCAGTGCGATACACTGCAAAACGTCCAGGTTATGGCTTAAGTCTGGACTGTTGGCTTGGTCTGGTCTCTGCAGGAGGAGGATAAGCTAAAGCCATTTATTTCCCTGTTTTTAACAGTTCAGCTGTTCTCATCGAATATGTTTTTCTTCATTCAGGCAAACCACACTGCCTCTCCTAGTCTCTACTATCTCCTTCTCCTTCCACAAGGCTTCTGTTCTTCTGTATTTGTATGAATTTCTGACATCAGCCTCTAGTACCAGGTTGCCTTCCCCATTTGATCTTCTCCTGGGGCAGGGGCACAGCCAGCCTTAGAGGTGAAAGGATCTGGATCCATAAAATGCTCAGTCTGCCTAAGAGCAAATAAATGTGGATATGGTTGAGGTGATGCTGGCACACTTGCTACAGGCACAGGCAGGGCCCACAGCACCCTCTGCACCACTTGGGCATAGCCCCATGTTGCAGTCCACTCTGAGGATAACCTAAACTTGGATTTTTGTCATAACATATTTCATGTTAAGTGAGCAAAAACACCAAGACTAGAAGATCATACTGGGACAGCTGCAGAGGAAAGCAGGTATGACTGCTACCCAACTTTGCTCCAGGGACGGTGGGAAGTGAAAATAAGGACAATCAGGGTGTGAGGGAAAGACTTAGATCAGGGGCAGAGACACTACCACAGTTTTTGTCTGTTGCAGAAAAATTGGATTTGTGTTATTAAGAAAGACATCTCTCAAGAAAAAGATGTAGTGATTTTTTTTTTTTTTAAATCAAGTAAATAACACCAGAAAGGGTTCTTCTCCTTGATCCCCTGACAGTGCTTTGTCCACTCCTGATATGATAAGAGCCATCAGTGAGTGTATATGGAGCAGTGACTTGAAAACTGGGGAGCAAGATGGAAGTCAGTACTTCTGATAGCTGTAGGGGCAAGCTGCTGCTGCCAGACCACAGCTTCAGTTCCAGACATCTTTGCTTCTGGACTTCCTCCCTACATGCTTCAGGAGCAGAAGGATTGTCCCAGTGCTATGAGAAGGGGTATTGAATTTTGCAAGGGGATCCCATTTTCTCTAGTCTGGTGCAACAGGTTGGAAATTCTGCATCAGTTTTAAAATTAACTTCTTTAATCTTCTGTTTCAGTTAACACAGTAAGAAAATACAACTGGTCATGAACCTGTATGTCTGCTTTGTGATAACATTTGATACATTTTACTCTCTCTGAGCCTGCCTATCTCCAGTGCCTGGCAGGCCTTTATATTGCTAAAATTCTAATGGCTTCTTGATATTTTCTGAGCAGAAGCAGAAAAAACATTTCAGGTAGTTAGAGAGCAGTTGGAGCATGGATGAAATGGATTATCATCTTTAGATTTCCATTTCCCAATCTCTTAGTGAAGCATCATTGTGTATCCTTGTGTGTTGTTGAAGACCAGTTCTTCATTCGGGAGGAAACATGGGTTAACCCACTGAATTAAGAGATTTTCCTTTCCTCCAAGATGAAGAGACCTGCTGAACACAGAGTCTTGCTCCACCTGCTCAGTTTGGTTGATCTTATTTTAAATATGAACCAAAGTCTTTGTGCAGTTTTGTAGATGAAAGAACTCTGTTGTGAACCAGACACCATTGTATTAATGCATTTTCCTTATCTTAGAAGCTCTGAAGCCCATATTCCATTTCACTAACTCTCTCAGGCAATTAAAGGTGCAGAGTCATCATTACACGTTGTAATACTTCTGATGAAGTGAAAGTCATTATAAAATAATGGGATTTAAAAAGTGCTAGTCTGACTGGGCTCTTACACTGCACTCACCAGCTCATGTTTCTCATAGTACTAAATTTAGGACAGAGACCTCAGAAGTCTCGTGTTGCAGGGGCCGGGTAAGGACTCGGGCAGAAAGACCACATCCCTGATTTCCAATAGTAGACAGCACTCTGCCTTCCCCTAGCCTCTTTCTTCTATTTGCTTATTGCTAGTGTTGTGTATTAATTGCTAGGGGGAAAAAAAGCAACACAAAAATGAGCAATATGATACAACAAGCAGTGCTAGTCAAATGGGTTCACCAGGATGAAGCATGGAGTGTCCCAGTGTTTTTTTCTTCCAAGGAGGAGCATATTCCCAGGGCATGTCCAGTGTTCATCCCTATGAAACTGCTCTAAACTATCCAGAGACACTGCTCACTTCCTCTGAATTGCACCCATTTAAACGTCTTCTCCGATAAAGTCTCGCAAGGAGGTGAAAAGGGGAAAGCCCAGCTCTCCTATAGCTTTGCCCTAGGCTGTGTGCAGTACTGAGTTCTGCTGTGTGGTTAACAGGCAACATTTAATTCTTTCAGGCTCGTCGTTCCCAATAAGGGCTACTCGTCATTAGACCAGAGTCCCGACGAAAAGCCGCTGGTAGCCCTGGATACGGACAGGTACGCACAGTGTCCATAAGAGGATATAAATCAGGTGCAGCACTGGAGCGAGCTCCTGTTGAAACTGCTCTTGCAAGCTGCTCTTTCTCTTCCTTGCTGTGCCCTTTGGCACGTGCTGTAACTGGTCTGTGTATGTAAACAAGTAGGAACAGACGTGAGTAAAGAGCACTGTGATGGAAAGATCTGAAGGTCACAGACGAAAGTTGCTCTCCTGGCTCCCTTGATGTAACTTTTCTGTGCCTCAAGGACAGCTTCACAGCACCAGAAGGATAGGGCTAACCAGGGAACACAGGTCTCTCTAACTATTTGCTTCTTTGCTATATCTTGTCCTCCCCTGCAGTGATGATGACTTTGACATGTCCAGATATTCCTCCTCGGGATACTCATCAGCTGAGGTGAGTTACACTCTCTCCTTCCATCCTGGCTATGAATGCTAATAGTAGAGCAGCCAGAAACGGCTTAGAGTGGCCTTGTACTGCACACAGTGAATTTACCAGTGGTGTAGACGCTGTGAGTCTGCAAGGGGCCACAGCAGATACTGTCATGTTTCTTTCTTCCCTGGTGATCCAGTTGGCTCTGTCTCCACACTGCTGTGGCACAGAGATCTGCCTGTCGGCTGTCTTCACAGATACCTTTGGCTTCACTTAAGCTTTTCCCAGTTCTGCTTAGTCCTGCAGTGTTGGCCCAAGTGGTGCACAAGCATCAACTCCTCTGTCACGCCAGCTCAGCAACCATATGCCTGCCAAGGACACAAACAGAGGATCTGAGGGTGTGCTGTGATTTCCAGTTCTTGGGGTGGTCAGGGTCACCCAGCAGGTGTTTACTTGGAGCAAGCAGAAATTCCAGGGAGGATTTGCAGATATGAACTCTTGTCCTTTCAAAGAGAAAAGGCAGGAAGCTCAGCCCTGTTAATCTCTCTGCATTGTTTCTGAATATATTCCCAAACTCTCTCCTGAATTAGTTGCTCAGCCTCTGGCTACTGCTTCTACAGGATCTGATTTTACATCCAGGGTGCTGAGCAGCCATTCTGGGAACTCCTTCCCTTTGTATCCTTTATTTGGGCAAAATACATCTGAAACACAGAGAAAAAGCCAAGATAAGGGACCAAATCAAATGATCTGGGCTGTCTCTGAGCCCTGATGAAGTGTTGTTCACCCAGATCTGGTTAGAAAGCACTTGAATCTGAGATTACAAATTGCCAAGAGGCTTTATCAATTTTCAGGTGCTCTAGTATGCCCTAGACTGAGAGGAGGGACTGCCCAGCTGCCAGTTGGTTTATTAATGTTATTGTTACATTATGTAAATGAGGGCTTGTCTTCATGGAAACGTTATTCCAGAATAAAATAGTGTATTGACTTGCTGCTCTGGAATATCTCACTCTAGATATTCCTGTTCTGGAATAAGCTAGAACCGAAGGCAGCCCTCACCTGTGGTCAAAAACTGAGACTGTTTCATTAATGGGGCAGCTGCTAATGATGGGGAAATACATTCCAGAATAAGAGATCTCCTTCATTTTCCAACTGTCAGAAGAAAGAAGTCTCAAGTGTTTTGACTGTTTGTCTCTTTGTCTGTAGCAGATCAACCAAGACTTGAACATCCAGCTGCTAAAGGATGGGTACCGGTTAGATGAGATCCCAGACGACGAGGACCTCGACCTAATCCCCCCTAAATCGGTCAACCCTACCTGCATGTGTTGCCAAGCCACCTCCTCCACCGCCTGTCACATCCAGTAGTGAGGCCGGCAGGCTGTGATCAGTGCTTTCCACTATAACTGTAAAACTTAACAGCCATTGCTTCCTCCTATGGTAGGACGTGCACCTCTTTGTGTTCATGGAGCCAGGAGAAACCAAAAAATTCATTTTATGAGTGGTTAAGTTATTTTAAACTATGGTTAAACAAAAGAGAAGTTGTTCAAAGTGCCAGGCAGTGCCTGGCAGAACTGACTGGTCTGGAGAGCGAATACAGGGGATTCCAGAGATACTTCCTTGGTTGGTGTAGGCACTGGGGATATTTTTTAAGGTGTCTATACCAGAATAGGAAGGGTCAGATGGGACTGCAGGTAATCCTGCCCACCAAAACCAATCCATTTACAAGACAGGGGTGAGTCTGAGGTGTCAGGGGGTTTTACCAGTAAGAGGAGGTCAGTTCTTAATTCATTCACTAAACATGATTCATTTGCATAACCAAAATGATACTTTAACTGGGGCACAGGAATGGGAATGGAGCAGGGCACACTTTCTTATGGCAAGGCTAGCCAGGACTAACATGACACAATTCATTCACCTGCGAAGCGGACAAATAAGTGACATTTCACTGTGATTCAGTACTAGCTAGAGCTGTCATGTCACGTATCCAATGCAATCTACCCCTAGCTCCACATTAAATTATCACCAAACACATCAGATTTGATCTGCAATCCACCCGTGCTCTTCAGGGATTCAGTCCTTGCCCAAGAGTACCACGCTGCTGAGTTCAGTCCAGTCACGTATAATGACTTCAGCCTATATTTAATTCCCATGAGACCCATCTGCTTCCAAAAATCTTAAACCTCGTTCAACAAAGAAAAAATGAGTCCTGCAGCAGACAGGACTAGAGCTGTACAGTCTGAAGGTCAGTGCTGGAAAAGCTAGTTGAAGAAAGCACACTTTTACAGTGCTCAGCTGTTGATATTCTGTTGACATTGCGTCTCTTGGTGCCTGTAGGAGAGGTTTGTTAACACTGAAGGCATCTCTGTGGTGGTGTCAAACTTGTGGGGAGTTTTCAGCAACAGTAGAATAATGAACAGCTTAAGCTGAAAAAAACCCATGAGAGGAAACTACTCTTTATCCTGTCTCTGCCCACTTGTGAACCAGGTTTGGTCTGTGTTAGAGCTATCCCACATCAGGAGCAATTGTGTTTATTTGGTGCTGGAACAGTCAGGAAACCCGGCATTACATTAGATTTGGACTGACTTGCCAGTTCACCAGCAGATTGTTTTGAATACAAAATAATTTCTGCAATTAGGAAACTTGTCCTCTCCCTGGCTGGTCTTATGCTGCTGGATTCAGCATATGCAGGGCTCGGGCGATGGATGGGTTGGCATTTTTCTTGTTTTTTAAATCTTTTGCCACAGGCATGACTGCATTTTCCTGCCCTGTCAGGAGGAGGGACTGCCTGCCTTGGGTCATTAGTTCCTTTCTAGCTTGGGGAACAGAAAAAGCAAGGGCAATTCTGAGCTTTCCATCAGAATCCTTGAGTCACTGGTTAGAGCCTGAGCTCCACTCAGACAGACAGATCCTCCATCTGACGTTTGCATGAAGTGAGCTGAGTCTTTAAAAAGTCCTCTTCATGATTAGGAAGAGATTTATTTAACATCCTGGTGTTTCACTCTGTACAGTGCAAAGCATGATACCATCCACAGCATGAGCAAAAGAGCAGGCACACAAGATTCCTGGGCTTTATTATTCACTAGCTGGTATGAGCAACTGTTAAAGCTATGTTTGCACCTCCCTCCCTAAAACAGTGTGCTGCCACACTGGCTCCTGGCCATAGAAAGAGGACTGAGTGATGCTGTTTACTGAGCATCCCTGCCTCCCCATGTAGACATGCTGGTTAATTTGCCAGCTCCTCTATGAAGAGTGTTCCTCAAGTGAATTCTTCTCCCTTTCTCACCACCTGGTAATGCTGAGGGGGAGAAACATTTCCAAAATGTTTCTAAAGAAGCACAAAGCATCAGGTCTCAAATTCTTTGTTTCTTCCTTCATGTGCCTGCTTTCCTCTCCAGTGCTCACTCAGGTTGAGGTTAGCAAGTTTTCTGGAGGTGAGGGAAGATCTCTAACAACTCTGTGTAGAAAGAAAAGATAAAAGGGAAAAAAACATTCCATCTTTTTTCTTTTCCTTAATGAGGAATGTAGACAAAACCTAACAGAAACACTGTGGTCAAACCAGATCCTATAAAACATGACCGAGCCTCTTTAAAATCTTCACTCTTCTAAAGAGGGACTTTGCAGTTCAGCATTGGTACCATGCAATGTCTTAATCACATTTATGTTCCTGAGTCAGTCTCTGTGCCTTCCAGCCAGGCTGCACACGCTCAGCCTTTCCCACAGCCCTTGCTCAGGAGCTCGGAGCATTGCAGTGTGCCTGCTAGAGCAACAAGCCATCCGTTTACCTGGGTCAGCTGTGGAGGACTGCAGGTCCCACAAGTACCCGTCATGCTTCCATCATGTTCAATCTAAGACAGGATGAGGCTTCCTGACACTGTATCTCCCAGGGTTAATGTCTCCCCTTTGAAGGACAGACCTTCCCTGAGAACCACTGCCCCATGGCACCACAACCAAATCCTTTAATTGTCCCTATTGCTAGTTTTTGCCTGCCGTGTGCTCTGAGGCATTCCACAACCCTGCAACTGCCCTCAACCCTTTGCATTGTGTGATGTGCATCTGCTTCTAGCACAACCCTCTAGGGAGGAAGGGAGATGAATTTAAATGTTACATGCAGTGCTTTGGAGGACAGACTGACGCACAAGCCAAGTGTTTTTCCCTGTGCACAGGAGCTGGTTGCACAACTAGCTGGTTTGGTGTGACAGTACAGGACCATAAAATGGCAATTTTTTGGCTTCTCCTCTCTATGCTTTGTGTTCATATATTTTATTAGAGGAATAAAGTAGAAAGGGTGGGGGAAAGTAGTTACCTGTGTAAGGTCATTATCAGGAAAGCTGAATGGATTAAGGCAATGCACATGTGGCTATCATAGAAAATTGAACACTAACCCTTCTGAACCACAGTCCCTTAGGCAGGTTATGACCGTGGGGCACGTTTGTTGGCTCATTATGGAATATGGTGGACAGCTGTCAGTATGTATTAACCACAGACTGGGGTGGCTCTCCCTATCTGGTCTCAGGGTCAGACCTTTGCTTCAGCCAGAAGGTTTTCCTTGTGCCCTTGCTGGAGGGTACGTTGCAGTGATTTCTGCATGGCCGTTCTGGCACTGCTCACCTTAGACCAGTCTCTGCCACCATGGCCTGGAGAAGGCAACAGCAAAGAGCACAAACCCTGACTCTCTGTCGCAGCATTATAAAGCCCTAAAATCTGCAGAGCTGCTGGGCACTCTCCTAAATGCAGATTGCATGCAAGAAAGCAAATTCGTCCTTGTTCAAGTCTTTACATCAAACCAGATGGTGTTCTCAGGCCCCATTTTCAGTCCAAAGCTGTACAGAATACCAAGGGGAGGAGCGCTATAAAATATGAAAGGCTGCATCATTGTTCATCTAAATTACCATGCAAATAGGATTTAAGGATATTGATGCTGGTGCCTCCACAAAGGCATTTGCATTTGATGCCTCCTGAAGCCTGACTGGCTTTTTGTTGGGATTTTATGTAATTTCAGTCACCAAATTACCTGAGTTGAAGCAAGCCCTTTCATCAGATGTTAATTTTGCCCTTTAATGTGAGCTGGCTTTGAACTCCAGGGTCTCAGCACTCAACTCTCTCTCTCTGTTCTGCAAACTCCCCATTTCCAGATGGCTGTGTGAGGAGGAACATCCCCCTAGTGTTGAGGAAGGTCTTTAGATAGCTTAGTCTAGGCTGCTTTTCTGGTGGTTGTAAATAACCTTTGGCTGAAAGGAGACTGATGTCCAGGTAACCATCCCAAAGGCTCATTTGATGTCTTAGACATATCTTGAAGCCAACCCTTGGAAGAGCCACTGGATTGTACCTGACGTTGCTGCATGTCTACCCCAATGTATATGCTTGGCCATTGGATCTGCTATGCTGTCCTGGCTGTCCTGCCTGCAGATGCCTTGCGACCACCCAGACTGCTGCATGGACTTTGAACGGGACTTCAGGATGCTCCCCCGTGGACGGGGTGGACTCAGCTGCTTTGAGTTTTGTCTCTCCAGTTCCTTTTCCAAAGGGAGGCACCCGCTCTGCTTAGCTGTGTGCTGGCTGACGCATTGGTCTGTGATCCTGAGCAGAATCCTTTCCTCTCCACGCAGAGCCTGTCCTCGGGCTGGCCTGCAAGCTGTACAACGGCCTGCAGGAGGCTTGAAAAGTACAGCACCCTGTATGTGACTCAACAGGAACATGAAGCTGCCTTTGAAGAAAGGAAAGACCCAGCTGGGCACCAGATGGAACGGCAGGAAAAGGAAAACAAGCATTAACTAGAAAGGTTGCCAAGTGCTGTCTTGGCCTAGGGCAGATCCCAGTTGTCCGAGTTAATCCATCTCAGCACAGTGCTGATACCAGCAGGGAGCAAAGCTCGTTTTCAGATGCACACACCCAAAACACCGTGTCCCCAAGCTGGCACCGCAGCCAAATACTAATGCAGAGAGTCTGCTGGACTGTTAGAGCACAGAAATGAGATCTGGGGTCCCTTGCTGCTGTTGGCACATTGTGGTACACATTTGCTCTAACCTCAGGCAAGTCACATCCCCTCTTAATGTCCATTCCCTTCTGCAGCACAGAGGAGAAACGTGCCTTCCCAAGATGCTACCACCACCCTGCATGGATGTTGCCAAGTGTGTTCCAGGCACCATTGATAGGATAGCTCTGCAAGCAAGATGCAGAAAGCATGCTATAGAAATTTTATGCATATTTTTAAAGTACTACTCTGCTTTTCCTCTCTTTACCAGCTTCTGATGTTGCTTGCATGTGCCAAAAGGCTGTAGGGTGGAGGTTAAACAGAAAGATTAAACAGCTTTGGGGGAAGATGTTTGGCACGGATGTGTTTTCCAGTGACTTGGCAGCTGGCTCTCGCACAACTGGCTTCTGAATCTATATTTTGCCACAGGGAACATGCAGGAAGACTTGGTGGCCCAACAGCACCATCCCCTGCTAGTAGAAGTAAGGAACTTTGTGCAACTGGGATAGTGAGTGCTGAAGAGAGCACCAAAGGGCTCATTTGGGATATTCCCACAGCAGTTTCATGCTCTTACTTTTAGCATCCATGTAATCACCTGAGGGTGTAAACTGGCAGTTTTGCTTGGGCTCTTCCTTTACTTTTCCATTCTCCCTTCAAGCTCACATGGGGTATGGCCACTCTTACCTAGAATGAAGTGAGCTTTGTCACCTGGCTGCTGCTTGGCTCGGCAAGCACAGGCTACACCTTCAAAATAAACATCTGCATAGGTAGGCAGTGCCACAGGGCAAGCTGGGCTAGGCTGAACCTACAGGGAAGGCATGGGCAGGTCTTCCTTTTCAGGTGCTTTTCACCTCTAGGAGAACATTGCATCTTTGTCACTTCATTTCAAGGCTTTCCTGTGAAAGGGATTGCTCCAAACTTTGAACCACACCTCATCAGACAAACCCACCTCTGTTGCAGAGCCACACAAGCCCTGAAGGAGAAGGGACAGCAATTTGGCATAGAGGAGGAGATTGTGACCTGGGGTTACCTACAGAAGAGTAATGCAGGATTCTCACAGGGGCTGGCATCTGTATGTTAACTCCCTGTATTATGCAGCTGAGCTGCTGCATTGCTTCCAAAAAATTAGAGCTACATCCCTGCCTTTGCACCCCTTGACACTGGTTGCAATCCCAAGATCATGGCAGCTAAATGCTGCCTGGCTGAGCACTGCTTTGACAGCTTGCTGGGGAGGCAAAGGTTGGGGACTAATTGAGATTACATGGAGCAGACCACTGTGGCCCATGCAACAGCTCAGAAAGCCATGTGGCAGAGCATCACAGACACTGGCAGGACAGGTTGCAGCTTTGCCTGGTGCCCGTGGAGAGCAGCTCTTCCCATTGCTTCCCAGACCCATTTGCCATCAGTGGTGGCTCTGAGCCTTTCTCTTTCTCTAAAAAGCTGCTCCAGCAAAAGATGGATTTGCTCCTGGAGGAGCCCACCTCGCTGATTGTGCCTGATCTGTGGAGCCGTTTCTGCATTAACAAATGGTGATACAGGTAGTGGCATTCCATCAGGGAGTGGAAGGTACAAAAGAAGCCTCATTAAAGTGTGACCATCTCAGACATGTCACTGGAAACCAGCACAGTAAGCACCAGGATGACAAAAGGCCACTTAAAGGCCATGCAGAGATAAGTCCCATTACCTGCTGAGATGTTTACCCTCCTGGAGCAGCACTTCTCCCATAGTTGTGCATCTAGCTGCCCCAGGTGAGCTCACCAGGAAGCACTGCTCTCCACCCAGGCTGCCTTCTTGCTTCTGCACCCCAAAGAAGCTGTGACTCCCTTTGTTACTCACCTTCCTCAAGCCTACATGATTTGGGAGACATGGAGTTTGTTCAGAGATGTTATAGAGACCTGTGAAGAGAGCTGGAAAACTTGGACAAGCTCTCTTCACAACAGCCTTTCTGCTTTTTATCACCTTCATCTCCATCCCCAGCTCACAGATTTCTTTGCTCAGTTTCTTTGCATGGAAAAGCTGCGTTCAGCTTGTAGCTGCCTCTGTCCTGAGACAAACCCAAGGCAAACATCAGACCAGTGGGAAATCCAACAACCATGGTGGTGTGTGAGCCAAAAAGCAGGCTGGGCTTTCTCTTCACCTGCCAGAAGACTGTGGGGCTAAGGGTTAGCCAGGCTAGTGTAAAACCTTGGTGTGATCCAGCAAGCCGAGCCAGCCACCTTCACGCTGCCAGGCTCAGTGCTGCTGGAGGTCTGGGACCGAAGCACCAGGTCCCAGGCCTGCCACCCCATGTGCTCCCAGCACCGGCTGGAGACCTGCAGCAGAGGGCATGGGGAGATGCCTGTCGTCTGTGCTCATGCTGCGCTGGGGCAAGGCACTGCAAGACACACTGGTGGGGCTGTAGTTCTGCAGGGAAAAAGACTCTTGCAGAGGATGAAGTCCATGCAGGGGAGAAAATTCAGAAAATTGGGGGTTTTTTCCTCTCCCTTTTTGCAAATTTTTAACCATTTTTACTCCTTCCACAGAGGTTATTAAGCCTGCAGTTTAATAAAGGGAGTGAGCCACCATTAAATAGCTTGCCAAAGGGTCTGAAAGCAGATGCCACTTGCATACAAAGCTGGTGGTGCCTAACATGAGACTTCCAGACCTCATTGTACATCCTCTAGCTGAGTCACCCTGTGCACTGTGCTGGAGCTGGGGTGGGAAAGTCAGCACTGGCCATCATGCCAAACAGCCACAGCTTCCCAGACTTGAAGAAGAATCAGACCAGGAAGCAGGGAAACGAGCAGTGACGGTAGAAGGATAGCTAGTTGTCACAGATAATCTTTGGTATCCATGTCCAGTGGTTAGTCCCAGAGTTGCAAGCCTTGTTATATTGCACACGTCCTCCTTCCATTCCTCTTTTCTCAAAGCAGCAATTGCTTTTCCTCCCCCCTGCTCCATGCACTAGTGATGAGCGTCAGAAGCAGTTGCACCAAAGTGACTCTCAGCCCAGTTCAGCATCCCCCCCCTCTCCCACCCAAACAGTTGTTGGCCATCACAAGTCTAGTAGCTCCACTTGGGCTTCTTTCCTCATGTACTGTAGCTTCCTCCGCACGCAGTCTAGCAGGGCAGTACAGGAGGCTCTGACCGTGTCCCAAGGGGCTTCCTTGCCCCCTGGCAGCACCTTGCAGACATGCACCTTACCAGGAATGTACAGGGTCGATGCTGGTGAAATCTGGCACTGCCAAACTTGCGTAGGTGGCAGCTGATGGGGATCCACTGGGGAAAGCTGGCAGAGAAGTGGCTACTGTCCCTTTTCATTTTTGAGGGAGAGGGGGATTTTTTGGCATTATTATTATTATTGTCCACTTTCCAGTGGCCAAGTTCTGGGCTGCATTAATTAATAATGGGGGTTAATTGGCTGTCCAGGCATGTATGGAGCTTCGCACTAACCTTAATAGCAAACACCACAACTGTATCTGGAGCTTGGATACAGGCTGGGTTTATCCCATGCTGGCAAAATGCTTTCTGCAGGCTCCAGATAGATATTTCTGGCAGAGAGGGAAACAGCACTCTGAGTCCAGATCAAATCTACACTTCCATTTTGTGTCCTCACCTTGGAAAAAAGCTCCACCCAAGCAAATGCTTCCCAGATCTCCTTTCCCCATGTGGTGCCTGGTGCCCCAGGGGAGGGGGTGGCAGGAGGCATTTGGGGGGTCACTGAAAGCAAGATCCTTTTTGGATGTATTTAATGGGAATATCTTTCAGGAGGAGAGACCTCCTGACCTTTGTGTTAATCTCAGAGCAAGAGATTGATTTCCATCTGTCCTTGCATATAGTGAAACATAGCTGAAACAGCCAAATGCAAAGTAGAGTTAAATGTAGGGTTTGACCTGAATAACCTTTTAATTAAGATGATAAATTTGTTGTAGATTGACCTTAGTCCATGTTAGGAACCTGCTAATCATTTGACATGCAGAGTGTATTAATGCTGCACTTAACTTGGCCATTGGTTTTATTATCTGGTTTTGGGAGCTTTTTCACTCCCAAAGCATCAATCTGCATCTTGTATGGGGTTTTTTTTCTTTTCTTTTCTTTTTTCCTGATCAGAACATGTAGCACACTGTTGTACTTCTGTTCCTGTCCACGTAGAGTATTGCCTTAAACAGATCAGTTGTGTTGTGGTTTGTTTTGGGCTTTCTTTTTTCTACCATCAGTTTTATGCATTAATTTATTTAAAAATGTGGGTTGGTTTGGTTTGTTGGTTGTTTTTTTTTCAAAAACATGAAACATGTATAATATTTTTTTTAACATTTCCATTGCAGTATTTATCATTGTTACTGGTTGTGTGTAGTGTAACAGAATTAATGATATTAAAAAGCATACATATGAAAACCAGCCTGCCAGCCTTTCTCATTGGAGCGGATCGGGGTGAGAGGGTACGAACTGCACCACCTCCTCTGAGCCTGCAGGAACTGCAGAGACTGAAATCAGGGTGCCAGCCTTCCTGCCATGGTCAATACCAGCCTGCCTGGGTGCAGTAGAAGTGGCTGGTGTGGAGCTGTGCCATCCAGGGGCCAGCCAGCCCCCACAGCCAGCCTTTAGGAAATGATTCTCCCCAAGGCAGTGGGAAGGTGTCCGGCTGGACCCAGCCCCTGCGTCTGGACTGTGACAAAAGCAGATCTTAAGAAGTGCTGGATCTGTGTGACACCAATGGGTGAAAGAACCTTTTTTCCAGCATTGCAGACATTTCTGCCTCTTGAAGTTGTTGGCACAAGAGCGAAGCAAGCACTGATTTTAGAATCCAACACCAGCAACTGGAAACCCCAAGGATTGCAGGGGACAAGGGACAGCCATGGGGGGGTCAGTGGCTCATGCTGGCAGCTGGTCTGGTGCAAGATAATTCATCCTTAACCAAGAGGCTTGGACTGCACCTCTCTGCAGAGCAGTGCTCCCCAGATCTGTGTCCTGGGGTGCTCCAAGGCTTTGGAGCTGAGGTGACGGGGTCAGCAGCTGCATATCCATCCGTCCTTCCCAGCCTCCCAGGAGGGGATGAGGCTGATGGAGAGCCTACGCCTGGCTCAGAGACCGCGTGGGATCTGAAAATCAATGGCAGTTTGCTTTCTTCATTTAATTTCTAATGGTGCATTAATTACATTTTTCTGGAGGCATTTGAGTGCCTCAGGCTACCTTTTTTTGGGGGGGGGGGGGGGAAGGCAGGGAGGGAGGGAGAGGTTGGCATCCACCCTGCCATGATGGACATAGGTCTTCACTGGTCATCTCCAAAAATGTGGCAGCAGAGGGGCTGGAGCCAGAGAAGAGCAGGGCTCTGAGTTGGCACTGTGACAAGCCAGGCCAGAGCAGGGTTTCTGCAGTGGCAGGGATTTCTGCTTGACTCCCCAGCTTGGGGAAAAGCAAACCCTGTTCATGCAAATCCCTCCCTGGCTAACCCAGCTGCCCCTCTGCACTGGAATGGATCACTCACTGACTGCAGAGCCCATCACTCAGGACGAAAGAGCAAAGAAGCCACAAAGGATCACCTAAATCCAGCTTTTTAATTAAAAAGAGAAGGCAGAATCACTGAATTGCCCAGATTGGAAAAGATCTTTGAGATCATTTAGTCCAATCATTAGCCTCACACTGACAAGTCCCCGACTAAACCCTGACCCTCAGCTCTGTGTCTACACAACACTGAAATACCTCCAGGGATGGGGACTCCACCACTGCCCTGGGCAGCCTGTTCCAGTGCCCGAGAACCCTTTCAGGAAAGAAATTCTTCCTGATACCCAATCTAAACTGCCCTTGGCACAACTTGAGGCCATTTCCTCTTGTCCTGTCACTTGTCCCTTGGTTGAACAGACCCACCCCCACCTCTCTGCACCCTCCTTTCAGTCAGTTGTAGAGAGCGATGAGGTCTCCCCTCAGCCTCCTTTCCTCCAGGCTCAACAACCCCAGTTCCCTCAGCCATGAACTCATCACACTTGTGCTCCAGACCCTTCCCCAGCTTCCCTGCCCTTCTCTGGAATTTCCCTGGCTACCCCAGCAGGCCAGGATAGTGGGCTGATGCTTGTTCCAGACACTGGTGCGGTGCTGTGTTGCTGCAGGATTTCCAAGGAAATATGGGAGAGGCACTGGAAAAGCCACAACCACTGCTCCTGCACCTCCCAAAATAAAATTACCTTGACTAGGACCAGCTGAAATTGTTTCCTACTGTTTTTAATGTAATTGAGGGCAGGACGGGAGGAAGCCTGGTGCCAGGACAAAGGCAGGAGGGACAGAGGCAGCTCATAGACAGATGCAGGCAGCAATTCCTGTGCCCTGGGTTAGAATCAGAGTGTAGCTATGGGACTGACAGAAAGCCACCGAATTCCCCAGCCCTCACACTATGACATCATCAATGATAACAGCACCACCCTGGGCTGGCAGCGTGGTGGGAGCAGCCCCATTCCCATTCCTGTGTGGGCTGCAGGCTCCCAGCCCCACACAGTGCTGCTCATCCAGTGGGGCATCTAAGGACCCTTTGGGACTTTTAAGTGCTGCCGTCCCACCAGGCTGCTGTGCCATGTTCCTCTTCTCCAACAAACACAAGACCCCCGTCAGCACTTACACCGACTCCTACCGCCCGCCGTGCTCTTTCAGAAGGAACAGCCACGAACAGGCTATAAAGCAGATCTGGAAAGAAAACAAGTTTATAACAAAGGTAAATGCCGTGGGAGGAAGAGACCTCAGGCTTTCTGCCCCGACTCAGCTGCGGATGCTCAGTGCTGGGCAGGAGGGTGGCATGGGAAACCTCACTGTGTGTGTGTAATGGGGGGGTCATGCTCCCTGGTTAGGGAAGCATTTGATACTCCATGGCCTGTGCTCACTGGCTTCTTGTCCTGGTGATCACCAGCACAAGCGCTTACCCGTCAGCCCTATCCATCAGTAGGTTTCAGAGTGTGCAGAGGACGGGATCTGCTGGGGAAGGGAAAATTGAAGCAGCGGCAGGGCTCAGGTGCAGGGCTGTCGTGTTACATGATGGTGGTGGGGTGGGTCCAAGAGCTGCTCCAACACATGGCTCCCAGGCTCAGCTCAGTTCCAGCCGGAGCCCTTCCATGCCAAGGGACCATGTGAAGGGCCAGGAGAAGATCTGAGCACAAGAAACCCCTCCCAGCTTTGCTCTTGGAGGAGGAGGGTTACCTGAGCCGTGGCCTCACTGCAAGGGGTGTCTGTGGGGCATGCAGCTTTCCCCATGGAGGCTAAGAAGCACGCAGGCTCCGATGCAAAGCACGCTGCAAACTGGCTCATCTCGTGAAGCCTCGTTAGCGTGTGCATTATAATGAGGGAACCAGCAGAGGGCATGGGGAGGGATGTCACCATTGTGCAGGGACAGCAACCAGCTTATGCAACGAGGGCACCCATCTGCCCCACAAGACTCCAGCCCTCTGGGGCTTTGCCAGCTGTGGGACACTGATTTGATCCAGTAAATCCTTTCCCAGCCTCTGGTGGCCCCATACCTGGCAGTCCCTGTATACCCACCCTGTCTCCCACTCTGCAAAGCACCCAGATGCCTATGGACACCCTGAGTGCAGGGGTAGATGAGCCAGCCATCCTCCATCCCTCAGTTTTGGGCAAGCAAGAAGCTTTGGGGCGAGGATCATGGTGCTGCTATGACCTCCATGCCCACCCACTGCAAAGGGGGGCTTGGTGCTCAGATCTCCAGCTGTGTCTCCAGCGTTAGACCCTTTCCGGTAATTGGTTTCTCTGTGTGCCCCGATGCCTGCAAAGGCAGGTGCTGCAACATGGCCTGGGTGTCTCTCCCCACTGTCTGTAGGGATTAACGATGCCCCCAGTGCAAAATCCAGCATGCCAAGGTGAGCCCCAGCAGCTGGTTAAGGTGGAGAGGCAGGAGTACTACAGCAACACCATCGACCGCGCTCCCTACTGGCCTGAGAAGTACTGGCTGGTCAGGTCTGAAGGTACCAACAAACACCTAACTGTCCCTCTATGTCACCCTGGGCACATCCCCATGGGGTTGGGGGGCTGAAGGTGGTGGCAGAGGTTCTGTTCAACCCCTCTTTTGCATCCCCCCCCACAGTAGCAAAGGGACCTTCCCTTGGCACCTGCGCTTGTGGCATTGCTGCAGCCGCCCATCCCTGCACTGAGACTGTCCTTGTCCCAGCAATGTCCACAGGTCCACAGGGTTCTCTCCCTTGGTGGCCCCTAAATACCCCCTGGTGGTAGGTACTAGCTAGGGGACACCTTCCTGGCTCCCCATAGCCCCAGAGACCAAGGCTGTGTGGGCAGAGACAAGTGACCAAGGCACTGGAAGTGGTGGGTGTCACCCACCTCCATCACAGATCTTTATGAAGGACCCTGGGAGCAGCACCACTGGCCTGCCTCTGGCCCCATGGCATTGCATTTGGGAGAGAGGGGGAATGGTCGGGACTCTCTGTCCATCCCACCCCCCCACGTCCAGCACCACAGGACACCCTTGCCTGTTGGCTTTTGCATTGCAGAGAAGTACAAACCAGTTTTTGTCAACGAGGACAATTACATCACCTGGAGAACATGTCCCTACAGCAGCACAGGATGGAATAAGTACTCCTCTTACCTCACCCTCCTGCCCAAGGTAGAGTGCAGCCCCCCTGACCCCCCAACCTGGAGCCACCTCAGGTGCTGCCAGCACCTTGGGCTCTGCAATGAAAGAGTGGCAATCC
This sequence comes from Caprimulgus europaeus, assembly GCA_907165065.1. Next base: position 72,600,649 of record OU015527.1, read on the forward strand.
TGCAAGGGCTGCCATCGTTCCTTGCAGGAGACAAGGATAGAGACCTTCCTGCACGGCTCACCTGTGCTGTACCCCCCAAAGCGTACTTGCCTCAGTCGAACTGGTAACTACCCTCTCCCTGTCCCTGTACTCTGGCTGTAGCTGTGCCTGTGCCATGCTGGTGTCCATCCAGGTGGCAGGCTGGCTGCTCCTCCTCCCCCTTACCCTCACCATCCCTCCACTTGCAGACATGCTGCACGTGCTGTCGCAGCACTCGCTGACATCCCTGCAGCCCGTGTACACTCTGACGGGGAGGAGACCCTTCTGCTGCAGCTCCTGCTCTGGGCGGCACTGCTGCCTGCGAGGCATAGACTACTACCTTGATGCGTCCTCTGCCATCAGAAGGCATCTCCGTGAAATAGAGGAGACTGCTGTAAGGTTGGGATGGGATGGGATGGGATGGGATGGGATGGGATGGGATGGGATGGGATGGGATGGGATGGGATGGGATGGGATGGGATGGGATGGGTTGCTTTGGGTTGGGTGGGGATAAGTTGCCTTGGGTTGGGATAGGTTGAGTTGGGTTGGGATTGACATGACCCCCTTGTCTTCAGGGCCACAACTCACCCTACCTCCTCTGTCTCTTCCAGGAGTATCCCGTGCTGCAGCTACAGCCCCAGAAAGGTGTTGTGTACACCTTCACATCACCTCCAGCCATTCTGTCCATACAGGAACCTTAGGTGAAGACGGGTTCAATGCGGGAAGTGCTCCAAGTCGGTTGCCCTCAGAAAAGTCTGTTGTTTTTTCCTAATGCCAGCCAGCCACTAGCTCTCTTCTCATTACTGTTTTATGCCAAATTGCTCAGAGGGTTATTCTGGGAATGATGGTGCAGAGTGCAGACCCTGAGGGGTGGTAGGTCCCATCATGGTGCCCATGCAGGCAGTGATGCAGCTGCTGAACCTCCATCTCACAGGCTAGGTGGACACGACCAGGGAGGGCAGGACACTGTTGTGATGCTGGGCCATGGAGCATGTTGTTGCTGCCTGTGGAGAAGCAGTTGCCAAATTTACTCTCAGGACAGGTGTTTCTATGCTTGGTCTCATCCAGAAGTCCTTGAGACTGTATGGCACCTGAAATTTTGCTGGCACCCCTGAGCCCAGCTGCATGTAGCTTAGCATGTCCCAGATTTTGAGGCCACATCAATGTTTCTTGCGCTGCTCTTCTATTTTCTGTTTTCATTGTTTACTCTTCTTATCCAAGAACCTGTTCCCTGGTCACGCTGTTCATTATGCGGTAATCAGCTCTGTCCTTCACCTGCTGCAAGCCCAGAAACACCTTTTAATCCCCATATGTTTGCCTTTAGGATGTCTCCACTGCTGAGGCAGCTTTTTTCAGCCCGGGAGGAGCAGCAAGGGGAGAGGGGAGGCTGTTCAACCAGCTTAGTCATCACTCTGCTACCGCATCAAGCCCCTGCAGACCAAAATTAGGCATCAGGCTTTGCAGAAAATTTGCCGAAATTGGCTTTAAATTCCTGAGCCCAGAAACTAAAACCAAACAAGAAGAACAATCAGGGAGTGCTGGGTTTCCCATAGATGTTCCTATGCCCAAGCCTTGGTGAGATGTTTCTCAAAGTCTTCTACACTGAGAAATAGACAGATTTTACTAGACTGGCATGATGCTGGGAATTAAACTTTTAGGAAGAGGACAGTGCAAGAGGGAGTGGGTGTTTATAGGGTGGGAGACCTGATGGAATCAACTCACTGAGATGGCCAGGGAGCTTCAGCTCTTCCACCTGATCTTCACTTTGGCCTCAACACTCAAAAACTCACACCAAAGTGGATGGGGACAGCTGTGTGTCTGCTGCTTACCCCTAAGCAATGCTGGCAGCCAGAAGCAGGTTTTCTGCTCTTCTTCCTCAACAGAGTTTTGTCCTCTTGTGACTGATAACTTTTTCTGCTCTCCTAGGTGGAACACAAGCCACTTCAGCACTACAGGAGTCCAGAGAGGCAGCTACACGATCCACCCTGAGTTTATGTCTGAGGCTTACTGTACCCCTCGGTGCTGGTGAAGAGCAAAGACAGGCTTTCATTAAAACTGGCTTGAGCAACTGATCCACACAGACCCTTTCCTACAGGCTGGGGAAGTCCCTGGGAAGCGGGGGGGAAGCTTCAGCAACTGCTGGCTTGGTGAGAGCTTTAACAAGTTACCCTGTCACCACCCACAAGCTGGAGACCAAAGCACACAAGGAAAAGCTCTCAGGGTGTAGTAACACAGCCAGAAATAGAAGCAGTCGCTGATACCCGTGTTTGTCAGCTTTGTGCTGGGCTGCTCAGGATGTGCTTGCCAACTTACCCAGGAAGAGCTGCCATCCATCTGGGATGCCGAGCACGGACACGGGCTAAATAAGGAGGGGGATTTGAAAGCAGGACATAATTAATGAAGGCATGAAATGCCCTTCTCTGACTACGATCCAGGAGCACAGTGTCAGCGGGGAATACCACCCGAAGCTTTCTATGTGTGCTGCAGATCATAAAACCATGGGGCTGCAGTCCCAGATGAGGGATAGAATAATTTGGTTGGAAAAGACTTTTGAGATCATTGAGTTCAACTGTACCTGTCCACTATGAAACCATATCTTTGAGCACCCAATCTACCTGTCTTTTAAATACCTCCAAGGATGGTGACTCAACCACCTCACTAGGCAGCCCGTTCCAGTACCTGAGAACCCTTTCAGTGAAGAATTTCTTCCTCATGTCCAATCTAAACTTCCCTTGGTGCAACTTGAGGCCATTTCCTCTTGTCCTGTCACCTGTTCCTTGTAAAAAAGACCCACCCCCACCTCTCTACATCCTCCTTTCAGGCAGCTGTAGAGAGCAATGAGGTCTCCCCTCAGCCTCCTATTCTCCAGCCTCAACAATTCTAGGACAGAGGCTGCAGCACGGAGCCATCTGGGACTCCACGTCCCCGTGGGGTGACCCCACTGACACACTGTACCACCCCAAGCAACACCCAAAGCCGCTTGGGGCAGGAAAACCCCATGGACCCCCCATCCACCAGCCACTGGATGACCAGAGCATCCCAGCACAGACCCCCAGTGCCAAACCCCACACAGCCCGAGGGTGTCCCCGGGCTGCCCCCGCGGCTCCAACCCCCGGGGCTGGTGCTGCTTTGCCGGGGGATCGGCGGGGGCCGAACTACATCTCCCAGCGGGGAGCGCCGGGCCGGGGGGGGCCGGGCCGGGGCCGGGCGGGGCGGGGCGGCGGGCAGCGCCCAACCCCGGAACCGCTGCGGGCTGCGCCCTGCCCCGCTCCCGCAGCCCTGATCCCCGTACCCCCGAAGCCCCGCGGAGCCCCGCGGAGCCCATCCATGGCTCGGCGCCGCCGGTAAGTTCACCGCCTTCCCTGGGGGCTGCGGGGATGCAGCAGCCCCCCGCTCCCCGCACACACACACACCCCGGGGCAGGTTTGGGGTGTGTGTCCCCCAGCGTGGGGGGGTGATCGGGCGCGGAGGGCTGGGGGCGGGCAGGGGGTGCCCCGTCCCACAGCCCCCGGGGCTGTCAGCGCGGATGGGAGCGGGGTGTGCGGGCAGACCTGCACCCCGAGCTGGGGCTGCCAGCCTTCCTCCCGCCGTGGAGGGACCACGCAAGCTTTTCTGGTGATGGGCAGGGGGTCTTGCCGCCTGGAGAACATGAACAGAGACGCGTCCCCAGCTCCGCTTGCAAGGTGCAGCTTCAGCTTTTACCACTAGACAGGTGTTTGTCAGTGAAAACTTCGGCAGAGGAGTTTATACAGCGCGTTGTGCAACGTGTAGAGTTGGGTTTGGAGTGGTTTCTGGGACAACCCCTCCATCAGCAACTGCTGCTGGTGGCGACGAGCAGGCAGAGCTGTTTGTGAAAGCACAGACCCTTCTTTCTCTTTTCTCTTTCCCTCTTGGGATGCTCATGATGCCCAAACGGCAAGTGCCTGGCACAGCAGACATCCACAGTCCAGTAAGGGATGAGGGTCCCGGGGTTGTGTCAGCATGGCCAGATCCACACATGGAAGAGCTGCCAGGGAGCACTTCAGGGAACTGATGATTGCATTTGGCCCAAGGCTGTCCAGCATCATCGGTTTTTGAATACAGATGGAAATTCAAGGTCCTGAGTCACCAGCCCAGCTCCATCGGCCATCCAACGCTCTCTGGAGCTGCCAGCACCTGGAGTTTCATGATACCTCCATGGCTGGAACACTGCAGGGGCTGTTCCAGAGGGATGTGCTTAGGTTTCCGTTTCTTCCCCATATCGTGTTGTAGCACTTGGGTGTTGGGGTGAGCTCGGGTTTCAGCTTGCCTCCACATCCAAAAGACCGAGCACTACCAAAGCGCTGAATTGGCTCTTTTAAAAGAGAATCGGGGGGGACAAAATGGGGCCCCGGGTCCCACTGTGGTTCAGTTTATCTTGGAGGATGGAGAAGTGAGATTAGCGCTCATGGGAGCACTGGGGAGAGAGGCAGTTGGAGTGGTAGGGTGGTCGATGAAACACATCTTGTACCATCAGGAATTGGGCTGAGAGACCAAAAGATAGAAATAAAAATGCCAATTTTTTTATGGCTGTGTATCTTATATGGCAGACGTGGCAAATGAAATAAGCTAGTAGGGAGCTGATGCCTCATGCTGGGGTTTCATATGCTGAACCAGCCCTGCTGGGCCATGTCCCTGCATGGTGCTGTTTCCTTTGGTGGGAGCGATGAAATTAATGCAGTTATCGCTCTCGTTTATTTTTTTGGGCAGAGGTTTCTATCATCCCAGCATGCTGGTGTGTGGAACTGCTTCTATTTGGTGTTTTGCTTTCTCTGCTGTCAGATGATTTGGGTGGTTTTAATGGATGCCTCTCTGCAAGCTGCTGGCCCCACAGGTGCTGAGGAGCTAGCTGCTGGCCTCTGGACCACGGCTTTGGGTCCCCCAGGGGATGTAGGACACACATCTCCAAGGTGGACACAAAGATATCCTTGAAGGGTGAGCACTGGAGCTTTCTCTCCTGTGTGTCCAATGCACTTTAAGATAGGTGGACCGGGAGAGCTCACTTTATTTTAAAGTCTCCACAAATCTTTGCAGCTCAGACAAATCTTGGTACCGAGATGTGCCTCCAGGCAGGGGAAAGCAAGAGCCCTTGGTTTAGTCATTAGCCAGAGGCATTGCAAACAGTTTGCAGGATTAAAGTGAAAACTCAGCTTCTTAAAACTTCATCTGGCTAATTAGCACAGGGTGAAGAACAAAGACAATGTTGCAAAGGGAGAATTGTCAGGGGTGTTAAATATTAAGTTGTCTCCTGCCAGAATTAACTGGCAGTGGCTTTTTTGTATTCATGATCAGACACTGGATGAGGTGTCTAAATGGTTTGGGAGCATCACTTGACAGTGGCAGCTTTAAGGAGCATAATTGGGCTGTAAAGGGCTGATTCCTACAATATAGGTGGAAGTGTTTAAGGTTGGGCAGAGCTTACACCGCAGCTTTAAATCTCCTGTCTGCTCTTGCAGACAGAGTGAGGTCCTGGGAGTGTGTCGGCACTTTGCAGATGAGCTCTGTATCCACATGGCCCCCTTGGATTTGGGGTTTATCCTCTGAGTGCCCTGTTGCTGTTAAATCTTGGCTTATGAACCAGCCGGCAGCAGTTTGTTTCCTTTCACTCAAGGCAGCCTCCTTACTCTACTGAATCGTGACTCTGCTTAAAATCACAAGACTTAAGGAGGAAAAAAAAAAAAAAATCCTGGGCCTTTTTTTATTTTGCTTTCTGTTTCTGGAGAGCCTGTGAATGTAGGAGGGGACAAGCCTTGGCTAGCCCTTCCCGCTCACCTGTCGGCGAGGTGAGACGCCAACCCAAATCCCGCGACTCCGGGAGCTGAGGCTTGGTGAAACTCGCGCCTCTTGTGCCGCTGCGATGGCTGCGACAGCGCCTCTTGGCACGTTCTGGCTGGAGGGTTGGCGGCTCACGCATCCGTCACGGTGCCTGAGAAAACACGCCGATGACGTGCTGGGTCCCCTCCTCCCGCCTGCGGACACACGCTGCTCAGGGCGCAGCCAGCTCGTAGCCCTGAAACACCCTCGCACAATGGAGAGGATGAAGCTGCCGGGGATGTGGAGACCTAGCAGCGATTATATTTTATATGCTTAAAAAGCCATCTGTGGCACAGCCAGGCAGCAGGCAGGCATTCCTGGGAAGTGATGGATGGGTAAGTACTGGCATCGTGCCCCTGGTGGGATAAGCTGCCTCCTGGCTGGGGCTGTCCCTATCCGACAGCTGGGTGCTGTGGGGAATTTGCTGCTGTGCCTTGTCACGGAGGCAACAGCTCTGACAGCAAGCAGCTGTCACTTTGCAGGAGGTGCAGAGAGCTGACCCTACCACAGCCTTTCCCCAAGCCCCTCAGGCCAGGCAGCCTGTCCCTCCTGGTTGCGACCACAGACGGGATGGTGGAGCGGGGCAGGGGCGGATCCTTTGGGAAGGAGACACTGTGTCCCCCCTGCTGTCCCTGTCCTGCTAAGGCAGAGTCACTGCCCTGGCTCAGCAGCTGGGGGTCTGTGACACCCATGTTCACCCCGGGGTGCTTTATGCACCGTGAGGATAAACCCAGAGTCCCAGAGTGACCTGATGTGGTGTTCAAGGGGATCCTTGTGGGTGGCTCTGCGGGGTTGGGGGAGGAATCAGTGCCTCTGATCAGTGAGGGGGTCTGGGGTGTGTGGGGAGCAGCCCTGTGCCAGTGCTGCTGCTGGGTGCCCCAGACCCTGTCCCACCAGCACCAAGCAGCTGGAATGGTGATTTCACCCTTTAGGATGCCAAAAAGCCCTACAGAGAACTCCAGTGCTGCTGCAGAACCCTCCAAGGGAAATGAAACTTCTGAGAAGGGTTTGTTTGTTCCCCCATCTCAGGTTTTCCAAGCCCCTTTTGCAGGGCTGGTTCCCTGCAGGGGATTGCAGAAGGGGCATGTGGAGGCTTTTATCACCCCACAGCTGTTTTGCAGAGAAATAATTTCCCCTTTAATTTGTCGTCCCAATTCCCTGCTCTTTTATGGGGTTGGAGGTGCCTCCTGGTGAAATTTGTGGTGTTTCCTTAGCTCGACTCCTGCCAAGATATTTGGGGAGGAGGCAGCAGCACCTTGCACCAGAAGGGAGGGTTTCCTGGCATCCTGCCCTGGGAAATGGGTGCGGATCCCTGGCACGAGCTTTGCCCCTGGCATGGTTCAGACCTGACCCCACCGGGGCAATAGGAACCAGTTAATTGTTATTGACCCTCTTTAAACAAGTGTCCTAATTGCAAAGTTACTGGGGTTAGTGGTGCTGTGAGTCTCGCAGCCCGTGGTTAGCAGTGGTGTTGGTAAAAATAGAAGCGGTCAAAAAATGGATTTTTATTTTTACTCTGTAAAGTGTGTCCTGCTCAGATGTTTTGCTTTCATCTCAAGTTGAGGCAAGACAACTTGCTGCTTCCACAGAACAGGAAGAAAAAGCTTTGTTTTGGGTCAGCTGGGAAGTTCCAGCGCAGCAAGCTGCAAATATGCTATTTGGCTTTGACACCCTCCCTTCCCGTTTGTTTTGTTTTGGTTTTTTTTTCTGAGGAGTTAAAGGTCACAGCAATGACATCTTGGAGCAAAATAACAAGTTTACATTCCAAAAAAAATGTTGAAACAGGCTTTGCATGAGCAGGCACCTCTGCAGGCTGCAGCTCGTGAGTACAAGGTGGCAAGGTCCCCATGGGAGAGCTTGGGAGACTTAACTCTCACCTGGGACAGAGCCAAATCACCAACTGGAGAATGTACATTTTGTTAACAAGGCAAAAAATAGAGGGGCAAGATCCTGTTTTTGGAGACCTCCCTGACCCATTGGTGTGCTGAGCGATGCCTGCAAACACCTTTCTCAGCACCTCTGTTGGGGTGGTAGCTAAGCGGGTGACGTCCATCAGGCCAGGGCAGCCCCAGGGGTTTGATCCTGGCCCAGCCAGAGCCACCAGAGCAGGATTAAATCCAGCAGCTCAGACACCCGGCTTTCATATCCCCCCTAAGGTAGATTGGTGTTCAAGGGCCACTAAACTCTGCAAAACCTTTCTTTAAAAACACACTATTTCTCTACTGGCAGTGACAGTGATGGCTTTTCCGTGTATGTCATGAGCTCCAGCCCATGGGGGAAAAGAAAGAAACAGCCTAAAAATAGAGCAGCTTCGAAGTGGTTCATAAATAATAAACGGGCCTCCTGAAAGGGAGATGAAAATCCAGAAACTCCCTAAAGCCCTGGGAGCTGCTGTCAGATTTACATGGAGTGAGGAGGTGGCTGTCCCCGCAGAGGCAGTATCAGCCATTTCTTGGGCTTAAAACCCTAAATGAGAGCTGGGAAAGAAAACACTATTTATTGCCTCTTCTTTTTTCAGAAAATATGAAAACTTTAAAAAATTCTTTTCACAAATGATTTGCAAATCCTGCTCGGTGAAGACTGCATTTTATTTTTCCCCCTTGAGCTTTGCAGTCCCCAGATAAGGCACACATGAGACACAGGCAAGCCTCTGGTAGTGACAGGTATTTGTATCTCCCTCTCTGGCATTCCAAAAATTCCCAGTGCTGAGGGGGAAGGAGCTCATGTGGGCTCAGCACACCTGTCTGTATTTTCAGAAGCATCCTGTCACTTGTGGCTTTGCTCAGCTGTGCTGGTTTTGGCTGAGACTCTTCTGCAGATCTTCCTCCTCCCATTCCCAGTACAATCCTGTGCTGCTTCTGGCTCACCCTCAAGCCAAGGAGGGGTTAATAGAGAGCAGGAAGGTTTATCCCAAACACAGCACCCTCTCCTCTCTGCTATAATGCCCAATTTTTGCTGGGCTCAGCTGGCCTCACATCACACATGCTGGTGGGTCAGAGCCCCATTCCCTCCCTGGGTGACACAGTTGGGGTGTCTGGATCCACCCCCATCCATGCTGGAGCTCTCCGCTGGCAAGTGAGGGCTCTGTGGGACTTGGCCATGGGACAAATCATTTAGCTAAACCTATCGCCTGTTCAGGCTAATCGCTTCCTAATGCCACTGTAATCCCATTTAAAGCAACTGGCAGCCTAGAAAGTTACCAGTTCCCAGGGGAAGGTTAAAATGACCCAACCAGCAATGAAAAAGTTCCCCCAGTTGCAAGGTCTGGCCCCATGCGTGCTTCAAGATGAATATAAAATACTGTATGTTTTGTTGAACCTGTGCACAGATGCTGCTGTGGGTTTGTACCTGTGCATCCCTGTAGTGGAGCCACGGGGTTTAGGTGGTGCTTGGGACCCATTTTGTTTTACTTTTCCTTTTTTGTGGGGAGAAGTGATCTGTTTGAGGTATAGATGAAAATGTGCTCCAGCTTGACATGCCTGTGGCAGGGAGATTGTTCAGTATTTCAGTTTGGATCTTTTTCTTCCCTTTTTTCTAAAAAAAAAGAAGACGTGTTCTTTAGAGAGAGCTGCTGCAACCAGCTTAGTTTGTGCCCCAGAGGAGGGGTTTTTAACCTCCAGTTTGCCCAGAGCTGGCAGGTTTACAGCCCTGGGTTTTGGGGAGAAGGTGCCATACCCGTGTTTGCTGGCGCTGGCCTGTGACTCTGCAGCTCCTCTCCTTCCCCTGCTCCTCATGCAGCCGGGTTTGTTTCTTGCTCTCCCATGTCCTTACTTTACTCTTCCCCTCCCAGTCCCCGGCGCTGTGCTTGGCTGAGCCCAGCCAGCCCGTGGCCAAGGAAAAGCCATTAGGTTCTTGGCGCAGCCTGCTTCCCCGGGGCCATGCAGAGGGAAAGGGGACTGGAGCTGAAACACAGCCTGGGGCTGTGCTGGATGGAGGAAGAACCCTTTGGAGGTCCTGCACTGCTTGCCCCCAACAAAAGTAGCCTTTCTCCCACCTGGAGCTGCAGAAGGAGTCAGCATGCATGTCAGGAGCGAGCTGCTCTCCTCTGCTTGGGGCTACTGGTGCAGTACCTCCCATGGCTGTGCTTTGCTGCACAGCAGACCCCCTACAAGCCCCCCAAAAGAAGCCATGAGCTGCTGGTACCCCAGCCCCATTTGGGGACTGCAGAGGAGCTGGGATTTACCCACTGTTGTGGCAGAGCATCCTGGGATGGAACAGCCAGGACATGCAGGGAAGGGGATGGTGCTGCAGATGAGCTGAGTTAAATCTGCCAGGGAGGCAGTTTGATTAAAATTAGGAGCAGCTGCCTAGAATTCATTATATGGTGACTTTTTATGGCTCTTAATTAGCCCTGTCCCTTAAAAATACTGTCAGTGGGTTGATCCAGCTCCTGCTCAGCCTTCTCCTACCCCCTTCCAGTCTCCACTCCTGCCTTGCTGAAAGTCTTCCCGCCAAAAAAAAATTAATTATGGCAATGATTTGGCCCTTATTGCCAAAGGGGTTGGGGTTGTTCTCTGCATGGGGCTCAGACTGTTCTCTGCACATGTTGTCTGCCCGTGGTAATTGGAGATGGCGTCTGGTGCTCCATGTACAGCACCTGGCACGTCGCAGCCCGGCGGCGGAGGGGTGGGGGGAGCTGCTGAAATGGAGTCGGCGAAGGGGTGACAAGCGGTCCCTTGATTCAGAGATTCTTCTGAGACTATTTATAGCCTGTTCTTTTTCAGAGGCAGGTGCTCCGGGACTCAGTGGAGGTGGGAACTCTCCTAACAGTCCGTTGGTTTCTGCTGAGGGCTTCAGACTTGCTACAAAGAGATCTTCCTTCCCACTCCTCTGCGAAAAGTGCTAGAGAAAACAGAGCACCATGTACACCTTCCTGCCTGAGAACTTCACGCCAGTGAAGCAGAAGCCCTCCAAGGAGCTAAGGCCCATGCTCGGGGCCATCTTGCTGGGCCTCATCCTCTTCATTGCTGCGGTGGTGGCCTGGTGCTACTACACGGTGTCCCTGCGGAAGGCGGAGCGGCTCAAGACGGAGCTGATGGATCTGCGGGCCGATGGCTTTGTCATCAGGAACCAGCACGGGGAGGTGGTTTTCCGGCTGGCCTTCCGCTCGGGCAGCCTTGACCTGGAGTCGTGCTCCAAGGAGGGCGAGATCTTGAGCTGCACGCGGTCGGGCCGGGGACCGCTCAACTTCTTCATCCAGACGGTGAAGCCCAAGGACACGGTGATGTGCTACCGCGTGCGCTGGGAGGAGCTGGCGCCCGGCCCGGCGGTGGAGCACACCATGTTCTGGGAGGACGCCCACTGGTATGGGGGCTCAGAGATGAGCACCCAGCACTGGCCCATCCGCCTGGCCGGCTACCAGGAGCCCGTGCCCTACGTGACGAGCGACGTCTACTCCTTCCGCGACAGCTTTGGTGGCATCCTCGAGCGCTACTGGCTCTCCTCCAAGGCGGCGGCCATCAAGATCAACGACTCGGTGCCCTTCCACCTGGGCTTCAACGCCACCGAGCGCACCCTCTTCTTCCAGGCCCGCTACAAGGACTCTCCCTACAAGCCCCCGCCGGGGCAGCGGCCCTTCCCTGAGCTCAGCTACCGGGTCTGCGTGGGCTCCGACGTCACCTCCATCCACAAGTACATGGTGCGCAGGTACTTCAACAAGCCCTCCAAGATCCCTGCTGAGAACGCCTTCCGGTACCCCATCTGGTCCACCTGGGCCCTCTACAAGAACGATATCGACCAGGATAAACTCTTGCGATTTGCTGAAAAGATCAAGAAGTACCGTTTTAACTGTAGCCACATTGAAATTGATGACATGTACACACAAGCCTATGGGGACTTTGACTTTGATCCCATCAAGTTCCCCAACGTGACAGAGATGTTTGCAAAACTGAGAGAAGATGGATTTAAGGTCACCCTGTGGACTCACCCTTTCATAAACTATAATTCCTCCAATTTTGGAGTGGGGATTGAGCGTCAGCTTTTCATCAAGGAGCCCTCTGGGCGTCTGCCGGCCATGGTGGAGTGGTGGAACGGCATCGGGGCCATCCTGGACTTCACCAACCCAGCAGCGCGGGACTGGTTCCAGAGCCATCTGCGCCAGCTGCGCCACAAGTACGGCATCTCATCCTTCAAGTTTGATGCAGGTGAGACCAGCTACCTGCCCAAGCAGTTCAGCACCTTCCGCCCGCTCTCAGACCCCAGCATCTGGTCACGGCGCTACACGGAGATGGCCATCCCCTTCTACGAGCTGGCCGAGGTGCGGGTGGGCTACCAGTCACAGAACATCTCCTGCTTCTTCCGCATCATTGACCGTGACTCTGTCTGGGGCTACGAGCTCGGCCTCAAGTCCCTCATCCCCACAGTGCTCACCATCAGCATGCTGGGGTACCCATTCATATCTGCTGACATGATTGGGGGCAATTTTTTCCCCAACAAGACAGACGGGGCAGTGGAGATCCCTGACCGGGAGCTGTACGTGCGGTGGCTGGAGCTGTCGGCCTTCATGCCCTCCATGCAGTTCTCCATCCCACCCTGGCTCTACGACAAGGAGGTGGTGGAGATCGCACAGAAGTTCACGGAGCTTCACGAGTCGCTGGTGGCCCCACTGCTGCTGGAGCTGGCCGGGGAGGTCACTGACACGGGCGACCCCATCATCCGTCCCATCTGGTGGATCTCGCCCCGCGACGAGGCCACTCACAGGATCGACTCCCAGTTCCTCATTGGGGACACCCTCATGGTGGCCCCGGTCCTGGAGATGGGCAAGCAGGAGCGCGACGTCTACCTGCCAGCAGGCAAGTGGCGCAGCTACAAGGGGGAGTTGTTTGAGAAGACGCCGGTGCTGCTCACGGACTATCCCGTTGACCTGGACGAAGTCGCCTATTTCCTCTGGGTTTCCTAACAGGCTCCTCCATCAGCTTTGGGATAACCATGCCTTACTTTGGATTTTGTAACAAATAATAATTCTAATTGCACATTTTGTTTGAGACTGGGATTGAGGAAGGGAATTAAATAGACTTCACTGTCCTCGGGGTAATTTGTTTTTTATTTGGATGGGGATAATCTTTTTTTTTTTTTTTTAATTTGGGGCAGATGGAAGACTCCAGTTGTGTTAGGATGGGCAGAATTTTTTCTGTATGGGTCAGGAAGGGGTTGTCAGTAAAACCAATACCTTTTCAGTTCCCAAGGATTTCAAGAGGTGGAGGTTGGTTAGTGCCAGTGGGAGCATCTCTGATTCTGTGGGAGCGCTGGGCATGGGGAAGTGTGATGTGGGAGGGTTGCTACAGCACAGCCTGCCTTAAGTTTTATAATATGGCAAATGAATTTAAAAGTACTTTTTTAAGAGCAGAAAACAGTGAGATAGATATATATACACACATGTATTTTTTTCCCCTCTTTTAATCAAATGTGGCACTGGATTCATGCTTGCCCCACTTTCCTGGGTACCAGGCAGGCCAGGTTACTCGAGTGGTGCCCAGATATTTTAACTCTATGGGGTGTGTATCTCTCGCTGAGGCAGCTGCATCCCACCTCCTCACCCATTTAACACCCGCTGCAAGACGCTTGCCTGTGTGTTTTCCCTTGGGCATCAACATTGCCTTTCCTAGAGCAGCACCATCCATACCACCGTGACCCATTAGTCTTTTTAAAGCATTTATGGCTCCACTTCATCACATGATTATTCTGCTAATATCATCCCTTTTGGTTTTTATGGACAGATGATCTTTCAGGTTTGTTGTTAGCGGAAGGACAGCCTGGAGCTAAGCCGTTCTTGAAAAGTCTGTGCAGCACTTCCCCGGGAACAGCCGGTTCCCACAAGCGGCACGTGTTTTGGGTTGACGCTGACGTTTGCTGCTAGCCGGCTTGCCAGTGGGTGGAAAACACTGACTTCTGCACTGGTGGGCCTGTGCCAGTGGATGTTCTCACCACGTCCACAAAAATGTTCTCATCTCCCATGAAATTAAGCTAATATACATCTCCGTCTTAGGTCGCAGTTAGAGGTGATGATTTTGCTGAAGGTTTTTCTAAAGCAGCCCTCCTTTCTCCCCAGGAGAATTAGGGGCCTTCCTCGGGCAGCATTTGTGGTGCTGGAGGTGGGGTTGCTCTCACACGGAGTGACATTCCCAGCATTTGGGATGGAGCTGCAGAGATGCCTCTTTCCCAGCCTTTCAATTTGATTTTCTACAGGAAGATGCATTTATGAGAGCTGTGGGCCATCTCTGGTCTGAGACGGAGCGAACAGGATTGAAGTCTTGGCAGCCCTCCTCCCCAGGACAGGACATTCCTGGCTGTGCCCTGGTTGTGAGCGCATTTCAGCCCCTCAGTTTTTAATAAGCCTCTGCAGAATTAAACTGCATTGGCTGGGAAGGTTTGGGGCACCCTGCCCAGGCTATGACCAGCCAAGGAGAACTCAGCGTCTGCAGAGTTTCTCATGGGATTGTGTCTGGGATGAGCGTGGGTCTGTGCCACCTGTAGAAATGGAGGTGTGTTTTGGGTAGGGTTGGTTACCAGTAAGGATCTTTCTCAAAGCCCCCCTCCTGCACTGGGTATTGCAGGAGGCAAAAAAGGAGATGCATTAAACCTGGGGGTTGTGATTGGGTCCAGGAGTAGAAATGTTGGTGTTTGGGACACAGTTAGCAGGTGCTTTTATAGTTAGAAAGTGAGGAAGTCCAGTTTGATGGACTCTCTGGAGCATCCCTTGCAGTCTGAATCTGCCCTGCATAATTTGGCCTTTCAGCCTGAAAATGGGATGCCCAGGAGCCCGATAGGTCCCTGCCCAGTGGGAGAACAAGCATGTCCCACAGCCTGTTTCTTGTGGCTTTTAGATACAAAGGACTCAGGTTTGTTCCCTGCCACCAGTGCAAATAGCAGTTGTGTTACAAATTAGAGACACCCTCTGGCAAGGAGTTAATCCTGGAGCCCCAGCATCAGTCATCAAGGCACTGGCAGGATTTGGCCCGTGGACTAGAGTGTGGAAGTGAAGGTGAGCAGCTCCTAGATGTGAATCTGTCCACAGTCTGCAAGGAGGACAGGGTGTGGAGAGGGCTTCCCCAGCCCCAGAAATGCATAAAGGCCGTGCTTTGAGGGGCTCCAGCTCTTCCCTTTCAACCTTTGCTTGTGAAATACTTGTCTTCCCTTGGCATAGGAGTCATTGGGTGGTGGAGATGTTGCTGCACAGCTCAGCTGCCAGTGAAGATGTGGGATCTTGGGCACAAGACTTCATGGGAAGTCTGAGGAATGTTGCGTGTCTTCTCCTCCCCAACTCCACCGTGCCACTTGCCACATCCCTCACTAGTAAGGGGTGAGGCTATGTGAGGAGAAACCCAGCATTCCTGTTGGTAACCCTTTGTTGTGAAAATTGTGGGAGCAGCCAGATGAGTGCCTTCAATCGCCTCACAGTGGTTTCAAGCACTGTGGGGAAGGTCACAGAGGAAATTCCTTGTTAGACACATTGTCCTCTGTCCCCTCGCCTCAAAAGAAAGGATTTTATTATCAAGGTTTTAATTTTATTTAACTATATGAGTAAGTGGGTAAGATTATAGAGTGCCCTTATTTTTATAAATGCTGTAGTTAGGGCATAAGTGTCTGTGGCTATTCAGTGCTCCACCTAGGAGAAAGGTAAAGCTGTTGGGAGGACATAAGAGATGATACTGAAGAGCAAGTCCATGCGGGTAGCTCTCTGTGGGTCCATGGCACCAAGCCTTCCTTGCATGTTAGGGACAGGCTCAGCAGTGCTGCCTGAAGCTATCTCAAAGGCTCCTAGGTGCCCTTTCCGTCCAACTTTTTAGGAAAACCACTATTTCTAGCATTATGCTGTAGCCCTGCAGGACTTGAGGACCTCTAGGACCTCATAGGCCACAAGCACTCTGTGCACAGGCACTTTGGGAACTGCTAGCCATGGAGATTTCTCCCATTTACACCATGGGTCACTGGCCAAAACACGGTTTAGTTTGACTCAGCCAAGGAAAAACCCTGAAAGAGGTTATGGGGTTGGGCTCAGCTTTTCTACCCCAGCCCACGTCAGATTGTGGCTGAGCAGCAGGTCAACGTGATGCCCATGTGATTGAATTTTGAAGCTTGCACTGTCATGTGTCGGGTTTTCTGGATGCTTGTGTTTGCACATGCTGTCCTAAGTCGGACTGTAATGTTGTTGTTGGGTTTGTTTTTAACCACTTTTCTAATTCTTAATTGTTACGAAAACAGAACTGTAACATGAATCGCCTTGATTGATATAAAACTTTGGAAAACAAAAGGAAGTTTTACTATGTCCATCTGTACCAAGTCCATGGGGCTGGTGGTTCAGGCAGATTTGGGGCTTTTTTCATCCAGACTTCACCAAAATCAGAGTTGAGATAGTTGGTTTATTTAAAGCTTGCAGCCTGCAGCTTGGATGTTTTAAAGAAAGGAGCTGGCAGCCTCCCTGCTCTTCTGTTTGTGGTTGTGGCAGGAGATGGGGATATAGGCATGACCTGCCGGTGTAGGTCAGGCATCACCATCCCTTGGGTCCCCACAGCAAAGGGAATACCTGTGTCTTAGGGCAGGCCTAGAAAAGACCATGTCCAGACAAACATTGATGCTGCATTCACTCCCGAGGGTGGGCACCAGACCACTGCACCCATATTTCTACTGACATCCACCCAAAAAGCGCCCATTGACACTGACTCGGGGGGATTTGCTGGTCCACGCTGCTCTCAGAGGACACATTCTTTGATGCTGTTTGCAGGCACTGAAGAAGAGGAGCCTGCTCTTGGCTTCCCTTGGGCACTCCATAAGGTCTGCCTGGACCCTGCCTGTCCCCACTGCTCCTGGGGTCCCCCATTCTCGATGATGCTGATGGCTCAGGGCGGGTGGGGTAGATGTTTGTGGCTATGGGAGTGCCAGAAAGGGAGTGTATGAAATTCATTTAGAAGCCTGCCTTGCCCCACACTACCCGCTTTGCCCCACACAGCGTTTTTCCTGCCCTTTTCATGTTACTGTGCAAACCACAGCTGCTTTGTGCCCCCCACTCATCACAAGCACTGGGCAACCCATGCAACTCAGCTTAAGGGATGAGAGGGACTTAAATTTGTAACTTTTGCAATAAAAGATGTTTTCCCAATGCTTTGCCTTCTCACTTGGATGCAAGCAGCATCCATACACTCGGCTGATGCTTACCTAGGGGGGTGAAACTGGTGCCAGCTGGAGACCTGGAGGCAATTTGGCAGCTCACAGCACCTGCAGCCTCGCAGCAAATCCCCAGTAATGCAGGAGCCCTCCCTGGAATCAAGGGGTTTAGGTTTTCCTTTTGGTTTGCTTCCTCCCAAAAGCTGTCACAGTGCATGGGGAGGGTGCGTGAGGCTTTCCAAGGATGCGGGGACAGCGACCACAGTCTGCTCTGTGCTGGGTCCCAGATAAGTGGCAGTGCTTGAAAACACATCCACAGCTGTGTACGGCGAAGGGAGGAGGGTTAATGGCAGAGTCCAAACCCCAGTGGTCCTACAGCAAAAGCCCAACTAATTTCAAACTAGATTTCAGGGATGTGCCTATGGGTCACAGCTGCTGACCCACATGATCCTGTCCAGGAGTGTGTCGATCCCTGCACAAAATCATAGCTTTTATTAAAAGTAAGAAAAAAAAACAACAGGCAGGCAGGCAGAGCCCACGGCTGGGCAGGACTGTGGTGAAAGGACAAGCTGGGAGCAGCAGAGTCCCTTCAGGTAAGTGACCAGGAAAACAACCACCTTCTCAACCACGATTCATCCTGAGCAGGGCAGGAGCTGCCAGCCCACAGATCCCGTGCGCTGGAAGTGCCACAAAGATGGTCTGAGCTGATCCAAAATCCCAGAGGCTATGAAAAGCAGGAATTTTAATTTATTTAATTGTTATTTTTTGACAGTAGGACTGGTTGGTTTTTAGCTCAATGATCATAAAAGATTAAGGGCAATAAACTCTCCCTTCAGAAAAAAACAGGCAGCCTTCATGAGTGATGGGCTGGGGGAGAGTCCCATGTCACCAGCACCTCCAACAAACAGCACTTGCTTGGCACTGGGACCACAAAAAAAACCCAAAACAAAACAAATGAAGCTTACCAAGACAAGCAAGATGTCCCTCTGGCAGTGAACAGCCTCTGTGCAGCAGGAGGATGCGGAGAGGTGGCCATGGTGCCACCTGCTCAGAAGATGCCTCCAGCACCCGAGCCTGGGGCTCCCCAGGGCTTGGCTAGGCAGCAGGGAAAGGCACTGGGGGAAAGAGTGAAAAAAGGATGGGGATTTAGAGGAGAGGTTTTTTGCAGCCAGATTCTTGTATCATCACCAGAATTTGCAGAAAGTCTCCATGATGCTCTTTTCCCTGGCTCAGCCTGTGATGCAAGCACGTGACAGCGCTGTGCCTGTACATACAGAACACACTGATTAGAGGGGCAGAGGTGCTGTATGAAGGGGCTCAATCCTGGCTATTCCACCTCTTCCCAGCACCGTGGGCATCAGCTTTTCAAAAAGCTTTTTTCTTGCTGTGACAACAGCCAGAGGAATTTTGCTGGGGCCCCCTGGGACTGTCTGATTGCCCGAGCCCAGCTTTCAGGAACCCCTTGGGACTTCAAAGCACCAATTGATAGAGAAAATATTCAGAAAATTTCTTATCCTTGAGGGAGATGCATCAGTGGAAACCACTATCCTGGAGCAGGAGAAAGCCGATGGTAAGAACCCAGAGATTTGTTAACCCTGAACACTACTGCCAGACTAAGCATTGAGTTCCCTTCCACATCCCTAGGAGAAAGGGGGCTGAGGGAGGGGACTGGGTTGGGACTCGGAGGCCTTCCCGCTGGTCCAGCAGACGACGGGCTTCCTGGCTGCACTTTTCCATGGCACCAAGGAGAAGATGTTGCACAAATGTATCCGTCTGGGGGAATGAGGTCCCAGCAAAACCAGACAACGTGACTCAGTGGTGCTCAGAGCAGCCCAAAGAGGCCCTTCAGGTACACAGGGCCAGGCCCCCCAGTGCTCGAATCAGGGAAAGGGCCCCTGCAAGAGCCCAGGGCCCGGCGTCATGGGACCTTGGTGAAGGGAAAGGGCCCTGCAAGAGCAGAGAGCCGAGAGCCACAGCGCTGTGCTCTGGGGAGAGAGGCACACGCAGAGCGCAGATACAGTCCCGTGACAGTCCAAGCAGAGCCAGGAGGCAGTGCAAGACCCGAGGGAGAAGCCCCATGGTGCTCTGCTAAGGCCACGGAGAGGGAACAGTGGGCACAGCCCCAGGAAAAGGGGGAGAAGGCAGCACGGGTGGGGACAGCGACGCCACCTGCACATGAGTAACACCGAGACTTTTTCTGCAGTTTTCAGGCCTTTATTTTCTTTTGCTGCCTGAGAACCGGACTCAGAGGGCCGGGAGCCCCTGAGGGCCGGCACATGCCCCGACTGCTGGCCCACCCTGGTGTCGGCAGCGCCGGGGACATTCTTCTAGTGCTGCCGGCAGGGTGGGCTCTTCTTGGCCAGAGAAGAGGCCTCGGGGCTGCCGGCCCTCCTCTTTGGGGGTCACCGAGGGGGCGGTGAGGAGGGGGCCAGGCCTGGGGTGATGAGCAACGGGGCAGGGGCAGGCCCTGGAGACCCCCGAGCTGGGAACCTCTGCCCCGGGACCAGCTGCAGAGACGCAGGCCTGGAGCTGGGCAGCACTTGCCGTCGGGGGGAACAACAAAATAGTACCTGGCACGTGTAGAAGGACCCGGGCCCCTCAGCGTTAACATCCCACCCTTCCCGGCAAAACAGCAAAAAAGGGCGAGGCTGGCAACGCCACCGGCGCTGTTGGTGACACCGAGACCTTTTCTGCAGTTGCCCTGCATTTCCTTTGTTGGGCTAATTGTATGTGGGGGGCTGGGAGCCCTTGAGGGCTGGCGTGTGCCCCAGCTGATGGCCCAGTCCTGGTGTGGCCATCCCCCGAGGCAGGCTCCAGGGTCACCGGGGTGGTGCTGGCCTCTTGTTGGCTGGAGAGGCCTCGGAGCTGCTGTTCCTCCTCTTTGGGGGTCGCCGTGTCCCCCTGGGAGAGCGCTCGCTGCCGCGGCTGGAAGTGGAGGGCCCGGGCACAGCCTCCCCTGGCTCCTCCTGGGGCTCTTCTTGCTCCGGTGGCAATGGCGACGGGAGCAGAGGGGTGGCTGCCGAGGCCCCCGGCAACGGCCGCGGATGAGGTGCTGGGGGGCTCATCCGTGCTGGATCTGTGAGGGCTGACGGAGGGGACTGGGCTGGGACTGGGAGGCCTTCCCGCTGGTCCAGCAGACGACGGGCTTCCTGGCTGCACCTTTCCGTGGCAGCAAGGAGAAGATGTTGCACAAATATCTCCGTCTGGTTTTGGAGGGAAACCCACAGCCTCTGGACCAGCAGCTCTTCATCCATGCCGTGGCTGGTCAGGAGGGCCGTGATGGTGTCCTGCACCGTGGCTGCCTCCCTTGGGTTGAACCTGAAGATCTCCCTCAGCTTCAGTCGGATCCAGGGCAGCAGAGCCTCAAGAAGGCTTGGGTGTTCCCGGAAAAGGGTCGCCCATTCCTCAGGCTGGAGGCCACCCACAGGAGCCCTGGGCACC
Organism: Caprimulgus europaeus; assembly: GCA_907165065.1. The sequence goes on from OU015527.1 coordinate 72,621,040, forward strand.
CTTTCCGCAGCCTGTGGTTGGTGTGCTCCAGGGTGATGAGCACTGTGGGTAGCGGATGGCGTGATGACATGCTCCTTGAAGTCATCATCCGCCTGCACCGAGTGCACGATGGAGAGGATCCTCCTCTTGCAGAGAGGGCACTCGGGCTTGCTCTCAGCCCACCGCAGGATACATGGGTAGCAGAAGCGGTGGAGGCACGGCATGACGTAGCTGGCCTCCTCCCAGCTGTCCAGGCAGATGGGACAGCGGTCATCCACCTCTGTGGCCACGGTGTCCACGTGCTGTGGTGGGCTGGGGGGAGCTGGGGGTGTCGATCTGCCCCCTCTCGCTGGCGCTGCAGCAGCAGGTGTAGCGCTAGAAAGGGAAGAGAGGCCGCGGTCGTGGGCTGTCACAGGGAGGGCTGGCAAAAATGCCCAGGTCCCTCCAGAAGGAAACCCTCCCAGCTCCCCAGGGTGACGTGTCCCCTCCCAGCTCACCTCTGCTGCTGCAAGCGTGGCTCCTGGGTGCCCCGGCTGCCTGAACCTGGCATGGCTGGGGAAAATCCTCCGACGGCTCCGGGGTCGGGCACTGAGAGCTGCAACAAACAACTCTGCGAGCACGACACCAGCACCAAAGGCCTCGCTCAACGCTCCGAACCTCGCAAACTGCTCAGCTGGAGTGCGGGCACTGCCGGCTGGCTGGGACTCGGCACCCGGATTTAGGCAGTGAGGGACGCCGGGTCACAATCCATCGCTGGGCGACATCACAGTCTGAGCCACGGTGACGTCAGGAGCCATCGCTCAGGGACATTGTGAAGAGCTGCTTCTAAAAAACAACCATGATGAGGTTGAGAGCTTGCGGGTTAAAGTCAGTGACCAGACCAACAAAGGGCATCTGTTGGCTGGGGTCACCGGGCCACCTGATCAAGGAGAACCTCTTGCCGAGGTGTTCTTGCTTCAGCTACGGGAAGAGTCGTGCTCACAAGCTCTCACCCTGATGGGGGATTTAAACCACAGGGATGTCTGCTGGGAAAGCAGCACGGCGGGCCGTAAACAATCCAGGAGACTCCTGGAGTCCATTGAGCATAACTTCCTGGTGCAGCTATTGGACAGACTGCCCAGAGGTGAAGTGTTACTGGACCTGGTGCTCATGAATGCAGAAGAGACCTGTAAAGAGGCAAAGTCTGGGCTGTAGCAACCATGCCCTGGTTGAGGTTGTGATCTTGAGGAATATGGGCCTTGCAAAGAGCAGAGTCAGGACCCTGAACTTCAGGAGAGCAAAATTCCAGCTGTTAAAGGAATTATTGGATGGGATCCCCTGGGAAGCTGTCCTTAGGCACACAGGAACAGAACAGAGCTGGCAGGTCTTTAAGGACACCTTCCTGAGGGCACAAGAGCTCTCCATCCCGCAGCAGAAGAAATCAAGTAGAGCAGGCAGGGAAGCGGCATGGCTCAGCAAGGACCTGCTGGTCAAACTGAGAGAAAAGAAGGACATGGACAGGCAGTGGAAGCAGAGCGGTGTAGCCTGGGAAGAATACAGGGATGCAGTTTTCAGGCCTTTGTTTTCTTTCGCTGCCTGAGAACTGGACTCAGCCGCTGGCCCAGCCCTGGTGTCAGCAGCGCCAGGGACATTCTTCCAGTGCTGCCGGCGGGGTGGGCTCTTCTTGGCCGGAGAAGAGGCCTCGGGGCTGCCGGCCCTCGTCTTCAGGGGTCACCGTGGACCCCTTGGGGAGCACTCCCTGTCCTGGGTGGAGGTGGATGGTTGTGCTGCGAGTTCCTCGGGCCCTTGCTGGGGCTCTTCATGCTCCCTGGGGACAGGAACGGGGGCAGAGGGAGGGCTGCCGGGACCCCACAAAAGGCGTCTGGAAGTCATCCACGCCGGTGCCTTCAGGGCTGCTGGAGGGGGCCGGGCCAGGGGTGGGAGACCCTCGTAGGCGGGCAGCAGGATGGGGGGCAGCCACGGGGCTGTGTCTTTATCTGGGGCCCAGCAGCTGCCTTCTGTTCCTCCTCTCATCTTGCCAGCTTGGCTGCAGAGCCGATCACACACGGTGTGTGAGAGGAGGGTGAGGGGCCCTGGGGAGCATGGAGAAGATGCACGGCCATTTCTGTGGGGTTTGCTCACAGCAGAGAGGAGCTGTGCTGGGGGAAGTCCTGCAGAGAACACGCGCTGGGGAGGGCTGGTGGGGGTGGTGTCAGTTCCCCGCCGCTCAAAGAGGGGTCCTTTCCAGGTGGAGGAGAAGAAATGCCACTGCCAAGGCTGAAGCTGGAAGAGCGGGAGGATATCCATTGTTCTTGGCTCGTGGCCCTGTAGCACTTGAGTTGGGGGAATGAGGTCCCAGCAAAACCAGACAACGTGACTCAGTGGTGCTCAGAGCAGCCCAAAGAGGCCCTTCAGGTACACAGGGCCAGGCCCCCCAGTGCTCGAATCAGGGAAAGGGCCCCTGCAAGAGCCCAGGGCCCGGCGTCATGGGACCTTGGTGAAGGGAAAGGGCCCTGCAAGAGCAGAGAGCCGAGAGCCACAGCGCTGTGCTCTGGGGAGAGAGGCACACGCAGAGCGCAGATACAGTCCCGTGACAGTCCAAGCAGAGCCAGGAGGCAGTGCAAGACCCGAGGGAGAAGCCCCATGGTGCTCTGCTAAGGCCACGGAGAGGGAACAGTGGGCACAGCCCCAGGAAAAGGGGGAGAAGGCAGCACGGGTGGGGACAGCGACGCCACCTGCACATGAGTAACACCGAGACTTTTTCTGCAGTTTTCAGGCCTTTATTTTCTTTTGCTGCCTGAGAACCGGACTCAGAGGGCCGGGAGCCCCTGAGGGCCGGCACATGCCCCGACTGCTGGCCCACCCTGGTGTCGGCAGCGCCGGGGACATTCTTCTAGTGCTGCCGGCAGGGTGGGCTCTTCTTGGCCAGAGAAGAGGCCTCGGGGCTGCCGGCCCTCCTCTTTGGGGGTCACCGAGGGGGCGGTGAGGAGGGGGCCAGGCCTGGGGTGATGAGCAACGGGGCAGGGGCAGGCCCTGGAGACCCCCGAGCTGGGAACCTCTGCCCCGGGACCAGCTGCAGAGACGCAGGCCTGGAGCTGGGCAGCACTTGCCGTCGGGGGGAACAACAAAATAGTACCTGGCACGTGTAGAAGGACCCGGGCCCCTCAGCGTTAACATCCCACCCTTCCCGGCAAAACAGCAAAAAAGGGCGAGGCTGGCAACGCCACCGGCGCTGTTGGTGACACCGAGACCTTTTCTGCAGTTGCCCTGCATTTCCTTTGTTGGGCTAATTGTATGTGGGGGGCTGGGAGCCCTTGAGGGCTGGCGTGTGCCCCAGCTGATGGCCCAGTCCTGGTGTGGCCATCCCCCGAGGCAGGCTCCAGGGTCACCGGGGTGGTGCTGGCCTCTTGTTGGCTGGAGAGGCCTCGGAGCTGCTGTTCCTCCTCTTTGGGGGTCGCCGTGTCCCCCTGGGAGAGCGCTCGCTGCCGCGGCTGGAAGTGGAGGGCCCGGGCACAGCCTCCCCTGGCTCCTCCTGGGGCTCTTCTTGCTCCGGTGGCAATGGCGACGGGAGCAGAGGGGTGGCTGCCGAGGCCCCCGGCAACGGCCGCGGATGAGGTGCTGGGGGGCTCATCCGTGCTGGATCTGTGAGGGCTGACGGAGGGGACTGGGCTGGGACTGGGAGGCCTTCCCGCTGGTCCAGCAGACGACGGGCTTCCTGGCTGCACCTTTCCGTGGCAGCAAGGAGAAGATGTTGCACAAATATCTCCGTCTGGTTTTGGAGGGAAACCCACAGCCTCTGGACCAGCAGCTCTTCATCCATGCCGTGGCTGGTCAGGAGGGCCGTGATGGTGTCCTGCACCGTGGCTGCCTCCCTTGGGTTGAACCTGAAGATCTCCCTCAGCTTCAGTCGGATCCAGGGCAGCAGAGCCTCAAGAAGGCTTGGGTGTTCCCGGAAAAGGGTCGCCCATTCCTCAGGCTGGAGGCCACCCACAGGAGCCCTGGGCACCCTTTCCGCAGCCTGTGGTTGGTGTGCTCCAGGGTGATGAGCACTGTGGGTAGCGGATGGCGTGATGACATGCTCCTTGAAGTCATCATCCGCCTGCACCGAGTGCACGATGGAGAGGATCCTCCTCTTGCAGAGAGGGCACTCGGGCTTGCTCTCAGCCCACCGCAGGATACATGGGTAGCAGAAGCGGTGGAGGCACGGCATGACGTAGCTGGCCTCCTCCCAGCTGTCCAGGCAGATGGGACAGCGGTCATCCACCTCTGTGGCCACGGTGTCCACGTGCTGTGGTGGGCTGGGGGGAGCTGGGGGTGTCGATCTGCCCCCTCTCGCTGGCGCTGCAGCAGCAGGTGTAGCGCTAGAAAGGGAAGAGAGGCCGCGGTCGTGGGCTGTCACAGGGAGGGCTGGCAAAAATGCCCAGGTCCCTCCAGAAGGAAACCCTCCCAGCTCCCCAGGGTGACGTGTCCCCTCCCAGCTCACCTCTGCTGCTGCAAGCGTGGCTCCTGGGTGCCCCGGCTGCCTGAACCTGGCATGGCTGGGGAAAATCCTCCGACGGCTCCGGGGTCGGGCACTGAGAGCTGCAACAAACAACTCTGCGAGCACGACACCAGCACCAAAGGCCTCGCTCAACGCTCCGAACCTCGCAAACTGCTCAGCTGGAGTGCGGGCACTGCCGGCTGGCTGGGACTCGGCACCCGGATTTAGGCAGTGAGGGACGCCGGGTCACAATCCATCGCTGGGCGACATCACAGTCTGAGCCACGGTGACGTCAGGAGCCATCGCTCAGGGACATTGTGAAGAGCTGCTTCTAAAAAACAACCATGATGAGGTTGAGAGCTTGCGGGTTAAAGTCAGTGACCAGACCAACAAAGGGCATCTGTTGGCTGGGGTCACCGGGCCACCTGATCAAGGAGAACCTCTTGCCGAGGTGTTCTTGCTTCAGCTACGGGAAGAGTCGTGCTCACAAGCTCTCACCCTGATGGGGGATTTAAACCACAGGGATGTCTGCTGGGAAAGCAGCACGGCGGGCCGTAAACAATCCAGGAGACTCCTGGAGTCCATTGAGCATAACTTCCTGGTGCAGCTATTGGACAGACTGCCCAGAGGTGAAGTGTTACTGGACCTGGTGCTCATGAATGCAGAAGAGACCTGTAAAGAGGCAAAGTCTGGGCTGTAGCAACCATGCCCTGGTTGAGGTTGTGATCTTGAGGAATATGGGCCTTGCAAAGAGCAGAGTCAGGACCCTGAACTTCAGGAGAGCAAAATTCCAGCTGTTAAAGGAATTATTGGATGGGATCCCCTGGGAAGCTGTCCTTAGGCACACAGGAACAGAACAGAGCTGGCAGGTCTTTAAGGACACCTTCCTGAGGGCACAAGAGCTCTCCATCCCGCAGCAGAAGAAATCAAGTAGAGCAGGCAGGGAAGCGGCATGGCTCAGCAAGGACCTGCTGGTCAAACTGAGAGAAAAGAAGGACATGGACAGGCAGTGGAAGCAGAGCGGTGTAGCCTGGGAAGAATACAGGGATGCAGTTTTCAGGCCTTTGTTTTCTTTCGCTGCCTGAGAACTGGACTCAGCCGCTGGCCCAGCCCTGGTGTCAGCAGCGCCAGGGACATTCTTCCAGTGCTGCCGGCGGGGTGGGCTCTTCTTGGCCGGAGAAGAGGCCTCGGGGCTGCCGGCCCTCGTCTTCAGGGGTCACCGTGGACCCCTTGGGGAGCACTCCCTGTCCTGGGTGGAGGTGGATGGTTGTGCTGCGAGTTCCTCGGGCCCTTGCTGGGGCTCTTCATGCTCCCTGGGGACAGGAACGGGGGCAGAGGGAGGGCTGCCGGGACCCCACAAAAGGCGTCTGGAAGTCATCCACGCCGGTGCCTTCAGGGCTGCTGGAGGGGGCCGGGCCAGGGGTGGGAGACCCTCGTAGGCGGGCAGCAGGATGGGGGGCAGCCACGGGGCTGTGTCTTTATCTGGGGCCCAGCAGCTGCCTTCTGTTCCTCCTCTCATCTTGCCAGCTTGGCTGCAGAGCCGATCACACACGGTGTGTGAGAGGAGGGTGAGGGGCCCTGGGGAGCATGGAGAAGATGCACGGCCATTTCTGTGGGGTTTGCTCACAGCAGAGAGGAGCTGTGCTGGGGGAAGTCCTGCAGAGAACACGCGCTGGGGAGGGCTGGTGGGGGTGGTGTCAGTTCCCCGCCGCTCAAAGAGGGGTCCTTTCCAGGTGGAGGAGAAGAAATGCCACTGCCAAGGCTGAAGCTGGAAGAGCAGGAGGATATCCATTGTTCTTGGCTCGTGGCCCTGTAGCACTTGAGTTGGGGGAATGAGGTCCCAGCAAAACCAGACAACGTGACTCAGTGGTGCTCAGAGCAGCCCAAAGAGGCCCTTCAGGTACACAGGGCCAGGCCCCCCAGTGCTCGAATCAGGGAAAGGGCCCCTGCAAGAGCCCAGGGCCCGGCGTCATGGGACCTTGGTGAAGGGAAAGGGCCCTGCAAGAGCAGAGAGCCGAGAGCCACAGCGCTGTGCTCTGGGGAGAGAGGCACACGCAGAGCGCAGATACAGTCCCGTGACAGTCCAAGCAGAGCCAGGAGGCAGTGCAAGACCCGAGGGAGAAGCCCCATGGTGCTCTGCTAAGGCCACGGAGAGGGAACAGTGGGCACAGCCCCAGGAAAAGGGGGAGAAGGCAGCACGGGTGGGGACAGCGACGCCACCTGCACATGAGTAACACCGAGACTTTTTCTGCAGTTTTCAGGCCTTTATTTTCTTTTGCTGCCTGAGAACCGGACTCAGAGGGCCGGGAGCCCCTGAGGGCCGGCACATGCCCCGACTGCTGGCCCACCCTGGTGTCGGCAGCGCCGGGGACATTCTTCTAGTGCTGCCGGCAGGGTGGGCTCTTCTTGGCCAGAGAAGAGGCCTCGGGGCTGCCGGCCCTCCTCTTTGGGGGTCACCGAGGGGGCGGTGAGGAGGGGGCCAGGCCTGGGGTGATGAGCAACGGGGCAGGGGCAGGCCCTGGAGACCCCCGAGCTGGGAACCTCTGCCCCGGGACCAGCTGCAGAGACGCAGGCCTGGAGCTGGGCAGCACTTGCCGTCAGGGGGAACAACAAAATAGTACCTGGCACGTGTAGAAGGACCCGGGCCCCTCAGCGTTAACATCCCACCCTTCCCGGCAAAACAGCAAAAAAGGGCGAGGCTGGCAACGCCACCGGCGCTGTTGGTGACACCGAGACCTTTTCTGCAGTTGCCCTGCATTTCCTTTGTTGGGCTAATTGTATGTGGGGGGCTGGGAGCCCTTGAGGGCTGGCGTGTGCCCCAGCTGATGGCCCAGTCCTGGTGTGGCCATCCCCCGAGGCAGGCTCCAGGGTCACCGGGGTGGTGCTGGCCTCTTGTTGGCTGGAGAGGCCTCGGAGCTGCTGTTCCTCCTCTTTGGGGGTCGCCGTGTCCCCCTGGGAGAGCGCTCGCTGCCGCGGCTGGAAGTGGAGGGCCCGGGCACAGCCTCCCCTGGCTCCTCCTGGGGCTCTTCTTGCTCCGGTGGCAATGGCGACGGGAGCAGAGGGGTGGCTGCCGAGGCCCCCGGCAACGGCCGCGGATGAGGTGCTGGGGGGCTCATCCGTGCTGGATCTGTGAGGGCTGACGGAGGGGACTGGGCTGGGACTGGGAGGCCTTCCCGCTGGTCCAGCAGACGACGGGCTTCCTGGCTGCACCTTTCCGTGGCAGCAAGGAGAAGATGTTGCACAAATATCTCCGTCTGGTTTTGGAGGGAAACCCACAGCCTCTGGACCAGCAGCTCTTCATCCATGCCGTGGCTGGTCAGGAGGGCCGTGATGGTGTCCTGCACCGTGGCTGCCTCCCTTGGGTTGAACCTGAAGATCTCCCTCAGCTTCAGTCGGATCCAGGGCAGCAGAGCCTCAAGAAGGCTTGGGTGTTCCCGGAAAAGGGTCGCCCATTCCTCAGGCTGGAGGCCACCCACAGGAGCCCTGGGCACCCTTTCCGCAGCCTGTGGTTGGTGTGCTCCAGGGTGATGAGCACTGTGGGTAGCGGATGGCGTGATGACATGCTCCTTGAAGTCATCATCCGCCTGCACCGAGTGCACGATGGAGAGGATCCTCCTCTTGCAGAGAGGGCACTCGGGCTTGCTCTCAGCCCACCGCAGGATACATGGGTAGCAGAAGCGGTGGAGGCACGGCATGACGTAGCTGGCCTCCTCCCAGCTGTCCAGGCAGATGGGACAGCGGTCATCCACCTCTGTGGCCACGGTGTCCACGTGCTGTGGTGGGCTGGGGGGAGCTGGGGGTGTCGATCTGCCCCCTCTCGCTGGCGCTGCAGCAGCAGGTGTAGCGCTAGAAAGGGAAGAGAGGCCGCGGTCGTGGGCTGTCACGGGGAGGGCTGGCAAAAATGCCCAGGTCCCTCCAGAAGGAAACCCTCCCAGCTCCCCAGGGTGACGTGTCCCCTCCCAGCTCACCTCTGCTGCTGCAAGCGTGGCTCCTGGGTGCCCCGGCTGCCTGAACCTGGCATGGCTGGGGAAAATCCTCCGACGGCTCCGGGGTCGGGCACTGAGAGCTGCAACAAACAACTCTGCGAGCACGACACCAGCACCAAAGGCCTCGCTCAACGCTCCGAACCTCGCAAACTGCTCAGCTGGAGTGCGGGCACTGCCGGCTGGCTGGGACTCGGCACCCGGATTTAGGCAGTGAGGGACGCCGGGTCACAATCCATCGCTGGGCGACATCACAGTCTGAGCCACGGTGACGTCAGGAGCCATCGCTCAGGGACATTACTGGCCATCGCTCGGGGTCATCATGATGGGCCATCCTTACCCACGACACTCACACCACAAGCGCTGCAGCCCTAGGACACCTCTGGTGTGACCACAACACCACTGCCTGCTCCATCCCCCATCTCTTGCTTTGTTCTCATCATCAGTGTTCCCCACCAGTCACCGAGGCCTCAGCCATGTTTTCCCAGAGCCCCATCAGGTCACTCTGGCAGGGACAGACATCTCCAGGCACACATGTCAAGAGGGTTCACTTGGTAACACCTTGTGCCTCCCTGGGAGGCTGCAGGACAGAGTCCACAGGCTCTCTCCACAGTCAATTGCTGCTTCCTCCTGCGGGGGATCACAGGCAGCACTTGGGTTGCTCTGGTGGGTTTTCTCCTCTTTCTGTCTTTCCTATCCAAACCATTCTGTATTTCTATGGTTCCACAATTAGGTCTTTATGCCAAATCTGTTATCCCTGATCAAACTGTTGCAGTAAAGAACAATTTTACACACTATCTGTAGCCAGTGTTTTAGATTCATCTTAGGGCTCAGAGTTAACAAAACAGAAATTACAATATGTTATCTCCTTTTCTGCCATGTTTATACCTTGTTTACTGGCTTTTTAATGGTTAATCCAAGGCCATTATGCTACTAAAATGGGTAAATGCCTTCCTTTTGGCAACTCAGCTTCTCATCTTTCTCAAGGTTAAAGCTTTAAGGATTCAAGAGACAGGCTTGAAATAATTTCCCTGTTTACAGATTAATTCCCACAGCAACAGACTAATCACTGAATTTCAGCAGTTCAAAATCAGCCTTGATTTTCCACAAAGTATCTCATAAAATACTTGCCTTCTGTAAGAGGGAAAATAAAATACATTATTTGGTCATTCAGCATGGGTAAGGATGACATTTTTTGCATTTCCCATGCTATTTCAAGATCTATGGTAAGCAAATGAAAAAAAACCCACAAAAAACTTTAAAGCATTTCCCGTCTTTCATTAGAAACTTTATTACATTAATGTACACATTTGTGAAGTGAAATAAATCGTAGTGAAGTGCAGAATGATGAACATCGGTCATCTTTGGAAAATAGAGATATTTTCACAACAAAACACTTTCGTTACAGCTAAGAAAAAAAGCCAGGCGTACTTGATAGTTTTCTTTAAAAATATATTACAGTTCAATCATATCAAAGTGAAGTCTTGGCCCTGCTGCCCTCTTGAAAGAGCCCTCTCTAATTCCTCTGGGACAAGTCTGTGGGGTTTTTTTCTCTGCTGCTTCCTACAGTGACAGTGTTGCCTGGCTCTTCTCCATCAACCAGAAGTACATCCCCTTCCCACACCATATCTAGCTTAAAGCCCTGCTAATCGGCCCCGCCAGCTTCCTTCCTACAGCATTCTTGCCCCTGCTGGTCAGTCGCATCCCATCTGATGTCAACATGCACTGCCTCTCGAAGGTGTGTCCTATGATCTGAGACTGTTCCCAACAGCAATGTCTGGGCAGATGGTAAGATGAGTTCTAGGGATGGCCTGTTTGGTGCAAAGTTTGAGTATGTAGCCACACTAAAAGAGTAACCAGCTTCTTACAACGTTCTGTAAGATGCACATAGGAGAACTGGAAAGGAAACATCAGATGGCTTGTCATTTTAGGATTTAACTGAAGGACAGATAACTGTAGTTTAAGAGAAGATGTATTTTCTTATGCTAGGAAGAGATTTTGTGGTGTCTGTGTTTCTTTGTTACTTATTGTTGTTTTGCAATATGCTATGTTATTTAAGCTTTAGAGCTGAGATTTTCTCAGCTCGTTCCCAGCTCTGTATATCCAGAATGGGACTGTCCTTGGTGAACCTGTCAGTGGATAGATAAGTGCTCATAACTTTGTGACTCCTTTAAGATATTTTAAATTTGGTTTCCACTAGTCATCCAAAACCAGGAAGTGTCAGGTATAATAAATCACTCCTGCAGTTTAATTGTCTTGTATTATATATGGTGACAAACCATCTGCTTTTGTCTACATATTTAACTCAATATCCATATAGACTTCACTACACTTTTTTCATTGTTTGTATGTTCTAGTCACTCTTGGCATACTTTAATCCTGTAACAAAAATAGTGACACATGCCAGTATGGTCCAGTAAAAAGTCTTATGCAAAAACTGAATAACTGAAAATATCATAATTACCCTGAATTTCTGAAGCTTTTCATTCCCCTCTGTGTATTCACATTTTAGTACCCTTTCCAAAGGCCTGCAGTGAAGGCATGAAGTATTGCAGGCTTGTAGTCATGCAGTCCTACAATAACCATGCCAGTTGCAAGAGAAATTTGCTCTCTTTTATGCCTTTCATTGAAGGGAGCATGCATCCTTACCTGGCTGACTAGGCTAAATTCAAGGGCCATCCCTTTTCTGCTGTCTAGAATAGAGCCATGTAGTATCTCAAGCATTACAGAAACAATTGATGTATGTGGCACATAGGAGACTTAGAAAGGCTTGGGTTTTTAAAAAAAGCCCAACAATTTCCCCTCAGAAAATTAAAAAAAGAAAGCAAACAAACTTAATGCATTTATTCAGTGTCTAGGAACAATTTAGTCCAAAATTACTCACATTCTCTTCACACAGAAACCAGAGACACTTTAGAAGAGTAAACAATGTGTATGTCACTTCATATAAATGCATCAGAAAATAACCTCACCTTTCAGGGACTTTCCCAAATATCCCCTTTCAAGTCCAAAAGCACCTGAGAAAAATGATATAAAAAACACAGTACTTTTAAAATCAAAGAAAAGTGATTACATAACAGCTTCTAAAGCTTTAAAAATGGCTTTGGGGCTAATTTCTACCTTAGCAGAATAATTCTTTTATAAGCACTGTGAAACTGCCCAGTATAGGGTTGCAGAAGCATTGTTACTATTTGCTTGCACACCTTCAAACAGTAGCTTCCTGAACAGGGAAGATGGTTAAGGTCATAAGGGACCAATAAATTATACAGTTTGACCTCATATATGTCACAGGCCATTACCTTTCCCCCAGTTACTCTTGAATGAGCCTAACAACTGCTGTTTGCTTAAAGCATATTTTTGTCTGGATAAAATATATCTACCAGAAAGACATCCCATCTTGACCTGAAAATCTCAGGGTACACAAGGTTCACTTGAATTCTTGGTACTTTGCTTCCAAAGTTAATCTCACTCGTTGTGTTGCCCAAGGTCACCCTGTTCCAGTCCCTTGACCTGCACGAATGGCCTAAACTCCTAGCCCCTATGTCTACAGCTTTGCAATTGTCTTAGTGACACATTTGTCTCAATATAAAACACAATATAAACATCAGGAATCAACAACGCCTCTCTTCAGAGACCTGGCACTTACCTGGCTACTGTGAGCCTGTTAGGAAACCCAGAGGAAATAGGCGACTTCGTCCAGGTCAACGGGATAGTCCGTGAGCAGCACCGGCGTCTTCTCAAACAACTCCCCCTTGTAGCTGCACCACTTGCCTGCTGGCAGGTAGACGTCGCGCTCCTGCTTGCCCATCTCCAGGACCGGGGCCACCATGAGGGTGTCCCCAATGAGGAACTGGGAGTCGATCCTGTGAGTGGCCTCGTCGCGGGGCGAGATCCACCAGATGGGACGGATGATGGGGTCGCCCGTGTCAGTGACCTCTCCGGCCAGCTCCAGCAGCAGCGGGGCCACCAGCGACTCGTGAAGCTCCGTGAACTTCTGTGCGATCTCCACCACCTCCTTGTCGTAGAGCCAGGGTGGGATGGAGAACTGCATGGAGGGCATGAAGGCTGACAGCTCCAGCCACCGCACGTACAGCTCCCGGTCGGGGATCTCCACTGCCCCGTCTGTCTTGTTGGGGAGAAAGTTTCCTCCAATCATATCTGGCAGTACAAATGGGTACCCCAGCATGCTGATGGTGAGCACTGTGGGGATGAGGGACTTGAGGCCGAGCTCGTAGCCCCAGACAGAGTCACGGTCAATGATGCGGAAGAAGCAGGAGATGTTCTGTGACTGGTAGCCCACCCGCACCTCGGCCAGCTCGTAGAAGGGGATGGCCATCTCCGTGTAGCGCCGTGACCAGATGCTGGGGTCCGAGAGCGGGCGGAAGGTGCTGAACTGCTTGGGCAGGTAGCTGGTCTCACCTGCATCAAACTTGAAGGATGAGATGCCGTACTTGTGGCGCAGCTGGCGCAGATGGCTCTGGAACCAGTCCCGGGCGGCTGGGTTGGTGAAGTCCAGGATGGCCCCGATGCCGTTCCACCACTCCACCATGGCTGGCAGATGCCCAGAGGGCTCCTTGATGAAAAGCTGACGCTCAATCCCCACTCCAAAATTGGAGGAATCTGTGTGTATGAAGGGATGAATCCACAGGGTGACCTTAAATCCATCTTCTCTCAGTTTTGCAAACATCTCTGTCACGTTGGGGAACTTGGTGGGATCAAAGTCAAAGTCCCCATAGGCTTGTGTGTACATGTCATCGATTTCAATGTGGCTACAGTTAAAACGGTACTTCTTAATGGTTTTTGCAAAATGCAGAATTTTATCCTGGTCAATATCTTTTTTGTAGAGGGCCCAGGTGGACCAGATGGGGTACCGGAAGGCGTTCTCAGCAGGGATCTTGGAGGGCTTGTTGAAGTACCTGCGCACCATGTACTTGTGGATGGAGGTGACGTCGGAGCCCACGCAGACCCGGTAGCTGAGCTCAGGGAAGGGCCGCTGCCCCGGCGGGGGCTTGTAGGGAGAGTCCTTGTAGCGGGCCTGGAAGAAGAGGGTGCGCTCGGTGGCGTTGAAGCCCAGGTGGAAGGGCACCGAGTCGTTGATCTTGATGGCCGCCGCCTTGGAGGAGAGCCAGTAGCGCTCCAGGATGCCACCAAAGCTGTCGCGGAAGGAGTAGACGTCGCTCGTCACGTAGGGCACGGGCTCCTGGTAGCCGGCCAGGCGGATGGGCCAGTGCTGGGTGCTCATCTCCGAGCCCCCATACCAGTGGGCGTCCTCCCAGAACATGGTGTGCTCCACCGCCGGGCCGGGCGCCAGCTCCTCCCAGCGCACGCGGTAGCACATCACCGTGTCCTTGGGCTTCACCGTCTGGATGAAGAAGTTGAGCGGTCCCCGGCCCGACCGCATGCAGCTCAAGATCTCGCCCTCCTTGGAGCACGACTCCAGGTCAAGGCTGCCCGAGCGGAAGGCCAGCCGGAAAACCACCTCCCCGTGCTGGTTCCTGATGACAAAGCCATCGGCCCGCAGATCCATCAGCTCCGTCTTGAGCCGCTCCGCCTTCCGCAGGGACACCGTGTAGTAGCACCAGGCCACCACCACAGCAATGAAGAGGATGAGGCCCAGCAAGATGGCCCCAAGCATGGGCCTTAGCTCCTTGGAGGGCTTCTGCTTCACTGGCGTCATGTTTCCAGGCACAGGCATTTCTTTGGCATCCCTCTTTTGAGAGTCTCCGTGTTTTCCTGCACGGTGGATAATCATACTGTCCGTGATTACTTAGGAACTTTGCTGCTGAATTTTTTTCCCAACCAGTAGACATAAAATCCAGGGTGCTGCATGAAGGTGGTCAGAGTCTCCTTTCGAAAACCAGGCCACTCATTTCATGAAACAAGGGGTTATAAACATCAGAAAACCCAATTAAATCTTGGTAAGGGTCATAGCTCCCCTCCTCCCCTTTGTGGCCCGGCAACCTCCCTGTCCCCGCGTCTCGGGCTTGCTTTGCTCTGCTCTCTGGCAGCCGGGCTGAGCCCTTCTGGAGCGGGGCTGTGCCAGGATTCCCATGACCCTCTCTTGGCTGCAGCCTCACCGCGTCCCGCAGAGCAAGGGCGACAGGATGAAAGTCAGGCCAGAGTCTGGAGGAGAATGGGGCCAGGAAAAGGGGCTGGTACCACAATGTACAAGATGGACATCACAAGCTGATCTGTTTTTACATTAATCATACACCCTGACAGATTTTACCACCTGTCCACAACTTCTCTGCATTAAGTACAGGCAGGGAAATGCTGCATTGGAGTGTCCAGCCTCTGCCTGCTGTTCCCTGCCACCCCCCGGGGATGCAGCCAGCGAATTATGTTTTATCTCTCTGCACTTTGCTCCTTTCCTGAGTTGCATGGAGACATGGGGACGAGGGAACACACACCTTTGTAGCCAGCACTGCACTGCTCCAGGGTGGCTGGGCAGAGCCCTCCAGCTGCCTCTCCTGCTGCTTGTCCTGGAGACATCACCCTGGGATGTCTGCTTCTCCTTTTTTTTATCCCAGTTCAGTTTCTTTAACTGCCAGGCTTGTACCAGGAAGATGCTACAGTGCACTGGAGGTGCAAAGGATTTAGGCACAGTGTCTGGAGATGAAGGTGTTAAACTGAAATTGTTGCAAGACCAGGACCACATTAAAACCTTGTTTTGCTGAGAAACATACAAGAAGACGACACAGGTCCCAGGTGCATGAAGAGTCATCAAGCCAGACAGTGCAGTGCAGCTCACAGCATCTGAAAGGGCATCCACTGCCAACAAAAATGACAGGCAGGGGAAACTGAGGCAGACTGAACAAAGCAACATGCTTTGTGCAGCTGGGTTCCCAGCTTCTTTGGCCCCACCCTGGGGTCTGTGGGATCTGGTGGGATGAAAATTTGCAGAAGCAGCCTGTATGGAGAGGAAGAGAAAGAGCCCCCTTGCTCATCTGAGGCATGTCTGGCAATACATGCCGGGTGTATTTACTCACACCGCCATGACATCAGTATCTAAGTATACAGAGATTATAAGCTGCCCAGGGAACCATTAAAAATACCAGAGGTCACTGCATTTGGGATCAATTTCGGCAGCCTCCCAACCACCCAAAGAAGCTGCTCAGTTAGTTTTTGTGGTGTTTTCTCAAGGTGAGCCAGGGTTTGCCTTGAAAAAGAGATGAAATGGATAAAAGTGTTCCTCAGGCAAGCCCTGGCCAGGGTGGGGGGTGAGAGAAGAAAGGTCACTACCACCCCAAAGAGATGGTGATCCAGCACAGGGATGGTTTTGTGGAGCAGGTTGAGTTACACTTATGCTGGGGGCACTCTGCCAGCCCCAAAGTGCTCAGACCTGGCAGCCTCTCTGGTGCTGGCCTGGCTCCTCACGCAGCCTTGCGGCTTCAGCTCGGGTGGTTTCCAGCAAAAACCCTGGTGTTTTTGCAAAACAACCTCTTCACTTTGAAAATGTGTTTTTGTGTTGGGTCAGTCCTCACTTGCCACTCTCGGAGCTTTCTTCTTCTTCTTCCTTCCTCCTTTCACCCTCCCAGACAGCCTGTCCTTTAAGATGAGTCCCACCATTTTTCCAGGGTGAGAAAAGAAGGAAGGGAAAGGGAGAAGTAAATAGGTTTTTCAGGACTTCTGCCCTTTTTTAAGTGGTTTTTTTTTTAATTTAAATAATGTATTAACAAAAAAACAACACAGGGACATCAGGACTCCAAAGTAGCTACAAGAATAAAGAATGTGGAGGATGTTTCCTGGCTTTCTGTGTAGTGATTTTTCTCCCAGACAATGGTTTTAAATCCCTCAGTTTCCCCAGGGGCAGAAGATCAATGGCAGAAAGACAGTAGGCAAAGGAGTCAGGGGTCCTGGGCCAAGCTGTCCTGTCCCTGGGGCCTTTTGGGATTTCCTCTCTCCTATGATGTGGTAGGATGCTGCATTGGTACCCCAACCCTGCCCCTCATGGAGGAGAGGTAATGCTTGGGAGATGCGGTCTGCAGGTGGGAAGAGCAGGCATCGGCACATCTGGAGGCAGAGGAAGATGAAATTGGGATTGCTGGGACAGTTCTTGTCAGGGAAAGGGAGCCTCTGAAGCTGCAATCTGCTGCCCTTCAAGGCTTAAGTCTCAGGAAAGCATTAAACATTTGCTGGACAAGACAGCAGACTGCGTGCTGCCCCAGGTTGGTGAGAAGGAGTCCTGCCAAGGGGTGCACATCAGTGACCCATGGTCTGGATCCAGCCTTTTCCTTGCTCCATCCATGGGATTATGGCATCATCTCTTCTCCATGAATTATTTAACCAGCCCTTGCAAAGCTTCTCTGCTCCAGTGAATACTTAATTAATCCAGGCAAAGTGCAACCACTTCCAAGCAAGAATGGGCCAAATGCCCCAGGGATGCAGGCACTGTTGTGTTATATTTGGGCTGGTTTATCAGACGTTGATCTAGTGTGGGTCCAGCTCCCTCAGTCCCCCAGCCCTTTGTCCAAAAGGAGCCAGGATTCCTCACCTCAAGGACCTGAGCAGCCCTTAGCATGCATAGATTAAACATTGACATACCCAGCTCTGTGACATGCAGAAAATGAGCTGGGACTTTAGACCCTCTTAATGTTAAACAGGAGCTGTGCAAGAGTTTCAAGTGATGAAACATGTCAGCCAGCTTGAAGGGCAGCTATATGCCTAGATGCCTTTGTACACCTACCCTCTGAGCATCCTCCAGACCAAATCTATCCCCAGCAACCCCCCTGATCTCTTGGCACATGTAGCACGAGTTTGTCAGACCTCTGTTCAGGTCCCAGCTGTCTGTCACCTGAATTTCCAGACTTTTGCCTTTCCAATGCAACGTGTTTACCTGCCTGCTGGTGCAGGGAGAGCATCACTCATCAAACAACCCATCAGGACATAATTCTATCTTTAAATAAAGGGATGGTTTTCTATATTAAGATTCCTTTTATAACAGGCTATCAAACACTGGCATTCGCAATCAGGCACTCATTGGGAGTGTATATGACATGTTCTAGCAGAAAACACCATAGGTAGCTATAAGACATGGTCATAAACAAACTATTGCCCTGTCAAACTCTGCAAGAACTGATTAATCATTTACCAAGCCCTTTAAAACTGTTTCAAATCAGACTTTTTTAACAGAAAAAAAAAACCTACACAAAGAAGAAAGCAGCTCTGATCAGCTCTCATTTCCCATGGCAGCCTGGCACCCACCAGCATTGTATGGGAGATTTATTGCTAAAAGGGGCCTGGGGGAGGTTTGCTCACCATGGTGTCTGTGCGTGTAAGTGACGTGAGAAAAGAGGTATCTGCTATCGCTGCAGCCAAGGAGGGGGAGTGAGGGAGAGCCAAGATTATCTCATGAGCTGCCACAGATTAGCTACAAAGCCAACAAGGCTTAACTCAAGGGGGAAGTGGCTGGGGAATGGATGCAGAGGGTGAGGTGACATTGCCAAGGACACTCTGCAGTCCCTGTGGTGCAGGTAGGGTCATTGATATCCCTGGACATGGTCAGAGTCCCTCCCAATGCAGCAATGTGTGATCCTGCTCCTCCTGAGAGCTGGAACAAACTCAAAGCTCGCTTGTGCCCCAAAACAGGGAGGATATTAGCCCAGCATGATATGCACCCTTCACCCCAGCTCTGGGCTTTAAGCAATCCCTGATAGCTCCAGCAAGGGCAACAGTGATGGCTGGCCTCACCACCTGGACCCTTGGCCCCTGAGGATCTCACTCCAGCAGGTCTTTGGGCTCAAACAAAAGTTTGGTTCATATTAAACCTATATGAGCAGCAGAGTCCAGCCTGCTGGGAGGCTTACAGCTGTATCCTGCAAGGATGTACCAGCACCAGCATAGAAAGACCCACACCAGCTCACACCCACTGGACTGCTCTGAGCAGCCTTATTTCTGGCAGCCGTGCTGATCTGGGGGTCTCTGCACTGCTCCCCACAGTTCCTGATGCCTGGAGGGATTTTAGCTCATCACAGCGTGAAGACAGCTGCACAGATTCTGCTGGCTTGTGCCGGTACAAAGTGCTGCTGCGAAGTTGATAACCCTGTGCAAGCCTGATGATGCTGTAAACTCTCTGGAGCCAGGCAAATCCAGGTCAGGTCTGGAGCAGAAGAATTACCTGAGGTTCTTCCTTATCCAGAGAATCCCAGACCCTCACTACTGGGAATAAAGCAGAGTTCACTGCACAGGTCTTTCAGTCCTAATTGCTGTAGGAGCAGACAGTGGAAAGCCACACTCTCATCCTCTTACATGGACGAATTCCTCCTTCCCAAGCCAGCAGAAAAAGAAAAAACAACCAACCCTGCAAAATCAATTTTTTCCCCATTTTAAGGCTCTCTCTGACTCCTAAGCCTGTACACAGTGTCCATCTGCTGTTCTAATCTTCAAGTAGTGGCTGCAGCATCCTGCTGCACTCCGAGTTGCTCTGCCTGCATCCTTAGGAAGGAGCTCCATCTGCTGAGCCAGTGGCCCAGGCTGAAACCCAGGGAGTGCTGCCAGGCTTGTCCCAGGGCTGCAGGGTGACCCGTCTTTGGGCACCCCCAGGCACTGCTGAGCCCCTCAGACCCTGTTGCGTCAGGATCAGTGCTCGTGAGGAGCTCCAGAGAGCTTTTGAGGTGCCTTCCCCTGATGAAGAAGCAAACCGAGCAGAGAGCAATAAGCAAAGCACAGGCGAGGGTGTGTGCAGGCTGGGGGACAATGGAAACACAGGAAAAGGTGGGGAAAGGGATGGTCTCATCTCAGGCTGCTCTGAATTAAGTCAGTGAGCTGGGCTTGAGGCAGGTGAATGAAAAAGCCAGGAAGGGACCTGGCTCTGACCTGGGCTTTTTCCCACTTACACCCAGACTGGTTTGGAGGTTCTGCTTGCAAGGGGAACCCTTGGGAGCTGCCTGCAACAGCAGTGAGATAAAGAGGCTCAATAGCTTGAAGGCTTTCACCTAAAAGGGAACCACTCTTAGTTGCTATTTGCTTACAAGAATGAGCCAGAGACCTGCCATGAGCATCCAATGCTCCAGGTAGGTCCTTGAGGGGTGCTTCAGGCTCTGCATGGGTTCAGGCAACTGCCTGCCAGGGTGAGGAGTCAATTTATCTCATACCTGCTCCTCTTGCAGCACTGATGCACCCACTGTGAAAGTTCTTGGGTAGGCTGAGGGCATCTGCTCTGGGCTCCCCACAGTCTCAGCCTGCTGCTCACATGGGATCAGGACTCTGAGGACTGTATCTAACCCAGGCATCTCTGGAGATGCTGCTTTATCCCAAACTAGCTCCATATCCTGGCTGTGGGAGAGTTTTGGTATGTTAAAATCTCTTTTTCTTTCTGCATCTCTTCTTGGAGATACAGGATCTTTACCATGATTATTTTTCTGTATGTTTGATTTGAAGTGCTTCTCTGTGATCAAAGGTTTCACTGCAGAGCCAACCACATGATGTCCAGAACCCTCAGCTTGCCTTGGCACTTTCCCAGCTTTGACCAGAGCAATGAAAGCACATCTTCAAAGTGGATGTGGATGGAGGAACAAATAGTAATTAGTGTCAGCCTGCAGCCAGAGGGATGTGATAGGGGTTTTACCACTGAAACTCAGCCAGGTCATAAGCAAGAGAGACTTCCCTGGATTTTTCAGACATTACCCAGCATGGATAAATGCTTTCACAAGCACTTTGAACTAGGCACCCAGATGGAAAAACCTACAAAAGGCCAGACAGATTAAAAGAAAGCTAATGAGCATTTGCACTTCTACCCGAAGGAGGTTATGCAAGGAGAGAGGGAGATGTCATCCCTAAAATACTGAACAACTGGAAAACCCCCCTAGAGCACCAGCCCTCCTCACCCCAGGGCCCTGGTGTGCGTTTTGCCATCCCTAGGCTGACATTGAGGGTACACACTTGAGCTCAGATTTTGAGCTCAGTAAAGAGTCCTGCTGGCTCAAAGGCTGCGGTGAAAGCCTAATGAATGGCCATGCTGTTCCTGAGCATCCTTCAGGTTTTAGGCTAGCAAAGTATTCAGCTCCACTTGCTTTCCCAGCTGCTGTGTGCCAGAAAGCAGCGCTGGTCACACCAGACAGGGCTGCATTTGAGTGGCTAGGGAGTGATCCCTGTGTTTGAAGATGTGGTGGGTAACACCATGCTCCTATCAGGAGATGAAGTTTCACTTGCTTCTTACTTCACTGTGACTAAATTCACTGTGAGCTGCAAAAAGAGGAAAGGGCAATGCACCCATCCAACTGAGGATGGAGCCAAGAGCAAGGCTGCTCCACAGGACTCAGGGCAGCAAGGACTAGCCAGACGTGGCAATTACGTGACAGAGAGACAGAAATTATGGGACTATCCTGCTCTGCGTGGGAGAGGCCACAGCTGGAAAGTAGCTTGCCCTCTCCTAGGGACAGCCCAGGAAAAGCTGTGGAAACCATTTGAGAAAAGCATCCCTAAGCATGAGGCTACACTATGCTGTAAGCAAGCCAATGTGTCAAGGAAGGATGGGCTCCAAGGCTACAGGGCGATTTTATATGTGAATATTTTCTTGCTTTTGTAAGAAATAAGATCAAAGTGGTGTTCTGAAACCCTAAAAACCATCAGAGACTGATGTTCAATGGATTGATTTTGGTCTGTTTTGAAGTGTCACTTTTACACTAATGACATTTCTCAAGCAATTTAAAATGGCATCGGCTTCTGGGATAGGGTCTCCTCAATCTGGTGCTAGTAGGGGGGTTCAGTGGCAGCCTGAACTTGCTATATCTCATTAAGTGATTGCCAAAGCCAGAAAAAAAGGATTTGGGTTTGGATACAGTGTTAAGTTGATTCTTTGAATGGAACAGTTCTCCAGGTGAAGCAGATCTCCAGGTGAAGCAGATCTCCAGGTGACACAGACCTCTGATCTAGTGTCCAGGGCAGGGAAATGAGTAGCAAGGAGAGCAGCTGGGTTCTCTGCTGTGGCCATCATCACCCTTGATGCCAGCCAGAGGTGATAGCACCAGACCCAGGGGACAGCTGAGCCAAGGTGCTTCAGGACATCACACTGGAAGAGAAGCACCAGCACATGCCCTCTAGAAGAAAAGTTGGAGACTTTTCCTTCCTTTCCTTACAGCAAGAAAGTGAGCATGGCTTAATGTGGGAGACGTTATTTAAAGCAAGAAAAAAAGATTAAATCACATCCTGGAGAAGAAAACAACTGAATTTCCTAAAGGCTTTGCACAGAGTTTAAAAGGACAGGAACAGACGAGACTCAGAAAAAGTGGTGAGGTCTTGGCAAGGTTAAATATCTACACAAAGAAGGGAAGTGGTGGGAATGAGAACATGACTGTTCTCTCCATGGTGGTGACAGGGGCTTGCCCAGGGCAAAATCTGAGCTGCCCACCATGAAGAGGTAGGAGAGCTGCTAAACACACTGAGGACTGGGAAATCCTTAACTGAAAATGGCATGAAAAGAGTAGAGGACACACTTACTATTCTCTTAGTTTTCCATCAGCATCCCCTGTGGGTCCCTGCTGGATTTACACCTGGCCATAGACCTGTAGCCTGACCCTGCACAGTCCTTCCCATGCTAAAACTGCAGCAAAGATTCCTGACAGCCCCCAGCCTGGCAGGGGGAAGACACCTGCCTGGCACATACAGGGAAAGGCTTTCTGGGTGTTAAAAAGCAACTGCAATCCAGTGGATTGGCAGAAATCTGGGATTCAGCTCAGAGACAGAATTCATGGCTTTGGGTCATGATCACAGATCACAACCTCTCCATACCTCAGTTTTCCTTGTATGAAATGGATGGAAAGGCCAGGAGGAGAAACATGGAAGATGTATCAGCTCCCAGGGTCGAGGCAACAGCAGGATCTGTGGTAGAAGATCACAGCCACCTTTCCACCAGAATATTAATTGCAGTGTTCTCCATCGGACGGGGAGACACCTCGACGTTGATCTCTTCCTCCTCCTCCTGTGAGAGAGACACATTTGCTCAGTGGATGTAGTGAGAGAGTTTGCATTTTCAAACCCAGTAATGTGATGGAGAGTTTAATATCTGTGCTTTTTTAAATTAAAAATGACTGGTATTTAGTGCAACTTGATGCATCCCCATGAGGAAAAGAAACCAATAATTACAAAGAAAACAGTTCTGTGCTATTTTTCTTGAGTGCAGTGCTATGGCCAGGCAGAATCAACCTCACCAGGGCAAGAACTTACCCTAAACCTCTCTTTTGTTTGGCTGTAGGATATCCTTCAATGTATCTGCATTCTCCTGGGAAGAAGCTGGTCTGGTTTGAAGCCAGACCCCTATTCTGAGAGAGGGAAAGCTGGGAGCCATCAGAGCCCAGAGCTGGGCACAGAGGGAACTACACCTTTGCAAGGCTCTGACCTGAGCCTGTGCCCTTGTACAGGTGCCAACACTGTGCTCTTTTAACTTGGCAACTTGGCCACCAAACAAAACAGCTCTCAGCTCTCCAAGTGACTCTGGTTTCATGAGCAAAGCTGGGAGATGTGACATGGGTGCGTTCCAGGACTGGATCCCAAAAGTAAAAATGAAGCCATCACTTTTATGTGTTTTTATGCAAATGGGTTAATGATATATCTGTGTGAGAATGTCCCCAGTGAGCAGGTGGGATAGACAAGTGCAGAGAGGATGTGGCTGAATGGGAGCATCTCACTAGGAAAATTGTATCTCTGGCTTCCCCTGCTGCTATTTCACCTTGACAGCCTTTGCTGCTGTGCCTTGGAGAGGAATGTGTGGTTTTCCCCCTGTGCAGAGCCCGGACTGATGCATGAAAAGCCAAACTCAACCCAAGTCACCCTCAGGGTGAGCATCAGGGCAGACCTACAGCAGCACCCTGCTTCCTGGCCAGCTCCATCACCCCCCAGCTCTGAGACCCCCACAAACAATTTATGAAGTTTTATCTCTGCTGTGATCTATCATGGTGCTTAAAATCATCTCAGCAGGGATAATTCTCCCTAAAGAGAAAACCACTCTGTGACATCATGGCCAGGCACAGGGTCTCAGCAGACACATCCCACGCCCCCTCTGGGCACTCCTGACGAACTTTGCCTTTTCTTGCCAGGCCAGCCCTGCATCCTCCTCCACACCCAGCCCTGGGGAAGGCAGCCCGCCAACCTGCTTAGCATTCAGCTCTCATTGCTGGGAGCAACCGTGGCTGCTAAGGAGCCAAGCTCAGTGCCTGCGAACATCTTGGTCCAGTGTCTCCCCATCCTGGCTCGTCATATGGTTTCTCCTGAGGGATAACTTCTGAGCTGACCACGTCTCCAAGCTGATCCTTTGCTGCTAAGCTAGCTGCCAAGTCTCCAGTGCTAAAACAAAAGAGGGCTTTTTTCTTCCTAGCAGGTTTTTCTGCTGTGAATGACAGAGGACGCAGGGAAAACAAGCTGCCTGGCAATCCTCACAGGGAAGAGGTTTCAGGGGCTCCTTCTCCCCTGCTGTGCTGGCAGACCATGGAGCTTTTCAGGCTGAGCCTGGGCTGTATTTGCCTCCTTCCTTGGCTTGAGGGTAAGTTTCTCTTCCTTTGGGGTAGCTGGGAAGTGCCTCCCAGGTTTTAACCTGCTTTTCCTGCTGAAGCGTTTCTTGGGCTACAGAGCTCTGAACCCACCAGGTTTATATCAAGTGCCTATGGGCACATTTCAAGGCAGCATCTAAAGTGGGATTAAATGCAAGGGTACAGAAGAGTGAGGGACAGGCTGGCAAGGGCCTGGGATGGTTTGGCCAGGGACACTGTGGCATCATGCCAGCCACTTTTATAAAGTGCTTTTAAACTGCTAAGAGTCGGGGATGAACAATTTGCTCAGGGGATGTGTCAGGCACTAAGTGACCTCTTGAGCACTCTGTTAGCTCCCTGCCTCAGCTGCTCCTTCCCAGCAGAGGTGAGTGGGCTCAGACCATGCTGGCAACATGGGAGAGGGTGGTGGGAAGGGGAATAGGACCTTGTTGCATTAGTCCTGCTCCTGTGGCTGTCGGCTGGGAGTGGAATGTGCTGGGAGGCTGCAGAGTCTACGCCACTCATCTCTGCAGAGCACGCTTGGTAGTGGTTCATGTTAACATTCAGCTGCTTGCTCAGGTCGCATGAATCCTGTATCCTGAATACACAGGATTATTTGGAACCCAAGCAGATGTGTTTTTGACATGCATGGGTTGAGGAAAGCAGAAGTCCTGCCAAGCATCATCCTGCAGAGCCACAGCAGGGTTTGGTACTCCAGGAACAGGTACCTGAGAGTGGTGCTACCCATGGTCTTGCCCATCCCATCATGGGTAGTGGGCAGCATCTGTTTTCTTTAAAAATAGGTGAAGCCTCTGAGCTAATGAGGAATTCTCTTTTAATTTTGCCATTGTGCCTGAGATGCAATTTGAAAGGGACTCACTGAAATAAATCCCTAAAGTGTTTCAAGGCTCATTCAGTCCCTGAAGCTGCAAGGACGACAGCCTTGCAGTTTTGCAGGTTACCTGCTCAGAGGTTTTCAAGCTCCTAGACCAGAAGACTACAACTATTTAGGTTGCACAGCTAGGATGTTTATTCCTTGAAGACAAACCTCGGACTGGCAGCTCTGGCCAGCTGCTTTCCATTCCCTGCTCCACAGCCTCTAAATGTGTGTTCCCTGCTTTGAGCAGCTAGCCCTCAGTTTGCTCTGCAGCCAGGACAAGGTTTGTGCTCCTACAGATTTTAATCTTGCTCCATTTACTGCTCTTTTTTGCACCCCAAATCTTGCCAAATGAAGTAAATTCAGTGAATTGAATATCCCTTTTTGAACGCCCCAGGCTAAGGG
The DNA here is from genome assembly GCA_907165065.1 of Caprimulgus europaeus. Next base: position 72,646,204 of record OU015527.1, read on the forward strand.
CATGTCACTGTGCTAGTGAGAGGTAAGGATACATGTGCATCTTTTAAAAGTTAAAGGAGATCTTTTAGGACCTGGACGTGACACCATGGTGGAATGCCAGGATGGCAGAACAGCCTTCAGGGTCTGGCTCTTTCTCTTGCTCTAATACAGATGTTGTCTGGTCCACTCTAATTGTCCAATCAGTGTTAGAAGAAAGTGGTTCTTTACTGCTGCCACATGATAGGAGCCCCAAGGCTATGTTTTATTACTAAATTAAGGAGGATCACAGCACAATTCCATAGAACATTTTTTTTCCTTTCCAGTGAAATGCTTTCAGTGCAATCGCATGATCAGCCACTGCATTTCAGCTAGATCACTAATAAAACCACAACTGTTTTGCAAGAAATTAATTAATCTGCCCAATACCTGGCAAAGCCCAAAGCAAGCTCAAAGAGTGAGAACAAACATGTTCTTGCTTGGGGCTGATTTCTCCCTGCAGCAGCCTCTGAGGCTGCCAGCAAGACAGAGGTGCTTGCCCCCAGCAGACATTAGAGGATTCAGTTTCCTACTGGAAATCCAGGAATTGCCTAAACTGGTTCTGAAAGTGATTTCTTTGGAAAGTCCCTGCAAAAGTTTTCTTAAGAAGTCAAGCCTAACGGTAACCCAGTGAGATACGATGGGTGATGGGAAACTGGGCACCAGCAGGATCTGTGCACATACAAGCAGAAGGAAAACTGCTGCAATAATATCACATTTAACACTGACTCTCGATTCTCATGCACTGAGGATGAGGATGAGGCTGGTGGTGGCTCTGCTTGGCAGCCTGGCCCAATCCTGTATCCCATGGGCTGCTCTCCTACCTCCCAAACCCATGTACTGTGCTGGCTGCTCCCTGACCCCTCTCACCCCACTCACCTAAGGCAGCCCTAAGTATCTTGCATTGAAGAGGAAGAAAGACCAATCTTATCTGATACTTCTCCTCCACATACTTTTCCAGCCTCCAACTGTTTTCTGCTCAGGGGATTTCCTGGCCCTGGTGTGTTTAACTCTTCAGTGGCCATCAGATCTCCCTTGGCTTGTGCAGGCTCTCCCTGGAAGAAAGGATGTACAGCTGCTGGGTGCAGGGCCACCTCCTATACACTGAGAGCCTTCCCTTGGCACCCTGTGTCCCATTTGGGTTTAGTCCTTGAGCAGTCAGCCCTGTCCATCCTCTTCAGGCTTCTCTGGATTTTATAGACCTTCATCATACCCCTGCCAGGAACTAGTGTTTTTTCCCAAGTGCACTAGTTTTGTGCTGACTTCACCAACCTCCTCTGATTGCCATAATTTGTCCACACGTTCTTCCACGCTGAAACTTTCCTTCTTTTCCTATGGCTGCTCTGCTCCCTTGGAGGTCTTTGCTGAGACACTTGGTCAAAAGTGGATCTTGCAGTAATATGGAAAGCTATGAAGTTTTGTTGGTCAACCAAAAGCAAGATATTCTTAAGAAAGCAGCAACAGCTGGAGAAAAAAACAGACCAATGTGGTTGTCAGAAGCAACCTCTGAGAACTGCTCTTGGAAAGACAGGTTAGTGGAAAATAATCTGAGTGCAGGCCAAGAAGAATTTGCAGTCAGGTATTTGCACTGACAAGTCATTTGCCAGATAACTACTGGCAGTTACCAGTAGGCTTTGTTGACTTCTTTATAAAAATGACACAGTTTGATAAGAGTTGATCTGCTGCCTGAAATGATGGCAATTGTGCTCCCACAAACCCAGAGCTCCCAGTTGCCAGGTAGCGAGCTGCTCACCTAGCTCCAGTTCTACCTGTTCTGCTGGGCCTGATGGGCAGACACCTGTTTGTTCACCAACGGGGACTTACCAGGTTCCATCTAGCATCATCTTCTCCATAGGTAGACTGGCCATATCCACTGACCTGTCATGGACGTTTGTGTCCCTAAACTTTACATCCAAGTAAGCACAGTCATAGCCTCAGAGAGGACTAGGGCAAAAGAAAGCTAATGTTGGTTCCAGTCAAGAGCCTGTTTTGCAGAAAAAACCCTAATCTCACCTCCTGCCACGCTGGTCTTGGGTATAAACTCAGGAATAGACAACAGAGTACAGGTCTCAGAGCTTCCCTGTGCACATCTGGATTTCCTGCCTTTCACCAAACACATCTGGGTCACCCTCTTATGACAGCAAGGATCTTCCAGCTGGTCTGAATTTCCTCATCCCATGGCCCTCGGCTGGTCTACTTCATGGGCAGCAGAGAGGGGCTTGCTCCCTTGAATGGAGGGAGACCTTTTCATGAGGAGTTATTGCTGAGCTGCATTCAAGTCTGCTCCTGCTCACTTATTCAGGGCCTTGTTTGTCACATCACAAGCTGCTTGTTTCAGTTAGATTATATGTAATGTTTCTGCAAGTGATCCGACAAGGCAACATCTTGCACTGAGTTCTATCTGCGCAGGGAATCCTCCTGCCTTCCTTCTTCTGCCACTGCAGCTTCTGGTTTCTATCTGGTCCTGACCCTCTGCAGGAGGTAGAAACAGCCTGCCAGGCCCAGGGCAGCTCAGAAGCGGCTTCCCCTCCTGTTTGGAAGAAGCATCATGGCAGGATATGATAACCTGAGGCTGTTGCAGCAAATTGCTCCTGCTGCTATGGCTAGTCATATGAAAGTCTCTTCTACTTTTATCCAATGTCTTTTTAGACTGACTGGTTTTGCAGATGTGCTACAAAAGCGTCACTCTACTTTTAGTCCCGAATTTGAACCCCAGTAAGGGATCTGGATATACAATGTGGTAGCAGAGACAGCTTGGAGACATTTTCCCAAGCCACTCTTGCTATGGCCTGGGTGACCTGCTGTCATATGGTGTTATCCAAGAAGAGCCACGTTTGGGAGCTTTCCTGGGCCATGGGATGTCCCCATGAAGCAGTCTCCCCAGGAGGTGCCATGGCTGCTGGATGGCTGCCTTTGCGGGCAGGTAGAGGCAAGACAAGGTAAATTCCTGACCATGACTCAGCACTGTCTTTTCCCTACAGAAAAACCCATTTGACAAGAGAAATTGAGCTAATTAAAGGATTTTTCAAAGAGTTAGGAGCCGCACTGGGGATGGCAAAAAAGGCCAAAGCCAGTGCTGGGGTTCCCAGGTGTTCTGGAGTGTTTTGGGAACCTGTGTTTGCTCATCTCTGACTTACCCCTTCCCTCTGCAGAGCCTTTAGAGAGAGCAACCCATCCCCTAATGATTTGCAAAACAGCTTTGACCTAGCTATCACAGACACTGCTTAGAAACAGCAGAAACTTTCCCAGCCATAGTAGGATTTCTGGTAACCAAAGACTTTCCTGGTGGCATTACCTTAATTAGGAATGTTGCATGGGTTTTGCTCCTAATCCTACAAGGAACAGCATGTCCCAAGTGTGGCCATGCTGCAGAGAAGCAGGGGCCTATGTTTGCTTGCTTTTCTTTCTTGTAACCAGACAGAGTGGCAGCACCATAGGACAAATGAGCTGGCATAAAGTACCTTTGCTAGAAATTATTTATTTTGATCCTAAAAATACTAAGAGGTCAAAATGTTCAAGCATGAGCAACTCAAAGCAGGCATCTACTCAGGCTCCGTGGGTAAGGCTGGCATTTTCCAGAGACACTAAGTCCCATCCCCAGGGAGTTCATTGGATACTCTGCTTGCTCCAGGTTAACATTCCCAAAATGTTAGGGCTGACTGCCTTATTTTCAGGGCTGCTGGACAGTGGGACTTGGCAGTGTTGGGGAAAAAAAAGCAATTTTGCCTCCTGAGTAAGGATTCTTGGTGCCTGATGTGTATCTTCAAGTAAATACACTCCAGCTTTACTTGTGGGTCTACCCCATAAGACTGCATGGGGCACGTGCAGTGGTTGCTGCCAGTTATCAGTATCTAATTGTAAGTTGCTCACTTAGCAACATCTCAATCTCAGGAAAGCAGTAATGTATGGGTAGTGGATGGTGAACCTGTACAACAGTCAGGTTCATATCTTGGATGGCAATGACCATGTGAAACAACACAAGGACAATCCTGCTGTTGATAGGCAGCTTTACAGAGAGCTCAACATCACTGTCGGTGGGGAAGACACTTGGACCACAGTTCAGAGGAGAAGGTTTTTGGCCCCAGCTTTGCTGTCACCCTTCTCTGTAATAGTCAGTCAAGCAACGTTTAGCTAGACCTCTGTTCCCAAGCTGTAAAATGGTGGTTACACTTCTGGACCTGATGGATGGTGTGAAGATAAAAATCTATTAATAACTTGCTATTGTATGCTACCAGGGAGCTATACAAATCCCAAAGGAACGCACCTCAGTTGCAGTGTTGAGGTTCTTCAGCTCACATGTGTTCCCATGGCATAAGGACCTTTGGTGGAGTGAGTCTCTGGAAACTGAGATGTGAAAAAGACAAGAAAGGTGGTAGAAAGAGGCAGCTCCAAAGTGCAAAAAGTTGGTAGATAACATGGGGGCATGCAATGCTTGTTGCTAACATGCAGGTAACATGGTGATTCTTTGGAGGGGAATGTGTACCACCAGGGAGTGTACACAGAGAGCAAAACACAAATCTGATGGCTGAATTAAACAGCAGTGCTCTTAAAAATTGTTTTTAAAATGAAACTTTCAAACAGACAGTCATTACCAAGCAAAGAAAAGAAAAAAAAATAAAACAAAACCACAACAGAAATCTTGGCATGTTTAATAACAAAACCCATAATAAAACATATGAGGAAAGGATTTAGAGGAGCAACCTAGAGAAAGCATAAAAAACTACTAACAGAAATTTTCAAATGTATCTAAAGTAGGAACTTGGTGGGGGTAGGGAGGTCAATAACTAACTGATGTAAATGAAAGGACAACCAAGGCAGGGCAGGGTTGAAAGGCTGAATGGATTATTGGTGCTGGTACTCACTTCTGACGTGGTCAGGGAAGTCCTCACAGGTCACCCACCCTCTGCAGTCTGAAGAATGTTATCAAACAAAATTATCAACAGAGGAAATTTTAGGGGGTGGGGAGGGAGGAAATCTGTGGCAAATGACCAGCCCAGTTGGCATTCACACTGAGTTACAGGAGAGCAAAGATGACATTTTTTTAACCTTCTAAGGAGTATGTAAACTCTTACCTAAAGCAACCTAAGCACCAAAGAACTGTGTTAAGGCTATTATGTGCATCTTAAGAGGGATCCTCAGGAACAGAACAGAATTTGCAGCCAGACAGATAAACGTGACAAAAGTCAATACAGTTTTTGTAGTGGGAATGCCTCACATCTCTGATGGCATCAATGAGCAAATAAACGTGGTGAGATGATCTAGATCCTGTGCTTGCATTTGTAACAGGCTTTTGGTAAGATTCTACCACCAAGGTCCTTAAGAAACTTGATTCTCATGGAGTAGGAAAGAGATTTCACCCCTAGGCTGGAACAAAGAGGTGGAATGAGTTGACAGTGATGGGTACTTCAAAGTGAAGGTATCAGGAGGTGCTAACAAACATCACTGCTGTTCGACCCAGTGATCTTGGAAAAAAAGGGGGAAAAATGAAGTAATAATGTTTGCTGCTGGCATAAAACTGTGCAGAATAATAAAAACTGAAGTTGACTGTGCAGAGCCTCAAAAGGAGCTCAGGATACTGAGCAACAAAATTGATTTTGAACTTCAGAGTTGAAAAATACGATGTAGTGTACATAGGGAAAACCATTTTAACCATAAATATCCAGTGATACCCTCTTAACTAGCTGATACGTTTTAGGAAGGAGGCACTGACATCCTTGCTGTCTTGAGTGAGCTCTTTACTTGTCTGATTCTTACCCTCTTCCCCTATTAGCAAATGCTAATGCCCAGTGCTAGAGACAGGATACTGGGCTCAACAGGTATTTTATCTGACCCAGCACAGGTCTCATGCTCCCTTGTTAAGTTTTTATGCAGCTCTCAGATCATTACTTTGGAAATGGGTTTCTGCCAGGTAAGATGAAGCAAAGGGGTGAGAATCCTGGATTTCTGGTCCTAGAAAAAAAACAGGGGCTGAGGTTTGTATTAATCCTTTTGGATTTTCTAAATATTGTGGGAGATTATATATGAGACATTTCTCCTGCCTTTGGAAGCTGTCCAAGGTGCATTAAACATCTTCCCTCCATCCAGCCTTTAATAAGGGGTAAAAAGGACAGGACTCAAGAGCTGTCCACAGATCCCTCAAAAACTCAGTTTCCATTTAGGCACATGGGCTTGGCAGGTGTTCTCTGGATTGGTGGCTATCACAGATCTTCAACACTCAATATCCCAGCACGGACACATCCATCCTCACCTCAGAGTTGTACCTGGTTTCGGGCTGCCTCTCCCCATGCATTCAGGCTGAGCAGAAAACCCCAAGCTGTTTCTGATTTAACAACCCCCAGGCACTGTTAATCTAGCAGCCCCCTAGAATTTCCTGAGAGAAAATATGAGAGATCCTTTAAGCTATTGTTCATACCCTTGGTATTGTGTACCGGCTTCTGTTTACACTAGCATTATCTTTTTCAGGTACTGAGCCAAATACTTTCTGCCAGGGAAAAGTATTGTTCTTTGCTTTGGGAGGGGAAAATCTGCAGAAATAGTTGTTTAGATAAACATCAGTGTTCTTGTCTAATATAACTTTTCAGTCTTCTCTTACTCTTTATGCTCAATACTGTATGCTAATACTTTTATAACTCTGACTCCTAGGGAAAAGAGGAAAAAAAAGTCACTGCAAAAGCTGGGAGTTACCATGTGTTAACTGTAGTTAAAATTAAAAGATTTCTCAGGTTGCACAGAAACTTGATACTTTTATTTCTATCTCTCTATCTTAGTACACAGCAGAAAGTACACCCATATCAGTGACAGATGGTTTAGCATTTAACATTTTGCTCAGGATGTTTGCAGGCCACACCTGATGGTTTTGTACTGAAAATGGGGGCAATTGTCCAGCTAACAGGATGATATCCATCCTGTGTCATCAAGGATGTTGGGATAGTTGCTATTAAAAGCAACAAGCAATTACACAAATTGCTTCAAAATGTGTGTGTCTGTTGTGGGGTGGCTGTAATATCTCTCTCTTACAGAAGGGATCCTTCAAAATGGTACATCCATGCCTGGGCAGCAGAGAGCAATGTCAGGTGTGCTAAATCCAGGTTTATTTCACTAGTTATATGAGTTCTGTCAGCCAAGTACTTCCAGATTTCTGATGGGGTATGGTTTTGCCCCAGCGTTGCTGTGTTGTCACCAGAAGCCACTTGATGGAAAGAGTAGCCCTAGGTGACCTAATTGGTCCTAAATGAACCTGGGGAATTCAGCGGTTTCAATTGTTTCTCTGTAAGAAAGATTTGGTCAAGATAGGGGGAAAAAAACCCCATCAAACATTCAATTACTTTTTAGGGAGGAAAGGATGGGTACCTCTTTAAAGAAGCTGAAATATTGGATTAGATATATATCAGGAAATATTTCATAACAACACAACTTTTCAAGGACAGTGAGTTTTTCCCCATTAGTTACATGGGTTAGTTATGTCGTTGTTATTTTTCTCTAGTATTGCTCCTGGCTATTTGCACACCCTGTGTGTTAAAGAAATGTCACTCTGGGGAATTGGAGAGCTGGGGGAACTGTTAATCTAGGCATGTCCATCCAGGAAAGGATTGGTGGGTTATGTCTCCCCTTCCACAGGGCACTTACAATGTCTGGTGCTCAGAAGATGCATTTTCTCAGACATGCTCAGTACTAAACCGTGCTCTGATTGTACCACAGTAGCAGAGGGACAAGGCTTCTTCATAAGGAACACTCAGCTGGAAAAGTGCATCCATGTCTCCCACCGCGAGACCAACGGCATCAGCCTGACCAACTGCAAGGCGCGCTCCCGGCAGCAGCAGTGGAGCTGGGACCCCACCACCAGGACCATTGTCAGCCTCCAAGCCAAGCAGTGCTTGTCGGCCCACAAGACACGGGACTATGCCCTGGTCAAGCTGGAGCCCTGCGGGGACTGGGAACGCCAAGCGTGGTCCTGCAGCAAGAAGGGACATTTGACTCTGAAGAGCTCAGGCTTCCACCTCAGCACCAAGGAAGGAGGCCACAAGGTTTTTGTCTCAAGGGAGAAGGACAAATTCAGCAGGTGGAAGACTTTAACAGATGAAACCATCTGTGCTGCTGCCCGGATGGCAGCTCTCAGGCCCAGCAAACCAACACAACGAGCTGTAGACACACATATGTGGATCTACGAATGTAAGATGAAGTAGATTTAGCATTAGATAACATCTAACCTTACATGTCATCCAAGCCACCTAACAAGAGGCTTGCATCCATCATTCTAACTCATGGTCGCTTTGGCCCCACCTGGGGAGGTACCAAATGGCTCCAAGGCACCCCAACTACTTGGTACCACTGGTTTCCAGTAGTTGTTCTTTAGGACTTTCCAGAAACCAGCAACACCTTGCAGGATCAGGTCTCTAAACCCCAGCTGCTTTTCTGACCACAGGTGAAAGTCAAGTATTTTGGAAAGTTTGTCTGAATCAGTGCCCAGACCTAAGAATAGTTGGAATTGCTTGAGCCTCCCAAGCCCAAAACAACCAAGGAAGTCCCATAAATTCAGACACTTAAGGCTTTGAAGGGGCTTTTGGTACTTTGTATTTTGGGATGCCATTTTTTGTAACAAGAAAAATTGAGACAGTGGAAAACCTCTTTTAAACTTGTATAATTATTGAGAAGCAGCTATATTTGAAATGAGAAATTGTTGCTTCAGTTTCTAAGCTACACTACAGTTCTCTCCTGCCAGACCCCAACACTACACCTATCACTGATGAAACCACGGCTCTAACCTTCATCCCACGCTCTTTTGATCCTCAGAAGTGAACCTCGCTTCTGGTGTCTGATGTAACCATAAAGAGTTTAGTGAATACAGTGAGTAGTGGGAGGTAAAGTGCTGCCCTCCCTTTGCATTAAGAAAACCTAGGACATGGCATAAAAAACTTATTAAAAATCTGGTTTATGTTATCAGTTTCACGGCCTTGGCCTCTGCTAAATATAATCTAATCTCTGCCTTCCTGAGTGTTCACTATCCTCTGCCTAGACTGGACACAAAAAGGGTAGAAATCCTGTCCCTGTTACAGTTTCAGGAGCTGGACACCAGGCTAACAGACATGGGGCATGGTCATTGCACCAAGATGTGACTGTTATCATTTGCCAGATGGCCATTGAAGCCCACTGCCAACCACTGATAATCCATGGTCCAGTCTGTTTCCCTCTTTCATTTAGTCCCTTATGCAAAGGAAGGTGGTTTCAGGACATTTCTTGTGAAGAACTGAGACCAGAAAATCACACTCTGTTAGTCCCTTCATCGTCTCCTCCTCTCCCTTCTTCTCCTCCAGGGACCAGAGAAGAGCTGGCATTCATAATAACTTTTCTGTATTTGGCCACTCTGTAGTTGATGAGGTTCCCAACTTTCCTTAGGGGAAATAGTTTCCCTTACAGGAGGCTGTTCCTTACCTTAAGGCTTGATGACCCCAATGGGATTTTCAGCTTTGCAGAAATGAGTGAAGAGAAAATGTGACTAATCTGGTTGGCAAAAACAAATGGATTATGAGTACACCATTTGACAAAAAGAGGCTATATCTAATATGAAATAATAATAGATACAATAGCTTTTTTTGGCTGTCATGTGCAGATAAAATAGTCTTTTTATTGAGGTTTTTAATTAGCCAACTAGAAGGTTAACATGTAATTATCACAGTAGTCACAAGTGTTAGTGCTTGCTTAACATAAAGGTAAATACAGCCAATACAAATTAGATACCATAATAAGCTAGTTAAATATAGGCTAGGAAATGTGTGGAACATTTAAGATATGGGAAAAAGGCATGTGAAATGGGCATTTGCATTCCCCAAAGCAATGTTCCTGGCAGCCCAAGGCTGCCTCAGAGCCAGGCTCCCCAAATAAGGCTGCAAGGGTAAACACAGAGCAGGCTTTGCATCAGGTTGTGCCAGTTAGTGTGTCTTGTGCAAACTGATATTTTTCCTATCGAACCCATGGTTCAGTGTCTACTGGAGGGGACCTCTGACTACTCAGTAACAACATCAAAGTCCTATGTGTTTGTTTAGGTCTTCCTTATCCAAGTTTCAGTTGACATAAAACTTGTGCTTCAGCAGGTTATTTCCTCAATAAACTACACCCATGTACCCATGGATGCTCATGCCACAGGAAGGGATGAGGTTGGGATAAGCAGCAGGGAACCCCAGATATATGAGTCTCTTGATCTTGTCACATGCATCAGTGCAGGAAAGGGGTGACTACTGCTGCCACAAGATTTCCCACAGCCTCCCCTCTAGCAGTGGTTGCTACCCCACATACCCTACTTCTGCAGTAAGACAGTCAAGGCACAGGATGCCATTGAGCCTTGCAAGAGATATGAACTACTTCCCACCATTTCTTCATCTGCTGTGTTGGCAATACCTGTGATGCTTAGGTAGTTCTGCTTGCCTCTTCCTCACACCTCATCCTTTAACAGCTGGTGCTGCACTCATACTTTTTAGACCAATGACCTTATTTACCACCAGAAAACAAGCTCTACTTTGGCTGTGGATTCAGTCTTGAGAGGTTAATTTCATGATACACAGGAGGAGGTGATCGCTGTGGCACCACATCCTGTTTGCCTTGCAGGGTAAAGGACTAACCCAGCAGGGCTGGATCCCTTTTCTTTCTGGGCACTAAGCATATCCACATTTATGTACAAAAAAAAGTAAATTATAATAACACAAACCTCTACTTTACTTCCTTCCAAGCTAAAACCACTGATTCATCAAAGATCGATGCTGTGGACAGAGAATCTTCTGTGAGCTTGACTGACCCACCTCTGGCTAACAGATTTAACAGCACAGTGTCTCCAGCAAAGACCAAACAGGCACACCTTCCAGCAAACGAGGGTGAGAACTTTTCTGAATGCATATGTGGAAAGTGTGGGTGGCATCTAGAGATTACTCAGGTATTTTCAGTGGTGGTAAGTACCTGAGTACTTCTGAAGAACTTCCATGTGTACCACTTGAATTGTTCAAAGCTTTGCTCTCACATGGCATGTTGGGATGTTTGTCTTGGCCAGTGGTTCAGTGATATGGCCATAGTCTGAACCTGGAGGCACAGCCATCAGATGTTCTAGGAGTAAAGGATATCTGTGGCTGGGGAACACTAAGGAATGAGAAAGTTCCCTTTTCCCTTCTGGCTCCATATAAAGGGGATTTGTGGTTACAGTGCAGCCCCAGGAGGAAGTTGGAGCTTCCTCCAGTCCAACAGTGGAAGCTGCTAATCCGAGTTTCTTTGCTTCTTCCCCCAGATGCATCCCATAATCACTCTAAAAAGCACCATGGAAATCGAGGGAAAAATGCTGGGGCGAGGCTTGCAGGTAGGTCCAGGTACCAGCCAGAGGAGGAAGAGACCAGGTGGATGAATGTTCATCAGTGCCCCTGACGTTGCCATCGATACAGAGTCACATTTCCCTGGGTCCTGCTGAGGATGCTCAGTAGGGAATGAGGGCACCAAATTACCTGTCAGAAAAACACCTTTTAAAGATTGTTTTTTTCCAGGCCTGGAGTACAAAAGTGAGTAAAAAGATGCAAATGCTTTGTCTGAGCTCACCAGGAGAAATAGATACTGACAAGCGCTGGTGCGTTCCCCAGCCCTTCTTATTTCATATCAGAGACCTGCAGAGCAGAGACACATGAACAACTGTTGTCTTCCTAGCAAGAAATAAAATCTTTTTGTGGCCATTTTCAATAGAGTGATGCTGTGCAGTGCAAAGCAGCTGTAAGATGTTGATCTTATGGACAAAGCACATTTCCTGTTATCAGGAAAACCAGGTGTTTTTTGTGGCAATCGTGACTATTGCACAGGAACAGGGATAGGTACATGATTGTTTTGTATGATATTCTTTCAGGCACCAACTGGAAGACAGCCATGCTGGTCCTCAGCCCCTTGGCATTCATACTGGGATTAATAATACTGACACTCAATGTTCACTACAACAAGTAAGTGACATTCAGGTTCACTCTGTTTGACACTTCTCTGTCCAGAATTAAAAAAAATATTGATTTTGGCATCCTTCCCCATCCCACATCTGAAATGTCTGGCTCTGAGTAGATGGCTCTGCTCACCTATGATGTCACCCTTGATGATTTCTCCTCCCTGACACCCTGTTTTTCCCTCCCACTCACTGTCCCATCCAAATGCAGCCACTCATGTTGGCTCCTCCTCTCCTACAGACCTTGTGCCATCCCTGAAGGTTTAGGGAATGTGGGCACTACTGTTGCTGAACCAGCTGACATGATGAAGCAACCAAAAGACAGGCAGATGCACTTACCTACCCTCTCCTCTCTTCTCCTAGGAAGAAGAAAATCCTCTCTGCTCTGAAGAGCTCCCCAGCCAACAGCAGCAGAGCTGACTTACGGGAACCGTCTCCCTCACGAAGAGGTCCCCAGCCGTACCTTCCACCATCTCGCTCCCCTTCCTTGAGGCATGGAGAGATCCTCATTGAGTGGAAGGATGGGACTGTCACTCCTCTTTTTGATAATGCCAATTATCAAATGGACTAGCTCCGAAATAACAGAGCTGTTGTTCCATTCTGTGTCACTCTTCCCACCAGGAAGAGTGCCACCATAGCCAATCTCCTCCTTAGCCTTGCTGTTTTGACAGGGAGTTGGGTTTTTTCTAGCACTTGAAAACTATCTCCTTGCACAGCACAAGGATGAAGCAAGCAGAGCAGATTGGTTTGTATCGACATACGCTGCTTAGCTCTTCCAGAGCTGATTTAACCCATAAAAACCCCCAGATTTAGCTAAATGAAGCCAAGACTCTCACCAGCTGCAACTGCCCATTGTCCTGAAACTCTAGTTACTGAGCATATGAGAAAGTAAGTCCTGGGAGACAAGCTTTAAGGTGAAAAACAGAAGTCCTGATGATCCTTAAACCCATTTTAAGATAAAATTGGTTGCCAACAGACCTACAGAAGGCTGCCTGTTACTGTGTCAATGTGAGAACATAACTAATAACGCACTGACTTCAGGACCCAAAAGATTAAAGATCCTCCTCCAGCTATCTGCCAAAATACTCCCTCCACTAAGTTATCATCAATTAAGTTGTTTTTCTAACTTAAAAGGTAGCATTCCATCCTCCTCTCTGCATCACTGCAGGACTCCTGCTGAAAGAGCATGTGTCTCTCAAAATATTTCCTTATTTAGGATGTATTAGACTTTACTATAACACACATCTTCTTTATGTAGAATGACAAGTAACATCGGTGATGATGCTCGTCAGGGATATTACATTATCCAGCCATTTTATACCAGCTTCAGTTTCTGATTTCCTATAGTCATTTGGAATAGTCAATGAACAGATATGCTGCTCCCATCTAGAGTAGTAATAGAGGTTTTTTCCTACAAGGGAGTAAGGCACAGTTTTCACCCACTTCTTGTATGTGCACAATGACCTGTGAGCCACCACACACAATCCTGATCTTTTCTTGGTGAAACTTGCAACGTCTTAGTGCTTTCCTAATATTAATTAACTTATGCTTTCCTTCTGTCCGATCTTGTGATGTTGTAAACCATAACCATGGCTACAAATCAAGAATTATTTGGAGAAAGAAGCACTAACTCCAAGAAATTACAGCTATACTTGTTCAGCAGTGCAAGGGAAACCATATCCTAACTAGTCTCTTACTCAGACTTAAACAACACTTTTCACTTCACCTAAATTAACTTGTACCATTTCAGCAGAGCTTGGAGTTCTCTAGAGTCTGATTTTTTTTTAACCTCAGGCAGAAGTAAGGTCTCTAGGGAATCTAAGGTCCCTGATATATATACATATATATTTATTTTTCTTTTTAAACATAGACCCACAGCCTGCTAAAAAATTAACTGCCATTAAATATTATGACAAAAAACTTAGCTGGTCTCAATAAATAAAACACAAACCTTACTGGTTCAGGGCATAAAAATCTTAGAGGTTAGAAATAAATGTCTTCCCCAGACAGATTATTCCATAATTATTTACTGGAGGGTTTCCCACACAACTCCTTGGGAAAATGTTTTACTACTAGATATGGGCAGAGGAAGAACCCTTTCTTCACCAGTGAGCAGCGAACACAAACAACACAGTCACACTCAAATTCTGACTTTCCAATGTTTCTACTTTAAAACAAAGAGTTTTGTGTCAAGTTTCCAAATGCATAAGCATTATTTTATACACAAAACTTGTGGGGATATATTCTGTACATAATTTGTGCAAAATACACAGAGTGCTTCACTAATTGTCAGTTACACCCTTTGTGCCTTTTCTTACCACAATTAAGATGCCTGCATTTGAAATTTTGTCCAAGGACCACACTGCCTTACAGTGCATAGCACTTGTTACCCTCCAAAACCTTTACATGATGTATGCAGTGCCATTAAAATGCAAATACTTACTTGGAGTTCAGCTAATGTTGTGCTTTCCAGAGCAGTAAACTGGTGTAAACTTGTGTTCGTTACTGCTGAATGGGCAGAACAGATGACTCGTTAGTGGCTCTCTGTAATTCATACTTAACATGCTAATCTTGCTCATAAACATGAAGGCAATAACATCATTGTTTACATAGCACTGATTAAATGGTAGCTCAAACAACAATGAAAAAACAAGACTGTGAAGCAGCACAGGCTTTTAACTATTTTTCCCCCCTCTCTGTGTGCTGTTCACTATATGTTATCACCTGAATGCAATGCTTGTAAACAGTGTTCACAATCAAAATAAAAACTGACTGTAAAGTGGAGAAGCACTGAAATTCTTTGTGTGCATATATACAAACTAAAAACCTCTTTACAGCACATCCTTTTTTGTGTATGTGTGTGTATGTGTGTGTATATGTGTGTATGTGTGTGTATATGTGTGTATGTGTGTGTATATGTGTGTATGTGTGTATATATGTGTGTATGTGTGTGTATATATATGTGTGTATATGTGTAAGAGGACTTCTATAAATCACACCACAGGAAGATAAGAGTGATGGGCAAGACACCACTGTCACAGTGGTCCCAACATCATCAGTGTACGCTGCAGCAAAGGGTGAGCGCTGCATGACCGGCGAGTAACGCGACACTAAACTGCCACCCATATTCCCCAGCCCAGTTACGGTGCATCTCTGATATTGGAGGTCTTCTCCAGGGCTGATGTGATGCCCATGACCCCCATTTCACTCCTGCAGCAAAGGGGAAGACAAAGTGGAAGTAAAACCCACTTCTTCATACGCTTCCTTGCTTTGCAAGGTGCAAGTGCCTAAGCAGCAAAGGCCAGAGGAGACGTAGGGAAGAAGGGACAGTCGTTCTCCCCAGAGTTCCCTGGGATTCAGGAAACTTCATTCCTCACCTAAAAATTTTAGTGATGTCACCATGCTTTTTTGGTATTTACGTACCAAAACACCCAAAAGATTATGAACCATTACTATGAACTGAACACACATTATCATACAGAGTGCTAACAACCCCAGCCCCTGCCAAGGTCAGTGACAAAAGCCAATGCAGGCAATACCACCACAGGCTTCTGCAGCCACCCAGCACCAGTATCCACAGCACAGCACTGGCAGTGCACAGGGCCAGGCTGCCCTCACACAGGTGCAGGCTGCAGCCACAGAAACACAGCCACTATCAAACAGACACAAGATTGCACATTAGTTTAGATATATTGTGCAGAAAATGCTCTGTGAGGCAGATAGATTTCCCTTTCCCGACCCCCTGAATAAGGTATGGCTGAGGTGTCTGTTAAAAGAGCAAAAATGAAAAGAAAGAGACAAAAGAACTTAGAGTTTACCATTTAAATACTGTATGTCAACTCTTTATTAAGACTCTTTGGATGGAAAATGTTTTCATAACAGTACATTAGTGATGTACATAAATTCATGATACAAACAAACAGACCTGAAATGATCTGACAAGTTATCACAGCATATCAGTGGAGGGGGTGGGAACAGAACTGCTGCTTCTCCACTTGAAATGCAAGGTGCAACTTCTGCAGTAAACATTTTGTTATGAAAAACCTCCATGTGCTCATTTTCCCAACTCTGTAGTTCTACACCAGCAAATCAAGAAATATCAGGTGTTTGATCTTTCAAAAAGGCCTGTGGTTGTTCAGCACTTCAAGGGAAAAAAAAGGGGGGAGGCAGGGGGAAAGAAGACAGAGGAAGTCTTTGTTAGCTCTGGGTTTCAGTTGACACAAGTCTGGCTCACCACACATTTTTGCATTAGCTAGGGGAGACAAAAGCACAAGCTCTTTTGGGCTGGTTTTGACTGAGTTAATTTTTTCCATAGGAGCTGGTATGGGGCTGTTTTGGATTTGTGATGAAAATAGGGTTGAAAACACAGCGATGTTCTCGTTATTGCCAAGCTGTGCTTACACAGCCAAGTCCTTTCCTGCTTCTCACATCACCCCACCAGTGAGGAGGCTGGGGGTGCACAAGAAGTTGGGGGGAACGCAGTGGAGAGAGCTGACCCCAACTGACCAAAGGGATATTCCATACCACATGACATCCTGTGCAACCTGCTCTAGGTGAACCTGCTTTGGCAGGGGAATTGGACTAAATGAGCTCCAGAGGTCCCTTCCAACCCTGACCATTCTGTGATGACATCAGGCTCAGCATATACAGTTGGGGTAAGGAAAGGGGGGATGTTCAGAGTGATGGCGTTTGCCTTCCTAAGTAACCATTACATGTGATGGAGCCCTGCTTCCCTGGAGATGGCTGAACACCTGCCTGCCAGTGGGAAGTAGTGAATTAATTCCTTGTTTTGTTTTGCTTTGCTTGCATGTGCAGCTTTTGCTTTACTTGTTAAACCGTCTTTATCTCAACTCATGAGTTTTCTCACTTTCACCCTTCCGATTCTCTCCCTCATCGCACAGTGGGTGAATTGAGAAATGCAACCCCCTTACACTGAAACAGAGGCCATCTTCACCCATTTGACCTGTTACACACTGTTCAAGGAAGCTCTTCAAAACACTCCTAGAGGCCTCTGCAGAAGTTTGAGCATTTTGGCAGAGGGGTTTTGCTAAACAATGTGTTGAAGCCTGGACAAATCTGCCTCCATTTCAGAAGGAAAGGGAAGAGCATTTACGCCTTTATCACCAGCAGTTCCAGCAGCCACCTATTCTACAGCAAAAACTGAGCTATCAACCTCTTGAGAGGTTTTTAATGCAGTACAAGCCCCAGGAGATTCAAGTGAAGCAGGAGCTGAGCCTTCCTCCCACAGAAGTGCAGAGCAGAGAGGGGATGCAGCTGGAAGATCTGGATGACAGCGATTTCAGTGAAGATTCTTTCTCACCTGTCTGTAGTCAAAAGAATGCGAAAAAAAGTAACACCAACAAGTGCAGTCAACATTCATTTTTCCTTCATCAAAGAGAAAAAGGAACTGAGGAAGAGCAAAAAGGCCAAAAGCCACAGGATTTATTTTTTAAATATGCAGTGCCCATGCAAGAACATGAACTGGGGGACAGTTGGGACTGTAGTGAGAGCCCAAAGACAGAAGAATCCATTAAAAATGCACTCTGCAGCAAAACTCCCTCAGACTGGAGTTCTGACCTAACTATTGAGTCCTCTCCAAGCAATACTGCAGAAAAACCTTACTGCCTGCAGGAAGATCCTGATTGTAACTGGAAAAATGGCACAGATTTCCTAGCTGATCACAAACAGTACAAATCCAAACACAGATCTCTTGTTTACTCCAGTGAAGCCACCTTAACTCCAGAAAAGGATGCCTCAAACTCATATGGTTCTCCTGTAGTGAAACCAGGAACTCCAGAGATGGACCTCCAGCATGAAGAGACCGAAGAATGCACTTTGGATAGACAGGCTGCCCTGGCAGGAGATGTCAAATGGAAAGCTCAGAAAAATGGAGTTCACCATTGTGGATCTTCCAGCTGTTCCTCAGAATTCACTGCTGAGCCAATGGCCTCTCTCAGGGTATCCCTTCTTGACTACGAGGAAACAACTGATAAAGTGTCCTCTAGCCAAGGGAAGTCCCCCCACATGAAGCAGATGTGGGACAAGAACATCCAGAGCTCCCAGAACAGGGATGAGGAAGAGGGCTGGCAGTGCACCAGAAGCAGAGCTCTGACGGACAGCGTGCTGGAGCTGGGGGAGCAAACGCGTCGTAGTGGGAGACACTGCGCCCTGCTGCGCTCCCCACAGGCCTGCTGTGGTGTGCAGGCGTGCTGCTGCCTCCTGGGCACTGGCTCTGCAAAGCAAGGAGTCATTCACAGTTCATTTGTTGGATGTGACCTGACAGGAACAGCCCCAGCCCAACCCACAGGCTCCCCAGGAGAAAGAGAGGCTGGCTCGTTTCTCAGCAATTCAACGTGCAAAGAACACTCAAGTGGCAGAGAGTGTGGTGCTGATATTAAAGATAGTACCAGTGATTCAGAAAAATCTAACTCAAATCAAGGACCTTAAAGACCTCATTAATGTTTATAAATATCTGAAGGGTGAGTGTGAGGAGGATGGGGCCAGGCTCTTCTCAGTGGTGTCCAGTGACAGGACAAGGGGCAATGGGTGTAAGCTGGAACACAGGAGGTTCCGCTTAAACTTGAGAAGAAACTTCTTTCCTGTGAGGGTGACAGAGCACTGGGACAGGCTGCCCAGGGAGGTTGTGGAGTCTCCTTCTCTGGAGACATTCAAGACCTGCCTGGACGCCTTCCTGTGTGAACTCATCTAGGTGTTCCTGCTCCGACAGGGGGATTGGACTAGATGATCTTTCAAGGTCCCTTCCAATCCCTGACATTCTGTGATTCTGTGATTCTGTGAAGGACTTAGTGTTGAGCCCAGGAAATAAATGCTGATATACCTGAAAATAGCCATTTTCCAGGTGCACCGTGCTTTCTCAGTGTGGGGCACACAGATTACATGGTCCAGTCCCCCTCTCAAGAAAGCAGCCTGCTGTTGCAGCCCAAGTCAGGACTGAGAAGTGAGGACTTCAGGCATTCTGAAGACTCAGCCAAGTCATCATTCAGCAATGAGGAAACAGAATTGCTAAAAAACAAGTTAATTCAGAGTATTTTTACACAAGAGACTTTTGCTGCAGATTCAGGATTTGTCCCTTCCAACCCTGACCATTCTGTGATGACACCAGGCTCAGCATATAAAGCTGGGGTAAGGAAAGGGGGGACGTTCAGAGTGAGGGCGTTTGTCTTCCCAAGTACCCATGACATGTGATGGAGCCCTGCTTCCCTGGAGATGGCTGAACACCTGCCTGCCAGTGGGAAGTAGTGAATTAATTCCTTGTTTTGTTTTGCTTTGCTTGCATGTGCAGCTTTTGCTTAACTTGTTAAACTGTCTTTATCTCAACCCATGAGTTTTCTCACTTTCACCCTTCCGATTCTCTCCCTCATCCCACAGTGGGTGAATTGAGCAAGCAGCTGTGTGGTGCTTAGTTGCTGGCTAGGGTTAAACCATGACATCTTTAAAAGCAAACATTCCTGTAGCTCCTCTCTTGGTTAAAAAAACAAACAAATAATAAAACAGCAGGTTGTGCTTCTTCAAAAGTCCCCCTTATCCTTCACAAAAGTATTTATTCTTTGGAGCAGAGAAACTGATGCACTTCTTTCAGCGTAGCTTGCATGTCTTCATACTCTGCAAATTTGCAAGCATCCTCCAGGTTCAGCCACTGGAAAGCTTGGTGCTCATCTGAGAGCTTGATTTCTGTGTTACAGTCCTTCATTTCTGCCAGCCAGTAAATTACAGTCTTAGGTTTGCCACGGACAGGATAGTGCAGTTCTTTCTTGTATCCCTCTATGAGGGTGAGCTGACTGGCCTGAAGACCAGCCTCCTCCTGTGTTTCCCGGAAGGCTGTCTGCAGGTCATCCTCTCCTGGGTCCACATGGCCTGTCAAGAAAGTGAGAAAGTAAGCCTTTGAGCAGAAAACTCAGATTCTGCTTATTCAGTTGACAACTACAAGTCATTGGGAGACAGAGAGTGCACTGTAGCTGATACAGAATCAAACGGAAATTGGAGAACAGAGATTGCTTTTCCAACTCTTTATGTCTTGATTTGTCTGTGTCTCATGGCTTTTAGGATCATTGTTTATCTCAAATCTTCTGAAACTCCCCAGTGGCCTGTCAGCACTTGACATCTTTTCTTCCCAGTCCTCCTCTCCTCTTCTGGAGCACTCTGCACCCATAATGTTCCACCTTAGATCGGCCTCATGAATGTTTTTCTTTATCCAGTTAAAGGGGAGACTGCTCACCTGCAAGAGTCTTAGTCCTCTCTCAACCCTTCCCTCCCACAGAAGCTTAAGGCTCAGTTCTGAAAAACTCTGACTCATGGCAATAGCCCAGAAACAACGGGACTAGGAACCAGCAAATGCCATTTAAAAGGTGGGTTTCAGCTAGGCAGTTAGGGGTATTTTTATTTCTCTCCCATATTCCCCTCTGAAACACAGCATGCCTAAAAGCCAGTCCTTTCACCAGCTGCGTGGTTTTTCTAGGACACATCATTTATTTTACATTGCTTAGAATGAGAGGTGCCATTACAAACAACAGATAAATATAACAAATCCCCAGCTGTTTGTACTTTTGTTGAGAAATGTCAGATTTGGTTTTCTCATGAAAGCTCCAGACCAGAACATAAATAGAACAAGCCAAGCAAGATCTCAAAAAAGCAACAGAGTAGGAGCTGGGAGCCTTCAAGAGGAAAAAAAAGTTAAGCTTTATTTTGCCCCTGGTGTCACTCTATTTCCTATGCAGCTGGCTGTAAATAGCAATAATTTCATCAGAGATGAATCTTTCCTCAGGACTCAGGTACCCAAAGCCACCCTTTTGTACTAGAGCTGGGGTATGTGAGAAGCTCATTTTGCTTTTCCCAACAGGTCTCACTCACTTCTTTGTCTGTTAGAAACTCAAACACCTCTTGCAACATGACAGCATCTCAAATGTAAAATATACTTCTATTTCAAGCAGCAACTGTGCAGAAAACAGCATCTGATTTTGCACTTGATGTCTCAGGTATTTGAGATCAAATACACTGAGGCTCAGTAAGTTTCCAACTTTGTCCAGTACAGTTTACTTGTTGGGCAGAAAAAGGACTGCTGGCAGCACCTCACACCACAGTGCCCACCAGCCTCCCCCATCAGCCTTGGCTAGTGAAACCTCACAGTTCCAGGAGCAGAGATGAGCCTTATGAAGCTCACATGGGGAGATCCAAGCAAGTCCAGTTTAATCCCATAAGGGTTGCAGCTGCTGTGGATGTTGTCTGCCTGGACTTTAGCAAGGCCTTTGACACTGTTTCCCACAGTGTTCTAGAGAAGCTGTCAGCAAAGGGCTCAGACAGGTGTACTCTTCACTGGGTAAAAAACTGGCTGCAGGGCCGAGCCCAGAGAGTTGTGGTGAATGGTGTTAAATCCACGTGGTGCCTGGTCACCAGTGGTGTTCCCCAGGATATGTTTTGGGGCCAGCTCGGTTTAACATCTTTATTAATGATCTGGCTGAGGGGATCAACTGCACCCTCAGTCAGTTTGCAGATGACACCAAGCTGGGTGGGAGTGTTGATCTGCTGGAGGGCAGGAAGGCTCTGCAGAGGGATCTGGACAGGCTGGATCAATGGGCCAAGGCCAGTTTTATGAGGTCTAACAAAGCCAAGTACCAGTTCCTGCACTTGGGTCACACCAACCCCGTGCAACGCTGCAGGCTTGGGGAGGAGTGGCTGGAAAGCTACCAGTAGAAAAGGACCTGGGGGTGTTGGTTGACAGCGGCTGCACATGAGCCAGCAGTGAGCCCAGGTGGCCAAGAAGGGCCAACGGCATCCTGGCCTGGATCAGGAACAGCGTGGCCAGCAGGAGCAGGGAAGTGATTGTGCCCCTCTACTGGGCACTGGTGAGGCCACACCTCGAGTCCCGTGTTCAGTTCTGGGCCCCTCACTCCAAGAAGGACACGGAGGTGCTGGAGCGAGTCCAGAGAAGGGCAACAGAGCTGGGGAAGGGTCTGGAGCACAAGTGTGATGAGTTCCCGGCTGAGGGAACTGGGGGTGTTGAGCCTGGAGAAAAGGAGGCTGAGGGGAGACCTCATCACTCTCTACAACTGCCTGAAAGGAGGGTGCAGAGAGGTGGGGGTGGGTCTGTTCAACCAGGGAACAGGTGACAGGACAAGAGGGAACAGTCTTAAGTTGCTCCAGAGGAGGTTTAGGTTGGATATTAGGAAAAATTTCTTTACTGAAAGAGTTGTCAAGTATTGGAAGGGGTTGCCCAGGGCAGTGGTGGAGTCCCCATCCCTGGAGGTATTTACATGTGGTACTTGGGGACACACTTTATTGGAGAACATGGCAATGCTGGGTTTATGGTTGGACTGGATGATCTTAATGGTCTTTTCCAACCAAACTATTCTATGATTCTATGCTTAGGGAACTTTTAAAATGTGAATGTACAGCTGTAGCTGTACACCACCTTTTGCATGCTCTTGGAGAAATGATTACAACTTCTCATTCTGGCTCCTGCCACGTTAAATCTATGTCTGCATCATGTATAAGTTGTTACTGCATCACACAACCTGAAACAGCCTTTGAAGACCACTCATATCACAGAGAATTGCCCCAAAAATCCATACCAAGCTACTATTAAAGGGTAACATCAGACTGTGGCTTTTGTACGTAGCTTTTGACCTACAAAACCTTAAGCAGTATGACTGGGCAGGGGATTCTGCCCCTCTGCTCTGGCAAGACCCCACCTGCAGTACTGCCTCCAGCTCTGGAGTCCTCAACACAGGAAAGACAGAGACCTGTTAGAACGAGTCCAGAGGAGGCCACGAGGATGATCCAAGGGCTGGAGCACCTCTGCTGTGAGGACAGGCTGAGAGAGTTGGGGCTGTTCAGCCTGGAGAAGAGAAGGCTCCAGGGAGATCTTATAGCGGCCTCTCAGTACCTGAAGGGGGCCTTTAAGAACGATGGGGGCAAACTTTTTAGCAGGGCCTGTAGCACTAGGACAAGGGGAAATGGTTTTAAACTGAGAGAGGGGAGATTTAGACCAGATATCAGGAGGAAATTTTTCACAATGAGAGTGGTGAAACCCTGGCCCAGGTTGCCCAGAGAGGTGGTAGAAGCCCCATCCCTGGAAACGTTCAGGGTCAGGCTGGACAGAGCTCTGAGCAACCTGATCTGGTTGAAGATGTCCCTGCTCTCTGCAGGGCTGGACCAGGTGAGCTTTAAAGGTCCCTTCCAAGCCAAACCATTCTGTGATTCTATGATTTTAAGTGCATGAGATGTATGTCTAGGAGTTATTTCATTCCCTACTGAAATGCCCATGGGTTATTTCAATCACTTGACCAGAATTACTGTGTTCCCAGTGAACCTTTCCACGTGGGTCTCTTCTTTCACAACAACTAATCATGTCCCAGCACATGTTTTATCGTTTTCCAGTAGGCTGTAAATTCTACTCCCTTAGGCTTTTAGTGCCTTAGAAGCAGTGGACAAAGGGGGAGGTTTGGAAAGTTTTGTTCTTTCCCTTAACAGGAGAGCCTAGTTGATACTGTTACAAGTTTTTTTTCCAATTTCCAAAATTCCTGTTTACAAACTGCTTCAGCACTGTGCTTTAAGAGCCCTGCATTCTACAAAACAAAAACTAGCAGGAAGAAATCTCAGAGGGTGAAAAGCAGCACACATACAAGAAACCTGAAGTATTCCTGTGCTGTACTTTTCCCAGTACCAGTTCTGTGACTGTACTACCACACACTGTCTCTGCCATGTGTCCTTACAGACAAGGTGTTCCCCTGTGTCTTGTGGTACTGGGCTTGTCTCCCCCGTGGGGCTGCAGTGCAGATGGCTGGTACGGTTACTTTTCCTAGCTGGCCCTCTGACAAAATGGTTTGGCTTGGAAGGGACCTTTAAAGCTCACCTGGTCCAGCCCTGCAGAGAGCAGGGACATCTTCAACCACATCAGGTTGCTCAGAGCCCCGTCCAGCCTGACCTTGAACGTTTCCAGGGATGGGGCATCTACCACCTCTCTGGGAAACCTGTGACAGTGTTTCACCACCCTCATTGTGAAAAATTTCCTCCTGATATCTGGTCTAAATCTTCCCTCTTTTAGTTTAAAACCATTTCCCCTTGTCCTAGTGCTACAGGCCCTATTAAAAAGTTATTCTCCATCTTTCTTAAAGGCCCCCTTTAAGTATTGAAAGGCTGCAGCAAGGTCTTCCTGAATGGAGCCTTCTCTTCTCCAGGCTGAACAGCCTCAGCTCTCTCAGCCTGTCCTCACAGCAGAGCTGCTCCAGCCCTCAGATCATCCTGGTAGCTTCCTCTAGACTTGCTCCAGTAGGTCCATGTCCTTCTTATGTTAGGGATCCCAGAGCTGGAGGCAGCACTGCAGGTGAGGTCTCACCAGAACGGAGTAGAGGGGCAGAATCACCTCCCTTGACCTGCTGGCCACGTTTCTCTTGATGCAGCCCAGGATACGGCTGGCTTTCTGGGCTGCAAGGACATACTGGCAGGTCATGTCCAGCTCTTCATCCACCAGCACCCCAAGTCCTTCTCTGCAGGGCTGCTCCCAATCCCTTCATCCCCCAGGCTGTATCAATACCAGGGGTTGCCCCAACCCAGGTGCAGGACCTTGCACTTGGCCTCGTTGAACCTCATGAGGTTCACACAGGCCCACTTCTTGAGTTTGTCCAGGTCCATCTGTATGGCATCCCATCCCTCAGGAATGTGCCCCTCATCTCTGCTCCATTAGGCATGTGTTCTTCAACAACAATCTCCTGAACTTCAAGAAACTCCTGCACCTTCTAAGAAAGGCGCTTTAAAGTAAAACATCACAGATTTCAGTTTGCTTTCTGATGCTGCACTGGCAAACCGTGACCCCTCTGATGACACATGGGTTGAACAACCTGCACTGGCAACAGCAGTACCTGGTGGAAGGTCAGACCTGAGCGAGGAGGTGAAAGCTTCTCTAGCTATTTAATGTCCATTGTCTGCTCACTGCCTGCCAGAAACATCAGATACTGAGGAGGACGATTGGGTGACCCACCCCCAGCCCCAGTCAGTCGTGCCCAATAGTTTATAAAGCCACAACCTGCAAAGCATTTTGGCCCCTCTCTGCTGCACAAACAGCACAATCAGTGGCCACTGCCAACTGATTAACTGCACCCCAAGGCTGACCTTAGCAGCGTTCAGCCAAAGTTCAGTCTGTAATCTCACTCACTCCCGGCACAAATGACGCTGAATTGTGTTATCAGAACAAACAGCACCTTTGGGTGGGGTCCAGTGATGGGTCCCATAGGATGTCTGAAGGAGGAGGTACTCGATACCGTCAGTGACCTTAGAAGATGGTGCTGACTGCATCCTCCTGTAGATTATCAGGCCACAAGCTCTCACAGCCATGTCCCTCTGTTCACTGCACTCACAGCTGTGGAAGAGCACCGAGGGTCAAGCAGGCACAACATACAGTGCAGAGCTCAAACAGATTAGCTGTATTTAGCCAGCAAACACATCTAAGCTTGTATCAAAAGTCACCCATCCCCACACAATTAAACTGCATCTTATTAACTATCTTTGAATTATAAAAAATTGAGTCATTTCCTTTCAAAACCAGGAAACAGAAACCTATACAAAAACTTGAAAAAAAATTAAAATAAAGAAGCAAGAAATATTGCCTGCAGGATATTAATTTGCTGTTGATATATTACAAACCACACCATAGTGTGGGGGAAAAAGGAAAAAAGATAAAGTAAAAGGAAAGTCAGTGATGAACACTCTGAAGCTTTTCCACTGCAAATCTCCAAAGGCTCTGTGCAAAGATAATTCATCAACATTACTGAAAGTGGCACACAGAAATAATTGTCCAAGATAGATCACCTGCAGCAGAGAACTCCTCGAGATGTCAGCAGCAGAGCTGAGGAAATTAATGCCAAAGACAGGCTCCCTTGCTGTCTGGGCTGGACATGAGGCTGTTATACAAAACTAAACGCCTCTTGGCATACACATTAAGCACTACTTTGAGGTAAATAGAAAGGAACATACCTCTGAAGTGACAAATACTGTAATCAATAAGCTACACAGCCAGTACACCTGGTCCTATACAGAAAAAAGACAGAAGCATGAGAAATCCATTTTAAAAAGCCCAATTCCAGGCAAGGCTTTGTATTTTGACAGAAACACACGTTTCAACACGTAATAAATTTACACAACAACGGGTTTTCCCTGGGATGCCCAGTGAGGCATCATTAACACCTCCAGTTCCCAAACTGGGAAACCCCAGCACAGAGCCCCTCCCCACCGACCGAGCCGCAGGCCGGCGTTCAGCTCTCCCGGTTAACCCCTCTGCAACCGCCTCAATCCGCTGCTGATGCCAAAGACAACCCACCCCCCACCCCCTGGGGCAGCGCAGGCACCGACCCGGGCTGACGCGGGGCCCAGAGGCCGCTCGGAGCGGGAGACCAGCACCGCCTCCCGCCCGCGCCTAAAAGCGCCGCGCTCGGGCGCCCAGAGCCGGGAAGGACAAACCTCCCCGGGGCCCCGCTGCCCCTCCCGCCCTCCGAGGGTGCCCCCAGGGGCTGCCGGGCCGCTCCCACCGCGCAGGACCCCCCGCACCGGGACGAGGGGAGTGGATGAGGGGACGAGCGACCAGGCCCGGGGGGTGGCGGGGGCTCCCCCCCCGGCGGTTGCCGTGGCAACGGGCCCGCCTGACGCATGCCGGGAACCCGGGGGAGACCTGAGACACCGCCGCCGCCCTCCGCACCCGCCCTCACCTTCACTTCCGGGTCGGGGAATAGGCGGGGCGTGGGGCAAGACTGAAGGCAGCTTCAACCAATCATAGCGGCACAAACTCGGGCGGTAGCCCCGCCCATCTCTTTCCGTCCTCTCTCCGGCGGTGGGGATCTGGGATTGGTTACTCCCCGCCAGGCCACGCCCCATCCGCTCCTCTCCTTCGTTCCTATTCGCTGGCTGCGGGGACGAGGCTGCGCGCGAGCGTTTGAAGCGGGAAAAGCGTTGTTACTATGGAGACGTGGCCTAGGCGCTGCTGCCGAGCGGCGCCGCGGGCGGTGAGTGTCGGAGCGGGCTGCGGGCGGCAAGGGCGCGGCGGCTGGCGGGGCGGGGAGGGTGCCGTGCCGTGCCGTGCCGTGCCGTGCCGTGCCGTGCCGTGCCGTGCGGGGGAGGTGAGGGCAGAAATTGTCCCGGGGGGCTCTCACCGTTCCCGGGGCGGTGGGGCAGTGCTGCGGCTTCCCTCAGCCCCCCTCAGCCCCGTCCCGCCCGAGCTGGCTGCGGGGCGTTCTGCTGGGCTATCCCCTCCTTCGGGCCCCGCACTGCTCTGATGTGTGCGGGGAAGAGAGGGAAAAAGCGGGGCAGGAAGGATAAGGGGAGAACCGAGGGGGACGAGGCGGCCGCTGCGGGAGGAGCCCGGCAGCTGGCTGGGTGTGAAGGCCCCTGCCTCAGCCCCATGCCCCTTCTTCCAAGGAGTGAGGCTATGAAGTTCTTCAGTCTGTGGCTAAATTCAGTGAGGGGAGCTATAAATCCCTATGGGGTTAAATTCAGTGAGGGGAGCTATAAATCCCTATGGGGTTAAATTCAGTGAGGGATGCTGTAAATCCCTATGGGGTTAAATTCAGTGACTATGTGCTCCTGGCAAGGGGTTGGAACTGGATGGTCTTTAAGGTCTCTTCCAACCCAAACCAGTCTGTGATTCTGTGATTCCATTCTATGTCCCCCCTCAGTCGTACAGTGTAATTCCAGATGCACGGCGGTTTGTTTTGATACATTTATAAAATAAATATCAAAAGCCATTTGGTAAATCTTACTGGCAGCAGAAGCTCAGGCACAATTTTCAAATAATCAGCATCCCAATATAACTTGTAGATTATTTTCTTAGCATGTGGTTGAATATTAGACACTTCCCGTTTCCATGCAGCTGTTGTTTTAAGCAGTTGTCGGGGATCAGCTGTAGGATGGAGTCTCTTCTGCTGAGATCACCAGACTATAGTTAGTATGAAGGGATGATTATAAAAAATAGCAGCCTCTTGACAAATGAAAAATACCGTTGGAAAACAAAAACCCACGTTTTTATGTCGTTTTCAAAGAGCAATGACATTAATTGTAGTTTTAGTAACCAATTCTGTGTTAAGGTGTGTGAGTAGCAAAGGAAGGAGGAGTGTTGCTGCAGGGAGAAGACCTGCATCACAGTCCAACTGTAACATCATTGTCAGTTAACATTAAAAGTGTTCCCTCCTCTCCCAGTTACTTTTGCTGTACAGAAACTATAGGTGGTTATCTATTTCTAGGATTCAGCTTTCTTCCTTGTATCTTCCAAGCAAGCTGCTACAACACTTGCTCCAGTGAGCAATAACTTTTAATACCACGTTGTCTACATGCACAGGGAGTTGTGTGGTATAACCCTATGATCTTACAAAGGGATCCACTGCAACGTCAAACGCTATTTCATAGACCTGTACCTACTGCATTAAACTGAAATGGTGAGCTCATCCTAGAGTACAGATTTTCTCTCATTATGGAGCTTGTGTTTACAGAAGTTAAACCACACCCTGACCCCATTTTTCACAATAATATGCTAGTGCCCAATAAATGGGGTCAGAATAATGAAAGGTAAAGTATTTTGTGTGGTGCTCTGGACAAGCAAATTAGCCATTCACTTCTGGAGGGCTAAACCAGAATTGGGTTTGGATCACAGTTAAGAAAGAGCTTAATATTCAGGTGAATAAGAAATAAAGATGGATAACTGGTGACATGAGTTAATAAGTCTCCCTTTTCTCTATTGTATGGTTGCCTGATTGCTTCTGTACTTCAAAAACCAGCAAGCCCTTTGGCATAGATGGAGCCTGTGCTAAGACCTGTTTGGGGAAACGTGGTTACAAGTAGTAAGTACAATACACTGCTATAGTTGTGGTCAGGAGGGGAAACATACCTACCTGCTACAGCTGTTTCCAAATTTTATAAGTTCCTAAGTTTTTTAGGTTTTGTTCACTGATTAACAATTACTACATTTATCAGATGCCCTTGAAAATTTTGCCTAAAAAAATTATTTAAGGATCAGAACAGAGTTTTTGGTGCAGGATTGTTATCTTAGATTATTTGCAGGATTAAATGTATATTTTTATTTATAGGAGTGCCAGATAAGATTTCTTCACTTTGCCATGACGTAATTTCTCTAGTTTAAAATATGGATATAGTGATACTTGTGTCACACCTTGGTGGTGACACACAGGAGTACCAGTGGAAGTCAGGTAAATATGAGTGAGCTGCTGTGGGATAACAGGGCATGTGGATGTTATTCAAGTGAACGGTGCACTGAGATCTTTAATCTACCAGAATTTAATAAGGATCAAGATACAGTGGTCTGAGGCTGCTTTATTTTTAAAATAGTCTATGTAGGGATTTTACATGATTTATTTTATGCACAGTGATTGACACTCACTGAATCAGTATCTATGAAGGCCAGCCAGCCTTTTCTCCGCTTTAAAAAGTGCATTGAGAATGAAATGACCTGTGTAAGAGCTAATTAATAACTAGAAGCATTTTAAAATGTAGGACCAGCTCCTAGAGCATAATTTTGTGGTAACTTAATTGCCTTCCGAATACGTAAAATGTAACCACTTGTTTCTACTCTTTACACCTGACTTTTCTTTTTTCCCCAGGTTTATGACCTCTAAAAAAACCGCTATTACTGAAACAGAGGAGTTCTCTGATGACAAGCAGTGTGATCTTACTCTGTGCTTTGGGTTGTTCCCTTTATATAAAATGCTAATGCTTTTTCACAATAAGTACTTATCCATTACCAGTGTCTGGCAGCCTTTTAAGGTCTTTGTGAAACTTCTTTGCATAAGAAATAAGTTGCAGAGAACTCAGGTTTGCCACATAAAGATGACTTGCATGTTCCAGCAGTGAGGTGTATCACTGTTAACTGTTCCTCCCTTGCTGCTAGCTTGTCTATTAGTAAGTGAGATGCTCTGGACTTTGTTGACTTCCCTGTTTCACTGACCAGCTTCAGCATCCTTTTGTCGTGGCAAAGCAGGTCCCTCGTGTGAGAAGAAGGTGAAAATTTCAAAGTGAAGCTGAGTGTTTCTGCCAGCTAAAATGAGAAGGGCAACCACTGAGCAGTGAAGAATTACAGTGTTGTAACAGAGACTGAGTGAAAAGTTTTTCTTAGGCCTGAGATTGTCTGACCTTTTAACTAGGTGCTCATGGAGAATTATACCTCCATACTCACTCACTTCTCAAAATACGTTCTAAGAAGTCTTGGGTGTTTGTCTCAATCTTGTTTTCAGCGAAGCCACCCATAGCTTTGCAGGGGCAAGACCTGCTCTTTGATATGAAACTACATACCTGAAGAATGTTACATTTTTCTGCCCCAGGCCACAATGTTCTCTCGGGTGAACAAACACAATTAGAACCCAACAATAACTGAGGGAATGCTGGCTGATATTTATTGTAAAAAAGTTTTCTCTTTTTTTGCCAGAAGGTGGCATTATCATTAACAATTTAGGATTCCTGAAAATCTACCAATACTCTTCTTATTTCTTTACAAAGCAAATTTATTTTGAAGAATTAGGTATCTGTTTGAGAAACCGTCTTCAGACACAAAGAACTCTACAATGCTGGATTAATTAAAGTATTCTTTTAATGAGGTGCTCCTTTCTTTTAGAGCCTTGCTGATCAAAAGGCCAGAGAGGTTTCACTGACAATTGTAATTTCCTCTGAATTCTCTGAAACCAGAACAAATCTTTTAGAAAATTGTCTACTCTTTGAGTTTTAAAGTAATCAGAAATGCTAAACCCCATCACCATGACAATTGCCTAATTTTTTTCCTTGGTTAATTAGTTTGTTATTCCTTTATTACTCAATACTCAGTTTTCATAGGTTGTGAAATTGCTGTTCCATGGATGGAGAGGTGATGGAGTTATCTCCTGAAAGCACTTAGATGCAATGAGATTTATTGTACCTGGGGAAGCAGAAGCATTCATATTGCTTCCTGGGCCAGCTCTCATTAAGAAGCCATTCAGTTGCTTCCACATGGCACAGGCCCTAGCCAACGAGCCATGCAGAGCTGCTCACATGTCTCAGCACTAACCTTCTCCTGTGTTCTGCAGTACCTATGTTACTTGGATTTTCCTTATTTTGAGAATCCTAGTCCCTTGTTACCCCAGGTAATGGAAACCTGTCTGTACAGTCATTTCTAGCTATTGATTTTGTTTAATTTTTAATTGTAACTTTGACCTTAAAATTCTTAGTTCTCTCCCTTTGTCTGCTGCTCTCATTTTGCTAAGAGTCTCCATTTTTTTCCTATTTATCATCTCTTTCCTGTGTTCAACTTTATAATTCAAGCAGAGGTTATCACCAAATGAGTTCTTGCACTGGTTAAGTTAAGCATATATAAAGATGTAGTTGTCATTTAGGATACAGAGTGAGAACAGACAAAAGAAATTTGATGGATTGTTTTAATCTTTGACAGATTCTCAGTACTTTGAAATTAGTGTCTCAGCTTTGTGTTCTAGCTGCTCCTTCCATCAAACAGAAGTTTCCCATGGCAGTGCATGCACACAGTTACACAGGACCTGCACTGGTTTTGTACTTTAAGCTGCCTTGAGTGAGATAGGCATTTTTTCAAAAGCATAACCCTTCTTTAAACAAAGTCTGAAGTTCCTGTGGAATTTTATCTGTTAGAGAAGTTGGCCAGTGGTGAATGCTTGTGAAAACCCTCAGAGATGTGTCAGAGCCTCTTAGATCTTTGGGTTTGCTATCCTCTCTGTCAATTTCGATTCCCCCCCTCTCAGGATCTAACAATCTCAGCAGTGGGTCTGACTTTACCTTGAGGTTCAGAATCACATTACATACAGATTAGATAAGTCCACCTACCTACCAATGTTTTTGTCTTGAAACTTTTTACTGCTGAATCTCATAACTTTATTATGGCTAACTACTATCTGCAGCTTAGACTCTGGCTTCTAACTCATCTTTATTGTTTTGTTGTTATTGTAATTTCAACATAATGTGGTAATTAATGATACAGAATGCTATTGTAACCTCCAAACGTAAGAGGTGTATTTGCCAAGGTCCTAGACTGAACAAAGATATAAGAAGGCAGTGAGCAACAGATACTTGAAGTGCTTTCATTTTTCCATTTTATAGAACAAGTAAAAATATCTGCAGATATTTTTCTATCCAGATCATCTGGACACGGACAGCTGCACAATGCATTGCGAGGGAGACATGAGTGAAAGAGTTGAGGGTTTTTGGGCATACCTTTCGCTGATGAATGTTGCTTTTTTGGGTTTCCCAAGAATGTATATATGGCATTCCAGTAGCATATATAGATTTAGAGAAATTCTGTGTTTCAGACTTTGCAGAATGTTTTGGTTATTCTGTCAAGGATACTTAGAAATGCTGACAACAGACAAGAGAAAGTTACACAACAAAACTACACCTTTGCTGTAGTTCATCTAAAATCAATAGTCTTAATTATTCAGCTTGAGATGAGGACAAATGCAATTTCTTCTCCTTTGGGATAGCTGAACCACATTAGACCACATGCCTTGATATTGAGTGTCTAAAATTAGGCATTTTACATTCTGTAGCTTGAGGACAGGGTTTCAGTAGCTGTGGCATTCATCAAGTGGACATCAGGCGTGTGTGTAGGAACTCTGCAGCAGTAAGTAACACACATTATTGTGTACTGTCTATCATTTTAAAACAGAGTTTCATAGATTAAATACTTGTTTCATGTTTATTGTTGTTATTGCTGTATTCTGTAGTGTTTGGCAGTCTAGTGTATTGTAAAGCTGGAGTTTAACAAGCTTCTAGCCTAACTGTAGGTTGTGGCATCAGGAAAAGCAGTTTCTTCATTAGTAACTTTGTCAGATGGGATGTTTCATATGTTTCTAATATTTACTTTATTTGATATCTCGTAGACTTTAGCTTGAAGATGGCATCGTGCCTTTATGAATGTCTTTGTGAGGCAGAACTTGAGAAATACTATCCCCATTTTGCTGCCTTTGGTCTTCAGAAGATTGATGAGCTTGCCAGAGTTTCCATGGAAGATTACACCAAGCTAGGGGTCCATGACATGAATGACCGCAAACGGCTCTTCCAGCTTATCCGAATAATCAAAATCATGCAAGAAGGGGACGTTGCAGACTTAAGCAAGCAAGATTTCCAACCAAGTGGCCTCTTCATTCAGCCTCAAGTGACCAGGTCAGGTCCTCGCAGACAGCTGCGTTTCGAGTCCTTCTTTGAAGAGAATGATGGAACAGTTAAAGACTCTGAATCTGAATCATATGGTTCATCTGATTTCACTGCCAATGAAGAGAAGAGCAGTGTAGGGGAACTGTTGGGACACATTCAACCAGATGATTCAGAGCTGATCAGATTAACTAGAAGAGACCTAAGTACCCCTGGAATATGCACCAAAAAGGACTTGAGCTGTCCAACAGTTTCTGATGATATTGGTCCTCTCCTGGGGGATTCTGAAGCTCCTATCATACAAAGAATAACTCATATTTCAGGGTATAATTATGGACTACCTCATTCCTGTATCAGGTAATAATCAGTTGTCTTTATTTTGCTACATTTCATGTTAGTCATAATTAATTCTTTCTTCATTATGGAGGAGAATCTGACTTTATCACCTCCAAATAAGCAATCCTAACACTACAGAGCAATGCAAAACCTTACAAAGAAGAGAGATATTAATAAGCACTTGCAATTCCCCAAGTCTGGTAGAAGGAATCATCTGAATTTCACCAGCTGCTACTCACCAAGGTTGTCTAACAATAGTCTTTGTTGTCTTTCAGGATATAAGACTTGGTTTTCTTGGTGTTCTGGCCTATTTTTCTCTCTCTTTTTCTTTCCGTGAGACTATCTTGCAAAACATTATTTTTTCCAAAATATGGCATTGTCTTTTGATAAGTTTGTCAAGTTTTTCTCAGCAAAAAGGACACTCACTGTGATGGATGTATTTGTCTATAGAGAAATTTCTGAACTAGAGCTTTGCCAAGAAACAGAATTGAAGTAGCTGGGATGGGATATAGACATGGTGGTGAGACGGGTGCCTTGCAGCTGCTCCCCAACACGTGATCTGTAACTTTCATACTTTTCCCAGTGATTGGTAGCAGAGGGTCTGTGGTTATCTGGAACCACTGGTAAATCCACCCTGGCATTATTTTTAAAGCACAAAATACTTTTTGCCTGATTCAGCAGCAGAACACATACTACCAGCATTGAGCTCATTGCAATGCATTTGTGGCAGATTTGTTTTAAAATGTGGTGAAGAGAAGTAGCTGTATGAGGTTGGGGCTTGGTCTGGGAAGACTGTGGAGAAAGATTTGGTGTATGGGAGGATCCACAGAGTTAGGCTGTCAGTTACAACTCCCATTTAACATGCATGTAGCCTGGAGGGAATAGATGCTGTTGCCACACTGTAAAAGTACTAAGGTGATATAGAGTTAGAGCACTTAACCTATGAAATGCAAGACACAGGTTCATAACTCCCCTTTGCTGGAAAAAAATCATTCCCACCTCCCAGAGAAGTGCACTAACACCCTACATACATTGGCAGCTTAGGACGTTGTCTGTCTCCTCTACAGGTTGAGCCAAGGTGCAAATAAAAAGGCAGGATTCATAGTGCTGGCAAGTAACAAATGATAAAATATAACCTCATGGCTCAGCTGGAGGAGTTCAAGATTTTTAATCCTCCAACAGAGCCTGGTTCTCCATTGTTCTCACTTTCTCTCCTTGTTCTTCTCTTTTTTTATTTAAGCCTGTTGTGCTGTGGCTGGCATTATGGTCCATCCTGTGGGCTGTCTGCATCTTCCTCCTGACATGCCTGGGTTTCTCTTTACCCTGTTCTGACCACAGAGTACATGTTGTGCATTCCAGGCTTGGGCCAGTCTGCTGACACTTGGGTTTGTGATTCCTGTTTTGCAAGTGCCTAAATCCTTCACTGAATCCATCCATTCCCATGTCACCTTGTGATTTGACCACTGTGAAGGCTAATCTAGTCTCATCTCTGAGAAGCATTGGGAAACACAGGCATAATTTCAGGTGGCAGAAAGATAAAAAGCTCTTTTAATGTGCTTAAATATATTTTGCACTTGCCCACAGCAAATGGCTTGCTTTTGACAGTAGCAGACAGTGCACAGTGATTCTTCTGACCTACTGTCTAATCAGGTTTCTAATGACCTGTGTCAAGATTTTTGTTTTTTCTAGTAATAAAAAAATATATATTTTGTTATAAAATACAATTTCTATTTAAGAAAGGTTAATAGAAAATCTAAACTTCAGGTTCAGCATATAGAAATAAAATGCATTCTGTTCCAATACAAAATACACTCAATTAAATATGCCTCTGTACTAGAAAGAATTTATGCCTTTTCTCTCATAAATAGAGCATCCAAGTCTTCAGGTTTTCCTTTCTCCAAACCTTGCAGTCAGTCCTTCCCCCTTCAGGCTCTTGGAGCACAAGTAGCTCTTTTTGTGGGTCACCAAATCCAACCTCTGACATGAGAATTAAACTTCAGAGCCTCTGATCATTTGCTGGACAACATTTGGTGTCTGGTGATATCTGTAAGCTCTCACTAGCTTAGGAAGCATCTTATTTCAACTATCATTGCCTTTTTTCTTTTTTTTTTTTTTCCAGGGGAAAGAATTTTCCATCTAAACACAGGGCCTGATCCTGGTCTGCAAGGGAAAGCTGTACTAAAATTAAAGGGGCTCCATTTACAAGGACAGATTACTTGTGTGTGGTCTTCAAAGACCACATCTTGAGATTTAGATGTTGTATGCTGCTGGGGAAGCACGCAGCACAACAGCAAGGACACTACAAGCTCGTAGCTGAATCAGATATTGAGTGACTTGTGGGTTTGGTTTTATTAGACAACTAATACATGTTAATTTCACTTGCTATATTAAGACATTTTGGAAGGGCAATATGGGGCTTGATTAATTTTTTTTTTTTTTCTCAAAAATTGGCATTCAAGTCCAAGCTGAAGATCATTACTCATTTGACTGGAGACAGCCTGAAAAATGGAAAGGCAGAATGAATACATTTTGCTTGAATTCAAGCATATTCTCTATGCTGCATGACAAAATGCTTTGCACAGCAGGTTAATCAATGACCTCGTGTTTCTGAGGTGTCTGGA
This sequence comes from Caprimulgus europaeus, assembly GCA_907165065.1. The sequence continues at coordinate 72,682,279 of OU015527.1, forward strand.
AGGGAACTAAAGCAGACTTGCCAAAGCATAAAAGCACAACTTTGCTTGTAGTCTGAAACCACATAATCTTTTATGGAAAAAGACTGAAGAGGAGACAATGATGAGATCAATATTTCAAATTTTCTTTGAGCTGAATAGGAACATGTTGCCACTGTCTTGTTTCCCAGTTTGAGCAATTTACTTGTAACCTGTTTGACAGCCTGTAATAGAAGAGTGGAAGTCAGTATAAGAGGGAAAGCAGCTAAATATTATACCCTCTCCTTTTCATAATCTGTTGATACTTTTGGCTGTACATTATTAAGTGACTAATCATGACTGCAAATAATTTCAGGAAGATTAGATTTCATTAAGTTAACTTGTGTATTATGCCAGCTTCAATCACATTTGTGGACAGCTGAAAGTATGCCAGTCCAGCAACAAGTTCAGGAATACTGTATAAATGCATAAATGCATAAAAGCTGTATAAATGCAACCACTCTTTTAACAGAATTCCACAAAAGGCATCAGTCTATTTAGGCAAAACCACCAGAAATTTCACTATATTACAATGGGACATGTTTGGGGTTTTTTTGATAAGCCATTAAAGACAGAAACATTTATCTGCTAAAGCTAACAAGTTTATGCATAGTCTAGATTCTGTAGTAAACTGATTTTAAAATGGAAACCTGTGCTGCTGTTGTAGATCCAACACTTCTGCAAAAGAGACTCCGTGGACAGAGAGTGAAAAAATCAGAGTGTGTGTCCGAAAACGTCCCCTGGCCCTGAGAGAGGAGCGACGTGGGGAAGTTAATATCATCACAGTGAAAGACAAAGAAACCCTACTTCTTCATGAGAAGAAGGAGGCTGTTGATCTCACTCAGTATATTTTACAGGTGACATGCTCCACTTGAATGTTGTGTGAATGGGCCAGTCACTTGCAGGGATGGGATAAAGCAAATTGTGCTTGGAATTTCCATGAGGGGAAAACAGAAAAGGCCTGTCTGCATTTCTTGCACTGAAATAGGTGGTGGGCTCTTCTGTGAGCTCAGCATAACTGTATTTGAATTGCTTCTGACTTACACCAGCCTGTGGCAGAAAACCTGAGCCCAGAATTTTAATCCTCAGAAGCATGTCTCTTGCAGCTTTCTTTGCACATGGCAAATTAAAACTCTCTGCTACGTGCCCTTGCTGCAGGAGAATTGCCTGCTGAAGAGTCTCCTGATAGCTTTCCAGGGTACTTCAGTGAGGAGTTCCCTTTTTGCTATTTCAGCACTGTAGGTCTGTTTCAATGACTCACATACACTCTCATCCCCTCCTTTGTTCTCAAATGCTTTTGAAAATTAGGTTCCCTTTTGGTCTTTGTTTCTTAATCCCAAATAACTTGTGCTGTCATAGTTCAAATTCTCACTTTTGAGTGACAGCACCAGGAACAGAACTGATTTCTAGAGAGCAGCAAGCTATTCTCATTCTACTGAGAGTTATTTTTACAGTCTGGGTCCTAGGAACAACTGCTTGGAGTATCCAGTAAAAATTCAGTTTGTGGTTTTCTCTGTGCCAGTTCATACACCACCTTTTACAGTGCAACCCGTGCAGCAACTCCACCCCACTCCCTCCAGCTGACTAGCTATATTTGGCATTTATGCAGTGCTTATCACCTTAGTATCTCAGTGCTGAAATAACCACTAATTTTGTTGTGTCAATACAGACAAACTAAATCTTGCCATCAATCAATATACTCCAAACAAGAGTATGCCATGGCAAAGGCTGTGTCTGTTCTATCAGACCCAGGAGAACTTCTCTGCCTCCATCTCTGGTTCCTTCAGAAAGGACAGCAAGGGGTACAGGGCAAGTAGGGGATGGTGAGTGGGGCATATTGCAGCTCCACAGCTGGGGGACCCAAACTCTGGGCCCATCACAGAGCACATCTGCCCTCTGAGCTGAGTGTAGCTGCTGAGACGCCCTGGTCTCCACTCTGCCTGTGCACTAGTGTGATTTACTTGTGCATCATTAAAATGATTCTCAGTTCTAGAGATCTACCACCTTAACTGACAGTGCAGTGAATTTATTAGAGTGCAATGTTTGACACCAGTTCAGGGAGGCTCTTTTGAAAATACCATGTTTGTGACTGTTCCTACAAACATTATTCTTAACCTAGAAAGAGCCAATAATGAACTCTGTTGCAGAGTTTCCAGAGACCCTGCTGCTTTGGGTCAGATCTGGAGTGTGGGAAGTTTTGGATTTTCTTGCCCACTTCTGAGATAATACAATCCAGCTTTGTTTAGGAATAGCTTCTGTTTCCTCTGGCACCAAAAGTTTTTAAGTCTGCAGAACAGAGACAATAATCACAACTGAGGACTAATTCTGAGAGAGTCAAGAGCTGACTGAGTTCTTTTTACTATTGCAGTCTTACTGTACATCTGTAGGCTGATTCATTTCAATAATAGGTTTTCTTTAATTAGCCTTTTATTTTTTCTTGTCAGAAGGCTGTGGTCTGTTCTGCTGCAGGATGATGAAAAACTAAGGCATCTTTGCTTGCTTCTATTTTTTTTTCCTACCTTCAGTCTCTTGATTAGTTGTGACGATGTGTTCCTGCATATGTCATGCTGCATGGTAAATGTGCTAGATCACTTTGTACCTGACCCAAAGCCATATGAAGTCACTTGGAAGATTTCTGTTACTTTATCTTTGAATGGGGGTAAAGGTGAAGTGAAACATATCCATTTTCATGTAAAGATCATATTTATTTTTCAGCATGTTTTTTATTTTGATGAAGTCTTTGGAGAGTCATGTACCAATCAGGATGTGTATATGAAGACAGCTCATCCTCTCATTCAGCACATTTTTAACGGGTATGGCATCAGTGTTTACACTTGTTACTTTTTGCTTTGTTGCTTTCCAATTTCATATACTGCTTTAATTTTCCTTTATGCTTTTCATCTTCTGAAAAACACATTCATTTCACCTTTGCCACATACCTTCCCCCTTTTAGAATGTCTTTGATGGCAATTTTGACAAAATAAATCAGGGAAAACTTTCTTCACATTTGGTGAGAAATCTGAATTGCAGAGGAAGTTAAAATTGGATCTCAGCTTCAATAAGCACACACTGTGGCCAGCCTAGAACGAAAAAATGTGTGCCAGGACTTCTGAAGTCTGATCTCCACTCTAACAAAGGATTCTGTGTATAGCACACTCATCTGTAGAGGAATAATGTTACCTCTTTAACGAGACTGCTATGAGATAATGTTGCATGTATTTGTACAGCTCACAGGGCAATAGAAATCTTTAATAACCTAATGATTTATTGCTGTTTTATTGATTTCTATTTGTTTAGAGGTTTAATCATAACTGCATACTTCCTCATTAATGGGAAACTGATGGGGCTTTACCTGAGTGATCCTATTTCCTTGCAAAGTAACAAGCTTGAATATAATTACATTTTTGAGTCTTTGAAGGAACTGGTTATGTAACCATGTTGAAAATTAATAAAATGGAGCATTCTCTTACTGAAAATCTCCAAGTATCATCAGCAGAGACAGAGAGTCATGCTCTTGAGAAAAAGGAAAGTGAAAAAGAAGAATGATGCTTGTAGCTTGCTGTGAAAGAATCACTAAAGGCACAATGGACATTGCAGCTAATCTAGTAATGCCACCTGAAGAGTTGCCACTGTTATTTCTCAGCTTTCCCTAACTCTTTTGTCCTTCCTGCTGCATCTCCTTCACTGACATCAGCCCAATCTGACACCATGGTGAGCTAATTCTACAACCTAAGCTGGCAAGAAATTGTTCACTGTGTTTGCTGCAACACTAGAGTTTTACCCATTTCTCTGTCAGCCTGCTGAGCCAGCTAAAAAGTCTTTTTTTTTTTTTTTTTCTGTTAAGGTAGGGGGGGGAATAAATTATTTGTTCTGTTTTTCTTTTTTGTCTGATTCAGTTCCCCAGATCTGTTCACACCATACCTGTGTGTTCAGTGCTTGTATAAGAGCAAGGATGGGGAAGGAGAAGCAGGCACTCAGTAACCTCAACTTAGATGCACTTGTGTGGCAGTGGAGCCAGATCCTGAGACCTCTTTGGCATTTTGTGTGCATTGCCATGATAATCTTAAGGTGATGACAAAGCTGGAGCAATCTGGAATAAGCCAAGAGTGTGGCTTCACTAGCTGGAGTGAGTGAACCAAACAGCCCTCTGCCACTGAAAGGGAACAATCCTCTTGCCCAACACTGGACACATTCCTATAGGTTACATAAAGCTGGTCTGGGCATATTTTGTGATTTTGTGTAAAGTGCTTTAACTCACTGAAACAGCAGAAAACTAGCTTGCAAAAAAGTGTGAAGCTTTCTGTTGGTTCAGTGAAGTCAAACATCAGAGCCAGCACAGGGGGAGGTGGGTCAGTGGGGTAGGTCACACAGCTGGGGAAAAAAAAAGAGAGCAAGACCTTCCCCTAGGCAACAACAGCTCTCAGATTGATTTAGCTGCATGCAGGACTGCAGCCTGAGACAAAAGAACCTCACTCACTAAATTATAGTGCTGGGTGTTCATTTCCATCAAGTACAACATGAGTTAATACAGAACCTGACTTGTGGCTGTTTTGCATCTCATGTCACAGTCATTTTTCTCTGATTCATAGTCAGTAGGATTTTTCTGTTCATAAGCCTATGATACTTGTGCAGCATCTAAACAGCTGGAAGAATAATAATGAACTTGGAGTTTCCATAAATGCATTTTTGCCAGCTGGAAGAGAGGAAGAGAGCCAGCACTCTGTGACACACCAGGTCTCCACAGGACATGCTTGGTTAAGTGTTTTACAGTTTCCCACATGGAATAGCTAACCAAACCTCATTGCTAAGAGTCCACTACACATATCTGTCAACATTGCAGGATCTTCTTTAATAGATATGAATAAATTGGATGTGACACTAAAAATATAAGTTATCTTTGCAGAGGCAATGCAACCTGCTTTGCATATGGGCAGACTGGTGCTGGCAAGACTTACACTATGATAGGTACTCACCGGAACCCAGGACTCTACGCCTTGGCTGCCAAGGACATCTTTAGACACCTGGAAGCATCACAATCAAGGAAAGATCTCCTTGTTTTGATCAGTTTTTATGAGATCTACTGTGGACAGCTTTATGACCTGCTAAATGGAAGGAAGAGGTATTTAAGTAAAAATATGTTTTGCTATAAGCCTGTGGTTACGTATCAGTTGGTTCCTGTTTATAAATCGGTTCCTGTTTCATGCAGTTTAACATACTATCATTTATAGTAAGTGTTATTTATTTAATTAGGGTTGTTACTAAGAGCTACTTAGAGAGGAAGGCAGAATCTGACATGAAATACTGTGGCATTGATAGGAGCCCCTGGTTTTTACTGCTTTAGAGAGGGAAATAAATAAGAATAAAGAGCTATGTCCGAGATATGGGGCTCATGCTGTTTTGCTTACACTATAATAATATAACAGCTGAACATTCTCAGGTAGAGAAATAACCTTCTTTTGGCCAGAAGTTCTTACACCAACCATTGTGGAGTCCCTGTCTTTTCCTGCTCAAACATAACCTCTGGCTGCCCCTCCTGCTGTGCCAGTGGGGCTTTGGCTCTTGCCACTCTAGTCTGTGAAGATCCCATTGATCTCCCACTTGTCATGCTTGACACTGCAGAGTCTGCTCACCTTCTCCCTGAGCGCCTTTACCCAGCAGCCCAGTGACTCAACTGGAGCAAGCCTCTGCAGGTGATGCTGCCATCACCCTCAGTAGTAGCAGCTCAGCCCCAGACTCATTTGGATGGATGTGTACTCCTACAGGAGCTCCATCTGGAATCCAAATGGGAACAACTGAGTACCTACTTAGTATAGGTACTAAAATGACTGTGGTCTGAAATGTCTAAATAAAATAAGAGTGAGTTAACATCACAGCAGTTAAATCTTTTCAGAGTGATCTTGAAGGAACATTACCTGTCAGCTGGAGGCCTTTAGCAGCCTTGATAGCACTATCTTTAGAGCACACTGGAGGGATCAGGGAGGCTTTCTGCCTGGGGAAGTGAGCATCTGTTCACAAAGAAAGCTCCTATTTCTGTGCAGGGGTGTTCCCTTTCTCAAAAACAGTCTTTAAGGAGCAGGTAGTGTAACTTACTATTTAAGGAGCCAATTTACTAAGGGAAAAAAGAGTGTCCTTATATTCTCTGCATGTCCATTAGATATCTTGCATGTCACTGAAGGAGATTAAACCTCCCCCTACGTGCATCATGTCTGTATTCTTCCTGTATGATGCTTCTGTGTGATTCATAACAGAGGTGCTCTGAAATCTGTGGCTATGGGAGCTGCTTTAAAATCCTGTGCAAAAATTTTCAGAACTTGAACAGAGCATAACTTAGAGTCTGAAATTCCTAGAGAAGCCTCAGATGCAGTTGAAAGAGAGACAGGAACTCTAAAATGTAAACATGATAATTTACTTCCTTGCTTTGTTGTATTCTTGAGCTAGCAGAAATGCATTGCTGATGCCTCTTCCACAGTGAAATGTCAGTGGCACGTATTATAAATGAAATACCTCTTCAGCTCTGAAAATAAATGAATGCCAGTGGTGACTCCCCAGTCAGTAGCCTCGATTGCTTTTTCACAGTGCCATAGTACTGAAATGTGTTTTCATTTTTGCTATTTGAGACTTGGTAAATTTTTCTGCACCGTTTCCTTTTCAGGCTTTTTGCGAGAGAAGACAGCAAGCACGTCGTTCAAATAGTTGGGCTGCGGGAGGTTCAGGTGGACTCTGTAGATCTACTGCTGGAGGTAACCTCTGTTTGCCATTTTTTGTCTTCTGCAGGCTGATTTGCTTATTTGTGAGATAAGTCATTTGCAGAGATTGTTATTTTTGAGTAGTACCTGTGTATGTTCCTGTTTAAAGTTCAGAATTGGCAATCCCAGCAGACCACTGAGGAGCACTATGAAAAGTGCCTTTATTCAGAGAGCTTCTTTGGATGCTGTGGCTTGTGTTAGTGACATGCAAGCTGTTGATGTACAGCTGTCCCTTCTGCTGCCACTCCTTGTGGAAAGATCTTTGCCAAGAAACAGAATGCTGTCACTATTCCAGAACTTAAATAGTGCCCAGCAAGGGACTCTGAGAGCTGGATACGCTTTTTTCTCCAGGAGTCATTTCTTTGGCTTCTATGAACTTACATTTTCTGTATTAAAGATATGTGGATGTGGGACAAAATATATAAATTTTAAAATTAATGGAACTAGAAATTAGAAAATATTTAAGATCAAGTTATTGATCTGAATCAGGATTAAGACACTACTTAGGTAATGGTGGGTGATAACAGCCAAGTAAAATTAGGATCTTGACACGGTAGCTGACAATCGGCACAAGCAAGGCTTCAGTTTTCTTTCCCTGCCTGGCTGAGCCCTAAAAGGGCACAGGCAGATTTTCTGCATTGTCCTGCAGCAAGCAAGCTGGTTAAATCTGCTTAATATTTAGCCTGACTTTGCATAGTTTAATTCCTTTCTCAGTAAGGAATTGTAAATTACAAGTGCCTGATAGTGTAATCAACTCATTAAAATTGGCATGGTGTTGCCCACTTAGATTCCATTTAATTTTGTTCTTCATCTTCCCATTAACTCCAAGCTTCGGGACATGCTGGGGATGTTTCTGCAAATTACAGTGTAAATTTGCTACATGGTTGATTAACACATTCCTCTATATTATCACATTCCACACAAGGAAGAGCTATCAAATGCCTTTATTCTCACAAGTTATCTTGGGGCAGGCGGAGGGGAAGGTATTTTGTCCACAGGCCTTTTTGAACACAGAAATGTCACTGACTTGATTTGGAGCTTCTGAATAGTGTGCAACAGATATGTGTGAAGAGTCTTGAATGCATCCCCAGTTATTCACTATTCACTGATGTTGGCTTTGATTCAGAAATTATCTGCAGTTAGCACGAATATAATGCTTGGGAGCTGCTGGTTGAGAATTGGCCACTGACAGCCATGAACAGTGCACATCTGTCAACTGGAACTTACTGATTTTGCTAGATAATATTTTAATTTGTCCAGAAACAAAATTAATTACTGTTTTATGAATGCCCTGCTGCAGTTGCTGCTAGACTTTCTGCTATAGTCCTTAAAAGTTTGCAAAAGAGAATTATCCAGATTTCTGTCTTGAGGAGCCTTTTCCTTCTGCTTTGCCTCTCTTCCTTGTTTTCTTATTTTATTGTTGCATTGAGTATAATTAATCTTTTAACTTTTTTCCTTACTCTGGCATAATTTCTTTTAGTTATGGAAATGGAGAAAGGTTTTATCTCTCTGTATTTGGTGTGTAACTTTCTAGATAACAGTACCCAACTGGTACATGAGAAAGTGAAACTTTAAAAGAACACAACAAATAATCAATCCCATGAGTCTCTTGGGTTATGTTTGCAGTCTTACATTCTTTCATTTCCACCATATTTTTATTTTTAATTTTACAGTTTGGATATTGCAAATCTGGGTGAACATATATTGCAACAACTTCTTACCTGCAGTATGTTCTCTAAGCTCTGTGGTGTCACTGCAACCAAGTCCATATACAAAGTTCTGAAGGAAACATTGGAAGGGATCCAGTCTAACTTAACATCTATCTTGCACCAAATTTTAAGGCTGTGAATGAACCATTTCTCCTAATGTTACCTCATTTCAGGGACTCAAGGTCTCTTTCTGAGAGATTGTCTTTTTATTTCCATTTTGCTTGGATTTTGTCCCCCTTATTTTGCAGGTGATTTTGAAGGGGGGGAAAGAACGTAGCACGGGAGCTACTGGAGTCAATTCAGATTCCTCTCGATCTCATGCTATCATCCAAATCCAGATTAAAGACACAGCCAACAGGACATGTGGAAGGTAAGACTACAAGCATTAGTGCTCAGGGCTGATGAGAAAGTGGAGCCCAGGGACGTCCAGGAGGCAAACAAAGAAGAGGTGTTGAGTTAGTGGGCAGCTGCGAGTTAAATCAGAAGATAGGGTTCAAAGGGACTTTGAGGAGTTTCACAGCCCTTTCTCTGTTCCCAGGGAGTCCACTTAAGCCACATCTGTGAGACCTTTGTCAAACTTGCTTGTAAAAATTTCCAGTGAAGGGGTTTGGCAATCAAATCCATCCCTTCATCTCCAATGTTAGAAAGCTTTTCCTGTCTGGCATTAATCTGGCTAAAGGCAGTTGTCTGCAATGGGCATATCCACATGTGACCTTGTCATCTTTGAAGTCCAGAGAAAGAAATAATCATTTCTGGGATCTAGTTCATGCCATTGTGCAGAGTGACCTAAATTAGGTCAGATGGATTTGCCCCTCAGAGCACCTCTGTCCTGTAATTGACTACAAAGGGAGCCTAGGATGACTAGCTCAGGTGGAGATGATTCCATTAGAGATGTTTGCCTTTGCTGAGAGGGATCATAGTACCTCACCTAAGCCTGCCTGATCATTTGAGAGTGTGACTCTGATGCTATCTGCAGCAGACAAAAAGAGCAGTTCACTTCCTCTTGTAGCAGCCATTTTACGTATTTGAGGACTGTAATTATGCCTCTTCTCAGTCATCTTGTCTCCAGACTAAACAACCCCAAGAAATAGGTCTGAGAAAAAAGGTCTAGGTATCTGTATTACTGCTGAGTGTCAAAAAACCATGCTGACACACCCTTCCAGCAACCACCATGCAATCTTGCTTCCCAGGATCTTATTTTAAATAGAAAGCAAAATGGAAGAGCCACAAATAGTGGAGAGGAAAAGTCAGAACAGGCAGGCTTAGAAATAGAAGTACATGTGGTTGTGTAGGTGTGGCATGTGTGTCACTTTGTTACTGAAAGTGAGGTGGAGCTGGAGTGGGGAAAGGATCCTAAGATACGTCTGTAAGAGAAGTCAGGGCTGTTCTAGAAAAAGAAGGGCAAAGACAAAGATACAGTGCAACAGCCAGGACAGCAGCTGGCATCCAGAGCCAGGGAATGTGAGAGGCAGCGATGGAGCTTTGTGGAAGGAAGGGGAAAGGAACACTGAAAACTCAGTGTGTTAGTTAATACACTGGAAATTTCTGTTCATATTGCCCTGAATTCCCATTTAACAGGGCAGCTGCCTGTTTTCCCTGGAAAGAGAATAAAAAGAATTGCAATTTCTTTAACTGTGTTCTTAGGAAGCTATAAGCATAGTGATTGTCTGGAGAGATTAATGTCTTGCACTTTAAACAGTTTATCCATTATCCCATCACACACAATTATACTTTGCATTATGATTATGTTAGTGCCAGTATACTCTGACACTGTTGCTGCTGCTATACTTATTTTGGTGCCTCAGATATTTCCAGTGGATATTTCTTTAAACAGCTGCTAAGATAAATGCAACTTTGTTTTTTCTAGGATATCATTCATTGACTTGGCTGGCAGTGAAAGGGCAGCTGATGCCAGAGACTCAGATCGACAAACAAAAATGGAAGGAGCAGAAATAAACCAAAGTCTTTTAGCAGTAAGATACTAGCATGTCTGGGGAAGGTTTTGTATGTAATTATCAGCATGTGTTTTAGGATAAAAAAGGGCTACTGAATAATACATGTATCTCTTCCATGGAGGGGGAAAAAATAACCAAAGTACTAAATGTGTCCTGTTTAATTTGTCTCATGCCTGAAAGACAGTTTAAGAGAGGAAAAAAAATTGTGATGAAAATAAAGTGTTTTAAATCCATCCTTACAGCCAGCCAAGTAAACACAGCATGGAGAATTTTAGGTATAGGGTAATAAGCATCTTACATTTATTATAGAAAATTTTGTCCTCTTTACTTCCAGAGAATATTGGCTTGGGATTGCCATATTTGTTTCATAAAAGCACATCTGTTCCTGCTGCTTATCTGCACCACTTGAACTCAGACTTCTCTTTCAAATCAGGAGGAAAGGACTCAAATACTCAAGAGCATAGAAAACAGCGGTTCTGTGCGGGCAGAAAGGAGCAGGAACAAATGCACTCTTAATGCAAACTGGTTTTTGTAAATGTACACAGTTAGATAAAGAGGGACAAGGAGCAGAGAAATGTCATCCAAGATAAAGCATCTGAGATAAAGTGCCTCTAAGTATAAATTGTGCAGGAGACTTTGCACCTCCTTTAATTCAAATGGACAAAGCTCACTGATGCCTGAGAGCTTCTCTAGGTGAGACTGGAGGTGATAAGCTCATTAAACTCCTTAAAAGGAACTTTAAAGTCAGTGTGTGTGTGTATTTTTGATATTGTGTGAAGCTGAGTAAATACCTAGACAGTCTACAAGAAGTGACTGAATTAACTGTAAAAGGCATCTTTGCCAAGTCTGCGTGATCTGCAGCCTGTAAAACCTGTCTCTGCCCTCAATGAACGTAACACTCTCTTCAGGTCTTAAAACACATTGAAGTTTGAAGTTTGCTGCTGGTTGGGATGTTCATGTTGATTTCAAGTAGATATTCAGCTACTGCAATTATGAGAAGCAGAATAAAAAATTAGAATAGTTTGATCTCTTACTTGTTAAAGGTGTGATTTTTAATAAAATACAGTGAAAGTGAGAAATACATGTCATTTTAAGTGGGTGTATGTAGAAAGTAGAAAGGCTTTAAATGCAGAAAGGCTGCTTCATGCTAGTATCACTGTGACAATACTGTAACCTGCTTATTTTTCATTTGATTTTTGCTCTAAATGACTTGTCTTGTGGTTATACTGTCTATTCCTGACAATTTTAGAGGCCATCCAGGCTTGATATGGAGTGTGATGCTATTCTCCTTATTCCAGTGGAAACACAGCAAAAAAGTGCACATCTTTGAGTTTTAACATATTTTCCCAAGGCTAGTAATAAATCAAGGGACGTTTCTTCAAGACTACAGGTTACCTCTGTTTGTGGTTATTAACACCAAGATGATCTGATGCATTCTGTGAAAGGCATGGGTATAGCTGGCTGCTCACCAGCTTGGTTTTAATGGGAGTTCTGTAGCTGTATCTCACTCCCTGGGTACTCTGTTGCTTCACCCAGCCCTGTGGAGAAGCACTTGGGGGTCCTAGTGGGTAACAAGCTGGACGTGAGCCAGCAATGTGGCTTGCAGACTAGCAGGCCAACTGTACCATAGTAGGAGGCAAGGGCACGTGGGGAAAACAGTAAATTCATAGGTTAAGTTTGATGCAATTCAGTTCCTTGCCAGTATGTGATTGATATGTTTTCCCCCCTCTGTGTTTGTGTTTGTTTGTTTGTTTTCTTTTGGTAGCTAAAGGAATGCATTCGGGCCTTGGATCAGGAACACGCACATACTCCTTTCCGGCAGAGCAAATTAACTCAGGTAAAATGAGCAGAAAGGCAATGGTAGAGATTTCCCTGAGGAGGATAAAATAGAAAACAGAAAACCCCCCAAACTATACCATGATTCAATAACTGCTGTTAAATTAGTGAAGGAATGAGAAATGCATCACTTTTCCCAACACTAATTTTAAGGATAGACACAGAATTAAGACTGTTTCCACAGTCAGTCCTCAGAACTGGTATGGTAAAAAACAAATAAAACAAAGACTAAACCAAAAAAACCCACCCCAAACACCACCTTCCAGACTCATTCAGTTACCATCCATCTCCACCCAGTCTGCAACCAGTCTTGCATCTTCTGTGCAGTAACAGTCATGGGAGATGTCATCAACATTTCTTCACTCCAGTTGTAACATATGCTTTATCCCTCAAAACATATGGGCACCCTGTGGCACCTGGTGCAAGGGCTTGTTCAAAGCCCCAGTTAACACTTGTATTCCTATTAAATTGTAAACAAAGGATTGCAAGACAAATTGAGAGAAGAGGACTACATTTTGAAGAAAGAGACAGTAACTGTGCATCACCTGACGCGTGTTAAACTGCCTCTGTACACTCTGCTAATTTACAGGAGATGCAAGGTGACTTAGCCTAACTGTTCATAAGTTCTGAGCTAATTAAATCACTGTCCCTCATATTTTGTGGAAAATAAGAGCAAGCACATGTTTCAAAATAAATACATCTTATTTTTTTCCTTCCCACCCTAGGTGCTGAAGGATTCTTTCATTGGCAATTCCAAGACGTGCATGATAGCCAACGTATCGCCCAGCCACATAGCTACAGAGCACACCCTGAACACTTTACGATACGCTGACAGGTAGGTGATGAAAGAAAAAAGTAATGGATGATCTTTGTGATTACATTTTATTTTGGTTGCAGTGGGAATGCTGTCTGAGGCACGACAGGCAATTGTCATGATGCGAATAAAATCCTTACCCTTTCAAACTCTTATATTTAGTCTTAAAATTCTCTGGGTCTTGTAAATCCTCCCTTATGACAGCTTTTAGTGATGAAAATATTGCTGTGCTCCCTGTAACTGCGGGATCACTAACCTCAGCCATCAAAAGTTTTGTTTTAGTTTTGCATTGTAGTTCTGCCTGGAATGCGTGCGAGTCCTTCACCCTCCCTCCTGCACAGGAGGAGGTAAATTACAGGCTGTGCAGTGCTGGGGTTAAGAGGACAGGAGATGCTTCAGAGGAAGAGGACTAAAGGAAACAGTTGAGATGACAGGGTGACACCAGTTAAGCAGCTCTTCACAGCTGCAGTGATGAGCCTGATCCAGGAGCACTGTTGCCCTGTACATATATCACCTGAGCTAATTTGCCCCACCACAACTGCTCCAAAAGCCCTAGTTTGTGTCTTGTGGGACTCTATGATGAGCTATGGAGACTACTAGCTTGTCTTGAGCTGGCACTGTGCCATGCTGCATTATGAAGTGTGGAAATGCAACTCCCTTACACTGAAACAGAGGCCATCTTCACTCATTTGACCTCTTACACACTGTTCCAGGAAGCTCTTCAAAACACTCCTACAGGCCTCTGCAGAAGTTGGAGCATTTTGGCAGAGGGGTTTTGGTGCCTGTGTGGATCACTGACAACTGAAACAAAAACCATTGCATTGAATTCAGTGTTTAACCTTTATATCTGAATACACTAGTTTATCCTGAAGACACTGTTATCTGTCTCAAAGCATGACACCTTCTAAAGCCAATCTCATCTACAGGGTCAAAGAGCTGAAGAAAGGGATTAAATGTTCTACCCCTGTCACAAGCAGGCACCGCACAGCTGGAAACGTATCTCCAAAACGTGCTCAGAACTCTCCTTCTCTGCCACCTGGGGAAAAGAGCTCTCCAAAGAAAGTGAAGCTGGGCCTCCAGCATCCCTCAAATGCTACAAAAGCAAAGACATGTTCTGCAGCACTGCAGCCACCGAGTGTCCCTTTTACCTCTACCCCAAGGGGAATCAGCAAAGGACACGCCTACAGAGGAAATCCCAGTTCACCGTGGTTCCACCACACCAGCCCAGTCAAGGGAGTCCTACGGGTAGCACATCCCCTGAAGAAGAAAACTGATGATCTATCCCCCCTCTCTGAAAAGAACCCCACTTCGAAGGATTTCATCATCAGAAATAGTGCCAGGGCAGAAACAAAAGAGAGTGGCCAGAGAGACAAGTATGTGCAAGACAGACCAGCTGCCCAGTGTCTGAAAGCACAGACAGTGCAACCTGTGCAGAAACAGCTTGTTGCTAGAGAGGATTTTTCCTTTGGAGATGGAAATCTGCCTTCTGACAGCAGGCAGGAATGGGGAAACACCTTTGCTAAACAATGTGTTGAAGCCTGGACAAATCTGCCTCCATTTCAGAAGGAAAGGGAAGAGCATTTACGCCTTTATCACCAGCAGTTCCAGCAGCCACCTATTCTACAGCAAAAACTGAGCTATCAACCTCTTGAGAGGTTTTTAATGCAATACAAGCCCCAGGAGATTCAAGTGAAGCAGGAGCTGAGCCTTCCTCCCACAGAAGTGCAGAGCAAAGAGGGGATGCAGCTGGAAGATCTGGATGACAGCGATTTCAGTGAAGATTCTTTCACACCTGTCTGTAGTCAAAAGAACGCGAAAAAAAGTAACACCAACAAGTGCAGTCAACATTCATTTTTCCTTCATCAAAGAGAAAAAGGAACTGAGGAAGAGCAAAAAGGCCAAAAGCCACAGGATTTATTTTTTAAATATGCAGTACCCATGCAAGAACATGACCTGGGGGACAGCTGGGACTGTAGTGAGAGCCCAAAGACAGAAGAATCCATTAAAAATGCACTCCGCAGCAAAACTCCATCAGACTGGAGTTCTGACCCAACTATTGAGTCCTCTCCAAGCAATACTGCAGAAAAACCCTACTGCCTGCAGGAAGATCCTGACTGTAACTGGAAAAATGGCACAGATTTCCTAGCTGATCACAAACAGTACAAATCCAAACACAGATCTCTGGTTTACTCCAGTGAAGCCACCTCAACTCCAGAAAAGGATGCCTCAAGGTCATATGGTTCTCCTGTAGTGAAATCAGGAACTCCAGAGATGGACCTCCAGCATGAAGAGACCGAAGAATGCACTTTGGATAGACAGGCTGCCCTGGCAGGAGATGTCAAATGGAAAGCTCAGAAAAATGGAGTTCACCATTGTGGATCTTCCAGCTGTTCCTCAGAATTCACTGCTGAGCCAATGGCCTCTCTCAGGGTATCCCTTCTTGACTACGAGGAAACAACTGATAAAGTGTCCTCTAGCAAAGGGAAGTCCCCCCACATGAAGCAGATGTGGGACAAGAACATCCAGAGCTCCCAGAACAGGGATGAGGAAGAGGGCTGGCAGTGCACCAGAAGCAGAGCTCTGACGGACAGCGTGCTGGAGCTGGGGGAGCAAACGCGTCGTAGCGGGAGACACTGCGCCCTGCTGCGCTCCCCACAGGCCTGCTGTGGTGTGCAGGCGTGCTGCTGCCTCCTGGGCACTGGCTCTGCAAAGCAAGGAGTCACTCACAGTTCATTTGTTGGATGTGACCTGACAGAAACAGACCCAGCCCAGCCCACAGGCTCCCCAGGAGAAAGAGAGGCTGGCTCGTTTCTCAGCAATTCAACGTGCAAAGAACACTCAAGTGGCAGAGAGTGTGGTGCTGATATTAAAGATAATACCAGTGATTCAGAAAAATCTAACTCAAATCAAGGACCCAGTGTTGAGCCCATGGCTCAGGAAATAAATGCTGATATACCTGAAAATAGCCATTTTCCAGGTGCACCGTGCTTTCTCAGTGTGGGGCACACAGATTACATGGGCCAGTCCCCCTCTCAAGAAAGCAGCCTGCTGTTGCAGCCCAAGTCAGGACTGAGAAGTGAGGACTTCAGGCATTCTGAAGACTCAGCCAAGTCATCATTCAGCACTGAGGAAATAGAATTGCTAAAAACCAAGTTAATTCAGAGTATTTTTACACAAGAGACTTTTGCTGCAGATTCAGGATTTGCAACCAAAGATGATAAGGCATTAGCAAATGCAAAGAGCCCCTCAGGCGTGTCCAGCTGCAGCTCTCCATGTGCTACATCAGAGATGGGAAAATGGGAGAGGGAAGCCCTAGAAAAGGCACAGTAAGTCTTGCTCATCACTCTAGTCTGTCATTAAGCTCAGAAATTGCCTTTATTTGTCTATCATACTCATATGTACTTTTAAAACTGATGGGAAATCAATCTATGAAATAATTATTTAATAAGATTAATGATAATTTATTGCAATTATTTTATAAATATATGATTTCTTATTAATTAGTGATATTTTAAAATCTCACAGGAAGCCAATTATTCTGTTAGAGCTTCCTGGGATAATGCTAGAGGAATTACTATTATAATACATGTAGATGTGGTGTTTGGGGACATGGTTTAGTGGTGGACTTGGCAGTGTGAGGTTAATGGTTGGACTTGATGATCTTAAAGATCTTTTCCAACCTAAGTAATTCTATGACTCTAATACAAACTGCAGTTCCCAGTAACTTCCTATAAACTGTAAAGTATCTAAAATATATCCAGACCTTCCATCCAGAATTGGGTAATAGCTATTTCATCCCTATGGGAAGAAAAGTGGCTGGAGTGGCTGGGCAGTCACTGAAGATGTAGATGTAAAGTTGCAAAGTACCATGAGCTGCCACAGTCAGCTCCCAAGGACCCCACTGCATTCACGTGACTGAAAATACATTGGTGGTCAGAGAAGCTTGCTCAGAGGGATGAAGAGCAGCACTGCCTTCCTGCTCTGCCTGTTTTTCACCAAAATAACTTACAGCCTCGTGGTTGTAAGCCATTTCACCAATGGCTCCCTAATTAGGTTTTTTTCACAGAATCACAGCATAATAGAGGTTGGAAGGGACCTCAGGAGATCATCCAGTCCAACCCCCCTGCCAAAGCAGGTTCCCTACAGCAGGTTGCACAGGGCTGCACCCAGACAGGTTTGGAACATCTCCAGAGATGGAGACTCCACAGCCTCTCTGGGCAGCCTGTCCCAGGGCTCCTTGATTTCCCTACGGTAACAAGTATGTGCCTCTGTGCTAGCAAGAGGCTGTGGTCATCCCTCTCAGTCATCCAGGTCATCCTTAACCCCAAACCAGTGCAGTCCACTGCACTTCAAGGAGCACTGGTGCGCACTTTCTGAACGCCAGGAACACAGGGCAGCAAGGCTTCCTCTGGTTCAGCCCTCCTTCCCAAGGGTTTATTGAGGCCAGTGGTGACTCTAGGCAGCTCAGCAGGCTGTGTAACCAGTGCTCTGTGTTATGTCAAGCAGACAGGCTGTAACTCGGGCCCACCGGCAGCAGCTGGATGAAATGGCATCCTTGTGCTTCGAGGAAGAGTGCTTGATAAACCAGATGTCAGCAATGGTAAGTGTTTTGGATGGGGATTTCCTTGCCTGTTGAACCTGCATAAATTAATCTTAGGCATTACTAACTTGAATTAGTGATGTGACATTCCTCGTCAGTTCCTCCTCTCACTCTCTGATGCCTCCCTGAGTCCTAGGAGGGGCCGTTCTTTTTCAGTACCTGTTGTGTCTTTGCCAGTCTCCACTCTGCCAGGTCCCTGGGGGAGGAGACTGATGGGCCAGCTCTGAATCACTTGTCTCTGCTAAAACAGCTTTCTCTTATCCTGTGTCACAACTGTACCAAACAGGCATCTTTCCATGTGAAGTTTGTCTCCTTATAGGCTGGAGCAAGTAAGTCAATAGCACAGAAACCAGCACACCCCCCAAAGCATGACACTGGGATGTCACAGTTGGTGGCACAGTGCCACGTTGCCTCACCCTTCTCGGAGTCCCTGGCCTAGCACACCCCTGGCCCCGCTCACTCCAGTGCTCTAACCACGGGGATTTGCACCCTCACAGGCTTTTGTCACACGAGTGTTTCTCAGCTTATTGTATTCACAGATGACAGTAGTCAAGGCCAGACATAAAGATTGGCACCTGCATGGCCCCACTGCTAGCCAGGCAATCCCAGTTCTCTGTTTCATCCACAAGACACGTGTCACGGCTGTGTGAGAAGTCCTGTCTCACCCAGGTTATTAACATTTCCCAGTGAGAACCTCCTGCTTTCCCAGTTCCCTCATCTTGTCAATAAAGCCAAGCTCCATTGCTGCATGACATTATCAAACCATTTTAATTCCTGTCCCAGTTCACATCTGAAGTACCATTGAGGGAATCTTGCCTCAGGGATTTCGGGATGGAGCCACCAGGTGGCTTATTTGCTGTGATTTCCAGCTGCCTGTGCTGTGTTACCAGATAACATAGAGGAGTTCACAAAGCAGCACAAGAGCCATAAGCTGTATTAGTTTTGTGGCAGATACTGCAGTGATACAAAGCAATCATTTTTTTCTTTTTCCCAAATCTTTTGAGATTGTTCTCCCCAGGTCTGTTGGTCACTGGACACCACCCCTAGTCCCCTGTTTATTTGTCTCTTGCAGCAAGCAATCATTTTCTGGCTAGCAGAATTATGACAAGTTTGCCAGGCCTCCCAGCAGTGTGTGAATAACTTATATCCTGTAATGTTATTTCACAGCATGGCCTTTTCTTTGAGCATTGAACTCAGATTGGACTTCCTGTATCAGTTTCTCTCCTTCCACTTTCACATGGTTGCAACTTCTCCAGCCATGGCACTTTGGGAACAGGAGAGACTCTTGCCAAGACTGGCCACATGCTGAACCAAGCAGCATTTAAAGTGCCTCAGGAAAATGTGCCACAGCAGCTGGGCTGGTCTTCATTGCAGTCCTGATGTCCCAGCAAGACAAAAATACAGTGCAGGAGACAGCTGGAGTCCTGCCAAATACGCTTTTGAATGATGGATTTCACGTGGTAGCGGTTAAAGTCCCAAGCCCTGAGGATGCTGACACCTCCCAACGTCGTAGACACTGAGCTGAGAACAGCAACACCAAACTCTGCTCTCAGCTGTAGAGCAGAGCAAGTTTGAGTGCTGCTTCATTCATACAAGCCCTACTTAAAAATAAACTGCCTCCATTTCAGTTTTAGTCACAGTTTCGTATCAGTTTTTGTCTGTGTGGCAGGTTGCTATGGAAGGTCGAGTTCTCCTCGGCCAAAGCTATAGACACTGCTGATAATTCTCGTGTCAGGTCTAGCAGAGCTGGAGCCATGCAGGAGTGGGACTGGCCCTGTGACCTGGTGTGAAATAATCCCTCCTGCTGTTACGTCTGACCAGTGAGTGGCCCAGCTCACCATTTATTTTCATGGTTGCTAGATCCAACATGAGAGGTGTCAGGAACAGGGTCCAGTGCATTGTAAAGATGACCAGCCCCTATACCAAACCTTTGAAAACCTACCCGGTGTAGAAGGGTGATAACAAGTGCTTTGTACATTTTTGTTTGTATTTAACCATTCTATTAGCTGTAGTTTCACCAACAGATAAAACTGCCAGAGTTAGGGAACCTCAGTATTTAAGAGGCATTGATCTTTGTGTGGGTCAGGATTTTAACAAGGAAATGCTGATTTAAGCTACTACACTGCAGAATGGAAAACATGTTTTTCTGTACTGCTGCAGTGCACAAAATATGCTGATTTTTCTCCAACCTGCTGCTGCTGGTGTTCCCTAAACTTTCCTTTTGCCTTCCTGACCAGGATTTTCAGAATCTCGTGACCAAGCTGGATGAAATCTTGGTACTGAAGTCAAAGTGTATCCAAACGACGCGAGCCCAGCTTCAGCTCTATTTGCCCTCTCCTGGCACCGACACGTCCCTGCACAGGCCTCCACCAGTTTAGACCTTCTTTGCTGGCACATGCACAAGAACAGCCACGGAAACAGCCAGTGCTTCGACACCCTTGGTGCCATGTGGGTGGGTAGGGGATAGCTTTTGGTTTGATGTTTGTGATTTGTGTGTGTTTTAGGCAAGGATGGAGAGAAGTCAGAGTAAATGAGAGATGATTACTGGGCACCACAAGCTTTTGTATTTCCTTAATACCAGTAAGCCACATTCTTAAGAACAATTCAGCAGCTTTTAAATGTCTCACCAAGCAGCAGGCTGTCCTGTCCACAGCATTCACAGCAGCTTCTCACATGTTAAAAATCAATTTAAAATTGTGGCATTTCTGTGTTGACAAGAAAATGAGGGAGGGAAGAAAAAACACTTTGAAACCAAAGACAGGTCTGAACAGAAATGCTCAAAAGCTACCCAGAAAAGTGGCAAGAGAAGCCAGGAAAGATAGAGGTGCCACTGTTTGTCAGTACAGTAACGTAACTAGACCATAAGTGAAAGGAAGTCCAGGCAGGACAAGAAGTGCTGTTGCTTTCAGAAGAAGGAAGGCTGTTGTCACATTTGTTCTTTGCGTGAGTCCCACACTCCAGAGCTCCTGAAAGAGGTGGCTTAAGTCATGGATAAGCAGTGCTTTAGTACAGACTTTGTACCAAAGGTTCATCTAGCGTGACAACAGGCATGTGGGTTTGATACTGCTGCCAGCAGCTTACCCGCTGCAAACGACGCCCGATCTCTGCGCCACGGCCCAGCTCATGGTCCGGGCTGGCTGTGTTTATTTTTCACACCAAAGGAAGGTCTGGTTAGAGGCAGTGGGATTGCAGAAGCTGGTAACAGTGGTGTTATGTACATGAAGCTGGTATTGGAATCAAGAATTATCCAGAATGATCAGCTGGAGCCCTGCAAAAGCTCTGCTGCTGCATGCATCACATCTGAACCACCACCAAGCCCACTTGCTGAAGCCACAGGTGACCTTGAAACATGCTCAGCTGACAGCCTGCTGTGCAAGCGCTCACACTCCAAAATTAGGGCCCTCACAGCACATGTGGCCATCTCAGTGTCTCCTCAGTAATGCCTGTAGTAGCTCCATCAAAGCCTGCACAGTAGCCAGAAATGCCAAGGGTAAGGGAACACTGCTGCCTGACCAGCTGTGAATTTTACTGCCTGCTTCCTCAGCTACCCCGAGGAGCCCAGGTTTTAAGCAGCGACACAGAAATTGCAGTGACACTCAGTTATCTGGGTTGCATATTTGGTGCAAACACTCCCAGGAATGTCACACAGCATAGCCCTGGGGAACAGAAGCGCAAGGGAAGGACTTGTAACAGAAGAAGAAAGTCCTACATCAGTGTGCTGGCTGTTGGGGGTTTTTTTTTAGCACTGGTCAGTCTCCATCTTGCAGTTGAGACTGGATTACTCTGTGGAGCAGAGAGCAGAGACCCTCCAGGGTCTGAGTTTATGGCTCTCAAGATGGTTCCCCCCCAACCTCCTGGGGCCAGGGAGAGCTTTCCTGTGCCCAAGAGGAGGAGAACACGAGGCAGTTCGCTGCTGAGGAGTTTTGCAACTTTGTTTGGAGCCAAGGAAAAAGGTCAGACTGTAGGATGTGTGTACAGGTCACAGGAAAATGAGATTCCCAGCCAGTAACGCAGTGCTAGGGAGGAAAATTTCCCCTCCCCATACTCTGACCTTTGGGAGATGGGCAGTGGTTGCTTGTACTTTCAGGTTTTTTACAGAGCAGCTCAGCAAAGTACGTTCACAGGCATTTTCAGTCTCTTACCCAAGCTGCCCGTTTCTGAGGCAACTCACGAGGAAGAACCATTCCCACAACCGCCACTGCCTTGTCTGACCTCAGGATTTTCAGCTGCAACAAGACAGAGGAGTGACCAAACATTTCCATGAGCAGAGCAGGTGGGAGGTAAGTCATCCACCAAAGCTGAGCCCCCTGTGTATCCTGTCCAGTCTACCGTGGAAAAAGCAAGTCTGTCTGGCAGCTCTGAGCTCCAGTGCTGGTTCCCAGAGCAGGAAATATTTGCTCCCTGGAGGAATGGCCAGAACACTGAGAAGCAACAAATAAACAAACAAAACAACAACAACAAAGCACTTCTCCAAGGTCTGATAATCTTTTTAAACTGGAGCCACCCAGCCCATCCACAAGACTATACCTTGTTAAATGTAAAATTGTGTTATCAGTCTGTTCCCAGAATTTTAGTTTCCCTACTAAATGTGAGACTTGAGTAAAATTAAAAAACCAAAGCGGCCCTGGCTGTGAAAGTCCACGCCACCCTGGCAATAACAGGACTGCAGACATGCCTGAAGTGCTGCACACCCAGGAGACACCACATCTGGGCTCCCACTATGCAATGGAAACTACCAGCGCTGCTGTCAGAAGTGGTAACATTTTTCTCTCCACTCTTAAGGTTATTACCTAGATGCTGCTTTAATTCCTGTGTGAAAATGTGCTAAATGAGCATTTTTAAAGCGTCAGCCCCTTGCTGCTGTTTGATATTGCACTGACACCCAATATGAATGGGTTTCATTTGAACTTGGAGGAACGTATGTGAAAGCGTTGGTCGCTACAGCAGTCCAAGAGATTAAGAGAGACTGTCCAGGTATGATCAAATAAATACAGAACTAGGACTCATTTCTGTGTTCAGGTGCAACAAGGACTATTAATGCTCATGGCAGATGCTTGATGTTTTATTTGGATAATTGACATTATTTAAAATAAAATTCAATTTACTACATAACTCTTGTAAAATTTGTTTTAAACAAATGGGATCAAAACACCCATTTGTTCGACTGTGAAAGATTAACTAGGGCTGGGAATGGGTATGAGTTTCCCGTCTCACCTGGCCTGTTGATGTTGCTGGTGTTTCAGAAGCTGTCCTCCCGCCACGTGCAGCCAACCTCAGCAGCCCGTGGCAGCGGCAGAGTGACCCTTGCACCGGGTTTTGCTGCACCGACAGCAGAAGCCGGGGGTCTCCCCAGCACGGAGAACTGCCCAGGGGTGCTCTGGCACAGCCACGCCGCTGCAGGAGCCACCAGGCCAGCCCAGAGAGCCTCGGGGGACTGCAGGCTCCCAGGAAAAGTCACCCTCCAAGCAAGGCAGTGGCCACAGCCACACCTCTCATCCCACCAGGCCCCCAGCTCTCTGCGGGCAGAGGGGGAGAACTCAGCTGCTGTGTGGGTGACTGATGGCCCTTCAGGGTCAAAGCCCTTACTGGGCTGGTGCTGTCCAGAACTGTCAGCTCAGGGGGTCTCTGCCTCAGAGCACATCCACCAGCTTTGTCTCTGCCTCCACACTTCTCCTCACAAGGCACTCAGACCTTGGTACCGTCGGCAGCTAGCACAGGGCGGCAGAACAGCCTCTGACAGAGTGAAAGCAGTGCCAAGTGCCAGGTACATAAATCAATCTGACCTGAGAACCTAAGGAAAAGCCCCGAGGTCTCAAGTGTGACCAGGGGCGACAGCCATCTTCTCGCCAGCCAGCAGCAAGGCAGAGCCCAGCCTCACCCCAGCCAGCAGCAGGGCAGAGCCCAGCCTCACCCCAGCCAGCAGCAGGACCTGCCCACTCCAGGCAGAGCTGTGCTTGTAACTTGACAGGAGAGTACGACAGTACTGGAGTCACGAGCGATGCACAGCACCCAAAACAATATTCAGATGTCATCACATTGTGTCCCTTGTTACATGTTTCTTCAGAAGCCCCTCTCCTCTAAGCCAGCAGGTTAATTCCCTCACTCCATGGCTTTCCTTCTGTGAGAAGCTGCCCCAGAAACACACTCCCAGCCTTCAGCCACCCAGTGATGTAACTCCAGAAACTTCACTGCCGAAGCAAAAGCAACATGACCAGGGGACAGAGGAGTACGTGTCTTTGAAGGAGGACGCCAGGTTCACGGGTATCACTTCCCATCTTCACTTCTCACCTCCACAACAGTCTCCACAAGCAGAGCAGTTACTGTGGTGGGGTTAAGAGCCAGCCCCTGTGCGGGGACTGTGAAAAAACTGAGCACACATTAACACGGCCAAAGAGATCATTTTATTCAGAGGTTTGGTCTAAATAGTTGTTTCTTCACTGGCAAGACTTCCTTGCTCCTTCAGAACTGTCTAGTACCAGACAGGGACTTGTTTGGATATGAATTAATTCTGAGAAAACTGGCAGAAGCAACACAAGCAAACGCTCTCAGCAGTGACAGCAAAGCAGTTTTGAGTTCCGTTTTCCAGCGTTTCTGACTGGTCAGGAACCCCTTGTTTCAAACTGTCACATTTCTCACCTGGGAACGAAAGCTGGGCCACTGCTTCACCTGCACCCACAGAAGCAGCAGCTGCTGACCTACCCGTGGCTGAATGTCCACGCTACAGGATATGATCCAAGGCCATCTGCCCTGGCCCTACTCATCATCCATCTCCACATCTCCCAGATACTTGCCAGCTACATCTCTCCTCAGCATCATTTTGTTTTTAGTAAAGCTGTGTAATTAACATAATTGAGCACCACACAGAGAATTCCAGGAATTAACACACTGGACCCAAATTAGATGTTTTGGTCATGGAAAGTTAACAATGTAATGGGGACAAATGTCATCTCCTTCGGGGTCCTGATGAGACAAAACCTCCTGAAAAACCTAAACCGAGGCAACGAGCTGAGCCATTTTCTCCTCTCAAAGTCCAGTGCTCCCAGCTCCATGCTCTTAACATCATTTTGGATCCCTAGGCTTGGTTCTTGCAACAGAACAGAAAAAAGCCACAGAAAAAAGCAGCACATCCCACCACTGCCCGAGACCTCTGGCCCTTCTGCCCACACGGAGCGCTCACGCGTGCCTACAGGAGCGGGAAGCGCCTGGGCGGGCAGGGTCCAGCACGTCCCTCATCTGCTGAAGCCAGAGCATGAGAGATGGGAACCATGACACTGGGAGTTATATTTGAGGGTTTTATTAGTTGTTCTTCTGCAGAATCAAAATATTTAGCAAATTACTTTAAAGATTCCTCAAGTCTGCTGATATTTCATGTATTTAGAACTTGAACAATGTACAATTTAATACTCCAGACTATCAAAACCAACCCCAAACCTGATTTGTGGTACTAGATGTTATTACGTAGCTCTATAGCAGTGTGAAAAACTGAACTAATGCAGTGAGCGTACTTGTTTTAAAGAAAGTGCTTGAAAGAAACCTCCTGCATCACACTGAGTATGATTTAAAACCAAAAGATAACTGATTTCCTAGCAGGGCATTGTCTTCAATATCCTACAAGCCTGGGGGATTACAAATACCGAGCCCCAGCTCTCTGCCTTTGGGTTCAAGAACCAATACAAGCTGCAGGTCCAGACAGAGTTCACAGCTTACCTGTTCCAAGAGAACTTACACACCACTCGGCACGGGACGCTCATGTCTGGCAGAAGTGTTGGATGCATGGGTAAAAAACCCCCCCAAAAACCAAACCAAACAAACCACAAGAGGATCAGCTTCTCTGTTTATGCATAGCGACAGTTTCTGAACCAGTGTTTCACTAAGTTACAGACTAACTTTCAACCAAAAAATAAAACTCCATTGCACTAAAGGTCAAATTTAACCAGTTAATCTGGACTGTGACACAGTCAAGTAATTCAGTACGAGCAGACACCATGAAAGCAGCTTCAAGGAACCAAAGCATCCTAGTTTCAGAACCCACTTAATATTCTTCTGTCCAACTCCAGTGCAACAGTGAGGGGGAGGGAACCACTCCTGTCTCTCCGTATGTACAGCTCCAGTAGAGGTGGGGCAGTCTATGTTCTCCGTGGCCAAGCTGGAAAAAGGAAATTTAGGAAAGGGCACTTTAAAAATTTAATTTAAGAAAGAAAGTTGGCTCTCAGTGGAAAGAGAAACGCTGGAGTGATGCAGGCGGGCAGGCTAGCTCAGTCGCTCTCCCAGGTATGCAGAAAGCTGGACTCCCTCCTGCAGAGAGCAAGTCGCTGGATGTGAAGGTGGCGGGGCTGCTCCTGCTCCGCCGCACGCTGAGAACCCAGGAATGTGTTTTCAGCTGGCTCCTGCACGGGCCATTAGATCTTCCAAAGCGTTGTGTTGGTCGTTGTTATGTAATAATAAGACCTCCTTAATGTCTTTTAGTTCAAAGCCCATTTCTTTAAATTGACTCATTAGCTGGAGAAGTTCTGTGATCTGAAAGACACAGACAATCCGTTATTTGCAAAGAGAAGAGGATCAGGGCCTGGAGATTCCTCTGCCCCAAGTACAGCCCGTTCCAGCTCCCTCTGGAGAAAGTCCACTCACACCAGAGCCAGCAGAGCCCTGGGTGTAGCAGCCCACGGGGCCTCACCTTCAGTGCTGTCTTTGCAGTCCTGCATTTCCAAAACCACAGAATGTTAGGGAATCACAGAATGTCAGGGACTGGAAGGGACCTCAAAAGATCATCCAGTCCAATCCCCCAAACCAAATCCTCCACAGCAAGGGCACCAAAACTCAGTCTGTGGGGCTGACTCTCTACCAGGAGGAAATCTGTCAGCCTGGCCCAATTTGGGCTCCCAAAAATGCTGATTAACAGCACCCTGCTCCCCCATCCCGCATCTCCTGCTGCATCTGAGGTTCTTTTTAAGTTACTTCGACTTCAGGAACAGCAGAGTAGCCCTTGCTATCCTTTGGCTCTGCAGATCTAGAGCAAACTTGGGGGATTACCACAAACTACTGGACACACTGCGTATGATACTAACAACACCAACCACAAATCCTCCCTGAGCTTCCACAGAACCACAGAATGCCAGGGACTGGAAGGGACCTCAAAAGATCATCCAGTCCAACCCCCCTGCCAGAACAGAACACCTACAGTAGGAACACATCCAGGAAGTTTCTGAATGTCTCCAGAGAAGGAGACTCAAAAACATCTCAAAGGAGACTTATTTGAAAAAATAAAGTGACAAGGAGTGAATCACTTGATAAAACATGCAAGCAGGCTGAAAGCAGGGCAATCAGGAGATCAGCCATTTCCAGTTTTGGGGTTAAGCCAGCAGCAAAGGCGTTTCCTGAGCTCGGTCACTTCTCCCACATTGACACCGTTGTTCCTCTGTTTGCAAGCTCATCGCTAAGTCCCAGGCAGGCAGGGAGGCACATACACGTCTCAGGGGGCTGGGCTGCACCTCTGCAGGTTTCATATAGTGACTTGTGACACAACAGGCTGGCAGACATCAAAAGATCCTGCTGTCCTCTGCCCTGGCTGCCTGCTCCTGCCTCTGTACCTTTAGTGCTGGTAAAGCAGCCAATGAACCAGACCCCAAAAACCATACTTTCCAGGGCAAGGTTTGAAAGTTAATTTTCTGCTTCTGAAATTAACTGTCTTTGTACTAAGCACCTTCACCACAACAGAGCTCTGGGTTCAAAACATGACAACCTGAAAAAGCAGGTTCTAAAAAATCTATTCTATTTTCTATTCTAAAAAATCCTATCCCCATAAAAACGCATGCAAGAGAGAGTAATAAAACAATGCAAAGGAATTCTAATACTTTAACATATATTTGCTTTACCACTGCAAGGATGTCCCTTGGCAGTCAGCTTTTGGAAACAAGGCAGCATTGCCATGAAAGCCAGAATTACATCAGCCAGAGGAACTGCTGCTGGAATCCCCCAAAAATGGCACATTCTCTCAGGGTGTTGTGCCCTCACCTTCTCCTCTGAACACTGGTGCATTTCCAACGCTGCTTCAACAAGAAGTGGATCAAAGCCCTTCTCACAAAGCTGTCCGTGTGCAAACAGGTAATCCAAAACCTGTGGGGAATGAAGAAAACAAACTAGGTTTGGAGAGCAGCATTTACAGCACGTGGCTGAATAACCTTCTCTGTGCACACAGAGGGGCTGAGCGTGACTGCACCCCAGCTTCACCAGGGATAGAGATACAGCCCTTCCTAGAAGAGTTGAAATGTTCTCTATGCAAGAGCTTGTTCAGAGAAAACAGACAAACCCTTCTGTCCTCCTGTGCTCTCCCATCAGCTCCAAACATCACCTTACACTCTAGTCAAAGCCGTCTCAGGAGCTTGTCTTTAGCCTTCTGTGCCTGATCACGGAGCAGAAGGCAGAAGTTTAACTGTGCTTTTTATACTGCAAGTTTTAAAAACTAAACTGGAGGTCCAGCAGTCAAGATGTGTCAGCTTTGAGCTTCCTCTCAGACAGCTGCAAGAGCTGATGCAATCTGAAAGCAGTCAGCCTTTTAAGATCAATTCAGCATACTGGTGAGTGAGTTGCAAATCCCAGCTCACAGGCCCAGACACCGCTGCCAAACTTCTTACCCGTGCTCAGCTTTGAGAGGTGCAGGGAGAGGTCAAAGAGGCAATGCTATGGAGGCAAAAGAACACAGCCTGCAAAACCAGCAGGATTTAAAAGCGCCCTCCCAAGGGACATTTTTCCATTTGGTGCTGCAGTTTTCTCCAGCACACAGCTTAAAACACTCCCAAAGTGTAGGCAGTGGGCAAGCAGATCAGCTCCACAGGCAGCAGTGACTGGGACACTCCCCCTCCCCAGGCGACGGGCGCAACCCCACCGGGCGATGCCCTGTGCAGCCCGCCCAGGGTCAGCGCACAACACTCGGCCGGCTGCTCCCCGATTCAAAACGTTTGTCTGAAGCTGATCCAAGACCCATAACCACGCTCCACCCTGCAGTGCTGTATGCTCTGTGACCTGGTTTGAAGGAGCACTGGAGGCAGCACGGGGCAGGAAGCACGACAACCGAAGCGCACAAAGGAAGGTCGGTCAGCGGTGCCTTGCAGAGCCTTCCAGGGCTGCTGTACACCCACGAGAGCCGGCCTCTCCCCACGTCAGCACCGCCACCCCTCGCGCTCAGAACAAGGAAGCTGGCTGTTTTTCTGTCACACGATGGCACAGAGCCACGCTACGCTTCCTGTGGATGGTTCTGTGGCTCCTGGGAAGCCCCAGCACTGCCCTTCCCAAGCACAGCACAGCTACGCAGCACCCACAGGTGTGGCAGCCTCCAGCAGCCTCTCACCAGGAACAGGCATAGACACTCTCTCCTTCAGCTCTGGGAGCCTTTACTGCCAGGTGACAACTTCTCTAGCGGTGAGTATCACACTGGCTACAGGCTACAACCCCCTGTGTGAATAAAAGTATCCCCTCTACCCATTTTGCAAACCCAAGGTTGTTTCTCAGCAGAATCAGCATCCAAGCAAGGGTTTCTTTCCCGCTGCACAAGCTCTTACCTGGTCTATGTTCTGTCCCTTCTTCTTCATGGCTTTCAGGACGTTCTCAGGCGAGTACCCCATGTTGACAACTGTCTCTATGCACTGCCTCTCGCTAGCAGACAGGACCTGCTGCAGCTCAGGAGCGGGGCCGCCCGACCGCTTCGCGCAGCTGGAGCTATTGGGCACTTTAGACACTGGGAAGTTTTGGTGCGTTACCTAGAGGGAAAAGCCGAGAGGCCAAGGTGATGGTCATCTGCATCCCCACATCCTGCACAGAACCAGGATACCCCATGTAATCTGAGAGGCTTTCTAGGCTGTCCTTGGGAAGTTACCCACTGTTGGGATAAAACCAGGCAGTGCACACAGTCTGACTCCCACCATATTCTTTTTACCCTCAAAATAACAATCAACAACTCATATTCTTCACAATATACCCTCTCCCCCTGGTGGAACCAAAACCTTTCAACGCCTAGCTTTTGCAACAGTGAAGGTCCTTATGATATAGCCAAACCCTGTACCTCAGAGTAAGTATGGAGATTGCTCCCTTCACCCCAAGATTACTCATCACCTATGATTTTCTTTCATACTCCAAGGAACACTACTTCCAGAGAGTCTCAGAAACACGATCTAGTGCGAGCACGTAGGTATTTGGGAACTTACCACAGGGATTTCTGTTTCCTTGCAGTCTGGGTGTACCTGTTGGACAACACACAGAGAAGATGACTATAAACATTCTGCACCAGGGATCAGAATTTGCTACAGCTGGGGGAGAAGAGTTTCATGGGAAAGATTTGGGAGTAAGTCTGCCGTGTGGTTTGATCAGGCTTCCACATGTGAGACGCAGACATTACGCAGTTGTGCGTAGTTACAGAATAACCATCATAAGGATCACTTCTCTCAGCACTCTACAGATTGTACTCCAAGAAGGATGTGTTCCCCCCTCATAATAACTGTAAGCTTGTTTATTCTGCCACTGTAATGGTGACACGTTCATACAGCTCAGTGTCACACGCTGGCTCCTGTTCAGCTCTTGACCCAGTGCTACGCTGCCTGAATGACGGTGACAATTTTGAAGTCACTGCCTAAAGACTCTCCTTGACTTTCTGACCATGAGAAAGGGTCAGAGAAACACAGAATCACAGAATTGCTTACACTAGAAAAGACCTTTAAAAACCAAAAACTCATATACTCCTTTTCTACACTCAGAGCACGGCATTTCATACATCACACATGAGCAATGTGGCACACTGGCTACAAAGAGCACATGATTTTCTACCAACACCCAACACCTGGTCCCATTCCCAGTTTGCCAACAAGTCTGGGAGTTCCCTGCCACACAGCTGCTCTGCTCCCGCAGAACCAGGCTGCCAGAGGGCAGAACCAACCCACTGCTCTACACCACTTCGCCCAAGATAACAGCAGTGCAAAGGCAGAACTTTGCCCCACCAGATCTGTACATGAAGAGTTCATCCCTTTAAAAGTCTTCCTGAATTTTAAATAGAACCAGAAAACACTGCAGGAAATCACTGCGGACCACGAGCTTAATTTTTTTTACATTTCTTAGTACTTAATATGCCAACATAAACTGCTCGAAAGCTTGTCCACTGCTTTCAGAAAGGCATTATTTGTGCTCAAACTAAACAACAAAAAACTGTTTACAGAAAACCAGTTCTGAGAAAATCCATTAGGATTTTCACAAATTCCATTTATTTGCAGAAAATCCCCAAACCACCACCAAGGAGGTTTTGTTCTGCATTTCTGACCATTTTCATCTCCAGGCTAAGAACTTCTCTTCTAGGAGACAAAGCCTGCAAAATTGTATCCAGTCTGATGGACTGGTTTACCTCTCCTCATGGTGGTAGAGGGGGTTAAAGCTCTGTGCACGCACCTTCTCCAGGCACTTTTGTCAGAGCAAAAGTCACTGGAATATGGGATACACTGAATGGGGCTCTGCAGCAGCCCTGAAATCAGCTGGTTATCAAACTGAAGGATGATGCTTTGTTACTGATGCTGCAGACAGGAAAATCAAAACTGCTTGTGACAACAGAGATTCAAGAGTCTGGGAAAACCAACCTCACCTCCTCCTGAGTCTGAGCTTGACAACCTGTGCCTGTGGTCAATGACTTCCAGCAGAAGAGGGACACGGCTAAAGGAACTACAGGGGACAAAGCCAGGACTGATGACTCAGCAGCTGCGCTCCCTTACATCTCAAACTTGCATTTCAGTGCCCTTCAGGAAGCAGATGTGCAGTGCTTTTAGGATGTGCTTGCACACTGTGCCCACTTTCAGGGACTTCACACAGCTGTGCCCACACACAGCTCACTACTGCAGCACTATCTCCTGCATGGCCCACCAGGAGCAGCCCATCCTCCCATAACCAGACATTTCTGTAAATAAAATGTACCTTACTAGTCAGGTCTCTGACCAGCTTTGTTTATTTCCAACCTGTTGCCTTCTCTAGTCATTTCTCCCTCTGCCAATGCTGCAAAAAACAAACCAGTGAGCTTCAAAAAAAGCTCAGAGGAGAGGGGACCACCAAGGACAAAAATCACTGCAGCCTCTGAGAAAACACAAGTTTATTTCCATCCAAAAAACCTAGATCCAATTCACTGGTAAAGCATAAACTCTGGTGGTAACTCCCAAACTCAAAGTTACAGTTTCTCATCTTCTGTGGAAAAAATAAAGAAACTACATATATAATCACTATGGAATACACTGGGACATACAATTGTCCTGAGGCTTTCTAAAAAGGACAGGCTTATTCTAGTGTAACCTTGGAGAAAAAGGGATGCATGATCCTTCTGCTCTCAGCCACAGGGATGACTAACTTCATTCTATCATTTTCACACTCTGAGGATCTTTGTTACATTTACTTCTACAGTTGTGTTGTATTTACTTCAAAATCTTGCAGCTTAGCTGTCATTTTCCAGCCACTGGGACCATACTGTGGAAATATGAAACAAGCATAGTCTGAACTCTTAGAATTTACACAGAAAGAACTAGTTCTGCCAGCACACCTACTTCTTAGTTTGCTTACTTTCAAAGCAGAAAAGTTTCAAATGAAAATCTTTATTCCTTCTCCTTGTAAGTCTACTCTTTTTGTTTATCAGTTTGTATCTTCCCTTACAGCATTCTTGAGAATACTGAGAAGTCTTGAGAATAAACACCTTCCCTCTTGGCCTTTAATAATGCAGCAGAGATGTGAACAGTTACAGTGAAAATTTGGCCATCTGAATGCCCAGCTATCTAGTTGTAAGTGATCACTCATGTTAATCCCTAGAGATGTGTCATATTTGGAGGTTTTGCCTCTGAGGCAACATACAATCCTACAATCACCTCTCAAACCTGTGACCTGTAGCAGTGAGCAGCTGCTCAGTGCAATCCTGCTTCTGACCAAGTTCACTGTATTAAACTTGTTCCAGTGATCAATAAACAGCTGCTCTGTTGTGCTCTGACAAAGACACTGGTTGCCAGAATGCTGCATTTTACAATAAATAATGCATATACCTGAGTCTGAGGTGAGAGAACAAGGGCAGAGAAGCAGTGTCACTTGTTTCAGAGCACGTGGTGTCACAAGATAACCTACAGTATGTGAGTAAGGCCACAGAACCACTGAAGCACTGCTTATATTGAACAGAAGAAACCTGATTATTGTAGAGCCAGCTAGAGGGTTTGACTATGCAGCTTTCACTAGGTTCCATGAGTATCAGTGCCCAAATCCTAGGTTCTCTGGGAAAAAAGCTCACAAACTGACTCAGATCTCTGCTCTTATTCACAAAGAGACAAAGGCAACAGCTGGTGTAAAGTTAAGTGTCCCCAAAGTAATTTTAGAACTTGCTACAAGTTTGAGGAAATGAAGCATCAAACTCTCATCTCATCATACAGCAAACAACTGAAACACTAGTAATTGGAGATGATCTTCAAGATTTTGGTATCCACCAAGCAATCCTTCCAAGAGGGTAAATACTGGATTTCAGACCACCATCATTTTCTTCCTTTTAAAGATTAGATTTTTAGAAGGATCTCAGGAAGGGAATTTAAAACAAAACAAAACAAACCAACCACATTTATTTCACTGCAGGTCAACTGAAGCACTTTTTTCTTTCCTGAATGACACAGCAGATCTCAGTTTTTGAATCTGTTATTGCTTCTGTTCCCTGAAAAGCCTGCATTTCCCAGTATTACCAGCATACAAATAAACAAGGAACAAATCTAGAAGGTATTTAACTCAAAACCCAACAGCACTTCAGAATCTGATATATCTCAGTTGGGTAAGACTGAATGCAGGACCATACAAGGAAGATATCTTATAGACTTAGCTAAAAGGTGTGCAACTACACACAACAAGAGATGAAAATGCTGAAAGAAGAATCACCAAAATTGGTCTAAACTATCAGGTTTTGAGGAAACTTGCAGAGTAATAATCTGAGGTTCAGAACTGCCAGCATGAAGACCTGTTGGACTGATCAATTTGCTGTGTAAATTAAAAGGATCTACATAACACTCCCACTAAATGAAACTAAAACCACAGGACATTTTAGAAGCAACATTTGCCTCTTCCCATCTCCCCAGCAACCCCAGCTCTGATCTAATTCTATGGCACGTTTACCATGGTCACTGTGCTTTGAGATGATTCTTCTTCTGCACAAACTGTCGACACAGCCAGGGAAGGCAGCCTGGATGAAGAGGATGATGTTGATGTCTCCATGCCACTGTCCTCATGTAGAGCAGAAGGACTAACCACATGATGTCCATTCAGTTCACTAGCTTTACTCTGAGCACAGGCCTGCAAAGAGCTGAGCAAAGTGCCATTGCGCAGGCAGGTAGTGCTGTGGAAAGTGCTCGTGAGCTTTGATGATTTTTGATCGCTCTCATCGGAGTCAAGTTTAGGAAAGGACAGGGATTTGATATTGCTCACTGAAGTGATAGGGGACAGGGACACTTTGGAAGACAAGGACATCTTTTCACAGTTTCCTAACTGTGGTAAAGTGATAAAGCCATTGGGTTTGTGAAGGGGCTTGAAGTCCAGCGTGGCCCTTTCTATGGATGCCAGAACTTCCTCATCTTGCAACACAGACTCGGACCCTCCTTTGGGCAAAGTATTATCTAACAGCTGGGCAACGATTGGCCCAGTAGTACCAACATGAATTTCAAGAATATTTTTTAATTCCTCCTTATCATCAATAGTTTTTAATTCCAGTTTGTCAAATGGGTCTTCTTCACATTCAAAATCAGCCGGGTTGAAGTCTGCTTTTGGATGAGGTGGACTGAGAACTTTCTGCTTCACAGCGCTGCTGTTGGCTGGCGTGGGAGTAAGAATATTATTGTGCTGCAGGCTAGCGAGGACGGGGTTAATAGGAGGAGGCATGGCCTCAGGGCAAGGTCCCTCTGAGAACCCCATTTTGGTGCTGTCCTCTGGAGCTGCTTTTGAGTTTGCTAATCCTTCTTCTGCCTTGCGCTCAGCTTCTCTCTGGGCAGCTTGAATGGTTTTGATATCTTCAGCCCACCTGATTGTTTTCGTTTCCAGGGAGAAGTCATACTGGCCAGGGGTGGAGGCAAAAGGAGAGGAGAAAAGAAAACATAAATTATAAGGATCATAGCTGCTACTTCTAACAGCAACATAGGTAACACAGAATAAGAGCTACATGAACTACCATGAACATGCATCATTTCCCCCCCCACAACATCTCTTGTAACCTGCAGATGGCAAAGCTAGAAGACACCAGAAGTAGTTCATTATGCTCCTAGCAGCAAAACCTGGCTATAGTCTGGGTAAGAATACCAGATTTTGCCTACTTCCTATATTTAGTATTTTAGAGCTACTGATCATCCCCAAGATCAGTTTCACAGCCCTCCCACCCTCTGACCCCCACACAACAGCTGTAGCAAGGGAAAGTCTAATGTGTTACTAGATGGACAATGGTACCCAGATCTGGCAGCACTGAACTACCCCCGGTTCACAGTTGTACAAGTAACTCCAGACTATGACAGTGTATTTTTGCATCTAAAGACCAACAGGGTATTACTACTCAGTTCCCCCTAAAAGTTTCCTAAGGGACTTTATATTAGAGTTTTATACCTACTGGTTTATAGGATCATAGAATCATTAAGGTTGGCAAAGACCTCTAAGATCAAGTCCAGCTGTTAAACCAACACCACCATGCCCACTAAACCATGTCCTGAAGTGCCACATGTCTACGTGGTTTTTGAACACCTCCAGGGATGGGGACTCCACCACTGCCCTGGGCAACCCCTGCCAGTGCCTGAGAACCCTTTTGGTAAGAATATTCTTCCTGATACCCAATCTAAACTTTCCTTGGTGCAACGTGAGGCCATTTCCTCTTGTCCTGTCACCTGTTCCTTGGTTGTACAGACCCACCCCCACCTCTCTCCACCCTCCTTTCAGGCAGTTGTAGAGAGCGATGAGGTCTCCCCTCAGCCTCCTTTTCTCCAGGCTCAACAACCCCAGTTCCCTCAGCCGGGAACTCATCACACTTGTGCTCCAGACCCTTCCCCAGCTCCATTGCCCTTCTCTGGACACACTCCAGCACCTCCAGGTCCTTCTTGGAGTGAGGGGCCCAACATTGAACACGGGAATTGAGACGTGACCTCACCAGTGCCCAGTACAGGGGCACAATCACTGCCCTACTCCTGCTGGCCACGCTGTTCCTGATCCAGGCCAGGATGCCATTGGCCCTTCTTGGCCACCTGGGCTCACTGCTGGCTCGTGTTCAGCCGCTGTCAACCAACACCCCCAGGTCCTTTTCCACTGGGCAACTTCCCAGCCACTCCTCCCCAAGCCTGCAGAGCTGTGTGGGGTTGCTGTGACCCAAGGGCAGGACCTGGCACTTGGCCTTGCTCAGCCTCATACAACTGGCCTTGGCCCATTGGTCCAGCCTGTCCAGGAGAGGTTTAAGAGGTATTGTCATTCTTATCCCAGTGCCAGTGGCTTACCAGCCAAAGGGGATATACTGGCTACACCGCTGACAACGACCTGCAGTGGTGTATTTTGCTGCAGTTACTGTGATGACAGGATCCCACAAGCTTTTCTCATTTAACATCAGCTCCTTCAGGGACAGGTTAGCACAGGAAGGCACTTGTAAGCTAGTCACTATCAGTTTACTGGCCAGTGTGGTGGCTTTGTTGAGACAACAAAATTCTGAACAGACTACATCTACTTAAATCTTTAATATTTTATGAAGAATGAACAGCCTCAAATGCTCTTTAAATAATCACATCATGTTCACAGAACACAGCCTACAAGCTGAAAGTCCAGGCTGCAGTCAAGACAAGAACTCATAAGATATCCTTGCCAGGATAATGGCCCATGAAGAACAAACAGCAGTGCTCCTGCCGTGGCACTGCTAGGTGATAACAAATTCCCAGCTCTAAAGAGCAACAAGCCAGCAAGGCTTGTGAGGCTTCTGCTAAGCTTTTCTGAGACTTGCTAGGTCACATCCCATCCTACAGCAAGGTCTCTGTGAGACCCTGGAGTCCTGTTGTCTCAACTGTGTAAGTTTTCCCTTCCCTTAGCTCTAAGACTGCAAAAGGTGTGATACACAATTTATCAGCCAGGTGACTTTGAATAACAATTGGCTGGCAGAAGTGCCATTACACATTCTTTGGTATCTGTGCAGAGCTATTGTAGGGTTTTTTGTGTGTCTACATGTAGATGGCCATATATATGGGAAAATTTACCAAAGCCATATATTTTTTTATATTAAAAAATATGTGAGGTATTTATATAAAAATATATGGCTTTGGTCAGTTTTTGCTTCCTTGCACTTGTTCTTTGTTTGTTGGTGGTTTTTTTTTTAACAGCTCTCACTACAGCTCTAAAAAAGTAAAACTGCACTAAGAGATGCATAGTCACATCATATTACACAGGGCACTGCAGTCCAATCGGGCACACCAGAGCCTTAGCTTGGCAGGAAAACGGGAAACACAGCACAATGATGGACCTTACAGCCTCCTTCAGCTCTCCCACACCACCTTAACTGGGGGGAGATGTGTGTACTGGGCTGATCAGGCAGTCATTTAATGGTTATAATGAAAAAGTCGTGATGTAGGGTAATTCAGACATTCAGCTCTCTGGTAGATGAGTTGCAGGGCAGGGGAAAAAAAAAAGGCAACAAAAAAAGCACAACCATCTTCAGCAATCTGTCACAACTGAAGTGAAAACAATCCTCAGTTTGGATTGACCAAGGAAAAACGTGGATCCAAATGAGAAAACATAGCTCAATTACATTTCCTGTATCACAGCCTGAGTCTGGAGATTAGATTTTCAACAGCCATGCTAAAGCAATTGATTTTATGCTACCAAGAGTTCATGGTAACAGAGATGTGCTCCTCAAAGACCTGGAAGCCATCTGTGAGGCATTTATATAAAAACATATGGCTTTGGTCAATGTTTTGCTTCCTTACACTTTTTTTTTTTTAACAGCTCTCACTACAGCTGTAAATAAGTCAAACTGTACTGAGACACACAGTCAACAGAGTCACATCAGAGGTGTGCTCCTCAAAGACCTGGAAGCCATCTGTACCAAGCTGTAACCTGTTTGCCCTGCAGCTGGAAAACAATTCCCACTCAAAACTGCACAGAAAACGAGAACTGGAAATTTATTTCTTAATCTCAATATCGTCAGAACTCATAAAATATGGTCATAAAAATACTTGTTACCCTGAAAAAAAAGATTCTGCAAGTATGCCATAGCGTGGGTGTATCAGTTCTTACCATTTTTCCCTCTTAAAAATGCTACTCAAATTTAGTCAGGGTAACATTTAGACCTGTAGCTATTACACAAAAATATTGTGCTTTTTTGAAGTAGATACACTAAAATAAATGCTATTAGGCTTTTAAAAGTGATAAGAAAAGGAAGCTTTTTACATGGTCTATCATAATTTTATCTTCCTATACATTCTAGCAGATCTTCTGCAGCTACTGCCTGGCATACAAAGTAACACCAGAGGACAAGCCAGACAAACACATGTGCGAACTCTGACTACCTGCAATTCACAGCACCACATGCTGGGGGCCAGGGATGAGGGAGAAGAGAGCAGAAAGGCAAAACCTGTCACTTACCTGGGCTTCTCTGACAAGCTGAGAAGAATCAGGCAGGCAGAAACCAATGGGTAATCCAACCTTTGCTGGGGTTTTGAATTTGTCTCCTATCTTAAACGGGACATCATCAAGGTAACTGAAAGGCCCTAGGATCAAAACCAGAAATTGTATCAAAAAAACCTTAGGAGTTCAATGCTTTCAATTAACACTCACATTTCTGTACTTGGGAGGTATTTTACCTCTGCTGCCCCAACTACACCAGGTAACTCAACACAAAGAAAATTGCTTGATCAGGAACACATTGAATCTATTTAGAGTTCATTGCCTCAGTTTCCTTTTTGCTTTTATTTGGGCGGGGGGGCAAAAAACAACAAAACAATCCAACAATTGAACAGGTTTTAAAGTCAATATACCTAACAACTTAGCTTCTCTTGTGACAAGACTATGCCTACACAACTGGAAGCTGAAGCTCTCCTGAACACTGTATTCTGCTGTGTCTCTATAAAAAGATCTATCATTTTTTGTCATACTCAAAACAGGCTTTTAAATGACCAAGCTTTAGAGCAGCTAAGACAAACTAAAATCCAGGTTTTGGCATACAGGTAGGAAGGAACATTTGGACAGAAGTGGTCACAAAGGCAAAGTGGCCCAAAGCCTAGACACTCCACCTTAAACAAAACACAGTGAAAGAGGTCAAGACTATGTAGCACAGCAATTCTGATTTTTGAAACAAGGCAATCTAACTTAATCAGCTGTGTGACTTGTGACCACTTCAATGAGAGGCCTCAGACTTATTTCATGGTCCTCCATCTGTCCTTTATATCTATCAGTTACATGTGGTATTTTAAAAGTGTTTTAGGATGGAACTCTTTTTTCAAGCATCCTGTGACTTCATGAGGAACAATCACTTAAAGCTCAACCACCCTCAAGAAGCCAGACTAGAAGTTCGTTTTCCTTAAGCTGCTGTGAACAAGTATTAGAAAACTCACAATGTAAACTGCACTTGGTTTCTCAATTAACTGAAAGGGGTCTCTTGCATCAACAGTCTAAGGTTTTGGAATCACAGGCAAGGTTTCTGGCTGTGTATAACAATCTGAAATCTTCCTCTAGCACTCATTTCTAACTTTGCTTTGAGTATCCCAGATCCAAAAAGACATCAGTGGCAACACCTAAGATGGTGTTCAGTGACTAACCTCTTGCTCAGTGAGCTGAGGCTTGCCATTTTTATCTGACCCATCCTCATACTCAGATGACAGTTTAAGTCCTGTTTGTGTTCATTCACTGGTGACTCATCTACAACAAGGCAGCCACAGGCTCCAAAAGGATGAGCAGTTTTCAAAAACAGGAACATCCTGTTAATTTGGAGTTAAGTGTTTAAGTGCTGCTGTCATCACTTGAGCTCTCATACCATGCACCACACCTGCTGGTCCCAGAGTCCTGTTAGGACACAGGTAGCATTTCCTCTGGCTTTGAAACCATCAGGCTGAACAACCTACATCCCACCTGCACCACCAGGACAAAAAACATGCTCCAGGCAGAACATAAATGTTTTCACTGATCCTTACTGAGAAGCACATGTTCAAGCATTACACAGTATCCAAACGGTCACCTCACCAGTCCAGTTAGCAACGGGGCACCCAACAGTATTTGAGCTGGCAACCTGAGAACCTGGGTAAGTGTTTGCTTAGGCAGAAACAGCAGCTGTGGTGGCCTCCTGCACTGAAAGTGGTAAATCACGGTCAGGGCAAAGACAACCAGATCTCTGGACTGCTCAGTCTGGTGTGACTGCTGCTACCATGCCCTGCTTAGTCCCACTGGCATAAACTCTGCTCTAACTAGGATGATCCAAGTGAAGCTGGATTACCTCTCTGCATTGATTTCACAGCCCAAACTGCTCAGTGTGCAAATACTTATTGACAACTGCCAGTTGAACCTCAGCAGGTAGACTAAGGAAAAAAAAAGTGCCCAGTTTCTTCCCAGTATACTGATTTTTTAAACAGCCACTGCTATAATCTCATCTGGGATATAACTCTGCTACAAAACCCACATGCACACATACACACCAAGTGCTTTACGACATCTGATGGTAAAAAGTCTTTCTGAAGCAAAATGCTGATGTACACAGGATTGACTTTGTTCCAGCCCAATGAGACCAGTACTAGTCTAGTGAAGTTACAAATTGATCCAGAGTCCTTTTCTTTTTGTAAATGGATGAGCCTTCTGCCTGGACACACTGATGGGTAAGGGTGCAAATGGTTTTTAACAGCCAATTCTAAAGCAATAAGCAAAGCCTACATATAGGAAGTAATACACAAGCCACGGTTTCAATAGTCACCTGTTCAAGTGAAGCAATTAAAGGGGTTTTTTAACAGTTATTTAACATGGTTGTTAGCCACTTCATCCTTTCTTTTAGCAGCATCCTTTTAAAAGCATGTTGAGGAAGTTCTGAGAATAGCCCTGGCAAAACTGTACCTGTCAGTCTGATCTCTGTCACTGCACACTACACGGTATCCTTGGCCCGAGGAACTACTACGAGAGCAAGATTTCTTTCCATTTTAGTGCGAAGCAGAAATCACCAGCCAACTCACAGAAGTATCCTCCAGTTTGACAGCAAAATGGAAACATTTCAGACAAAACCAGGTACCAATTATGAATGGGGAACAGTTTTGAAACCAAGTGGAACTTAGTTTTTGCCGTCACACCAACCACACTTATGTAATTTTCAGAAAATGGAGTTAACAGCTCTGAAGTTGTGCAGTGACAATGACAAAACAGCAGCAACATTAACCTACTGCACTTGCTGTAAGCTGTGCTTTTGGTGCAACAGAAGGGAGCTGCATTTCTAGATGCCACTTATTGCTAGAACTTAAGCTTGAACTTCCAATTATTCAAATGACAGGAGAGCATTTGAAGTTACACGCTTAGGCATCGTTACAGGTGTATGCTAAGAAAACTCTTCAAGACAGGAAAAGGGTCCCTTTCTCTCCACCCATACCTTATGTTCCCATCTTCATCTCCATCTGAGCATGGGACTGAGCAACCTGCTCTAAGTGGTTCTGCTTGAGCAGGGGGTTTGGACATGATGATCTCCAGAGGTCCCTTCTAACCACAACCATTTTGTGATTCAACAACAGTCCTCTAACCTCCAACCAGCAGCTCAAGAATAAGTACAAGAGACGCATCACCTATATTGACCAATGTCATCTGTCTGCCAGAGACATGGAGCTGAAGGTAGCTGTTGGGCTAGATGCTTTAGAGTAAGCCAGAATTCTTAATTCTTAACAAGCCTGGAGAAGACTGGAAAAATCACCCTGCTGATTTCTTAAGAGGTAATAAGCCAAGGAAGTTGCAGCACTACTCCTCAGAAACAGTACCATGACAGTCTTGCTGATGCCATCAGGAACAGAGGCTACACAAAAGGGTAGGCAAGTTAACGAGCCAGCTAACAGCAACGTTTGTTTTGATTTTGTTATGTTGAAGCCAGGAGCATGTTCCACCACACAGGACTGTTCTGAGAAGTACTTAAGACAGGTTGAAGTCCAGCTCTGAGCAGTGTCTCTGGTAGTCTGGTTTAGGAAGAAGAGAGAAATAGAAACAGATACAAAAGAGAAGCAGTTCAGAGTGTTGATGGACAACACTCACAGGTACAAGAGCAACTGGTGGAGAGCTGGCAGCTGTCTAAAAGAAACTGATGGTCTTACAGCAGGATCACTGGGTCACAGCAAAGGAGACTACCTAGAAATTGGATAGGCCATTTTTATTAATCCTTAACCATGTATTTAAGTGAGACGTTTCTTACTCTGTACTTCAATTTTACACTTGCAAAACTGAATAAAAAGCTCAAAGGAAAATGGAATTCCCCAGGACGCTCTTCTCTGAAAGATTATCCAGGAAGAACAAAGCTGAGTTGCTAAAAGCAGAAGTTTCTACAGCATGAAAAAACACGTTAGAAGCTTCACATGAACACCCCAGCGCTACCTGGAATGACTACTGATCTGAAGAACAAACTTAACTTTAATGTTCTATAGAAATATTAACCCTCTCAAATTACACCTCATTTTCTAAAAGATAAGCACAGATACAGGCAAATAACTTTTATGATGCCAATCATCTGCATGATGCTACACATCTCAAATGTAGAAGAAGATATTCTCTTCTTCACTTGCCTGCTGCAGCAGGTAAGTCCAATTTAGGAAGAAAATTCACTGTTGAGCAAAAATCAAGCAGAGCTCAATGATGTACTGGAAGCTTCAGTTTCAATCCAACTTCTCATGTGACTTCCAGAGAAAGGAGCTACAGATGTAGTGTCCAGCAAACATCAGATCAGTGTCACAGCTGCCGTTCAGCTTTGATTTTGAAGGGGAAGGTGGGGGAAAGGAAAGGTATTATTCTGCCATGAAGGAGTAGGGAACAGTCACGGGCTTAACTTCACTTTAACCAGAGAACAGGCACAGCATCAGCAAGCAACTGTGCAAGAAAGAAGCCAAGGCACTTCATTCCTAACAAAAAACTACCCAGGGGCTAAACAGATTAGTCTCTATGGACTGTCTAAGCTGGGACATCAGTCAGCAGCAATATAAGGTCACCTTGTTGAAAAGATAAGGATGCTAAATTTCACTTACCATGAGAGTCGGATCCCAACTTCTTAGAAGCCATTTAGAACCTGAAAAACATTTTAAAACAACTTTAACAACTTCATACACGTAGTAGAGCATAAATCCATGCAGTTCTACGGAGTCTTATCTCTAGGTTATGGAAGACACTGCAGACACTTGCTGTTTATCCTGTTCCCAAGACAGATAAGCAAACTTATTTTATAGCCTTGAGAACTGACTAAGCACACAAGCAACTTGGCCCGAAGTCTGACAATCTACATGGCAGAATGAAAAAGAGGAGAAAACAACAACAACAACAAAATGGCCAAGAAGCAGCCAGGTTGATCAGGAAGGCAGAGTTCCAGATCACAGTGCTCAGAGGCCACTCTGTCCCAGACCCACAGAGCAGACTCTGCCTCCCTTGGTATTAAGAGCAGCCCTTCCTACCAGTCCTCTTCAGTTTCATCCCTGCTGCCCTAAAGGGGATATGATCATGCTGGGTACACAGTCAGTTAGCCAGCGTGGCACGTGTCTAGATGCACTGGGTAACGCACAGATAACAATAAAGGGATACAATAAACAGTACCACTAGGAAGGTATTTTCAGATGCACACAAGGAAACAATCCTCACAACAGTTCTCATCCACTGCCCACAGAATTTTACTAATAACTTTGAAAATATGATGTAAACCCTAGATGGCTAAAATGTTAAATACACAAGTGCCTAGCCAGCTTTTAACACAGAGCAGGCCTGTCCTGAGAAAGGAGTTGTTAAGATAGAATTAGCTGTCCAATTAGTTGTCGGCTAAAACTGCTCCAGGGTGTTTACAGTGTGTTCAATAACATAACTGGTTCTTTTGCTAGATTAGAAATATATCACAAGATCTATCTCAAGATACAACATCATAATTCTTCGAATAACTGAATTTGTAAGTCCTCCTGTGACATTATGCATGACAAGGAACCAGAGCTAAAGACATCCAGCTGATAAACCCAATGCCCAACAGCCATTCTCCAAAATCATGAAGTTACCCAGTACACCCCTCCCAGCAGCAGACAGGGCTCAGATTTGGGGCAGGTCTAC
The DNA here is from genome assembly GCA_907165065.1 of Caprimulgus europaeus. Next base: position 72,726,231 of record OU015527.1, read on the forward strand.
CACTCATACCCACCATTCTTCAGCTGAGATCTAACTCAGCCTCACTGTTTCCCCTGCAGACTCCAACTGCAAATGTTAACGTAAAGGAGGGTGTCATAAAGTCAGCATTACACAGACAGCTTAGCTATTCCTCCTGGCAGCTGCTGACACGTCTGGGGTCAGGAACAGACAGTTTCAAGTTCTTTAGGAAAGTAACTTTTGCTGTGCAAAGATTCCTTTCAACATTATGTTGAAATCAAGAGGTGAACCAACCCTACTGGCTAATGGGAATTCAACACATGGCTAAAGGCAAAGCTGTGTGAAGATGACGTGGGTGCAACCAGACTTCATTAAACACAGCAGGCAGACGCTAGGCTATGGGGAAGTGAGTCATGCTGGGCAATTCCAGGTATACCTTGTACATAAAAGCCCTGTGTCATTCTGCTCAGCGTTTGTCAGGCTCTTCTCAGCACACCTCACCATCTCTCTCAAGACTGATATTACATCCAAAACCACTTCACTAAGCCAGAAAACTGGTTTTGTCACTGCCTGACAACTCCTTCTCAGAGAGAAGAAAACATTGTGGCTTCAAAGACAGAAGAAAAAGGAGGTTAAACCGTGCTAAGGCTGACACCTCAGGAAGGCTGTCAAGGGCAAAGCCACAAGACCACCCAGCACAGCTGCATGTCAACTGCTAGAGCTGAATGGGCTTTACTGGTCCCAGTGCTGCAGAGGAGGAGACCAGGCTGCAGACTACAGCACACGAAATGGGCTGCACCTTTCAGATCCAGATCACACTGTCAGACAAGCTGCTGCATTGCTAGCTCCTCTGTAGGAGAGCAGCAATTAAGATGTCAACTTCATTTGTTATTATGGAAAAAGCCAGGCCACATGTGAGATCACACAGCCTTCACACACCTCACCAGCCCTCTGTGTGTCCCCAGAGGCTGTGACACACTGCCTGTAAGCACATACCGTGGCTGCCCATCGTGCACCAACCACTATTAGAGCAGGGCTGAACTAGGGACAAGGCCTCTACACCCTGCCTTTAATTTCTCTGAGTTTGTCCATCTCCTAGTTACTACCTCAGACTGAAAAGCAAGTGCTCCATTTCTAAAGGATTTTAAAACTTGTGACGAGAGGAAGTATCCTCCTCCCTTTGGCAACTCAACTGACAAGGAATTTTTTTCAATGCAGCACCAGTTACCTACAGGAAATACAGTTTATGCTGTCCACCTCATTTACCAGAATCAGCTTACTCCTGTATGCAACCTGTACCTACACAAAGGACATTGAAAAGAAAATTCAAATAGATCATTTTCAGAATGATAATTTATATCCCCCTCCGGCAGGCCACTGCAAGGACACACTAAATTTACCATCTCACACACTGATCTTGGGTAACTGAACACTAAGTTACTGTGACACTATCAGTTTGCCACAGGGACATCAGTAGCAATGCACTTGAATTTCACAGAACCAAAGAAGTGCACGTCTAGCATCCATGGAGTTTTGCAGTAGTATATCAGTCTGGAGCTACATAAAGCCCTGGATGTGTTCTCAGTGTCAAAATACCCCACACATGCATTCAGTATCTCGCTTTTGTTGGCAATCCTGTAGCAAAATCCTGCTGTAGACCAGGCACCTGCATTAATTCCAAAGTGCAGTGGGAAAAACGATTCCTCTCTCATATGCGACACACTTTAACTAAAGAACTAGCTGAGGCACATCAATAGCAAGCTACTCATGAAATGGACCATCTCCAGAGAGACAGTCACGCTTTAAATTCAGATTGCATTTGAGTTTACAGCACACTAGCTCTTCCTGATGCACTGTGAGCATGCACTTACTCAGATACCATTACTGCAGAAGGCACTGTCAGCAAACAGAATTGTTAAGCAATGCACACAGTAACACTATAACAGGCTGCCAGCCACATTTTGTCACCTCCTTTCCAAAGAGGGTTTAATTAAAATAGTGTCTTGTGACTAATCAGATTTGATAGGCTATTCAGGGAGTGCTGTTACAAGCATCTTGCTGCTGCTCTGTCCTGCTGGCTGGAAAAAAAATATAAAAAAATAAAAAAAAGTGCAGCCAGTTGGAAGGTTAGGGATGTTGCTACTCTGCTTCTGGGCACCAACTGGACTGCACTGGCTTAGTCCAAGCCGTTACACTGTGCAGCGAAGGTCCTGTTACTGCTCTTTTAGAAATCTGAAGGACTTGCTCCCAAAGTCTTACTTCAAACCAGCCAACAGACAGCTGCAGCTCCATCACTGTTGCCTCTGATCTCCAGGCGCCAGAACAGGTCGCTGAAAGGCATCTGCAGAAATGGTGTATCGGAGCACAAAGTTTGGGCTGATGATTTGCTGTGCATTTTATATTGGCAAAGAGCATGTTCCACTGCATGTGAAGTTTTTCAACACCTTTCCTGGGCTAGAGAAACCAGTTAGCAGCATAGGACCACAAGGTTTTCTTACAGACACCTACAAGCTCTCTGCTATAAATGTAGACCTCCTGAGCCCCAGTCCCTCATTCGTGTTTCTGGCTAACCCTCTGAAGGGACGATCACACCTACAAGTGCCTAAGTTAGAAGCAACCTTCACATCAGCAGCCACTGAAGTGACACAATGTGAGCTCTTCCTTCCCTGTCTGGATGTTCATTCTTCACTTAATAAAACTGAGGCAACAGGGCAACATTGTTATAGCCAGTCAGCCAGGGGAACACAGTATAGCAGAGCCCAGGATGAGGACACGACCTCAGAGTGATGACAGAGGAGGATGCGGGGACAGGGAAACAACCACAACAACAAAAAACCCAAAACCCAACAGAAAGGTGCAGAAAGAGAAGTGACAAGACAAAACTGATGACTGAAACATAAAGAGAGAGAGATGACAAGCCGGAAAGGCTCGAAGGGACAGCACAGAGATGACCAAGACAGTCCACCTGGCACGTCACCACTTAAACCTGAGTGACTGCTTAGCTGTGCTGCCAGACAGGCAGAACGCAGAGGAGCATGACTTGGTGCAGTCAAGCAATACCAAAGGGTCAGTCTCATCTACAGATAAGAAAACACAATTACTATCAAGAGTGACTCGTGGGGAGCTGCTGGAAAGTTGGGGTATTCTAAAGTTATTATTTCCATGCTGTACTAATGTTTTTCCTGAAGTTTGTATCTTCTGAAAGAGCCCTGACTCATCATGTTGGTTGCACCCTACCACTATCTGGAACAGCTTTCTCCATGATAACTCAAGCCAATTAAAATATCTGTCAAGAAGAACAGATCTTTTGTTACTATATCCCTCATTTTGGGGTGAAAGGATGTCTAGATTCCAGATTACACAAATTATCTTAAGTAACTCCCACCCCAAGATTCAGAAAAATGAGAAATGTACTTCTTATGACTCAGAGGAAACCAAAATGCCTCAAGTTATCAACCATAATCAATTCAGCACAATGACGATTTTCAGAGACCTGATTTTGCAACTCCCATTCCACCTGCTAATAGACACTGTGTAGTCTAAGCACACAGGACTGAGGATGCATCCATCAACTCTGAAAACTACAGACACAAAAAACCCTTCAAAAATGAAATATCATTTTTGCTGCCTATATTACATCAATGAACCACTACTGATTTTACACTGAGAAACAGTGAAGAACAGTTTGATTCAAGTGATGGATTCCTAATGTGTCACAGGTATTCCAGATTTAGACAGTGGTTTAAGTTTTCACTATAACTACCTATCTCAGTGCAAGTAAAAGGCTACAAACAACATCAAGATTCTGTACATAGCTCCATGTACCAAAAACTGAAGTAGACACTGCCTGTTGCTAAGATAAAACAAAAGTTAAGATTCTCATACCAAAGATTTCCACCTCTGCAATTATTCAATCATTGCCACGCAACCAAGATCTTACACAGACTGACAGTAAAAAGCTGATCACAGAAGTTTACTACAGTAGAAAACAGATTCCCTTTCCATCCACTGCAGTCTCCAAATAGATGACATCACCACAAATGCTTCTGCTTTGTGTCTCTTCACAGTTCTGCAAATAATGAGCACAGTCAGCTGCATGGAGGTACTCCCCTTTCATTAAGCATGATTATGTTGAGCCACTGATAACAGCTCTTTGGATAAAGTCATCGTGAAACCAGATTTGATGCGTTGCAACTACATGCCCTGTAGGAAAAAAAAAAAAAAAAAAGGAAAAAAGAAAAGACAGCACTTTCACCAGTCTTAACAGAAAAGAAGTTGTAAGTATATCTACAGCAATTCCTTTTCAGTGCTACTGCAGTCCAGGAGATAAGGTACATTAAAGTTCTTGCTCTATTTTTAAAGTCAACAAGAACAAACCAGACCTTCCTTGAAGCAAACCCTGGTACGAAATTTCCATTCAATTTTCAGTGGTCACTGGTTAAAACAAATCTAATAACATGTCTTCTGCTCATGGGATATAAGTACAAGTGCTCACCCTACATTTAATCAAATGCAGAGCAGGGCTTACACCCACAAGAGGAGGTAGAGGGAGGAAGGTATGAGATAACTCTGCTGCATACACACCCCATGGATCAACAGCCCAAGCAACTGTGACGAGAGATGCACATTTTGAAGGACAGCCTATAACATCAAACTAATGTAGTTTGTTATTTCCAGCACCATGATTGAGGGGGCAGAGGGACAGGAATCAATAAACTGGCACTTTTAAAAACATTTCCAGAATACATGAGTAGGAAGGACAGGGACAAGAGCTCCTGAAGAGGAGCTCTGTGTGCAGAACACATTATTGGATTACGAGACAACACTCTTTATTGATGGCAGTAACATCCATTACAAAGCTTTACATACAAATGTTTGATAGCATCTTCCTAGCAGCAACAAACAGTGGGAGAAACTGATTCTTCAAACTGTGCTGTTGTTTAACGTGACACAGTGGGCAATTAAACCTTCAGCTTCAGCACACATCAATCAATGGGAAGCCGAGGCAGAAGACAGCTCCTCCACAGGCTCTCAGAGAAGCAGGCGCCTCTCGCTCTGCTCTTCTGTGTGGATTCACTGCATCAACATCAGCAGTTACACAGCTGTCCTCACGTCATGTCCCACTTGTACAGGACCACAGAATCATTCTGGTTGGAAAAGATCCTTAAGGTCACCAGGCCCAACCATTAACCTAGCACTGCCAAGTCCACCACTAAACCATGTCCCTCAACACTATGTCTATGCATCTTTTAAATACCTCCAGGGATGGTGACTCAATCACTGCCCTGGGCAGCCTCTTCCAATGCTTGACAGCCATTTCAGTGAAAAAATTCTTCCTGAGATCCAAACTAAACTGCCCTTGGTGCAACTTGAGGCCATTTCCTCTTGTCCTGTCACCTGTTCCTTGGTTGAACAGACCCACCCCCACCTCTCTGCACCCTCCTTTCAGGCAGTTGTAGAGAGCGATGAGGTCTCCCCTCAGCCTCCTTTTCTCCAGGCTCAACAGCCCCAGTTCCCTCAGCCATGAACTCATCACACTTGTGCTCCAGACCCTTCCCCAGCTCTGTTGCCCTTCTCTGGACTCGCTCCAGCACCTCCATGTCCTTCTTGGAGTGAGGGGCTCAGAACTGAATGCACGACTTGAGATGTGGCCCTACCACTGCCCAGTACAGGGGCACAATCACTGCCCTGCTCCTGCTGGCCACACTATTGCTGATCCAGGCCAGGATGCCGTTGGCCCTTCTTGGCCACCTGGGCTCACTGCTCGCTCATGTTCAGCTGCCATCGACCAGCACCCCCAGGTCCTTTCCTGCCAGGCAGCTTTCCAGCCACTCCTCCCCAAGCCTGCAGCGTTGCATGGGGTTGGTGTGACCCAAGGGCAGGGCCCAGCACTTGGACTTGTTGAATCTCATAAAACTGGCCTTGGCCGATCGATCCAGCCTGTCCAGATGCCACTGCAGAGCCTCCACGCCCTCCAGCAGATCTCCTACTAGTGACTGTTACCCAAGTTATTTAAACATCTTCTAAACAGAAAAGTGGAGGGAAAAAGTATATGGTTTGCATCTTTTTTTTGCTTCTCAAGACCAGCTTCACTAAAGTAGAAGCTACAACACCACCAAGAAAAGGTGGTAAACTGGAAGCAGAAGGACCATCTTCCTGTCCTTGAGATACCACAGAAACAAGACAGACATTTGCATGATAAAACCATGGCAGAAAATATAAATGTGCCACGTAACTCCTACATCCTAGGAAAAAAGGAAGAAAAGATGATCCAGCACTTGTACCACCAGTTAGGGCTATAATAATGCCACAAGGCAGTAATGAAAAAGTCTGAACTTTGATGAGCAGAGCAACTGCTCTTAACTACTATATTCCTATATCTGAAGTTTGAATAGCAAATACCTACCACTTCTGAGAGCTTACAATAGTCAGATGGAAAGCATCTAGTAACTGTTAACAAATTTAGCTACTTCAACTTCATTAGCACAAGACTTCAACTTACTACAAACAAGTCAGATCTCTACTGGCAATCTTAGGACAAGCCAGAGACAGGTATGTGCATTAACTTTTCTAGTTAACCCTAGCATTTGAGCAGAAAGCTAGTATTGCAACACAACCCTTCTTGAATGAGCTACAGAGTTGCTAGCCTCAACAAGAAAACATCCCACTGATTCTCTTCTTTTGGTAAAGATGCATGAAAAACACAGTGGCATATCCTGCACATTTAAAGTGTAAGTCTGGAACCCAGAGCAGCACAAGCTGATTAAAATGCTGCTCTATTTGTTGCAGTGATACTTCAGTAGGTAACAAGCTGACTCTGAAATACTTGAATATTATTACTCCAGACTTGTCCTGGTTATGAATGAAGAGACCAAGACAAACATTTAAAAAATGCTGCCAACATAACAGAATAAAACAGCTTTTGCCATTAATGAGAACATCCCCTTTTTAATTAAAAAAATGATGAATCTGTGCAGTTTCAAGCTTTTTCTTCTTTTGCTTTGACTAAGAGAAGTGCACAGGTTGCTGATCTTACATCATCTAGAAACAAATTCAACTCTGTTGACCATACCAGGACCTACTCCTAATACTGATACAAGAACTCAAATCACTTTATTGTAAAAAGTAATTTGTATTCTTTTGATAAATACCAATTATCTAGAATTTAATGCATTTAAACATACTATAGCAATTAAATGACTACTTTAAAAAATCCATTCCAGAAAAAACTATTCAACTGTCACCTTTTCCCTGTTAAAGCTCAGAAGAGAAATGGTACTATTTATCGACAGTTATGTTTTTTGTTAGAAAGTTGGTGAAATATGAATGCATATGGAATTATTTTAACAAAGCAAGAAACCAAGCTGGACAAAAGTTTTACAATGGAAAAACAAAATCTGCCAGTAGGTCAAACATCACTTGCCATTTCATATATTTTAACTCAGCCAAAATAGGTTTCTACTGCACTGGACAAGAATAAAGGGACCAGTGTTAGACTGACATAGATTCATCAATTTTTCCTCTTATCCTGGGGTCACATGTGCTACCCACTCTCACCACACTTTTAATACTTTCCCAGCAAAACTCAGTATGGTACTGACAGAAAATATAGCCTGTTAAATTAACCATTCCACCTACAAACAACTCTGCCTGCCCTGCAGCAAGCAGGCTAAAACCTTGGACCTGGCATGGGAGCCAACGCTTCAAATCCCGATTGTGCCCTCAGTACAAGCAGTTTAAATACATGTCAGGACACCAACAGCCCGCCCACTCCTTACAGGATCTCTCCCATAATGTGGTTAAAACTGCTGGACTTTCCCAGCCATCTGATGTTCCTCTTTTCCACTAATATACCTTATTTCTCTCAACCAAAAGAGCCACATTCTGAGAACCTAACTTCTCTGCAAATTCACTTAATTTAGAAGCCACCAATCATGGAAGGGTTTGGGTTGGAAGGGCTCTTCAAAGATCACCTAGTCCAAGTCCCCTGCTATAGGCAGAGACATCTTTCACTAGACAAGGTCAGTCCAAGTCCCATCCAACCTGGTTTGAACACTTCCAGTGATGAGGTATCCACAACTTCTCTCAGCAATTTCACTGTCTCACCACCCTCACTTATGTCCAATCTAAACCTCTTTCAGTTTCACCTCTCAGTGTTGCTCCTTTTCCAGGAAACACCCCTATTCACCATAAGTTACTATTTCACCAAATAAGCACTTTAAGACACATTAAAGCAGACATTCTAAAAACTTACTGCTGAAGCATCTAAGAGCTGATCACAGCATACCTGGAAAAGCGTGCTCACCAAAATGCCTTTCTGCAAAGGGACAACATGAAACTCAAACCGTCTCAAACCTTGCTGACTTTCAAAATACACCTCAGAAGCTTGGTTTGCCTTTGTCTTAATGGCACTAATGTGAGAAATGTGAATTCCATCTTAGGTGCTACAGATGTGACATTCTTCACAGACTTACTTGAGTTTTTTGGGGCTTTATGCATCTTCTTTCACCCATCAACGTGTCACTGGCACAGCTTCAGCTTTTGATGCTAGCTCATTTTGTCCTGAATTTGTGTGTCGCTCCTACTAAGCCAACAGGTATCTGTTCTCACCCAACCCTTCTTATCAAGACCAAGACAAGAAATTAGGCACATACAGAAAGACACTTCTGAAAAGATCCCAGGTTTTGCTGCACTGAAGGACAAAACTTACAGACAAGGGAAAAAACAAACAAACAAAAAAATTTAAAAACCCCCCAAAACCTCCTCACTTCAGCGTGAACACTCACTTCAGCTTTTTTCATGAATTCACGGAGCTGAGGACTCAGCAGGGACACATTCCTTCACAGACTAACTCAACAGAACAAAGGAATCAAACTGAAATATAAAAAAGTGAACCAAGCTAATAAAAATATGGTCCCATTGCAGTAATGCCTAAATAAGAACAAATAGTGTTTCATCTCCAGATATAGTAGTAGTTAAGCCTGCTTCTGTTTCTCCCACCCAGTCCAAACAGGACTGAGTGACTGCATTAAAAAGATGATGGGAAATACTATCAGTAGTCAACACTGAATTAAATTTCACTACCAGGAGTCAGATTTTAAATGAGCAAGGTCCACGTGTTTTAATTAAATGTGGAAGTGGTACATAACAGAGCATAATGAGCAGGAAACAGTTTTAAAGTGAATACTTACACCTTAATTATTTCTTGAAAAGGCTTGTTAACTTTAGGGAAGACCAGACCTGGTAGCAAGGATTAAGTTCTGCTCTTTAAAAACAAACAGGAAGAGAAGTATTATTAGTGGTTATAAAAAAACCAACTCTGACATATGAAAACAGCAGAACAGGCTCGGCAAAGTGGTGATACCCACACTGAGTACCACTGAGGACCTGAATTCACTGGGAACACAGGTAGGTAAGTCATCTTCAGCGAGCTTCTCTAGTGTAGAAAAGTAGAAATTTATCTTTGTGCAGAGAAGTAAACTGAGGCTGCCCTCAGCTAGAGAGGTTACATTATAAAACCAGAATGTGATAAGTAAATTGGCTGCTGCTTGTGCTGTATCTTAGAAAACTTCAGTGGCCTACACCACCTGAAGGCAGCACACTGCAGTCCTTGGAATCTGTTGATTTTGGAGTTCTCAAACAGCCAAGGCTCTCCTATTTAGGATTGTTTAAATGGAAGCATGGTTCAGCCTATAGTCCAACAATGGATTAAACAGTTCAGGAATGGAAGCTGCAAGCAACAGGGTAAAACCAGAGAGAATCAGTATTAATCTGTTAAACAAGGTTAACTCTGTGTCTGCAACTGCCACTGCTGAGGTTACTCACAGTGAGTGTCTTCACACCAACACACAGACAATTGTCACCCTCTGAGAAGGAAGCAGAGCTACTACCCAGTCCCCAAGACATTCACTTTCAAGGATGCTGCAGTTGCTACAGTCACCTTCACCTACTGCTTCAGAAAGCCTTTCCATATCACAGGTGCCATTCCTCCCTCCCTGCTATGCAGTGGTCACCAGCTACCAATGTTCAGACAAGACACTCGGTAGATCCCTAAGCATCACAAAAAAACCTCTACACCCACCAGCCTTAATTCCAGCTGTTTCCATACAAAAGGAGTTTCAAGATTTACATTTCCTCACTAAAAAAAAACCTGGAAAAATGTGCTTTCTCTCTGTGTAAGACAATAACTCAATCTGCCCTCCCAGCACTGCAATCTGACACTTGTAGTTAATGTTTGGAGCAGATGAGTTTAAGGAGTACTGTAGACTGGAAGCCTGTGCTTCACTGCAAACACAGAATTACCTTTTTATCACAAACATACAGAGCAAAATCCAGAAATTCACAGGGTACTGGGAGTGCCAGACACACACACAAAACTACAAGCACCCCAATGATAAGAGTATAGGAAGACTGAACTAGAGTTTCATGTGCAAGTGGAATGGAAAAGAAACCACAGCTACAGAAAGACACTGCTTCTGGATGAAATCTAGGAGGCTACAGCATATTCATATGGTCAGGAATTGAATGCCTTTACACACACACACTTTTCATTCACCTTTCCCTTGCACTGAAAGATGTTTTGCCAATATTCCCTTATACCCTCAGCACCACCCAGCTCTTGCCTGAGATGTCAGAATAGCTGTCAAGGCACTAAACCAGCAAAGGGAAACCACCCTCTTTCACAGGTATGAGAAACACAGCACAAAGCTGGAGCAGTTTGCCCACAGTCACCCAGCCCAGTCAGAACAGAACCTGTATTTCTTCAATCCCAAATCCACAGCTACCCCAGGAATCTCACTGTTTTCTCTCAAGTTTCAGCCAATATCTTTGTCCGTCCCAATTTCCCCTATCAAATCACTCCTATTCAGCTTTTCATTTTACTATAAACAAATGGCTTAAGGACGTTCTTCTGGACTGGTAATACCGAATTTGTTTTAGTCCAAATGTTGTTTCTAAGTTACTACTTCACACTAATTTAAGTCTGCAATTTTGTTACACACTACCTCCAGTCTTGCTCAGTGGTATAAACTTTCTTCCTGCCTGTTAGAAATTTCTTCAGCAGCTACAGTAATGACTGCAACCCCTGAAACACTGAAAGCAATGAATAACTAAACAGAAACAATCATTTGATGTGCAAAAGCAGCCTTCAGAGACGCATTATCTTCATTTCCTCAGCACATTTTGACAGATGTGACTCAGCTTCAGCAATCCAGCCTTACTTCTATTTTATAACTAGACCAGAGCAGGTTGCTGGATGAGATTGCCCCATGACCATCCAACAGTCGTACCCACAGCTTTTCCTCTCCAAATTTCTAACAGACTGTCAACAACATGGGACTGCTAACAGTATAGAGACCCACCTCAATGGGTCATCATTACTGTGACAAAGCAGCAAGATTTGTTTGGGGGTTTTTTTAAAGAAGGAAAGTGGAAAGGCATAACACACACAGAACATCCCAAGAGACAGGCAGACCTTCAGAACTGCACACTACTGGCATATGCAAAACGGAAGCTCAGATGTGAAAAGGATGATATTATCCTGTCACACAGAGATGTGACAGTCATTCATCAACCAAACATGTATTTCTGGAGTCCATACCCAGCTCCAAAAGCAGCTTAAACCACCCAGCCACTCATACCACATGCAACTTCTTCACCTTTGTCTACCTTCACTTGTCTTGCATCTCATCGTATGCAAGAACCTGTGGATTCTTTAAGCTGTATTTGTGAAGGTTTTTCCAGTTGAAGATCTTCATGTAGAAGACATTACAGAACATAATATTATTACATTTATGTCCACACTTGAATTTGCCAGCTTTCCCTTTGTATACAAATTAAGACAAATTCAATAGTTTAAACAAGCTTTTTAGCATCTTTACTTGAATTTTCTTTGCAAATAAATTATATTGCTAAGCACAGGCGTTCAGTGATCTAGGAATACACTATGAGCTTTTTACCAGCTATCAAAAGATTTCCAGGTAAGTAATAGAAATCACAAAATGTTAGGGATTGGAAGGCACATCAAACGATCATCTAGTCCAATCCCCCAGCCAAAGGAGGAACACCTATAGCAGGTCACACAGGAACACATCCAGGCGGGTTTTGAATGTCTCCAGAGAAGGAGACTCCACAACCTTTCTGGCACCCTCACAGAGGATGAGTTTTTCTTATGTTTACATGGAACCTCCTATGCTCCAGCTTGTGCCTGTTGACCCTTGTCCTACCTCTGGACACCACTGAGAAGAGTCTGGCTCCATCCTCCTGACATTTGCCCTTTATGTATTTATAAACATTAATGAGGTCACCCCTCAGCCTCCTCTTCTCCAAGCTAAAGAGGCCCAGCTCCCTCAGCCTTTCCTCATAAGGGAGATGCTCCACTCCCTTCATCATCTTGGTGGCTCTGTGCTGGACTCTCTCAAGCAGCTCCCTGTCCTTCTTGAACTGTGGGGCCCAGAACTGGACACAATATTCCAGATGTGGCCTCACCAGGGCAGAGTAGAGGGGAAGAAGAACCTCTCTTGACCTACTAACCACTCCCCTTCTAATGCACCCCAGGATGCCATTGGCCTTCCTGGCCACAAGGGCACAGTAACTGTAGATATTTTGAAAACTGCCCCTGCTAAGACACTAATCAGAATCTAGTAACTGTTTTTCCACTGACAGTTCACGGGCTTAAAAAAAATGCATTTTGCATCTGTGCAAGCAGGAGACTCCTCAGCTGCAGGACTCCTGAAACGCATCCCCCCCTCCACCTCACAAAGTCTGATTCCAGATTAAAATGGTAACACAAATAGTTGTCTGATTAAAACTTGATAAAGAATCTTCTTACCCAAAGACTTTATTTAGATCATTCCACAGAACAGTATCTAGAAGACATCACCTCAAAGAGTTATCTGCTCAGTTGTCAGTACAGAGCCCTGGTCAGCCATTGCTCAGTGACAGAATTACAGCTTGGTTAGTAACAGACCTAGGTTTACAAGGAGCTCACAAGTCTCAGAGGCATGTAGTACAGAAATCTCTCCCCTAAAATCTTTATGGTTCACAATCTCCCTTGAGTGCAAAGTTATTTTATAGTACCATAATTTTTCTATCCACTTTTGTTTCCAAAACTCCAACTAACACCTGACTTAGGGAATAAATTTGCTTACTCATTCCCCTCCCTCCCAATAAAGACCCTAAAGGCACTTTCTGAAAAGCACAGTAAACACCCTTCTTTTTATACTGCTACAAACACAGCAAGCAAAATGAAACTCAATAATCTTTCAGCTTTCTTCTACCAAGAAGTCAAACAGACTGGGAACAGACTGCTTGTGGTGACCTAATACTTAATTAAAAGATTAAGAACACATTCTTTTCTCAGAGGGTACACGGCATAAAGCTTTTCTATCCTTCTTCACCACACACAATTTCATTCCAGATGATTAATGGTGATTTTATTCATATAAACTCCTTTCCCTACTATATGTGCCTCCTATATTTCTATCTGAAATTCTTATACCTTACTGTGTAAGGACACCACATGATGGTATTAGTCATTAGGGTGGAACTCCGTGCAGCCTTGCTGTATCAGAAAAGGAAATGTATCTGCTTTAACAATTACTTTGCAGAGTGTTTATAAACTAGGAATCTAGTTTTTATTTTAGAGTACAGAAGTGATGAGGCAAATCAAGCTGAACACATAACCTAGACATAGGCTAAGCACAGTGCCAACACTTGACACAGCACAACTGGCAATATGCATACTCTCAGAAACCCAACCTCCCAAACTCAGGGAATAAAACTTCACCAGTCATTTCAGTCACAGCTTGGTCTGCTGCTAGCTGAGAGATGTCTAATGGAGCAAGCACAAACAGGGACATGAGGAAAGGGCTTAAATAATCCAGTAGATAGTTTCCATGAATGCTGATCTCCAGCAACACAGACCAGACTAACTGGGAGTTCACAGCTCTTTATTACTGGTTTCTGTAATACTAACTACCAATAGCTTAGTAAGTTTAGTACATTCACATTCAGCCCATCTTCCAGCTGAAGAACTGACTGCTTCTTGGATGGGACTCACATTCTTCTGATCTCCCCACTTAAAATGTTACTCTGTGTAAGAGCTTCTGACACAAAATGCAGCTGATGAAATTCAAGCTCAGAATTCCTGTTTGAACTTGGTCAGTTAGTTGGGAACTCTAATACTAATAATGCAACATGGTATTCTGAACCAATCTGCTTTCCCTTCCAGAAAAGAAGATTTAAACTTCAGTCAGAGCAATGATATTCTGTTTCCCCTTTGACATCTTTCTGTGTTGCAAGTGCACTACAAGCTTAAAGGATTCTGAAAAGACCTTGCAGCCTCTCAAAGAGAAAAAAACCCCACAACCAAGCTGGACATACAAGCTGTTCTTTCAAAATTTCCTAACCAGGGGAAAGGTAATATTTCTTAGCATTTAAGAAAATGCCTTCCCCATGCAAGCAAGGATTTGGAATAAATCTAATCATTTAAGAGAGGGAAAAACCCCAATGCTCAAGTTTCTCTTAGGACACCTCAGTACAAGACTACACCGCGAAAGGTCATTAGGGACACAGAACATGAGCTTACTCAAACCAAGTCAGAGGGTCAAAGCATTAAGCAAGGCACTCACATACCACAGAGGATTACCTACCTAAGTAGTTAACACAGAAAAACTGAGCTGGGGCTTGTACCAATCAACTGCAGCCCCAATGATCGATTGTAGAGTGGTACCCGCTGCAAAGCCAATAGCTCTGCCTTCCTAGTTATCAGAGCAAGTAGGCACAATGCAGGGAAGAGAAGTCAGCCTTTGATACACCCTAGAAGACCTACTTTTTCAAACAAGAAAGCTATTTATAGCTTGTAAACAACCTTTCCTTGCCTTTTCTTCAAACAATAGTTTTCAAAAACATCTTCCAGAGCTTTTCAATTACAGCTCCACTAGACACTGCTCTGAGTTGCACTGATCAATTTTAAATAGATAGTAAAGCCTTTAGCTAGAGGTAAAATGACAGCTGAAGCTCTGGAATTTATGACTGAAAAGACTAGGAGTGATTATATTAGAAAAAAAATGTCAGAGAAGGCTGGGTAGAAGTTTTGTTTTACAGCAGAACTAGGAAATCCAAGAAAAGACTGACGACAAAAAACTTATAATATAGAGACAGGACATCAACAACAATATTGAATGTCTTGAATTATCAATCCCTAAAGTTTGTGGAAGCAACAGGAAACCATAAACTTAAAAAGCTAAAAAGGAGGAAGAGGAGTAAAGTGCTGCCTTCTGTGGCGTTATAGCCCTTTTGTCACCAGCACCAGCCAGAAGAGCTCTGGTTGCCAGTGTGACAGTTAGGTGAGGTGGTGTCCTGGACTGCTCCAGGAGCTTTT
Source organism: Caprimulgus europaeus (assembly GCA_907165065.1). Next base: position 72,741,571 of record OU015527.1, read on the forward strand.
CCCCTATTCTGTTCAGGATTTTTGTCTCTAGGATAACAAGTAATGGGCACTGCAAAACACCATGTGAAGAATGGAGCTCTTCCATGTATTTTTAAATGATTTTTTGTCATTCATATTTTTCTATCCATCAATGTAAACTATATAGTAAGTCTCCCAGCTGATCAGTATATTGTCCATATTGATCAGTATATTCTTAAAGTATTGTGAAAATTAAAGTTCCATTCATTATAGAGAAACCAACATTGATCCATTCACTCATCTTATACTTGATATTTCCTTGGTTTTCCCTTTCAAGTTTCAGGTACCTTTCTTTCAGCTTATACTTGACTTACACAGTGTGTCTGATCTTAGCAGAAGCAACTTCTTCCTTGACTTCTTCGTACCACAGGGCACTCACAGGGAAAAAAAAAAGAACTATCAAACTTGCAGGCCAGATACAGGCAGTGAGACAAGAAAGTGCAACCACTTTCAGTTTTGTTTCTGAGATTAACGCCACAAGCTTAGCAAAAGCTAAGTTGAAAGAATACAGGTTTTCTCTCCCTCTATCCTTAGAATTAAGGTTTTGCCTAAAAGGTTTAAGATACCCAACTGCAGTGGTGATTGAAAGCACCACAGACATCTCTGAATCTCAGCTCTGCCTATGCAGAAGACTGAAGGCAAAACTTAGGTAGCCGTAGTACCATGGTACTGCACCCTAACACCACCCTGCACATGGCCTTGAATAAAAGGGTCCAACTCCACTATGCTGCTACCACACCTACAATTCCAGCCCCATTCCCCTCTCCATGGCTACTACAGTGCTACATACATCTTCTGTACAGAAAAAAGGAGGCAAAACCAGGGTTTTTTTTCCCCCTCTCCCCTGAAAAACACTGCTGCAGAGCAGAGACGCCAGGTATGCAAGGTCATCACCAGGAAGCCAGTAGTTGCAGAGTGCCTGCACAGGGGCACAAAGCTCTGAGGACAGCAAGGGAAGGAAGGTGAGGAAGAGGTCTGGCTAACTGCAGTACTGCCTCTTCCTCTTTTCCCTTAACAGCCTAGATCAAAATTGCAACAAGATTCCTCCCAACCAAGCTCCCACAAAAACCTCCTAACCCCATAACAGGCTGTGAGAGGCAGTATGCCCCCTCCTACCAGCAGCACAGTCACTGAAGTTACGTCACCAGTTACAACTCAGTTGTTCCTTAACTTGGCAATACTCACCATTTAGGAATATCCACCCCAGAGTGCTTAAATTCCACATGAATACATTTTTACTGACTCTAAGATGGCAGCTATATTAGTTGTACAGCCCAGTGCCAGAGTCCACCTGCTTATCTGTATTCTAATGAGACAGTACAAACACTGTAAGGCTTCTGTAAGACTACTTTTCTTTTCCTTTTTGGCTTGTTTGGCAATTTTAAATTATGTGGGGAACAAAAACACTTGATAAGGTTATTACTCATTTCCACCTTTTGTAATTTCTTTTACTAATTAAAAAAAAACCAAACCAAAACCAGAGCAATCCCAACTTTCCCTTTAAAATGACAGATTTTGAGCTATCAAAACTCAGGAAGGTAGTTCTTGAACTATACTAAATAGTTTCATAAAAGTGTTAAGTTTTACTTCAAGTAAGCTAAACAGAACACAAGGCATTATCAGGAAGTTAAAAACTACAAAACTGAAGTCTTCTTACACAAGTGTACACATCCATGATATGTCTGCATCTCAAATGCAGAAAAAGATACAATCCTCTCCCCCATTCAAAAGCAGAACAGCCAACTGGAAAAGATCCAGAAACGGGCAATAAGCATAAACAGAGATGCATGAAGTAAATAAGATTTCCAGCTCTCCAGTCTACAAAAAGACACAACCAAAGAGTCAATGAAGTAGAGATCTAAGGTCACAAATGGCACAGAGAAGATGAATACTATGGTTTTCACAACACAAGAGACAGAAATTAACAAACGACCTGAAGGCAGGCTTGACAAAAAATACACACACACCCCCGCCAAACAAAACAATTTGTTTCAGTTCTTCACAGAAGATTTAGTTACCCTGGGGAGAAAAACTCAGTTCCAGGTATCACAGACACTAACTATTTTCTCACATTTTAACAGCAATCAGCTCTGGGAAGGCAAATTCACCAAGGTTTACTAAGCAGAAAGGTATTCCCTCGACTCAGGCAGTCCCTGACACTGCTGGAAAGCAGGAAAGCGTAGGGAAAGGAGAGTCACCCCACTTGCCTGACCTCCCCTCTGCTCCCCGGGCCCAGCCCCGGAGAGAGCACCAGGACTCCGTCCTCCGGAGCCGATCGCGCACGTTCTCACCCCCACTAAAGGGTACCTTCAGAAGCAGCGGCGGGACGCCGTGAAGGCGGAGCAAGGCCACACGCTAAGGCAGCGCCCGCAGATCTCACTCCCCTCCATGGCCGGGACAGCGGCCGCCCACCCTGCGAGCCCCCCGCCGCCGGGAGGCCAGAGGCCCCGCCAGCGCTCCACATCTGCTGAATCACCACGGGGGCGCGGAGGGTCCCTCGCTCCGGGCGAGAAGAAGCGGCGGAGGCGGTTGGGCCGAGCGGCGAGGCTGAGCGGAGCGCCCGGGGAGCGGCCGGCTGCACCCCCCGGCCCAGGCCCCGCTAGGATGGGGACCGGCACCCCCCACCTCTCACCCTTCCCCGCCCGCTCGTTACCTGCGCGGCGCCCGGCGGCCCCCGGCTGGCGGCTCCGGCTGTCCCCGCGGTCACTGTCCACCGCCCGCCCCTACGAAACCCGCGCCGCGTCGCCGCCTCCAGCCCCGGGACCGGGCGACGCCATCTTGTCTCCCTGCCCTCAGCCTCGCCTGCCCGGCGACGCGCTGACGTCACGCCGCGAGGTCACCTGCTCCGGCCGGCCCAATAGGGAGGTGCTTGCGGTGACGTCACCCCCTCGGGGAGAGGGGCGGGGCGAAGGCATGGGGAGCTCCGCCTTTTTCCGGCAGGAGCGGGGCGGCGGCGGGGCGTGTCCGTGTCCGTGTCCGTGTCCCTGTCCCTGTCCCCGTCCCCGGCTCCTGCCCAGCCCGAGGGCTCCTCCGGCACCTCCTCCTCCCTTTCCCGGCTGGGCACAGCGACAAGGCTTCCCCGGGGCTGAATGAGGCCCAGAGGGATCGTTCCGCCCCACAGACATCAGCTCCGTCCCTCAGCAGCCATGTCCGCCTGCCTCGTCTCCTCGCGAGGGGCTGTGTGCACGGCTGAGGGGGACATTCCTGGCGGGAATGTGTGTGTGTGATGGAGGATGTGGAGAAGGGGATTAATCTTAGTAAATCCTGACTGAAAAGAGCCAAACTACAATTATCCCGTGGGCTTTTCATCATCACGGGAACGTGGCAAGCCTTTGAGGTTCTTTTTATTTTTTTTTTTGTTTAAGTTTGGCTTTTCACAGCACCTTTGTCTTTGAAGTTTCTTAGAATCACAAAATGGTTTGGGTTGGAAAGGACCTTAAAGATCATCTGGTTCCAACCCCCTGCCATCAGCAGGGACACCTTCCACTAGACCAGGTTGCTCAAAGCCTCATCCAGCCTGGCCTTGAACACTTCCAGGGAGGAGCAGCCACAGCTTCTCTGGGCAACCTGTTCCAGTGTCTCACCACTTCTTCAGTGAAGAATTTCTTCCTAATATCTCATCTAAACCTCCCCTCTTTCAGCTTAAAGCCATTGCCCCTTGTTCTGTCATTAAAAATAAGTTTCCTGTATCCAGAAAATAGTATGTTTGCTGATTTCACATGACCTGAGGTTTTAGAGCAATCCAAAGCTGCCGTTTCTTGTGGTCTGCCTGCATGTCACACATTTTCTCCCTTCTCATCCTTTGTTCTGCAATGTCACTTGCAAAACGTCCATCGTTGGGTTTGGGTGACTCTTGCTTTCACCCTGGTAGGCACAGGAAAAAGCGCGTAAGAGCCGTGCGGCCGTAAGGAAAAGCACACGTCCATCCGCGTGACTTTCAGAGCAGCATCAGGATGGAATATGTGTGAATATTCTGTATATTCCGTGTGGGGTTTTGTTCCCCCAGCCTCATCCCTGCTGGGAGAAGCCGGGTGATACAGGATGAGGCTTTGAGCAACCTGGTCTAGTGGGAGGTGTCCCTGCTGATGGCAGCGGGGTTGGAACTGGGTGAGCTTTAAGGTCCCTTCCCACCCAGACCAGTCTGTGGTTCTGTGGTTATAAAGCCGAGCTGCTGCCGGTCACCGCGCTCTCCCTCCGGGCACCGCTTCGGTGGCTCAAGCCACCATCGAGGTCAGACAGCCCGCTCCGCCGCACCGCCAGGGGGCGCCGCCCAGCCCCCGAAGATTCCCCCGTTGCCTTGGCAACCACAAAGGGGGGCGGGGCCAATGTCCTCCGGTTGCTAGGAAACAAAGCTCTAGGGCGGGGCCCGGGGGCTGCCGTAAAGGTGCGACACAACTGTCGTAAAAATCACCAAAAAAAAAAAAAAAAAGAAAGGCGATCCCGGGAAGATGTCGTGAAGCGCGGTCGGCGGGGCCTGCGGCGGAGAGAGTGACCGGGCCCGGCTCCCCGCACTTATATGCCCCGTCCCCCGGCGGCCGCTTCGCCCTCCTGCTCCATGTGGGGTCCGGGCCGGGCTCTCGGCCTCTCCTCCTCCTCCTCTTCCTCCTCCTCATTCTACTATGGCCCGGAAAACAGTTAGCAGGAAGCGGAAAGCGGCGGCAGCCGCCGCCGCGGGGCCCGGGGGGCTCCAGGGGGAGCAGGTAGGTCGCGGGGGGAGGGCTGGAACGGGTGTGTGGGGGCGGGGGGGGGAGCGGAGCCTTTGTCCCCGGTTTGGGGAAAAATGTGCCAGTGTCCGGGGGAAGGGTGACCCTGACCGGGGGCTGCCGTGTCCCGGTACCCGGTTGGGGCTGGGCGGGGGGGGAGGGGGGTCCCGGTGGCTGCGGAAGGTGTCCTAGGGTGGGGAGGGGAGGAGCAGTCCCGGCCCCGGTGTCACGGGGTGTCTCGGTGCGATAAATTCCCCCCCCGCCAATCCCGCTCCCTGCCCCGGTGTCTCCTGCCCCGCGCCCCGCCGGCCCCGTTGGCCTCAGCCGTTCGGCCAGTAACCGCCGGCTCCTCGCCGCTCCCCCGCGCTGAGCGATGCTGCGGGGCGAGCCGGGGCCGGGCCGGAAGAGGCCGATGGACAGTGCGGTCGGTATCGGGCGGTGTCACCCCCCTCTCCCCCAAAACCTGCCGAGCTCGGGGCGGGGGCTGTCGGGGCTGCCCCGTCCCATTTGAAGCGGCTCTGGGTTTTCCCTTGTTGACACGCGGATCTGGTGTCTCAGCGGTGCCGAACTGGTGTGGACTGGTTTTAATACCATCACAGTGTTACTTCTTTAGTAAATATTGACGCTGAATTCGATGTCGCAGAAGGCTGTGTCAGCATGTCCGAGTTAATCTTGGTGTACGCTGTTCCACGGGTAGTTTGGAGGGCTTCAGCGTTTCACTGGGAACCTCTTTCAGTTTGGCAGGGTCATGTCCTAAGTTTGTTCTAGTTGCTTTGTCTAATTTCCATGTTTATTTTCCACAGTATGGGTGGGATCACTCAGCTCACAAAAGGAAAAGACTTCCCCCCGTGAAAAGGTCTCTGGTGTACTACCTGAAAGGTAGAGAGGTCCGGATGCAGAATGAGTCCAGCTATCACCGCTTGTTGCACGGATACGCAGCCCAGCAGCTTCCCAGCCTCCTGAAGGAAAGAGAATTTCACCTCGGAACCCTTAATAAAGTATTTGCCTCCCAGTGGTTGAACCACCGACAAGTGGTCTGTGGAACAAAATGCAACACAGTAAGTGCCACCTCTCTGTTTCTCTTCCCTCTGTGAATTGTTCCACCCCCAAATGATGCTTACTGTGATCAAACTATGTAGACTGCCAAGGAGAATATTAGGAAGTAATTAGGAGTGGAGTCAAAATCGCACACAATTAATTTTGAATGAAGGTAATGCTTAACAATGACCTGTTCTCAACTGAAAATATGGCACCGAGCAGATGGCTGCAAACCTGAACATGAGGTGTGTACCTGGATGCAGCAGCTGCCTAATCTGCACAGAATGATTTACATCTGGTTTTGGGATGGTGGGCAACAGTGGGGTTAGATCTTTCTTCTTGTCCTGCAAATGGAAAGGTAATGAATGATGAGAACTTTGCATGCTTGGCAGAAGTTGCTGGTAAGACTCTTTTTTTCATTATGCACAGCTTTACATGGTTTGGTTTTATGTCTGATTCCATGCTGATGATTTTGAAAAGTTGCTACAAAATTAAAAACCATGGTTAAACTCCAGACATTTGTCAGTTATCTGACAAATATTCTATGCTTAAAAAATTAATTTCAGATCTTCAGAATTCTTCTTTGCTTGTTCACTTTGTGATTTTGTTTCACTCTAAATCTGCTTTCAGTGTTCACATAACTTCTCTTGCTTATGTACCTTTATATGCTTCAGCAAAAATTGAAACAATTTCAAACTTTTAAAGTGATGCTTTGGATTTGAAACATGTCCTGTGGGATTACTAAATGGAGGAGATCATACTCCTTAATATTCTCTGTCGGAGTTAGTAGCCCAGCTTCACTGGCTGAAGTTGCAGTTCCATGTGTGAAGTTCTGAGTGTGTTAGTGCAAAATCCCAAACGTGTTCTTTGCAAGTTGGTTAGTGCCACAGAAATGAGTCGAGCGTTGTAAGGAACATACAGATCAGGCAGCTCTTAAACCTCAAAGTGTGTCCATTGGTGTGATTGTTTCTTTGCCTGAAGATCTTTTTGTGCAGAAGCTGCACTCAGTGGTCTGGCTTGCAAGGGACAGCGGTATTTTTTCTCACTTTAGATGTTCTGTTATTATTCATAGTTACACAGTAGGAGGCTTTCATGCAGTAGCTCTTAAGAAGCAAGGCCTAGCTGTATAAACAAAACAATCTTTTTAACAGGAATAAGCCTGAAACTGAAGCTTTCTGCCTTCTTCCTCTGTGTGTTCATTGCCTCGGTAGGTCAGCAGCCAGCAGCACTGTTTGTAGAACAGCTTACAGGAGACAAAACTCCTGCTGAAACACAGGCTCTCAAAAAATCTTGCTTACCCTAGCAAGATCACTGCGTGTTTTATAGAGCTGCAACAGTTTTGCTGTGTTCTGTAACTTCAGTAGTTGCAGCACTGCTGCAGCAAAGATCAGTGGGCAAGTGCGTGGGTAACGCAGCCCTGCAGGAAATCGTCTGGGGCAGAACAATCCCAGAACTGTATTCAGCAGGGGTTCAACCGTCCTGTTGCTCCCACTGAGCGAAGGGTGTGCTCCCACAGCTAGGCTGAACGTTACAGGTGGACTTCATCTTTCATTAAGCAGAATACAGCAATTATAAAAGGAGTCACTTCGGCATTGTGGGTGATTGTGTCTGGATTGTGAGTGCTGTGGTGGCCTCAGCTTGGTCGCTTTGTGTTCGCATTTGAACAAGCAGAGCGTTAAACTCTGCACTCTAATTATAAGATTTTTCTCTCTCATCTCCTGAGTCAGCGACCTAATAAAGAGGAATTCCTTTGCCAATTCTCATAGGCTGAACTTGTGGCATTTAAGTTGGGAGTAAATCTAAAACAACTTGGTTGACTTTAATGGGGTTTGCTGTGTTGGTGTTGCACTTAATTAAAGTTAATGCGACAGAAAGACACAAACTGTAGAAGTTATTTTAATCAAGGCCTGAATGTGGCACTGAGAGCTTTTAGCATTTCATTTATAAATTGCCCTTGGTTATACTGTGCCAGAGGATTCACTATTTTTAATAACAAAACAAAAATACACTCCTGTCGGAGGAGTAAGTTTACTTGGCAGTACTGGTCACTGCAATCACTGAAGAGAATGTGGAGCTCTCTGTCGATTGCTCATTTTTAATGAGGTTTATACTTTGTTTAATTATTTGGGATAAGTTGTTATCCTTAAAAATATCCCTGAGCACGGTTGTGTATATGAAATAACTTCATTGTTCTCTAGTGGATCCTGGTGCTCACAGTTGGCCAGCTGTGGATCAAATATTTGAGTATCTTAAAGGTGCATGCTTTTTAAGATAGATTTAGAATTATGGAACTTATACCAGCATTCAGGTGTCTAGAAATCTGAATGCAATCACCTGGGCTTTTTTGAGGCAGGATTCATGTTTGCAAGAATCACCTTGATCTGGAATGCAATGGGCTTCTTAATGTTTTTTTCAAATTCAAATAAAAGAGCAGGCAAACCTCTGAGAGGGGCAAAGGTTTAGGGTGTGTCACCAAAGCATCTAAATTACCAGGGGCTGATGCTGAGAAGTCTCAGAAGATACTGTCTGTAATCAGTGTCTTCTGTGCAAGCTTCCAAGAGAAACTTTGAGACTAATGTAGGAGACGAGCTTCTGGCAGATGAAAACTTTGGGCATGAAATTGCAACTTTTTTCCTTACTGTTTTCAGGAAATGATGAAGAATAAAGCAGCTTCTAAAAAGAAGTTCCGATACTAATTTTGCATTTTCTTTTGTTTCTTTAATTCTGTGTATGTATTCAGGACCTAATTCTTTTGCTAATTGTGAAGTTAAGGCTGAAAAAAACAGCTTTAAATAATTCCCTAAATACAGTAAGTTTTTTAGTTTCCAGTTGCTTGAGAATATAATTGACTCAAATCTAATATATTTTTGTTTACTTATTTTTCCCTCCCAAGCAGTCCTGATAGGTATATTTGTGTTTAAAAACTTCTTTGCTGAATGCTCTCTCCTGGTTTCTCAGGTGGCTTTTCCAGGGCACAAATGGGTTGTTTTCTGAATGCTAGCAGATACCTTTACTCTCTTTGGTAGATCTGTGTGTTGCCCTGCTATAAATCACCAGTGCTCATTTCTTCTTGGAGACTTTACATTTGTTCAAGAGATCTTATGTCTGTTCTGTGCATCTCATACAATTGTAACCTGGTCTTGTAGTCCTGGGGTTGTAGTGGTGAGAATATAATGCAGTTACTCTTCCATCTGTGAATATGGACCCTTGATGGGGAAAACTATTTCCACCTGCTTTGCAAGCTCAGGTATCTTCTGCTCTGCGACATGTAATGAAGAATCAAGAAGACTGCTCGTTTCTGATCCCAGGGAGGGAAGGAGAAGTCATGCTCCCGCAGTTTGTAACTCTGCTCAAAGTCCACTGAACAGTGACCAAAACTCAGAGTAAATAAACCTCTGATGCCTGTGACTGAAACCTCAATTCACCCTTTTTTTCAGTGTTTTGTGATTAAACAGCCAGGTGGTGTTCCTTAGAATCATAGAATCATGTTGGAAAAGACATTTAAAATCATTGAGTCCAACCATACCTGTCCACCACTAAACTGTATCTCTGAGCAATCTCTGCTCTCAAGGGGATTTGGTTTTCTGTCAGTTGCATGTGATACCCCTGTCTGTCTTCAGAGTCTGGTAGTTTCTGTGCCAGGTATGGTGTGGGTGGTAGAGAAGCCCTTTAGCAAGTGAAGTCTCTCACTTCTCCATCCTTTGCCATCTGTTGACATCTGTTAACTGTCTGCCAGCCTCCTGAAACTGAACACAGAAGTCAAGACACAAATCAAAAGTGATAAATGTGATTTTGTCAGTTAACAAATGCAAGGACATCAAAGTGTGTGCCCGTTAGCTAGTAGTGCTTCGGAGTTTGATAGCAAGGTGGAGTGCCTGATTGCATGGCCTTGTCCCTGGAAATGTGAATTCAATCAACTTGCTGTTTGCTTTTACCACTGCTCACTTTTCAGGTGGTTTCTTTATATTCTGGATTGTTTCACTTTGAACCCTTTCAAGGAGGATATGCAAGGCCATTATCCACTTGTGTTGCCTGAACTGCACAACCTGGGAGTAGGTTTTGTGGTAAGATTAGTGCATGTTATTGCACACCTGAGGTACTTGCCAAGCTGCTCTCCATGACACTTCCTAAGTCATGGCAGTCAGGTGAAGTCCCTGGTGACTGGAAAAAGGGACCCTGGGAACTACCAACCTGTCAGCCTCACCTCTGCACCTGGGAAGATCATGGAACAGACCCCTCTGGAAGCTATGCTGAGGCACATGGAGGACAGGGAGGTGATTTGAGACAGCCAGCGTGGCTTCACCAAGGGAAAGTCCTGCCTGAGCAACCTAGTGGCCTTCTGTGATGGAGTGACTGCCTCAGTGGACAAGGGAAGAGCTACAAATGTCATCTCTCTGGACTTCTGTAAGGCCTTTCACATGGTTCACTACAACATCCTTCTGTCTAAATTGGAGAGGTGTGGTTATGGTGTAAGAACTGTTCAGCGGATGTGGAGTTGGTTGGATGGTCGCATCCAGAGGATGGTGGTCAACAGCTCAATGTCTAGGTGGAGATAGTGGCAAGTCATTACCTCAGGGGCCTGTTCTGGGACCAGTGTTGTTTAATATCTTAATGACATGGACAGTGGGATCAAGTGCACCCTCAGCAAGTCTGCTGATGACATCAGGCTGAGTGATGCAACTGATGTGCCAGAGGGACAGGATGCCATCCAGAGGGACATGGACAAGCTCGAGAAGTGGGTCTGTGTAAACCTCATGAGGTTGAACAAGGCCAAGTGCAAGGTCCTACACCTGGGTTGGGGCAACCCCCAGTATCTATACAAGCTGGGGATGAAGGGATTTGGAACAGCTCTGCAGCGAAGGACTTGGGGTACTGGTGGATGAAAAGTTAGGCATGAGCCGGCAGTGTGTCTGTGCAGCCCAGAAGGTCAGCTCTGTCCTAGGCTGCCTCAAAAGAAGCGTGGCCAGCAGGTTGAGGGAGGGGATTCTGCCCCTCTACTCTGCTCTGGTGAGACCCCACCTGCAGTGCTGTGTCCAGTTGTGGGGTCCTCAGCACAGGAAAGACATGGACCTGCTGGAGAGATTCTTGAGGAAGGCCACAAAAAAAATCAGAGGGATGGAACACCTCTGCTGTGAGGACAGGCTGAGAGAGTTGGGGCTGTTCAGCCTGGAGAAGAGAAGGCTCTGGGGAGACCTTACTGCAGCCTTTCAATACTTAAAGGGAGCCTGTGAGAAAGGTGGGGACAGACTTTTTAATAGGGCCTGTAGGGATAGAACAAAGGGCAATGCTTTTAACCTAAAAGAGGGGATATTCACACTAGACACAAAGAAGACTTTTTTTACCTTGAAAGTGGTGAAACACCAGCACAGATTGCCCAGAGACGTGGTAAGAAGCCCCATCCCTGGAAACATTCATGGTCAGATTGGGCAGGGCTCTGGGCAACCTGATCTGGTTGAAGATGTCCCTGCTGCTTGCTAGGGAGCTGGACTAGGTGAGCTTCAAAAGTCCCTCCCCACCCATGCTGTTCTGTGTTCTGGTCTCCACTGGAAAGGAGACATACCAGTTTGATAGCTTAGTCTTTCAAGGCTCCCATGTTTCTTTAGGGCTTGGCATATATTAGTAAATCTGTATTGCCATGGAACAGAATCTTATGCCAAGTGTTTTATGAACATAGAAAATAAAGGTGTTTACAATCTGAATAATGGGCAAGACTGAGAACTGGGAAAATCAAACAGCGCTACTCGGTGGGGCCAGCAGCAGTATTGGTGCAATGATGCTGTAAGCAGCAAAAAACAAACCTGAAGCACAACAATTATGTCATTTTCTAGCTCAGCTGAGGGTGAAATGTTTGTGACCAGCTTCAGCTGGTCTGGAGTTGTTCTGTTGCAGAGTGGGATGTTCCCCCCTGCTCGTCCTTGCTGTTACCAGTGTGTGCATGGCTGGGGATCAGCTTGCTGCTTTGTGTTGAGGCAGGTTTCCTTGCAGGGTTAGTTTTCACCAAAGGCAGAGATATGATCCAGCTGATCTTGCAGCTGCCTGAGCACTAGTTGGCTGTCACAAGGGTGGTGAGACTGGGTGGGTGAGGAAGAGGCATGTGGGTTCTCAAACGTTGGCTTAAGCCAATTGTGGAGCTTCATTGCGATGGATTCTCTCTTAGTGACTCTATTTTTAGCAAGACACTGTGTTTATCTTGGGTTTCTTTCAAATGTAAGTATGAATGACAAGAATGTGCCTGTGATTTCTGAGAGCAGTGTATGAAGAGCTAGAGTGCAGAGCATATCGTGAGCGCTCCTTGCATGAAGGATAAGCCATCTTATGAGCATGTTCTTTGTGCCTTGGAAACCTTATGTCCCTCCTGCTTGTGTAATAACAGTGTGCTGTAGCTCAGGGTGGCACGCTTTGGTTTTGTTCTGATTGATTTGTACAATTAGCTGAAAAATAGGACTGCTGCCTGTGTGCAGGGGCAGCAGTAGAGGGCACGACAGAGTCTACATGCTACCTTGAAATAGCATTTCACAGACCTGTCTTTTGGTCTTGCTGTGTAAAGTCAGTGCTTCCAGTTAAAGATTTGATTTTTTGTTTGATTTGATTTTTTTTTTTCCTAAACTGTTGTCTTCAAAAGACAGGTCAAAAAATGGAAGCAGACTTGATGGAAGAGCTGGCTGGCCATTCTGCTCTCAGTGTTATACGTAGGAGAATTTAACGGTTCAGACTCAGGTCCTCAGATAGTCGATTCCCTGCCATAGTCTTTACTTTTGGCAAGTTGATTAATGTAGTTCTTTAGTCCATGAAGTGGACCAGTTTCTTGATTAACTTGTTTGTAAGCAGTTTGAGGACAGCCACACAGGAATTGTGTGGGAACCATTTGCCAAAATGACTTCTTGCCACTTCTGCAACCTGAAAGAAAAATAAGCATACAGCTAGTAATCTCATGGGGTGTGAAAAGCAGGGCCAGATTGTGAAGTTTTATGGCTATGACAGCTGTAGTATCTAGCCATGCCTGTCTGCCTTGATCTTCTAGTGATAGCTCTGTTGCAGCTGTACATCTGAATTAAAAACAAAACAAAACAAAAAACAAACAAAAAAAGAAAAAAAAAAAAAAAAAACCAAACCAAAAAAGAGGTAAGATGGATTCCTCTGTCGTGTCATCCAGCCTGTTGCCTTGTTAGAACAAGGTTGTCCAGCAGAAAACATGGTGGCTGAGTCTGCTCCACTTCTCCCAGATGACCTGTGCTCCTTGGACTTCTGTCAGATGGCCAAAGCAATCCTGGTTTGGTAAATCCTGGATGTCAAGTTATTTGGCACGCTAATGACTGTCACGCATACGTTTTACTGTCAGGAAGAACTTAATTATGTGCAAAGTGTAAAATCAAGGGACACAAATATACACAGTTCACTGTTTGGAGTTTGGAAATTTACTGCATCCAGGAAGAGTTTTTGGGACTTTAAAATTTCTGTGTAATGAGTAGCTGGAAAATAAGTTCTTATTCCTGCTTGAGATAAAGAGAAAAAATAATGTATAGTTCAGCTATCAGGACTCTGCCAAGACTTGGTCAAGACTCTTAGGGTCCAGGCTTCTTTGGAGTTACTTGCAGATGTGCTTATTTTGAGTAGTGAAGGTACCAGTTTGCTTAGAAGAAGTAGCCCAATTTCTGTTTTTTTTTTTTTCCTTTGGATTTATGTCATTGTATGCTGTGGTTTTGGCTATGCTTGTTTAAAAGCAGTCAGGTATTTTCTACTTTATTTACTGTAGAGTCTTTAATAAAAACACTTAAAATGGTATTCAGGTTTTCTGCGTTCTTAGCTGAGTGCCTGTCCTGTTTTGTAACATTACTCCCTTTTTGGCTTTAAAAGTGTCTAACAACTCTCTGGCTTCTCCTGGCTTCTGTTTGCTGGATTTACAAGGAAGGTTTCTTGGCAATCGGTGGTGCAGCTTGCAAGTGTGAGCTTCCGGCTTCCTGTTGTGCCCCAGGTGATGCAAGAGTCCAACCATAATAAGCACAGTGCTTGCTTGTTTTATTTTAGGAGGGTGGTGGTTGTTTTGAACTACCCAGTGTACCAAGTTCCTCACCAAGCAAGAGGAGAAATTACTGCTTAGAATTTTACAGCTGAAACTACAAAGCAGGTCCCTTAACTGTGTGAAGTTTCTTGCCCTGAGAGCAGCTGCTGTTCTGGTTATGGTGATAACTGGAGGAGAAAAGTGAGGAAATGACAAAGCAATTCAAGGGCTGAGGATGGATCAGAGTGGGGTACAAGCAGGTGAAAGCACTGCAAGAAATAGGTCCTGTTGTTGCTTCTGAAAGTATCTTAATTTGGAAACTTGTTATATGAAAATTATGTTGAAGTTAAAGATCCAGGGCAGAAGTGTGAGAGTCTGATACTTCAGTATGGTGTGTTTCCAAGTTCTTTACCTTTTCAGCCCAATTTAGAGTTTAGCTAAAGGAATTTTACATTGGAGTAAGTTGTTATTAATCATGTATCAAACACAGATATATGACAGTGGTGTCTGACTGGAGAATGTGAAGGGTTTTTAATTTCAGTCCTCATACCTGTTGAGATGCTCTTCAAAGTGTGAATCTCTTGGAACTGAAGCAGGATTTTCCTCCGTCTGGATGTGTTTTCCTAATTAGCACTTCTGTTGTCAACTTTAGGACCTGCAGATGACACCTGCAACCCTTAATCTCAGGTTCTTAACTGTTGAGTTGGTGTGGGGTTTTTTTCCAGTAGTTGAAGGAAGATAGAGGAGGGAATTGAGTGTTTCTGCTGGAAGGAGGTACTGAGGAGGAAAAGAAGACATGCACTCACAGGGGAAGGACAAGAGAGGGTGAGGGGAGAGGAGAGGCTTGGGAGAAGTGAGGAGTGCCTCCCTCCTACTCAGCTGCTGTTGCCTGACCCTGCACCTGCATGCAGAATAGAGAACTAAACATGAAAACTTAGTCCTTGAAGGAACAAACATCTCTTTGTGCAAGTCTGCTGCCTACAGAAGATCAGTTGTGTGCTGAAGGTGATGCATAATTCTAGACACAACACACAGATAGCAATGAATGGATTTCAGCTTCCTCTGCAGAATGAGTTCAACGTACCATACTTGGCACTGATACTCTGCTAGTTCAGTACATCAAGAGTAAGAGATATGCTGCTAAATTTTCTTGGTGTTTTTTTTTACACTTATTAAAGGGTAGATCTACAGTCTGAGAGCTCACCAGAAGCAGCTTGTATGTATAACTTCTCTCTGAGAACCTCTAGGCTTCTCTTCTGTCCTTCTAGAAATATCTGAGAGAGGATTTCAGAACAATTTCCTTGAGGTGTGTATTTTTGGAATTGCATTGAGTTTTCTTTTTTGTTGTTGTCTTCTCCATCTTCAGTTCACTTCCAGAGGCTTTCAGACAACCTTCTTTGGCTGTAGAAGGAACAAAGTTAAGGAGTGGGCTGGGAGGGTGAGGTGGAATTTAATTATAATCATGGGCTGTGATTCTACATCACTTCCCTTAGTGCCAGTTCAGCTTCAGGTCCTTCATTTCCTTGTGTCTCACTCATGTTCTCTCACAGGGCTTTGTCCCCTCTTACACCTATTTGACTCTTAGTGCAGCTGCTCTCTGAGCAGTGTCTGTGAAGTGATCTGGTGCAAGAGCCACCTAAGTGAGGGTGCACTTTGGCAGGTGATGTGAACCTTTGTTCTGGTTTACACTGTGTAACCCTGTGGTTGTGTGTGTTTGAACTGACATAACTCTGGGTACAGTGTCTGTTGGAAGAGTTGTAAGGCTTTGTAACTGAATTTTCTGCCAAGGGGACGGTGACATAGAGCTCCAACCTCTAGACTTTTTGCAGGACGAGGTATGGAGCTAGATATCTTTTTTGGATGCTCACACTGGCAGTACTAATTTTAGTTACTATTCTGTGTGTATCACCAGAAAATAAACTCCAATTATATGTCAGTTTGCCAAAGGCAAAATGTCACTGTAAGTATCTTATCTGGAAGGCAGGAGACTTGTGCTAAGTCCCTTGGGGCTTACTGGCTGTTTTGAGGTGAGTTTCTGTCTCCCTGTGGTACAGGAAACTGAAAAACAATACTGTTATGTCACAGTATTGAGCAGGGGAAAGAGTTTTGGATGCAAGGGTTTTGTTAAATGGGAAACCTCCCATGACAAATTTGTCTCCTCTCTCTTCCAGTGCTGTGAAAACCAAATTAGATGATTGAAATAAAACCCACTAATTAAGGTAGTTGACTTGTTTTAAGAAGGAATTTATGCATTTTTCAGCCATACTTGCAGTATTTATGGATTCCAACTTGAATAGAACGTCTATTCAAAATAAAGAGGATATTTGACTACCTTGCTTTTCTTATCTGTTCAGTGATGACTTACATCTCCTGTTTTTCTTTTTCCTCCCAGTTATTTGTAGTAGATGTCCAGACTGGTCAAATTACCAAGATTCCCATTCTGAAAGATCGTGAACCTGGCATGGTGAACCAGCAGGGATGTGGCATTCATGCCATTGAGCTCAACCCCTCGAGGACCCTTCTGGCCACAGGTGGAGACAACCCCAACAGTCTTGCAGTTTATCGTCTGCCTACACTCGATCCTGTCTGTGTGGGAGATGTAAGTGGGAGTATTCAGGGAAGGTTTATTCTGTCACTTACAAGAAGTACTTACTTTGAAGTGAGTAATGCCAGAGCAAGGTTAAGATTTGGGAGTCTTGTACTGGAGAGTGAATTTCTGAAAGCTTGAAAACATTCCCAATTAAGTTGTCTGTTTTGACAAGATGTCTTAAATGTGAATGAGTGCATAAACATGTGAGACAGTTCTCAGGGTTCTGAGTCAAATTTCTGCTTCCTCACCCTCATTCAAGTCTACTTCAGATTACTTTCAAGCACTGAAAACATAACAAAGTCCTAAATGTTAAGGTCTGATTTGGTGATGATCTCTGAAACTAGTTTTAGTGAAAAATCTCTTTGGAGAAATTGAAAAGATGATACAAGCAGATCAAATTTTCCTCTTCTTCAGTGCATCCTATATATGTATTATTCCAGAGGTAGAACTTGGTTTTGAGGATTAGTTCTAACCCAGTGGCTTATGGCAGTTTGGTAGACTCTGCTTATATTCCAGAAACATCATGAGGCCTTTTTAAAATAGCCAGTCTTAAAAAGAAAAAAGGCTGCAATGAGTGTGGTGGTGTCCTGTAAGCACTTCTCTCTCATTTCTTGTTTTTGATTCAGTACTTCACACAGGCGTTAACTGCAACAGCAGAAGTCAGGTCAGGGTTTCTGCAGTAGCAGATAACCAGCTGCAGAAAGACTCAGCTCTGAAGATTGGTATGACTTGCTGTTCATTTGCATGCTGCTGTGACTCTGCAGCTTTTCGGACAGAACTTACAGTCTTTTTTTACCCCATAGGTTTCTCACTTGCTAAAGAAATATCCTTGAAGTAACAGTCTTGAAAAATTAATCTGTACATTGTTTATTGTAACCTTAATGTTTTGATTACTTCTTGTAACAGGCATATGAGGAAATTACCTCTGTAAAGTAGCTACATACTTTTAAGAATGCTGCTTTCAAAATGGAAAAGTCCTTAGAATTGAGATAAGTTTGTCCTTGGTCAGAGTCCTGTTTTTCCATCACCTAATTGCTCTCTGTTAATTATACATTTCAAAATTTAAAAAAAGTTAAAATTACTGTTAGGTACTTAAACTGCTCCAGGTTGATACCAGAATCTTACCTGTATATTATTAATGTAGGTCTGTCCTTCTGAGTTTGTACTAAAAATCAAAGTAAAGAATTCTTAGAATCACAGAATCACAGACTGGTTTGGGTTGGAAGGGACCTTAAAGCTCATCCAGTTCCATTTCCACTGCCATCAGCAGGGATACCTTCCACTAGACCAGGTTGCTCAAAGCCTCATCCAGCCTGGCCTTGAACACTTCCAGGGAGCTCCTTGTCTTAAGCTCCTTACTTAGGCTCCTTGTCTGCTTTGAGATTGCTCTAGAATATAATGGCACAGAAAACAATGTCTTTTTTTTCTTTTAGGATGGACATAAGGACTGGATATTTTCAATTGCATGGATCAGTGATACTATGGCTGTTTCTGGTAAAGTAATTTTTTTCTCTCTCTCCTTGTTGTGTTGGATTTTTTTGTCTAGAATTTTATACTGCTGTACAGCACTTCATAGGTCTTAGAGAAGCACCTTTACCAGGACATTTGAAACCACTTGGAACTACCTTGTTTATTTTAAACTTTATTGGTCTTAGTAGAGTGCTTCACTTCCTTCACTTCATTTTGTTTGTGGGGCCCTGATCTAGATTTGATTTTTCTAGTATCAGAGGGAATATTACTGTCTTTCCTGTAGATGTTGCCATGAGAGGATCTGTAAATACAATGAATTACAGGGAAGGATTCCACACAGAAAGGATTAATTTGAAGAGGGGTGTTGGTTATCGGAACAATATCATTTTCCTGAAATTGTATGAAAGACTAATTAATGAAAACTCAAGTTTGTTGTGTGTATGTGTGTATATATATGTATATGCACATATATGTGGCAGTTAATACAGAAGGCTGTGATAGAAAAGGTCAGTTATTGTCTAACTGGTTACTAAGACGCCAATCAGTGTAACTTCATGAAGAGTTATTTACTTAGGCAAAGGCAGCAATACCAATATGCTGTTGCATTAATGTAGTTTACTGTCTGTCTGGGCTGATAGGGTGTGTGTAGTATTCTGTACAGGGTGGTACAGTTAAACTGCAGATGACAGAAAATTGTAACAGTCTCATATAAAAATCAAATGCTTGAATTGTTAGTTCAGACAGATTTTTTTTTTTCCAAAAAAACCCAAAAGGCTAGTCCTGGAATTTTATTTTGAATTTAATGTAAAACTTGATCCTTGCAAGTCTCCAACCCAAGTATCTGTATTAAAAAAACATTGTCAGCTAGTAAACTTGAAGAGAACAGCAGAGATGATTACAGGTATCCAAGGGAAAGACAAAGAGCCAATGGAATAGAGACAGCATGTGAGACTGAGCTGGTTGCTCTCAATGTTTTCTGAATGTTCAGAGATGGAGGTGTGAGTAGAAGACTGCCATGTCCTCTGCTGTGTGAAGCTTACAGCAGGATGTAGGTTCTAATCTCCAGACCTGAGACACCAGGGAAAACTTGTTGAAGGCAATTAGCAAGTCTGATTGCTAAACTGAGTTCTTCAGAACTTTATTGGTGATCCTTCTCAGGACAAAACAAAGACAACTAACTTCTGACATTGCTTGAATTCTTAGATTTCAGTTACATCTGTATCTGAGTGTGGAGCTGAAATATTTGGACATTGAGGGTATAGCAAATACCTTCATCTGAATAAGGAAACTAAATGCCAGTTTTTTGTGACTTTCTTGGGGCAGGTTAAATGCCACTGAAGAAAAAAGGGCATTTGGTCCCATGGCAGATCACACCGATCACACTGCCTGAGGTTTGAGATTTGTCAGTACGTATTCTCACTCTCAAAACTGTTGAGAGAGTGCAAAGAGGACCAGGGACTCGATTATTCCTCTTGCTTATGTTAATTTCAACAAGAACAAGGCAGGGCTCTGCTTCTAAAACTTTCAGCAAGTATATTTCAGTAGCAAAAAATTAATCTCTTGATAAGCAGCCATAGATGAGAGAGAATGCATCAGTTCACTCAGTTGTACTGGCTGGACGAAAATATTTCCATGGCAAAAGCTTCAGATGGGATGAATAATTCCCAGGAGGGCATGAGCCTAGGGCAACAAATTGTAGTGTCCTTGGCTTCAGGGCTAACCAGTTGAACAACATAGACTGACTTCCCCTGCTTGGGCTATTAAAAGGGACAGCTTCCTCCTAAAGTATGTCAAGATGTTTAGAAATCCTACTGCTGAGTATTCAGCCTCCATAACAAACAACATTAGGTGCCATTAAAAACCATCATCATGTAAATTGACTGGCAGGTTGTATTGTCATGTGCTGTCTGCTGCCATGCAGTGCCATTAAGAAGCTCCTTTTGTATTTGGCTGTAGTAGGTGATGATGGGAAATTACTGAATCCATCTGTGAGGAGGCAAAGCCATCTCTGCAGTGCTGAACCACCCCTATTGCAACAAGGTGTTTTGTTTAACTGTCTTTGCAGTTTATTCCCTGTGATGTACAGAAGCCTATAAAATTAATAGTCTGATTTTCTTTTTTTCTGGCATCTTCAAGACATGAGATATTTCTTGTGCATTCCCTGTGAGAGAGGGAGGAATGTGTTTGTGCCAGTGTGTAGGGAAGAAATTGAGGTACATGTCAAATCTGTCAGAGCTGACTTAGATGGAAGCGAGTTGCCTAAGCACCAGAAAGAATGGGTATAGAACCTTGGATTAAGCCTTAAACTTGAAGAGAACCAAAGACATTCACCTGTCTTAATCCAGTATTGTTACTCTTATTGATTCACATTTTGGATTAATATCTTCAAATTCAGTAGAAAAATAAGAAGAGTTCTGGCCTGCTCAGCCTCAGTTCCTGTGTTACATTCTTTAAACAAAAGGTTTAAGGAAAAAAAAAATAGATTTGATACAAATTGTGGTTTGAAATAGTTGTTTCTGTTTAGTTCACAAATGTGTGTGTGTGTGTATATTTCTGCACACACATTTCTGCACACTGGCAGAAATCAAATGAACCCAAATTGGCATAGACCCAACTGAGTTTTCTTGGAGGTTTTTATATTGGCTTAACAAATTGTCAGTCTCAGCCTTGGTAAGCCAGGCTGAACGAACACGCTATTCAGTCACCTCTGAGTTTGTTCTACATGTGAGTCTCTGATGGTGATTGTTGTACAGGGTTGTGTTGTTTGATGCATCCTAATCAGTTTGAAAACAGGAGGTGACCTAGCTGCTTGGAAGGCATGTAGACAAACCAGCTGACAATGTGTTCGCTATTTTATGAACTTTACAGCTTAGTAAAACCATGTTTTTGTTAATAATAATTAATATATAGGCACCAGCAGTGTGTTCAGTTAGATTAAATCAATAGTATCTTTTCTTTCAGACCCTATTGTTTATTCCTTTTTTAAAAGGGGACTTATGTGTGTGTGAAATGGAGTATTTATTTATGCACTGTTTATTCAGGTTCCCGAGATGGTTCGATGGGTCTCTGGGAAGTCACAGAGGATGTGTTGTCCAAAAGCGATGCCAGGCACAATCTCTCTCAAGTTCCTGTCTATGCCCACATAACACACAGGGCTCTGAAGGACATCCCCAAGGAGAACACCAATCCTGACAACTGCAAAGTCCGAGCATTGGCTTTCAACAATAAGAACAAGGTCAGTGAGATAAGCAAGACAGCAGAGGAGTCCTGAAACTGTCTGTATTAGACAGCTATTAGGAAAAGAAAAACTAATCTAAATCAAAGTTAACAGAGAAAGAACCCAGTATTTTTTTCTCTGATCCTTTTGTGTCCTTCTCACATGAGATAGTCACCTTTATCTGCTATGTTTGCTTCTGCTCCAAGTGAATGCAGATGTCCAGTAGAAAAAAAAATGCCATGTGTTTTCAGAAGGGGTGATTTTACTGTGGGTTTGATTTTAGACTTGCATCCTAAGGTGGGGGCAACAGGAGATGTTTACAAGAAGCAGACAAAGCCCCAAAACACCTCTTGCAGCTTGAATCCTACTCTTGAGCACTCTTGCTGCTTTCCTTCCCCTTTTGTGAAGACCAGCTAACATTCAGGCAGTTCCTGTTTTGATGGCTGAATCGTTACTGGATTGCTCAGCAAGGGAGGTGACTGACACACAGGGCAGGCTCCAGCACTTGCTTTGATGGTGTTTGACAAACAGTAAATGTTCACCTCCCCCGTGCTGGTCTGTCCTTATTACTAGAGATGAATTGTTCTGGGGTGAGTGGGAGTCGCAATTCATCCTCCACTGCTTTTCTTTCTGCCCTAAGAACAGGGAAGGTCTGAAGTGAAGGTGGGTCTGCTCTTAGAAGCACCATGCTCCTGTGGGCTTTATTTTTCACTATAGCTGTTAATTACTCCCCTGTGATGGAGACTTCATGGAGCTTTTTCAGGAGAGTAGTGCCTGGGAATAAATGTTTGCTTCAGGGTCAGAATGAGTGTGGGAGCTTCTATAGAGAATTGCCAACTCGAGCTTGTATTGTCTAATGATTCATTATTTGATTGTCTCACATCTATACTTTTGAAATTATTTTATTTTTAAATTTACTGTTTACCTTTGTGCTGTATCGTGTCCTATGGACATCAGTATAAAATGAAAATTTATCTTGATAAGGATGTATAGGATTATGGATGGGGTCAATCCAGAGTAGGCAGCCTGCCTCAGTAGAGTGTGAGCGTTTTCAAGGACATCATTAAGACAAACTAACTCTCTTACTTTTTTTTTAATAGGAGCTGGGAGCTGTGTCCCTAGATGGGTATTTTCATCTTTGGAAAGCAGAGCACACGCTGTCAAAGGTGCTTTTCTGTTTGTTGATGTTAAATTTAAAAAATTGCCTTGCAGTTGAGGCTGTTCACTATTCTTCATCTCCTTTAAATGCTTGAAGACAGAGCAGCAGTGTTTGTAAAACACTTAAAAGCTTTATGTAAAATAAAAAGTCCTAAAAATTAGAACTTGAGAATAGAAACTCCCCACTGCCCTTGTTTTGGAAGGTGGGAAGTGCTCTTAACTTTCTGCCAGTTCTGGGTAAGCTGAAGTGAACTGTTCCATAGGGTATGATAGAAACTTAATGAGCAGTGTTCATAAAGGGAGTTGCACTTAAAGTGTAAACCCAGACATACCTGTGCTAGTGTATGAAGTAAGCTTTTTCAGCTGAGAGCTGATGTCTGTGTACACCTGCTGAAGAAATAACAGCAGCTTAGAAGGATTTAAAACAATATGCCAAAATGTTCATTGTTCTCTGCATAATACTTGGCTTCAGCCTTTGCCATCTTGGTTTGGTTCAGATAAGGTATCCCATCTCCTGCAAGTTTTTTTTTTTTCCTCTGTGTCAGGTTGATGCTTTTCTCTTAAAGTTCTATTTTTGTGGTGAACTTATTTTTTAGCTGCATTTTGTTTTGTTTTTTTTCCACTGCAGCTTCTTTGAACATATTTTACAGAATTGTTCTATTAACATCTTGCTCTTTTCTCATAACGGGTTGATTTTTTATTTCTTCTGTTTCCAGTTACTTTCCACAAAGTTGCCATACTGCAGGGAGAACGTGTGTTTGGCTTATGGTCAGGAGTGGTCAGTGTATGCAGTGGGATCACAGGCACATGTCTCCTTTCTGGATCCCAGGCAGCCTTCTCACAATGTTAAATCCGTCTGTTCCAAAGAACGAGGCAGTGGTAAGAAACTTGTCAAAGGGTGCTTCAAATGGCTTGCTTGCAGAAGTAGCTGTTAAGACTGCAGTAAGATAAGCTCTTAATAAATAGGAAGGGTTCTTCATGTGATAGACTAAACCAGTAATAGTATCTGTAGGTTTTGCTTTTTTTGACAGTATTCCTTGAGCAACCAACGAACCAAACTCAAAAGCAACTCTGAAATCTAATGACAAACAACGTCAGTGCTTTTATGATCAACTAAATTGTACACCACCTAAATATTACTGAACTTTTAAAAGTGTGCATTTTACTCATTATTTACTGTGCCTTATTCTGTTTTCCTTCGTCTCAAAGCAAATCCAGCCTTCCTACTGCTGTTAATACTGTCTGTTCTTGCATTATTTTTCTCTGTGAACGGCATGTTGCCTGCTCCGTGCTATCGTATCGGGGGTCTGTGCTGTGAGTGAATGCTTGCTTTGTAATTTTAAAACCATGAGTGAGACTCTTAATTGTCAATGTGTGTTTATTTGCTTTAAATATAAGAAAGCTCTCTCTTTAAAAATGTAATTAAGAATTGCAGATTTGGGTGCTGTTTTCCTTTTGTGCTGTGGATGGAGTATGTCCAATTGAACCTTACACCAGGGAAAGGTGTAGGGTGCATGGTGCCATAAGCTTCTTCCCATACCCTTTATTTTCAGTCATGAGAAGACACTGTGTGGCATTGCCCATTTTAAACTACATTAATCCCAGACTATTAAGTTGCAGTCCTTTTTTGGCTGGGCTCTAGGCAAGTTAACAAAAGAGAACGCATGTAGGAAAGGATTGGGGAAGTTGTATTTATGTGGTTACTGGAGTTTGGACAGTGCTGTCTAAATAAATGTCAGGGTCTTCTTCCAGATGTGGGAGGAGTTGCTATACTGTAAGAAAAGGTGCTTCACCAGCTTGTGTTGTCACCTGAACATCTTACCAGCAACAGCCCTTGTCCTGCCCCGCTGCCAGTGAGGGCTCTGTGGAGGTCCCCATGCTGTAACCCTTGGGTGTCATAGGGAAGAAATTACCACAACACTGAAGTGTGGTGCCCAGCAGTGGCTGGTGGCTGAAAGCTTCTGCCCTGAGTATATGATCGTCCCTGCTGAGGGGATGGTCTATGTGTAGGTAGTATCTCTGGGGCACTAGTTAATGTCTGGAGAAAGCCTTTGTTCAGTGCTGTTTTCTGTTCTGGATTGTAGGCAGATTTTTTTTTTTTCCTGCATGGTGGTGGAGGCACTTAAGTAATATTAATTCCCAAGATAAGATACTGAGTGTTTCCACTTCCTATTGCCCTCATGGGGACTTGGAGTGGTGCAGTGCCTCTAGAAAGTAGGCTGTTTATTGATTTGCAGACTAAAATCTGAGTTACTTTTCAGTACTTTGAAATGTTACCTGATTGTGCTTTCAGCTTCCAAATGTACCTGCTAAATATGGTCATTCCACATTAACTTCAGAACACTAGTGTACAAAAGCAGGTTGGAGAAAGGTTGTCACTTAGTAAG